>JBBCBC010000007.1:25914300-27200342 GCA_037126765.1 Stenogyne calaminthoides | reverse complement strand
TCAAAACCCCAATCGCCGTTTCCAGATCCTCAATCATAAATCGCTCATCCTTGCGATCAAAATTACAACATGAACAAGCAAAACCCTACTACAGTGATCTATGAAAAAAAATGCCTATACTACCCACTAATATTATCCGTTGGGAAAAAAAATTTCAATATCACACGAGGTTTTCGAGAGAGAAAAATATTATAATACTATCCTGGTGGGTCGGTTTTTAGAGGAAAGGCGAAAGACATGAGACATGTAGACGACTTCAAGACATTTCCGAAACATGGTTATAATAGGAAAACGGACATTCGAGTCAAAAGTTATGGCCAAAACAGTTTTCACCATCCAATGGCCAAAACACCAATCGCCGTTTCCAGATCCTCCATCCGAAATCGCTCATCCTTGCGATCAAAATTACAACAAGAACAAGTAAAACCCTACTACAGTGATCTATGAAAAAAAATGCCTATACTACCCACTCATATTATCCGTTGGGAAAAACGATTACAATATCACACGAGGGTTGCGATAGAGAAAAATATTATAATACTATCCGGTGGGTCAATTTTAGAGGGACGACGAAGCTTTGAGACATGTAGAAGACTTCAAGACGTTTCCGAAACAAGGTTATAATAGGAAAACGGACACCCGAGTCAAAAGTTATGGCCAAAACAGTTTTCACCATCTAATGGCCAAAACCCCAATTGCCGTTTCCAGATCCTCCATCCAAAATTGCTCGTCCTTGCAATCAAAATTACAACAAGAACAAGCAAAACCCTACTACAGTGATCTATGAAAAAATGCCTATACTCCCCACTCATATTATCCGTTGGGAAAAACGATTACAATATCACATGAGGGTTGCGATATAGAAAAATATTATAATACTATCCGGTGGGTCAGTTTTAGAGGGACGGCGAAGCTGTGAGATATGTAGACGACTTCAAAAAGTTTTTGAAACAAGGTTATAATAGGAAAACGGACACCCGAGTCAAAAGTTATGGCCAAAACAGTTTTCACCATCTAATGGCCAAAACCCCAATTGCCGTTTCCAGATCCTCCATCCGAAATTGCTCGTCCTTGCAATCAAAATTACAACAAGAACAAGCAAAACCCTACTACAATGATCTATGAAAATAAAATGCCTATACTACCCACTCATATTATCCGTTGGAAAAAACGATTACAATATCAAACGAGGGTTGCGATAGAGAAAAATATTATAATACTATCCGTGGGTCAGTTTTAGACGGACGGCAAAGCTGTGAGACATGTAGACGACTTCAAAACATTTCCGAAACAAGGTTATAATAGGAAAACGGACACCCGAGTCAAAAGTTATGGCCAAAACTGTTTTCACCATCCAATGGCCAAAACCCCAATCGCCGTTTCCAGATCCTCCATCCGACATCGCTCATCCATGCGATCAAAATTACAACAAGAACAAGCATAACCCTACTACAGTGATCCATGAAAAAAAAATGAATATACAACACACTCATATTATCCGTTGGGAAAAACGATAACAATATCACACGAGGGTTGCGATAGAGAAAAATATTATAATACTATCCGGTGGGTCAGTTTTAGAGGGACGCCAAAGGTTTGAGACATGTAGAAGACTTCAAGATGTTTCCGAAACAAGGTTATAATAGGAAAACGGACACCCGAGACAAAAGTTATGGCCAAAACAGTTTTCACCATCCAATGGCCAAAACTCCAATCGCCGTTTCCAGATCCTCCATCCGACATCGCTCATCCTTGCTATCAAAATTACAACAAGAATAAGCATAACCCTACAACAGTGATATATGAAAAAAATACATATACTACCCACTCATATTATCCGTTGGGAAAAACGATAACAATATCACACGGAGGTTGCGATAGAGAAAAATATTATAATACTATCCGGTGGGTCAATTTTAGAGGGACGACGAACCTTTGAGACATGTAGAAGACTTCAAGACGTTTCCGAAACATGGTTATAATAGGAAAATGGACACCCGAGTCAAAAGTTATGGCCAAAACAGTTTTCGCCATCCAATGGCCAAAACCCTAATCGTCGTTTCCAGATCCTCCATCCGACATCGCTCATCCATGCGATCAAAATTACAACAAGAACAAGCATAACCCTACTACAGTGATCTATGAAAAAAAAATGCATATACTACCCACTCATATTATCCGTTGGGAAAAACGATAACAATATCACACGAGGGTTGCGATAGAGAAAAATATTATAATACTATCCGGTGGGTCAGTTTAAGAGGGACGCCGAAGCTTTGAGACATGTAGAAGACTTCAAGACTTTTCCAAAACATGGTTATAATAGGAAAACGGACACCCGAGTCAAAAGTTATGGCCAAAACAGTTTTTGCCATCCAATGGCCAAAACCCCAATCGTCGTTTCTAGATCCTCCATCCGAAATCGCTCATCCTTGCGATCAAAATTACAACAAGAACAAGTTAAACCCTACTACAGTGATCTATGAAAAAAAATGCCTATACTACCCACTCATATTATCCGTTGGGAAAAACGATTACAATATCACACGAGGATTGCGATAGAAAAAAATAGTATAATACTATCCGGTGGGTCAGTTTTAGAGCGACGACAAAGCTGTGAGACATGTAGACGACTTCATAACGTTTCCGAAACAAGGTTATAATAGGAAAATGGACACCCGAGTCAAAAGTTATGGCCAAAACTATTTTCACCATCCAATGGCCAAAACCCAAATCGCCGTTTCCAGATCCTCCATTCGACATCGCTCATCCATGCGATCAAAATTACAACAAGAACAAGCAAAACCCTACTAAAGTGATCTATGAAAAAAAATGCATATACAACCCACTCAATATTATCCGTTGGGAAAAACGATAACAATATCACACGAGGGTTGCGATAGAGAAAAATATTATAATACTATCCGGTGGGTCAATTTTAGAGGGATGGCGAAGCTTTGAGACACGTAAAAGACTTCAAGACGTTTCCGAAACAAGGTTATAATAGGAAAACGGACACCCGAGTCAAAAGTTATGGCCAAAACAGTTTTCACCATCCAATGGCCAAAACCCCAATCACTGTTTCCAGATCCTCCATCCGAAATCGCTCATCCTTGCGATCAAAACTACAACAAGAACAAGCATAACCCCACTACAGTGATCTATGAAAAAAAAATGCATATACTACCCACTTATATTATCCGTAGGGAAAATTGATAACAATTTCACACGAGGGTTGCGATAGAGAAAAATATTATAATACTATCCGGTGGGTCAGTTTTAGAGGGACGGCGAAGATGTGAGACATGTAGACGACTTCAAAACATTTCCGAAACAAGGTTATTATAGAAAAACGGACACCCGAGTCAAAAGTTATGGCCAAAACTGTTTTCACCATCCAATCGCCAAAACCAAAATCGCCGTTTCCAGATCCTCCATCCGACATCGCTCATCCTTGCTATCAAAATTTCAACAAGAATAAGCGTAACCCTACTACAGTGATCTATGAAAAAAAATGCATATACTACCCACTCATATTATCCGTTGGGAAAAACGATAACAATATCACACGAGGGTTGCGATAGAGAAAAATATTATAATACTATTCGGTGGGTCAGTTTTAGAGGGACGACGAAGCTGTGAGACATGTAGACGACTTCAAAACATTTCCGAAAGATGGTTATAATAGAAAAACGGACACCCGAGTCAATAGTTATTGCCAAAACTATTTTCACCATCCAATCGCCAAAACCCAAATCACCATTTCTATATCATCCATCCGACATCGCTCATCCTTGTGATCAACATTACAACAAAAATAAGCATAACCATAATACAGTGATCTATGAGAAAAAAAATGCATATACTACCCACTCATATTATCCGTTGGGAAAAACGATTACAATATCACAAGAGGATGCGATAGAAAAAAATATTATAATACTATATGGTGGGTCAGTTTTAGAGGAACGGCGAAGCTGTGAGACATGTAGACGACTTCAAGATGTTTCCGAAACAAGGTTATACTAGAAAAACGGACACCCGAGTCAAAAGTTATGGCCAAAACTGTTTTCACTATCCAATGGCCAAAACCCCAATCGCCGTTTCCAGATCCTCCATCCAACATCGCTCAACCTTGCGATCAAAATTACAACAAGAACAAGCAAAACCCTACTAGAGTGATCTATGAAAAAAAAATACCAATACTACCCACTCATATTATCCGTTGGGAAAAACGATTACAATATCACACGAGGGTTGCAATAGAGAAAAATATTATAATACTATCCGGTGGGTCAGTTTTAGAAGGACGTTGAAGCTTTGACACATGTAGAAGACTTCAAGACATTTCCGAAACAAGGTTATAATAGGAAATTGGACACCCGAGTCAAAAGTTAAGGCCAAAACTATTTTCACCATACAATTGCCAAAACCCCAATATCCGTTTCCAGATCCTCCATCCGACATCGCTCATCATTGCTATCAAAATTACAACAAGAACAAGCAAAACCCTACTACAGTGATCTAGGAAAAAAAATGCATATACTACCCACTCATATTATCCGTTTGGAAAAACGATTACAATATCACACGAGGGTTGCGATAGAGAAATATATTATAATACTATCCGATGGTTCAGTTTTAGAGGAATGGCGAAGCTATGAGACATCTAGACGACTTCAAGACGTTTCTGAAACAAGGTTATAATAGAAAAACGGACACCCGAGTCAAAAGTTATGGCCAAAACTGTTTTCACCATCCAATTGCCAAAACCCCAATCACCGTTTCCAGATCCTCCATCCGACATCGCTCATCATTGCTATCAAAATTAGAACAAGAACAAGCAAAACCCTACTACAGTGATCTATGAAAAAAAATGCCTACACTACCCACTCGTATTATCCGTTTGGAAAAACGATTACAATATCACACGAGGGTTGCGATAGAGAAAAATATTATAATACTATCCAGTGGGTCAGTTTTAGAGGAACGACGAAGCTATGAGACATGTAGAAGACTTCAAGACGTTTCCGAAACAAGGTTATAATAGGAAAACGGACACCCGAGTCAAAAGTTATGGCCAAAACAAGTTTCACAATCCAATGGCCAAAACCCCAATCGCCGTTTCCAGATCCTCAATCATAAATCGCTCATCCTTGCGATCAAAATTACAACATGAACAAGCAAAACCCTACTACAGTGATCTATGAAAAAAATGCCTATACTACCCACTAATATTATTCGTTGGGAAAAAAAATTTCAATATCACACGAGGTTTTCGATAGAGAAAAATATTATAATACTATCCGGTGGGTCAGTTTTAGAGGAAAGGCGAAGCTATGAGACATGTAGACGACTTCAAGACATTTCCGAAACATGGTTATAATAGAAAAACGGACATTCGAGTCAAAAGTTATGGCCAAAACAGTTTTCACCATCCAATGGCCAAAACACCAATCGCCGATTCCAGATCCTCCATCCGAAATCGCTCATCCTTGCGATCAAAATTACAACAAGAATAAGCAAAACCCTACTACAATTATCTATGAAAAGAAATGCCTATACTACCCACTCATATTATACGTTGGGAAAAATTATTACAATATCACACGAGGGTTGCGATAGAGAAACATATTTTAATACTATCCGGTGGGTCAGTTTTAGAGGAACGGCGAAGCTATGAAACATGTAGACGACTTCAATAAATTTCCGAAACATGGTTATAATAGGAAAACGGACATTCGAGTCAAAAGTTATAACCAAAACAGTTTTCACCATCCAATGGCCAAAACACTAATCGTCCGTTTCCAGATCCTCCATCCGAAATCGCTCATCCTTGCGATCAAAATTACAACAAGAATAAGCAAAACCCTACTACAGTGATCTATGAAAAAAAAATGCCTATACTACCCACTCATATTATTCGTTGGGAAAAATGATTACAATATCACACGAGGGTTGCGATAGAGAAAAATATTGTAATACTATTCGGTGGGTCAGTTTTAGAGGGACGACGAAGATGTGAGACATGTAGACGACTTCAAGACGTTTCTGAAACAAGTTTATAATAGAAAAACGGACACCCGAGTTAAAAGTTATGGCCAAAACTGTTTTCACCATACAATTGCAAAAACCCCAATATCCGTTTCCAGATCCTCCATCCGACATCGCTCATCATTGCTATCAAAATTACAACAAGAACAAGCAAAACCCTACAACAGTGATCTATGAAAAAAAATGCATATACTACCCACTCATATTATCCGTTTGGAAAAACGATTACAATATCTCACGAGGGTTGCGATAGAGAAATATATTATAATACTATCCGATGGTTCGGTTTTAGAGGAACGGTGAAGCTATGAGACATGTAGACGACATCAAGACGTTTCTTAAACAAGGTTATAATAGAAAAACGGACACCCGAGTCAAAAGTTATGGCCAAAACTATTTTCACCATCCAATTGCCAAAACCCCAATCACCGTTTCCAGATCCTCCATCCGACATCGCTCATCATTGCTATCAAAATTACAACAAGAACAAGCAAAACCCTACTACAGTGATCTATGAAAAAAAATGCCTATACTACCCACTCATATTATCCGTTTGGAAAAACGATTTCAATATCACACGAGGGTTGCGATAGAGAAAAATATTATAATACTATCCGGTGGGTCAGTTTTAGAGGAACGACGCAGCTGTGAGACATTTAGAAGACTTCAAGACGTTTCTGAAACAAGGTTATAATAGGAAAACGGACACCCGAGTCAAAAGTTATGGCTAAAACAAGTTTCACAATCCAATGGCCAAAACCCCAATCGCCGTTTCCAGATCCTCAATCATAAATCGCTCATCCTTGCGATCAAAATTACAACATGAACAAGCAAAACCCTACTACAGTGATCTATGAAAAAAAATGCCTATACTACCCACTCATATTATCCGTTGGGAAAAAAAATTTCAATATCACACGAGGTTTTCGATAGAGAAAAATATTATAATACTATCCGGTGGGTCAGTTTTAGAGGAAAGGCGAAGCTGTGAGACATGTAGACGACTTCAAGACATTTCCGAAACATGTTTATAATAGGAAAACGGACATTCGAGTCAAAAGTTATGGCCAAAACAGTTTTCACCATCCAATGGCCAAAACACCAGTCGCCGATTCCAGATCCTCCATCCGAAATCGCTCATCCTTGCGATCAAAATTACAACAAGAATAAGCACAACCCTACTACAATTATCCATGAAAAAAAATGCCTATACTACCAACTCATATTATACGTTGGGAAAAATGATTACAATATCACACGATGGTTGCGATAGAGAAACATATTTTAATACTATCCGGTGGGTCAGTTTTAGAGGAACGGCGAAGCTATGAAACATGTAGACGACTTCAAGACATTTTCGAAACATGGTTATAATAGGAAAATGGACATTCGAGTCAAAAGTTATAACCAAAACAGTTTTCACCATCAAATGGCCAAAACACTAATCGCCGTTTCCAGATCCTCCATCCGAAATCGCTCATCCTTGCGATCAAAATTACAACAAGAATAAGCAAAACCCTACTACAGTGATCTATGAAAAAAAAATGCCTATACTGCCCACTCATATTATTCGTTGGGAAAAATGATTACAATATCACACGAGGGTTGCGATAGAGAAAAATATTGTAATACTATCCGGTGGGTCAGTTTTAGAGGGACGACGAAGTTGTGAGACATGTAGACGACTTCAAGAAGTTTCTGAAACAAGGTTATAATAGAAAAACGGACACCCGAGTCAAAAGTTATGGCCAAAACTGTTTTCACCATACAATTGCCAAAACCCCAATATCCGTTTCCAGATCCTCCATCCGACATCGCTCATCATTGCTATCAAAATTACAACAAGAACAAGCAAAACCCTACTACAGTGATCTATGAAAAAAAATGCATATACTACCCACTCATATTATCCGTTTGGAAAAACGATTACAATATCACACGAGGGTTGCGATAGAGAAATATATTATAATACTATCCGAAGGTTCAGTTTTAGAGGAACGGCGAAGCTATGAGACATGTAGACGACTTCAAGAAATTTCCGAAATATGTTTATAATAGGAAAACAGACATTCGAGTCAAAAGTTATAACCAAAACAGTTTTCACCATCAAATGGCCAAAACATTAATCGCCGTTTCCAGATCCTCCATCCGAAATCGCTCATCCTTGCGATCAAAATTACAACAAGAATAAGCAAAACCCTACTACAATTATCTATGAAAAAAAATGCCTATACTACCCACTCATATTATACGTTGGGAAAAATGATTACAATATCACACGAGGGTTGCGATAGAGAAACATATTTTAATACTATCCGGTGGGTAAGTTTTAGAGGAACGGCGAAGCTATGAGACATGTAGACGACTTCAAGAAATTTCCGAAATATGTTTATAATAGGAAAACAGACATTCGAGTCAAAAGTTATAACCAAAACAGTTTTCACCATCAAATGGCCAAAACACTAATCGCTGTTTCCAGATCCTCCATCCGAAAGCGCTCATCCTTGCGATCAAAATTACAACAAGAACAAGCAAAACCCTACTACAGTGATCTATGAAAAAAAAATGCCTATACTGCCCACTCATATTATTCGTTGGAAAAAATGATTACAATATCACACGAGGGTTGCGATAGAGAAAAATATTATAATACTATCCGGTGGGTCAGTTTTAGAGGGACGACGAAGCTATGAGACATGTAGATGACTTCAAGGCGTTTCTGAAACAAGGTTATAATAGAAAAACGGACACCCGAGTCAAAAGTTATGGCCAAAACTATTTCACCATCCAATTGCCAAAACCCCAATAACCGTTTCCAGATCCTCCATCCGACATCGCTCATCATTGCTATCAAAATTACAACAAGAACAAGCAAAACCCTACTACAGTGATCAATGAAAAAAAATGCATATACTACCCACTCATATTATCCGTTTGGAAAAACGATTACAATATCACACGAGGGTAGCGATAGAGAAATATATTATAATACTATCCGATGGTTCAGTTTTAGAAGAACGGCGAAGCTGTGAGACATGTAGACGACTTCAAGACGTTTCTGAAACAAGGTTATAATAGAAATACGGACACCCGAGTCAAAAGTTATGGCCAAAACTGTTTTCACCATCCAATTGCCAAAACCCCAATCACCGTTTCCAGATCCTCCATCCGACATCGCTCATCCTTGCTATCAAAATTACAACAAGAACAAGCAAAACCCTACTACAGTGATCTATGAAAAAAAATTCCTATACTACCCACTCATATTATACGTTGGGAAAAATGATTACAATATCACACGAGGGTTGCGATAGAGAAAAATATTATAATACTATCCGGTGGGTCAGTTTTAGAGGAACAGCGAAGCTATGAGACATGTAGATGGCTTCAAGACATTTCCGAAACATGGTTATAATAGGAAAACGGACCTTCGAGTCAAAAGTTATGGCCAAAACAGTTTTCACCATCCAATGGCCAAAACCCCAACCGCCGTTTCCAGATCCTCCATCCGAAATCCCTCATCCTTGCGATCAAAATTACAACAAGAACAAGCAAAACTCTACTGCAGTGATTTATGAAAAAAAAATGCCTATATTACCCACTCATATTATTCGTTGGGAAATATGATTACAATATCACACGAGGGTTGCGATAGAGAAAAATATTATAATACTATCAGGTGGGTCAGTTTTAGAGGGACAGCGAAGCTGTAAGACATGTAGACGACATCAAGACGTTTTCGAAATAAGGTTATAATTGAAAAACGGACACCCGAGTCAAAAGTTATGGCAAAAACAGTTTTCACCATCGAATTGTCAAAACCCTAATCACCGTTTCCAGATCCTCCACCCTAATCACCGTTTCCAGATCCTCCATCCGACATCGCTCATCATTGCGATCAAAATTACAACAAGAACAAGCAAAACACTACTACAGTGATCTATGAAAAAAATGCATATACTACCCACTCTTATTATCCGTTTAGAAAAATGATTACAATATCACACGATGGTTGCGATAGAAAAATATATTATAATACTATCTGGTGGTTCAGTTTTAGAAGGACGGTTAAGCTGTAAGACATTTAGACAACTTCAAGATGTTTCCGAAACATGGTTATAATAGAAAAATGGACACCCGAGTCAAAAGTTATGGCAAAAACAGTTTTCACCATCGAATGACCAAAACCCCAATCGTCGTTTCCCGATCCTCCATCCGACATCGCTCATCCTTGTGATCAAAATTACAACAAGAACAAGCAAATCCCTACTAAAGTGATCTATGAAAAAAAAATGAGTATACTACCCACTCATATTATCCGTTGGGAAAAACGATTACAATATCACACGAGGGTTGCGATAGAGAAAAATATTATAATACTATCCGGCGGGTCAGTTTTAGAGGAACAACAAAGCTGTGAGACATGTAGACGACTTCAAGACGTTTCCGAAACATGGTTATAATAGTAAAACGGACACCCGATTCAAAAGTTATGGCAAAAACTGTTTTCACCATCCAATGGCCAATACCCCAATCGCCGTTTCCAGATCCTCCATCCGACATCGTTCATCCTTGCGATCAAAATTACAAGAAGAACAAGCAAAATCCTACTACAGTGATCTATGAAAAAAAAATGTATATACTACCCACTCATATTATCCGTTGGGAAAAATGATTACAATATCACACGAGGGTTGCGAAAGAGAAAAATATTATAATACTATCCGGTGGGTCAGTTTTAGAGGGACGACGAAGCTATGGGACATGTAGACGACTTCAAGACGTTTCCGAAACATGGTTATATTAGGAAAACGGACACCCGAGTCCAAAGTTATGGCAAAAACAGTTTTCACCATCGAATGACCAAAACCCCAATCGCCGTTTCCAGATCCTCCATCCGACATCGCTCATCCTTGCGATCAAAATTACAACAAGAACAAGCAAAACCCTACTAAAGTGATCTATGAAAAAAAATGCCTATACTACCCACTCATATTATCCTTTGGGAAAAACGATTACAATATCACACGAGGGTTGCGATAGAGAAAAATATTATAATTGTTGGTCCCGGTGGGAAAACCTATTTTATGCGTGCGGAAGCAAGACTTTTTCTTTTCGGTGCATATAAAACAGGGGTGAGGGCAGAGTGCTCCAATTTTTTAAACTTTGGAACTCATGTGTTGTGTTTTGCTTATAACTAGATGCATATGACAAGTATAAACATAAAGCAGTAAACAACACAGCAATATATAGTGGTTCGGACAACAAGTCCTACATCCACTCTCCCTCTCTAGGAAATTCCTTATCAACTTTCGAGCTTTCGACTACCTCGTAGTTTACTTACTCAACTCGGCCCTGAGTTTTCTGACTACTCCACGTAGTTTACTTACTCAACCCGACCCTGAGCTTTCTGACTACCTCCGTAGTTTACTAACTCAAACTCTTAGATGTTTAAAGAGTTCACACTCCTTCGGGACTTATCACCCTCACTCGGGATAGCCTACAGATGTTTAACGAGTTCACATTCCAACGGGACTTATCACCCTCACTCGGGTTTGCCTAACAACTACCTCACTTCACCACTGGGTTTGGATTTGGTGTTGTCTCCAACTATGGTGAGATTTTCCCTTACAATGGTTTAGCCTCAATGCTAAGGTTGGGAAAATCTCTCTAAGCTTATGATACATCGTGGGTTGCTTAGGTTGGGTTCTAGAACACTCTTTGAATATATTTGTATATCTCTGAGACTTGTGTTCTAGGGTGGGAAAGCTTGACTCTCTTTGGCTCATGAGCATCGTTCTTTATCTTTTTACAACTTCCACACTCGATAATGAAGGAAGAACTTGTATTTATAGTGTGGATTTGAATGTTACCGTTGGAGAGAATCACATTCAAATCCATACTATTCTTTGTAAGTTCTTATAATACTTTCTCAGTTGGTTGTCTTCCTTTCGTTGGTCCACGTCAGCTGGATTCCAACGGCTATATTCCTCAGCTTCAATGCCTCGGAACATTCAGGATATACTGAGCATTCAAGTTATATTATCGAAGTCTTCGAAAATCTTGTGCCTTGATATTTCTCTCCGAGTCTTCGAGTTCTCTCGAAGTCTTGATTTCTCTGAGTCTTGAGTTCCGAGTCTTGAGTTTTTCGAGTCTTCCTTGATTCTCAATATCTTCATTGAGTCTTGATATCTCGATTTCTTCTTCGAGTCTTTAAACTAACTTTTTCTATATCTCTCACGACTATACACGGTGCAGATAATATCCTGAACACTCTAAAACTGAATCCTGACTCATCTATCAAGATTATCCTGAACATGTCATACTCAGGGGTTTTGGGATCTAATCAAAATCCTCTTTATTAAATTCATTTCCCAACAATTTCCCCCTTTTTGATGATTCCAAAACCTATCTTGTTACAAGCATATAACCTATACTCAGGTTTCAGTTTTTCCTATTACAAGAATGGTAAATCTCCAATCAATTTAAATCATTCAACAGATTTCTTTAGTAATGAATCTTTTCTAAATAGATCATTACTAAATACTTAAGCAATTTCTCATAGCATCATATAGTTTTCCTTATATATGAGCATATAATCAGATTAGAGACATTCAATCAGGCATATCAAAATAAAAGACATGTAAAAAAAGATAATGAGGTATTATCTTTGAGCATAAAGATAAAAGTTTCATTGATTGTATGTTATCAGTTATAGATTACAATGAACTTATCAAAGAAATAAAGACAAAAACATAAAGATTTTACAAGAGTCTTCAGTCTTGGTCTTCAGTCTTCTGTCTTCTGCTCGACTCCTCATTCCTCTTCTTCTACGGACCTTGTCTGATCAGGCATACTGACACTCATGCTGACTGAGTTCAGTTTCTTCTGACTTCAGACATCGACCCTTAGGTCTCTTTTTACATCGAAAAACGGTCACTTGACCTATATTGAGTCCGATTTCACTTTACTTTATCGAAAGCCTCAAAGATTCCTTTTCACTCAAAGTTATCTCGATTTCTTCTTTGCTTGATCTGATTAGTTTGACTGATTAGATCAACACATCTTTAGATCAATATATCAGAATAGCATCAGGTCATCATATCAGGTTAGCATATCAGGTTTATCATATCTGATCTTGATCACGTCTGATCTTGATCATCTGTTTATTTTATCGTCCGACGGCAACCTTCTTTTCGATTCTTTGGCTTTAGCTTTTCTTTACTTCGATTCTTCAAATTTCATCGGGTTCACTCCGGAACTCATCTAACTCATCGATCTTGATCGGTCTTTGTCAAAAACCTCGTCGATCTCAATCATCTACTTTTGATTCCGTGAGTTCCCCCTCAAGTTGAAGTTCCCCTTTCAACTGATATAGACCGATATATCTGATTTGGTGAAATTTTCAAGCTCAACTGATTTTCTTCATTTGATCAGCTTTGTATGTAATCAGATTTTTGTTGACTAAATCTGATTCTCCTCAGATTAAGACAATTCTTGGAAAATGTTACTGCCAAAACTTAGTCTAGAGTAGTAGCCTCTATTTCCTAAGTTGGTGCGATTTGACATGCGTGAGATATCGCCGTCGACGCTCTTGATATGTCAATCCGCCGTAACTTTATCTAATTATCGGTCGTGATTTCTACATATTTGTCCTTGTGATGCAAATTTTTCTAAAAAGGCTTTGAGAACTCAAATTTGCATCGCACCATCTTGGCCTCTATAAATTGGACCAATATTTTACACAACATAACTCATTCACCATACATATCTTCTTTGTAGAATCATGTATCCCGTGAACCCTTGTTTCGGTGAGAAAAAAAACGCTTTTACCCCTTTTTCCATGATTTCATCTTCTCAAATCAACCTTTTTCATCCCTTATTCTTTCGCTTTCGTCATCGTCAACGATTTCACATAATGATCATTGCAAAAGCTTCTCTACCACCACGGGCGGCAGGTTTTTGTTGAAGTAACCGAGAAGACACTTCTCCTAACCAGTATGCACCTTTGTGTGTCTATCGTTATGACGTGACTACCATTAATGGACTTAGTCGAAAATGAGCGTGAGTTTGATATTCGATCTTGATCGGACAAATGGTGATCTTCCTATATCAAACTCACCATTTAAATGTTGGAGAGCCCACCGACTCTTTCTTGGGGCTCTGGCTTAAAAAAATCCTATCAAGGCCGCTCTCGCTCCATTTTTTTGATCTTGACCTGCGGCGCCTTGGGATTTTTTTCTTTTAAAGCCTCTCCCACCCTTGTTAAGTGGGGAAAATGAGAGCATCATATTTAAAATCTCTCTCTCTCCCTGCTCCACTTGGGTTAGGATGAGGGTTTAGGGTTATGGCTTAAGGGTTTAGGGTTTAGAGTTATGTATTGACCTCCAGGTTCTCTTGTATTTGTAACTTATAATGTAACCTGACCTTCGGGTCTTTATCAATGAAAAGTTCTATTATTCCATTGTTGTGTAAAAAACTTGCAGAGATGGGTTTTAAAATAGATCCCTTTCAAAGATCACTTTGAAGAAGTAATCTTTTGAGCACCTGCTCTGATACCAATTGTTGGTCCCGGTGGGAAAACCTATTTTATGCGTGCGGAAGCAAGACTTTTTCTTTTCGGTGCATATAAAACAGGGGTGAGGGCAGAGTGCTCCAATTTTTTAAACTTTGGAGCTCATGTGTTGTGTTTTGCTTATAACTAGATGCATATGACAAGTATAAACATAAAGCAGTAAACAACACAGCAATATATAGTGGTTCGGACAACCGATCCCTACATCATCTCTCACTCTCTAGGGAAATTCCTTATCAACTTCTGAGCTTTCTGACTACCTCGTAGTTTACTTACTCAACTCGGCCCTGAGTTTTCTGACTACTCCACGTAGTTTACTTACTCAACCCGATCCTGAGCTTTCTGACTACCTCCGTAGTTTACTAACTCAAACTCTTAGATGTTTAAAGAGTTCACACTCCTTCGGGACTTATCACCCTCACTCGGGATAGCCTACAGATGTTTAACGAGTTCACACTCCAACGGGACTTATCACCCTCACTCGGGTTTGCCTAACAACTACCTCACTTCACCACTGGGTTTGGATTTGGTGTTGTCTCCAACTATGGTGAGATTTTCCCTTACAATGGTTTAGCCTCAATGCTAAGGTTGGGAAAATCTCTCTAAGCTTATGATACATCGTGGGTTGCTTAGGTTGGGTTCTAGAACACTCTTTGAATATATTTGTATATCTACAGACTTGTGTTCTAGCATCGTTGCTATCTTTTTCGCACTTCCACACTCTGATAATGAAGGAAGAACTTGTATTTATAGTGTGGATTTGAATGTTACCGTTGGAGAGAATCACATTCAAATCCATACTATTCTTTGTAAGTTCTGCAGCTTTCTCAGTGGTTGTCTTCCTTTTCGTTGGTCCACGTCCATTTGGATTCCAACGGCTATATTCCTAAACCCGATTGCCTCGGAACATTCGGGATATATTGAGCATTGGTATATTTACCGAAGTCTTGATAATTGTGCCTTGATATTTTCTCACGAGTCTTGAGTTCTCTGAGTCTTGATTTTCTCGACGAGTCTTGAGTTCTCTCGAGTCTTGAGTTTTTTGAGTCTTCCTTGAGTTCTCAATATCTTCTTGAGTCTTGATATCTCGATTTCTTCTTGAGTCTTGAAACTAACGCCATTTCTATATATCTGCCGACTATACACGGTGCAGATAATATCCTGAACATTCTAAAACTGAATCCTGACTCATCTATCAAGATTATCCTGAACATGTCATACTCAAGGGTTTTGGGATCTAATCAAAATCCTCTTTATTAAATTCATTTCCCAACAATAATACTATCCGGTGGGTAAGATTTAGAGGGACGGCTAAGCTGTAAGACATGTAGACGACTTCAACACATTTCCGAAACAAGGTTATAATAGAAAAACGGACACCCGAGTCAAAAGTTATAGCCAAAACTGTTTTCACCATCCAATGGCCAAAACCCCAATCGCCTTTTCCAGATCCTCCATCCGAGATTGCTCATCCTTGCGATCAAAATTACAACAAGAACAAGCAAAACCCTACTATAGTGATCTATGAAAAAAAATGCCTATACTACCCACTCATATTATCCGTTGGGAAAATCGATTACAATATCACACGAGGGTTGCGATAGAGAAAAATATTATAACACTATCCGGTGGGTCAGTTTTAGAGGGACGGCTAAGCTGTAAGACATGTAGACAACTTCAAGACGTTTCCGAAATATGGTTATAATAGGAAAACGGACACCCGAGTCAAAAGTTATGGCAAAAACAGTTTTCACCATCGAATGACCAAAACCTCAATCGCCGTTTCCAGATCCTCCATCCGATATCACTCATCCTTGCGATCAAAATTACAACAAGAACAAGCAAAACCCTACTAAAGTGATCTATGAAAAAAAAATGCCTATACTACCCACTCATATTATCCGTTGGGAAAAACAATTACAATATGACATGAGGGTTGTGATAGAGAAAAATATTATAATATTATCCGGCGGGTCAGTTTTAGCGGGACGGCTAAGCTGTAAGACATGTAGACGACTTCAAGACGTTTTCGAAACAAGGTTATAATAGAAAAACGGACACACTAGTCAAAAGTTATGGCCAAAATTGTTTTCACCATACAATGGCCAAAACCCCAATCGCTGTTTCCAGATCCTCCATCCGACATCGCTCATCCTTGCGATCAAAATTACAACAAGAACATGCAAAACCCTACTACAGTGATCTATGAAAAAAAAATGCATATACTACCCACTCATATTATCCGTTGGGAAAAACGATTACAATATCACACGAGGGTTGCGATAGAGAAAAATATGATAATACTATCAAGTGGGTCAGTTTTAGAGGGACTGCGACGCTATGGGACATGTAGACGACTTCAAGACGTTTCTGAAACATGGTTATAATAGGAAAACGGACACCCAAGTCCAATGTTATGGCAAAAACAGTTTTCACCATGGAATGACCAAAACCCCAATCGCCGTTTCCAGATCCTCCCTCCGACATCGCTCATCCTTGCGATCAAAATTACAAAAAGAACAAGCAAAACCCTACTAAAGTGATCTATGAAAAAAAAAATGCCTATACTACCCACTCATATTATCCGTTGGGAAAAACGATTACAATATCACATGAGGGTTGCGATAGAGAAAAATATTATAATACTATCCGGTGGGTCAGTTTTAGAGGGACTGACTAAAGTCATGAAGACATGTAGACGACTTCAAGACGTTTAAAACAAGGTTATAATAGAAAACGGACACACGAAGTCAAAAGTTATGGCAAAAAATTTGTTTTCACCATCCATGGCTAAAAACCCAAATCGCCGTTTCCAGATCCTCCATCCGACATTGCTCATCCTTGCGATCAAAATTACTACAAGAACAAGCTAAACCCTACTACATTGATCTATGAAAAAAAAATGCATATACTACCCATTCATATTATCCGTTGGGAAAAACGATTACAATATCACAAGAGGGTTGTGATAGAGAAAAATATTATAATACTATCAAGTGGGTCTATTTTAGAGGGACGGCGAAGCTATGGGACATGTAGACGACTTCAAGACGTTTCCGAAACAAGGTTATAATAGAAAAACGGACACCTGAGTCAAAAGTTATGGCCAAAACTGTTTTCACCATCCAATGGCCAAAACCCCAATCGCCGTTTCCAGATCCTCCATCCGACATCGCTCATCATTGCGATCAAAATTACAACAATAACAAGCAAAACACTACTACAGTGATCAATGAAATAAAATGCATATACTACCCTCTCATATTATCTGTTGGGAAAAACGATTACAATATCACACGAGGGTTGCGATAGAGAAAAATATTATAATACTATCCGGTGGGTCAGTTTTAGAGGAACAACAAAGCAATGAGACATGTAGACGACTTCAAGACATTTCCAAAACATGGTTATAATAGTAAAACGGACACCCGAGTCAAAAGTTATGGCAAAAACGGTTTTCACCATCCAATGGCCAAAACCCCAATCGCCGTTTCCAGATCCTCCATCCGACATCGCTCATCCTTGCGATCAAAATTACAACAAGAACAAGCAAAACCCTACTACATTGATCTATGAAAAAAATATGCATATACTACCCATTCATATTATCCGTTGGGAAAAACGATTACAATATCACACGAGGGTTGTGATAGAGAAAAATATTATAATACTATCCGGTGGGTATGTTTTAGAGGGACGGCGAAGCTATGGTACATGTAGACGACTTCAAGACGTTGGGAAACAAGGTTATAATAGAAAAACGGACACCTGAGTCAAATGTTATGGCCAAAACTGTTTTCACCATCCAATGGACAAAACCCCAATCGCCGTTTCCAGATCCTCCATCCGACATCGCTCATCATTGCGATGAAAATTACAACAAGAACAAACAAAACACTACTACAGTGATCTATGAAAAAAAATGCATATACTACCCACTCATATTATCCGTTGGGAAAAATGATTACAATATCACACGAGGGTTGCGATAGAGAAAAATATTATAATACTATCCGGTGGGTCAGTTTTAGAGGAACACCAAAGCAATGAGACATGTAGACGACTTCAAGACATTTCCGAAACATGGTTATAATAGTAAAACGGACACCCGAGTCAAAAGTTATGGCAAAAACTATTTTCACCATCCAATGGCCAAAACCCCAATCGCCGTTTCCAGATCCTCCATCCGACATCGCTCATCCTTGCGATCAAAATTACAACAAGAACAAGCAAAACCCTACTACATTGATCTATGAAAAAAAAATGCATATACTACCCATTCATATTATCCGTTGGGAAAAACGATTACAATATCACAAGAGGGTTGCTAAAGAGAAAAATATTATAATACTATCCGGTGGGTCAGTTTTAGAGGGACGGCAAAGCTATGAGACATGTAGACGACTTCAAGACGTTTCCGAAACAAGGTTATAATAGGAAAACGGACACCCGAGTCAAAAGTTATGGCAAAAAATAGTTTTCACCATCCAATGACCAAAACCCCAATCGCCGTTTCCAGATCCTCCATCCGACATCGCTCATCCTTGCGATCAAAATTACAACAAGAACAAGCAAAACCCTACTAAAGTGATCTATGAAAAAAAAATGCCTATACTACCCACTCATATTATGCCTTGGGAAAAACGATTACAATATCACACTAGGGTTGCGATAGAGAAAAATATTATAATACTATCCGGTGGGTAAGTTTTAGAGGTACTGCTAAGCTGTAAGACATGTAGACGACTTCAAGACGTTTCAAAACAAGGTTATAATAGAAAACGGACACCGAAGTCAAAAGTTTATGGCAAAAAAACTGTTTTCACCATCCAATGGCCAAAACCCAAATCGCCGTTTCCAGATCCTCCATCCGACATCGCTCATCCTTGCGATCAAAATTACAACAAGAACAAGCAAAACCCTACTACATTGATCTATGAAAAAAAATGCATATACTACCCATTCATATTATCCGTTGGGAAAAACGATTACAATATCACACGAGGGTTGCGATAGAGAAAAATATTATAATACTATCGGGTGGATGGGTTTTTAGAGGGACGACAAAGTTATATGGGACATGTAGGCGACTTCAAGACATTTTTTAAAACAAGGTTATAATAGGAAAAAACGGACACCAAGTCAAAAGTTATGGCAAAAAACTGTTTTCACCATCCAATGGCCAAAACCCCAATCGCCATTTCCAGATCCTCCATCGGACATCGCTCATCATTGCAATCAAAATTATAACAAGAACAAGCATAACACTACTACAGTGATCTATGAAAAAATTTGCATGTACTACCCTCTCATATTATCCGTTGGGAAAAATGATTACAATATCACACGAGGGTTGCGATAGAGAAAAATATTATTATACTAAACGGTGGGTCAATTTTAGAGGAACAGCGAATTTGTGAGACATGTAGACGACTTCAAGACGTTTCCAAAACAAGGTTATAATAGAAAAACGGACACCCGAGTCAAAAGTTATGGCCCAAACTGTTTTCACCATCCAATGGCCAAAACCCCAATCGCCGTTTCCAGATCCTCCATCCGACATCGCTCATCCTTACGATCAAAATTACAACAAGAACAAGCAAAACCCTACTACAAGGAACTATAAAAAAAATGCATATACTACCCACTCATATTATCCATTGGGAAAAATGATTACAATATCACACGAGGGTTGCGATAGAGAAAAATATTATAATACTATCCGGTGGGTCATTTTTTGTGGAACAGCAAAGCTATGAGACATGTAGACGACTTCCAGACATTTCCGAAACATGGTTATAATAGTAAAACGGACACCCGAGTCAAAAGTTATGGCAAAAACTGTTTTCACCATCCAATGGCCAATACCCCAATCGCCGTTTCCAGAGCCTCCATCCGACATCGCTCATCCTTGCAATCAAAATTACAACAAGAACAAGCAAAACCCTACTACAGTGATCTATGAAAAAAAAATGCATATACTACCCACTCATATTATCCGTTGGGAAAAACGATTACAATATCACAAGAGGGTTGCTAAAGAGAAAAATATTATAATACTATCCGGTGGGTCAGTTTTAGAGGGACGACAAAGCTATGCGACATGTAGACGACTTCAAGGCATTTCCGAAACATGGTTATAATAGGAAAATGGACACCCGAGTAAAAAGTTATGGCAAAAACTGTTTTCACCATCCAATGGCATATACCACAATCGCCGTTTCTAGATCCTACATCCGACATCGCTCATCCTTGCGATCAAAATTACAACAAGAACAAGCAAAACCCTACTACAGTGATCTATGAAAAAAAAATGCATATACTACCCACTCATATTATCCGTTGGGAAAAACGATTATAATATCACACGAGGGTTGCGATAGAGAAAAATATTATAATACTATCCGGTGGGTCAGTTTTAGAGGGACGACAAAGCTGTGGGACATGTAGACGACTTCAAGACATTTCCGAAACAAGGTTATAATAGAAAACGGAGACACCGAGTCAAAAATTATGGTTTCACCATCCAATGGCCAAAACCCCAATCGCCGTTTCCAGATCCTCCATCCGACATCGCTCATCCTTGCGATCAAAATTACAACAAGAACAAGCAAAACCCTACTACAGTGATCTATGAAAAAAAAATGCATATACTACCCCTCATATTATCCATTGGGAAAAACGATTACAATATCACACGAGGGTTGCGATAGAGAAAAATATTATAATACTATCCGGTGGGTCAGTTTTAGAGGAACGGCAAAGCTATGAGACATGTAGACGACTTCAAGACGTTTTCGAAACATGGTTATAATAGGAAAACGGACACCGAAGTCAAAAAGTTATGGCAAAAACTATTTTCACCATCCAATGGCAAAAACCCCAATCGCCGCTTTCCAGATCCTCCATCCGACATCGCTCATCCTTGCGATCAAAATTACAACAAGAACAAGCAAAAAACCCTAATAAAGTGATCTATGAAAAAAAAAAAATGCCTATACTACCCCCTCATATTATCCGTTGGGAAAAAACGATTACAATATCACACGAGGGTTACGCGAGAGAAAAAAATATTATAATACTATCCAGTGGGTCAGTTTTAGAGGGACGGCGAATTTGTGAGACATGTATACGACTTCAAGACGTTTCCAAAACAAGGTTATAATAGAAAAACAGACACCCGAGTCAAAAGTTATGGCCCAAACTGTTTTCACCATCCAATGGCCAAAACCCCAATCGCCGTTTCCAGATCCTCCATCCGACATCGCTCATCATTGCGATCAAAATTACAACAAGAACAAGCAAAACCCTACTACAGTGATCTATGAAAAAAAATGCATATACTACCCACTCATATTATCCATTGGGAAAAATGATTACAATATCACACGAGGGTTGCGATAGAGAAAAATATTATAATACTATCCGGTGGGTCAGTTTTAGAGGGACAACAAAGCTATGAGACATGTAGACGACTTCAAGACATTTCCGAAACATGGTTATAATAGTAAAACGGACACCCGAGTCAAAAGTTATGGCAAAAATGTTTTCACCATCCAATGGCCAAAACCCCAATCGCCGTTTCCAGATCCTCCATCCGACATCGCTCATCCTTGCGATCAAAATTACAACAAGAACAAGCAAAACCCTACTACAGTGATCTATGAAAAAAAAAATGCATATACTACCCACTCATATTATCCGTTGGGAAAAACGATTACAATATCACACGAGGGTTGCGATAGAGAAAAATATTATAATACTATCCGTGTGGGTAAGTTTTAGAGGGACGGCTAAGCTATGAGACATGTAGATGACTTCAAGACGTTTTCGAAACATGGTTATAATAGGAAAACGGACACCCGAGTCAAAAGTTATGGCAAAAACAGTTTTCACCATCCAATGACCAAAACCCCAATCGCCGTTTTCAGATCCTCCATCCGACATCGCTCATCCTTGCGATCAAAATTACAACAAGAACAAGCAAAACCCTACTAAAGTGATCTATGAAAAAAAAATGCCTATACTACCCATTCATATTATCCGTTGGGAAAAACGATTACAATATCACACGAGGGTTGCGATAGAGAAAAATATTATAATACTATCCGGTGGGTAAGTTTTAGAGGGGGACTAAGCTAAGTTTATAAGACATGTAGACGATTTCAAGACGTTTCCGAAACAAGGTTATAATAGAAAAACGGACAACCGAGTCAAAAGTTATGGCCAAAACTGTTTTCACCATCCAATGGCCAGAACCCAAATCGCCGTTTCTAGATCCTCCATCCGACATTGCTCATCCTTGCGATCAAAATTACAACAAGAACAAGCTAAACCCTACTAAAGTGATCTATGAAAAAAAAATGCATATACTACCCACTCATATTATCCGTTGGGAAAAACGATTACAATATCACAAGAGGGTTGCGATAGAGAAAAATATTATAATACTATCCGGTGGGTCAGTTTTAGAGGGACGGTTGTGAGACATGTAGACGACTTCAAGACGTTTCAAACAAGGTTATAATAGAAAAACGGACACCCAAGTCAAAAGTTTGGCTCGAAAAACTATTTTCACCATCCAATGGCCAAAACCCCAATCGCCGTTTCCAGATCCTCCATCCGACATCGCTCATCATTGCGATCAAAATTACAACAAGAACAAAGAAAAACACTACTACAAGTGATCTATGAAAAAAAAAAATGCATATACTACCCACTCATATTATCCATTGGGGAAAAATGATTACAATATCACACGAGGTTTTGCGATAGAGAAAAATATTATAATACTATCCGGTGGGTAAGTTTTAGAGGAACAACGAATCTGTGAGACATGTAGACGACTTCAAGACGTTTTCGAAACATGGTTATAATAGGAAAAACGGACACCCGAGTCAAAAGTTATGGCAAAAACTGTTTTCACCATCCAATGGCCAAAACCCCAATCGCCGTTTCTAGATCCTCCATCCGACATCGCTCATCCTTGCGATCAAAATTACAACAAGAACAAGCAAAAACCCTACTACAGTGATCTATGAAAAAAAAATGCATATACTACCCACTCATATTATCCATTTGGGAAAAACGATTATAATATCACACGAGGGTTTCAATAGAGAAAAATATTATAATACTATCCTGGTGGGTGGGTTTTAGAGGGACGACAAAACAAAGTGTGAGACATGTAGAGACGACTTCAAGACATTTAAAAACAAGGTTATAATAGAAAACGGACATCCCGAGTCAAAAGTTATGGGCCAAAAACCCACCAAACGCCAAAACCCCAATCGCCGCTTTCGGATCCTCCATCCGACATCGCTCATCCTTGCGATCAAAATTACAACAAGAACAAGCAAAACCCTACTACAGTGATCTATGAAAAAAAAAATGCATATACTACCCACTCATATTATCCATTGGGAAAAACGATTACAATATCACACGAGGGTTGCGATAGAGAAAAATATTATAATACTATCCGGTGGGTCAGTTTTAGAGGAACATCGAAGCTGTGAGACATGTAGACGACTTCAAGACGTTTCGAAACATGGTTATAATAGGAAAACGGACAACCGAAGTCAAAAAGTTATGGCAAAAAACTGTTTTCACCATCCAATGGCCAAAACCCCCAATCGCGCTTTCCGGATCCTCCATCCAACATCGCTCATCCTTGCGATCAAAATTACAACAAGAAAAAGCAAAACAATACTACAGTGATCTATGAAAAAAAATGCATATACTACCCACTCATATTATCCATTGGGAAAAACGATTACAATATCACACGAGGGTTGCGATAGAGAAAAATATTATAATACTATCCGGTAGGTCGGGTTTTTAGAGGAACATAAGGTGTGAGACATGTAAACGACTTCAAGACGTTTCAAACATGGTTATAATAGGAAAAACGGACACCGAGTCAAAAAAGTTATGGTAAAAAACAGTTTTCACCATCCAATGGCCAAAACCCCAATTGCCGTTTCCAGATCCTCCATCCGACATCGCTCATCCTTGCGATCAAAATTACAACAAGAACAAGCAAAACCCTAATAAAGTGATCTATGAAAAAAAAAGCCTATACTACCCACTCATATTATCCGTTGGGAAAAACAATTACAATATCACACGAGGGTTACGATAGGGAAGAATATTATAATACTATCCAGTGGGTCAGTTTTAGAGGGACGGCGAATTTGTGAGACATGAAGACGACTTCAAGACGTTTCCAAAACAAGGTTATAATAGAAAAACGGACACCCGAGTCAAAAGTTATGGCCAAAACTGTTTTCACCATCCAATTGCAAAAACCCCAATCGCCGTTTCCAGATCCTCCATCCGACATCGCTCATCCTTGCGATCAAAATTACAACAAGAACAAGCAAAACCCTACTACGGTGATGATCTAAAAAAAAATGCATATACTACCCACTCATATTATCCGTTGGGAAAAACGATTACAATATCACAAGAGGGTTGCTAAAGAGAAAAATATTATAATACTATCCGGTGGGTCAGTTTTAGAGGGACGGCAAAGCTATGCGACATGTAGATGACTTCAAGACGTTTCCGAAACATGGTTATTATAGGAAACCGGACACCCGAGTCCAAAGTTATGGCAAAAACAGTTTTCACCATCGAATGACCAAAACCCCATTCGCCGTTTCCAGATCCTCCATCCGACATCGCTCATCCTTGCGATCAAAATTACAACAAGAACAAGCAAAACCCTACTAAAGTGATCTATGAAAAAAAAATGCCTATACTACCCATTCATATTATCCGTTGGGAAAAACGATTACAATATCACACTAGGGTTGCGATAGAGAAAAATATTATAATACTATCCGGTGGGTAAGTTTTAGAGGAACGGCTAAGGTATAAGACATGTAGACGACTTCAAGATGTTTCCGAAACAAGGTTATAATAGAAAAACGGACACCCGAGTCAAAAGTTATGGCCAAAATTGTTTTCACCATCCAATAGCCAAAACCCAAATCGCTGTTTCCAGATCCTCCATCCGACATTGCTCATCCTTGCGATCAAAATTACAACAAGAACAAGCTAAACCCTACTACAAAGTTGATCTATGAAAAAAAAAAATGCATATACTACCCACTCATATTATCCATTGGGAAAAAATGATTACAATATCACAAGAGGGTTGCGATAGAGAAAAAATATTATAATACTATCCCGTGGGTCGGGTTTTTAGAGGGACGGTGAAGCTATGAGACATGTAGATGACTTCAAGACGTTTCCAAACAAGGTTATAATAGAAAACGGACACCCGAAGTCAAAAAGTTATGGCCAAAAACTATTTTCACCATCCAATGGCCAAAACCCCAATCGCCGCTTTTCGGATCCTCCATCCGACATCGCTCATCCATTGCGATCAAAATTACAACAAGAAAAAGCAAAACAATACTACAAGTGATCTAAAAAAAAAAATGCATATACTACCCACTCATATTATCCGTTGGGAAAAACGATTACAATATCACACGAGGGTTGCGATAGAGAAAAATATTATAATACTATCCGTGGGTCGGGTTTTAGAGGAACAATAAGGTATGAGAGATATGTAGACGACTTCAAGAAGTTTCCGAAACATGGTTATAATAGAAAAACGGACACCCGAGTCAAAAGTTATGGCAAAAACTGTTTTCACCATCCAATGGCCAAAACCCCAATCGCCGTTTCTAGATCCTCCATCCGACATCGCTCATCCTTGCGATCAAAATTACAACAAGAACAAGCAAAACCCTACTACATTGATCTATGAAAAAAAAATGCATATACTACCCACTCATATTATCCGTTGGGAAAAACGATTATAATATCACACGAGGGTTGCGATAGAGAAAAATATTATAATACTATCTTGTGGGTCAGTTTTAGAGGGACGACAAAGCTGTGGGACATGTAGACGACTTCAAGACGTTTCCGAAACAAGGTTATAATAGAAAAACAGACATCCGACATCAAAAGTTATGGCAAAAAAAGTTTTCACCATCCAATGGCCAAAAACCCCAATCGCCGTTTCCAGATCCTCCATCCGACATCGCTCATCCTTGCGATCAAAATTACAACAAGAACAAGCAAAACCCTACTACAGTGATCTATGAAAAAAAATGCATATACTACCCACTCATATTATCCATTGGAAAAAACGATTACAATATCACACGAGGGTTGCGATAGAGAAAAATATTATAATACTATCCGGTGGGTCAGTTTTAGAGGAACATCGAAGCTGTGAGACATGTAGACGACTTCAAGACGTTTCCGAAACATGGTTATAATAGGAAAACGGACACCCGAGTCAAAAGTTATGGCAAAAAAAATTTTCACCATCCAATGGCCAAAACCCCAATCGCCGTTTCCAGATCCTCCATCCGACATCGCTCATCCTTGCGATCAAAATTACAACAAGAACAAGCAAAACCCTAATAAAGTGATCTATGAAAAAAAATGCCTATACTACCCACTCATATTATCCGTTGGGAAAAACGATTACAATATCACACGAGGGTTACGATAGGGAAAAATATTATAATACTATCCATTGGGTCAGTTTTAGAGGGACGGTAAATCTGTGAGACATGTAGACGACTTCAAGACGTTTCCAAAACAAGGTTATAATAGGAAAACGGACACCCGAGTCAAAAGTTATGGCCAAAATAGTTTTCACCATCCAATTGCCAAAACCCCAATCGCCGTTTCCAGATCCTCCATCCGACATCGCTAATCCTTGCGATCAAAATTACAACAAGAACAAGCAAAACCCTACTACAGTGATCTATGAAAAAAAAATGCATATACTACCCACTCATATTATCAGTTGGGAAAAACGATTACAATATCACAAGAGGGTTGCTAAAGAGAAAAATATTATAATACTATCCGGTGGGTCAGTTTTAGAGGGATGGCAAAGCTATGCAACATGTAGATGACTTCAAGACGTTTCCGAAACATGGTTATAATAGGAAAACGGACACCCGAGTCAAAAGTTATGGCAAAAATAGTTTTCACCATCCAATGACCAAAACCCCAATCGCCGTTTCCAGATCCTCCATCCGACATCGCTCATCCTTGCGATCAAAATTACAACAAGAACAAGCAAAACCCTACTAAAGTGATCTATGAAAAAAAATGCCTATACTACCCATTCATATTATCCGTTGGGAAAAACGATTACAATATCACACTAGGGGTTGCGATAGAGAAAAATATTATAATACTATCCGGTGGTTAAGTTTTAGAGGGACGGCTAAGCTATAAGACATGTAGACGACTTCAAGACGTTTCCGAAACAAGGTTATAATTGAAAAACGGACACCCGAGTCAAAAGTTATGGCCAAAACTGTTTTCTCCATCCAATGGCAAAAACCCAAATCGCCGTTTTTAGATCCTCCATCCGACATTGCTCATCCTTGCGATCAAAATTACAACAAGAACAAGCTAAACCCTACTACAGTGATCTATGAAAAAAAAATGCATATACTACCCACTCATATTATCCGTTGGGAAAAATGATTACAATATCACAAGAGGGTTGCGATAGAGAAAAATATTATAATACTATCCGGTGGGTCAGTTTTAGAGGGACGGCGAAGCTATGGGACATGTAGACGACTTCAAGACGTTTCCGAAACAAGGTTATAATAGAAAAACGGACACCCGAGTCAAAAGTTTGGCCAAAACTGTTTTCACCATCCAATGGCAAAAACCCCAATCGCCGTTTCCAGATCCTCCATCCGACATCGCTCATCATTGCAATCAAAATTATAACAAGAACAAGCATAACACTACTACAGTGATCTATGAAAAAATTTGCATGTACTACCCTCTCATATTATCCGTTGGGAAAAATGATTACAATATCACACGAGGGTTGCGATAGAGAAAAATATTATTATACTAAACGGTGGGTCAATTTTAGAGGAACAGCGAATCTGTGAGACATGTAGACGACTTCAAGACGTTTCCAAAACAAGGTTATAATAGAAAAACGGACACCCGAGTCAAAAGTTATGGCCCAAACTGTTTTCACCATCCAATGGCCAAAACCCCAATCGCCGTTTCCAGATCCTCCATCCGACATCGCTCATCCTTACGATCAAAATTACAACAAGAACAAGCAAAACCCTACTACAAGGAACTATAAAAAAAATGCATATACTACCCACTCATATTATTTATTGGGAAAAATGATTACAATATCACACGAGGGTTGCGATAGAGAAAAATATTATAATACTATCCGGTGGGTCATTTTTAGTGGAACAGCAAAGCTATGAGACATGTAGACGACTTCCAGACATTTCCGAAACATGGTTATAATAGTAAAACGGATACCCGAGTCAAAAGTTATGGCAAAAACTATTTTCACCATCCAATGGCCAAAACCCCAATCGCCGTTTCCAGATCCTCCATCCGACATCGCTCATCCTTGCAATCAAAATTACAACAAGAACAAGCAAAACCCTACTACAGTGATCTATGAAAAAAAAATGCATATACTACCCATTCATATTATCCGTTGGGAAAAACGATTACAATATCACACTAGGGTTGCGATAGAGAAAAATATTATAATACTATCCGGTGGGTAAGTTTTAGAGGGACGTCTAAGCTATAAGACATGTAGACGATTTCAAGACGTTTCCGAAACAAGGTTATAATAGAAAAACGGACAACCGAGTCAAAAGTTATGGCTAAAACTGTTTTCACCATCCAATGGCCAAAACCCCAATCGCCGTTTCTAGATCCTCCATCCGACATTGCTCATCCTTGCGATCAAAATTACAACAAGAACAAGCAAAACCCTACTACAGTGATCTATGAAAAAAAAAAATGCATATACTACCCACTCATATTATCCGTTTGGAAAAAACGATTACAATATCACACAAGGGTTGCGATAGAGAAAAAATATTATAATACTATCCGTGGGTCGGGGTTTTAGAGGGACGGTGAAGCTATGGGACTGTAAGCGACTTCAAGACGTTTCCGAAACAAGGTTATAATAGAAAAACGGACACCCGAGTCAAAAGTTTTGGCCAAAATTGTTTTCACCATCCAATGGCCAAAACCCCAATCGCCGTTTCCAGATCCTCCATCCGACATCGCTCATCATTGCGATCAAAATTACAACAAGAACAAGCAAAACCCTACTACAATGATCTATGAAAAAAAAATGCATATACTACCCACTCATATTATCCGTTGGGAAAAATGATTACAATATCACACGAGGGTTGCGATAGAGAAAAATATTATAATACTATCCGGTGGGTCAGTTTTAGAGGAACAACGAAGTTGTGAGACATGTAGACGACTTCAAGACGTTTCCGAAACATGGTTATAATAGGAAAACGGACACCCGAGTCAAAAGTTATGGCAAAAACTGTTTTCACCATCCAATGGCCAAAACCCCAATCGCCGTTTCTAGATCCTCCATCCGACATCGCTCATCCTTGCGATCAAAATTACAACAAGAACAAGCAAAACCCTACTACAGTGATCTATGAAAAAAAATGCATATACTACCCACTCATATTATCCGTTGGGAAAAACGATTACAATATCACACGAGGGTTTCAATAGAGAAAAATATTATAATACTATCCGGTGGGTCAGTTTTAGAGGGACGACAAAGCTGTGGGACATGTAGACGACTTCAAGACATTTCCGAAACAAGGTTATAATAGAAAAACAGACATCCGAGTCAAAAGTTGTGGCCAAAACCCAAATCGCCGTTTCCAGATCCTCCATCCGACATCGCTCATCATTGCGATCAAAATTACAACAAGAACAAGCAAAACCCTACTACAGTGATCTATGAAAAAAAAATGCATATACTACCCACTCATATTATCCATTGGGAAAAACGATTACAATATCACACGAGGGTTGCGATAGAAAAAAATATTATAATACTATCCGGTGGGTCAGTTTTAGAGGAACAACGAAGCTGTGAGACATGTAGACGACTTCAAGACGTTTCCGAAACATGGTTATAATAGGAAAACGGACAACCGAGTCAAAAGTTATGGCAAAAACTGTTTTCACCATCCAATGGCCAAAACCCCAATCGCCGTTTCCAGATCCTCCATCCAACATCGCTCATCCTTGCGATCAAAATTACAACAAGAAAAAGCAAAACAATACTACAGTGATCTATGAAAAAAAATGCATATACTACCCACTCATATTATCCATTGGGAAAAACGATTACAATATCACACGAGGGTTGCGATAGAGAAAAATATTATAATACTATCCGGTGGGTCAGTTTTAGAGGAACATCGAAGCTGTGAGACATGTAGACGACTTCAAGACGTTTCCGAAACATGGTTATAATAGGAAAACGGACACCCGAGTCAAAAGTTATGGCAAAAACAGTTTTCACCATCCAATGGCCAAAACCCCAATCGCCGTTTCCAGATCCTCCATCCGACATCGCTCATCCTTGCGATCAAAATTACAACAAGAACAAGCAAAACCCTAATAAAGTGATCTATGAAAAAAAATGCCTATACTACCCACTCATATTATCCGTTGGGAAAAACAATTATAATATCACACGAGGGTTACGATAGGGAAGAATATTATAATACTATCCAGTGGGTCAGTTTTAGAGGGACGGCGAATTTGTGAGACATGTAGACGACTTCAAGACGTTTCCAAAACAAGGTTATAATAGAAAAACGGACACCCGAGTCAAAAGTTATGGCAAAAAAAGTTTTCACCATCCAATGGAAAAAACCCCAATCGCCGTTTCCAGATCCTCCATCCGACATCGCTCATCCTTGCGATCAAAATTACAACAAGAACAAGCAAAACCCTACTACAGTGATCTATGAAAAAAAAAAATGCATATACTACCCACTCATATTATCCGTTGGGAAAAACGATTACAATATCACAAGAGGGTTAAAGAGAAAAATATTATAATACTATCCGGTGGGTCAGTTTTAGAGGATGGCAAAAGCTATGTTTGAGACATGTAGATGACTTCAAGACGTTTCCAAAAACATGGTTATAATAGAAAAACGGACACCGAAGTCAAAAAGTTATGGCAAAAACAGTTTTCACCATCCAATGACCAAAACCCCAATCGCCGCCGTTTCCAGATCCTCCATCCGACATCGCTCATCCTTGCGATCAAAATTACAACAAGAACAAGCAAAACCCTACTAAAGTGATCTATGAAAAAAAATGCCTATACTACCCACTCATATTATCCGTTGGGAAAAACGATTACAATATCACACGAGGGTTGCGCGATAGAAAAAATATTATAATACTATCCGTGGGTAAGTTTTAGAGGAACGGCTAAGGTATAAGACATGTAGACGACTTCAAGACGTTTCCGAAACAAGGTTATAATAGAAAAACGGACACCCGAATCAAAAGTTATGGCCAAAACTGTTTTCACCATCCAATAGCCAAAACCCAAATCGCCGTTTCCAGATCCTCCATCCGACATTGCTCATCCTTGCGATCAAAATTACAACAAGAACAAGCTAAACCCTACTACAGTGATCTATGAAAAAAAAATGCATATACTACCCACTCATATTATCCGTTGGGAAAAATGATTACAATATCACAAGAGGGTTGCGATAGAGAAAAATATTATAATACTATCCGGTGGGTCAGTTTTAGAGGGACGGTGAAGCTATGGGACATGTAGGCGACTTCAAGACGTTTCCGAAACAAGGTTATAATAGAAAAACGGACACCCGAGTCAAAAGTTATGGCCAAAACTGTTTTCACCATCCAATGGCCAAAACCCCAATCGCCGTTTCCAGATCCTCCATCCGACATCGCTCATCCTTGCGATCAAAATTACAACAAGAACAAGCAAAACCCTACTACAAGTGATGGGGAAAAAAAAAAAATGCATATACTACCCACTCATATTATCCGTTGGGAAAAACGATTATAATATCACACGAGGGTTTCAATAGAGAAAAATATTATAATACTATCCGGTGGGTCAGTTTTAGAGGGACGACAAAGCTGTGGGACATGTAGACGACTTCAAGACATTTCCGAAACAAGGTTATAATAGAAAAACAGACATCCGAGTCAAAAGTTGGCCAAAAAAAAAACCACCATCCAATGGCCAAAACTTAGAATCGCCGCTTCCATCATCCCATCCGACATCGCATCATCCTTGCGATCAAAATTACAACAAGAACAAGCAAAACCCTACTACAGTGATCTATGAAAAAAAAAATGCATATACTACCCACTCATATTATCCATTGGGAAAAACGATTACAATATCACACGAGGGTTGCGATAGAGAAAAATATTATAATACTATCCGGTGGGTCAGTTTTAGAGGAACATCGAAGCTGTGAGACATGTAGACGACTTCAAGACGTTTTCGAAACATGGTTATAATAGGAAAACGGACAACCGAGTCAAAAGTTATGGCAAAAAAAAGTTTTCACCATCCAATGGCCAAAACCCCAATCGCCATTTCCAGATCCTCCATCCGACATCGCTCATCCTTGCGATCAAAATTACAACAAGAACAAACAAAACCCTAATAAAGTGATCTATGAAAAAAAAAATGCCTATACTACCCACTCATATTATCCGTTGGGAAAAACAATTACAATATCACACGAGGGTTACGATAGGGAAGAATATTATAATACTATCCAGTGGGTCAGTTTTAGAGGGACGGCGAATTTGTGAGACATGAAGACGACTTCAAGACGTTTCCAAAACAAGGTTATAATAGAAAAACGGACACCCGAGTCAAAAGTTATGGCAAAAACTGTTTTCACCATCCAATGGCAAAACCCCAATCGCCGTTTCCAGATCCTCCATCCGACATCGCTCATCCTTGCGATCAAAATTACAACAAGAACAAGCAAAAACCCTACTACAGTGATCTATGAAAAAAATGCATATACTACCCACTCATATTATCCGTTGGGAAAAACGATTACAATATCACAAGAGGGTTGCTAAAGAGAAAAATATTATAATACTATCCGGTGGGTAAGTTTTAGAGGGACGGCAAAGCAATGCGACATGTAGATGACTTCAAGACGTTTCCGAAACATGGTTATAATAGGAAACCGGACACCCGAGTCCAAAGTTATGGCAAAAACAGTTTTCACCATCGAATGACCAAAACCCCAATCGCCGTTTCCAGATCCTCCATCCGACATCGCTCATCCTTGCGATCAAAATTACAACAAGAACAAGCAAAACCCTACTAAAGTGATCTATGAAAAAAAAATGCCTATACTACCCATTCATATTATCCGTTGGGAAAAACGATTACAATATCACACTAGGGTTGCGATAGAGAAAAATATTATAATACTATCCGGTGGGTAAGTTTTTGAGGAACGGCTAAGGTATAAGACATGTAGACGACTTCAAGACGTTTCCGAAACAAGGTTATAATAGAAAAACGGACACCCGAATCAAAAGTTATGGCCAAAACTGTTTTCACCATCCAATGGCCAAAACCCAAATCGCCGTTTCCAGATCCTCCATCCGACATTGCTCATCCTTGCGATCAAAATTACAACAAGAACAAGCTAAACCCTACTACAGTGATCTATGAAAAAAAATGCATATACTACCCACTCATATTATCCGTTGGGAAAAATGATTACAATATCACAAGAGGGTTGCGATAGAGAAAAATATTATAATACTATCCGGTGGGTCAGTTTTAGAGGGACGGTGAAGCTATGGGACATGTAAGCGACTTCAAGACGTTTCCGAAACAAGGTTTTAATAGAAATACGGACACCCGAGTCAAAAGTTTGGCCAAAACTGTTTTCACCATCCAATGGCCAAAACCCCAATCGCCGTTTCCAGATCCTCCATCCGACATCGCTCATCATTGCGATCAAAATTACAACAAGAAAAAGCAAAACAATACTACAGTGATCTATGAAAAAAAATGCATATACTACCCACACATATTATCCGTTGGGAAAAATGATTACAATATCACATGAGGGTTGCGATAGAGAAAAATATTATAATACTATCCGGTGGGTCAGTTTTAGAGGAACAGCGAAGCTGTGAGATATGTAGACGACTTCAAGACATTTCCGAAACATGGTTATAATAGAAAAACGGACACCCGAGTCAAAAGTTATGGCAAAAACTATTTTCACCATCCAATGGCCAATACCCCAATCGCCGTTTCTAGATCCTCCATCCGACATCGCTCATCCTTGCGATCAAAATTACAACAAAAACAAGCAAAACCCTACTACAGTGATCTATGAAAAAAAATGCATATACTACCCACTCATATTATCCGTTGGGAAAAACGATTATAATATCACACGAGGGTTTCGATAGAGAAAAAAATTATAATACTATCTTGTGGGTCAGTTTTAGAGGGATGACAAAGCTGTGGGACATGTAGACGACTTCAAGACGTTTCCGAAACAAGATTATAATAGAAAAATAGAGACATCCGAGTCAAAAGTTGTGGCCAAAACCCCAATCGCCGTTTCCAGATCCTCCATCCGACATCGCTCATCATTGCGATCAAAATTACAACAAGAACAAGCAAAACCCTACTACAGTGATCTATAAAAAAAAATGCATATACTACCCACTCATATTATCCATTGGGAAAAACGATTACAATATCACACTAGGGTTGCGATAGAGAAAAATATTATAATACTATCCGGTGGGTCAGTTTTAGAGGGACGGTCAAGTTGTGAGACATGTAGACGACTTCAAGACGTTTCCAAACATGGTTATAATAGGAAAACGGACACCCGAGTCAAAAGTTATGGCAAAAAAAAGTTTTCACCATCCAATGGCCAAAACCCCAATCGCCGTTTCCAGATCCTCCATCCGACATCGCTCATCCTTGCGATCAAAATTACAACAAGAACAAGCAAAACCCTAATAAAGTGATCTATGAAAAAAAAATGCCTATACTACCCACTCATATTATCCGTTGGGAAAAACGATTACAATATCACACGAGGGTTGCGATAGAGAAAAATATTATAATACTATCCGGTGGGTCAGTTTTAGAGGGACGGTAAATCTTTGAGACATGTAGACGACTTCAAGACGTTTCCAAAACAAGGTTATAATAGAAAAACGGACACCCGAGTCAAAAGTTATGGCCAAAACTGTTTTCACCATCCAATTGCCAAAACCCCAATCGCCGTTTCCAGATCCTCCATCCGACATCGCTCATCCTTGCGATCAAAATTACAACAAGAACAAGCAAAACCCTACTACAGTGATCTATGAAAAAAAAATGCATATACTACCCACTCATATTATCCGTTGGGAAAAACGATTACAATATCACAAGAGGGTTGCGAAAGAGAAAAATATTATAATACTATCCGGTGGGTCAGTTTTAGAGGGACGGCAAAGCTATGCGACATGTAGATGACTTCAAGACGTTTCCGAAACATGGTTATAATAGGAAACCGGACACCCGAGTCCAAAGTTATGGCAAAAATAGTTTTCACCATCCAATGACCAAAACCCCAATCGCCGTTTCCAGATCCTCCATCCGACATCGCTCATCCTTGCGATCAAAATTACAACAAGAACAAGCAAAACCCTACTAAAGTGATCTATGAAAAAAAAATGCCTATACTACCCATTCATATTATCCGTTGGGAAAAACGATTACAATATCACACTAGGGTTGAGATAGAGAAAAATATTATAATACTATCCGGTGGTTAAGTTTTAGAGGGACGGCTAAGCTATAAGACATGTAGACGACTTCAAGACGTTTCCGAAACAAGGTTATAATAGAAAAACGGACACCCGAGTCAAAAGTTATGGCCAAAACTGTTTTCACCATCCAATGGCCAAAACCCCAATCGCCGTTTTTAGATCCTCCATCCGACATTGCTCATCCTTGCGATCAAAATTACAACAAGAACAAGCAAAACCCTACTACAGTGATCTATGAAAAAAAAATGCATATACTACCCACTCATATTATCCGTTGGGAAAAATGATTACAATATCACAAGAGGGTTGCGATAGAGAAAAATATTATAATACTATCCGGTGGGTCAGTTTTGGAGGGACGGTGAAGCTATAAGACATGTAGACGACTTCAAGACGTTTCCGAAACAAGGTTATAATAGAAAAACGGACACCCGAGTCAAAAGTTATGGCCAAAACTGTTTTCACCATCCAATGGCCAAAACCCAAATCGCCGTTTTTAGATCCTCCATCCGACATCGCTCATCATTGCGATCAAAATTACAACAAGAACAAGCATTACACTACTACAGTGATCTATGAAAAAAATTGCATGTACTACCCTCTCATATTATCCTTTGGGAAAAATGATTACAATATCACACGAGGGTTGCGATAGAGAAAAATATTATAATACTATACGATGGGTCAGTTTTAGAAGAACAACGAAGCTATGAGACATGTAGACGACTTCAAGACGTTTCCGAAACATGGTTATAATAGAAAAACGGACACCCGAGTCAAAAGTTATGGCAAAAACTGTTTTCACCATCCAAAGGCCAATACCCCAATCGCCGTTTCTAGATCCTCCATCCGACATTGCTCATCCTTACGATCAAAATTACAACAAGAACAAGCAAAACCCTACTACAGTGATCTATGAAAAAAAATGCATATACTACCCACTCATATTATCCGTTGGGAAAATTGATTATAATATCACACGAGGGTTTCAATAGAGAAAAATATTATAATACTATCAGGTGGGTCAGTTTTAGAGGGACGACAAAGCTGTGGGACATGTAGACGACTTCAAGATGTTTCCGAAACAAGGTTATAATAGAAAAACAGACATCCGAGTCAAAAGTTATGGCCAAAACAGTTTTCACCATCCAATGGCCAAAACCCCAATCGCCGTTTCCAGATCCTCCATCCGACATCGCTCATCATTGCGATCAAAATTACAACAAGAACAAGCAAAACCCTACTACAGTGATCTATGAAAAAAAATGCATATACTACCCACTTATATTATCCATTGGGAAAAACGATTACAATATCACACGAGGGTTGCGATAGAGAAAAATATTATAATACTATCCGGTTGGTCAGTTTTAGAAGAACATCGAAGCTAGGAGACATGTAGACGACTTCAAGACGTTTCCGAAACATGGTTATAATAGGAAAACGGACACCCGAGTCAAAAGTTATGGCAAAAACTGTTTTCACCATCCAATGGCCAAAACCCCAATCGCCGTTTCCAGATCCTCCATCCGACATCGCTCATCCTTGCGATCAAAATTACAACAAGAACAAGCAAAACCCTAATAAAGTGATCTGAAAAAAAATGCCTATACTACCCACTCATATTATCCGTTGGGAAAAACGATTACAATATCACACGAGGGTTGCGATAGAGAAAAATATTATAATACTATCCGATGGGTCAGTTTTAGAGGGACGGCGAAGGTGTGAGACATGTAGACGACTTCAAGACGTTTCCAAAACAAGGTTATAATAGAAAACGGACACCGAGTCAAAAGTTATGGCCAAAAACTTTTTTCACCATCCAATGGCAAAAACCCCAATCGCCGTTTCCAGATCCTCCATCCGACATCGCTCATCCTTGCGATCAAAATTACAACAAGAAAAAGCAAAACAATACTACAGTGATTTATGAAAAAAAATGCATATACTACCCACACATATTATCCGTTGGGAAAAATGATTACAATATCACATGAGGGTTGCGATAGAGAAAAAATATTATAATACTATCCGGTGGGTCGGGTTTTTAGAGGGACAAAAAAGTGTGAGACATGTAGATGACTTCAAGACATTTCCGAAACATGGTTATAATAGGAAAATGGACACCCGAGTCAAAAGTTATGGCCAAAACTATTTTCACCATCCAATGGCCAAAACCCCAATCGCCGTTTCCAGATCCTCCATCCGAAATTGCTCATCCTTGCGATCAAAATTACAACAAGAACAAGCAAAAAACCCTACTACAAGTGATCTATGAAAAAAAAATGCCTATACTACCCACTCATATTATCCGTTGGGAAAAATGATTACAATATCACACGAGGGTTGTGATAGAGAAAAATATTATAATACTATCCGGTGGGTAAGTTTTAGAGGAACGGAAGCTGTGAGACATGTAGACGACTTCAAGACATTTCCGAAACAAGGTTATAATAGAAAAATGGACACCCGGAGTCAAAAGTTATGGCAAAAAAAAATTTTTTTAACCATCCAATGGCCAAAACCCCAATCGCCGTTTCCAGATCCTCCATCCGACATCGCTCATCCTTCCGATCAAAATTACAACAAGAACAAGCAAAACCCTACTACAGTGATTTATGAAAAAAAATGCATATACTACCCACTCATATTATCCATTGGGAAAAATGATTACAATATCACACGAGGGTTGCGATAGAGAAAAATATTATAATACTATCCGGTGGGTCAGTTTTAGAGGGAGGGTGAAGCTGTGAGACATGTAGATGACTTCAAGACATTTTCCGAAACATGGTTATAATAGGAAAATGGACACCCGAGTCAAAAGTTATGGCCAAAACTATTTTCACCATCCAATGGCCAAAACCCCAATCGCCGTTTCCAGATCCTCCATCCGAAATTGCTCATCCTTGCGATCAAAATTACAACAAGAACAAGCAAAACCCTACTACAGTGATCTATGAAAAAAAAATGCCTATACTACCCACTCATATTATCCGTTGGGAAAAACGATTACAATATCACACGAGGGTTGTGATAGAGAAAAATATTATAATACTATCCGGTGGGTAAGTTTTTTAGAGGGAACGAAAAGTGATGAGACATGTAGACGACTTCAAGACGTTTCCGAAACAAGGTTATAATAGAAAAATGGACACCCGAGTCAAAAGTTATGGCCAAAAAACGGTTTTCACCATCCAATGGCCAAAACCCCAATCGCCGTTTCCAGATCCTCCATCCGACATCGCTCATCCTTGCGATCAAAATTACAACAAGAACAAGCAAAAAACCCTACTAAAGTGATCTATGAAAAAAAAAATGCCTATACTACCCACTCATATTATCCGTTGGGAAAAACGATTACAATATATCACACGAGGGTTGCGATAGAGAAAAATATTATAATACTATCCGTGGGTCGGGTTTTTAGAGGGACTAAAGTGTGAGACATGTAGACGACTTCAAGACGTTTCCAAAACAAGGTTATAATAGAAAACGGACACCCGAAGTCAAAAGTTATGGCCAAAAAAAATTTTTCACCATCCAATGGCCAAAACCCCAATCGCCGCTTTCTAGATCCTCCATCCGACATCGCTCATCCTTGCGATCAAAATTACAACAAGAACAAGCAAAAAACCCTACTAAAGTGATCTATGAAAAAAAAAAATGCATATACTACCCACTCATATTATCCGATTTGGGGAAAAACGATTATAATATCACACGAGGGTTGCGATAGAGAAAAATATTATAATACTATCCGGTGGGTCGGGTTTTTAGAGGGAATGGAAGTTTTGAGAGACATGTAGACGACTTCAAGACATCAAAAAAACATGGTTATAATAGGAAAACGGACACCGAAGTCAAATGTTATGGCAAAAAATGTTTTCACCATCCAATGGCCAAAACCCCAATCGCCGTTTCTAGATCCTCCATCCGACATCGCTCATCCTTGCGATCAAAATTACAACAAGAACAAGCAAAACCCTACTACAGTGATCTATGAAAAAAATGCATATACTACCCACTCATATTATCCGTTGGGAAAAACGATTACAATATCACACGAGGGTTGCGATAGAGAAAAATATTATAATACTATCCGGTGGGTCAGTTTTAGAGGGACGACGAAGGTGTGAGACATGTAGACGACTTCAAGACGTTTCCGAAACAAGGTTATAATAGAAAAACGGACACCCGAGTCAAAAGTTATGGCAAAAAAAGTTTTCACCATCCAATGGCCAAAACCCCAATCGCCGTTTCCAGATCCTCCATCCGACATCGCCATCCTTGCGATCAAAATTACAACAAGAACAAGCAAAAACCCTACTACAGTGATCTATGAAAAAAATGCATATACTACCCACTCATATTATCCGTTGGAAAAAAACGATTATAATATCACACGAGGGTTGCGATAGAGAAAAATATTATAATACTATCCGGTGGGTCAGTTTTAGAGGGACGACGAAGCTATGAGACATGTAGACGACTTCAAGACGTTTCCGAAACATGGTTATAATAGGAAAACGGACACCCGAGTCAAAAGTTATGGCAAAAACTGTTTTCACCATCCAATGGCCAAAACCCCAATCGCCGTTTCCAGATCCTCCATCCGACATCGCTCATCCTTGCGATCAAAATTACAACAAGAACAAGCAAAACCATACTACAAGGATCTATAAAAAAAAATGCATATACTACCCACTCATATTATCCGTTGGGAAAAATGATTACAATATCACACGAGGGTTGCGATAGAGAAAAATATTATAATACTATCCGGTGGGTCAATTTTAGAGGGACGGCGAATATGTGAGACATGTAGACGACTTCAAGACGTTTCCAAAACATGGTTATAATAGGAAAACGGACACCCGAGTCAAAAGTTATGGCCAAAACTATTTTCACCATCCAATGGCCAAAACCCCAATCGCCGTTTTCAGATCCTCCATCCAAAATCGCTCATCCTTGCGATCAAAATTACAACAAGAACAAGCAAAACCCTACTACAAGTGATCTATCTAAAAAAAAATGCATATATACTACCCACTCATATTATCCATTTGGAAAAATGATTACAATATCACACGAGGGTTGGAATAGAGAAAAATATTATAATACTATCCGATGGGTCAGTTTTAGAGGGACGACAAAGATGTAAGACATGTAGACGACTTCAAGACGTTTCCGAAACAAGGTTATAATAGAAAAATGGACACCCGAGTCAAAAGTTATGGCCAAAACTATTTTCACCATCTAATGGCTAAAACCCCAATCGCCGTTTCCAGATCCTCCATCCGAAATCGCTCATCCTTGCGATCAAAATTACAACAAGAACAAGCAAAACCCTACTACAAATGATCTATATGAAAAAAAAATGCCTATACTACCCACTCATATTATCCGTTGGGGAAAAATGATTACAATATCACACGAGGGTTGCGATAGAAAAAAATATTATAATACTATCCGGTGGGTCGGGTTTTAGAGGGACGACAAAAGATTTGGGACACATAGACGACTTCAAGACGTTTCCGAAACAAGGTTATAATAGAAAAACGGACACCCGAGTCAAAAGTTATGGCCAAAACTGTTTTCACCATCCAATGGCCAAAACCCCAATCGCCGTTTCCAGATCCTCCATCCGACATCGCTCATCCTTGCGATCAAAATTACAACAAGAACAAGCAAAACCCTACTACAGTGATCTATGAAAAAAATGCATATACTACCCACTCATATTATCCGTTGGGAAAAATGATTACAATATCACACGAGGGTTGCGATAGAGAAAAATATTATAATACTATCCGGTGGGTCAGTTTTAGAGGGAAGGCAAAGCTTTGAGACATGTAGATGACTTCAAGACGTTTCCAAAACATGGTTATAATAGGAAAACGGACACCCAAGTCAAAAGTTATGGGCCAAAAAACTGTTTTCACCATCCAATGGCCAAAACCCCAATCGCCGTTTCCAGATCCTCCATCCGAAATCGCTCATCCTTGCAATCAAAATTACAACAAGAACAAGCAAAACCCTACTACAGTGATCTATGAAAAAAATGCCTATACTACCCACTCATATTATCCGTTGGAAAAAACGATTACAATATCACACGAGGGTTGCGATAGAGAAAAATATTATAATACTATCCGGTGGGGCTTTTTAGAGGGAGGGACAAAGATGTGTGAGACATGTAGACGACTTCAAGACGTTTCCAAAACATGGTTATAATAGGAAAACGGACACCCGAGTCAAAAGTTATGGCCAAAACTGTTTTCACCATCCAATGGCCAAAACCCCAATCGCCGTTTTCAGATCCTCCATCCGAAATCGCTCATCCTTGCGATCAAAATTACAACAAGAACAAGCAAAACCCTACTACGGTGATCTATGAAAAAAAATGCCTATACTACCCACTCATATTATCCGTTGAAAAAATGATTACAATATCACACGAGGGTTGCGATAGAGAAAAATATTATAATACTATCCGTGGGTCAGTTTTAGAGGGACGACGAAGTTGTGAGACATGTAGACGACTTCAAGACATTTCCGAAACATGGTTATAATAGGAAAACGGACTCCCGAGTCAAAAGTTATGGCCAAAACTATTTTCACCATCCAATGGCCAAAAACCCCAATTACCGTTTCCAGATCCTCCATCCGAAATCGCTCATCCTTGCGATCAAAATTACAACAAGAACAAGCAAAACCCTACTACATTGATCTATGAAAAAAATGCCTATACTACCCACTCATATTATCCGTTGGGAAAAACATTACAATATCACACGAGGGTTGTGATAGAGAAAAATATTATAATACTATCTGGTGGGTAAGTTTTAGAGGAACGACGAAGCTGTGAGACATGTAGACGACTTCAAGACGTTTCCAAAACAAGGTTATAATAGAAAAATGGACACCCGAGTCAAAAGTTATGGCCAAAACTGTTTTAACCATCCAATGGCCAAAACCCCAATCGCCGTTTCCAGATCCTCCATCCGACATCGCTCATCCTTCCGATCAAAATTACAACAAGAACAAGCAAAACCCTACTACAGTGATCTATGAAAAAAAATGCATATACTACCCACTCATATTATCCATTGGGAAAAATGATTACAATATCACATGAGGGTTGCGATAGAGAAAAATATTATAATACTATCCAGTGGGTCAGTTTTAGAGGGAGGGTGAAGCTGTGAGACATGTAGACGACTTCAAGACGTTTTCCAAAAACATGGTTATAATAGGAAAATGGACACCCGAGTCAAAAGTTATGGCCAAAACTATTTTCACCATCCAATGGCCAAAAACCCCAATCGCCGTTTCCAGATCCTCCATCCGAAATCGCTCATCCTTGCGATCAAAATTACAACAAGAACAAGCAAAACCCTACTACAGTGATCTATGAAAAAAAAATGCCTATACTACCCACTCATATTATCCGTTGGGAAAAATGATTACAATATCACACGAGGGTTGTGATAGAGAAAAATATTATAATACTATCCGGTGGGTAAGTTTTAGAGGGACGACGAAGATGTGAGACATGTAGACGACTTCAAGACGTTTCCGAAACAAGGTTATAATAGAAAAATGGACACCCGAGTCAAAAGTTATGGCAAAAACGGTTTTCACCATCGAATGACGAAAACCCCAATCGCCGTTTCCAGATCCTCCATCCGACATCGCTCATCCTTGCGATCAAAATTACAACAAGACCAAGCAAAACCCTACTAAAGTGATCTATGAAAAAAAAATGCCTATACTACCCACTCATATTATCCGTTGGGAAAAACGATTACAATATCACACTAGGGTTGCGATAGAGAAAAATATTATAATACTATCCGATGGGTCAGTTTTAGAGGGACGGCTAAGCTGTAAGACATGTAGACGACTTCAAGACGTTTCCAAAACAAGGTTATAATAGAAAAACGGACACCCGAGTCAAAAGTTATGGCCAAAACTGTTTTCACCATCCAATGGCCAAAACCCCAATCGCCGTTTCTAGATCCTCCATCCGACATCGCTCATCCTTGCGATCAAAATTACAACAAGAACAAGCAAAACCCTACTACAGTGATCTATGAAAAAAAAATGCATATACTACCCACTCATATTATCCGTTGGGAAAAACGATTATAATATCACACGAGGGTTGCGATAGAGAAAAATATTATAATACTATCCGGTGGGTCAGTTTTAGAGGAACAGCGAAGCTGTGAGACATGTAGACGACTTCAAGACATTTCCGAAACATGGTTATAATAGGAAAACGGACACCCGAGTCAAATGTTATGGCAAAAAATGTTTTCACCATCCAATGGCCAATACCCCAATCGCCGATTCTAGATCCTCCATCCGACATCGCTCATCCTTGCGATCAAAATTACAACAAGAACAAGCAAAACCCTACTACAGTGATCTATGAAAAAAAATGCATATACTACCCACTCATATTATCCGTTGGGAAAACGATTACAATATCACACGAGGGTTGTGATAGAGAAAAAATATTATAATACTATCCGGTGGGTCGGGTTTTAGAGGGACGACAAAGGTTGTGGAGACATGTAGACGACTTCAAGACGTTTCAAAAACAAGGTTATAATAGGAAAATGGACACCGAAGTCAAAAGTTATGGCAAAAAGTTGTTTCACCATCCAAACCCCAAAACCCCAATCGCCGCTTTCAGATCCTCCATCCGACATCGCTTTCATCCTTGCGATCAAAATTACAACAAGAACAAGCAAAACCCTACTACAGTGATCTATGAAAAAAAATGCATATACTACCCACTCATATTATCCGTTGGGAAAAACGATTATAATATCACACGAGGGTTGCGATAGAGAAAAATATTATAATACTATCCGGTGGGTCGGGTTTTTTTAGAGGACAAATGAAAGCTGTGAGACATGTAGACGACTTCAAGACGTTTTCAAAACATGGTTATAATAGGAAAACGGACACACCAGGTTAAAAAAAGTTATGAAAAAAACTGTTTTCACCATCCAATGGCCAAAAACCCCAATCGCCGCTTTCTAGATCCTCCATCCGACATCGCTCATCCTTGCGATCAAAATTACAACAAGAACAAGCAAAACCATACTACAAGGATCTAAAAAAAAAATGCATATACTACCCACTCATATTATCCGTTGGGAAAAATGATTACAATATCACACGAGGGTTGCGATAGAGAAAAATATTATAATACTATCCGGTGGGTCAATTTTAGAGGGACGGCGAATATGTGAGACATGTAGACGACTTCAAGACGTTTCCAAAACATGGTTATAATAGGAAAACGGACACCCGAGTCAAAAAAGTTATGACCAAAACTATTTTCACCATCCAATGGCCTAAAACCCCAATCGCCGCTTTCTAGATCCTCCATCCGAAATCGCTCATCCTTGCGATCAAAATTACAACAAGAACAAGCAAAACCCTACTACAGTGATCTATGAAAAAAAATGCCTATATTACCCACTCATATTATCCGTTGGGAAAAATGATTACAATATCACACGAAGGTTGGGATAGAGAAAAATATTATAATACTATCCGGTGGGTCAGTTTTAGAGGGACGACAAAGATGTGAGACATGTAGACGACTTCAAGACGTTTTAGAAACAAGGTTATAATAGAAAACGGACACCCGAGTCAAAAGTTATGGCAAAACTATTTTCACCATCCAATGGCTAAAACCCCAATCGCCGTTTCCAGATCCTCCATCCGAAATCGCTCATCCTTGCGATCAAAATTACAACAAGAACAAGCAAAACCCTACTACAGTGATCTATGAAAAAAAATGCCTATACTACCCACTCATATTATCCGTTGGAAAAAACGATTACAATATCACACGAAGGTTGCGATAGAGAAAAATATTATAATACTATCCGGTGGGTCAGTTTTAGAGGGACGGCGAAGATTTGGGACATGTAGACGACTTCAAGACGTTTCCGAAACAAGGTTATAAAACAAAAACGAACACCCGAGTCAAAAGTTATGGCCAAAACTGTTTTCACCATCCAATGGCCAAAACCCCAATCGCCGTTTCCAGATCCTCCATCCGACATCGCTCATCCTTCCGATCAAAATTACAACAAGAAAAAGCAAAACCCTACTACAGTGATCTATGAAAAAAAATGCATATACTACCCACTCATATTATCCGTTGGGAAAAATGATTACAATATCACACGAGGGTTGCGATAGAGAAAAATATTATAATACTATCCGGTGGGTCAGTTTTAGAGGGAAGGCGAAGCTGTGAGACATGTAGTTGACTTCAAGACGTTTCCAAAACATGGTTATAATAGGAAAACGGACACCCGAGTCAAAAGTTATGGCCAAAACTATTTTCACCATCCAATGGCCAAAACCCCAATGGCCGTTTCCAGATACTTCATCCGAAATCGCTCATCCTTGCTATCAAAATTACAACAAGAACAAGCAAAACCCTACTACAGTGATCTATGAAAAAAAATGCCTATACTACCCACTCATATTATCCGTTGGAAAAAACGATTACAATATCACAAGAGGGTTGCGAGAGAGAAAATATTATAATACTATCCGGTGGGTTAGTTTTTTAGGGACGACAAAAGCCTGTGAGACATGTAGACGACTTCAAGACGTTTTCCAAAACATGGTTATAATAGGAAAAACGGACACCGAAGTCAAAAGTTATGGCCAAAAAAAGTTTTCACCATCCAATGGCCAAAAACCCCAATCACCGTTTCCAGATCCTCCATCCGAAATCGCTCATCCTTGCGATCAAAATTACAACAAGAACAAGCAAAACCCTACTACAATGATCTATGAAAAAAAATGCCTATACTACCCACTCATATTATCCATTGGGAAAAACGATTACAATATCACACGAGGGTTGCGATAGAGAAAAATATTATAATACTATCCGATTGGGTCGGTTTTAGAGGAGGGACGGTAAGGTTGTAAGACATGTAGATGACTTCAAGACGTTTTTCAAAACATGGTTATAATAGGAAAACGGACACCCGAGTCAAAAGTTATGGCCAAATTTGTTTTCACCATCCAATGGCCAAAAACCCCAATCGCCGTTTCCAGATCCTCCATCCGAAATCGCTCATCCTTGCGATCAAAATTACAACAAGAACAAGCAAAACCCTACTACAGTGATCTATGAAAAAAAATGCATATACTACCCACTCATATTATCCGTTGGGAAAAATGATTACAATATCACACGAGGGTTGTGATAGAGAAAAATATTATAATACTATCCTGGTGGGTAAGTTTTAGAGGACGGCTAAGAATATATGAGACATGTAGACGACTTCAAGACGTTTCCGAAACAAGGTTATAATAGAAAAATGGACACCCGAGTCAAAAGTTATGGCCAAAACTATTTTCACCATCCAATGGCCAAAACCCCAATCGCCGTTTCCAGATCCTCCATCCGAAATCGCTCATCCTTCCGATCAAAATTACAACAAGAACAAGCAAAACCCTACTACAGTGATCTATGAAAAAAAAAATGCCTATACTACCCACTCATATTATCCATTGGGAAAAATGATTACAATATCACACGAGGGTTGCAATAGAGAAAAATATTATAATACTATCCGGTGGGTCAGGTTTAGAGGGACGACAAAGATGTGAGACATGTAGACGACTTCAAGACGTTTCCGAAACATGGTTATAATAGGAAAAACGGACACCCGAGTCAAAAGTTATGGCCAAAACTATTTTCACCATCCAATGGCCAAAACCCCAATCGCCGTTTCCAGATCCTCCATCCGAAATCGCTCATCCTTGCGATCAAAATTACAACAAGAACAAGCAAACCCCTACTACAGTGATCTATGAAAAAAAATGCCTATATTACCCACTCATATTATCCGTTGGAAAAAATGATTACAATATCACACGAAGGTTGCGATAGAGAAAAATATTATAATACTATCCGGTGGGTCAGTTTTAGAGGGACGGCGAAGATTTGGGACATGTAGACGACTTCAAGACGTTTCCGAAACAAGGTTATAAAACAAAAACGAACACCCGAGTCAAAAGTTATGGCCAAAACTGTTTTCACCATCCAATGGCCAAAACCCCAATCGCCGTTTCCAGATCCTCCATCCGACATCGCTCATCCTTCCGATCAAAATTACAACAAGAAAAAGCAAAACCCTACTACAGTGATCTATGAAAAAAAATGCATATACTACCCACTCATATTATCCGTTGGGAAAAATGATTACAATATCACATGAGGGTTGCGATAGAGAAAAATATTATAATACTATCCCGTGGGGTGGGTTTTTTAGAGGGAAGGCGAAGCTGTGAGACATGTAGTTGACTTCAAGACGTTTCCAAAACATGGTTATAATAGGAAAACAGACTCCCGAGTCAAAAGTTATGGCCAAAACTGTTTTCACCATCCAATGGCCAAAACCCCAATGGCCGTTTCCAGATACTTCATCCGAAATCGCTCATCCTTGCTATCAAAATTACAACAAGAACAAGCAAAACCCTACTACAGTGATCTATGAAAAAAAATGCCTATACTACCCACTCATATTATCCGTTGGAAAAAACGATTACAATAACACAAGAGGGTTGCGATAGAGAAAAATTTTATAATACTGTCTGGTGGGTCAGTTTTAGAGGGACGGCGAAGCTGTGAGACATGTAGACGACTTTAAGACGTTTCAGAAACATGGTTATAATAGGAAAACGGACTCCCGAGTCAAAAGTTTTGGCCAAAACTGTTTTCACCATCCAATGGCCAAAAATCCCAATTACCGTTTCCAGATCCTCCATTCGAAATCGCTCATCCTTGCGATCAAAATTACAACAAGAACAAGCAAAACCCTACTACAGTGATCTATGAAAAAAAATGCCTAAACTACCCACTCATATTATCCGTTGCAAAAAATGATTACAATAACACACGAGGGTTGCGATAGAGAAAAATATTATAATACTATCCGGTGGGTCAGTTTTAGAGGAACGACGAAGCTGTAAGACATGTAGATGACTTCAAGACGTTTCCGAAACATGGTTATAATAGGAAAACGGACTCCCGAGTCAAAAGTTATGGCCAAAACTGTTTTCACCATCCAATGGCCAAAAACCCCAATTACCGTTTCCAGATCCTCCATTCGAAATCGCTCATCCTTGCGATCAAAATTACAACAAGAACAAGCAAAACCCTACTACATTGATCTATGAAAAAAAATGCCTATACTACCCACTCATATTATCTGTTGGGAAAAACATTACTATATAACACGAGGGTTGTGATAGAGAAAAATATTATAATACTATCTGGTGGGTAAGTTTTAGAGGAACGACGAAGCTGTGAGACATGTAGACGACTTCAAGACCTTTCCGAAACAAGGTTATAATAGAAAAATGGACACCCGAGTCAAAAGTTATGGCCAAAACTGTTTTAACCATCCAATGGCCAAAACCCCAATCGCCGTTTCCAGATCCTCCATCCGACATCGCTCATCCTTCCGATCAAAATTACAACAAAAACAAGCAAAACCCTACTACAGTGATCTATGAAAAAAAAATGCATATACTACCCACTCATATTATCCATTGGGAAAAATGATTACAATATCACATGAGGGTTGCGATACAGAAAAATATTATAATACTATCCAGTGGGTCAGTTTTAGAGGGAGGGTGAAGCTGTGATCCATGTAGACGACTTCAAGACGTTTCCGAAACATGGTTATAATAGGAAAACGGACTCCCGAGTCAAAAGTTATGGCCAAAACTGTTTTCACCATCCAATGGCCAAAAACCCCAATTACCGTTTCCAGATCCTCCATTCGAAATCGCTCATCCATGGGATCAAAATTACAACAAGAACAAGCAAAACCCTACTACAGTGATCTATGAAAAAAAATGCCTATACTACCCACTCATATTATCCGTTGGAAAAAATGATTACAATATCACACGAGGGTTGCGATAGAGAAAAATATTATAATACTATCCGGTGGGTCAGTTTTAGAGGAACGACGAAGCTGTGACACATGTAGACGACTTCAAGACGTTTCTGAAACATGGTTATAATAGAAAAACGGACACCCGAGTCAAAAGTTATGGCCAAAACTGTTTTCACCATCCAATGGCCAAAAACCCCAATTACCGTTTCCAGATCCTCCATCCGAAATCGCTCATCCTTGCGATCAAAATTACAACAAGAACAAGCAAAACCCTACTACAGTGTTCTATGAAAAAAAAATGCCTATACTACCCACTCATATTATCCGTTGGGAAAAACGATTACAATATCACACGAGGGTTACGATAGAGAAAAATATTATAATACTATCCGGTGGGTAAGTTTTATAGGAACGACGAAGCTGTGAGACATGTAGACGACTTCAAGACGTTTCCGAAAACAAGGTTATAATAAAAAAACGGACACCCGATTCAAAGTTATGGCCAAAACTATTTTAACCATCCAATGGCCAAAAACCCCAATCGCCGTTTCCAGATCCTCCATCTGACATCGCTCATCATTGCGATCAAAATTACAATAAGAACAAGCAAAACCCTACTACAGTGATCTATGAAAAAAAAATGCATATACTACCCACTCATATTATCCGTTGGGAAAAACGATTACAATATCACACGAGGGTTGCGATAGAGAAAAATATTATAATACTATCCGTGGGTCAGTTTTATATGGATGGCTAAGCTGTGAGACATGTAGACGACTTCAAGACGTTTCCAAAACATGGTTATAATAGGAAAACGGACACCCGAGTCAAAAGTTATGGCCAAAACAGTTTTCACCATCCAATGTCCAAAACCCCAATCGCCGATTCCAGATCCTCCATCCGAAATCGCTCATCCTTGCGATCAAAATTACAACAAGAACAAGCAAAACCCTACTACAGTGATCTATGAAAAAAATGCCTATACTACCCACTCATATTATCCGTTGGAAAAAACTCTTACAATATCACACGAGGGTTGCGATAGAGAAAAATATTATAATACTATCTGGTGGGTATGTTTTAGAGGGACGGCTAAGCTGTGAGACATTTAGACGATTTCAAGACGTTTCCGAAACATGGTTATAATAGGAAAACGGACACCCGAGTCAAAAGTTATGGCAAAAACAATTTTCACCATCCAATGGCCAAAACGCCAGACGCCGTTTCCAGATCCTCCATCCGACATCGTTCATCCTTGCAATCAAAATTACAACAAGAACAAGCAAAACCCTACTAAAGTGATCTATGAAAAAAATGCCTATACTACCCACTCATATTATCCGTTGGGAAAAACGATTACAATATCACACGAGGGTTGCGATAGAGAAAAATATTATAATACTATCCGGTGGGTCATTTTTAGAGGGACGACGAAGTTGTGAGACATGTAGACGACTTCAAGATGTTTCCGAAACATGGTTATAATAGGAAAACGGACACCCGAGTCAAAAGTTATGGCCAAAACAGTTTTCACCATCCAATAGCCAAAACCCCAATCGCCGATTCCTGATCCTCCATCCGAAATCGCTCACCCTTGTGATCAAAATTTCAAGAAGAACAAGCAAAACCCTACTACAGTGATCTATGATAAAAAATGCCAATACTACCCACTCATATTATCCGTTGGGAAAAACGATTACAATAACACACGAGGGTTGCGATAGAGAAAAATATTATAATACTATCCGGTGGGTCAGTTTTAGAGGGACGGCGAAGCTGTGAGACATGTAGACGACTTTAAGACGTTTTAGAAACATGGTTATAATTGAAAAATGGACACCCGAGTCAAAAGTTATGGCCAAAACTATTTTAACCATCCAATGGCCAAAACCCCAATCGCCGTTTCCAGATCCTCCATCCGACATCGCTCATCCTTCCGATCAAAATTACAACAAGAACAAGCAAAACCCTACTACAGTGATCTATGAAAAAAAATGCATATACTACCCACTCATATTATCCATTGGGAAAAATGATTACAATATCACATGAGGGTTGCGATAGAGAAATATATTATAATACTATCCAGTGGGTCAGTTTACAGGGAGGGTAAAGCTGTGATACATGTAGATGACTTCAAGACGTTTCCGAAACATGGTTATAATAGGAAAACGGACTCCCGAGTCAAAAGTTATGGCCAAAACTGTTTTCACCATCCAATGGCCAAAACCCCAATCGCCGTTTCCAGATCCTTCATCCGAAATCGCTCATCCTTGAGATCAAAATTACAACAAGAACTAGCAAAACCCTACTACAGTGATCTATGAAAAAAAATGCCTATACTACCCACTCATATTATCCGTTGGAAAAAATGATTACAATAACACACGAGGGTTGCGATAGAGAAAAATATTATAATACTATCCGGTGGGTCAGTTTTAGAGGGATGACGAAGCTGTGAGACATGTAGGCGACTTCAAGACGTTTCCGAAACATGGTTATAATAGGAAAACGAACTCCCGAGTCAAAAGTTATGGCCAAAACTGTTTTCACCATCCAATGGCCAAAAACCCCAATTACCGTTTCCAGATCCTCCATTCGAAATCGTTCATCCTTGCGATCAAAATTACAACAAGAACAAGCAAAACCCTACTAAAGTGTTTTATGAAAAAAAATGCCTATACTACCCACTCATATTATCCGTTGGGAAAAACGATTACAATATCACACGAGGGTTGCGATAGAGAAAAATATTATAATACTATCTGGTGGGTAAGTTTTAAAGGAACGACGAAGCTGTGAGACATGTAGACGACTTCAAGATGTTTCAGAAACAAGGTTATAATAGAAAAACGGACACCCGAGTCAAAAGTTATGGCCAAAACTATTTTAAACATCCAATGGCCAAAACCCCAATCGCCGTTTCCAGATCCTCCATCCGACATCGCTCATCATTGCGATCAAAATTACAATAAGAACAAGCAAAACCCTACTACAGTGATCTATGAAAAAAATGCATATACTACCCACTCATATTATCCGTTGGGAAAAACGATTACAATATCACACGAGGGTTGCGATAGAGAAATATATTATAATACTATCTAGTGGGTCAGTTTTAGATGGATGGCTAAGCTGTGAGACATGTAGACGACTTCAAGACGTTTCCAAAACATGGTTATAATAGGAAAACGGACACCCGAGTCAAAAGTTATGGCCAAAACAGTTTTCACCATCCAATGGCCAAAACCCCAATCGCCGATTCCAGATCCTCCATCCGAAATCGCTCATCCTTGCGATCAAAATTACAACAAGAACAAGCAAAACCCTACTACAGTGATCTATGAAAAAAATGCCTATACTACCCACTCATATTATCCGTTGGAAAAAAACTCTTACAATATCACACGAGGGTTGCGATAGAGAAAAATATTATAATACTATCTGGTGGGTATGTTTTAGAGGGACGGCAAAGCTGTGAGACATTTAGACGATTTCAAGACGTTTCCGAAACATGGTTATAATAGGAAAACGGACACCCGAGTCAAAAGTTTTGGTAAAAACAATTTTCACCATCCAATGGCCAAAACGCCAGACGCCGTTTCCAGATCCTCCATCCCACATCGCTCATCCTTGCGATCCAAATTACAACAAGAACAAGCAAAACCCTACTAAAGCGATCTATGAAAAAAAAATACCTATACTACCCAATCATATTATCCGTTGGGAAAAACGATTACAATATCACACTAGGGTTGCTATAAAGAAAAATATTATAATACTATGTGGTGGGTCAGTTTTAGAGGGACAGCGAAGTTGTGAGACATGTAGACGACTTCAAGACGTTTCCGAAACAAGGTTATAATAGAAAAATGGATACCCGAGTCAAAAGTTATGGCCAAAACTGTTTTCACCATCCAATGGCCAAAACCCCAATCGCCGTTTCCAGATTCTCCATCCGACATCGCTCATCCTTGCGATCAAAATTACAACAAGAATAAGCATAACCCTACTACAGTGATCTATGAAAAAAAAATGCCTATACTACCCACTCATATTATCTGTTGGGAAAAACGATTACAATATCACACGAGGGTTACTATAGAGAAAAATATTATAATACTATCCGGTGGGTCAGTTTTAGATGAACGGCGAAGCTGTTAGACATGTAGACTACTTCAAGACATTTCTGAAACATGGTTATAATAGGAAAACGGACACCCAAGTCAAAAGTTATGGCAAAAACAGTTTTCAACATCCAATGTCCAAAACCCCAATCGCCGTTTCCAGATCCTCCATCCGACATCGCTTATCCTTGCGATCAAAATTACAACAAGAACAAGCAAAACCCTACAAAAGTGAAATATGAAAAAAAATGTCTATACTACCCACTCATATTATCCGTTGGGAAAAACGATTACAATATCACACGAGGGTTGCGATAGAGAAAAATATTATAATACTATCCGGTGGGTCAATTTTAGAGGAACGGGGAAGCTGTGATATATGTAGACGACTTCAAGACGTTTCCAAAACATGGTTATAATAGGAAAATGGACACCCGAGTCAAAAGTTATGGCAAAAACAGTTTTCACCATCCAATAGCCAAAACCCCAATAGCCGTTTCCAGATTCTCCATCCGAAATCGCTCATCCTTGCGATCAAAATTACAACAAGAACAAGCAAAACCCTACTACAGTGATCTATGAAAAAAAAATGCCTATACTACCCACTCATATTATCCGTTGGGAAAAACGATTACAATATCACACGAGGGTTGCGATAGAGAAAAATATTATAATACTATCTGGTGTGTCTGTTTTAGAGGGATGGCAAAGCTTTGAAACATGTAGACGACTTCAAGACGTTTCCGAAACATGGTTATAATAGGAAAATGGATACCCGAGTCAAAAGTTATGGCAAAAAAAGTTTTCACCATCCAATGGCCAAAACCCCAATCGCCGTTTCCAGATCCTCCATCCGACATCGTTCATCCTTGCGATCAAAATTACAACAAGAACAAGCAAAACCCTACTAAAGTGATCTATGAAAAAAAAATGCCTATACTACCCACTCATATTATCCGTTGGGAAAAACGATTACAATATCACATGAGGGTTGCGATAGAGAAAAATATTATAATACTATCTGGTGGGCCATTTTTAGAGGGACGTCGAAGCTGTGAGACATGTAGACGACTTCAAGATGTTTCCGAAACATGGTTTTAATAGGAAAACGGACACCCGAGTCAAAAGTTATGACCAAAACAGTTTTCACCATCCAATAGCCAAAACCCCAATCGCCGTTTCCTGATCCTCCATCCAAAATCGCTCACCCTTGCGATCAAAATTTCAACAAGAACAAGCAAAACCCAACTACAGTGATCTATGAAAAGAAAGCCTATACTACCCACTCATATTATCCGTTGGGAAAAACGATTACAATATCACACCAGGGTTGCGATAGAGAAAACTATTATAATACTATCTGGTGGGTCATTTTTAGAGGGACAAAGAAGCTGTGAGACATGTAGACGACTTCAAGATGTTTCCGAAACATGGTTTTAATAGGAAAACGGACACCCGAGTCAAAAGTTATGGCCAAAACAGTTTTCACCATCCAATAGCCAAAACCCCAATCGCCATTTCCAGATCCTCCATCCGAAATCGCTCATCCTTGCGATCAAAATTACAACAAGAACAAGCAAAACCCTACTACAGTGATTTATGAAAAAAAATGCCTATACTACCCACTCCTATTATCCGTTGGGAAAAATGATTACAATATCACACGAGAGTTGCGATAGAGAAAAATGTTGTAATACTATCCGGTGGGTCAGTTTTAGAGGGACGGCGAACCTATAAGACATGTAGACGACTTCAAGAAGTTTCCAAAACAAGGTTATAATAGAAAAACGGACCCCCGAGTCAAAAGTTATGGCCAAAACTGTTTTCACCTTCCAATGGTCAAAACCCCAATCTCCGTTTCCAGATCCTCCATCCGACATCGCTCATCCCTGCGATCAAAATTACAACAAGAACAAGCAAAACCTTACTACAGTGATCAATAAAAAAAATGCATATACTACCCACTCATATTATCCGTTGGGAAAAATGATTACATTATCACACGAGGGTAACGATAGGGAAAAATATTATAATACTATCCGGTGGGTAAGTTTTAGAGGGACGACGAAGCTGTGAGACATGTAGACGACTTCAAGATGTTTCCGAAACATGGTTATAATAGGAAAACAGACACCCGAGTCAAAAGTTATGGCTAAAACAGTTTTCACCATCCAATGGCCAAAACCCCAATCGCCGTTTCCAAATTCTCCATCCGAAATCGCTCATCCTTGCGATCAAAATTACAACAAGAACATGCAAAACCCTACTACAGTGATCTATGAAAAAAATGCCTATACTACCCACTCATATTATCCGTTGGGAAAAATGATAACAATATCACACGAGGGTTGTGATAGTGAAAAATATTATAATACTATCAAATTGTTTTAGAGGGATGGCAAAGCTTTTTAGATGAATGGCGGTTATAATAGAAAAGACATGTACATGACTTCAAGAAGTTTCCGAAACATGGTTATAATAGGAAAACAAGAACAAGCAAAACCCTACTAAAGTGATCTATGAAAAAAAAAAGCCTATACTACCCACTCATATTATCCGTTGGGAAAAACGAATACAATATCACTCGACGGTTACTTTCGAGAAAAATATTATAATACAATTTGGTGGGTTATTTTTAGAGGGACGGAGAAGCTGTGAGACATGTAGACGACTTCAAGACATTTCTGAAACATGGTTATAATAGGAAAACGGACACCCGAGTCAAAAGTTATGGCCAAAACAGTTTTCACCATCCAATAGCTAAAACCCCAATCGCCGTTTCCTGATCCTCCATCCGAAATCGCTCATCCTTGCGATCAAACTTACAACAAGAACAAGCAAAACCCTACTACAGTGATCTATGAAAAAAAATGCCTATACTACCCACTCATATTATCGGTTGGGAAAAACAATTGCAATATCACACGAGGGTTGCGATAGAGAAAGATATTATAATACTATCCGGTGGGTCAGTTTTAGAGGGACGGCGAAGCTTTGAGACATGTAGAAAACTTCAAGACGTTTCCGAAACATGGTTATAATAGGAAAACGGACACCCGAGTCAAAAGTTATGGCCAAAAATTTTTTCACCATCCAATGGCCAAAACCCCAATCGCCGTTTTCAGATCCTCCCTCCGAAATTGCTCATCCTTGCGATCAAAATTATAAAAAGAACAAGCAAAACCCTACTTCGGTGATCTATGAAAAAAAATGCCTATACTACCCACTCATATTATCCGTTGGGAAAAACGATTATAATATCACACGAGGGTTGCGATAGAGAAAAATATTATAATACTATCCGGTGGGTTAGATTTTTAGAGGGACGGTGAAGCTGTGAAACATGTAGAAGACTTCAAAACGTTTCCAAAACAAGGTTATAATAAAAAACAGACACCCGAGTCAAAAGTTATGGCCAAAACTGTTTTCACCATCCAATGGCCAAAACCCTAATCGCCGTTTCCAGATCCTCCATCCGACATCGCTCATCCTTGCGATCAAAATTACAACAAGAACAAGCAAAATCCTACTACAGTGATCTATGAAAAAAAATGCATATACTACCCACTCATATTATCCGTTGGGAAAAACGATTACAATATCACACGAGGATTGCGATAGAAAAAAATAGTATAATACTATCCGGTGGGTCAGTTTTAGAGGGACCACGAATATGTGAGACATGTAAACGACTTCAAGACGTTTTCGAAACATGGTTATAATAGAAAAACGGACACCCGAGTCAAATGTTATGGCCAAAACAGTTTTCACCATCCAATGGCCAAAACCCCAATCGCCGTTTCCAGATCCTCCCTCCGAAATCGCTCATCCTTGCGATCAAAATTATAACAAGAACAAGCAAAACCCTACTTCGGTGATCTATGAAAAAAAATGCCTATACTACCAACTCATATTATCCGTTGGGAAAAACGATTATAATATCACACGAGGGTTGCGATAGAGAAAAATATTATAATACTATCCGGTGGGTTAGATTTTTAGAGGGACGGTGAAGCTGTGAAACATGTAGAAGACTTCAAAACGTTTCCGAAACAAGGTTATAATAAAAAATTGACACCCGAGTCAAAAGTTATGGCCAAAACTGTTTTCACCATCCAATGGCCAAAACCCTAATCGCCGTTTCCAGATCCTCCATCCGACATCGCTCATCCTTGCGATCAAAATTACAACAAGAACAAGCAAAATCCTACTACAGTGATCTATGAAAAAAAATGCATATACTACCCACTCATATTATCCGTTGGGAAAAACGATTACAATATCACACGAGGGTTGCGATAGAGAAAAAAAGTATAATACTATTCGGTGGGTCAGTTTTAGAGGGACGACGAATATGTGAGACATGTAAACGACTTCAAGTCGTGTTCGAAACATGGTTATAATAGAAAAACGGACACCCGAGTCAAATGTTATGGCCAAAACAGTTTTCACCATCCAATGGCCAAAACCCCAATCGCCTTTTCCAGATCCTCCATGTAGGTACCGAATGAGTTTTCTGAGGGTGGAAGTCTAGAGGGGAGGGGTGAATAAACTTCTAAAACTTTTTGTGCGGATCAGGTGTGAACTGCAGATTACCCGATCAGAGTGCTAGTGTATCAGTTTAGACTGATGTTAAATCTTACTGAGTGCCTAAGGGCATATAAGCTTGATATCTGCCAGTTTAACTGAATGGTGCGGAACCTTGTTTTAACCCGTGTGAAAAACCAATTTTATCAATTCAGATTCTCAAGTCAGTTTTCAACCAGTTGACTAAGGTGTCAATCTGATCAGATCAGTTGCTTGGTGCAGACTGAGCTTAACTTAGAATATGTATCTTTGTTTTAAACTTCGGTTTGTGTGAATAGTGTAAAAGCGATAAGAAAAGCAAGTAAATGCACACAAGACTTTTTATAGTGGTTCAGATTTAAACCCGGCCCCACGCCCACTCTTCCCTTAACACAGGGGAACCTTAACCGAACTTAACCTGCAGGACTTATACCCCTCACGGGATGGCCGAGATTTTTATCGAGTTCTCACTCTACAAACTTAACCTGCGGGACTTATATCCTTCAAGGATGGCCGAGATGTTTATTGAATTCACACTCTACAGATGTTTATCGAGTTCACACTCAACCGAACTAGAAATCAGAAAACTAGAATCCCTAGTCTGAAATCTTCCGGGAACAAACTTAACCTAACTTGTTTTTGGGTAAAGAATGTTTGAGGGTTCCAACTAGAAATCTATCCTGGTGTTTTAGGTAGCCAAAATGCTAGTGGATAGGATTTCTTGCTAAGAACTAATGAGATGAACACTCTAAGAATAATCTTCAAATATAGTGTTCTTTGAGCGGAGATTTTGCTGTAGCTTTAGCTTCTTTTGCGGTGTCTCCGTGTTTGTTCTTTGCTAGTTGTCTCTCTTGTCTTCAATTGACAAGCAATCCCATTTTATAGACCTCAAAATCAAAGAGCCGTAGAAGAGCAATTTGAATTTCGGGCTATACTAGGTAGGTTGTAGGATATGATTGTGACGTGCTCTGATTATCGGCATGGTCGTAGGCATCAATAGCGCCGTTTTTGTCCGCAGCGTCGTATCCCGTATTGTCAGCTCTTTTTGTGCACGTGTCGCTTTCTCCTCGAGCCATCATGAGGCAAGACTTCGTAAATTTGTCCGTTAGACGATTGATATTCCTTTTTTAGAAGATTAGTCTTGTCTTGTGTATCTTTTAGATTGTTACCAGATGTGAGCTGACTTTATCAGGTAACGGATCAGTCTACCTTGTTGAGTCTTCAGATGCACATTGTCTTAGCTCAATATGCAGACTCTGCTGATATAGGTCTTCGGTCTTTTGATCTTGGTGTCTCTCGAGCCTCGGTGTATTGGTCATACCGAGTCTTACGGTTTATCTGAGTCTTGAGTTCATCCGAGTCTTGGTGTCTATCCGAGTCTTGAGTTCATCCGAGTCTTCGTGTTCTTCCGAGTCTTGATGTCTTCTTGTCTTCACCTGATCTTCTGACTTCTTGTCTTCTGATTTGTGCTTAGTCTTCTGATCATCTGACCTTATCTGGGTCATCTGATACTTCGACCTGACCTATACATATTGAGTTCCCCCTCAATATGTGACCTATCTTTTAGATCGACTATCTATACATTTTCATTTGGTCATCTTAATCTGATTCTAAGTCATCATTACCAATGTGTCCGTTGGTCTATTACAACCTATTTTGGAACTTCCATCAAAACTAAATTACAGATTTCCCAACAATTTCCCCCTTTTTGATGGAACCAAAACACTTAATTACACTTAATCAAAAAAACAGATACCATGAATGGAAATGTAGATAATGTAAACAGTACATACCTCAGAAGGCAATGAGATGTTGTCTTAGAATAAGTGAGATGGAAAGTTTCATTCAGATAGGTGTGTGCATTGTAGAATACATGAAAAGCGTACCTATCATCTGATTCCAAGTTGTCTTCTTCAGGTGTACTTGAACATTTGTAGTTCTTTGGGGATGCCAAACATCCTGTACATCCTTTGCATTAGTTTGTCCAGCACTTCTCTTCTATGGATTCCTCCTTTTTCAGCAAGTCCATAGTAGATATTCTTGAATTTAACAGGATCTAGCTTGTTGTCTGGACGCAAAGGTGGAAGGAGTATTTCAAAGAGTGGAGCTTCTGGTATTAGTGACATGATCTTGCCTTCTTTCATCACTGTCTGGTAGAAGTCTGGATATTTTGTTTCTAACCAGTTCTGAAATTCATCATCACTCCCAGTCTGATCTTGATGAATTGGAATCTTCTCCAGGATGTAGATGTCACAAAACCATTCTCCTCTGATTTGATCCCATTCTGAAAGCAGATCTTGCCGTGCACAGAGGATGCCTTTAACAGGTGTCGGAAGGGCATTCTTCTCCCAAGCAATCTCCTCAGCTGCAGCTTCGTTCTTCCTCTTCCTTCGGATGTAAGCGATGTTCAGTCCCTTAGCCTCTGCTAACTTCTGCTTCTTGATTGCGGCCTCTCTTATTCTCTGTCTTGTCTGCTCTTGAACTTGTTCAGGAGTCATCTGGCTTTTGGTGGAGAATAGCTGGCCTTGTCTCTGATCTTCGGCAGTTGCTTTCATTATCTTGCCTTTGCCTTTCTTTCTCCTCAGAGTCTGCCCAGGTTCATCTTGTTCATCTTCTTCAGCTAATTTCTTAGCGAGTTCAAGGCTCTTGGCCTGATCATCAGTTTCCATTCTTTTCTGAACGAACGAAGAAAAATCTTCAACTTTGTCGACTCTGGCAGTAACCTCTGAAAGAGCACTTTTCTGCTCAGCGATCTCTTTGCTATGTTGCTCCACAGTTTCTTTCATTTCCGCAACGAGATCTGTAGATGGAGTGGCTGGCAAGTCAGATACAGTGGTTTTTGGTAGAGATGAAAAAGTTACCAACTGTGTCTGAGTCTGTTTTTCTTTCTTCTCTTTATTCTCTTTTCCTTCCCCCTTTTTGGTTTCATCAAAGAGGTTGGACATCTTGCGGTTCAGAGCAGTTAATTGTCGTGAGATCTCCTCTCTGAGTTCCTCGACTGCAAGAGGAGTGATCTGAACGGTGGCAGAAGGTGCAGGAGTGTAGAAGAGTTTGAGAGCAGTTTCAATTTCCTGTATTGCTCGTTCTGTAGAAGCTAGAAAATGTTTCCAACCCATATCCAAGTGGTTGTTGGTTTTGTCCAATGATGCCCAGACACTTTCCAAAACTACCTGTGTCTGATTGAGCATCTCTGTCTGAACTGAGAGTTTGTCAGACTGGAGTTTGAGCTATAGTTGAATTACTTCAGCAAGGATGGCATTGTGCATCCCAACTGTGTGACTTCGTTCCTTGTCAACTAGTTTTGCTTGCTCATCTTCAAATCGCTTCATCAGATCTGCTGTGAGCGCTGCGAATTTATCTTCAAATGCAGCCTTGATCCCATCCTGAATCTTCTGAGTATGATGATCTAGGGTATCAGAGCTCATCGTAGCAGTCTGTTCAGATGTTGAAGCCTTTCCAAGTCGGGTCTCATCTGTAGCACCCATTCTTGGTTCATCGGCAGCTCCCTCATGATCTGTAGGAGGTTGAACGGTTTCCTTCCTGTTATCAGCAATACCGAACCTTTCGTGAATTACCCATCTAATATCATCGTCAGATGCCAATTCAACAGCACTTTCAATCCTAGCATTGTTTAGACATTTCAACTCCAAGTCTACAAAGAAATCTGATCCCTGAGTTGTCATTAGAATCAGAAATTCTTCAATGCTCTTCAGTCTGATATCCCTCCAGAACACTATCTCTTCTATCTGTTGCTGGATGCCGGGATGTTGATCCAATTCAGGGCATAGATCCAGCAGATACTCCTTGATTTGTTGCTTCATTATCCTTATGATGGGGCTTTCTGGAGCAGGTGAAGCAATCACTGTTCTGGTATTGAAGAGATTATGAGAGACGGACACTCGCTTGTCGGATCTCTCAGGTTCTTGAGACTTGATTGGGGGTTGGGATGTTTGTAGTTCAGGTTCATTTTCAGCGTGTTGAGGGTGTTCAGTTTCCTGAACGGGTTCATTGATTGGTGGTGTGGGAGATGTTGGTGATCTGATAGGCGAGGGTAAGGGTGAGAAGGTTTTGTGGGGAGAGAATGGTGGTGATGACTTTTGAGGAGAGGGTGATGGTGATTTGGAAGTGGGCATTGGCGATCTTTCTCTTTGGAAGATCTTGGTGAGAGGCAGAGAATCAGATGGTGATTCTTCCTCAGATTGCTCCACTTCTATCCATCTGACAGATTTCTCTCCTTCTGCTGCGATCATCTGCTCTTCCCTTTCTTCTCTGATAGTTGGCTCAGAGCGGACTGCTATCTCTTCTTCTGATCTTACTTGCATCAAATCCTTCGTTCACCGACTTGTCATGCGAACTTGGAGCGATTTTTCGAGAGGAGATGAGACTCTCTTCGACGCGTTCTGCAGAGAGCATCCGGGTTTCTTGGCCAGATCCTTCCTCTTCATCCTCTTCTATGGAACGGCCTTTTCTCGCACTTCGACGATGCATTTTTTTTTATCTTTTCCCTTCTTTTCTCCCTTGGGTTTGGGCACATAAGGAGTTGGATCCTCATCAGATTGTCCAGGTAGGGACTCATCTTTGCCCAATATGGCCTTGTGCTTTGCTTGGTATATCTTTGCTCCATTCTCGATCCATTTATAATTTCGCGGGCAGCTTATCGGACGAATGATAGAGATTTTGTGTATGAATGAGCACTTGGAAGATAAGCACACTTCATTGCTTCGGGTCGATTCGAACTTCCGAGTCTTTTCTCGATCTTGCTTTGACCATACCCAACCAATCGATATCCGAAGCCTTCTTGATTAGTGCAAAGCCATGACGCTTATCTTGTACGGCGGATCGCGATCAAGATCGAGGTTGAGCACATGATCACCTTCCGAACAATTTCAAGAAGAAGTCGATATTTTCTCTTCAGATAGGAGGCTTTGACATTAAATCGTGTTCTCCTTATTTCTTTGGTCTCAACAAATTTCGACTTCAAGAAATTCCTTTTCTCCTACATCATCGTGTAGGTCTCTGCGGATTGATGCTTCCTCGAGTTAGGCCAAATATCCTCTCGGAGATCGTCATTCGACACTCGCACTTCCAGTCCTCCAACGGAAGAAATCAGGTCAGCATCAATGTCTTCATCCCTCTCAGAGAGAAACTCCATTAGCTTCATGTATGCGTGGGCGATGTTCGATGTGTAGAGCAATAGCGTTCAAGTCCACACGCTCGCAAGCACTCCAGAATTTCCAGCGATTCAGGGTCTGAGGTGATGGTGAAGACTACGTACTTTTCATCAATAATGTCTTTCTTCATCGATGAAAAGTTGCAGAACTTTTTCCCTTGGCCCGGTCGTGGAATAAGATATGCCATTTCTGTACGATATGCAAATTGATGTTTAGTTTGAGTAAGATATTTCAATATATTCAGTAAAACTAGTAATTTTAGCATCAATTTAGAAAATAAGCGTTTAGATCTAATAAAGATTACAGAAAATATATCATCACGATTTGTAAACCTAGGTACCAGAGAGAAATTGAGATCATGCAATTAATTAAAACAAGAAATTACCATAAATTAATTCGAAAGATTTTAGAAATCGAAAGTAATTCTCTGAAGATTTTGAAAAAATGTTTGATCTTTTAAGAACTTTGAGAAGACGAAGTAGTGGAAAGCGATTTTCTGAGAGGGATTTGGATTTTATAGAATACGAGGGAAAACCTTTTTGCACAACTTTCCAAAGTATTCAAGTATCCGTGTTTTGAAATCAGTGGCTGAGATTAGTCGGCCAAAAAGTATTTTGATCACACGGTTGAGAAAAGTAGTCTTCTCGTTTTCCGGACTCGAAAAATCGCAATAAAACGTTTTGAAAACATTTTTCCAAGTCCGCATTAAAAGCTTTGCAGAGCATGCGTCATGAACAGAGTAAAATAAATCAATTATTTAAATAACGCATGTAAGGTATTCAGAAAGAGATAAATAAGAGAGTGTATCTGACTGATTGATATTGTAATAAATCAGTTACCACGGTGATCTGATCTGGTACTTTGTTGACTTATCTGATGGTTGCCTCATGCATTTCCCAACAATATCTCACTTATTTGATCAGATTCTTGCTTGAAACACTTCGCTACTTATTTGATCCACCTATTTATCCACTTCCTCCTTCAGTCTTCTTCTAATCAGCCCGTATTTACTGAAGTCAACTCTTGCCAAAACTTTTACTTCGGGGAGTCCAAAAGTCGCCTCGATTCCCAAATCAGCACGATTTGACATTCCGTAATAATGGCATAGATACGCTGTGATTTAATCACACCGTTAACTCATCCAACCATTAGCCGCGTGTTCCTGACGCGTTGTCGATGCAAATTTCTCTTAAGATCTTTTGAGAAGAAAAAATTTGCATTTATACCCCTAATTTCCTTCTATAAATTAGCCTGGGGTGTTAGGCAAACAACACAACACAAACCATTTCTTCTTCTTTAGCATATCCTTCATGCTTTTCCGATGAGTTCCTTATTTCCGGTGAAACTTCCGGTGGGAACCTTTAGCCCTTTTCCAATGAATTCAGCTTCTCAAATCAAACATGTGTGTTCCTTCACACTGCTTTTGTCATCATCTAAGATTTCACATACGATCAATGCTAAGCTTCTTTACCACCATGGAGGCGGATCTGCTAAGGTAAATGAGAAGGCACTTCTCCTAACCGTATGCACCTTGTGCGCCTATCGAGATGACGGAATTAGCATCAACAGACTTAGTCTGAAACAAAACATGAGTTTGGTATATGGTCTGCATCAATCAACAGCTGATCTCTATATATCAAGCTCAATTTTTGCATGCGACACTAGTGTCTGTTTGATCCTTGTGACCAAACTTGTGGCACTGTGCCCCGTTTAACAGCTGGAGAACCCGTTGATTTTACGTCTGAGGGCTCCCGGGTTGGACATCCTTCAAAGCCTCTCTCGCTCCTCACTCCGAAGCTTTTGAGATTGGCTCAGGATTCTCGAAGCCTCTCTGACGGCTCTTCTAGGACTGAGGGAAAATGAGAGCATCATACCTTGAACTCTCTCTCGCGTTCCCTGCCTAGGGTTGGCTTAGGGCTTATGGTTTATGTATCGACCTCCGGGTCTTCTTGTACTTGTAATACCACTTGAAGATAGCTTGTAGCATTTGTAGCTTGTGATATCACTTCAGAAACTTGTAATCGACCTTGGTCCTTATCAATGAAAAAACTGTTATTCCATTCTTTGTGTTGTTTCTTCCGACTTATGTGATCTGTAGCTTTACTCTTGACTTGCTTGTTGACTGCAACTTTAATCGACTTATAAAGTAATCTTCCAATCTGATCAGTTCCCCCTAAATCTGATATATCTTGAACTGATTTGCTCCTTGTCTGAACTTCAGATCGGCTAGTTATCTGACTTTTTGATCTGCTCCTTTTCTGAACTTCAGATCGGCTTCTCATCTGGTCGACTGATCAGTTGAGATTCCTAACTCAACCGATTCCACTTAACTTGGTTAGTCTTTTAACCAACCGGTTCGGAGATCATCCCTTCAACCATATCTGGTGCATTTTCTCCAAGATCCAGAGGCCCTAGCTCGTTGCATAACTCTCTGAATCTGATCTTAGCTAGCGGCTTAGTTAAGATATCAGCTTTCTGCTTGTCAGTATGGATCTTTTCCATCTTGATATTCTTATTTTCAACGTGATCTCTGATAAAATGGTGTCTGACATCCACATGCTTGCATCTTGTATGTAGAACAGGATTCTGAGTGATTGCAATAAAGACTATTATCATCACGAATATAGGTACGTTCTTAGCTACGATGTTGTAATCCCTCGCCGACTTAGCAGAGCGGTTGGGAACAATGACTTTCTGCGACCATATATTCTCGCTTCAAGTAGTAGATGTATGAATCGATGTCCGCTTTTTCGAAAACCAAGAGATCGGGTTTATTTTTAAACCGACATGAACCTGAGGTTGACTTCCTGTCAATTCTGCAACCTCCATAATCTGAATCAGAATACCCACTAAGCTCTAGATTGTCATCTAATGGGTAAAATAAACCAAGGTTTACAGTCCCCTTCAGGTACTTGAGAATCTGCTTAGCTGCTTGTAGGTGGCTTTGCATTGGATTTGCTTGAAATCTGGCGCATACACCTACTGCAAAAGTGATGTCTAGTCTGCTGGCAGTCAGGTATAGTAGTGATCCAATCAGAGCTCTATATTCTTTCTGATTAACTTTCTGACCATCTTCATCTGGATCCATCTTGAACCCGGTCATCATTGGAATTCTGGCTTCCTTGTAATGTTGAACTCCAAACTTTGCCAGTAGATTCCTTGTACCGCTTTGGGCGATGAATATCCTTCAGACTGGGCTTGACTTGTAAACCCGTAAAGTAATTCATCGACCCATCATGGACATCTCGAACTTCCCTTGCATCAATTTGCTGAACTTCTCACATAGCTTCTTGTTGGGAGATCCGAAGATGATGTCGTCCACGTAAATATGAACCATCAGAATATCTTCTCCATCTTCTATTCTGAATAAGGTTATGTCCACTATTCCTTTAGTGAACCCGTTGTCTATCAAGAACTGAGAGAGTGTATCATACCAAGCTCGAGGAGCTTGTTTCAGGCCGTAAAGAGCTTTCCTTAAACGGTACACTTGGTTGTTGCTTTTTTTCAAAGCCCGGAGGTTGTTCGACATAAACTTCCTCTCGCTAGTACCCCATTTAAGAATGCACTCTTTACATCCATCGATACACGTTGAACCCTCGTGGGCAAAGATATGCCGTAAGCTTGAACCGAATGGCTTTAAAGGAGCGGCGGTGCAAAGGTCTCATCATAATCAATTCCTTTCGATTGTGAATACCCCTTAGCAACAAGTCTTGCCTTTATTCCTGGTTATGACATTTTTCTCATCTCTCTTGTTCTTGAATACCCACTTCGTGCCAATTACGCCCCGATCGGTTGGTGCGTCCACCGGTTTCAAACTTGATTCCTCTCAAAAATTCTGACTCCTCCTGCGCATGGCTAGAATCCGACCAAGGTCTTGTAGAGCTTCCTCATCGTAGTTGGTTCCTTCAAAGACAGATAACAACAAAGACATGGCACTTTCATGAATCGATGTCTAGTTTTGACTCTATCAGATGGGTCTCCGATAATCAGATCAGTTGGATGACTGGTAATCCAGGTCCTTCTGTTCTGATGTGCATCTGTTTGGAGAACATCATCCATATTTGATAGTAGTTCATTACTAGTGATTGGGAGTGGTGCGGAATTATGATCCACTTGATAAGAACATATCTCAGCTGATGTTGGACTCATCATGTACTGATGTCTGTTCATAGGAACTTCAGGAGTTCCCCCGAACCGAGATGGTTCGATTGATGATATTATCTCGGTATAACGAACTTCTTCATCGCGGGCCAGCGTAACTTTGGGTCTGATTGACCTGTTGAATCAGCAAGATCAAGTTCTGGGATGTACACTGTTACGTGTTCAGGTTCTTTAACCTTGATACTTAGCTGATTCATTTTCTGCGTGTCAGGTAACGGTTGATCTGGTACGACTTGTTCTGAGGCAGCTTTCTCTTGTTCAGAAGATGTCTCATCAAAGACCACATGGGGTGTTTCTTCCACAACTAGAGTTCGTTTGTTGTAAACTCGAAAGCCTTGCTGGATGAGGAATATCCTAAGAATATGCTCTCATCTGACTTGGCCTCAAAAGTCAGAGAACATCTGTTCTGAGTATGGCATGCAGTGTTGATTGCTTCTGCCCAGAAACGGTTTGGTGTGGCATGTTCAGCTAACATAGTGCGAGCAGCTTCCTTGAGAGTTCTGTTTCTCCGTTCTGCTACTCCATTTTGTTGTGGTGTTCTTGCAACTGACGTCTCATGTCAGATATCGAAACTCAAGTGCAAAAAAATCAAGAATAAAGGAATTTAGGAACTCTGTACCTTTATCTGATCTGATTTTTACTATGCTGACACCCTTCTCGTTTTGTAGCTTTTTGAGTAGCTCGGGTATCTTTGTCGTTGTCTCGTTCTTCTTGTATAAGAATACAACCCAAGTAAACTTGGAATAATCATCCACGATTACTAGAGTATATTTGCGTCCACTGAGACTGACTAGTGTAACTGGTCCAAATAGATCCATATGGAGCGCGATTGTAAAGATTTCATCGATGCCGGGTCCGTATTCCTTGAATGAGGCTTTAACTTGTTTTCCCTTCTGACATGCGGCACATGTCTGATCTTTGGAGAATATCTCATTCGGAAGTCCCTCAACCAAATACATCCTAGCTATTTTGTTAAGAGTCTTGACGTTCAGATGGCTCATTCTTTTGTGCCAGAGCCAACGGCTACTTTTGGAGCTCTTAACAATTAAGCATGTATTCTTTGGGCAAATATTTCCAATCATTGTGGTAGATTGTGCCTTTCCTTGAACCAATTAGCAAGGTTTGTTGAGTGGCTCGATTCCTAATCGTACACTTGTCGCTCGAGAACTCAACGCTGAATTCGTTGTCGCAGAATTGTGATACTGATAGTAGATTGTGCTTTAATCCTTCGACATACGAGACTCCAGTTACTTGTACATCATCATTCTCTAAGGTTCCGAATCCTTTGGTAAAACCAAAGTTATCATCACCGAAGAGTACACGTGGGCCTTCTTGTTCTTGTAAAAGAGCTAAGGAGATGTTTGCTTCAGTCATGTGCCTTGAGCATCCACTATCGATGTACCAGATAGTTGCTTGTACACCTCCTTTGTTGGCCAGTCCCACGCGAACCTGCAATCAAATCAGGCTTTAGGTACCCCTTTGGAATTGGGTCCTGGGGGGTTAGTGGTGGATTTAGGGATCCACACAAACAAAGCACTTCAATGAAAATCAGATAGATTAGAAGGTCTGATTTGTCTCCCATACATATCAACATAATCATACGTCTCTTTATATGCTTTCTGATTAGTATGATTATTCGTGTGAGCCTTGGATGACTTAGAAGACTTGGGATTTTTCTTTATATTTTGTCTTCTTTTAATCTAGTGTTGCTCGGTGCGAAGAGCCTCTAGATCTCCGGGTTATAAGGGTAGGTACGATCGCTACCATCAAAAGATTCATATCTTTTTTGGCATAGGTGGTCTTTGTAGTTTACCTATAGCTTGCTTATTAGGCAGCTGACCTTGATTGGGTCTCAGATTAGATTTCTTTCTTACAGGTTGCCTCTTCTGATACCTAATCTGCTGATCAGATTGAGGTTTCTTCGGAAGAACCGGGTTCTTCTGTTGATTCCTCTACCGATGCTTTATCGATTGGGGTCTATTTTGTTCCCTTTTCGATTAGGCACGCCTTTACTTTTCAAGAGGTCTTTTTTTCCTTATCGATACAAGTTTAGCTTTTAGTGTATCTTTGTCGAGAGACTCGTTTGATTACACCCCTTCCAAGTGAATCAAACGGGGCTTTTGAGGATGTATAAGGGTTCTCATACCCAATTCCTTCTTGTTAGTCGGCATTGAAAATAGGTGTTCATATCTTGAGCGGTTTTTGATGACTTCGTGAAAACCTCTATTTTCTTGCCCGGACTATCCTCGATGAGATTTTAGACTCTCATGTAGTCGGAATAGCTCATCAAATTTAGCTTGAAGGATTTTGAAATCATCGAACTGTCGTTTGTTGATTGCTAATCGATCTTTGATCCGCTTCTCCCGATCGAAGATTTATCTTTCGAACGTTAAGTTCCTCGTTTTACCTTCGAAATTTCATTGGATTTCGGTTCAAGAGCTTTTATCGACGGCGTTCTCTTTAACAAGTCGATTATTTCGATCCTTAGCTTGTCATTTTCAAACTTCCACTATTGTATAAGTGTCTCTTCGCATCGAGAGAGATCATCAAGTAATTGCTCGAGTAGAGCCGCAAGTCAATCTCTCCAGCAGGTGTGCTAATGATAACAGGTGTGGAAATTGAAAACGCAGAAGGTTTGGAGGTTACCTCAGATTGGTCCTCCTTAGCCATCAGGCATACTTCATCATCATCTGAAGAGAATATCAGATCTTCATGCTCGTGGAAGTCAACAGCACTGCTTATCAGAAAGAAGTCTTCTACAAATGAGTAGCCAGAGTCCTCAGAAGGCAGATAGGAATCATCAATTCTAGATGTATCAGCGACCAGGGCTTTTCTATCTCTGAGGCGTTGTTCTCTTCTGTTCCGTTTCTCTTCTCTTTCTCTGGGAGTCAGGTCAGGACAGTCGGTGCTGTAGTGACCTGATTTCTCGCAGTTGAAGCATGATCCTCGATCTACGGAACTTCCTCTGCCAGGTGAGTCACTCCGTCTGTAGGATCTATCAGGTGACTTCCCTTTTTGATGGTAATCTGAATTCCTTATGTCAGATCTGTTATCTCTTCTCTCATCTGTCAGATCATCTTTTCTTTTCTTCTCTGTGATCTCTTCGATCATCAGATCTGGTTCTTTCTAGTGATCTGTCAGTTGGCCTCCTGTTTCTTCTGTTGTCTTGATAGTCACTGTAGAATCTCCGATACTTACCAAGCTGAGTATTTGTTCTTTCAAGTTTCCTGGTAAGCAGAGCGATCTGTTCTGCTTGACTCATTATGTTTCCAATAGGTTATGTGGCCTTCGATCTGCTGCTGGTTGCTTTAAATGCAACTGATTTAGACTATCTCGTCTTCATCTGCTTGGCCTCTTTCGATTAAATCGAACTCGTGAGCTTTAAGGCTTAGGAACAAGCTACTCGGCTTCATCTTTGAAATGTCTTGGCAATCCTTGATTACCGTGACTTTCATGTCCCATTTCTTGGTGAGAGATCTTAAGATCTTGTAGTTGATATCTTTGTCTGACATCTCTCTTCCAAGTTCTCGTAGTTTATTCACTGACATGGTGATCCCCCCATCGAGCTCGTTGATGGTCTCGTTGGGCAACATCTTTAGCTTTTCAAACTTCACCAGTTCAGCTTGTAGTCGGCTGTCTTTGATCTGATCATTTCCTTCGCATATCTCAGCAAGAGTATCCCACATTGCTTTCGCGGTTTTGAGATACTTTATCTTCTCCTTTGTGACTTTATCCATCGTCTTCATGATTATATGCCTGGCGATTGTATCTAGAGTATAAAATTTTCTTTCTTCTACATCCATCAGGGCTGGGCTTTTTCGTACAAGACTTCCCGGTGCAAAGTCTGGATCTCCTCCAACTGTTGGGTTGTCGTAATATATAATGATGGGTCCTCGTTCAATGACTTCCATCATTCTGCCGCTTATCGATCCTAGATGGTTGCACATATATATGGCCCAATCTGCATACTCATCAATTGAAAACTTAGGCATATCATGGTACATGCCAGAGGTATTATCCATGCTGATTGATTTTGAAAACGAATGAGTTTTGAAAAACGGTTTTTCAATATCTGTTCAAATGACCACAAAGATTCTTCCTCAAGAATCCATGATACTCAAAGCCAGTGGTCTGTAGAACCACAGCTCTGATACCACTTGTAGGTCCCGAACGGGTTTTGTGAGGGTGGAAGTCTAGAGGGGAGGGGTGAATAGACTTCCAACACTTTTTGTGCGGATCAGGTGTGAACTGCAGATTACCTGATCAGAGTGTTAGTGTATCAGTTTAGACTGATGTTCAATCTTACTGAGTGCCTAAGGGCAGATCAGCTTGATATCAATCAGTTTAACTGAATGGTGCGGAAGCTTGTTTTAACCCGTGTGAAAAACCAGTTTTATCAATTTAGATTCTCAAGTCAGTTTTCAACCAGTTGACTAAGGTGTCAATCTGATCAGATCAGTTGCTTGGTGCAGACTGAGCTTAACTTAGAATATGTATGCTGTTTTAAACTCAGTTGTGTGAATAGTGTAAAGCAATAAGAAAGCAAGTAAATGCACACAAGACTTTTTATAGTGGTTCAGACGAAACCCGTCTTACGTCCACTCTTCCCTTAACACAGGGGAACCTTAACCGAACTTAACCTGCGGGGCTTATACCCCTCACGGGATGGCCGAGATATTTATCGAGTTCTCACTCTACAAACTTAACCTGCGGGACTTATATCCTTCAAGGATGGCCGAGATGTTTATTGAGTTCACACTCTACAGATGTTTATCGAGTTCACAATCAACCAAACTAGAAATCAGAAAACTAGAATCCCTAGTCTGAAATCTTCCGGGAACAAACTTAACCTAACTTGCGTTTGGGTAAAGAATGTTTGAGGGTTCCAACTGGAAATCTATCCTGGTGTTTTAGGTAGCCAAAATGCTAGTGGATAGGATTTCTTGCTAAGAACTAATGGGATGAACACTCTAAGAATAATCTTCAAATATAGTGTTCTTTGAGCGGAGATTTTGCTGTAGCTTTAACTTCTTTTGCGGTGTATAAGTGTTCGTTCTTTTCTAGTTGTCTCTCTAGTCTTCAATTGACAAGCAATCCCATTTTATAGACCTCGAAATCAAAGAGCCGTTGGAGAGCAATTTGAATTTCGGGCTATACTAGGTAGGTTGTAGGATATGATTGTGACGTGCTCCGATTATCGGCGTGGTCGTAGGCATCATTAGCATTTTTTGTGTCTGATCGTCAGATCCCGTATTGTCATTTCTTTTTTTGTGCACGTGTCGCTTTCTTCCTTGACCCAGCCAGCGAGGCGGAACTTCAGAAATTTGTCCGTTAGACGATTGATATTCATTTTGTAGAAGATTCATCTTGTCTGGTGTATCTTTTAGATTGTTACCAGGTGTGAGCTGACTTGATTAGGTAAATGATCAGTCTACCTTGTTGAGTCTTCAGATGCACATTGTCTTAGCTCAATATGCGACTTCTGGCGATAAAGGTCTTCGTGTCTTTTGATCTTGGTGTGTCTCGAGCCTCAATGTATTCATCCATCTCGAGTCTTGAGTTTGTTCTCGAAGTCTTGAGGTTTATCTAAGTCTTGAGTTCATCCGAGTCTTGATGTCTATCCGAGTCTTGATTAATAGGTCTATCCGAGTCTTGAGTTGATCTGAGTCTTGATGTCTTCTTGTCTTCACCGATCTTCGACTTCTTGTCTTCTGATTTGTGCTTAGTCTTCTGATCATCTGACCTTATCTGGGTCATCTGATACTTCGACCTGACCTATACATATTGAGTTCCCCCTCAATATGTGACCTATCTTTTAGATCAGCTATCTATACATTTCAGTTGGTCATCTTAATCTGATTCTAAGTCATCAATACCAATGTGTCCGACCGGGTCCTATTACAACCTGTTTTGGAACTTCCATCAAAACTAAATTACAGATTTCCCTACACTCCATCCGAAATCGCTCATCCTTGCGATCAAAATTACAACAAGAACAAGTAAAACCCTACTACAGTGATCTATGAAAAAAAATACCAATATTACCCACTCATATTATCCGTTGGGAAAAATGATTACAATATCACACGAGGGTTGCGATAGAGAAAAATAATATAATACTATCCGGTGGGTCAGTTTTAGAGGAACGAAGAAGCTGAGAGACATGTAGATGACTTCAAGACGTTTGCGAAACATGGTTATAAAAGGAAAACGGACACCCGAGTCAAAAGTTATGGCAAAAAAAGTTTTCACCATCCAATGGCCAAAACCCCAATCGTCGTTTCCAAATCCTCCATACGAAATTGGTCATCCTTGCGATCAAAATTACTACAAGAACAAGCAAAACCCTACTACAGTGATCTATGAAAAAAATGCCTATACTACCCTCTCATATTATCCGTTGGGAAAAACGATTACAATATCACACGACGGTTGCAATAGAGAAAAATATTATAATACTATCCGGTGGGTCAATTTTCGAGGGACGGAAAAGCTATGAGACATGTAGACGACTTCAAGACGTTTCCGACACATGGTTATACTAGGAAAACGGACACCCGAGTCAAAAGTTATGGCAAAAATAGTTTTCACCATCCAACGGCCAAAACCTCAATCGTCGTTTCCAGATCCTCCATCCGACATCGCTCATCCTTGAGATAAAAATTACAACAACAACAAGCAAAACCCTACTAAAGTGATCTATGATAAAAAATGCCTATACTACCCACTCATATTATCCATTGGGAAAAACGATTACAATATCACATGAGGGTTGCGATAGAGAAAAATATTATAATACTATTCGATGGGTCAGTTGTAGAGGGACGGCAAAGCTATAAGACATGTAGACGACTTCATGACGTTTTTCCAAAACAAGGTTATAATTGAAAAACGGACACCCGAGTCAAAAGTTATGGCCAAAACTATTTTCACCATCCAATGGCCAAAACCCCAATCTCCGTTTCCAGATCCTCCATCCGACATCGCTCATCCTTGCGTTCAAAATTACAAGAAGAACAAGCAAAACCCTACTAAAGCGATCTATGAAAAAAAATGCCTATACTACCCACTCATATTACCTGTTGGGAAAAACGATTACAGTATCACACGAGGGTTGCGATAGAGAAAAATATTATAATATTATCCGTGGGTGGTTTTTTAGAGGGACGGCAAAAGTTTGTGAGACACATGTAGACGACTTCAAGACGTTTCCAAAACAAGGTTATAACAGAAAAATGGACACATTTGTCAAAAGTTATGGCCAAAACTATTTTCACCATCCAATGGCCAAAACCCCAATCGCCATTTCCAGATCCTCCATCCGACATCGCTCATCCTTGCGATCAAAATTACAACAAGAACAAGCAAAACCCTACTACAAAGGATCTATGAAAAAAATGCCTATACTACCCACTCATATTATCCGTTGGGAAAAAAGATTACAATATCACACGAGGGTTGCGATAGAGAAAAATAATATAATACTATCCGGGTGGGTCGGGCTTTTTAGAGGAACGAAGAAAGTTTGAGAGACATGTAGACGACTTCAAGACGTTTGCGAAACATGGTTATAACAGGAAAACGGACACCCGAGTCAAAAGTTATGGCAAAAAAAGTTTTCACCATCCAATGGCCAAAACCCCAATCAGCGTTTCCAAATCCTCCATACGAAATCGGTCATCCTTGCGATCAAAATTACTACAAGAACAAGCAAAACCCTACTACAGTGATCTATGAAAAAAATGCCTATACTACCCTCTCATATTATCCGTTGGGAAAAACGATTACAATATCACACGAGGGTTGCGATAGAGAAAAACATTATAATACTATCCGGTGGGTCAGTTTTCGAGTGACGAAAAAGCTATGAGACATGAAGACGACTTCAAGACGTTTCTGACACATGGTTATACTAGGAAAACGGACACCCGAGTAAAAAGTTATGGCAAAAATAGTTTTCACCATCCAATGGACAAAACCTCAATCGCCGTTTCCAGATCCTCCATCCGACATCGCTCATCCTTGAGATCAAAATTACATTAACAACAAGCAAAACCCTACTAAAGTGATCTATGATAAAAAATGCCTATACTACCCACTCATATTATCCATTGGGAAAAACGATTACAATATCACACGAGGGTTGCGATAGAGAAAAATATTATAATACTATTCGATGGGTCAGTTTTATAGGGACGACAAAGCTTTAAGACATGTAGACGACTTCAAGACGTTTCCGAAACAAGGTTATAATTGAAAAACGGACACCCGAGTCAAAAGTTATGGCCAAAACTATTTTCACCATCCAATGGCCAAAACCCCAATCGCCGTTTCCAGATCCTCCATCCGACATCGCTCATCCTTGCGTTCAAAATTACAAGAAGAACAAGCAAAACCCTACTAAAGCGATCTATGAAAAAAATGCCTATACTACCCACTCATATTATCCGTTGGGAAAAACGATTACAGTATCACACGAGGGTTGCGATAGAGAAAAATATTATAATATTATCCGGTGGGTCAGTTTTAGAGGGACGACGAAGCTGTGAGACATGTAGACGACTTCAAGACGTTTCCGAAACAAGGTTATAATAGAAAAATGGACACATTTGTCAAATGTTATGGCCAAAACTGTTTTCACCATCCAATGGCCAAAACCCCAATCGCCATTTCCAGATCCTCCATCCGACATCACTCATCCTTGCGATCAAAATTACAACAAGAACAAGCAAAACCCTACTACAGTGATATATGAAAAAAAATGCCTATACTACCAACTCATATTATCTATTGGGAAAAACGATTACAATATCACACGAGGGTTTCGATAGAGAAAAATATTATAATACTATCCGGTGGGTCAATTTTAGAGGGGACTGGCTTTGTGAGACATGTAGAGCGACTTCAAGACGTTTTCAAAACATGGTTATAATAGGAAAATGGACACCCGAAGTCAAAAGTTATGGCCAAAAAAAGTTTTCACCATCCAATGGCAAAAACCCCAATCGCCGTTTCCAGATCCTCCATCCGAAATCGCTCATCCTTGCGATCAAAATTACAACAAGAACAAGCAAAACCCTACTACAGTGATCTATGAAAAAAAATGCCTATACTACCCACTCATATTATACGTTGGGAAAAAAGATTACAATATCACACGAGGGTTGCGATAGAGAAAAATAATATAATACTATCTGGTGGGTCAATTTTAGAGGAACGAAGAAGCTGAGAGACATGTAGACGACTTCAAGACGTTTTTATAAACATGGTTATAATAGGAAAAACGGACACCCGTGTCAAAAGTTATGGCAAAAAAAGTTTTCAACATCCGATGGCCAAAACCCCAATCGTCGTTTCCAAATCCTCCATACGAAATCGGTCATCCTTGCGATCAAAATTACTACAAGAACAAGCAAAACCCTACTACAGTGATCTATGAAAAAAATGCCTATACTACCCTCTCATATTATCCGCTGGGAAAAACGATTACATTATCACACGAGGGTTGCGATAGAGAAAAATATTATAATACTATCCGGTGGGTCAGTTTTCGAGGGACGGAAAAGCTATGAGACATGTAGACGACTTCAAGACGTTTCCGACACATGGTTATACTAGGAAAGCGGACACCCGAGTCAAAAGTTATGGCAAAAATAGTTTTCACCATCCAATGGCCAAAACCTCAAACGCCGTTTCCAGATCCTCCATCCGACATCGCTCATCCTTGAGATAAAAATTTCAACAACAACAAACAAAACCCTACTAAAGTGATCTATGATAAAAAAATGCCTATACTACCCACTCATATTATCCATTGGGAAAAATGATTACAATATCACACGAGGGTTGCGATAGAGAAAAATATTATAATACTATTCTATGGGTCAGTTTTAGAGGGACGACAAACCTATAAGACATGTAGACGACTTCAAGACGTTTCCGAAACAAGGTTATAATTGAAAAACGGACACCCGAGTCAATAGTTATGGCCAAAACTGTTTTCACCATCCAATGGCCAAAACCTCAATTGCCGTTTCCAGATCCTCCATCCGACATCGCTCATCCTTGCGATCAAAATTACAACAAGAACAAGCAAAACCCTACTAAAGTGATCTATGAAAAAAAATGCGTATACTACCCACTCATATTATCCGTTGGGAAAAACGATCACAGTATCACACGAGGGTTGCGATAGAGAAAAATATTATAATATTATCCGGGGTTTAGGAGAGGGACGGACAAAAGCCGTGAGACATGTAGACGACTTCAAGACGTTTCCGAAATAAGGTTATAATAGAAAAATGGACACATTAGTCAAAAGTTATGGCCAAAACTGTTTTCACCATCCAATGGCCAAAACCCCATTCGCCATTTCCAGATCCTCCATCCGACATCGCTCATCCTTGCGATCAAAATTACAACAAGAACAAGCAAAACCCTACTACATTGATCTATGAAAAAAAATGCCTATACTACCCACTCATATTATCCATTGGGAAAAAACGACACAATATCACACGAGGGTTGCGAGAGAAAAAAATATTATAATACTATCCGGTGGGTCAGTTTTAGAGGGACGGCGAAACTGTGAGATATGTAGACGACTTCAAGACGTTTCCGAAACATGGTTATAATAGAAAAATGGACACCCGAGTCAAAAGTTATGGCCGAAACTGTTTTTACCATCCAATGGCCAAAACCCCAATCGCCGTTTCCAGATCCTCCATCCGAAATCTCTCATCCATGCGATCAAAATTACAAAAAGAACAAGCAAAACCCTACTACAAAGGATCTGAAAAAAAAAATGCCTATACTACCCACTCATATTATCCGTTGGGAAAAATGATTACAATATCACACGAGGGTTGCGATAGAGAAAAATATTATAATACTATCCGGTGGGTCAGTTTTAGAGGGATGGAGAAGCTATGAGACATGAAGATGACTTCTAGACGTTTCTAAAATAAGGACATAATAGAAAAACAGACACCCGAGTCAAAAGTTATGGCCAACACTGTTTTCACCATCCAATGGCCAAAACCCCAATCGCCGTTTCCAGATCCTCCATCCCAAATCGCCATCCTTGCGATCAAAATTACAACAAGAACAAGAAAACCCTACTACAAAGTGATCTATGAAAAAAAAAATGCCTATACTACCCACTCATATTATCCGTTGGGAAAAACGACACAATATCACACGAGGGTTGCGATAGAGAAAAATATTATAATACTATCCGGTGGGTCAGTTTTAGAGGGACGGCAAAGCTATGAGACATGAAGACGACTTCAAGACGTTTCCGAAACAAGGGCATAATAGAAAAACGGACACCCGAGTCAAAAGTTATGGCCAAAACTATTTTCACCATCCAATGGCCAAAACCCCAATCGCCGTTTCCAGATCCTCCATCCGACATCGCTCATCCTTGCGATCAAAATTACAACAAGAACAAGCAAAACCCAACTACAGTGATCTATGAAAAAAAATGCATATACTACCCATTCATATTATCCGTTGAAAAAAACGATTACAATATCACACGAGGGTTGCGATAGAGAAATATATTATAATACTATCAGGTGGGTCAGTTTTAGAGGGACGGTGAAACAGTGAGACATGTGGACAACTTCGAGACGTTTCCGAAACATGGTTATAATAGGAAAACGGACACCCGAGTCAAAAGTTATGGCCAATACTGTTTTCACCATCCAATGGCCAAAACCCCAATCGCCGTTTCCTGATCCTCCATCCAAAATTGCTAATCCTTGCGATCAAAATTACAAAAAGAACAAGCAAAAACCAACTAAAGCGATCTATGAAAAAAAATGCCTATACTACCCACTCATATTATCCGTTGGAAAAAACGATTACAATATCACACGAAGGTTGTGATAGAGAAAAATATTATAATATAATCCGGTGGGTCAGTTTTAGGGGACAGCGAAGGTGTGAGACATGTAGACGACTTCAAGACGTTTTTAAAAACAAGGTTATAATAGAAAAATGGACACCCGAGTCAAAAGTTATGGCCAAAATAGTTTTCACCATCCAATGGCCAAAACCCCAATCGCCATTTCCAGATCCTCCATCCGACATCGCTCATCCTTGCGATCAAAATTACAACAAGAACAAGCAAAACCCTACTACATTGATCTATGAAAAAAAAAATGCCTATACTACCCACTCATATTATCCGTTGGGAAAAATGATTACAATATCACACGAGGGTTGCGAGAGAGAGAAAATATTATAATACTATCCGTGGGGGTTTTTTAGAGGGACGAAAAAGCTGTGAGACATGTAGACGACTTTAAGACGTTTCCAAACATGGTTATAACAGAAAAAATGACACACCGAAGTCAAAAAGTTATGGCCAAAAACTGTTTTCACCATCCAATGGCCAAAACCCCAATCGTCGTTTCCAGATCCTCCATCCGACATCGCTCATCCTTGCAATCAAAATTACAACAAGAACAAGCAAAAACCCTACTACAGTGATCTATGAAAAAAATGCATATACTACCCACTCATATTATCCGTTGGGAAAAACGATTACAATATCACACGAGGGTTGCGATAGAGAAAAATATTATAATACTTTCCGATGGGTCAATTTTAGAGGAACAGCAAAGTTGTGAGCAATGTAGATGACTTCAAGACGATTCCGAAACATGGTTATAATAGGAAAATGGACACCCGAGTCAAAAGTTATGGCCAAAATTGTTTTCACTATCCAATGGCCAAAACCCCAATCGCCGTTTCCTGATCCTCCATCCGGAATTGCTCATCCTTGAGATCAAAATTGTAACAAGAACAAGCAAAACCCTACTACAGTGATCTATGAAAAAAATGCCTATACTACCCACTCATATTATCCGTTGGGAAAAACGATTACAATATCACACGAGGGTTGGATAGAGAAAAATATTATAATACTATCGGTGGGTGGGTCTTTTTTAGGGATGGGGAAGTTTGTGAGACATGTAGAAGACTTCAAGACGTTTCAAAACATGGTTATAATAGGAAAAATGGACACCGAGTCAAAAAGTTATTGTCACAAAAAAATTTTTTCACCATCCAATGGCCAAAAACCCTAATCGCCGCTTTCCAGATCCTCCATCCGACATCGCCATCCTTGCGATCAAAATTACAACAAGAACAAGCAAAACCCTACTACAAAGGATCTATGAAAAAAATGCCTATACTACCCACTCATATTATCCGTTGGGAAAAACGATTACAATATCACACGAGGGTTGCGATAGAGAAAAATATTATAATACTATCCGTGGGTCGGGTTTTTTAGAGGGAGAATACTAAAACTGTGAGACATGTAGACGACTTCAAGAAGTTTCCAAAACATGGTTATAATAAGAAAATGGACACCCGAGTCAAAAGTTATGGCCAAAACTGTTTTCACCATCCAATGGCCAAAACCCCAATCGTCGTTTCCTGATCCTCCATCCGAAATTGCTCATCCTTGCGATCAAAATTACAACAAGAACAAGCAAAACCCTACTAAAGTGATCTATGAAAAAAAATGCCTATACTACCCACTCATATTATCCGTTGGGAAAAACGATTACAATATCACACGAGGGTTGCGATAGAGAAAAATATTATAATACTATCTGGTGGGTCATTTTTAGAGGTACGGCGAAGCTGTGAGACATATAGACGACTTCAAGACATTTCTGAAACATGGTTATAATACGAAAACGGACACCCGAGTCAAAAGTTATGGCCAAAACAGTGTTCACCATCCAATAGCCAAAACCCCAATGGCCGTTTCCTGATCCTCCATCCGAAATCGCTCATCCTTGCGATCAAAATTACAACAAGAAAAAGCAAAACCCTACTACAGTGATCTATGAAAAAAATGTCTATACTACCCACTCATATTATCCGTTGGGAAAAACGATTACAATATCACACGAGGGTTGCGATAAAGAAAAATATTATAATACTATCCTGTGGGTAAGTTTTAGAGGTACGGCAAAGCTATGAGACATGTAGACGACTTTAAGACGCTTCCGAAACATGGTTATAATAGGAAAACGGACACCCGAGTCAAAAGTTATGGCCAAAAAAAGTTTTCACCATCCAATGGCCAAAACCCCAATCGCCGTTTCCAGATCCTCCATCCGACATCGCTCATCCTTGCGATCAAAATTACAACAAGAACAAGCAAAACCCTACTACAGTGATCTATGAAAAAAATGCATATACTACCCACTCATATTATCCGTTGGGAAAAATGATTACAATATCACACGAGGGTTGCGATAGAGAAAAATATTATAATACTATCCGTGGGTCGGGTTTTTAGAGGAACGGCAAAAACCAAATGAGACATGTAGACGACTTCAAGACGTTTTTTAAAAACATGGTTATAATAGAAAAACGGACATCCCGAGTCAAAAGTTATGGCAAAAAGGTTTTCACCATCCTAAAACCCAAATCGCATTTCCAGATCCTCCATCCGACATCGGTCATCCTTGCGATCAAAATTACAACAAGAACAAGCAAAACCCTACTACATTGATCTATGAAAAAAAAATGCATATACTACCCACTCATATTATCCGTTGGGAAAAATGATTACAATATCACACGAGGGTTGCGATAGAGAAAAATATTATAATACTATCCGGTGGGTCAGTTTTAGAGGGACGGCAAAGCTGTGAGACATGTAGACGACTTCAAGAGGTTTCCGAAACATGGTTATAATAGGAAAATGGACACCGAAAGTCAAAAAGTTATGGCAAAAAAAAAGTTTTTCACCATCCAATGGCCAAAACCCCAATCGCCGCTTTTTAGATCCTCCATCCGACATCGTCATCCTTCGATCAAAATTACAACAAGAACAAGCAAAACCCTACTACAGTGATCTATGAAAAAAAAAATGCATATACTACCCACTCATATTATCCGTTGGGAAAAACGATTACAATATCACACGAGGGTTGCGATAGAGAAAAATATTATAATACTATATGGTGGGTCATTTTTTAGAGGGGGACGACGGTTGTGAGACATGTAGACGACTTCAAGACGTTTTCAAAACATGGTTATAATAGGAAAACGGACACCCGAGTCAAAAGTTATGGCCAAAATAGTTTTCACCATCCAATGGCCAAAACCCCAATCGCCGTTTCCAGATCCTCCATCCAAAATTGCTCATCCTTGCGATCAAAATTACAACAAGAACAAGCAAAACCCTACTACAATGATCTATGAAAAAAAATGCATATACTACCCACTCATATTATCCGTTGGGAAAAACGACACAATATCACACGAGGGGTTGCGATAGAGAAAAATATTATAATACTATCCGTGGATCAATTTTTTAGAGGAAATGACGGTTTTGAGACATGTAGACGACTTCAAAGATTTTCAAAACATGGTTATAATAGGAAAATGAACACCCGAAGTCAAAAGTTATGGCAAAAAAAGTTTTCACCATCCAATGGCCAAAAACCCCAATCGCCGCTTTCCAGATCCTCCATCCGACATCGCATCATCCTTGCGATCAAAATTACAACAAGAACAAGCAAAAACCCTACTAAAGTGATCTATGAAAAAAATGCCTATACTACCCACTCATATTATCCGTTGGGAAAACGACGATTACAATATCACACGAGGGTTGCGATAGAGAAAAAAATATTATAATACTATCCGGTGGGGTGGTTTTTTTAGGACGACGCTAAGCTGTGAGACATGTAGACGACTTCAAGACGTTTCCGAAACATGGTTATAATAAGAAAATGGACACCCGAGTCAAAAGTTTTGGCCAAAACAGTTTTCACCATCCAATAGAAAAAACCCCAATCGTCGTTTCCTGATCCTCCATCCGAAATCGCTCATCCTTGCGATCAAAATTACAAGAAGAACAAGCAAAAACCCCTACAAAAGTGATCTATGAAAAAAAATGCCTATATTACCCACTCATATTATCCGTTGGGAAAAAACGACACAATATCACACGAGGGTTGCGATAGAGAAAAATATTATAATACTATCCGGTGGGTAAGTTTTTAGAGGGAATAAGAAGTCGTGAGACATGTAGACGACATCAAGACGTTTCCGAAACATGGTTATAATAGGAAAACGGACACCCAAGTCAAAAGTTATGGTTAAAACAGTTTTCACCATCCAATGGCCAAAAACCCCAATCGCCGCTTTCCAGATCCTCCATCCGACATCTTTCATCCTTGCGATCAAAATTACAACAAGAACAAGCAAAACCCTACTACAAGTGATCTATGAAAAAAAAATGCATATACTACCCACTCATATTATCCGTTGGGAAAAACGATTACAATATCACACGAGGGTTGCGAGAGAGAAAAAATATTATAATACTATCCGGGGGTCTTTTTTAGAGGGACGATTAAGTTAAAAAAGACATGTAGACGACTTCAAGATGTTTCCAAACATGGTTATAATAGGAAAACGGACACCCGAGTCAAAAGTTATGGCCAAAATAGTTTTCACCATCCAATGGCCAAAACCCCAATCGCATTTTTTCCAGATCCTCCATCCGACATCGCTCATCCTTGCGATCAAAATTACAACAAGAACAAGCAAAACCCTACTAAATGATCTATGAAAAAAATGCCTATACTACCCACTCATATATTATTTGGGAAAAAACGATTACAATATCACACGAGGGTTGTGATAGAAAAAAATATTATAATACTATCCGGGTGGTCGGGTTTTTTAGAGGACGGAAAAGTTGTGAGACATGTAGACGACTTCAAGAGGTTTCCAAAACAAGGTTATAATAGAAAACGGACACCGAGTCAAAAGTTATGGCCAAAAAAAGTTTTCACCATCCAATGGCCAAAAACCCCAATCGCCGCTTTCCAGATCCTCCATCCGAAATCGCTCATCCTTATGATCAAAATTACAACAAGAACAAGCAAAACCCTACTACAGTGATCTATGAAAAAAAAATGCCTATACTACCCACTCATATTATCCGTTGGGAAAAATGATTACAATATCACACGAGGGTTGCAATAGAGAAATATATTATAATACTATCGGGTGGGTATGTTTTAGAGGGACGGCGAAGCTGTGATACATGTAGACGACTTCAAGACGTTTCAAAACATGGTTATAATAGGAAAACGGACACCCGAAAGTCAAAAAGTTATGGCCAAAAAACAAGTTTTCACCATCCAATGGCCAAAACCCCAATCATTTTTTTCCAGATCCTCCATCTAAAATCGCTCATCCTCATGATCAAAATTACAACAAGAACAAGCAAAAACCCTACTACAAGTGATCTATGAAAAAAATGCCTATACTACCCACTCATATTATCCGTTGGGGAAAAACGACACAATATCACACGAGGGTTGCGAGAGAGAAAAATATTATAATACTATCCGTGGTCAATTTTTTTTAGAGGGGACGAAAGTGAGAGACATGTAGTCGACTTCAAGACGCGTTCGAAAAACATGGTTATAATAGGAAAAATGGACACCCGAGTCAAAAGTTTATAAAAAAAAGTTTTCACCATCCAATGGCCAAAACCCCAATCGCCGCTTTCCAGATCCTCCATCCGACATCCATCATCCTTATGATCAAAATTACAACAAGAACAAGCAAAACCCTACTAAAGTGATCTATGAAAAAAAAAAAATGCCTATACTACCCACTCATATTATCCGATTGGGGAAAAACGATTACAATATCACACGAGGGTTGCGATAGATAAAGAGAAAAAATATTATAATACTATCCGGTGGGTCGGGTTTTAGAGAGGGACGACTAAGTGGAGACATGTAGAGGACTTCAAGACGCTTCCAAAACATGGTTATAATAGGAAAATGGACACCCGAGTCAAAAAGTTATGGCTAAAAACAAGTTTTCACCATCCAATGGAAAAAAACCCCAATCGCCGCTTTCCAGATCCTCCATCCGAAATCGCTCATCCTTGCGATCAAAATTACAACAAGAACAAGCAAAAAACCCTACTACAAAGGATCTATGAAAAAAATGCCTATATTACCCACTCATATTATCCGCTGGAAAAAACGACACAATATCACACGAGGGTTGCGATAGAGAAAAATATTATAATACTATTTGGTGGGTCAATTTTAGAGGGACGAAAAGTTGTGAGACATGTAGAAGACTTCAAGACGTTTCAAAACATGGTTATAATAGGAAAACCGGACACCGAGTCAAAAGTTATAAAAAAAACATACTTTTTTCACCATCCAATGGCCAAAACCCCAATCGCCGTTTCCAGATCCTCCATCCGAAATCGCTCATCCTTGCGATCAAAATTACAACAAGAACAAGCAAAACCCTACAACAGTGATCTATGAAAAAAAATGCCTATATTACCCACTCATATTATCCGTTGGGAAAAACGATTACAATATCACACGAGGGTTGCGATAGAGAAAAATATTATAATACTATCCTGCGGGTCAATTTTAGAGGGACGACAAAGCTGTGAGACATGTAGACGACTTCAAGTTATTCCAAAACATGGTTATAATAGGAAAACGGACACCGAAAGTCAAAAGTTATGGCAAAAACAAGTTTTCACCATCCAACGGCGCTAAAAACCCCAATCGCCATTTCCAGATCCTCCATCCAAACATCGCCATCCTTATGATCAAAATTACAACAAGAACAAGAAAAACCCTACTACAAATGATCTATGAAAAAAAAATGCCTATACTACCCACTCATATTATCCGTTGGGAAAAACGATTACAATATCACACGAGGGTTGCGATAGAGAAAAATATTATAATACTATCCCGGTGGGTAGATTTTTAGAGGACATGCATGAGACATGTAGAGACTTCAAGACATTTTAAAAAACATGGTTATAATAGGAAAACGGACACCGAAGTCAAAAGTTATGGCAAAAAAAGTTTTCACCATCCAATGGCCAAAACCCCAATCGCCGTTTCCAGATCCTCCATCCGACATCGCTCATCCTTGAGATCAAAATTACAACAAGAACAAGCAAAACCCTACTAAAGTGATCTATGAAAAAAAATGCATATACTACCCACTCATATTATCCGTTGGGAAAAACGATTACAATATCACACGAGGGTTGCGATAGAGAAAAATATTATAATTTTATCCAATGGGTCAGTTTTAGAGAGAAAATGAAAGTGTGAGACATGTAGACGACTTCAAGACGTTTCCGAAAAAAGGTTATAATAGGAAAACGGACACCCGAAGTCAAAAAAGTTATGGCAAAAAATGTTTTCACCATCCAATGGCCAAAACCCCAATCGCCATTTCCAGATCCTCCATCCGACATCGCTTCATCCTGCGATCAAAATTACAACAAGAACAAGCAAAAACCCTACTACAAATGATCTATAAAAAAAAATGCCTATACTACCCACTCATATTATCCGTTGGGAAAAACGACACAATATCACACGAGGGTTGCGATAGAAAAATATTATAATACTATCCGGTGGGTCAGTTTTAGAGGGGAATCAAATGAGACATGTAGACGACTTCAAGATTTCAAAAAACATGGTTATAATAGGAAAACGGACACCGAGTCAAAAAGTTATGGCAAAAAAATAGTTTTCACCATCCAATGGAAAAAAACCCCAATCGCCATTTCCAGATCCTCCATCCGAAATCGTTTCATCCTTGCGATCAAAAATACAACAAGAAGAACAAGCAAAACCCTACTACAAGTGATCTATGAAAAAAATGCCTATACTACCCACTCATATTATCCGCTGGGGAAAAACGATTACAATATCACACGAGGGTTATGAGATAGAGAAAAATATTATAATACTATCCGGTGGGGGTTTTAGAGAGGGGACAAAGATTTGAGACATGTAGAAGACTTCAAGACGTTTCCAAAAACATGGTTATAATAGGAAAATGGACACCGAGTCAAAAGTTATGGCAAAAAAAGTTTTCACCATCCAATGGCAAAAACCCCAATCGCCATTTCCGATCCTCCATCCGAAATCGCCATCCTTGCGATCAAAATTACAACAAGAACAAGCAAAACCCTACTACAAATGATCTATGAAAAAAAATGCCTATACTACCCACTCATATTATCCGTTGGGAAAACGACACAATATCACACGAGGGTTGCGATAGAGAAAAATATTATAATACTATCCGTGGGTTGGGTTTTTAGAGGGACGGACGAAGTTTTGTGAGACATGTAGAGGACTTCAAGACGTTTTTCAAACATGGTTATAATAGGAAAACGGACACCGAAAGTCAAAAAGTTATGGCCAAAAAAATTTTTTTCACCATCCAATGGCCAAAACCCCAATCGCCGCTTTCCAGATCCTCCATCCGAATCGCTTCATCCTTGCGATCAAAATTACAACAAGAACAAGCAAAACCCTACTACAATGATCTATGAAAAAAAATGCCTATACTACCCACTCATATTATCCGTTGGGAAAAACGATTACAATATCACACGAGGGTTGATAGAGAAAAAATATTATAATACTATCCGTGGGCCGGGTTTTTTAGAGGGACGAAAAAGTTGAGAGACATGTAGACGACTTCAAGACATTTCCGAAACATGGTTATAATAGGAAAACGGACACATGAGTCAAAAGTTATAGCAAAAAAAGTTTTCACCATCCAATGGCCAAAACCCCAATCGCCGTTTCCAGATCCTCCATCCGACATCGCTCATCCTTGTGATCAAAATTACAACAAGAACAAGCAAAACCCTACTAAAGTGATCTATGAAAAAAATGCCTATACTACCCACTCATATTATCCATTGGGAAAAACGATTACAATATCACACGAGGGTTGCGATAGAGAAAAATATTATAATACTATCCAATGGGTCAGTTTTAGAGAAAAAAGAAAGTGTGAGACATGCAGACGACTTCAAGATGTTTCCGAAACATGGTTATAATAGGAAAACGGACACCCGAGTCAAAAGTTATGGCCAAAACAGTTTTCACCATCCAATGGCAAAAACCCCAATCGCCATTTCCAGATCCTCCATCCGACATCGCTCATCCTTGCGATCAAAATTACAACAAGAACAAGCAAAAACCATACTACAAATGATCTATGAAAAAAAATGCATATACTACCCACTCATATTATCCGCTGGGAAAAACGACACAATATCACACGAGGGTTGCGATAGAGAAAAATATTATAATACTATCCGTGGGGGTTTTTAGAGGGGGGTGAAGGTTTGAGACATGTAGAAGACTTCAAGACATTTTTTTCAAACATGGTTATAATAGGAAAAACGGACACCGAGTCTAAAAAAAAAAAAAAGTTATCCATGAAAAAAAACAAGTTTTTTTTCACCATCCAATGGCCAAAACCCCAATCGCCATTTTTTTCCAGATCCTCCATCCAAATCGCTCATCCTGCCATCAAAATTACAACAAGAACAAGCAAAAACCCTACTACAGTGATCTATGAAAAAAAATGCCTATACTACCCACTCATATTATCCGTTGGGAAAAACGATTACAATATCACACGAGGGTTGCGATAGAGAAAAATATTATAATACTATCCGTGGGTCGGGTTTTTTAGAGGAATGGAGAAGTTTTTGAGACATGTAGAGGACTTCAAGACGTTTCCAAAACATGGTTATAATAGGAAAACGGACACCCGAGTCAAAAGTTATGGCAAAAATAGTTTTCACCATCCAATGGCCAAAACCCCAATCGCCATTTCCAGATCCTCCATCCGACATCGGTCATCCTTGCAATCAAAATTACAACAAGAACAAGCAAAACCCTACTACATTGATCTATGAAAAAAAAATGCCTATACTACCCACTCATATTATCCGTGGGAAAAAAAACGATTACAATATCACACGAGGGTTGCGATAGAGAAAAATATTATAATACTATCCGGTGGGTCAGTTTTAGAGGGACGGTGAAGTTGTGAGACATGTAGAAGACTTCAAGACGTTTCCGAAACATGGTTATAATAGGAAAACGGACACCCGAGTCAAAAGTTATGGCCAAAACAGTTTTCACCATCCAATGGCCAAAACCCCAATCCATTTTTCAGATCCTCCATCCGACATCGCTCATCCTTGCGATCAAAATTACAACAAGAACAAGCAAAAACCCTACTAGAGTGATCTATGAAAAAAAAAATGCCTATACTACCCACTCATATTATCCGTTGGGAAAAACGATTACAATATCACACGAGGGTTGCGATAGAGAAAAATATTATAATACTATCCGGTGGGTCAGTTTTTTAGGGATTGGAAAAGCTGTGAGACATGTAGAGGACTTCAAGACGTTTCCGAAACATGGTTATAATAGGAAAACGGACACCCGAGTCAAAAGTTATGGCAAAAAGAGTTTTCACCATCCAATGGCCAAAACCCCAATCGCCGTTTCCAGATCCTCCATCCGACATCGCTCATCCTTGAGATCAAAATTACAACAAGAACAAGCAAAACCCTACTAAGTGATCTATGAAAAAAAAATGCCTATACTACCCACTCATATTATCCGTTGGAAAAACGATTACAATATCACACGAGGGTTGCGATAGAGAAAAATATTATAATACTATCCGGTGGGTCGGGCTTTTAGAGGACGGGGGGAAGGAGAGACATGTAGAGGACTTCAAGATGTTTCTAAAACATGGTTATAATAGAAAAAACGGACACCGAAGTCAAAAGTTATGGCCAAAATAGTTTTCACCATCCAATGGCCAAAAACCCCAATCGCCGCTTTCCAGATCCTCCATCCAAAATCGCTCATCCTTGAGATCAAAATTACAACAAGAACAAGCAAAACCTACTACTACAAATGATCTATGAAAAAAAATGCCTATACTACCCACTCATATTATCCATTGGGGAAAAAACGACACAATATCACACGAGGGTTGCGATAGAGAAAAATATTATAATACTATCCCGGGGGGTTTTTTAGAGGGAGGGACAAAGTTGTGAGACATGTAGAGGACTTCAAGACATTTCAAAAACATGGTTATAATAGGAAAACGGGACCCGAGTCAAAAAAGTTATGGCAAAAAAAAGTTTTCACCATCCAATGGCCAAAACCCCAATCGCCATTTCAGATCCTCCATCCGACATCGCATCATCCTTATGCGATCAAAATTACAACAAGAACAAGCAAAAACCCTACTACAAAGGATCTATCTAAAAAAAAATGCCTATACTACCCACTCATATTATCCGTTGGGAAAAACGATTACAATATCACACGAGGGGTTGCGAGAGAGAAAATATTATAATACTATCCGGGTGGGTTTTTTTTAGAGGAATGGCGGAAGTTGAGACATGTAGAGGACTTCAAGATTTTTAAAAAACATGGTTATAATAGGAAAACGGACACCGAGTCAAAAGTTATGGCCAAAAATAGTTTTCACCATCCAATGGCCAAAACCCCAATCGCCGTTTCCAGATCCTCCATCCGAAATCGCTCATCCTTGCGATCAAAATTACAACAAGAACAAGCAAAACCCTACTACAGTGATCTATGAAAAAAAAAATGCCTATACTACCCACTCATATTATCCGTTGGGAAAAATGATTACAATATCACACGAGGGTTGCGATAGAGAAAAATATTATAATACTATCCGGTGGGTCTGTTTTAAAGGGACGACAAAGTCATGAGACATGTAGAGGACTTCAAGACGTTTCTGAAACATGGTTGTAATAGGAAAACAGACACCCGAGTCAAAAGTTATGGCCAAAACAGTTTTCACCATTCAGTGGCCAAAACCCCAATCGCCATTTCCAGATCCTCCATCCGACATCGCTTCATCCTATGATCAAAATTACAACAAGAACAAGCAAAAACCCTACTAAAGTGATCTATGAAAAAAAAATGCCTATACTACCCACTCATATTATCCATTGGGAAAAAAACGAATAATATCACACGAGGGTTGCGATAGAGAAAAAATATTATAATACTATCCAAAGTGGTGGGTTTTTTTAGAGGGACGACGGTTGTGAGACATGTAGAGGACTTCAAGACATTTTCAAACATGGTTATAATAGGAAAACGGACACCCGAAAGTCAAAAGTTATGGCCAAAATAGTTTTCACCATCCAATGGCCAAAAACCCCAATCGCTTTTTCCAGATCCTCCATCCGACATCGCCATCCTTATGATCAAAATTACAACAAGAACAAGCAAAACCCTACTACAAGTGATCTATGAAAAAAAATGCCTATACTACCCACTCATATTATCCGTTGGGAAAAACGACACAATATCACACGAGGGTTGCGATAGAGAAAATATATTATAATACTATATGGTTGGTTTTTAGAGGAGAGGGGACGAAAGTCATGAGACATGTAGAAGACTTCAAGACATTTCCAAAAACATGGTTATAATAGGAAAAACGGACACCGAGTCAAAAGAACCTAAAAAAAAGTTGGCCAAAAAAGTTTTCACCATCCAATGGCCAAAACTCCAATCGCCATTTCCAGATCCTCCATCCAAAATCGCTCATCCTTATGATCAAAATTACAACAAGAACAAGCAAAACCCTACTACAAATGATCTATGAAAAAAAAATGCCATATATACTACCCACTCATATTATCCGTTGGGAAAAACGATTACAATATCACACGAGGGTTGCGATATAGAAAAATATTATAATACTATCCGGTGGGTCAGTTTTAGAGGGGATAAAAAGTTGTGAGACATGTAGATGACTTCAAGACATTTCAAAAACATGGTTATAATAGGGAAAAAACGGACACCGAGTCAAAAGTTATGGCCAAAAAAGTTTTTTCACCATCCAATGGCCAAAAACCCCAATCGCCCATTTCCAGATCCTCCATCCGACATCTCATCCTCATGATCAAAATTACAACAAGAACAAGCAAAAACCCTACTACAAATGATCTATGAAAAAAAAAATGCCTATACTACCCACTCATATTATCCGTTGGGAAAAACGACACAATATCACACGAGGGTTGCGATAGAAAAAAATATTATAATACTATCGGTGGGTCAGTTTTAGAGGAATGGCAAAGTTGTGAGACATGTAGAGACTTCAAGACGTTTCCAAAAACATGGTTATAATAGGAAAACGGACACCCGAAAGTCAAAAGTTATGGCAAAAAAAAGTTTTCACCATCCAATGGCCAAAACCCCAATCGCCGCTTTCCAGATCCTCCATCCGACATCGCCATCCTTGCGATCAAAATTACAACAAGAACAAGCAAAACCCTACTAAAGTGATCTATGAAAAAAAAAAAATGCCTATACTACCCACTCATATTATCCGCTGGGAAAAACGACACAATATCACACGAGGGTTGCGATAGAGAAAAATATTATAATACTATCCGTGGGTCAGTTTTTAGAGGGGGAACTAAAGTTGTGAGACATGTAGAGGACTTCAAGACTTTTCCAAACATGGTTATAATAGGAAAAACGGACACCGAGTCAAAAGTTATGGCAAAAAAAGTTTTCACCATCCAATGGCCAAAACCCCAATCGCCGTTTCCAGATCCTCCATCCGACATCGCTCATCCTTGCGATCAAAATTACAACAAGAACAAGCAAAAACCCTACTACAGTGATCTATGAAAAAAATGCCTATACTACCCACTCATATTATCCGTTGGAAAAAAACGATTACAATATCACACGAGGGTTGCGATAGAGAAAAATATTATAATACTATATGGTGGGTCAGTTTTAGAGGGATGGCGAAGTTGTGAGACATGTAGAGGACTTCAAGACATTTTCCGAAACATGGTTATAATAGGAAAACGGACACCGAGTCAAAAAGTTATGGGCAAAAAAAAGTTTTCACCATCCAATGAAAAAAAACCCCAATCGCCGCTTTCCAGATCCTCCATCCGAAATCGCTCATCCTCATGATCAAAATTACAACAAGAACAAGCAAAACCCTACTACAATGATCTATGAAAAAAATGCCTATACTACCCACTCATATTATCCGTTGGAAAAAAAACGATTACAATATCACACGAGGGTTGCGATAGAGAAAAATATTATAATACTATCCGTGGGTCAGTTTTAGAGAGGGACGAAGGTTGTGAGACATGTAGATGACTTCAAGACATTTCCAAAAACATGGTTATAATAGAAAAACGGACACCGAAGTCAAAAAAGTTATGGCCAAAAAATAGTTTTCACCATCCAATGGCCAAAACCCCAATCGCCGCTTTCCAGATCCTCCATCCGAAATCGCTCATCCTTGCGATCAAAATTACAACAAGAACAAGCAAAACCCTACTACAAAGGATCTATGAAAAAAATGCCTATACTACCCACTCATATTATCCGTTGGAAAAAACGACACAATATCACACGAGGGTTGCGATAGAGAAAAATATTATAATACTATCCGTGGGTCGGGTTTTAGAGGGACGAAAGTTGTGAGACATGTAGAGGACTTCAAGACGTTTTCAAAAACATGGTTATATAAGGAAAACGGACACCGAAATAAAAAAAAGTTATGGCAAAAAAAAGTTTTCACCATCCAATGGCCAAAAACCCCAATCGCCGCATTTCCAGATCCTCCATCCGAAATCGCTCATCCTTGCGATCAAAATTACAACAAGAACAAGCAAAACCCTACTACAAATGATCTATGAAAAAAAATGCCTATACCTACCCACTCATATTATCCGTTGGGAAAAACGATTACAATATCACACGAGGGGTTATGATAGAGAAAAATATTATAATACTATCCGGTGGGTCATTTTAGAGGGACGACAGAAAAAAGTGAGAGACATGTAGAGGACTTCAAGAGATTTTTCCAAAACATGGTTATAATAGGAAAACGGACACCCGAAGTCAAAAGTTATGGCAAAAATAGTTTTCACCATCCAATGGGCCAAAACCCCAATCGCCGCTTTCCAGATCCTCCATCCGAAATCGCTCATCCTTGCGATCAAAATTACAACAAGAACAAGCAAAACCCTACTACAAAGGATCTATGAAAAAAAATGCCTATACTACCCACTCATATTATCCCTTGGGAAAAACGATTACAATATCACACGAGGGTTGCGATAGAGAAAAATATTATAATAATACTATCCGTGGGTCAGGTTTTTTAGAGGAACGACGGAAGTTTGAGACATGTAGAGGACTTCAAGACGTTTCAAAACATGGTTATAATAGGAAAAACGGACACCGAAGTCAAAAAGTTATGGCAAAAAAAAGTTTTCACCATCCAATGGCCAAAACCCCAATCGCCGTTTCCAGATCCTCCATCCGACATCGCTCATCCTTGCGATCAAAATTACAACAAGAACAAGCAAAAACCCTACTACAGTGATCTATGAAAAAAAATGCCTATACTACCCACTCATATTATCCGTTTGGGAAAAACGATTACAATATCACACGAGGGTTGCGATAGAGAAAAATATTATAATACTATCCGGTGGGTGGGTCAATTTTTAGAGGGACAAAGTTGTGAGACATGTAGAGGACTTCAAGATTTTCCAAACATGGTTATAATAGGAAAAATGGACACCGAAGTCAAAAGTTATGCCAAAAAAAAGTTTTTCACCATCCAATGGCCAAAACCCCAATCGCCGTTTCCAGATCCTCCATCCGACATCGCTCATCCTTATGATCAAAATTACAACAAGAACAAGCAAAACCCTACTACAATGATCTATGAAAAAAAAAATGCCTATACTACCCACTCATATTATCCGTTTGGGAAAAACGATTACAATATCACACGAGGGTTGCGATAGAGAAAAATATTATAATACTATCCGGTGGGTCAGTTTTAGAGGGACGACGAAGTTGTGAGACATGTAGAGGACTTCAAGACGTTTCCGAAACATGGTTATAATAGGAAAATGGACACCCGAGTAAAAAGTTATGGCCAAAACAGTTTTCACCATCCAATGGCCAAAACCCCAATCGCCGTTTCCAGATCCTCCATCCGACATCGGTCATCCTTGCGATCAAAATTACAACAAGAACAAGCAAAACCCTACTACAGTGATCTATGAAAAAAAAATGCCTATACTACCCACTCATATTATCCGTTGGGAAAAACGATTACAATATCACACGAGGGTTGCGATAGAGAAAAAAATTATAATACTATCTATCCGGGGGTCATTTTTAGAGGACGGCGGTTTGAGACATGTAGAAGACTTCAAGACGTTTCCAAAAACATGGTTATAATAGGAAAACGGACACCGAAGTCAAAAAAGTTATGGCAAAAAAAAGTTTTCACCATCCAATGGCCAAAACCCCAATCGCCCATTTCCAGATCCTCCATCCGAAATCGCATCATCCTTATGATCAAAATTACAACAAGAACAAGCAAAACCCTACTACAAGTGATCTATGAAAAAAAAAATGCCTATACTACCCACTCATATTATCCGTTGGGAAAAAACGACAATATCACACGAGGGTTGCGATAGAGAAAAATATTATAATACTATCCGGTGGGTCGGTTTTTAGAGAGAGGGACGACGGTTGTGAGACATGTAGAGGACTTCAAGACGTTTCAAAAACATGGTTATAATAGAAAAACGGACACCGAAAGTCAAAAAGTTATGGCAAAAAAGTTTTCACCATCCAATGGCCAAAACCCCAATCGCCGTTTCCAGATCCTCCATCCGACATCGCTCATCCTTGCGATCAAAATTACAACAAGAACAAGCAAAACCCTACTAAAGTGATCTATGAAAAAAAAATGCCTATACTACCCACTCATATTATCCGTTGGGAAAAACGATTACAATATCACACGAGGGTTGCGATAGAAAAAAATATTATAATACTATCCGGTGGGTCAGTTTTAGAGGGACGACGAAGTTGTGAGACATGTAGAGGACTTCAAGACGTTTCCAAAACATGGTTATAATAGGAAAACGGACACCGAAAGTCAAAAAAGTTATGGCAAAAAAGTTTTTCACCATCCAATGGCCAAAACCCCAATCGCCGCTTTCCAGATCCTCCATCCGACATCGTCATCCTCATGATCAAAATTACAACAAGAACAAGCAAAACCCTACTACAAGTGATCTAAAAAAAAATGCCTATACTACCCACTCATATTATCCGTTGGAAAAAAACGACACAATATCACACACGAAGGTTGCGATATAGAAAAATATTATAATACTATCTAGTGGGTCAGTTTTAGAGGGACGACAAAGTTGTGAGACATGTAGAGGACTTCAAGACGTTTCAAAAACATGGTTATAATAGGAAAACGGACACCCGAGTCAAAAGTTATGGCCAAAACAGTTTTCACCATCCAATGGCCAAAACCCCAATCGCCGTTTCCAGATCCTCCATCCGAAATCGCTTATCCTTATGATCAAAATTACAACAAGAACAAGCAAAACCCTACTACAAATGATCTATGAAAAAAAATGCCTATACTACCCACTCATATTATCCGTTGGGAAAAAAAACGATTACAATATCACACGAGGGTTGTGATAGAGAAAAATATTATAATACTATCCGGTGGGTCAGTTTTAGAGGAACGGCAAAGCTGTGAGACATGTAGACGACTTCAAGACGTTTCCAAACATGGTTATAATAGGAAAAACGGACACCGAGTAAAAAGTTATGGCCAAAAAGTTTTCACCATCCAATGGCAAAAACCCCAATCGCCGCTTTCCAGATCCTCCATCCGAATCGCTCATCCTTGCGATCAAAATTACAACAAGAACAAGCAAAACCCTACTAAAAGTGATCTATATGAAAAAAAAAATGCCTATACTACCCACTCATATTATCCGCTGGGGAAAAACGATTACAATATCACACGAGGGTTATGATAGAGAAAAAATATTATAATACTATCCGTGGGTCAATTTTTAGAGGGACGACGAAAAGTTTTGTGAGACATGTAGAGGACTTCAAGACGTTTCCAAAAACATGGTTATAATAGGAAAACGGACACCCGAAAGTCAAAAGTTATGGCAAAAAAAGTTTTCACCATCCAACGGGCAAAAACCCCAATCGCCGCTTTCCAGATCCTCCATCCGACATCTGGTCATCCTTGCGATCAAAATTACAACAAGAACAAGCAAAACCCTACTAAAGTGATCTATGAAAAAAATGCCTATACTACCCACTCATATTATCCGTTGGGAAAACGACACAATATCACACGAGGGTTACGATAGAGAAAAATATTATAATACTATCCGTGGGTCGGGTTTTAGAGGGAAAGAAAGTTTGTGAGACATGTAGAGGACTTCAAGACGCTTCCAAAAAACATGGTTATAATAGGAAAACGGACACCGAAGTCAAAAGTTTATGGCAAAAAAAGTTTTCACCATCCAATGGCCAAAACCCCAATCGCCGCTTTTTCCAGATCCTCCATCCGACATCGCCATCCTTGCGATCAAAATTACAACAAGAACAAGCAAAAAACCCTACTACAAGTGATCTAAAAAAAAATGCCTATATACTACCCACTCATATTATCCGTTGGGAAAAACGACACAATATCACACGAGGGGTTGCGATAGAAAAAAATATTATAATACTATCCAGTGGGTGGGTCAATTTTTAGAGGGACGACAAAAAGTGATGAGACATGTAGACGACTTCAAGACGCTTTTCCAAAAACATGGTTATAATAGGAAAACGGACACCGAAAGTCAAAAAAAGTTATGGCCAAAAAAAGTTTTCACCATCCAATGGCAAAAAACCCCAATCGCCGCTTTCCAGATCCTCCATCCGACATCGCTCATCCTTATGATCAAAAATTACAACAAGAACAAGCAAAAAACCCTACTAAAATGATCTATGAAAAAAAATGCCTATACTACCCACTCATATTATCCGTTGGGAAAAACGATTACAATATCACACGAGGGTTGCGATAGAGAGAAAAATATTATAATACTATCCGTGGGTCGGTTTTAGAGGGGGACAAAGCTGTGAGACATGTAGAAGACTTCAAGACATTTTCAAAACATGGTTATAATAGAAAAAACGGACACCGAAGTCAAAAGTTATGGCAAAACAAGTTTTCACCATCCAATGGCCAAAACCCCAATCGCCGCTTTCCAGATCCTCCATCCAACATCGGTCATCCTTATGATCAAAATTACAACAAGAACAAGCAAAAACCCTACTACAAAGTGATCTATGAAAAAAAAATGCCTATACTACCCACTCATATTATCCGCTTGGGAAAAAAACGATTACAATATCACACGAGGGTTGCGATAGAGAAAAAAATATTATAATACTATCCGGTGGGTGGGTTTTTTAGAGGGATGGAGAAGTTGTGAGACATGTAGAGGACTTCAAGACGTTTCCAAAACATGGTTATAATAGGAAAAACGGACACCCGAGTCAAAAGTTATGGCCAAAAAAGTTTTCACCATCCAATGGCCAAAAACCCCAATCGCCATTTTTTCCAGATCCTCCATCCGAAATCGCTCATCCTTATGATCAAAATTACAACAAGAACAAGCAAAAACCCTACTACAATGATCTATGAAAAAAAAAATGCCTATACTACCCACTCATATTATCCGTTGGGAAAACGATTACAAATATCACACGAAGGGGGTTGAGATAGAGAAAAATATTATAATACTATCTGTGGGTCATTTTTTAGAGGGACGCTTATAAAAGCTGTGAGACATGTAGAAGACTTCAAGACGTTTTCCAAACATGGTTATAATAGGAAAAAACGGACACCGAAGTCAAAAGTTATGGCAAAAAACAGTTTTCACCATCCAATGGCCAAAACCCCAATCGCCATTTTCCAGATCCTCCATCCGACATCGCCATTCTTGCGATCAAAATTACAACAAGAACAAGCAAAACCCTACTAAAATGATCTATGAAAAAAAAATGCCTATACTACCCACTCATATTATCCGTTGGGGAAAAACGACACAATATCACACGAGGGTTTGATAGAGAAAAAATATTATAATACTATCCCGTGGGTCTTTTTTAGAGGGACGGCGAAGTTATGAGACATGTAGAGGACTTCAAGACGTTTCCAAAAACATGGTTATAATAGAAAAACGGACACCCGAAATAAAAAGTTGGCAAAAAAAGTTTTCACCATCCAATGGCCAAAACCCCAATCGCCGCTTTCCAGATCCTCCATCCGACATCGCCATCCTTGCGATCAAAATTACAACAAGAACAAGCAAAACCCTACTACAGTGATCTATGAAAAAAAATGCCTATACTACCCACTCATATTATCCGTTGGGAAAAACGATTACAATATCACACGAGGGTTGCGATAGAGAAAAAATATTATAATACTATCCGGTGGGTCGGTTTTTTTAGAGGGACGGACAAGTTGTGAGACATGTAGAGGACTTCAAGAAGTTTCCGATACATGGTTATAATAGGAAAATGGACACCCGAGTAAAAAGTTATGGCAAAAATAGTTTTCACCATCCAATGGCCAAAACCCCAATCGCCGTTTTCAGATCCTCCATCCGACATCGGTCATCCTTGGGATCAAAATTACAACAAGAACAAGCAAAACCCTACTAAATGATCTATGAAAAAAAAAAAATGCCTATACTACCCACTCATATTATCCGTTGGGAAAAACGACACAATATCACACGAGGGGTTGCGAGAGAAAAAAATATTATAATACTATCCGTGGGGGTTTTTTTAGAGGGACGACAAAGCTGTGAGACATGTAGAGGACTTCAAGACGTTTCAAAAACATGGTTATAATAGGAAAACGGACACCGAAGTCAAAAGTTATACAAAAAACAAGTTTTCACCATCCAATGGCCAAAACCCCAATCGCCGCTTTCCAGATCCTCCATCCGAAATCGCTCATCCATGATCAAAAAATTACAACAAGAACAAGCAAAACCCTACTACAAAGTGATCTATGAAAAAAAATGCCTATACTACCCACTCATATTATCCGCTGGGGAAAAACGACACAATATCACACGAGGGTTGCGATAGAGAAAAATATTATAATACTATCCGGGGTTTTTTTTAGAGGACGGACAAAAAAAACGTGAGACATGTAGAGGACTTCAAGACATTTCCAAAAAAAACATGGTTATAATAGGAAAACGGACACCGAAGTCAAAAGTTATGGCCAAAAAAAGTTTTCACCATCCAATGGCAAAAACCCCAATCGCCGCTTTCCAGATCCTCCATCCGACATCGCTCATCCTTGCGATCAAAATTACAACAAGAACAAGCAAAAACCCTACTACAAATGATCTAAAAAAAAATGCCTATACTACCCACTCATATTATCCGTTGGGAAAAACGACACAATATCACACGAGGGTTGCGATAGAGAAAAATATTATAATACTATCCTGGTGGGGTTTAGAGGGAGGGATGAAAAAAGTGTGAGACATGTAGAGGACTTCAAGACATTTTCCAAAACATGGTTATAATAGAAAAAACGGACACCGAAGTCAAAAAAAGTTATGGGCAAAAAAGTTTTCACCATCCAATGGCCAAAACCCCAATCGCCGCTTTCCAGATCCTCCATCCGAAATCGCTTCATCCTCATGATCAAAATTACAACAAGAACAAGCAAAAACCCTACTACAAATGATCTATGAAAAAAAATGCCTATACTACCCACTCATATTATCCGTTGGGGAAAAACGATTACAATATCACACGAGGGTTTGATAGAGAAAAATATTATAATACTATCCGTGGGTCGGGTTTTAGAGGGGGACGAAGCTGTGAGACATGTAGAGGACTTCAAGACGTTTTTTCAAACATGGTTATAATAGGAAAACGGACACCCGAGTCAAAAAGTTATGGGCAAAAAAAAGTTTTCACCATCCAATGGCTAAAAACCCCAATCGCCGCTTTCCAGATCCTCCATCCGACATCGCTCATCCTCTTGATCAAAATTACAACAAGAACAAGCAAAACCCTACTACAGTGATCTATGAAAAAAATGCCTATACTACCCACTCATATTATCCATTGGGAAAAACGATTACAATATCACACGAGGGTTATGATAGAGAAAAATATTATAATACTATCCGGTGGGTTTTTTAGAGGGAACGCGAAAGTCGTGAGACATGTAGAGGACTTCAAGACATTTTCCAAAACATGGTTATAATAGGAAAAACGGACACCGAAGTCAAAAGTTATGGCAAAAAATAGTTTTCACCATCCAATGGCCAAAACCCCAATCGCATTTTCCAGATCCTCCATCCGACATCGCTCATCCTCATGATCAAAATTACAACAAGAACAAGCAAAAACCCTACTACAAAGTGATCTATGAAAAAAAAATGCCTATACTACCCACTCATATTATCCGTTGGGAAAAACGACACAATATCACACGAGGGTTGCGATAGAGAAAAATATTATAATACTATCCGGTGGGTCATTTTTAGAGGGGGACGAAGGTTTTGAGACATGTAGAGGACTTCAAGACGCTTTCCAAAACATGGTTATAATAGGAAAACGGACACCGAAGTCAAAAAAAGTTATGGCCAAAAAAAGTTTTCACCATCCAATGGCCAAAACCCCAATCGCCGCTTTCCAGATCCTCCATCCGACATCGCATTCATCCTTTGCGATCAAAATTACAACAAGAACAAGCAAAAACCCTACTACAAAGTGATCTATGAAAAAAAAATGCCTATACTACCCACTCATATTATCCGTTGGGAAAAACGACACAATATCACACGAGGGTTTGATATAGAGAAAAATATTATAATACTATCCGTGGGTCGGTTTTTTAGAGGGGACGACAAAGCGCTGTGAGACATGTAGAGGACTTCAAGACGTTTTCTAAAAACATGGTTATAATAGGAAAACGGACACCCGAGTCAAAAGTTATGGCCAAAACAGTTTTCACCATCCAATGGCCAAAACCCCAATCGCCGTTTCCAGATCCTCCATCCGAAATCGCTCATCCTTGCGATCAAAATTACAACAAGAACAAGCAAAACCCTACTACAGTGATCTATGAAAAAAAATGCCTATACTACCCACTCATATTATCCATTGGGAAAAAACGACACAATATCACACGAGGGTTGCGAGAGAAAAAAAATATTATAATACTATCCGGTGGGTCATTTTTAGAGGAATGGCAAAGTTGTGAGAGACATGTAGAGGACTTCAAGACGTTTAAAAAAAACATGGTTATAATAGGAAAAAACGGACACCCGAGTCAAAAGTTATGGCAAAAAAAGTTTTCACCATCCAATGGCCAAAACCCCAATCGCCGCTTTCCAGATCCTCCATCCGACATCGCTCATCCTCAATACATCAAAATTACAACAAGAACAAGCAAAACCCTACTACAGTGATCTATGAAAAAAAATGCCTATACTACCCACTCATATTATCCGTTGGGAAAAACGATTACAATATCACACGAGGGTTGCGATAGAGAAAAATATTATAATACTATCCGGTGGGGGGGTTTTAAAGGGACGAAAAAGTTGTGAGACATGTAGAGGACTTCAAGACGTTTCCAAAACATGGTTATAATAGGAAAACGGACACCGAAGTCAAAAGTTATGGCTAAAAACAAGTTTTCACCATCCAATGGCAAAAACCCCAATCGCCATTTCCAGATCCTCCATCCGACATCGTCATCCTTGCGATCAAAATTACAACAAGAACAAAGCAAAAAACCCTACTAAAGTGATCTATGAAAAAAAATGCCTATACTACCCACTCATATTATCCGTTGGGAAAAAACGACACAATATCACACGAGGGTTGCGATAGAAAAAAATATTATAATACTATCCTGGTGGGGTCGGGCTTTTTAGAGGGACGACAAAGTGTGAGACATGTAGAGGACTTCAAGACGTTTCCAAAACATGGTTATAATAGAAAAACGGACACCCGAAGTCAAAAGTTATGGCCAAAAAAAAGTTTTCACCATCCAATGGCCAAAACCCCAATCGCCGCTTTCCAGATCCTCCATCCGAAATCGCTCATCCTCATGATCAAAATTACAACAAGAACAAGCAAAACCCTACTACAAATGATCTATGAAAAAAAAATGCCTATACTACCCACTCATATTATCCATTGGGGAAAAACGACAAAATATCACACGAGGGTTGCGATAGAGAAAAATATTATAATACTATCCGTGGGTGGGTTTTAGAGAGGGAACGAAAAAATTAAAATTGAGACATGTAGAGGACTTCAAGACGTTTCAAAACATGGTTATAATAGGAAAACGGACAGGAAAAGTCAAAAGTTATGGCCAAAAAAATGCTTTTTCACCATCCAATGGCCAAAACCCCAATCGCCGCTTTCCAGATCCTCCATCCGACATCTCCATCATCCTTGAAAAAATCAAAATTACAACAAGAACAAGCAAAACCCTACTACAAAGTGATCTATGAAAAAAATGCCTATACTACCCACTCATATTATCCGTTGGGAAAAAACGACACAATATCACACGAGGGTTGCGAGAGAGAAAAATATTATAATACTATCCTGGGTGGGTCTTTTTTAGAGGGACGACAAAGTTTTGAGACATGTAGAGGACTTCAAGACGTTTTCGAAACATGGTTATAATAGGAAAAACGGACACCGAAAGTCAAAAAAGTTATGGCCAAAAATAAGTTTTCACCATCCAATGGCCAAAAACCCCAATCGCCGCTTTCCAGATCCTCCATCCGAAATCGCTTCATCCTTGCGATCAAAATTACAACAAGAACAAGCAAAACCCTACTACTAAGTGATCTATGAAAAAAATGCCTATACTACCCACTCATATTATCCGTTGGGAAAAAACGATTACAATATCACACGAGGGTTGCGATAGAGAAAAAATATTATAATACTATCTGGTGGGTGGGTCAGCTTTTTAGAGGGACGAAAGTTGTGAGACATGTAGAGGACTTCAAGATTTTTTCCAAAACATGGTTATAATAGAAAACGGACACCCGAAAGTCAAAAAAGTTATACAAAAAAATTTTTTCACCATCCAATGGCCAAAACCCCAATCGCCGCTTTCCAGATCCTCCATCCGACATCGCCATCCTTGCGATCAAAATTACAACAAGAACAAGCAAAACCCTACTACAGTGATCTATGAAAAAAATGCCTATATTACCCACTCATATTATCCGTTTTGAAAAAAACGATTACAATATCACACGAGGGTTGCGATAGAGAAAAATATTATAATACTATCCGGAGGGTCATTTTAGAGGGATGGCAAAGGTGAGACATGTAGAGGACTTCAAGACGTTTCGAAAAACATGGTTATAATAGGAAAACGGACACCGAAGTCAAAAGTTATGGCAAAAAATTTTTTTCACCATCCAATGGTTAAAAAACCCCAATCGCCATTTTCCAGATCCTCCATCCGACATCGCCATCCTTGCGATCAAAATTACAACAAGAACAAGCAAAAACCCTACTACAAATGATCTATGAAAAAAAATGCCTATACTACCCACTCATATTATCCGGTTGGGAAAAACGACACAATATCACACGAGGGTTTGATAGAGAAAAATATTATAATACTATATCGGTGGGGTTTTTAGAGAGGGACGAAAAAGTTTTGAGACATGTAGAGGACTTCAAGACGTTTCCAAAACATGGTTATAATAGAAAAATGGACACCGAAAGTCAAAAGTTATGGCTAAAAACAAGTTTTTCACCATCCAATGGCCAAAACCCCAATCGCCATTTTCCAGATCCTCCATCCGAAATCGGTCATCCTTGCGATCAAAAAAATTACAACAAAGAACAAGCAAAACCCTACTACAGTGATCTATGAAAAAAAAATGCCTATACTACCCACTCATATTATCCGTTGGGAAAAACGATTACAATATCACACGAGGGTTGCGATAGAGAAAAATATTATAATACTATATGGGTGGGTCGGCTTTTTAGAGGACGAAAAAGTTATGAGACATGTAGAGGACTTCAAGACGTTTCCAAAACATGGTTATAATAGGAAAACGGACACCCGAGTCAAAAAAAGTTATGGCAAAAACAGTTTTTCACCATCCAATGGCCAAAAACCCCAATCGCTTTCCAGATCCTCCATCCAAATCGCATCATCCTTATGATCAAAATTACAACAAGAACAACAAAAAAACCCTACTACAGTGATCTATGAAAAAAAAATGCCTATACTACCCACTCATATTATCCGTTGGAAAAAACGATTACAATATCACACGAGGGTTGCGATAGAGAAAAATATTATAATACTATCCGGTGGGTCAGTTTTAGAGGGACGATGAAGTTGTGAGACATGTAGAGGACTTCAAGACGTTTCCGAAACATGGTTATAATAGGAAAACGGACACCCAAGTCAAAAGTTATGGCAAAAACAGTTTTCACCATCCAATGGCCAAAAACCCCAATCGCCATTTCCAGATCCTCCATCCGACATCGTCATCCTTGCGATCAAAATTACAACAAGAACAAGCAAAACCCCTACTACAGTGATCTATAAAAAAAAATGCCTATACTACCCACTCATATTATCCGTTGGGAAAAACGACACAATATCACACGAGGGTTGCGATAGAGAAAAAAATATTATAATACTATTATCGGTGGGTTTTTTTAGAGGAGGGACGGCAAAGTTTTGAGACATGTAGAGGACTTCAAGACGATTTTAGAAAAACATGGTTATAATAGGAAAACGGACACCCGAGTAAAAAGTTATGGCCAAAACAGTTTTCACCATCCAATGGCAAAAACCCCAATCGCCATTTCCAGATCCTCCATCCGACATCGCTCATCCTTGCGATCAAAATTACAACAAGAACAAGCAAAACCCTACTACAGTGATCTATGAAAAAAAAATGCCTATACTACCCACTCATATTATCCGTTGGGGAAAAACGATTACAATATCACACGAGGGTTATGAGAGAGAAAAATATTATAATACTATCCGGTGGGTCAATTTTAGAGAGGGACAAAGTTATGAGACATGTAGAGGACTTCAAGACGTTTCAAAAAACATGGTTATAATAGGAAAACGGACACCGAAAAAAAAGTTATGGGAAAAAAAAATAGTTTTCACCATCCAATGGCCAAAACCCCAATCGCCATTTCCAGATCCTCCATCCGACATCGCTTCATCCTCATGATCAAAATTACAACAAGAACAAGCAAAACCCTACTACAAGTGATCTATGAAAAAAAATGCCTATACTACCCACTCATATTATCCGTTGGGAAAAAACGACAATAATATCACACGAGGGTTGCGATAGAGAAAAATATTATAATAATACTATCCGTGGGGGTTTTTTTAGAGGGACGACAAAGCTTATGAGACATGTAGAGGACTTCAAGACGTTTTCAAAACATGGTTATAATAGGAAAATGGACACCGAAGTCAAAAGTTATGGCAAAAAATTTTTTCACCATCCAATGGCCAAAAACCCCAATCGCCATTTCCAGATCCTCCATCCGACAATCGTCATCCTTGCGATCAAAATTACAACAAGAACAAGCAAAACCCTACTACAAGTGATCTATGAAAAAAAAAATGCCTATACTACCCACTCATATTATCCGTTGGGGAAAACGACACAATATCACACGAGGGTTATGATAGAGAAAAAATATTATAATACTATCCGGGGTCGGGCTTTTTAGAGGGGACGAAAAGCTGTGAGACATGTAGAAGACTTCAAGACGTTTTCAAAACATGGTTATAATAGAAAAACGGACACCGAAGTCAAAAGTTATGGCAAAAAAATTTTTTTCACCATCCAATGGCCAAAACCCCAATCGCCATTTCCAGATCCTCCATCCGACATCGCTCATCCTTGCGATCAAAATTACAACAAGAACAAGCAAAACCCTACTAAAGTGATCTATGAAAAAAAAAAAAATGCCTATACTACCCACTCATATTATCCGTTGGGAAAACGACACAATATCACACGAGGGTTGCGATAGAGAAAAATATTATAATACTATCCGGTGGGTCAAGTTTTAGAGGGACGGCGAAGCTGTGAGACATGTAGAGGACTTCAAGACGTTTCCAAACATGGTTATAATAGGGAAAAACGGACACCGAGTCAAAAGTTATGGCCAAAAATTTTCACCATCCAATGGCCAAAACCCCAATCGCCGCTTTCCAGATCCTCCATCCGACATCGTCATCCTTATGATCAAAATTACAACAAGAACAAGCAAAAACCCTACTACAAGTGATCTAAAAAAAAATGCCTATACTACCCACTCATATTATCCGTTGGGAAAAACGACACAATATCACACGAGGGTTTGCGATAGAGAAAAATATTATAATACTATCCGTGTGGGTCGGCTTTTTAGAGGGACGACGGTTGTGAGACATGTAGAGGACTTCAAGACGCTTCCAAAACATGGTTATAATAGGAAAAATGGACACCGAGTCAAAAAAGTTATGGCCAAAAAAGTTTTCACCATCCAATGGCCAAAAACCCCAATCGCCATTTCCAGATCCTCCATCCGACATCCCTCATCCTTGCGATCAAAATTACAACAAGAACAAGCAAAACCCTACTACAGTGATCTAAAAAAAAAATGCCTATACTACCCACTCATATTATCCGTTGGGAAAAACGACACAATATCACACGAGGGTTTGCGATAGAGAAAAATATTATAATACTATCCGTGGGTCAAATTTTTAGAGGGGACAAAGTTGTGAGACATGTAGAAGACTTCAAGACATTTCCAAACATGGTTATAATAGGAAAAACGGACACCGAGTCAAAAAGTTATGGCCAAAATTGTTTTCACCATCCAATGGCCAAAACCCCAATCGCCATTTCCAGATCCTCCATCCGACATCGCTTCATCCTTAGATCAAAATTACAACAAGAACAAGCAAAACCCTACTACAAGTGATCTATGAAAAAAAATGCCTATACTACCCACTCATATTATCCGTGGGAAAAAACGACACAATATCACACGAGGGTTGAGAGAGAAAAAATATTATAATACTATCCCGGTGGGTGGGTTTTAGAGGGACGACGAAGTTATGAGACATGTAGAGGACTTCAAGACGTTTCAAAAACATGGTTATAATAGGAAAACGGACACCGAAGTCAAAAAAGTTATGGCCAAAAAAATTTTTTCACCATCCAATGGCCAAAACCCCAATCGCCGCTTTCCAGATCCTCCATCCGACATCGCTTCATCCTTGCGATCAAAATTACAACAAGAACAAGCAAAACCCTACTACAAGTGATCTATCCAAAAAAAAAAATGCCTATACTACCCACTCATATTATCCGTTGGGAAAAACGACACAATATCACACGAGGGTTTGCGATAGAGAAAAAATATTATAATACTATCCGTGGGTCAGTTTTAGAGGGGACGGCGAAAGTCGCTGAGACATGTAGAGGACTTCAAGACGTTTCCGAAACATGGTTATAATAGGAAAACGGACACCCGAGTCAAAAGTTATGGCAAAAATAGTTTTCACCATCCAATGGCCAAAACCCCAATCGCCATTTCCAGATCCTCCATCCGACATCGGTCATCCTTGCGATCAAAATTACAACAAGAACAAGCAAAACCCTACTACAGTGATCTATGAAAAAAAATGCCTATACTACCCACTCATATTATCCGTTGGGAAAAACGATTACAATATCACACGAGGGTTGCGATAGAAAAAATATTATAATACTATCCGGTGGGTCAGTTTTAGAGGGACGACAAAGTTGTGAGACATGTAGAGGACTTCAAGACGTTTCCGAAACATGGTTATAATAGGAAAAATGGACACCCGAAGAAAAAAAAGTTATGGCCAAAAAAGTTTTTTCACCATCCAATGGCCAAAACCCCAATCGCCGCTTTCCAGAGATCCTCCATCCAAATCGGTCATCCTTGCATGATCAAAATTACAACAAGAACAAGCAAAAACCCTACTACAAGTGATCTATTAAAAAAAAAAATGCCTATACTACCCACTCATATTATCCGTTGGGAAAAAAACGATTACAATATCACACGAGGGTTGCGATAGAGAAAAAATATTATAATACTATATCCGTGGGTCATTTTTAGAGGGGACAAAAGTGTGAGACATGTAGAGGACTTCAAGATTTTTGGGGAAAAAACATGGTTATAATAGGAAAAAACGGACACCGAGTCAAAAGTTATGGCCAAAAAAAGTTTTCACCATCCAATGGCCAAAACCCCAATCGCCGCTTTTTCCAGATCCTCCATCCCGACATCGCCATCATCCTTGCGATCAAAATTACAACAAGAACAAGCAAAACCCTACTACAAAGGATCTATGAAAAAAAAATGCCTATACTACCCACTCATATTATCCGTTGGGAAAAACGACACAATATCACACGAGGGGTTGCGATAGAGAAAAATATTATAATACTATCCGGTGGGTCAGTTTTAGAGGGACGGCGAAGTTTTGAGACATGTAGAAGACTTCAAGACTTTTCAAAAACATGGTTATAATAGGAAAAAACGGACACCCGAAAAAAAAAAGTTATAAAAAAAAAAAGTTTTCACCATCCAATGGCCAAAAACCCCAATCGCCATTTCCAGATCCTCCATCCGACATCGCTTCATCCTTGCGATCAAAATTACAACAAGAACAAGCAAAACCCTACTACTAAAGGATCTATGAAAAAAAAATGCCTATACTACCCACTCATATTATCCGTTGGGGAAAAACGACAATATCACACGAGGGTTGCGATAGAGAAAAATATTATAATACTATCCCGTGGGTCGGGTTTTTTTAGAGGGACGGCGAAGTTGTGAGACATGTAGAGGACTTCAAGACGCTTTTCCAAAACATGGTTATAATAGGAAAAACGGACACCGAAGTCAAAAAAAGTTATGGCAAAAACAGTTTTTCACCATCCAATGGCCAAAAACCCCAATCGCCGTTTCCAGATCCTCCATCCGACATCGGTCATCCTTGCGATCAAAATTACAACAAGAACAAGCAAAACCCTACTACAGTGATCTATGAAAAAAAAATGCCTATACTACCCACTCATATTATCCGATTTGGAAAAAAACGATTACAATATCACACGAGGGTTGCGAGAGAGAAAAATATTATAATACTATCCGGTGGGTCAGTTTTTTAGAGGAGGACGACGAAGCTTTGAGAGACATGTAGAGGACTTCAAGACGATTTTCCAAAACATGGTTATAATAGGAAAACGGACACCGAAGTCAAAAAGTTATGGCAAAAAAAGTTTTTCACCATCCAATGGCCAAAAACCCCAATCGCCATTTCCAGATCCTCCATCCGACATCGCTCATCCTTAAGATCAAAATTACAACAAGAACAAGCAAAACCCTACTACAATGATCTATGAAAAAAAATGCCTATACTACCCACTCATATTATCCGTTGGGAAAAACGATTACAATATCACACGAGGGTTGCGATAGAGAAAAATATTATAATACTATCCGGTGGGTTTTAGAGGGGGGACAAAAAAGCTTTGAGACATGTAGAGGACTTCAAGACGTTTTTCAAAACATGGTTATAATAGGAAAACGGACACCGAGTCAAAAGTTATGCCAAAAAAAAAGTTTTCACCATCCAATGGCCAAAACCCCAATCGCCGTTTCCAGATCCTCCATCCGAAATCGGTCATCCTCATGATCAAAATTACAACAAGAACAAGCAAAACCCTACTACAGTGATCTATGAAAAAAATGCCTATACTACCCACTCATATTATCCGTTGGGAAAAACGATTACAATATCACACGAGGGTTGCGATAGAGAAAAAAATATTATAATACTATCCGTGGTCAAGTTTTTTTAGAGGGATGAAATTTGTGAGACATGTAGAGGACTTCAAGACGTTCCAAAAACATGGTTATAATAGGAAAACGGACACCGAGTCAAAAGTTATGGGCAAAAAAGTTTTCACCATCCAATGGCCAAAACCCCAATCGCCGCTTTCCAGATCCTCCATCCGAAATCGCTCATCATCCTTGCGATCAAAATTACAACAAGAACAAGAAAAAAACCCTACTACAATGATCTATGAAAAAAAAATGCCTATACTACCCACTCATATTATCCGTTGGGAAAAACGATTACAATATCACACGAGGGTTGCGATAGAGAAAAATATTATAATAATACTATCCGTGGGTCAAGTTTTTAGAGGGACGGCAAAGTATGAGAGACATGTAGAGGACTTCAAGACGTTTTCCAAACATGGTTATAATAGGGAAAAAACGGACACCCGAGTCAAAAAGTTATGGCCAAAAAAAGTTTTCACCATCCAATGGCCAAAACCCCAATCGCCGCTTTCCAGATCCTCCATCCGAAATCGGTCATCCTTGCGATCAAAATTACAACAAGAACAAGCAAAAACCCTACTACAAGTGATCTATGAAAAAAAAATGCCTATACTACCCACTCATATTATCCGTTTGGGAAAAACGATTACAATATCACACGAGGGTTTGCGATATAGAGAAAAATATTATAATACTATCCGTGGGTCAGTTTAGAGGGAGGGAAGGCCAATGTGAGACATGTAGAGGACTTCAAGACGTTTCCAAAAAAACATGGTTATAATAGGAAAAACGGACACCCGAAAAAAAAGTTATGGCCAAAAAAGGTTTTCACCATCCAATGGCCAAAACCCCAATCGCCGCTTTCCAGATCCTCCATCCGAAATCATCATCCTTGCGATCAAAATTACAACAAGAACAAGCAAAACCCTACTACAAGTGATCTATGAAAAAAAATGCCTATACTACCCACTCATATTATCCGTTGGGAAAAAACGATTACAATATCACACGAGGGTTAGATATAGAAAAAAATATTATAATACTATCCGGTGGGTCAGTTTTAGAGGGACGACAAAGTTATGAGACATGTAGAGGACTTCAAGACGTTTCCAAAACATGGTTATAATAGGAAAACGGACACCGAAGTCAAAAAGTTATGGCCAAAAAAAGTTTTCACCATCCAATGGCCAAAACCCCAATCGCCCTTTCCAGATCCTCCATCCGAAATCGCTCATCCTTGCGATCAAAATTACAACAAGAACAAGCAAAAACCCTACTACAGTGATCTATGAAAAAAAAATGCCTATACTACCCACTCATATTATCCGTTGGGAAAAACGATTACAATATCACACGAGGGTTGCGAGAGAGAAAAATATTATAATACTATCCGGTGGGTCAGTTTTAGAGGGACGACGAGGTTGTGAGACATGTAGAGGACTTCAAGACGTTTCCGAAACATGGTTATAATAGGAAAACTGACACCCGAAGTCTAAAAAAAGTTATGGCTAAAAAAAAGTTTTCACCATCCAATGGCCAAAAACCCCAATCGCCGCTTTTCCAGATCCTCCATCCGAAATCGCTTCATCCTCGCGATCAAAATTACAACAAGAACAAGCAAAAACCCTACTACAAAGTGATCTATGAAAAAAAAAAAAATGCCTATACTACCCACTCATATTATCCGTTGGGAAAAACGATTACAATATCACACGAGGGTTGCGAGAGAGAAAAATATTATAATAATATCCTGGTGGGTAAGTTTTTTAGAGGGACGACGAAGGTTGTGAGACATGTAGAGGACTTCAAGACGTTTCCAAAAACATGGTTATAATAGGAAAAACGGACACCGAAAAAAAAAGTTTTGCCAAAAAAAAAATTTTCACCATCCAATGGCCAAAACCCCAATCGCCATTTCCAGATCCTCCATCCGACATCGCCATCCTTGCGATCAAAATTACAACAAGAACAAGCAAAACCCTACTACAATGATCTATGAAAAAAAAAATGCCTATACTACCCACTCATATTATCCGTTGGGAAAAAAAACGATTACAATATCACACGAGGGTTGCGATAGAGAAAATATTATAATACTATCCGGTGGGTCAGTTTTAGAGGGACGGGTAAAGCTGTGAGACATGTAGAGGACTTCAAGATTTTTCCAAAACATGGTTATAATAGGAAAACGGACACCGAAGTCAAAAAGTTATGGCCAAAAAAATTTTTCACCATCCAATGGCCAAAAACCCCAATCGCCATTTCCAGATCCTCCATCCGAAATCGCTCATCCTTCAGGATCAAAATTACAACAAGAACAAAAAAACCCTACTACAAGTGATCTATGAAAAAAAAAATGCCTATACTACCCACTCATATTATCCATTGGGGAAAAACGACACAATATCACACGAGGGTTGCGATAGAGAAAAATATTATAATACTATTGGGGGGGTTTTTAGAGGGACGAAGTTGTGAGACATGTAGAAGACTTCAAGACGTTTCCGAAACATGGTTATAATAGGAAAACGGACACCCAAGTCAAAAGTTATGGCCAAAAAAGTTTTCACCATCCAATGGCCAAAACCCCAATCGCCATTTCCAGATCCTCCATCCGACATCGCTCATCCTTGCGATCAAAATTACAACAAGAACAAGCAAAACCCTACTACAATGATCTATGAAAAAAAATGCCTATACTACCCACTCATATTATCCGTTGGGAAAAACGATTACAACAATATCACACGAGGGTTGCGATAGAAAAAAAATATTATAATACTATCCGGTGGGTCAGTTTTTTTAGAGGGACGACAAACATATCATGAGACATGTAGAGACTTCAAAGACTTTTTCCAAACATGGTTATAATAGGAAAACGGACACCCGAAAGTCAAAAGTTATGGCAAAAAGTTTTCACCATCCAATGGCTATAAAACCCCAATCGCCGCTTTCCAGATCCTCCATCCGACATCGCCATCCTTGCGATCAAAATTACAACAAGAACAAGCAAAACCCTACTACAAAGGATCTATGAAAAAAATGCCTATACTACCCACTCATATTATCCATGGGAAAAACGATTACAATATCACACGAGGGTTGCGATAGAGAAAAATATTATAATACTATCCGGTGGGTCAGTTTTAGAGGGACGACGAAGTATTATGAGAGACATGTAGAGGACTTCAAGACGCTTTTCAAAAACATGGTTATAATAGGAAAAACGGACACCGAAGTAAAAAAAGTTATGGCCAAAAAAAGTTTTCACCATCCAATGGCCAAAACCCCAATCGCCGTTTCCAGATCCTCCATCCGAAATCGCTCATCCTTGCGATCAAAATTACAACAAGAACAAGCAAAACCCTACTACAAGTGATCTATGAAAAAAAAAAATGCCTATACTACCCACTCATATTATCCATTGGAAAAAAACGACACAATATCACACGAGGGTTGCGATAGAGAAAAATATTATAATACTATCCGGGTGGGTTTTTTTTAGAGGGAAGAAGCAAAAAGTTGAGACATGTAGAGGACTTCAAGACGTTTCCAAAACATGGTTTATAATAGGAAAAACGGACACCCGAGTACAAAAAAAAGTTATGGCCAAAAACAATTTTTCACCATCCAATGGCCAAAAACCCCAATCGCCGCATTTCCAGATCCTCCATCCGAAATCGCTCATCCTCATGCGATCAAAATTACAACAAGAACAAGCAAAAACCCTACTAAAGTGATCTATATGAAAAAAAAATGCCTATACTACCCACTCATATTATCCATTGGGGAAAAACGATTACAATATCACACGAGGGTTGCGATAGAGAAAAATATTATAATACTATCCGGTGGGGGGTTTTTAGAGGGGGAGACGAAGCTGTGAGACATGTAGAGGACTTCAAGACGTTTTCCAAAACATGGTTATAATAGGAAAACGGACACCGAGTCAAAAAGTTATGCCAAAAAAGTTTTCACCATCCAATGGCCAAAAACCCCAATCGCTTTTTTCCAGATCCTCCATCCGAAATCGCTCATCCTTCATGATCAAAATTACAACAAGAACAAGCAAAACCCTACTACTAAAGTGATCTATGAAAAAAAATGCCTATACTACCCACTCATATTATCCATTGGGAAAAACGACACAATATCACACGAGGGTTGCGATAGAGAAAAAATATTATAATACTATCCGGTGGGTCAGTTTTTTAGAGGGGAAAGGTGTGAGACATGTAGAGGACTTCAAGACGTTTAAAAAACATGGTTATAATAGGAAAACGGACACCGAAAGTCAAAAGTTATGGCCAAAAAACAGTTTTCACCATCCAATGGCCAAAAACCCCAATCGCCGCTTTTCCAGATCCTCCATCCGAAATCGCTCATCCTTGCGATCAAAATTACAACAAGAACAAGCAAAAACCCTACTACAAAGGATCTCTATGAAAAAAAAATGCCTATACTACCCACTCATATTATCCATTGGGAAAAACGACACAATATCACACGAGGGTTGCGAGATAGAAAAAAAATATTATAATACTATCCGGTGGGGTTTTTTTAGAGGGACGGCAAGTTATTTGAGACATGTAGAGGACTTCAAGACGTTTCAAAAACATGGTTATAATAGGAAAACGGACACCGAGTAAAAAAGTTATGGCCAAAACAAGTTTTCACCATCCAATGGCCAAAAACCCCAATCGCCGCTTTCCAGATCCTCCATCCGAATCGCCTCATCCTTGCATCAAAATTACAACAAGAACAAGCAAAACCCTACTACAAAGGATCTATGAAAAAAATGCCTATACTACCCACTCATATTATCCGTTGGGAAAAACGATTACAATATCACACGAGGGTTGCGATAGAGAAAAAAATATTATAATACTATCCGTGGGTAGTTTTTTAGAGGGACGACGGAAGCTTTGAGACATGTAGAGGACTTCAAGACGTTTTCAAAACATGGTTATAATAGAAAAACGGACACCGAAGTCAAAAAAAGTTATGGCCAAAAACAGTTTTCACCATCCAATGGCCAAAACCCCAATCGCCATTTCCAGATCCTCCATCCGAAATCGCTCATCCTTGATGATCAAAATTACAACAAGAACAAGCAAAACCCTACTACAAAGGATCTAAAAAAAAAAAATGCCTATACTACCCACTCATATTATCCGTTGGGAAAAACGATTACAATATCACACGAGGGTTGCGATAGAGAAAAATATTATAATACTATCTGGTGGGTCAATTTTAGAGGGACGACGAAAGCTTTGAGACATGTGTAGAGGACTTCAAGACGTTTCCAAAAACATGGTTATAATAGGAAAACGGACACCGAGTCAAAAAAGTTATGCAAAAAATTTTTTCACCATCCAATGGCCAAAAACCCCAATCGCCGCTTTCCAGATCCTCCATCCGAAATCGCTCATCCTCATGATCAAAATTACAACAAGAACAAGCAAAAACCCTACTACAAATGATCTATGAAAAAAAAATGCCTATATACTACCCACTCATATTATCCATTGGGAAAAACGATTACAATATCACACGAGGGTTTGATAGAGAGAAAAATATTATAATACTATCCCGTGGGTGGGTTTTTTTTAGAGGGGAAAAGTTTTGAGACATGTAGAAGACTTCAAGACGTTTCCAAAACATGGTTATAATAGGAAAACGGACACCCGAGAAAAAAAGTTATGGCCAAAAAAATTTTCACCATCCAATGGCCAAAAACCCCAATCGCCCATTTCCAGATCCTCCATCCGAAATCATCATCCTCATGCGATCAAAATTACAACAAGAACAAGCAAAAACCCTACTACAAGTGATCTATGAAAAAAAAAAATGCCTATACTACCCACTCATATTATCCATTGGGAAAAACGATTACAATATCACACGAGGGTTATGATAGAGAAAAATATTATAATACTATCCGGTGGGTCGGGTTTTAGAGGGATGGACGAAGATTTGAGACATGTAGAAGACTTCAAGACGTTTCCAAAACATGGTTATAATAGGAAAAACGGACACCGAAGCAAAAGTTATGGCAAAAAAAATTTTCACCATCCAATGGCTAAAAACCCCAATCGCCGCTTTCCAGATCCTCCATCCAAATCGCTCATCCTTGCGATCAAAATTACAACAAGAACAAGCAAAACCCTACTACAAAGTGATCTATGAAAAAAAATGCCTATACTACCCACTCATATTATCCATTGGGAAAAACGATTACAATATCACACGAGGGTTGCGCGAGAGAGAAAAATATTATAATACTATCCGGTGGGTCAAGTTTTTAGAGGGACGACAAAGTTGTGAGACATGTAGAGGACTTCAAGACGTTTCCAAACATGGTTATAATAGGAAAACGGACACCGAGTCAAAAAAGTTATGGCCAAAAAAAAAGTTTTCACCATCCAATGGCCAAAAACCCCAATCGCCATTTCCAGATCCTCCATCCGAAATCGCTCATCCTTGCGATCAAAATTACAACAAGAACAAGCAAAACCCTACTACAAAGGATCTATGAAAAAAATGCCTATACTACCCACTCATATTATCCGTTGGGAAAAACGACACAATATCACACGAGGGTTGCGATAGAGAAAAATATTATAATACTATCCGTGGGGTCGGGTTTTAGAGGGACGACAAAGTTGAGAGACATGTAGAGGACTTCAAGACGTTTCAAAAACATGGTTATAATAGGAAAACGGACACCCGAGTAAAAAGTTATGGCAAAAACAGTTTTCACCATCCAATGGCCAAAACCCCAATCGCCATTTCCAGATCCTCCATCCGAAATCGCTCATCCTTGCGATCAAAATTACAACAAGAACAAGCAAAAACCCTACTACAAAGGATCTATGAAAAAAAAATGCCTATACTACCCACTCATATTATCCATTGGGAAAAAACGATTACAATATCACACGAGGGTTGCGATAGAGAAAAATATTATAATACTATCCGGTGGGTCGGGTTTTAGAGGGACGAAAGTTATGAGACATGTAGAGGACTTCAAGACGTTTCCAAAACATGGTTATAATAGGAAAACGGACACCCGAGTCAAAAGTTATGGCCAAAACAGTTTTCACCATCCAATGGCCAAAACCCCAATCGCCATTTCCAGATCCTCCATCCGACATCGCTCATCCTTGCGATCAAAATTACAACAAGAACAAGCAAAAACCCTACTACAGTGATCTATGAAAAAAATGCCTATACTACCCACTCATATTATCCGTTGGGAAAAAACGATTACAATATCACACGAGGGTTGCGATAGAGAAAAATATTATAATACTATCTGGGGGGGTTTTAGAGGGGATAACGAAGTTGTGAGACATGTAGAGGACTTCAAGACGTTTCCAAAACATGGTTATAATAGGAAAAAACGGACACCGAAGTCAAAAGTTATAAAAAACAGCTTTTTCACCATCCAATGGCAAAAACCCCAATCGCCATTTCCAGATCCTCCATCCGAAATCGCTCATCCTTGCGATCAAAATTACAACAAGAACAAGCAAAACCCTACTACAGTGATCTATGAAAAAAAATGCCTATACTACCCACTCATATTATCCATTGGGGAAAAACGATTACAATATCACACGAGGGTTGAGATAGAGAAAAATATTATAATACTATCCGGTGGGTCAGTTTTAGAGGGACGACGGTTGTGAGACATGTAGAGAAGACTTCAAGACGTTTCCAAAAACATGGTTATAATAGGAAAACGGACACCGAGTCAAAAGTTATGGCCAAAAAAAAGTTTTCACCATCCAATGGCCAAAACCCCAATCGTCATTTCCAGATCCTCCATCCGAAATCGGTCATCCTTATGATCAAAATTACAACAAGAACAAGCAAAACCCTACTACAGTGATCTATGAAAAAAAAATGCCTATACTACCCACTCATATTATCCATTGGGGAAAAACGATTACAATATCACACGAGGGTTGCGATAGAGAAAAATATTATAATACTATCCGTGGGTCAGTTTTAGAGGGACGACGAAGTTGTGAGACATGTAGACGACTTCAAGACGCTTTTCCAAAACATGGTTATAATAGGAAAACTGACACCGAGTCAAAAGTTATGGCCAAAAAAGTTTTTCACCATCCAATGGCCAAAACCCCAATCGCCGCTTTCCAGATCCTCCATCCGAAATCGCATCATCCTTGCGATCAAAATTACAACAAGAACAAGCAAAACCCTACTACAAATGATCTATGAAAAAAAAATGCCTATACTACCCACTCATATTATCCGTTGGGAAAAACGATTACAATATCACACGAGGGGTTGCGATAGAGAAAAAATATTATAATACTATCCGTGGGTCAGTTTTTAGAGGGGAAAAAAGTGAGACATGTAGAGGACTTCAAGACATTTTCCAAACATGGTTATAATAGGAAAACGGACACCGAAGTCAAAAAAGTTATGGCCAAAAATTTTTCACCATCCAATGGCCAAAACCCCAATCGCCGCTTTTCCAGATCCTCCATCCGAAATCGCTCATCCTTATGATCAAAATTACAACAAGAACAAGCAAAAACCCTACTACAAAGGATCTATGAAAAAAAATGCCTATACTACCCACTCATATTATCCGTTGGGAAAAAACGATTACAATATCACACGAGGGGGTTGCGATAGAGAAAAATATTATAATACTATCCGTGGGTCGGGTTTTTAGAGGGACGACGAAGTTGTGAGACATGTAGAGGACTTCAAGACGTTTCCAAAAACATGGTTATAATAGAAAAAACGGACACCGAAGTCAAAAGTTATGGCAAAAAAAGTTTTCACCATCCAATGGCCAAAACCCCAATCGCCGCTTTCCAGATCCTCCATCCGACATCGGTCATCCTTATGATCAAAATTACAACAAGAACAAGCAAAACCCTACTACAAAGGATCTATGAAAAAAAAAAATGCCTATACTACCCACTCATATTATCCGTTGGGAAAAACGATTACAATATCACACGAGGGTTTGCGATAGAAAAAATATTATAATACTATCCGGTGGGTTTTTTTTTAGAGGACGACAAAGTTTTTGAGACATGTAGAGGACTTCAAGACGTTTCCAAACATGGTTATAATAGGAAAACGGACACCGAGTCAAAAGTTATGGCCAAAAACAGTTTTCACCATCCAATGGCCAAAACCCCAATCGCTTTTTTTCCAGATCCTCCATCCGAAATCGCTCATCCTCATGATCAAAATTACAACAAGAACAAGCAAAACCCTACTACAAGTGATCTATGAAAAAAAAAATGCCTATACTACCCACTCATATTATCCGTTGGGAAAAACGACAATATCACACGAGGGTTGCGATAGAGAAAAATATTATAATACTATCCGGTGGGGGGGTTTTTAGAGGGACGACAAGGTTGTGAGACATGTAGAGGACTTCAAGACGTTTCAAAACATGGTTATAATATAGAAAACGGACACCGAAGTGAAAAAAAAGTTATGGCCAAAAACAGTTTTCACCATCCAATGGCCAAAACCCCAATCGCCATTTCCAGATCCTCCATCCGAAATCGCTCATCCTTGCGATCAAAATTACAACAAGAACAAGCAAAACCCTACTACAGTGATCTATGAAAAAAAATGCCTATACTACCCACTCATATTATCCATTGGGAAAAACGACACAATATCACACGAGGGTTGCGATAGAGAAAAAATATTATAATACTATCCGGTGGGTCGTTTTTAGAGGGACGGTGGGTTGTGAGACATGTAGAGGACTTCAAGACGTTTTCCAAACATGGTTATAATAGGAAAACGGACACCCGAAGTCAAAAGTTATGGCAAAAACAGTTTTTTCACCATCCAATGGCCAAAACCCCAATCGCCGCTTTCCAGATCCTCCATCCGAAATCGCTCATCCTTGCATGATCAAAATTACAACAAGAACAAGCAAAACCCTACTACAAAGGATCTATGAAAAAAAAAATGCCTATACTACCCACTCATATTATCCGTTGGGAAAAAAACGATTACAATATCACACGAGGGTTGCGAGAGAAAAATATTATAATACTATCCGTGGGTCAGTTTTTTAGAGGGACGACGGTTTTTGAGACATGTAGAAGACTTCAAGACGTTTCAAAAACATGGTTATAATAGGAAAACGGACACCGAAGTCAAAAAAGTTATGGCCAAAAAAAGTTTTCACCATCCAATGGCCAAAACCCCAATCGCCGCTTTCCAGATCCTCCATCCGACATCGCATCATCCTTATGATCAAAATTACAACAAGAACAAGCAAAAACCCTACTACAAGTGATCTATAAAAAAAAAATGCCTATACTACCCACTCATATTATCCATTGGGGAAAAACGATTACAATATCACACGAGGGTTGCGATAGAGAAAAATATTATAATACTATCCGGTGGGTTCGGGTTTTTTTAGAGGGACGGCGGTTGTTTGAGACATGTAGAGGACTTCAAAGACATTTCCAAAAACATGGTTATAATAGGAAAAACGGACACCGAAGTAAAAAAAGTTATGGCCAAAAAAAGTTTTCACCATCCAATGCCAAAACCCCAATCGCCGCTTTCCAGATCCTCCATCCGAAATCGCTCATCCTTGCGATCAAAATTACAACAAGAACAAGCAAAACCCTACTACAAATGATCTATGAAAAAAATGCCTATACTACCCACTCATATTATCATTGGGAAAAACGACACAATATCACACGAGGGTTTGAGAGAGAAAAAATATTATAATACTATCCGGTGGGTTAGTTTTAGAGGGACGACAAAAGCCATGAGACATGTAGAAGACTTCAAGACGTTTCCAAAAACATGGTTATAATAGAAAAACGGACACCGAAAAAAAAGTTATGGCCAAAACAGTTTTCACCATCCAATGGCCAAAACCCCAATCGCCGCTTTCCAGATCCTCCATCCGAAATCTCATCATCCTTGCGATCAAAATTACAACAAGAACAAGCAAAACCCTACTACAAAGTGATCTATGAAAAAAAAAATGCCTATACTACCCACTCATATTATCCATGGGGGAAAAACGACACAATATCACACGAGGGTTGCGATAGAAAAAATATTATAATACTATCCGGTGGGTCAGTTTTTTAGAGGGACGACAACGAAGTTATGAGACATGTAGAGGACTTCAAGACGTTTCAAAACATGGTTATAATAGAAAACGGACACCCGAAAAAAAGTTATGGCCAAAAAAAAAGTTTTCACCATCCAATGGCCAAAAACCCCAATCGCCGCTTTCCAGATCCTCCATCCGAAATCGCTCATCCTTGCGATCAAAATTACAACAAGAACAAGCAAAAACCCTACTACAATGATCTGAAAAAAAAAAATGCCTATACTACCCACTCATATTATCCATTGGGAAAAAACGACACAATATCACACGAGGGTTGCGATAGAGAAAAATATTATAATACTATATGGTGGGTCAGTTTTAGAGGGACGACAAAGCTGTGAGACATGTAGAAGACTTCAAGACGTTTCCGAAACATGGTTATAATAGGAAAACGGACACCGAGTCAAAAGTTATGGCCAAAACAGTTTTCACCATCCAATGGCCAAAACCCCAATCGCCATTTCCAGATCCTCCATCCGAAATCGCTCATCCTTATGATCAAAATTACAACAAGAACAAGCAAAACCCTACTACAGTGATCTATGAAAAAAAAATGCCTATACTACCCACTCATATTATCCATTGGGAAAAACGATTACAATATCACACGAGGGTTGCGATAGAGAAAAATATTATAATACTATCCGGTGGGTCGGCTTTTTTTAGAGGGAAACGAAGTCATGAGACACATAGAAGACTTCAAGACGCTTCCAAAACATGGTTATAATAGGAAAACGGACACCGAAGTCAAAAGTTATTATAAAAAAAACAAGTTTTCACCATCCAATGGCCAAAACCCCAATCGCCATTTCCAGATCCTCCATCCGAAATCGCTCATCCTTGCGATCAAAATTACAACAAGAACAAGCAAAAACCCTACTACAAAGATCTGATCTGAAAAAAATGCCTATACTACCCACTCATATTATCCGTTGGGAAAAAAACGATTACAATATCACACGAGGGGCGATAGAGAAAAAATATTATAATACTATCCTATGGGGGGGGTTTTTAGAGGGGACGACGAAAGTTGTGAGACATGTAGAAGACTTCAAGACGTTTTCAAAACATGGTTATAATAGGAAAACGGACACCGAAAGTCAAAAGTTATGGCCAAAAATAGTTTTCACCATCCAATGGCCAAAACCCCAATCGCCGCTTTCCAGATCCTCCATCCGAAATTGGTCATCCTTGCGATCAAAATTATTACAACAAGAACAAGCAAAACCCTACTACAAGTGATCTATGAAAAAAATGATATATACTACCCACTCATATTATCCGTTGGGAAAAACGATTACAATATCACACGAGGGTTGCGAGAGAGAAAAAAATATTATAATACTATCCGGTGGTCAGGGTTTTAGAGGGACAAAGAAAGTTGTGAGACATGTAGAGAGGACTTCAAGACGTTTCCAAAACATGGTTATAATAGGAAAACGGACACCCGAAAGTCAAAAGTTATGGCCAAAAAAAAGTTTTCACCATCCAATGGCCAAAACCCCAATCGCCATTTCCAGATCCTCCATCCGACATCATCATCATCCTATGATCAAATTACAACAAGAACAAGCAAAACCCTACTACAAAGTGATCTATGAAAAAAATGCCTATACTACCCACTCATATTATCCATTGAAAAAAAATTACAATATCACACGAGGGTTGCGATAGAGAAAAATATTATAATACTATCCGGTGGCAAAAGTTTTAGAGGGACGACAAAGTTATGAGACATGTAGAGGACTTCAAGACGTTTTCCAAAACATGGTTATAATAGGAAAACGGACACCGAGAAAAAAGTTACAAAAAAAAACAGTTTTCACCATCCAATGGCCAAAAACCCCAATCGCCGCTTTTCCAGATCCTCCATCCGAAATCGCTCATCCTTGCGATCAAAATTACAACAAGAACAAGCAAAACCCTACTACAAATGATCTATGAAAAAAAATGCCTATACTACCCACTCATATTATCCGTTGGGAAAAAACGATTACAATATCACACGAGGGTTGCGCGAGAGAAAAATATTATAATACTATCCGTGGGTTCAGCTTTTTAGAGGGGACAAAAGGTTGAGACATGTAGAGGACTTCAAGACGTTTTCAAAACATGGTTATAATAGGAAAACGGACACCGAAAGTCAAAAAGTTATGGCCAAAAAATTTTCACCATCCAATGGCCAAAACCCCAATCGCCGCTTTCAGATCCTCCATCCGAAATCGTCATCCTTGCGATCAAAATTACAACAAGAACAAGCAAAACCCTACTACAAAGGATCTATGAAAAAAAAAAATGCCTATACTACCCACTCATATTATCCATTGGGAAAAACGATTACAATATCACACGAGGGTTGCGATAGAAAAAATATTATAATACTATCCGTGGGTCAGTTTTAGAGGGATACGAAGTTATGAGACATGTAGAGGACTTCAAGACGTTTCCAAACATGGTTATAATAGGAAAACGGACACCGAAGTCAAAAGTTATGGCTAAAAAAACAGTTTTCACCATCCAATGGCCAAAACCCCAATCGCCGCTTTCCAGATCCTCCATCCAAATCGCTCATCCTTGCGATCAAAAATTACAACAAGAACAAGCAAAACCCTACTACAAATGATCTATTTAAAAAAAAAAATGCCTATACTACCCACTCATATTATCCGTTGGGAAAAAACGATTACAATATCACACGAGGGTTGCGATAGAGAAAAAAATATAATAATATATCCGGTGGGTCAGTTTTAGAGGGACGACAAAGTTTTGAGACATGTAGAGGACTTCAAGACGTTTCCAAAACATGGTTATAATAGGAAAACGGACACCCCGAGTCAAAAAAAGTTATGGCCAAAAAACAGTTTTCACCATCCAATGGCCAAAACCCCAATCGCCGCTTTCCAGATCCTCCATCCGAAATCGCTCATCATCCTTCGATCAAAATTACAACAAGAACAAGCAAAACCCTACTACAAATGATCTATGAAAAAAAAAAATGCCTATACTACCCACTCATATTATCCGTTGGGAAAAACGATTACAATATCACACGAGGGTTGCGATAGAGAAAAATATTATAATACTATCCGTGGGTCATTTTTAGAGGGGAACAAAAAGTTTTGAGACATGTAGAAGACTTCAAGACGTTTCCAAAACATGGTTATAATAGAAAAACGGACACCGAAGTCAAAAGTTATGGGCAAAAAACAGTTTTCACCATCCAATGGCCAAAAACCCCAATCGCCGCTTTCCAGATCCTCCATCCGAAATCGCCATCATCCTTGCGATCAAAATTACAACAAGAACAAGCAAAAACCCTACTACAAGTGATCTATGAAAAAAAAATGCCTATACTACCCACTCATATTATCCATTGGGAAAAAACGACACAATATCACACGAGGGTTTGATAGAGAAAAATATTATAATACTATCCGCTGTGGGTAAGTTTTTAGAGGGGGGAAGGAAGTTTGAGACATGTAGAGACTTCAAGACGTTTCCAAAACATGGTTATAATAGGAAAACGGACACCGAAAAAAAAGTTATGGCCAAAAAAAGTTTTCACCATCCAATGGCCAAAACCCCAATCGCCATTTCCAGATCCTCCATCCGAAATCTCATCATCTCACGATCAAAATTACAACAAGAACAAGCAAAACCCTACTACAAAGTGATCTAAAAAAAAAATGCCTATACTACCCACTCATATTATCCCATTGGGAAAAAACGATTACAATATCACACGAGGGTTGCGATAGAGAAAAAATATTATAATACTATCCGGTGGGTCAGTTTTAGAGGGACGACAAGGTTATGTGAGACATGTAGAAGACTTCAAGACGTTTCCGAAACATGGTTATAATAGGAAAACGGACACCGAAGTCAAAAAAGTTATGGCCAAAAAAAGTTTTCACCATCCAATGGCCAAAACCCCAATCGCCGCTTTCCAGATCCTCCATCAAAATCGCTCATCCTTGCGATCAAAATTACAACAAGAACAAGCAAAACCCTACTACAAAGGATCTATGAAAAAAAATGCCTATACTACCCACTCATATTATCCGTTGGGAAAAACGATTACAATATCACACGAGGGTTTGATAGAGAAAAATATTATAATACTATCCGTGGGTCGGGTTTTTAGAGGGACGGCAATAAGTGTGAGACATGTAGAGGACTTCAAGACGTTTCCAAAACATGGTTATAATAGGAAAACGGACACCGAAGTAAAAAAGTTATGGCAAAAAAGGTTTTCACCATCCAATGGCCAAAACCCCAATCGCCGCTTTCCAGATCCTCCATCCAAACATCGCTCATCCTTGCGATCAAAAATTACAACAAGAACAAGCAAAACCCTACTACAAAGTGATCTATGAAAAAAAAATGCCTATACTACCCACTCATATTATCCGTTGGGAAAAACGATTACAATATCACACGAGGGGTTGCGATAGAGAAAAATATTATAATACTATCCGTGGGGTGCTTTTAGAGGGAGGGAAAGTGTGAGAGACATGTAGAGGACTTCAAGACGTTTTCCAAAACATGGTTATAATAGGAAAACGGACACCGAAAAAAAAAAGTTTGGAAAAAAGTTTTCACCATCCAATGGCCAAAACCCCAATCGCCGATTTCCAGATCCTCCATCCGACATCGCTCATCCTTGCGATCAAAATTACAACAAGAACAAGCAAAACCCTACTACAGTGATCTATGAAAAAAATGCCTATACTACCCACTCATATTATCCGTTGGGAAAAACGATTACAATATCACACGAGGGTTGCGATAGAGAAAAATATTATAATACTATCCGGTGGGTCAGTTTTAGAGGGGGACGATGAAGTTATGAGACATGTAGAGGACTTCAAGACGCTTTCAAACATGGTTATAATAGGAAAACGGACACCGAAGTCAAAAGTTATGGCAAAAAAAATTTTCACCATCCAATGGCCAAAACCCCAATCGCCGCTTTCCAGATCCTCCATCCGAAATCGGTCATCCTTGCGATCAAAATTACAACAAGAACAAGCAAAAACCCCCTACTAAATGATCTATGAAAAAAAAAATGCCTATACTACCCACTCATATTATCCGTTGGGAAAAACGATTACAATATCACACGAGGGTTGCGATAGAGAAAAATATTATAATACTATCCGGTGGGTCAGTTTTAGAGGGACGACAAAGCTGTGAGACATGTAGAAGACTTCAAGACATTTCCGAAACATGGTTATAATAGGAAAACGGACACCCGAGTCAAAAGTTATGGCAAAAACAGTTTTCACCATCCAATGGCCAAAACCCCAATCGCCATTTCCAGATCCTCCATCCGACATCGGTCATCCTTGCGATCAAAATTACAACAAGAACAAGCAAAACCCTACTACAGTGATCTATGAAAAAAAAAATGCCTATACTACCCACTCATATTATCCGTTGGGAAAAACGATCACAATATCACACGAGGGTTTGATAGAGAAAAAATATTATAATACTATCCGTGGGGGTTTTTTAGAGGGGGGACGAAGGGTTGTGAGACATGTAGAGGACTTCAAGACGTTTTAAAAAAAAACATGGTTATAATAGGAAAAACGGACACCGAGTCAAAAGTTATGGCCAAAAAATTTTCACCATCCAATGGCCAAAACCCCAATCGCCGTTTCCAGATCCTCCATCCGAAATCGCTCATCCTTGCGATCAAAATTACAACAAGAACAAGCAAAACCCTACTACAGTGATCTATGAAAAAAAATGCCTATACTACCCACTCATATTATCCGTTGGGAAAAAACGATTACAATATCACACGAGGGTTGCGATAGAGAAAAATATTATAATACTATCCGGTGGGTCAGTTTTAGAGGGGACGAACCATAGAGACATGTAGAGGACTTCAAGACGTTTCCAAAACATGGTTATAATAGGAAAACGGACACCGAAAAAAAAGTTATGGCCAAAAACAAGTTTTCACCATCCAATGGCCAAAACCCCAATCGCCGTTTCCAGATCCTCCATCCGAAATCGCTCATCCTTGCGATCAAAATTACAACAAGAACAAGCAAAACCCTACTAAATGATCTATGAAAAAAAAAAATGCCTATACTACCCACTCATATTATCCGTTGGGAAAAACGATTACAATATCACACGAGGGTTGCGATAGAGAAAAATATTATAATACTATCCGTGGGTCAGTTTTTAGAGGGACGGCGGTTTTTGAGACATGTAGAAGACTTCAAGACATTTTTTCAAAACATGGTTATAATAGGAAAACGGACACCGAAAGTCAAAAGTTATGGCCAAAAAGTTTTCACCATCCAATGGCAAAAAACCCCAATCGCCGCTTTCCAGATCCTCCATCCGAAATCGTCATCCTTTGCGATCAAAATTACAACAAGAACAAGCAAAACCCTACTACAGTGATCTATGAAAAAAAAATGCCTATACTACCCACTCATATTATCCGTTGGGAAAACGATTACAATATCACACGAGGGTTGCGATAGAGAAAAATATATTATAATACTATCCGGTGGGGTCAGTTTTTTAGAGGGGACAAAGTCATGAGACATGTAGAGGACTTCAAGACGTTTAAAAACATGGTTATAATAGGAAAAATGGACACCGAAGTCAAAAAAGTTATGGATAAAAACAAGTTTTCACCATCCAATGGCCAAAACCCCAATCGCCGCTTTCCAGATCCTCCATCCGACATCGCTCATCCTTGCGATCAAAAAATTACAACAAGAACAAGCAAAACCCTACTACAAGTGATCTATGAAAAAAAAATGCCTATATACTACCCACTCATATTATCCGTTGGGAAAAACGACACAATATCACACGAGGGTTGCGCGAGAGAAAAAATATTATAATACTATCCCGTGGGTGGGTTTTAGAGGAACGACAAAGTTGTGAGACATGTAGAGGACTTCAAGACGTTTCCAAACATGGTTATAATAGGAAAACGGACACCGAAAGTCAAAAAAGTTATGGCCAAAACAGTTTTCACCATCCAATGGCCAAAACCCCAATCGCCGTTTCCAGATCCTCCATCCGAAATTGCTCATCCTTGCGATCAAAATTACAACAAGAACAAGCAAAACCCTACTACAAAGATCTATAAAAAAAAATGCCTATACTACCCACTCATATTATCCGTTGGGAAAAACGATTACAATATCACACGAGGGTTGCGATAGAGAAAAATATTATAATACTATCCGGTGGGTCAGTTTTAGAGGGACGCAAAGCTTTGAGACATGTAGAAGACTTCAAGACGTTTCCGAAACATGGTTATAATAGGAAAACGGACACCGAGTCAAAAGTTATGGCAAAAACAGTTTTCACCATCCAATGGCCAAAACCCCAATCGCCATTTCCAGATCCTCCATCCGACATCGCTCATCCTTGCGATCAAAATTACAACAAGAACAAGCAAAACCCTACTACAGTGATCTATGAAAAAAAATGCCTATACTACCCACTCATATTATCCGTTGGGAAAAACGATTACAATATCACACGAGGGTTGCGATAGAGAAAAATATTATAATACTATCCGGTGGGTTAGTTTTTAGAGGGACGACAAAGTGTGAGACATGTAGAGGACTTCAAGACGTTTCCAAAACATGGTTATAATAGGAAAACGGACACCCGAGTCAAAAGTTATGGCAAAAAAAGTTTTCACCATCCAATGGCCAAAACCCCAATCGCCGTTTCCAGATCCTCCATCCGACATCGCTCATCCTTGCGATCAAAATTACAACAAGAACAAGCAAAAACCCTACTACAAATGATCTATGAAAAAAAATGCCTATACTACCCACTCATATTATCCGTTGGAAAAAAAACGACACAATATCACACGAGGGTTGCGATAGAGAAAAATATTATAATACTATCCGGTGGGTCTTTTTTAGAGGGACGACAAAGCTGTGAGACATGTAGAGGACTTCAAGACGTTTCCAAACATGGTTATAATAGGAAAACGGACACCGAAAAAAAAGTTATGGCCAAAAAAGCTTTTCACCATCCAATGGCCAAAACCCCAATCGCCGTTTCCAGATCCTCCATCCGAAATCGCTTATCCTTATGATCAAAATTACAACAAGAACAAGCAAAACCCTACTACAATGATCTATGAAAAAAAAATGCCTATACTACCCACTCATATTATCCGTTGGGAAAAAAACGACACAATATCACACGAGGGTTGCGATAGAGAAAAATATTATAATACTATCCGTGGGTCAGCTTTTTAGAGGGACGCAAAGTTGTGAGACATGTAGAAGACTTCAAGACGTTTCCAAAACATGGTTATAATAGGAAAACGGACACCGAAGAAAAAAAAGTTATGGGCAAAAAAAAAGTTTTCACCATCCAATGGCCAAAACCCCAATCGCCGCTTTTCAGATCCTCCATCCGACATCGCTCATCATTTGCGATCAAAATTACAACAAGAACAAGCAAAAACCCTACTACAAAGTGATCTATGAAAAAATGCCTATAAAAATATATACTACCCACTCATATTATCCGCTGGGAAAAACGACACAATATCACACGAGGGTTGTGATAGAGAAAAAATATTATAATACTATCCGGGTGGGTAAGTTTTAGAGGGACGACAAAGCTTGGAGACATGTAGAGACTTCAAGACGTTTCCAAAACATGGTTATAATAGGAAAACGGACACCCGAAAGTCAAAAGTTATGGCCAAAAAAATTTTTCACCATCCAATGGCCAAAACCCCAATCGCCGCTTTCCAGATCCTCCATCCGACATCGTCATCCTTACGATCAAAATTACAACAAGAACAAGCAAAAAACCCTACTACAAAGTGATCTATGAAAAAAATGCCTATATACTACCCACTCATATTATCCATTGGGAAAAACGATTACAATATCACACGAGGGTTGCGATAGAGAAAAATATTATAATACTATCCCGGGGGGGTTTTTTAGAGGGAAGGCAAAGTTGTGAGACATGTAGAAGACTTCAAGAGACGTTTCCAAAACATGGTTATAATAGGAAAACGGACACCGAAGTCAAAAAAGTTATGGCAAAAAAAAGTTTTCACCATCCAATGGCCAAAACCCCAATCGCCGCTTTTTCCAGATCCTCCATCCGAAATCGCTCATCCTTGCGATCAAAATTACAACAAGAACAAGCAAAAAACCCTACTACAGTGATCTATGAAAAAAAATGCCTATACTACCCACTCATATTATCCGTTGGGAAAAACGACATTAAAATATCACACGAGGGTTGCGATAGAGAAAAATATTATAATACTATCCGTGGGTCGGGTTTTTTAGAGGGAACAAAAGTTGTGAGACATGTAGAAGACTTCAAGACATTTTCAAAACATGGTTATAATAGGAAAACGGACACCCGAAGTCAAAAGTTATGGCAAAAAAAGGTTTTCACCATCCAATGGCCAAAACCCCAATCGCCGCTTTCCAGATCCTCCATCCGAATCGTCATCCTTATGATCAAAATTACAACAAGAACAAGCAAAACCCTACTACAAAGGATCTATGAAAAAAAAATGCCTATACTACCCACTCATATTATCCGTTGGGAAAAAAAAACGACACAATATCACACGAGGGTTGCGATAGAGAAAAATATTATAATACTATCCGGTGGGTCAGTTTTTAGAGGGACGATTTAAGTGTGAGACATGTAGACGACTTCAAGACGTTTCAAAACATGGTTATAATAGAAAAACGGACACCCGAAGTCAAAAGTTATGGATAAAAAACAGTTTTCACCATCCAATGGCCAAAACCCCAATCGCCGCTTTCCAGATCCTCCATCCGACATCGCTTCATCCTTGCGATCAAAATTACAACAAGAACAAGCAAAACCCTACTACAAATGATCTATGAAAAAAAAAAATGCCTATACTACCCACTCATATTATCCGTTGGGAAAAACGATTACAATATCACACGAGGGTTGCAATAGAGAAAAATATTATAATACTATCGGTGGGTCAGTTTTAGAGGGACGATGAAGCTGTGAGACATGTAGAGGACTTCAAGACGTTTCCGAAACATGGTTATAATAGGAAAAACGGACACCGAGTCAAAAGTTATGGCCAAAACAGTTTTCACCATCCAATGGCCAAAACCCCAATCGCCGTTTCCAGATCCTCCATCCGAAATCGCTCATCCTTGCGATCAAAATTACAACAAGAACAAGCAAAACCCTACTACAATGATCTATGAAAAAAAATGCCTATACTACCCACTCATATTATCCGTTGGGAAAAATGATTACAATATCACACGAGGGTTGCGATAGAGAAAAATATTATAATACTATCCGTGGGTCATTTTTTTAGAGGGACGCCAAAAGCAAAGTGAGACATGTAGAAGACTTCAAGACGTTTCCAAACATGGTTATAATAGGAAAACGGACACCGAAAGTCAAAAGTTATGGCAAAAAAGTTTTCACCATCCAATGGCCAAAACCCCAATCGCCGCTTTCCAGATCCTCCATAAAAAATCGCTCATCCTTGCGATCAAAATTACAACAAGAACAAAGCAAAACCCTACTACAAGTGATCTATGAAAAAAAAATGCCTATACTACCCATCATATTATCCGTTGGGAAAAACGACACAATATCACACGAGGGTTGTGATAGAGAAAAATATTATAATACTATCCGGTGGGTCGGTTTTTTAGAGGAACGACGGTTGCAGAGACATGTAGAGGACTTCAAGACGTTTAAAAACATGGTTATAATAGGAAAACGGACACCCAAGTCAAAAGTTATGGCCAAAACAGTTTTCACCATCCAATGGCCAAAACCCCAATCGCCGCTTTCCAGATCCTCCATCCGACATCGCTCATCCTTGCGATCAAAATTACAACAAGAACAAGCAAAAACCCTACTACAGTGATCTATGAAAAAAAATGCCTATACTACCCACTCATATTATCCGTTGGGAAAAATGATTACAATATCACACGAGGGTTGCAATAGTGAAAAATATTATAATAATATCTGTTGGGTAAGTTTTAGAGGGACAGCGAACCATAAGACATGTAGACGACTTCAAGACGTTTCCGAAACATGGTTATAATAGGAAAACGGACACCCGAGTCAAAAGTTATGGCCAAAACAGTTTTCACAATCCAATGGCCAAAACCCCAATCGCCGTTTCCAGATCCTCCATCCGAAATTGCTCATCCTTGCGATCAAAATTACAACAAGAACAAGCAAAACCCTACTACAGTGATCTATGAAAAAAAATGCCTATACTACCCACTCATATTATCCGTTGGGAAAAACGATTAAAATATCACACGAGGGTTGCGATAGAGAAAAATATTATAATACTATCCGGTGGGTCAATTTTAGAGGGACGGCGAAGCTGTGAGATATGTAGACGACTTCAAGACGTTTCCGAAACATGGTTATAATAGGAAAACGGACATCCGAGTCAAAAGTTATGGCAAAAAAGGTTTTCACCATTAAAATGGTCAAAACCCCAATCGCCGTTTCCAGATCCTCCATCCGACATCGGTCATCCTTGCGATCAAAATTACAACAAGAACAAGCAAAACCCTACTAAAGTGATCTATGAAAAAAAATGCATATACTACCCACTCATATTATCCCTTGGGAAAAATGATTACAATATCACACGAGGGTTGCGATAGAGAAAAATATTATAATACTATCCGATGGGTGAGTTTTATAGGGACGACGAAGTTGTGAGATATGTAGACGACTTCAAGAAGTTTCCGAAACAAGGTTATAATAGAAAAATGGACACCCGAGTCAAAAGTTATGGATAAAACTGTTTTCATCATCCAATGGCCAAAACCCCAATCGCCGTTTCCAGATCCTCCATCCGACATCGCTCATCCTTGCGATCAAAATTACAACAAGAACAAGCAAAACCCTACTACAGTGATCTATGAAAAAAATGCATATACTACCCACTCATATTATCCGTTGGGAAAAACGATTACAATATCACACGAGGGTTGCAATAGAGAAAAATATTATAATACTATCCGTGGGTCTTTTTAGAGGGACGACAAAGTTGTCATGAGAGACATGTAGAGGACTTCAAGACGTTTCAAACATGGTTAAAATAGGAAAAAATTGACACCGAAAGTCAAAAGTTATGGCCAAAACAGTTTTCACCATCCAACGGCCAAAACCCCAATCGCCGCTTTCCAGATCCTCCATCCGAAATCGCCATCCTTGCGATCAAAATTACAACAAGAACAAGCAAAACCCTACTACAAATGATCTATGAAAAAAAAATGCCTATACTACCCACTCATATTATCCATTGGGAAAAACGATTACAATATTACACGAGGGGGTTGCGATAGAGAAAAATATTATAATACTATCCGGTGGGTGGGTTTTTAGAGGGACAAACGGTCATGAGACATGTAGAAGACTTCAAGACGTTTTCAAAACATGGTTATAAAGGAAAACGGACACCGAGTCAAAAGTTATGGCCAAAAACAGTTTTCACCATCCAATGTCCAAAACCCAATCGCCGCTTTCCAGATCCTCCATCCTAAATTGCTCATCATCCTTGCGATCAAAATTACAACAAGAACAAGCAAAACCCTACTACAAAGGATCTATGAAAAAAAAATGCCTATACTACCCACTCATATTATCCGATTTGGGAAAAACGATTAAAATATCACACGAGGGGTTGCGATAGAGAAAAATATTATAATACTATCCGGTGGGTTAGTTTTAGAGGGATAATAAAGGTGTGAGAGATGTAGACGACTTCAAGACGTTTTCGAAACATGGTTATAATAGGAAAACGGACACCCGAGTCAAAAGTTATGGCAAAAAAAGTTTTCACCATCCAATGGCCAAAACCCCAATCGCCGTTTCCAGATCCTCCATCCGACATCGGTCATCCTTGCGATCAAAATTACAACAAGAACAAGCAAAAACCCTACTACAAGATGATCTATGAAAAAAAAAATGCATATACTACCCACTCATATTATCCCTTGGGAAAAACGACACAATATCACACGAGGGTTATGATAGAGAAAAATATTATAATACTATCCGATGGTTGAGTTTTAGAGGAACGACGAATGTGTGAGATATGTAGACGACTTCAAGACGTTTCCGAAACAAGGTTATAATAGAAAAACGGACACCCGAGTCAAAAGTTATGGCCAAAACTGTTTTCACCATCCAATGGCCAAAACCCCAATCGCCGTTTCCAGATCCTCCATCCGACATCGCTCATCCTTGCGATCAAAATTACAACAAGAACAAGCGAAAACCCTACTACAGTGATCTATGAAAAAAATGCATATACTACCCACTCATATTATCCGTTGGGAAAAACGATTACAATATCACACGAGGGTTGCAATAGAGAAAAATATTATAATACTATCTGGTGGGTCAGTTTTAGAGGGACGACGAAGCTGTGAGACATGTTGACGACTTCAAGACGTTTCCGAAACATGGTTATAATAGGAAAACGGACACCCGAGTCAAAAGTTATGGCCAAAACAGTTTTCACCATCCAATAGCCAAAACCCCAATCGCCGTTTCCTGATCCTCCATCCGAAATCGCTCATCCTTGATATCAAAATTACAACAAGAACAAGCAAAACCCTACTACAGTGATCTATGAAAAAAAATGCCTATACTACCCACTCATATTATCCATTGGGAAAAACGATTACAATATCACACGAGGGTTGCGATAGAGAAAAATATTATAATACTATCTGGTAGGTTAGTTTTAGAGGGATAGCGAAGCTGTGTGACATGTAGACGACTTCAACACGTTTCCGAAATATGGTTATAATAGGAAAACGGACACCCGAGTCAAAAGTTATGGCCAAAACAGTTTTTACCATCCAATGGCCAAAACCCCAATCGCCGTTTCCAGATCCTCCATCCGAAATCGCTCATCCTTGCGATCAAATCAGCTTCAATAACACAAGTTTATAATGTTTTGGCATAATTCATCAAAACTAAAATATCCCAACAGGACCCTACACCAAATGGGTACCTAAGGCCTGATTTTGTTTCATGTGAAGGAGAAGGGCACTGAGCTGAATGAAGACAACATAGCCCTGATGAGTGGAAGTGAAATTGCACCTGATGCATCGTACTTGGACAGTGGATGCTCAAGACATATGACAGGATATACATATCTTCTCACTGACTACGTTGACAGAAAGACCCTCAGATAACTTTTGGAGATAATTCCAAAGGACATACTGAAGGATGTGGAACACTTGAAATTGATATTGTTCATATCCATGGTGTATCTTATGTGTATGGTTTAAAGCATAACTTGCTTTCTATCAGTCAATTCTGTGATAAGGGATTCAGTGATGAGTTCTCAAAGAACTTATGTTATGTGAAAGACAATGTTTCACAACAAATACTACTGACTGGTACTAGAAAAGGAAATGTGTATCTTCCTGATTGGAGATTAACTTAAACCATTCCTTTTCCCTAATTAATCCCTTCACATGATCTATGGATACATGCTTAGTTGCAAAGAGGGCTACTGAAACTAGTTGGTTAAGGCACAAAAGACTGAATCATTTGAACTTCAAAACCTTGAACAAACTTTCAAGATTAGCACTTATGAGGGGGTTACCAAATGAAGTGTTCAATAAAGATCATGTGTGTGATGCTTGTCAGAAAGGAAAATAGATAAAAGCATCATTCAAAAGCAAAGTAGAAGTGTCTACTGAAAGGATACTTCAATTGTTACATATGGATCTCTTTGGTCCAATAACACCTATGAGCACAAATGGCAGGAAATACACACTTGTAGTAGTTGATGACTACTCTAGATATACATGGGTCATATTCTTACTCAGTAAGAAACAAGCTTAGACAAAACTCCCTGAATTGCTAAAAAGACTCAGTAATGAAAAGAATCCGAGTGTGGTCAAAATCATATTAGATAAAGGCACTGAATTCATCAACCATATTATATCTGATTATTGTACAAAAAATGGAATAACTCATGAAACAACAGCTGCGAGGACCCCACAATAGAATGGTGTTGCTGAAAGAAGAAATATGACTCTGAAAGAAGCTGCTAGAACAATGATTGCTGAAGCTGATATTCCTAAAAGATTTTGGGCTGAAGCTATCAACACTGTTGTTAGTGTTAGTGTCCTAGAGACAATCTATTGTAAGGAAATAATACTCGATGATATTCAGTTTGATTTAATAGTATAGTTCACTTTAATATTAATGTATGACAATACACTTGTTTGAATATTATGTTTGATTGTTTGCATTTATTCATACAAGTGTTACCATGAGTCATTGTTGTCATTGAGGTTCTGAGAACTCAGATGACTTAAGCATGATTCTCAAATAGCCCCGATCAAGGATCATCAAGAATGGGATATTGATGATGCAATGGAGATTGATGTGCGATCTGTATCATAATCTTAGAGAGTGTAGTAAGATCTCACTTACTACGAGATACTAGGTATCTCATGATGGATGCAAAAATACCTTAGAGGGTATTAATATACCCATCCAAGAAACCGTTTGATGTATTTCCACTATATGTGTCTACGGGTGTCTCGGTTAGTGGGAGCGATGCGATACTCCTTTGACTTGAGGACAATACGCACGACATGTGCGGAGTGATGAACTTTGACCATGACCGATGCTTGCACCCGTCTATGGATAGATATGGCTTGGATTGGGTTCATCACGAAGTGCATGTGCGTGGTAGTTGAGCCAAGAATATGATTCATTCCTCAATGTGGATTTAGAGGGAATACTCATCTTCTCATCATAAATGGATCAAAGTCATCAACCGATGCACGTCAACTTAGACTTTGTGGCTAAGTGTGACATACATGATCAATTAGTGATTAGAGATAATATGATTAAGTTATTTGAATAGATACTTCATCATGTTCAAGACTTAATCGAGTATTCGCGAATGAAAGGAGGAAATCGTAATAGCCCATGTTTCAGTTACAGGTAGTTGCACGTTTCTCGCAACGTACCTCGTATATTAAGAATGTCTGATTTATTTTCTAGGGTTCAATTAAGACCGTTAGTTTGGGACTAATCGCTCGATATTTGAGGGCCTATGGGTCACACAACAAGTAGTTCCCTTTTACGGATTATAGTTGGTTGATTAAATATTAAATTGGATTTAATATTTAATTTATGGAGAATTAATTAATAATAGTTTAATTTGGAATTAATTATTATTAATGTTTAATTAAATTAGATTTAATTAAATAGGATTTTCAATAATAATATATGTAATATTATTATAGAATTTAATATATATATATATGAAATCAAATCCGTAGAGATTTGATATACATGAGAATTAAATCCGTAGAGATTTTATATATGGGAAATAAATCTAAGAGATTTATTTTATAAGATTAGAGATTTTATTTCCTAATCAGGTTAGTTTAAGATTTAAGTTGGGTCTTCCCTATACATATAAGCTCTTGGGAATTCACAAAAAAACGTTAATTCATTATTCTCTCCATAAGATCTAGAGTTAGAATTTTCCTAGCCAATTCATCTCGGGATTCAACGTTGGCAAATCCGTGCAAGTCCGTGATTGGGGATTACGTGGATACCATAGTAGAGAAATATGATTTCGATTTACTATAAGGTTCGTCATCTCAGCGGCGATCCGCCGTGAGTCAGCCAGGGTGATGCAAATTTGTTATTTGCTGTGGTGCTAGGCACTGAACCACGATCTCAAAAACTGATGAGTTGCGTGTCTCCGTCTTCGATGCGGTGGATTTTGATGGGTGGTTTTCTGAGCCGCCATCGATTGTTGGATCTTCGGACGACGTGCGACGGGGATTAATATCGGGAGTGAAAGATGGCCCGTGTATCCTTGCTCCGCAGAGAGAGATGAAAATCGACGGCGTTGTTGTTGGATCGAAGCGCTAGCAATTTTGCTAGCATTGGCGGCGATTCGTCGAGTATCGTGCGGAACGGAGATGATTCGCTGCTACGTTTCGGCGATGGCAATGATCTGGGTTCTGCTCGAGGTGGCGATTTGCTGTGAATTCACCGGGACAGCAGCAACTTTCATGGCATATGAGCGACGATCTATCGTGAATCGGGCCGAAGTAGCGGCGATCCACTGAGATCGCGAGGCGACGCCGATGGTAGATGTCTTAGAAGGTAGATAGCGGCTAATGACCATTGTGCTGGAAGGGTGGTTGTATCGACCGAACTCTTGCCTTGCATCAATGGTGAGGGCCTGGTTTGAGAATTCTCACCAGGCCCCTATTTGCAAACTCCCATAAATTTCAGAAATTGCAACAAACCCCTGCTTTTAATAAAAGAAAATATTTTCTTAAGGCTTTGTTTGGCCACTTTGTAATTCTGAAATTTTGGAAGGATTGTTTGGATAATAAAATATGTTAAAACTTGTTTTGAAATTAATAATTTTAATTTTTATAATGAGTTTTAAAAGGTTGGACCTAACTTATTGATTAATTGGATTAATTATGTTTTAATAATTGATTGAAATTGGATTAAATAAAATTAAAATTATATTTTGAATTTTGTTTAATAATTTTGATGATTATTAAAATTCCACTTGGTTAACTTATTTAAATTAATTCATTAACGCATTTACAGTCCGCATTATAACTGTTTGGGTAGGCGGCGCCCAATAATTATCGGACCGTATTAATTATTTGGGTAGACGGTGCCCAAATATTTGTTAGTCCGTATATATCATGTTTTGGTAGGCGGCGCCCAATAATTGTTCAAATGTGATGTAGATTAACATGTTGGATCTCGATTAATCAATTAATACCCCGCCTTTAAAACGTTCCTCACTAAAATATGGTTTTCTCATTAATTTGATAAGATGTCTTCCATCAAAATTAAAAGTAAACCGGAGATTTCATTCCAATGAGTACTTAAAGACCCTCGTCTTTTGCTCGAATCTACATCTAACGGGACTTTTATAGGGACATGTAATATCGCCGTTTGATGGTTGTAAACCAACTTAATTTTATTTCGCTAGCCCTCGCGGGAAACAAAAGTTAAGGGACATCAGTCGAACAAGGTTCGACAAACTAGGAATTGCAATTTTGTAATTGGTTTGGAGACCTACCAGTTATGCTATTGTAATGATCAGCCCTTGCTGGGATTATGATAGTAGTAATGTGGATCCTAGTCCATTATAATTTATATTTGATATAAATTCGTACTTTTCCGATGAGGTCGTTAAGTATGTGAAAATAATGGAGACAAAATAAACATAAAGGAAAGGCCATGTTTATTTTGATTGCTGAATATTGATCATAGGAATTATGTGTTTAATTCACATTTTATTTACTTCTCTTGGTTAGTTGAAATGTATAACTGTTATTGAGATATGTTTAGGAAACAAACTAAATTGGCTAGGCCAAATTTTCTGAACTGGCACCGAAATATGTGTTTGGTGCTAAGGCAAGAAAAGATTGAGTACGTGTTGGACACGTCTATCCCGATTACCCTTGCATCTGGTACTCTGAAGCAGCCACGTTTGACGTAGCAGCTCAGAAGAAACATCAAAAGGATGCTTCCCAGGCTAAATGTGTGATGTTGCTCGGCATGACTCCCGATATACATAGGCAACATGAGAAAATGGGTCCCTTCTAGATGCTTAAGCATCTGAAGGATTTTTTTGATTCTGAATCTCATTCTGAGATTTGTGAAGTGATGAGAGATCTGTTCAAATGTCGATTAGCTAAAGAACATAAGATTTCATCTCATGTGCTAATGAGAAACTTGGTAATTTAGGCATTGAGCTAAAAGACCAATGTTTTCATTTATGTTATCCTCCAATCGCTCTCGGATTCATATTTTAGCTTCATTGTGAACTACAATATAAACAAAACGGATGCGACCATGCCTGAACTTCACAGCGTGCTCAAGTCTTTTGAGTTCACTATCACTAAGATGGTGTTCAAAGGAAGGAGCGGGTAGACAAAGATGTGTGCCTCTATAGTAAGTAGAAGAGGGCACTGGAAGAAGGACTATAAGTTTCTGGTTGCTAAAAGGAAGACACTAGGTGTTTCTGGCACTAGAACATCTATGTTTGTTATTAAGATAAACATGTTCATTAATAGTGCTAACTGCTTGGTATTAGATACCGGATGTGGCTCACACATTTATAAGAATGTGAAGAGGCTCATGTATTCTAGAACAGTTAGGGCGGGTGAAGTCGTCTTACACGTGGAAACGGAGCAAGAGTTGCTACTAAACGTGTGGGGACTTATGTGTTAGACTTACCCTTTGGTTTTAGATTAGAACTTAATGATTGTCATCTAGTTCTTTCTATTACTCGCAACATGCATTTGTTGCATTATGGATATGATGTTCTTAACATACAAAATAAAAGACTCAAACTTAGTAATCATGAAAATCCGACTTACTTATGGCTTTGTAGAACTTGATCATGTAAACGAGAAAAGAATTACAAGGTTAAGAAAGTTAGACTACTTAACCCCATTCGACTGTGAGTCTTATGAAAATTGTGAATCTTATCTCATGGGCAATATGATCAATAGACCTTTTTCTGGGAAAGGGGGCATGCCAAAGAAGTTCTAGAGTTGATCTACAACGATGTTTGTGGAATATTGTCCACTCTAGCTAGGGGTCACTTCGGATACTTCATCTCTTTTACTGTCTTATGAGACACAAATTCGAATCTTTTGAGATATTCAAAGAGTTTAAGGCTGAAGTAGAGAAGTAACTTGGTAAGATTATCAAGACTCTTCGATCAGATCGAGGAGGTGAATACCTTAGCCATGAATTCATTGATTACTTGAAGTTACATGGAATCCAGTCACAATGGACTCCTCCCGGAACACCTCAGATGAACGATGTGTCTGAGAGGAGAAACCGAACCCTGTTAGACATGGTGAGGTCCATGATGAGCTTCTTCTCTCTTCTGACATTCTTATGGGGATACGCATTACAAACCTCAATTTACATTCTTAATAGAATTCCATCTAAATCGGTTGAGCATACACCATATGAACTATGATGTGGCAAGAAGCTTAATTTTACACATATCAAACATGGGGTTGCCCCGTGATTGTGAAAAAGGATGCTTACCGACAAGTTGGAATCCAAAGGTGAAAAAGCTTGTGGGATATTCTAAGGAAACTAAAGGATATTACTTCTATCTACCTGAGAAACAATCAGTGATTGTTTCTAGGCAGACCAAGTTCCTCGAAGAAGACTATGTCTTTAAGGAACAAGGTCGTAAGCTGATAGAACTTGAAGAAATTCAAGAACTACAAATTAACAAAGAGACTGATATCTTGTCAAAGCAACATGACAAGGAATCAGTGGGAGCATTTAGCAACTTTCACAATGGAAGTCTTTCACTAGGTGATCGTCTTTCAGCCAGTGGGAGCATAATTGGAGCGTGCTTGCCAGTGCAAAAACCTCCAAGTTAGCTGAATGAGAACAACATAGTTCAAACTCTCGCCCAAGAGGCATATGAAAGTGTAACTCTTAAGGACTCTCCGGACATTGATGAAATCGATGCACCAAAAAATTTTCACGATCAGAATGTACAACCCGCACAGCCACAGCTCCGTAAGTAAATTAGGAATCGTAATCCTCCCATTAGATACGATTGCCTCTTGGAGGAACTCAATAATGCGAACATTCCGGATAAATGATGATCCTAATACTTATTCTGAAGCAATATCAGATATTGATTCAGGGAAGTGGCATGAAGCCATAAAATCCGAGATGGACTCAATGTACACCAATCAAGTCTGGGACTTGGTTGAGTTGCCTAAAGGGGTTAGACCCCGTATTTTGCAAATGGGGTCTTCAAGCGAGAGACCGATGCAAATGGCAAAGTACAAACCTACAAAGCTAGGTTGGTGGCGCGGCGCTATAGTCAACGCGAAGGCATTGACTATGATGAGACTTTCTCACCAGTTGCAAAGATCAAGTCCATTCGATTTTTACTTGTGATAGCAGCACACTATGATTATGAGATTTGGTAGATGGATGTCAAAACAGCTTTCCTCAATGGAAACATTGGTAAGGAAGTATTTATGACTCAACCGGAATAATTTATATATAAGCAAATTATAATCTAGTATGCAAGCTAAAGAGATCCATTTATGGATTGAAGCAAGCTTCTAGGAGTTGGAATATCCGATTTGATGAAGCTATCAAGTTTTTTTACTTCATTAGAAATTCAGAAAAAACTTGTTGGGAGATGAATTTAATAAAGATTTTGATTAGATCCCATAACCCCTGAGTATGACATGTATCGGGACATCTTGGTAGTATAGGATCAGGTTTTAATAGATATTAGGACTCATGATTATCTACACCATGTATAGTCAGCAGATATAAATCTGGAAGAAATAGGTTATTTTGTTTTTGCCTGATGAACTCAGATGCTCCTGAGCAGCTCAAAAGATTCCTGAAAGACCAGAGTCCCTGAACAAAAGTATACTAAAAACATAAGTATAATGAAGATAAAAGTATACTGAAGACATGAGAATCCTGAAGACAGAAGATCCTGAAGATTGTTTTGTACTGAACAAAAAGACCCTGAATAGTTATTTTGATGAAATAGTGTTATGTTCATTCTTAGTACAAACAAACAGAATGTTAGACATTCACGGACATTAAGGAACATATCAGCTCAGTAAGATTGACCTAAAAGGAGCCGTTTTGTTTGTCTCTGTTCAAAGGAAGATTTCAACCAATGAGGAGGCAACAATAGCGTACTTTACTGACACTGAAAGTGACATCTCACTAAAGAAATATCAGGGTTGATATCTTCCAGTTCACAGAAGTTGGTGATTGGCTACATGGCTGCATATTTCCTAATACATGCAAGGGTGCGTTCAAACCCTAGAAATAGTCGTTCATCAATAACCAAAAGAGGAATCCCTTGATGTTATCTATTCCAACGGATAGTTTTTTTTTTCATGAGTAACCTTGGAGAGTTGCCTATAAATACCAGTGACCTTCACCATTGCAAGGTTACGGGAAATCAAGCAAGACCAGAGCTCATTCGTATTCTTGCATTTGAAGCACTCGAAAAACCTAAGATTTTCCAAGTGTTTCACATTGAAAAGAGCTCATTCACTAAGCCTAGAATTGTTATACATCCAAAGCTTAGTAAGAGATATCCTAGCCTTTGAATCTGTTCTTATTGTCAAAGGATATCTCACCTTAGTTGGAAACCAACCAAACCCCAAACCCTATTTCTAGGTAGTTTGAGTGTGTGACTGTTGGAGAGTGAGAGTTGTAAAGAGTGAGTAAGCTGCAGTTGAGTTCAGCCAGAAAACTCTAGAGGAGAAGTTAGTAAGATGTTTGAGACAGTCTGAAAGCTTGTGTGTGTTTTAGTTAGTAAGCTGCAATAGTTCAGCCAGAAAACTCATTGTAGAAAGTTAGTAAGCTGCTGAGTTCAGTCTGAAAGCTTGAGGAAGTAGTAGTAGTGTGTTAAGGAATTTCTCTGAGGATCAGAGAGAGTGGACGTAGGAGCTTTGCCTCTGAACCATTATAATTTGCTCTGTTGTTTGCTTTCTGCTTTGCATTTTTACTGTTGTATATTTTCACTGAAAGCATAGGTTTTCCTGATATTCAGTTGGAATCAATCCACTGAGTGTGCATTGAATTGATCACAGCCTTAACCACTGATTTACTAAGGAAAAGATTTTCAGCAAGATAAAATGAGTATAAACCTAGGGCCAACACATTCTGCGCCCTTGTTAAGCTAGAACAAATAATTATCAAACTGAACAAACTCTACTGAGTATTCAGTAAGATAGTTATCTGATCCAAGCTTCTCAGGACTCTGATAAAATCTCAGAATCAGTCGGGCTAATCTGAAGCTACTGAAAGCTGCTCAGGATCATTGTCTCAGTAGACTTTGACTCAGGGCAATTTGTGCTTCTCAGGGCTAACTCTCAGGACATCCAGACCTGCTGATTTCAGTATAAAGAAAAGTTTTAAAAATTACTGAACACGTGTATTCCCCCCCCCCATACACGTGTAAGACTCGTTACATCGGGACCAACAATCCTTGTGTTTATCGAAAATGCAATGGGAAGAATATTGTTTTCATAATCGTGTATGTCGATGACATATTGATTTTGGAAAACAATATCCCGTTAATACAGTCCGTTGAAGATTGGTTGTCAAAGACCTTCATGATGAAGGATCTTTGTGAAGCCTGCTACATCTTAGGGATCAAGATCCACAGGGATAGATCCAAGAGGATGTTGAGGTTATCATGGTCCACCTATGTAGACAAGGTGTTGAAGCATTTTGCGATAGAGAACTCTAAGAGAGTGTCTCTACCGGCAAATCGTGAGATAAAGCTGTCAAAGAAGGATTGTCCTTTGGTTGAAGCTGATATCAAGCACATGAAATATTTCCTATATGCATATGCAATTGGGTCAATCATATACGACATGACTTGCACTAGGCCAAACGTGGCCTACGCTATCAACATCACTAATAGATACCAGTAGAATCTGGGTGAGTCTCACTGGATTGCTGTCAAGACCATTCTGAAGTATCTTAGGCGAACTAAAGAATGTTTCCTTGTCTATGGTGGTGGACAGTCAGAACTAGTAGTCACTGGTTATGCTGACTCAAGTTTCCAATTCGAGTGTGATGATTACAAATCACGGTCAGGTTACATTTCACTCTCAATAATGAGGCGGTCAGTCGGAATAGTTCCAAGTAAAAAGACCGAAGATTCAACAACCGAAGTTGAGTACATTGCTGTATCAGAAGCCTCAAGGAGGCTGTCTGGATTTCATAGTTCTTAATAGAACTAGGGGTAGTTCCGAGTGTCAGTTGTCTAATAAAGTTGTATTAAGACAACGTTGGTGCGAATGCGCAAACAAAGGAACCGAGATCAGAAAATAGAAACAAGCATGTACCTAGACTTATTATTTGATCCGAGAGATCACAAGGATGGGAGAAATGGAATTAAAATGTATTCCCACATATTTAATTTGGAAGATCATTTCACTAAAACACTGAGTGTTCATGTACACACTAGACATTTGATGGTCTAGGGGTTAGAAATATCGGTGATTGACTCTAGTCCAAGAGGGAGATTGTTAGTGTTAGTGTTCTAGAGACAATCTACTGTAAGGACATAATACTCGATGATATTCAGTTTGATTTAATATTATAGTTCACTTAATATTAATGTATGTCAATACACTTGTTTGAATATTATATTTGATTGTTTGCATTTATTCATACAAGTGTTCCCATCAGTTATTGTTGTCATTGAGGTTGTGAGAACTCAGATGATTTAAGCATGATTCTCAAATAGCCCCGATCAAGGATTATCAGGAATGAGATATTGATGATGCAATGGAGATTGGTGTGCGATATGCATCATACTCTTAGAGAGTGTAGTTACGAGATACTAGGTATCTCATGATAGATGCACAAATACCTTAGAGGGTATTGGTATACCCATCCGAGAAACCGTTTGATGTATTTCCACTATATGTGTCTACGGGTGTCTCGGTTAGTGGGAGCGATACGATACTCCTTTGACTTGAGGACAATACGCACAACATGTGTGGAGTGATGAACTTTGACCATGACCGACGCTTGCACCCGTCTATGGGTAGATATAGCTTGGATTGGGTTCATCACGAAGTGCATGTGCGTGGTAGTTGAGCCAAGAATATGATTCATTCCTCAATGTGGATTTAGAGAGAATACTCATCTTCTCATCATAATTGGATCAAAGTCATCGGCCGATGCACGTCAACTTAGACTTTGTGGCTAAGTGTGACATACATGATCAATTAGTGATTAGAGATAATATGATTAAGTTATTTGAATAGATACTTCATCATGTTCAAGACTTAAGCGAGTATTCGCGAATGAAATGAGGAAATCGTAATAGCCCATGTTTCAGTTACAGGTAGTTGCACGTTTCTCGCAACGTACCTCATATATTGAGAATGTCTAATTTATTTTCTAGGGTTCAATTAAGACTGTTAGTTTGGGACTAATCACTCGATATTTGAGGGCCTATGGGTCACACAACAAGTAATTCCCTTTTACGGATTATAGTTGGTTGATTAAATGTTAAATTGGATTTAATATTTAATTTATGGAGAATTAATTAATAATAGCTTAATTTGAAATTAATTATTATTAATGTTTAATTAAATTGGATTTAATTAAATAGAATTCCCAATAATAATATATGGAATATTATTATAGAATTTAATATATATATATGGAATCAAATCCGTAGAGATTTGATATACATGAGATTTAAATCCGTAGAGATTTTATATATGGGTAATAAATCTAAGAGATTTATTTTATAAGATTAGAGATTTTATTTCCTAATCAGGTTAGCTTAAGATTTAAGTTGGGCCTTCCCTATATATATGAGCTCTTGGGAATTCACAAAAAACGTTAATTCATTATTCTCTCCAAAAGATCTAGAGTTAGAATTTTCCTAACAAATTCATCTCGGGATTCAACGCTGGCAAATCCATGCAAGTCCGTGATTGGGGATTACGTGGATACCATAGTAGAGAAATATGCGTTCGATTTACTATAAGGTTTCTCTTTATGTTTATATGTATTCAATTATGCAATTACGTGTTCGTTGTTGGTGAACTGTTTATTTTCGCTGCCCATGTATTACGTGTTTACGTGCCTATAAATTCCAACAACTGCATGCTACTCTCAAAACAGATCCATACTGACAAAGAATCAAGGAAAAACACCATATGAACTATGGAATGAAAGGAAGCCTCTTGTCTCTTTCTTTCGTGTGTTTGGTTGTAAGTGTTTCATTCATAACAATGGTAAAGATCAGTTGAAAACTTTTGATAGCAAAGCTGATGAAGGAATATTCTTGGGATATTCTGAAGTCAGTAAAGCCTTCAGAGTCTACAACTGTAAGACCCTTATTGTGGAAGAAACACCTCATGTTGTTTTTGATGAATCTACTTGTTTTCATAGAAAACAGGAACATGACTCAGGAGACTTGACAAAAAGGGTAACCAGACTTAGCCTGAAAAACAAAGATGCTGATAGATCATCCAATGAGCCTGAAAAGAAGAAGTCAATCACATTCTATGAATGGAATGAATCTGACTCAGAAGAAGAAACTCAGGATGAAAATACTCAGGCTGGTGGACCTCAGGATGATAGTTCTCCACTGAAGGAAATCCAACACACAGGAGCTGACCCACCTGAACTGACCCCAGTTCAACATCAGGTAAGTAATGTTGAGGAAGATGTGGTCACAGCTGAGACAAACTCTGAATCTATCAACCAAGGGGGAACAAATGTCTCTGACAATGTTCTGAATGGAATTTGCCCTGAGGAAGATGATTCCCTTTCTCATTTCTTGTTGCTTCCTAAATTTAATGATATACCTGAACCTAACATTTCTGATAAAGAGGATACCACTGAAGTGGGAACAGGGTTCCATGGAGAAAGTGCTTTATTCTACTGTTTTCTATCAGAGAAAGAACCTACTGAAATTGAAGAAGCTCTTCAAGATTCCTTTTGGATTACTGCTATGCAAGAAGAGTTGAATCAGTTCACTAGGAATGAAGTTTGGGAGTTAGTAGATAGACCAAAGAAGCACAACGTGATTGGAACAAAATGAGTTTTCAAGAACAAAAGAGATGAGAACAATGTCATTGTAAGAAACAAGGCAAGGCTAGTTGCACAAGGTTATTCCCAAGAAGAAGGCTTGGACTATGATGAAACCTTTGCACATGTTGCAAGACTAGAAGCCATCAGATTGTTTCTTGCATATGCTGCTGTTAAGATATTTTAATTTTGATTAATTATGCCAACACATTATAAACTTGTGTTATTTAAGTTAATCAACAGAAAACAAGTTGAGGGGGAACGAGAAAACAAGTTAAGGGGGAGCTCATGATATTAGACGAAGATGATCGAGATCAGATGAGACTGCAGACGAGGCTGATCGAGATTAGATGAGTAGGATGAGTTTCGAGTTAACTGATGAGCTGAACAAGAAGAAGCATGTTGATTTCTGAGGAAGAAAAACTGATGTAATGTTGTGCAGAAATCTGAAATCAAAAGAAGAAATGCGATCTGATCAGGTAGGGTGAAATCGATCGTATCGCGGCGATCCGTCAGTACCGCAGGCGACCGATCAGTATTATGCGACCGATCAGTACCGCGTAACGTGGTCGTAATCGCGGCGATCCGATGAGGTAACGCGGCGATCTAACGTAGCGCTCGCTCACTGGCGTCGCGGTTGCCCGATGTCACCGATGCCGCGGTCAGCTCGCCTCGTGCCGGGCCAAAGATGATCGAGATCAGACGAGGCCACACGAGGCTGATCGAGATCAGATGAGTAGGATGAGTTACGAGTTAATCGATGAGATGAACAAGAAGAGCTATGTTGATTTGTGAGGAAGAAAACCGATGTAATGTTGTGCACAAATCAAATCAAAGAAGAAATGCGATCCGACCGTAGGTGAAATCTGATCGTACCGCGGCGATCCGATCAGTATCACGCGATCCGGTCAGTATTATGCGATCCGATCGTGTACTGCGGTAACTGCGTCGCATCTGCGGGCGATCCGATGAGGTAATCGCGGCGATCTAATCGTAGCGCTCGCCACTTACGTCGTGGTTGCCCGATGTCACTCGATGCGCGGTTACCGCTGGTGTGCCGTCAAAGATGATCGAGATCAGACGAGGCCACACGAGGCTGATCGAGATCAGATGAGTAGGATGAGTTACGAGTTAACTGATGAGATGAACAAGAAGAAGCATGTTGATTTGTGAGGAAGAAAAACTGATGTAATGTTGTGCACAACCAAATCGTAAGGTTAAATGCGATCCGATCAGTAGGTGAAATCGGATCAAAAATCGCGGCGATCCGATCGTATCATGGCGATCCTGTCAGCAAATTACGCGATCCGATCAGTACTGCAGGCGATTCGATCATGTATTTACGCGACCGATCAGTACCGCGGCGATCTGGTCAAAAATGCGGCGATCCGATCAGAAGCGCGGTCGCTCGCTTGATGTCGGTCGCTCGATGTGCGGCCGCTTTCTTGATGCCGTACGCTCGATCTTTATCTTTTACTGCGATGATGCCGTCTTCGCTCGATGTCGTCTTTCGACGTCGTCGATCAGATCTGATCTTAACGCTGATCGGATGAACAAGAAAATCGTAAGAGATGAACAAAGAATCGTAAGAGTTAAATCGATTCGTTAGACACATAAAAAGCTGTCCAATGAGAAGATGGCAACACATATATGGATGTGACATAAGGACAAAGAAAAGCTAGAAGATTATTAGTATGGATTTGAATTTACTCTCCAACGGTAATATTCAAATCCACACTATAAATACATTGCACTATCTTCAAAAGAAGATAATGGAGGATGCTGCAAAGTGAAGATTAAAGCCAAATATTCAAGCACTCCATTCAAGAACACAGAGCATTAATTATCTAAATTTACCCAAGAGTGTTCTTCATTATATCTAAGCAAAAATGTCATATCATAAGCTTAGAGAGATTTTCTCAACCTTAGCTTAAAGGCCAAAACAATGTAAGGGAAAATCTCACCTAGTTGGAAATAACACCAAACACAAACCCTTTCTTGAGAAAGAATTAGTGGTTAAGTTAGGTAGTTAAAAGGCAATCCCGTGAGGGAGATAAGTCTCGAGAGAGTGAGAACTCATTAAACATCTATAGGCGATCTCGTGAAGGAGATAAGTCCCGTTGAGTGAGAGCTCCATAAATACCTGTTAGTTTAGTTGGTGCCCCATGAAGGGAAGAGTGGATGTAGGAGTTGGACTCCGAACCACTATAAAAATACTTGTGTTCTTATTTGCTTTCATATTAACTGTCATACATACTTTAGTAAATCTACATAACACACATTCGCAAAAATTTTAAAGTCACCTCCCATTGAGATTTTTCGGGTTTTAACTCGGTATTTTTTCGGGACCAACAAGTGGTATCAGAGCAGGAGTTCAAAAGATCACTAGATTTTAATGTGACCACCTGAACTGGTCTTTTTTTTTAAACCCATTTTTTAATGCATAAATTTTATAAAATTTATGGAGGTTGACAATCATCTTCTCATCATTTTAAAAAAAATGGATACAACATTCTTCATCATTTCACTTGTTTAACTAACACTGTTTTTCTCATATTTTTTTTATTGTTAGTTAGTTTTGGTATCATTATCAAAAAGGGGGAAATTGTTGGGATATTTTAGTTTTGATTAATTATGCCAAAACATTATCAACTTGTGTTATTTAAGTTAATCTATAGATAACAAGTTGAGGGGGAACGAGAAAACAAGTTAAGGGGGAACTCATGATATTAGACGAAGATGTTCGAGATCAGACAAGGCTGATCGAGATCAGATGAGTAGGATGAGTTCGAAAGTTAATCGATGAGTTTGAACAAGAAGAAGCATGCTGATTTGTGAGGAAGAAAAACCGATGTAATGTAGTCGTAAATCTGAAATCAGAAGAAGAAATGCGAGCTGATCAGGTAAGGTGCAATCGATCGTGGTATCGGCGATCCGATCAGTACCGCGGCGATCCTGGTCAGTACTGCGGTGATCTGGTTAGGTACCGTGTGATCTGATCAGTACTGCGGCGATCCGGTCGTATCAGGCGATCTAATCAGTACTGCGGCGATCCGATCAGTAGCATGTTACTTGCCTGATGTCGTCGCCGATGTCGTCTTGATTCACGGATGTCGTGGTCGCTCGTCGATGTCGCTCGATGTTGTTTGCTCGCCTAATGTCGTCTTTGCCTTAATGTCGTGATGCCCGCCGATGTCGTCTTACGCTCGACGTCGTGTAGTCCAGATGCAAATTTATCTGATCCGGATGAACAAGAAAATCGTAAGAGATGATGAAGAATGTCGGAAATAAATCAGATCCGTTAGACACACAAAAAGTTGTCCAATGAGAAGATGACAACACATATATGGATGTGACATAAAGATGCAAGCAACAATGCAAAAGGACAAAGAAAAGCTGGAAGACTATTAGTATGGATTTGAATTTACTCTCCAACGGTAATATTCAAATCCACACTATAAATACATTGCACTATTTCAAAAGAAGATAATGGAGGATGCTGCAAAGTGAAGATTAAAGTCAAATATTCAAGCATCTCCATTCAAGAACACAAAGCATTAATTATCCAAATTTACCCAAGAGTGTTCTTCATTATATCTAAGCAAAAATGTCATATCATAAGCTTAGAGAGATTTTCCCAACCTTAGCTTAAAGGCCAAAACAATGTAAGGGAAAATCTCACCTAGTTGGAAATAACACCAAACCCAAACCCTTTCTTGAGAAAGAATTAGTGGTTAAGTAAGGTAGTTAAAAGGCAATCCCGTGAGGGAGATAAGTCCCGAGAGAGTGAGAACTCATTAAACATCTATAGGCGATCCCGTGAGGGAGATAAGTCCCGTTGAGTGAGAGCTCCATAAATATTTATTGGTTTAGTTGGTGCCCCATGAAGGGAAGAGTGGATGTAGGAGTTGGACTCCGAACCACTATAAAAATACGTGTGTTCTTATTTTCTTTCATATTAACTGTCATACATACTTTAGTAAATCTGCATAACACACATTCGCAAAAATTTTAAAGTCACCTCCCATTGAGATTTTTCGGGTTTTAACTCGGTATTTTTTCGGGACCAATAGCTGCTCACATGAAATTCACTGTTTATCAAATGGATGTGAAAAGTGCATTTCTGAATGGTGTGCTTAAGGAAGAGGTTTATGTGGAACAACCTCCTGGCTTTCGTCAGAATGACCAAGTTTACAGGCTCAGAAAAGTCTTGTATGGTCTGAAGCAAGCACCCAGAGCATGGTATGATACTCTTTCTCAATTTCTTACTGACCATGGTTTTATCAAAGGAACTGTTGATAGAACCTTGTTCAGGATAGAAGATGGGAAAGATATCCTACTAGTTCAGATCTATGTGGATGACATCATTTTTTGGATCTCCTAATCATCAGATGTGTGAGTAGTTTTCTACCCTGGTGAAAGGAAAGTTTGAGATGTCAATGATGGGGGTGATGAATTTATTTCTTGGACTTCAGGTGAAGCAATCTAAGGAAGGAATATTCATCAATCAAGCAAAATACACCAGAGACTTGATTGCTAAATATGGTGTACAGAATTGCAATGCAGTTAGAATTCCTATGAATACTAACTACAAGATGGATCCTGATCTTGAAGGCAAATAAGTTAACCACACTGTTTATAGAGGGATCATTGGATCATTGCTATATCTCAAAGTAAGCAGGCCTGATATTACATTTGTCGTTGGGATATGTGCAAGATACCAAGCTAATCCTAAGGCTAGTCACATGGAAGCTGCCAAAAAGATCCTGAGATATCTTAAGGGCACAGTGAATAGAGGATTGTGGTATCCAACTAATGATAACCTTGAATTAACTGGTTATTCAGATGCTGATTATGGTGGTTGTAGAATTGACAGGAAGTCCACTACAAGAACTTGTCAATTCCTGGGTAGCAAACTGATATCCTAGTTTTCTAAGAAACAGACCTCAGTAGCAACCAGTACTACTAAAGTTGAATACATGGCTGCTGGAAGTTGTTGTGCTCAGATCATTTGGCTCAGACAACAATTGAGGGATTATAAGACAATAACCAATGAAGTACCCATATTTTGTGATTATAATAGTGTAATTGCTATCTCACAAAATCCTGTACTGCATACCAGATGTAAGCATGTTGATATTAGACATCACTTCATCAGGAGGCCATGTTAAGAAGAAGGATATCCGAATGGAGAAAATTCATACTGATAAACATAGAGCTGATATTCTAACTAAGTCTTTGGCTGAATCCAGATTTCAGGAACTATCAGTTGAATTAGGGATGTTGGATCCAGGTGAGTGAGTTCACTGAAGGGAGAAGTCCTTCAGGTACATGAAGTTATTCAGGATAAAATAACTCAGGATAAAATACTCAGGATGGAAACTGAGACTCAGGACATTTTGTCATGGTTAGTGTTGGTCCCGGTGGGAAAACCTATTTTACGCGTGCGGAAGCAAGACTTTTTCTTTTCGGTGCATATAAAACAGGGGTGAGGGCAGAGTGTTTCCAATTTTTGGCTCATGTGTTGTGTTTTGCTTATAACTAGATGCATATGACAAGTATAAACATAAAGCGAAAAACAACACAAAGAATATATAGTGGTTCGGACAACCAGTCCTACATCCACTCTCCCTCTCTAGGGAAATTCCTTATCAACTTTTGAGCTTTCTGACTACCTCTGTAGTTTACTAACTCAACTCGGCCCTGAGCTTTCTGACTACTCTACGTAGTTTACTTACTCAACCCGACCCTGAGCTTTCTGACTACCTCCGTAGTTTACTAACTCAAACTCTTAGATGTTTAACGAGTTCACACTCCTTCGGGACTTATCACCCTCACTCGAGATCGCTTTATAGATGTTTAACGAGTTCACACTCCAACGGGACTTATCACCCTCACTCGGGTTTGCCTAACAACTACCTCACTTCACTTTGGGGTTTGGATTTGGTGTTGTCTCCAACTATGGTGAGATTTTCCCTTACAATGGTTTAGCCTCAATGCTAAGGTTGGGAAAATCTCTCTAAGCTTATGATACATCGTGGGTTGCTTAGGTTGGGTTCTAGAACACTCTTTGAATATATTTGTATATCTACAGACTTGTGTTCTAGGGTGGGAAAGCTTGACTCTCTTTGGCTCTGTAGCATCGTTGCTATCTTTTTCGCACTTCCACACAACTGATAATGAAGGAAGAACTTGTATTTATAGTGTGGATTGGAATGTTACCGTTGGAGAGAATCACATTCAAATCCATACTATTCTTTGTAAGTTCTGCAGCTTTCTAAGGCTGGTTGTCTTCCTTTCGTTGGTCCACGTCAGCTGGATTCAAACGGCTATATTCCTCAGCTTCAGTGCCTCGGAACATTCAGGATATACTGAGCATTCAGTATATTACTGAGTCTTCAGTAATTACTGTGCCTTCAGTATTTCTCTGAGTCTTCAGGTTCTCTGAGTCTTCAGTTTCTCTGAGTCTTCAGGTTTTTCTGAGTCTTCCTTCAGTTCTCAGTATCTTACTGAGTCTTCAGTATCTCAGTTTCTTACTGAGTCTTCAGAAACTAACCTGTTCTATATCTGCCGACTATACACGGTGCAGATAATATCCTGAGCACTCTAAAACTGAATCCTGACTCATCTATCAAGATTATCCTGAACATGTCATACTCAGGGGTTTTGGGATCTAATCAAAATCCTCTTTATTAAATTCATTTCCCAATAATTTCCCCCTTTTTGATGATGCCAAAACCTATCCTGTTACAAACATATAACCTATACTCAGGTTTCAGTTTTTCCTATTACAAGAATGGTAAATCTCCAATCAATTTAAATCATTCAACAGATTTCTTTAGTAATGAATCTTTTCTAAATAGATCATTACTAAATACTTAAGCAATTTCTCATAGCATCATATAGTTTTCCTTATATATGAGCATATAATCAGATTAGAGACATTCAATCAGGCATATCAAAATAAAAGACATGTAAAAAAGATAATGAGGTATTATCTTTGAGCATAAAGATAAAAGTTTCATTGATTGTATGTTATCAGTTATAGATTACAATGAACTTATCAAAGAAATAAAGACAAAAACATAAAGATTTTACAAGAGTCTTGGTCTTGGTCTTGATCTTACATCTTACGCTTTCGACTCCTCATTCCTCTTCTTCTACGGACCTTGTCTGATCAGGCATACTGACACTCATGCTGACTGAGTTCAGTTTCTTCTGACTTCAGACATCCTGACCCTTAGGTCTCTTTTGCTTACTGACCCTCAGGTCACTTGACCTATACTGAGTCTCAGTTCACTTTACTTACTGAGCCTTCAGTATTCCTTTTCACTCAGGCTATCTGATTTCTTCTTTGCTTGATCTGATCAGTTTGACTAATTAGATCAACACATCTTTAGATCAATATATCAGAATAGCATCAGGTCATCATATCAGGTTAGCATATCAGGTTTTATCATATCTGATCTTGATCACGTCTGATCTTGATCAGTCTCTTTCGCTTATCTTCTGATTTGCAACCTTCTCTTATGATTTCTTCGGGTTTTAGCTTTTCTTTACCGATTCGCCTGACTCATCGGTTCACTCTCGAACTCATCTAACTCATCCGATCTTGATCGGTCTTGTCATGACCTCGCCCGATCTCAATCATCTACTTTTGATTTCGTGAGTTCCCCCTCAAGTTGAAGTTCCCCTTTCAACTGATATAGACCGATATATCTGATTTGGTGAAATTTTCAAGCTCAGCTGATTTTCTTCATTTGATCAGCTTTGTATGTTAATCAGATTTTTGTTGACTAAATCTGATTCTCCTCAGATTAAGACAATTCTTGGAAAATGTTACTGCCAAAACTTAGTCTAGAGTAGTAGCCTCTATTTCCTAAGTTGGTGCGATTTGACATGCGTAGATATCGTCTGACGCTCTTGATATGTCAATCCGCCGTAACTTTATCCAATTATCGGTCGCGTGATTTCTACACGCTGTCCTTGTGATGCAAATTTTTCTAAAAAGGCTTTGAGAACACAAATTTGCATCTGCACCCTTGCTTGGCCTCTATAAATTAGACCAATATTTTACACAACATAACTCATTCACCATACATATCTTCTTTGTAGAATCATGTATCCTGGTGAACCCTTGTTTCCGGTGAGATTTCCGGCAAACGCTTTTACCCCTTTTTCCATGATTTCATCTTCTCAAATCAACCTTTTTCATCCCTTATTGCTGCTTTCGTCATCGTCAACGATTTCACATACGATCGTTGCAAAGCTTCTCTTCCACCATGGCGGCGGTTCTGCTGTTGCAACTGAGAAGACACTTCTCCTAACCGTATGCACCTTGTGTGTCTATCGTTATGACGTGACTACCATTAACAGACTTAGTCTGAAAATGAACGTGAGTTTGATATTCGATCTTGATCAGACAACAGCTGATCTTCCTATATCAAACTCACCATTTAACAGCTGGAGAGCCCACTGACTCTTTCTTGGGGCTCCTGGCTTAAAAATCCTATCAAGGCCGCTCTCGCTCCATTTTCTTGATCTTCAGCTTCTGCGAGCGCCTTGGGATTTTCTTCTTTAAAGCCTCTCTCACCCTTGTTAAGTGGGGGAAAATGAGAGCATCATATTTAAAATCTCTCTCTCTCCCTGCTCCACTTGGGTTAGGATGAGGGATTAGGGTTATGGCTTAAGGGTTTAGGGTTTAGAGTTATGTATTGACCTCCAGGTTCTCTTGTATTTGTAACATGTAATGTAACCTGACCTTCGGGTCTTTATCAATGAAAAGTTCTATTATTCCATTGTTGTGTAAAACTTTCTGCAGAGACAGGTTTTAAAATAGATCTGCTCAGGCGATCACTTTGAAGAAGTAATCTTTTGAGCACCTGCTCTGATACCACTTGTTGGTCCCGGTGGGAAAACCTATTTTACGCGTGCGGAAGCAAGACTTTTTCTTTTCGGTGCATATAAAACGGGGGTGAGGGCAGAGTGTTTCCAATTTTTGGCTCATGTGTTGTGTTTTGCTTATAACTAGATGCATATGACAAGTATAAACATAAAGCAGTAAACAACACAGCAATATATAGTGGTTCGGACAACCAGTCCTACATCCACTCTCCCTCTCTAGGGAAATTCCTTATCAACTTTTGAGCTTTCTGACTACCTCTGTAGTTTACTAACTCAACTCGGCCCTGAGCTTTCTGACTACTCCACGTAGTTTACTTACTCAACCCGACCCTGAGCTTTCTGACTACCTCCGTAGTTTACTAACTCAAACTCTTAGATGTTTAACGAGTTCACACTCCTTCGGGACTTATCACCCTCACTCGGGATCGCCTATAGATGTTTAACGAGTTCACACTCCAACGGGACTTATCACCCTCACTCGGGTTTGCCTAACAACTACCTCACTTCACCACTGGGTTTGGATTTGGTGTTGTCTCCAACTATGGTGAGATTTTCCCTTACAATGGTTTAGCCTCAATGCTAAGGTTGGGAAAATCTCTCTAAGCTTATGATACATCGTGGGTTGCTTAGGTTGGGTTCTAGAACACTCTTTGAATATATTTGTATATCTACAGACTTGTGTTCTAGGGTGGGAAAGCTTGACTCTCTTTGGCTCTGTAGCATCGTTGCTATCTTTTTCGCACTTCCACACAACTGATAATGAAGGAAGAACTTGTATTTATAGTGTGGATTTGAATGTTACCGTTGGAGAGAATCACATTCAAATCCATACTATTCTTTGTAAGTTCTGCAGCTTTCTAAGGCTGGTTGTCTTCCTTTCGTTGGTCCACGTCAGCTGGATTCCAACGGCTATATTCCTCAGCTTCAGTGCCTCGGAACATTCAGGATATACTGAGCATTCAGTATATTACTGAGTCTTCAGTAATTACTGTGCCTTCAGTATTTCTCTGAGTCTTCAGGTTCTCTGAGTCTTCAGTTTCTCTGAGTCTTCAGGTTTTTCTGAGTCTTCCTTCAGTTCTCAGTATCTTACTGAGTCTTCAGTATCTCAGTTTCTTACTGAGTCTTCAGAAACTAACCTGTTCTATATCTGCCGACTATACACGGTGCAGATAATATCCTGAACACTCTAAAACTGAATCCTGACTCATCTATCAAGATTATCCTGAACATGTCATACTCAGGGGTTTTGGGATCTAATCAAAATCCTCTTTATTAAATTCATTTCCCAACAGTTAGTATTCAGTAAGGGTAAATATTCAATTAACCTGAAATGATACTAACACATGCATTAACTCACAAGCATTTATTTCACTCAGTAATCATTTGAAATAAATGATAAATACCTGAGGAAATGAATGGGCGGGACTTTTGAAATTCCAGGGAAAGTCAAACAGTCTGCAGAAAAGGGGTTTGGGCACTATGCATAATCACCGTTTTGTAAAAATTTGCGACTATTTTCCTACTTATGTCGATTTAACCGATCCAATTTTAGCCAAAATACAATTGTGGTTGTCCCCAAACCATTGATTAACTGGGCATTGTTTTTCATCCTAAGGATTAATTCCTACTCTCTTATAAATACCCCATTCCTCACAAAGAAGAATTTATTCTTCATCACAAACCCTGCGATAAACCCTATCTTCAAAAACCTTCAAAATCCTCGAAAATGGCTCTTTCTATCTTCGCAAAACTCACTGAAACCAACAAGCCATACTATGAACATGTCATTTCCTTTGAGGGAATGACGAACGCGGCTCACGAAGAAGAAGCTCTCCATATGCTACGCCTTGCCAAATTGACTTTCTTTGTAGGAAATTGCCCAAAAGGAGAATACACAAAAGAGGTAATTGAGTTTGTTGCCAATATGCATCTAGATGAAGATAACTGCAAAGACTCTAAAATCATTGTGGCTCAATTAACAAAAAGCCATAAATATGCTAATTTTGTTCGCGAGATTATATTATTCCGAACAACTTAAATGCGGTTTATGAGTTACATGATAAAGGGGAAGATCCTACTTTGCATATGGCGGGCAAAGAGCAAGAGTATCTGGAGAAAGTTGTTGAACATCCGATTAAGTTTGAAGCTACTCTAAACAAGAAGCATTTAAAATTGAAATACCGAGTGCTTCTTGATATTGTTAGCAAATATTTTATGAGTGGATCGGGGATTTTTGAGCAAGTGAGCAAGCCCAAATTGCGATTGATGGCTGCAATCGAAGATTCTCCTGAAAAGGACTTCAACTGGCTACAATATTTGATCAAAGTTGTGAGTGATCAAGCCAAGCACATCCAGAGGGAACACGGAGCTTTGGTAATAAAAGAGAGAATTCTACATGCAACAAAGATTGCATTCATTCTGGAAACTTGCATCGAGGAAGAAGATACATTTGTCAAATCAAATATGTTTCCAAGGTCCAAAGTTATGTTCAGACAACTATCTCAGAAAGCCTCAAGGAGAAGGAGAGAAAAGACCTCTGAGTCTCAGGAGGAGACTGCTGGAGAAGAAACTGGGGAAGATGTTCCAGCGACTGAACCAACTCAGTTTAGGAGAACAAGGAAAGAAACTCAGAAGATAACTGAGTCCAACACAGAGGAAGAGAAACAGGTCAGGGGGAAAGCTCTGCTGAAACTGAAAAGAGAAACTGGAGAAAAGATGAGGAAGAAAGCCTTGGCTCCACAGCAAAAGAGGAGAAGGCTGAAAACTATTGCTGAACAAGAAGCTGGAGAGTCTGAGCAAGAGGAAACTCAGATTGATGCTCAGGTAGGTCTGAAGTCACCCCTGCAAGTTTTAGCTCAGGTGGTGAAGACCATTGGAGAAAAGGAGACTGGTATCGGATCAGACAAAATTTCACAAGAAATCTTTAAGGGTTCCCAACAACCCATTAAAGATAGCCAAATTTAGATCCCACCTTCTCAACCCTCAAAGCTAAAAGACACCCTGAATCTTGTGGAGCTATTAAAAGAACCATTCCTTGATCCTTCAGCCTTACAGATTGTTCAATATGAACCCACCTTCCCTGAGCAACCAAGTCCTCCACCACTGAAGAAAGGAGAAGCTGAAGAAACTGAGTGGAGAAGTAAGGGGGAACGTTTTGTTCTGGACAAATACCCTGAACTCTTAGCATACCCTGATCTTCAAGATATGTTCATTAGGCTGAGAACCACTGTCTACATCCTGAACCAAACCCTTCCTGATATTCTGAACATTGCATCATTCAGAGGAGAAGAGTGGTGTAATGAAGAGACAACCATCTTGACTGAGTTCTCAGGATTCAGGAAGACCAAACTCAGAATTAAGAACTCTGAATTTGATGAACTTGTGAAGAAGAAGATATCAAAGAAGAAGCCTGTAGAGGCGGGAGAGTCCAGTTTGGGAAAGAAGGATGGAGAAGAGGGAGGTGATGGAGTTGAGAAGGACAAAGAAGCTGAGAAGGATAAGCCAGCTGAAAAGAAAAAGTAAACTGAACAGAAAAGAATGGTGGATCACAAACCATCATTGCTGTTGAGTCTCAAATTCCTCAGACTGGAGATAAACCCCTTCAGGTACCTTTTGGCACTACTATTCCTTATGCCAAAGTTACTGAAGTACCCATCTATAAGTTTATTGATTTTTGTATGCAGACTGAGGCTCAATTTGAGAAAACATCACAAATTCCAGATATTAACTTAACTCCAATCCTGGATGAGCTTAAGAAAGTTGAGCCACTTGTGGCTAAAGTGACTCAGATGGAGATTGTCTTAACTGACCAATCCCAGAAGATGGGAAGTCTGAGTTCTTCTGCTGATGTGCACTCAGTCCAGACCGGACTTATCGAGAAGATAACTGCCTTGAATTCCAAGATTAATACAGTTGGGAAAGAAGTGTCTTACAAAATGGACAAGAAATATGAAGACAGAACTGCCTATCTGGAATCCAAACTAACTGAGAAGAATGAAGAGATGATCAAATCGGTTGTTAAGGGAATGAGTACTTTGCTCATGACCAAGATGACAGACATGTTGCATGAGGTCTTCTCAAAGCAGTTTGCCCCACTTGCTGAAGAAGTCTCCATGGCCAAGAATTATCTGAGAAGATTGGAGAATGAACATGATCATCTGGCTGGAGAAGTAAGGACCATGGGCAAGGAACAATTCCATATGGATGTTGCAGTCACTCAGATTCTCCCAAGGTATGATGTCAAAAAGGGGGAAAGGACATTTCACTCTACAAAGGGTGAGTTGGATAAATTGTTGGCGAAAACCTTGGAGAAAAAGGCTCGGGAAGAGGTAGAAGCAAAGAAGATTCTGATGGCTCTGGATGAGATTGAAGCAACTGAGAAATTGAAATTCATAGAGCCAGAAGAAACTGAGTTCACTCAGATAGATGCAAGCCACTCAGGAAGTTGCTGCTGAGAAAATGCTTATGAGAAGAGGCATTGAAACAAGTCTGACTGGTGAGGCTCATGCTAGAACTGAACCAAAGATGCCTGAGAAGAGGAAAGTTGTAGCATTAAAGGAGCCTAAAAAGAAGAGGAAGAAGATTGTTACCAGACCTGTACAAAGAAAACATGTCACTGATTTTTCTGAGTCTGAAGAATCTGAAGCACAGAAAGATCCGGAAGCTGAAGTGGAAAGACTTGGTGAGTATGAAGCAAGTTCTCAGCTGGGTGACTTTGATTGGCACAATACTCTCAAAGCTCTGAGATTAGAAAAGGAAAAGAAGATTGATGAATCTGTGTCAGGAGCTCAACTGACCAGAAAGAAGAAAGAAGAAGAACAGAAAAGAAGAGGATGCTTCAAAAAGTTCATATGCAGGAGAAGAGGAACTACAAAGGTACAGAAATGGCCACACATTGACAAATGGATGTCAATCCAGATCAATGATGCTTGGGAGGAAATCAAGAGAACATTCTGGTTCAATCATGATGTGCTGAGGGAATGGAGAGGAAGAAGTCCTGACAGGAATGAAACCTTCTTGGAATATCTTCTAACTTTCTACCCTGAGTATCTGCAGAAGTGGATCAATCTTGCAGATGAGCATAATGTTAAAATCATAGACCCTAGGCCATACATGTATCTGTTGGGAAATTAGGGGTGCCCGGATCTATTCGAGGTGTAATTAAATACATATTTAAATTAATTAATTAATTACTAACATGAATTAATCCTAAATCAATTCAACATAATAATTAATAAGCAAATAAACATCATGCGTACACATAATTCACGTAAATCCTAAGCATGCGGAATCTAGGAAATACGTAAATACTAACCTCTCGTAGACACAACTGCTGAGATGATGGATCTACCCAAAGTGCCTTCTTAAATATGTCTCACGTCCACGAACGTAATCCGGTGGGAGGATTATCAACGAACGATTTTAATTTTAAAGGAGAAAATAACATATTTGGCCACCACCTTTGTGGATTTTTAATTTTTCCAACACATGGAATTGCCCTTGGGGATGAAAAATTCATCCCCTATTTATAATACTAGGGTGGTCGAAATTTTTTACCTAGGAATAAGATGGGAAAATCTTTTTCTTGATCTCCAAGAAATCTTGAATATATCCAATATATTATTTTCTCTATATTTAAATTATTCCACAAAAATCCCACCTCCTAATATTAAAGATATTTTCGAAAAAAAACATCTAGTTAGGAAAGAAATAGGATCTTTGACTTTTCTTGAATTTATGGGATAAACTTGTATTCCAAGAATACATATTCCATAAAATCTTTCCAAGAAAATCTTTTTCTCTCTCCTATCCATTATTTTCGAAAATTGATGAGGAAAAATAAGGTAAAATATTTTCTTCTCATTTTCATTAATTGGACTTTAATTTGGGCTATTTGAGGGGCCTTTAGGAGAATTAAGATTGGACCTCCAATGGGCTATGAAGCTCTAATATTTAGCCAAAATATTATTCAAGCCCATTAATATTAATTTACTCCACTATAAAATTAATATTGAACTATCCATCTTAAACCACATTACGACTTCACAATAATATGGCTCTCGGTCATTATTTCCCGCGTTTAAGATTATCTTAGTCCATTAATTAATTAAGCCACTGAACAAGCTTTATATTAATTAATATCTTTGTCCTTGGAGTAAAGACAGCTCAACATTATTATTCATACCGGAAATAAATTTCCACTTGCAAGATTTGGTATGATAAAGATTCTGAGCCCACCAAGGGGACAAATCAAGCAAGCCGTACTTGCACGCGATTCTCCGTATTAAATCTTAGCAATCGTCATGTAATTAATAATATTGCCCAAGATACAAGGTATCAAATCGCATTGATTTTCTTCCCATCATAAGTCAAAGCAATAATTATTAATTTCACACGATCCTATTTGAGGGACGAAGATTAAGAAATAACGAACCACTGAGGTCTAATTCTTGTATATTCAGTACCGAAGAATTTATCCTCTTGTAGGTCCTATTCAGTGCATCACAATGCACTAGTGTAATCTCTTGGTCAAGACAAGTCAATCTGAGCCTTACACTTCAACCTTTCATGATGGGTTGTTCATTTCCATCTGGGTTGTGAATTTGCACTTAGTCACGAGGAACTGTTAATTTGATCTTCTGTGATTTGGTATCACCAAATTAACTACAACGTAACACGTACTGACTTATCAAACGGGAATGCAGTAAATATATATAACATTCATTCATATTTAATGCAACATGTGATAAATAATTTATTTCAGTAAAATAAATAAGAAATTCAGTTTGGTTATACAAAGTAAAAGCATATTTTTCAGTATAACCCCAACAGTATCCTGCCCCTAGATCCAGCACAGGTTTTGTTAATGAAGTTGTTATTTCAAAGGAAGTTGCTGAATATGCTGCTCAGATGGGATTAACTGGAAGCCATCCTGAGATCATCAAGCAGAGAGATGAGCTGAAGAGAAGATACTATGGGATGTTCAACCTTGAAGTCCCTGAGGATGAGATAGAGGAATACTAAAGATGGAGCTCAGTTTGTCTGGATCTCAGTAGATCTTTTTTTTTTCTGTTAATTTGTAAAATCTCTATCATACATCAATGAAATAAGCTCTTGTTATGTTGATCGACAAAAGATAATATCTCATTATCTTCCTTAAAACTGAGTGTCATACTAGTTCTGGTGTCTCATCCGATTGATAAGGTAAAACTAAAACCTGTGATAGGTTAGGTTTTCTTAATAATGTAATAGATGGTTTTGACATCATCAAAAAGGGGGAAATTGTTGGGAGATGAATTTAATATAAGAGAAGATTTTGAATAGATCTCAAAACCCCTGAGTATGACATGTTCAGAATGATCTAAGATAATTAGAATACAGGTTTCAGTATAGTTAGTTTCAGGAAGTATCTGCACCATGTATAGTCAGCAGATACCTCTGAGATTCATAGGTTAGTCACAAACTAAGGGGGAACTCAGTTAACTGATTTAAGCATCGGAAGACTCAGATGATACTGAAGACTCAGACGACCTGAAGACCTGAAGAATATCTACCTGACGACATATGGATTGAGGAAGTCTTACACATTTATGGGAAATAAATATTATCCAAATATTTGATTGCAGACAAAAGGAATTGGAATTAAGTGTCTTTTAAGGTTGTCTAATGCAGAGAGATTGACCTAAAATAGTCGTTTTGTTGTCTCTACTCACTGAAGTCAAAGACCAATGAGAGAGCAACAACGTTGTACTTCAATGACATAGAAAGCGACCTGTCACTAAAGAGTGTCAGATATGCTGAGTTCCAGTCTGCAAAAACAAAGTGATTGGCTGCATTGGTTACATGTTACCCAAACCATGCAAGGGCATATTCAAACCCTAAAATAGCCATTTATCACTAACCATAAGAGGAAACCCTTGATGTTATCTCTTCCAACGTATAGTTTTTCAAGAGTGACCTTGGTGAGTTGCCTATAAATACCAGTTACCTTCAACGTTGCAAGGTTACGGGAAATCAAGCAACTCAAGAGCTCATTCGTATTCAAGTTTTTACTGTGAAGCACTCGAAACCCTAAGAATTTCCCAAGTGTTTCTTCTTTAAAGATAGCTCATTTACTAAGCCTAGAATTTGTTAAGTATCCAAATCTTAGTAAGAGATATCCTAGCCTTTTGCATCTGTTTTTATTGTAAAAGGATATCTCACCTTAGTTGGAAAATGTAATACCCCGAACCAAAAATACGAGGTTTTAATGGAAGTTTAAATGTTTAATTTTATTCTAATGTGAGATGAATTTTGTTTCAAGAATTTTATTTTCAGGAGGTCGAAACGAGCAATCTGAGCCTGAAGCACTCCTAGAACTATACGAAAATAAATAAGTTCAAAGGTTTGATTAATAAAATATTTCTCAAAATTAAAATCCGATGACGACAATCCTGTATCGTCAAAATAAAATCGAATTACCAAATATAAGTCCAACTATGTTTATAATTGTTCTTTATTAGTATGTGTAATTTGGAAAAAAAAAACCAAAATCTCCCTCTAACACTCTTAGTATTATTTTAACTAACTATAACTTAATATATATTAATATTTAATGTATTATGTCACATGGAATAATTGGTAAGATTAGGAAGCTTATTAAGTACAACTCCTATATTTATCTCCTAAGTTGACCCCCCCCTACTCCTTAACCACTCTTAAACTCCATTTTTACACTTCTAACAAGCTTCCACTAAGGATTCAAGGTGATTGAAATCCAAAAGCTCAATCAAGGTACGAAAATCATTGAGCTTGTACGATTTTTATTTAATTATTGGCTAGTTATAAAATTCTGAAATTTTTGTGTGATGTTCTAGTTTACGTCTTCTACCACATGCTAAAATTTAGTAATTTTTGGATGTATGGTTTATTAGTTAAGAATCTTGCAAGAAAACTGGGTGGTTTGTGTATGTTTCAGGAAAACGAAGAGGAAAGGATTTTGGGAGAATTTTTTTACATGAGACTTATTTTGGATAGATTTTATACTTGATCAAGATCATATCTGAAAAAGGTTGCATTTTATTTCGAAGTTTTGATATTTTATTTGGATTTTTGAAGTGTTGGCTATGAAACTGCATGTTCAGTCCCCTGTTCTGGATTCAAGGCTTGATATCTTCTACTTTTGGCTAAAATATTAGTTGGAGTTTGGTACAAACTTATTTAAGAGCCAAAGCATTTTATTAAAATTTTCCAAGTTAAACAGCTTGTTTGAAATTGAAAATTTGAATTTAATTACTCGATTACTTTTATAGAAATTTCAAGTTGTGAACATGTTCTATATGCCAATATATCCCTACACACACACACACACACATATATATATATATATATATTATGAGTAGTCAAAGTATTTTTTAAAAGATTTTTTGCAAAAAACCGTTGGTTTGTTTTCACTAAATGGAAATGTTTGTTCAATCAAATCCTTAGAAGTCAACTTGTTGGGAAATTTATAGTTTTGATGAAAGTTCCAACAACACTTGTAATAGGACCAGAAGACCTACATCAGCCGAGTCTGCTAGTTGAAGCTAAGTCAACCGGCACCAGAAGACTCTATCAGGTAGACTGATCAGTTCAGACTGATCAGGTCAGCTCACCAGGTGAAATCTGATGTTTCACCTAATCATACGTCGATGATCTGAACAAGAAGAATGTCAAGCTTAGTTGGAAGAACAGCACTGAAAAGTGAGTCTGCTATCCAATAAGAACAAGACACGTATGATCGGAGCCGGCAATTGCGGGATTTGATTTTACCTCTCTGAAACGGCTACAAAGTACAAATTCACGCTTTCGGCCATGCCGTTCCTGAAGCTAGTCACATCAAGCCTGCAAGTCTACCAAATATAGCCTGAAATTCAAATTGCTCTCCAACGGCTCTTTGATTTCAAGGTCTATATATATGGGATTACACTTTAGAGTGAAACACGGAAATAACGAACGAAAACGCTGAACAATCAAGAAGCTCAAGCTAATTTCAGATTTCCGCACAAGAACACGATCAAGAAGAATATTTTTATTAAGTGTTCATCCCATAAGTTCTTAGCATAGAAATCTTTTCATCTAGCTGATTAGGCTACTTATACGCAAGAAAAGATTTCATAGTTGGAACCTCAACAATCTTACCCAAACCCCCAAGTTAGGTTAAGTTGTTTAGCAAGATTTCAGACTAGGGTTTCTAGTTCTGATTTCTGGGATCGGTTGAGTGTGAACTCTTTAAACATCTAGTCGGTGTACTGTGTTGGACTTACACATAAAACAAAGTCCAGTTGGTTAAGTCGGTGCCCCTTTTGATAGGGAAGAGTGGACGTAGGACTGGTTTGTCCGAACCACTATAAATCTTGTGTGCCTCTACTGCTTTGATTAACTGTTCACATAATCGCACACAACCTTTAAAGCGCATATATATTCCAAGTTGAGATCAGCTAGCACCAAGCTTCTGATCTGATCATACTTGACACTTCAGTCAACTGATTAAAAGATTAACCTTGGAATCTGATTTATCAAAACTGGTTTTTCACACGGGTAAAACTTAAGCTTCCGCACACATCAGTTAAACTGATAGTTACCGAACTGATCTGCTTCAGGCGATCAGTAAGTTGGTTATCAGCCCAAACTGATTCACTCGCACTCTGATCAGGCTAACTGCCCTCACACCTGATCTGCACGAAAAGTTTTCAGAAGTCTATTCACCCCTCCCCTCTAGACTTCTGCCCTCACTAAACCCGTTCGGGACCTACACAACTCCCTATACTTATGTGGTTACTTGTGAATGATATGCTTATGTGTATGTTTTGAATGTGAAAACCCTAAGGAATGGAGCTTAACGTCCCCGTTAAACTCATTAATGAATCTTCGATAAAACTTAATGATTTCTGAATAAGACTAACTATGAAACTGTGCTAGGTGAAGTGTGGCCAGAACACGGACATCCACGTTTCACTCTCATCTTGCATTTTTTTCAAAGAGTTTAACTTTACTTTAATGTTTTTGGGCGGGATCGTTTTAAATTCCGAAGAAGGTCAACAGTCATTTAATGCCCTGTTACATTAATGACCAATGAGGATGTTTTGGCGGCTTACTTTTCGGAGATCGTCGGTTCGTATACCCGATTAATCGGAGATTAATCTCAACCGTTGTTTTTCACCTAACCAGTGCGATTCCCCACGATCTCGAAGCTATTTATACCCCAATAAGCAATTCGAGCCAAAATTTTATCAAACCCTTCGTTCCCAAATCCTCTGCAAATAAATCGCCTTTGCCCAGAAATTCCCAAACCCTAAAATCTTCATTTCTTCAATCAATCTCTAAAAATGGCCCCAACCTTGTTCGAGAGATTAGCCGAAACCAACAAGCCTTGGAACGAGTTCATTGTCTCACTCGAAAGCACAACCAACTCAAAGCCAGAAGAGGAGGCTCAAGATATGATTCGATCGGCTAAACTCATCCATCTAGTCGCCCAGAGACCGGACCGTGAGTTCTTGAAAGAGGTAATCAATTCATCTATAACTTGAAGATAGATGAAGAGGATCAGATGCATTCTAAGATTATTGTATCACATTTATAGCAAATCATCCAAATACATCGATTTTGAGAGGATCTCAGTATATAGTTCGAAAAAATCAATGATGTTTTTGAGCTTTGTGATAGAGGAGAGGATCCTCGATGTATATATATGTCGTAGAGAAAGGGAGTACTTAGATAGGATTACTGATAATCCTGTTAAATTTGAGGCGACATTGCATAAAAGGCACTTAAAGCCACAATATCGTGTCTTGATGGATATTGTGAGCAAGAGCATCATGAGTCTTGCGGGGAGTTTTGAGCAGATCAACCCTCAAAGCTCGGATTGATGGCGGCAATCGAGGCCTCACCCACCATCGACTTCAACTGGCTGAAATTTTTGATTCGCAGACGGTGAGTGAAAGCGAACCAAAGTTTTGAAGAAGGTTGACGGGGCGATCTCAATAAAAGGTAAGATCCACCATGCCACCAAAATTGCTTATATTTTGGAAATGTGCAGAGAGGAGGAGGATATCTTCGCCAATTCGACCTCATTCCCTAAGTCCAAAATTCTCTTTAAGCCCATTCTTTCGCAAAAAAAAGGGGACATCGGGGGAAGAAAGAAAAGAAGGTAGAATCACCGGTTGCGGCTGAAAAAGAGACTCAACAAACCAGGGGGAAGGTTTTGTTGGAGGCAAAGATGGAGCAAGGTGCAAAAATAATGAAGCAGAAGAACCTTGCCCCAAAGCGCAGAAGATTGGGGGTTCTCACCGATGAAGATGGCAGTGATTCTGAGGAGATTCAACCTGAGGGCCAAACCGCTCAGAGTTCGCCATTGCAAGTTTTGGCTCAGGTTATCTCAAAGGCACAACAACAAACTGAGGAGCAGATCTTCTCTGAGGTGCTTGAGACATCTCTAAGTTCAGATAAAATTTCTCAGGAAATTTTCAAAGGAACTCAGGCCTCAAAGATTCCTACCAAAGAAGTGTCAGCTCAGACAGCAGAAGAGCCAACTCAGAGTCAATCTAAGGATACGCCAGCTCAGGCCTCAGAACCCACTCAGATCAAACCGAGGACCCGATCAAGACAACCTTCAGAGGTCAGCCGAGACTCGGGAGCGAGAATATTCTTGATGAGCTCCCGAGTGATCTACTTCTTGATCCTCAGCAGGCTTCCAATCGAACCAGAGAGCCCGAGATGGGAAGGGCGAGGTCAAGAAGGCGAGTGGAGGAGCAAGGGGGAACGGTTCATTCTTGACCGCTACCCTGAGCTCAGCTCATACCCTGATCTGCAAGATGTTTTCTTCAGATTAAGGACAACTGTGTTCATTCTCAATCAGACTCTTCCCGAGATGCTTGATATTCTTCGCTTTTCAGAGGGGAAGACGGGTGGAATGAGGCGATTTTTTTTGACCGACTTCTCGGGGTTCGAAGGACAAAGCTCGAGGATGAAAAACTCCTATTTTGATGAAATTTGGTTCGGAGGAAGTTAGCCGAGAGAAAAGTTTCTTGAAGTTGGTTCCCCTAAAGCAGCGGTGGAGACAAATCTCAAGATGGAGATGGGGACCAACAGGGAGATGTTGAGGATCAGTCTCAGATGGAAAAGGAGACTTCTGTTGCTGATCAACCTGAAATTGGTCAACCTCAGACTGAAGCTAGCACTCTTCAGATACCTTTTGGCACTATTAACAATTATGCCAAAGTTACTGAAAGTTTTATCTTTAATTTTAAATCGTCGATAAGCGATCGAGGCTCGATTGGGCTGGAGCTCGGGATGAAGTCAAGCTTCAGGATGATCAAACAGTACAGAAGGTGCAGAAGGTTCCTGAGATTGATCTCACTCCCTTGATGGAGAAACTTGAGAAGGTTGAGCCAATGATGATCAAGATTGCTAAGATGGAAGAAACATTGGCCAATCAAGCTCAAAAGATGGAAGGTCTTAGTCACTCTTCAGAGCTGGAGCTAATCCAAAACACTCTGACCTCACAGATGACCTCCATGGAAGATAAGCTGAATGAAAAGCTGGAGGGAGTCAAGGATGAGCTCAGTGCTGAAATGAAACAGAAGCACCAGGAGTCAACTGCATTTCTAGAGGTGAAATTGGCAGAGAGGAATGAAGTGATGATAAAATCTGTTGTTGAGGAAATGAGCTCAATGCTCATGACCAAGATGACATAGATGTTCAAAGAAGCACTCTCTGGCCAGTTTGCCCATTTATCTGAAGAATTTTCTGTGGCCAAGAACCATCTAAGGAAATTTGGAAGATTTAACAAGATCGAGATAGTGAGGAGAGGTTCATTGTGTGAGCAAAGAGCAATATCACATGGACACAAAGACACTCTAGACTTCTTTCAAATTAAAGAAGAAGGGGAAAAGGAAGGTGAAGACCTCGGGAAGTTCATGGCACGTGCTTTGGGAGAAGAAGGCTCGTAAAGATCTTTGAAATGTATAACCTAGCCAAAGCCTTAAGAGAAGTCGGCTCTTGAGAAGTTGAAGTTCGCTCGGTGGAGAAGCTTTATCTACACTCGAAGTTTCGAGCAAACCATGCTTGATGTTGCAAGAGAGAAACCGAAAAGTGCTAGAGCAAAGGTTGGAACAAGCCAATTGCTGGCGATTTGCCTATGAAGAGGAAAGTCTTGGGCGTTGTTCAACTCAGAAGCAAGCGTCGGCGAAGGCTTCTAAGCCAATCCGAGAAAGTTCGATTCTCGATGATGAAGAAACGGAAGAATCGAGTCTCAACCTTAGAAGAAAGTCTTCAACACGAGAGATGCTCAAGACACTCCAAATAGAAACAAGCTAAGAAAGTTCTTCGCCCGGTCTCGCGAGCGTCTGCGGATCGAAAAGAAGATAGACGAAGAGCAGAAGCGAAGGAGTGAATTCAGAAAGTTTGCGAGCAAGAGGAAAGGGACATCAAAAGCACTAAAGTGGCCCCACGTTGATAAATGGATGCCTATCAAACTCAACGATATGTGGGAAGAGGTCAAGAGAACCTTCTGGTTCAATTATGATGTTCTCAGGGAATGGAGAGGGGAAAGCTCAGATCAGAATGAAGAATTCATTGAATATCTCCTAACCTTCTATCCAAAGTATCTACAGAGCTGGATTAATCTTGCGGATGAAGGAGAGGTACAGATAGTAGCCCCTGGTCCATATTCTTATCCTCCTCCGAAACTTGGTAATGGCCTGGTAAATGAGAAGGCCATTACTCAAGAAATTACTCAGTATGCTGGTCAGTTGGGTCTAACAGGAAACAGTCCGGATATCATTAAGGAGGGAAATGATCTGAAGAAGAGATTTTTTAGAATGTTCGACCTAGAGGTGCCCGCTGATGAAGTTGAGAATGAAGCAAACTGAAGAGCAGAAGACTGAAGAGCCAAATCAGAAGACTGAAGACTCAGAAGATTCTGTAATCTTTAAAAAAAAATTGTCTTTTTGATTTTGTTGATAAACTCATTGTAATCTGTAATGGGATACCAATCATCAATGAAGATTTATCATTATGCTCAAAAGATAATATCTCATTATCTTATTTACATGTCTTTTATTTTGATATGCTGAATGCATGTCTCTAAACTGATTGTATGTTGATAAGGAGGAAATTGTTTAAGTATTTGGTAATGAACTACTTAAAGAGATTCATTACTGAAGAAATTGCTGAATGATTTAAATTGTTGGGAGACAACCAATCTTGTAATAGGATAAACTGAAACCTGAGTATAGGTTATATGTTTGTAACAAGATAGGTTTTGGCATCATCAAAAAGGGGGAAATTGTTGGGAGATGAATTTAATAAAAGATATATGATTTTGATTAGATCCCAAAACCCCTGAGTATGACATGTTGAGAATGATCTTGATAGTTGAGTCGAGATTAGGTTTTAGAGTATTCAGGATGTTATCTCGCAAAATGTATAGTCAACAGATATAGTTCGAATAGGTTCGAAGACTCGAAGAACTTCAAGATGTTTTCGAAGAAATGAAGTTTCGAGATGAAATGGAGGTTTCAAGACTTCGCAGAAATCGAGATATCAAGACTCAAGAGGATCTTGAGGAATCAAGACTCAAAGACGAAGATTCAAGTATCGATCCAAGAGACTCGAAGACTCGTAAGACTCGAAGACCTCAAGACACGTAAGACTCAAGACGCAAGACGTAAGACCGAGAATTGAAGATCAAGAATCTTTTGAAGGCACAGAATTATCAAGACTCAAGAATATATTGAATGCTCGAAGATGAACTCCGAATGTTCCGAGGCAATGAATATATCTATCTCAAGGATGTAATACTGAGAAGATCGTTATTCCTTAGAAAATAGATATTTGCCAAGACATTCAAATGCAGACAAAAGGAACTAAGTCAGAAGTGTTGTTAAGGTTATATCAAACTCAGAGTTTGTAACCAAAAGAGCCGTTGAAAGGTGTCTACCTTTAACCGGAGACAAAAGTCAAAAGAGGAAGACGACATTTGTACCATATCGACAATCGATAAAGGATCATTGAAAAAGATGTCAGATGTACAAAAGTTCCAGACTGCAAAAAGTGAAGACCGGATACATGAAAGGCTATTGCCTAAAACGTGTTAGGGAGTTTCAAACCCTAAATATAGTCGTTTCTCACACACCATAAGAGGAAACTCACGAAGTTATCTCTCCAACGGATAGTTTTCAAGAGTGACCTTGGTGTATGCCTATAAATCTTGGTGACCCTCTACATTGTAAGGTTACGGAAATTTATACATAACTCAAGAGCTCAAACTTATTCTTGCAAAAGTTAAAGCACTCGAAAAACTTAGAATTTCCCAAGTGCTTCTATATTGAAGAGAGCTCACTATACTAAGCCTAGCTTGATAAGAATTATCCAAAGCTTAGTCGAGATATCCTAACCCTTTGCATTGTGCTTCATTGTAAAGGATATCTCATCCTAGTTGGAAACCAACCGAGAAACCCCAAACCCTTGAGAAGGTAGTTGGAGTGTGTTTGTTGGTGAGAAGAGTTGTAAAGAGTTAGTAAACTACGCGGAGTAGTCGAGAAAAACTCTAGAGGAGAAGTTAGTAAGCCTAGGGGGGTAGTCCGAAAAGCTTGTTTGTGTTTGAGTAAGTAAACTAAGGAGGTAGTCAGAAATCTCAAGGTTGGGTTGAGTAAGTAAACTACGTGGAGTAGTCAGAAAACTCAGGGCCGAGTTGAGTAAGTAAACTACGCGAGGTAGTCAGAAAGCTCAGAAGTGATTAGTGAATTTCTCGAGGATCGAGAGAGTGGGACGAGGAGCTTGAGTCTCGAACCACTATAATTGTTGTGTTGTTTATTGCTTCCCTTATCTATGCTTAACTGTTGCATTGACTTGATTTTGAAAGCATACTTTTCACTGATATTCAGTTGGAATCAATCCACTGAAGTTGCATGTAATTGAATCACAGCTTAATCACTAATTCATAAAGGGAAGGTTTTCAGCAAAGCTTAAAACGAGTATAAACTAAAGGGTCAACCATTTAAGACGATCGAAAGTAGCTAGAACAGAGATAGTTACCAAAACCGAACTCTCTTCGAGGATTGAAGAAGTTAGTTATCGATCCATGCAACTCGGGATCTCGACACTCGGGACTCGGTTGGGATTATCTCGAGGTATCTCGAAAGTTTTCGGGATCACTGTCTCGAAGAGACTTTGACTCGAGAGCGATCTGTGCTTCTCGTAACCTAATCTTCGTGGATTCTCGACCCAAGATGACCTCAAGAAGAAAAAGTTTTAAAAAACACCGAACACGTGTATTCCCCCATACACGCGTAAGACTCATTTTAGGACGGGACCAACAAGTGGTATCAGAGCAGTGGTTCAACTTGACCACCTGCTGTGTTGACCAAAGTTTTATTTTCAAAAATACTTGTTGTCTATCTGAACTGATCTTATTTGCTGAATTTTTTTTTCAAAAGATCAGATAAAATATCTTCTAAAAAACTTCCCATGTTCTCAGTGGAGAACTATGATCTATGGAGAGTGAGAATGCAGGCTCATCTATATTCCAAACATGAGCGTATGTGGAGAGTGGTCTCTCAAGGACCATTCCAATTTACTGTGGTGAATCCCAGAGGAACAGAAGATGAGAGAATTGATCCTAGAGCAGAATCTCCTAAGTCTGATGACCAACCCGACTCGAGGAGAGAAAGTTAGTCAATCTAGACTATATTGCAAAAAGACACACTATACAAAGACAATTGATGATGGTTCGATGGGAATGATCTCTCACGTAAAAGCGCTAAAGAGATTTGGGATACACTACTGAATGTGCCAAGGCACAGATCATATAAAAAGAAAACAAAACTTTCGGTGGCAATTGGAAAGTTTGATAGTTTTTTGAAATGGATGATGGTGAATCAATAGACAAATTGGAAGTCGATTCACTAAGCATCATGAATGATCTAAATGCACTTGGAAAGAAATATCCACAAAGAGAAGTTGCATTGAAAATTCTTAGAGGTCTTTCTAAGAAATGGGATATTCATGCAGTGGTGATTGAAAACACCAAGAACATTAATTCAATGCCATACCAACAAGTCTTCTCGAAATGAAGGCCTATGAATTTGTAATTGATAAGAAATCCAAAAAGGTCGACAAAGAAAGATGATTCATCATCTAGTAAGAATGTGGCTTTAAAAGCCAAAGATAAAACTCAGTAAAACTAGAGAGTTCGAGAACCCCATGCCAAAAAATCGGGATGAGCTTGAGGAAAAGCTAAAGATCGATGGCAAGAAGGTTTGACAGACTTAATAAGTAGATTTGGAAAATACAAAAGCTATTACAGAACCACAGTACCGAAGAAACCCGAGGACAGATCAACCGAGAAGAAGAAGGACACGAAAATTTGAAGGATCTTCATCCGTAAAGAAGGACTCCAAGTCCAAAGAAGAAAGTGATCTGGATGATGATACCAACAGATGCTATAATTGTCGAAGAAAGGTCACTTCCCAAGATGATTGTCCAGATTTGAGTGCTAAGGAGAGAAGAGAAAGGCAAGCTAAAAGAGACAAGAAGTTCTCTAGCAAAAAAGGCCATGGTTGCGAAGAAGAACATTACGAGGAGGGATCTAGCTCTTGAGATGAGATATTCTCGAGACAAATTGAAAGTGATGACATCCATCGATGGCCATTGAGGAGGTAAACTCTTCTTTCTCTGTTGTTGCTCCTACACTAGCACAAGAGTTTTCAAGTTCCACTAAAAACAGTCATTTTGACTTGATGGATTCTTTTGAGAATCTGATGAAGGACTATGCTGTTTTGCAAGGACTGCTAAATAGAACTCAAGAGCAGAATAAGGAACTGAAAGCTGAAAATCTAAAATGGAAAGACTTTAGCAATATCAAATCACTTCTCAATTAATGGGAGCTCTCGATGAACTGGATGTTCGAAAGTACAACTCTCGAGAGAAAGAGAAGTTGATAATGTCCCTAATCGAAAAAGCTAGAGAAATCCAATCGAAGTGATTGACTAATCGGGACTAAGTTCAATGACCTCTCTGAGAAGCATGAAACTCTACAGAACTGTGAGGATAGTGCACAGAAGAAGTTAACTCTATTGAATAATGCATCTAATGTAATAGATGAAATTCAGAGTTACCAGAGATCTGTGACTATAAAATATGGATTGGGATACATTCCAGGGGGAACCTCACAAGGTCATCTGAATGCTGCATCAAGTAGCAAGAAAAGAATCTTTTGTAAAACCCGGTGGCACCTACACTTCAAATTGAAGAAATGCCCAAGGTGTTAGACAAGGGTAAAGGACATATGGTCTCAGTAAAACTGAATGATCAGGTTAGAAAGCCCAAACCTCGGTGTGACTAGAAAATCGAAAGCAATCAATTCGAAAGTTTCGTAAGTACTTCAAAAGCCTCGGGCTAAGAATGCAAACCCGAAAAGGCTCCACATTGAACCATCGGAGGAATCTCGGATGAGAAACACTCAAGCAGAGACATTCTCAATGAAGAGACCAAGTCCTCGGTATCTTTGAAAGACCAGATTTCAAAGACAGCAACCTGAACCCCACTTGCCTAAGGGTAAAGGTTACCCGAACCCGAGTCAACAAAGATTTAGACCAAAATTTCGCAGAAAAAGCCTAAGCATCTGAATGTAAGGCCTTAACCAAAGAAGAATTCAAAAGCCCATGTTCATGCTAAAGCGAGCACACATACACGTAAAAACCGCTAAGGCATCCGAGTAGTAGATGTGTATGTTGATGTTTATGGAAGACAAATTAGCCACTCTAAAGTGATTAGAGTTGTCAAGGCGATTTGGATTCCGAAAAGGTACATCTAACCTTGTAGGACCCTACACAAACCGGGTACCTAAGAATTGATCTCATTTTTCAGAGGAAAACAAGGGCAATCGAATCGACTAAAGATCACAATGCAGCGATGAGCAGAGAGAAAAAAGCTCGATATATGGTATCTTGACATTGGATGTTCAAGACATATGACAGATACAAGAAGATACTCAATTGACTATGTTGAACAAAGAGGCCCACAGATCACTTTTGGAGATAACTCCAAGGGGGATGATCAAGGATATGGAACTTTGGAAATCGACTCAGTTCATATCCATGGTGTTTCATATGTATTCGGATTGAAGCATAATTTGCTTTCAATTAGCTAATTCGTGATAAAGGTTTTAATGTTGAGTTCTCTAAGAACTTATGTTTTGTGAAAGATGATACATCACGTAAAGTATTCTTGTTGGTACAAGAAAAGGGAATGTGTATCTTGGCGATTGGAGTTCAACTCCTAAAGATACATGTTTAGTTGCTAAAAGTTCCACAGATACCCGGTTGGTTATGGCATAAAAGAATGAATCACCTAAATTTCAAAACCCCGAACAAGCTTGCAAGATTAGCTCTTGTGAGAGGGTTGCCTAATGAAGTGTTCAGTAAGGAACATATTTGTGATGTGTGCCAGAAAGGAAAACAAATAAGAGCATCATTTAAAAGCAAAGTTGAGGTTTCTACTGAAAGAATACTTGATTCATCGCGATATGGATCTTTTTGGTCCTATAACACCAGTAAGCACTAATGGCAGGAAATACACATTGGTAGTAGTTGATGACTACTCAAGATATACTTGGGTCATATTCTTACTCAGTAAGAAAGAGACTCAGATAAAGTCGCCAGAGTTCTTGAAAAGGCTCAAAGATTGAGAAAAAAAAGTGTGGTCAAAATCAGATCTGACAAAGGAACTGAATTTATAAATCATATCATATCTGATTATTGTGCAACAAATGGAATTTCACATGAAACATCAACTGCAAGGACCCCTCAACAAAATGGTGTTGCTGAAAGAATGAACAGGACTCTGAAAGAAGCTGCAAGGACAATGATAGTGAAGTCGATATTCCTAAAAGATTTTTTTCAAGTCATCAACACCGCATGCTACTCTTAATCAGATCCATGTTGACCAAGAGTCAAGGCAAAACACCCTATGAGCTTTGGAATGAAAGGAAGCCTCTTGTTGTTTTTCTTTTCGTGTGTTTGGTTGCAAGTGTTTCATACACAATAATGGTAAAGATCAGTTGAAAACATTTGATAGTAAAGCTGATGAAGGAATATTCTTAGGATATTCTAAAGTCAGTAAAGCTTTCAGAGTTTACAACTGTAGGACTCTTATTGTGGAGGAAACACCTCATGTTGTTTTTGATGAATGCATTTGTGTTCGGAAGAAACAGAACATGATGCAGATGAACCTGACTAAGAGGATCACCAGATTAAGCCTCAAACGGAAAGATAAATCATCCATCGAACACGAAAAGAAGAAGTCACCACTATCTATGATTGGAGTGACTCAGACTCGAATAAAGAAGTCCAGGATGGAACTCGGGGATGGTGAGACTCGGAAAACCAACACTCCAAAGGTGACCAATCGAGCAGACACCGCCTGGACTCGGGTATGTGATGCCAATGAAGATGTGGTCACGGTGAGGTAAATTCGAATCTATCAACCAAAGGGGAACAAATGTCTCGACAATGTTCAATAGAATTTCCCGAGGAAGATGATTCCCTTTCTCCTTTTCTCGTTGTTCCTCGAAGTTTATCGATTTAATCGAACCTAACATTTCAAATGTTGAGGATACTATTGAAGGGGAACATCAAGAAGGAAATGGTTAGATAGTCATCCTACAAGTCGATTGTGGGTGATCTAACCGAAGGTGTTAAAACAAGAAGGCTCCATGGTGAGAGTGCACTATTCGGCCGCTTCCTATCGAGAAAGAACCTCTTGAGATTGTTGAAGCTCTACAAGATTCTCATTGGATTCTTGCTATGCAAGATGAGCTGAATCAATTCTCAAGGAATGAAGTATGGGAGCTAGTAGATAGACGCGAAAAGGCACAATGTCATTGGAACCAAGTGGGTTTTCAAAAATAAAAGAGATGAAAACAACAACATTGTGAGAAATAAGGCAAGGTTAGTTAGACAAGGTTATTCCCAAGAAGAAGGCTTAGATTATGATGAAACCTTTGCACTTTTGTTGCAAAGACTAGAAGCCATCGATTGTTTCTTGCATATCTTTGCCCACATGAAGTTCACGATCTATCAAATGGATTTGAAAAGTGCATTTTCGAGCGGTGTGCTTAAAGAAGAGGTTTATGTGGAACAATCTCCTGGTTTCAAACAGAATGACCAAGTTTACAGGCTCAAAAAAGCTTTGTATGGTCTCAAACAAGCACCCAGAGCATGGTATGATACTCTTTCTCAGTTTTGTACTGACCATGGTTTTGTCAAAGGGACTGTTGATAGAACTCTGTTCAGGATAGAGGATGGGGAAGATATCTTACTAGTTGAGATATATGTTGATGACATCATTTTTGGATCTCAAACCATCACCGTGTGAAAAGTTTTCAACATCGATGAAAGGCAAGTTTGAGATGTCAATGATGGGAGAGATGAATTTCTTTCTAGGTCTTCAAGTGAAACAATCAAAGGAAGGAATATTCATCAACCAGGCAAAATACACCGGAGATCTGATTGCTAAATATGGTGTACAGAATTGCAATGCAGTTAGGATTCCCATGAATAGTAACTACAAGATGGATCCTGATTCTGAAGGCAAATCAAGAAGCCATACCGATTATAGAGGAATCATTGGATCATTGCTTTATCTTCTGACAGTTAAAGTATCTTGGGATATAACATTTCTTTGTTGGGATATGTGCAAGATACCAAGCTAATCCTAAGGCTAGTCACATGGAGGTCGCCAAAAAGATCTTCAAGTATCTTAAAGGCACATGGAATAGAGGATTATGGTATCCAGCTGATGATAACCTTGAATTAACTGGTTACTCAGATGCTGATTATGGAGGTTGCAGAATTGACAGGAAGTCCACTTCATGAAATTGTCAATTTCTAGGAAGTAAGTTGATATCTTGGTTTTCGAAGAAACAAACCTCAAGAGTAACCAAGATTCTTGGTTTGAATACATGGTGCGAGGAAGCTATCGCGGCTCAAATTCTTTCGCTCGAGACAACAATTAAGGGATTATAAAGTTGTAGCCAATGAAGTACCAATATTTTGTGACAATAATAGTGTCATTGCTATTTCACAAAATCCCGATTATTGCACACACCGGATGCAAGCATGTGGATATCGGACATCACTTCATCGAGATCATGTCGAGAAGAAGGACATAAGGATGGAGAAAATTCATACCGATAAGCAAAAAAGTCGATATCTTGACTAAACCTTTGGTGGAATCAAGATTTCGTGAACTTTCGGTTGAATTAGGGATGTTAGAACCGGTGTATAGAGTAAAATGAAAAAAAAAAAATTGAAGATTTTCGGATGCATGAAACTTTCTCTTTAATTTTCTTGAGAAGCTCAAGATAAAATGGAAATCTTGAATCGAGTCTCAGAAACTCAGATTTCATCAAGGTCAAGACTTTCAAGAGCTTCTTGAACCTATTCAAGATTTTCGATTATTATCGACATTTAATCAAGGTCGAAGACTCAAGAAGACCGATAGAGGGAAATTAGTCCGAAGAAGTAATGACTCATGCGACTCATTTATTGCTTAAGTAAAACTCAGTAATCATTCGCAATAAATAAAAAACACCTGAGGAATGTTTTTGGGCGGGATCGTTTTAAATTCCGAAGAAGGTCAACAGTCATTTAATGCTCTGTTACATTTATGACCAATGAGGATGTTTTGGCGGCTTACTTTTCGGAGATCGTCGGTTCGTATACCCGATTAATTGGAGATTAATCTCAACCGTTGTTTTTCACCTAACCAACGTGATTCCCCATGATCTCGAAGCTATTTATACCCCAATAAGCCATTCAAGCCAAAATTTTATCAAACCCTTCGTTCCCAAATCCTCTGCAAATAAATCCCCTTTGCCCAGAAATTCCCAAACCCTAAAATCTTGATTTCTTCAATCAATCTCTAAAAATGGCCCCAACCTTGTTTGAGAGATTAGCCGAAACCAACAAGCCTTGGTACGAGTTCGTTGTCTCACTCGAAAGCACAACCAACTCAAAGCCAGAAGAGGAGGCTCGTGATATGATTCGATTTGGCTAAAACTCACCCATCTAGTCGCATAAGCCGACTGCACTGTGAGTTTGCGAAAGAGGTAATCGAATTCATCTCTAACTTGAAGATAGATGAAGAGGACTGTATGCATTCTAAGATTATTGTATCACATTTAGAGCAGTCGTCCAAATACATCAATTTTGAGAGGGATCTGTATATAGTTCTGAAAAATCTGAATGATGTTTTTGAGCTTAAAGCCACAATATCGTGTGTTGATGGATATTGTGAGCAAGAGCATCATGAGTCTTGCGGGGAGTTTTGAGCAGATCAGTACCCCAAAGCTCAGATTGATGGCGGCAATCGAGGCCTCACCCACCACCGACTTCAACTGGCTGAAATTTTTGATTCAGACGGTGAGTGAGCAGACCAAAGTTTTGAAGAAGGTTGACGGGGCGATCTCAAGAAAAGGCAAGATCCACCATGCCACCAAAATTGCTTATATTTTGGAAATGTGCAGAGAGGAGGAGGATATCTTCGCCAATTCGACCTCATTCCCTAAGTCCAAAATTCTCTTTAAGCCCATTGCTGCAAAGAAGCAGGCCATCAGGGGGAAGAGAGAAAAGAAGGTAGAATCACCGGTTGCGGCTGAAAAAGAGACTCAACAAACCAGGGGGAAGGTTTTGTTGGAGGCAAAGATGGAGCAAGGTGCAAAAATAATGAAGCAGAAGAACCTTGCCCCAAAGCGCAGAAGATTGGTGGTTCTCACCGATGAAGATGGCAGTGATTCTGAGGAGATTCAACCTGAGGGCCAAACCGCTCAGAGTTCGCCATTGCAAGTTTTGGCTCAGGTTATCTCAAAGGCACAAGAACAAACTGAGGAGCAGGTCTTCTCTGAGGTGCTTGAGACATCTCTAAGTTCAGATAAAATTTCTCAGGAAATTTTCAAAGGAACTCAGGCCTCAGAGATTCCTACCAAAGAAGCAGGCTCAGACCGCATGAAGAAGAGCCAACTCAGAGTCAATCTGAGGATACGCAAGCTCAGGCCTCATAACCCACTCAGATGCAAACTGAGGACCTGACTGCACAACCTTCAGAGGCTGCTGAGACTCAGGAGCAGAATATTCTTGATGAGCTCCCGAAAGTGATCTACTTTTTGATCCTCGCCAGGCTTCAATCGAACCAGAGAGCCCGAGATGGAAGAAGGGCGAGGCTGAGGAAGGCGAGTGGAGGGAGCAAGGGGGAACGGTTCATTCTTGACCGCTACCTCAGAGCTCCGCTCATACCTTGATCCGCAAGATGTTTTCTAGATTAAGGACAACTGTGTTCATTCTCAATCGACTCTTCCCGAGATGCTTGATATTGCCGCTTTCAGAGGGGGAAGATCGGGTGGAATGAGGAGAGCGACCTTCGACCGACTTCTCGTGGTTCGAAGGACAAAGCTCGTGATGAAAAACTCCGATTTTGATGAGCCGGTTCGAGGGAAGTTAGCCGAGAGAGAAAAGTTATCGGGTTGGTGCCCCTAGAGCCGGAGACAAATCTCAAGATGGAGATGGGGACCAAGAGGAGATGTTGAGGATCGGTCTCGGATGGAAAAGGAGACTTCATTGTCGATCAACCTGAAATTGGTCAACCTCAGACTGAAGCTAGCACTCTTCAGGTACCTTTTGGCACTATTAACAATTATGCCAAAGTTCTTGAAAGTTCTATCTTTAATTTCAATTATCGATAAGCGATCGACTTTCGGTTGGAGACTGGAGCTCAGGATGAAGCTGAAGCTCAGGATGATCAAATAGCACAGAAGGTGCAGAAGGTTCCTAAGATTGATCTCACTCCCTTGATGGAGAAACTTGAGAAGGTTGAGCCAATGATGATCAAGATTGCTCAGATGGAAGAAACATTGGCCAATCAAGCTAAAAAGATGGAAGATCTTAGTCACTCTTCAGAGGTGGTGCTAATCCAAAACACTCTGACCTCACAGATGACCTCCATGGAAGATAAGCTGAATGAAAAGCTGGAGGGAGTCAAGGATGAGCTCAGTGCTGAAATGAAATAGAAGCACCAGGAGTCAACTGCATTTCTAGAGGTGAAATTGGCAGAGAGGAATGAAGTGATGATAAAATCTATTGTTGAGGAAATGAGCTCAATGCTCATGACCAAGATGACAGAGATGTTCAAAGAAGCACTCTCTGGCCAGTTTGCCCATTTATCTCAAGAATTTTTTCGTGGCCAAGAACCATCTAAGGAGTCCGGAAGATTTAACAAGATCGAGATAGCGAGGAGAGGTTATTTTGTGAGCAAAGAGCAATATCACATGGACACAAAGACTTTCTAGACTTCTTCCAAATTACGGTGCCAAGAAGGGGAAAAGGAAGGTGAAGACCTCGGGAAGTTCATGGCACGTGACTTTGGAGAAGAAGGCTCGTAAAGATCTTTGAAATGTATAACCTAGCCAAAGCCTTAAGAGAAGTCGGCTACCGAGAAGTTGAAATTCGCTCAGTGGAGAAGTTTATCTACACTCGAAGTTTCGAGCAAACCATGCTTGATGTTGCAAGAGAGAAACCGAGTGCTAGAGCAAAGGTTGGAACAAGCCAGCCCTCTTGATTTGCCTATGAAGAGGAAAGTCTTGGGCGTTGTTCAACTCAGAAGCAAGCGTCTGAAGGCTTCTAAGCCAATCCAGAGAAAGATTCTCGGATGATGAAGAAACGGAAGAATCGAAGTCTCAACCTCGGAAGAAAGTCTTCAACACGAGAGATGCTCAAGACACTCCAAATAGAACAAGCTAAGAAAGTTCTTCGCCGGTCTCGGGAGGCGTCTCAGGATCGAAAAGAAGATAGAGCGAAGAGCGTAAGCGAATGAGTGAATTCAGGAAGTTTGCGAGCAAGAGGAAAGGGACATCAAAAGCACTAAAGTGGCCCCACGTTGATAAATGGATGCCTATCAAACTCAACGATATGTGGGAAGAGGTCAAGAGAACCTTCTGGTTCAATTGTGATGTTCTCAGGGAATGGAGAGGGGAAAGCTCAGATCAGAATGAAGCATTCATTGAATATCTCCTAACCTTCTATCCAAAGTATCTACAGAGCTGGATTAATCTTGCGGATGAAGGAGAGGTACAGATAGTAGCCCCTGGTCCATATTCTTATCTTCCTCCGAGACTTGGTAATGGCCTGGTAAATGAGAAGGTCATTACTCAAGAAATTGCTCAGTATGCTGGTCAGTTGGGTCTAACAGGAAACAGTCCGGATATCATTAAGGAGGGAAATGAGTTGAAGAAGAGATTTTTTGGAATGTTCGACCTAGACGTGCCCGCTGATGAAGTTGAGAATGAAGCAAACTGAAGAGCAGAAGACTGAAGAGCCAAATCAGAAGACTGAAGACTCAGAAGATTCTGTAATCTTTAAAAAAAAATGTCTTTTTGATTTTGTTGATAAACTCATTGTAATCTGTAATGGGATACCAATCATCAATGAAGATTTATCATTATGCTCAAAAGATAATATCTCATTATCTTATTTACATGTTTTTTATTTTGATATGCTGAATGAATGTCTCTGAACTGATTGTATGTTGATAAGGAGGAAATTGTTTAAGTATTTGGTAATGAACTACTTAAAGAGATTCATTACTGAAGAAATTGCTGAATGATTTAAATTATTGGGAGACAACCAATCTTGTAATAGGATAAACTGAAACTTGAGTATAGGTTATATGTTTGTAACAAGATAGGTTTTGGCATCATCAAAAAGGGGGAAATTGTTGGGAGATGAATTTAATAAAAGATATATGATTTTGATTAGATCCCAAAACCCCTGAGTATGACATGTTCAGAATGATCTTGATAGTTAGTCGAGGATTCGGTTTTAGAGTATTAGAGGATGTTATCTCGCAAAATGTATAGTCGGCAGATATAGTTGAGAATAGGTTTCAAGACTCGAAGAACTCAAGATATGTTTTCAAGAAATGAAGTTTGAGATGAAATCGGAAGGTTTCAAGACTCGCAGAAACCGAGATATCAAGACTCGATGAGGATCTTGAGGAACTAAAGACTTAAAAGACAAAGATTCAGTAGTATCACCAAGAGACTCAGAAGACTCAAGACTCGGAAGACCTCAAGACTCGGAAGACTCAAGACGCAAGATCAAGATCGAGAATTGAAGATCAAGAATATCAAGGCACAAGAATTATGAAGACTTCGGTAATATATCAATGCTCAAGATGAACTCAATGTTCCGAGGCAATCAATATATCTATCTGAAGGATGCAATACTGAGAAGATCGCGATTCCTTAGAAAATAGATATTTGCCAAGACATTCAAATGCAGACAAAAGGAACTAAGTCATAAGTGTTGTTAAGGTTATATCAAACTCAGAGTTTGTAACCAAAAGAGAGTTGAAAGGTGTCTACCTTTAACCGGAGACAAAAGTCAAAAAGAGGAAGACGACATCAGATTATCATCGATTAATCGATAAAAATGGTCATGTGAAAAAAAGATGTCAGATGTACAAAAGTTCTAGACGCAAAAAAGTGAAGACCGGCTACATGAAAGGCTATTGCCTAAAACGTGTTAGGGAGTTTCAAACCCTAAATATAGTCGTTTCTCACACACCATAAGAGGAAACTCACGGCTATCTCTCCAATGGATAGTTTTCAAGAGTGACCTTGGTGTATGCCTATAAATCTTGGTGACCCTCTACATTGTAAGGTTACGGAAATTTATACATAACTCAAGAGCTCAAACTTATTCTTGCAAAAGTTAAAGCACTTTCGAAAAACTTAGAATTTCCCAAGTGCTTCTATATTGAAGAGAGCTCACTATACTAAGCATAGCTTGATAAGAATTATCAAAGCTTAGTCGAGATATCCTAACCCTTTGCATTGTGCTTCATTGTAAAGGATATCTCATCCTAGTTGAAACCAACCGAGAAAACCCCAAACCCTTGAGAAGGTAGTTGGAGTGTGTTTGTTGGTGAGAAGAGTTGTAAAGAGTTAGTAAACTATGCGGAGTAGTCAAAAAAAACTCTAGAGGAGAAGTTAGTAAGCTCTGGGGGTAGTCGAAAGCTTGTTTGTGTTTGAGTAAGTAAACTAAGGAGGTAGTCGTAAAAGCTCAAGGTCGGGTTGAGTAAGTAAACCACGTGGAGTAGTCGAAAACTTCGGGGCCGAGTTGAGTAAAGTAAACTACGCGAGGTAGTTAGAAAGCTCGAAGTGATTAGTGAATTTCTCTGAGGATCAGAGAGAGTGGACGTAGGAGCTTGAGTCTCTGAACCACTATAATTGTTGTGTTGTTTATTGCTTTCCTTATCTATGCTTAATTGTTGCATTGACTTGATTTTGAAAGCATACTTTTCATCGATATTAGGTTGGAATCAATCCAATCGAAGTTGCATGTAATTGAATCACGGCTTAATCACTAATTCATAAAGGGAAGGTTTTCAAAGAAAGCTTAAAACGAGTATAAACTAAAGGGTCAACCATTCAAGACGATTGAGTAGCTAGAACAGATAGTTACCAAACCGAACTCTCTTCCGAGGATTCATGAAGTTAGTTATCGATCCAAGCAACTCGGGATCTCGACGACACTCGGGACTCGGTTGGGATTATCCGAGGTATCCGAAAGCATTTCGGGATCACGTCTCGAGAGACTTTGACTCGAGAGCGATCTGTGCTTCTCAGAACCTAATCTTCAGGATTATCTGACCCAAGATGACCTCAGTAAGAAAAAGTTTTAAAAAAACACTGAACACGTGTATTCCCCCCCATACACGTGTAAGACTCGTTTGCACCGGGACCAACACTTTATAAGATTGTCAAATTTTAGTTTCTTGATGTATGTATTAAATGACTCTCCACGCTTTAATCTTATTGATGTTTAAGCTTACTTTACTTTCCGCTGTGAAATGTTAGTCTAAGCTTTATTGTTTTATTTTAAAAGAAATTTTTAGGCTTAGAATTTACGTTCACTAAAGTTGCAAACCGGATCTAAAGTGTTTAAGCTGCAAAGGGCTTCATTCTAGAAACGGGGAGTTACAGGTGGTATCAGAGCCTATGTTCAACTCTTTGGAAAAAAAATATTTGAAGCTCTCTCTCAAAATTCTTTATGAAGAAAAGATAAACTTTTTCCTTTCCATGTTTCTAATGGAGTGAAAGATATATTTTTTATTGGAGAAGAAAAGTAAAGTGAGAAATGTGTCTACTGCAGCAAGCCGAGCACCCTCGAGGTATGTGCGTATTTTCAAAGTTTTTACGTGGGGTTATGATATGAAAATATTTAAAGAATTATGACTCGCATCAAATTTTAGAAGTTATGAAAGAAGAGAAAAACATGCTTTGACATGACAAGTTATGAATGGAAGAAAGGAATAAGTTATGTTTTGATGAGAAAATTTATGAAATGACTTCCAAGTAGTCATGAAAAGATCTTTATGGGTTGAAAATATTTTGGAAGTTATGATACAAGTGTTACGTATGAAAAGTGATCTACTTTATTTCCTCGTATACAAGTGAAATGTTTAAGAAAGTTTCTATAAGGGTTTATGTTCAAAAGAAAGATGGAATGATTTCACATCCATGAATTTCACTGCCATGTAGGAAGTATCACTTGGGGGAATTGCTTATATATTTGAAACAGTGAGATGGGTTTGGTAGAAGATAAGTTTGAACTTGTTGATGATGTTAAGGTTTTGGAAATGTAATAGCTTGCTTTGATGATACAGGCCTTAGTCTTTATCTTTCCACAATGGTACTACAAATTAATGCACTATTGTTTGATTATTGTCACTGAGCCGCTGACCGCGGCAGTGTGTGCTCGTGAATGTGTGATCACATATGTGTGTTGGTGGTTGTGCATCTATTATAGGTTGAAATTATAGATTCTCCTTATGATCAAGTTGAGACCTTTATGTAAGCTAAAATATCCTTCCACTTTAAGCTATGACAATTGCAAGACAAATACTGGATCGAAACTAGATTGGAAGAATCATATTTTTTTCTATTAAAGGATAGGAACGAAAAAATACCTTGATACCCTTTAGGAGTAGGAGTTTCGGGATAATTACTTACCAAGTTACAGAGTTTCTTTTAATCGAGCAATTAACTAGTAAGAAATGTTACCAAGATTCAAAAGGAAATCATAGGAGAACTTGTGGCTACATTAGAAGTGAACCATTAAGGATAGATAAACCTACAAGCATAATGGTGAACACTCGAAACCGTAGTAATGGAGAAAGGGTGCGTGAACCTTTCCAAGAATTAGTTGGACTTGAACACCAAAAACATGACAATTGGAACCGACATGGCATGAGAGTTCTTTGACTCTCTGCGAAACTTTATGCAACAACAGCAACCACTGGCCCCGGCTGCACCCATACCCCCAAATTTCCTCGCTAATAAAGTCGTCGAACAGTTTCAGTGCATGCAGCCACTCCATTTCAAGGGTAATTAAGGATCTATGGAAACCGAAGAATGGATCGCTGAACTTGAACGCATATATAAGCATATGGGTTTGACTGATGCATAGAAAGTCTCATGTGCTCAATTCTAGTTAGTTGAAGATGCTGCTCAATGGTGGGAATCATATAAGTGCACACTTGATGTCGAGGAAAGACAAGCCCTCACTTGGGCTAGGTTCAAACACGCTGTTATGGACCGATGTTTTACCGAAGTTCTCCGCGGTGGGAAGGAGATTGAGTTTGTGAATCTCAAACAGGAAAGTTTCTCAGTAACTGAATACGAGAAACGTTTCAACAATTTGTCTAGGTATGCTCCACATCTAGTAGATAATGATAGAAGGGAAGTAAGGTGATTTGAAAGAGGCTTAGGGCCCGAAGTTGGAGGAGTAGTAGCCGGATTGGAACTCCCGAGTTATCATGAAGTCTTTGATCGAGCCTCAGTATCTCGATCGGGATGGGACTAGAGTTTAAATAAGCTCCACCAACCTTGGCCCTGATAAAAATTGGCAGCCAAACTTTAAGAGAAATCAGAACCCGTACGCAAGGATTAACAACTACAATACTTAGATTATTCCTAAGATGACTCAAATGTGTAATAATTGTGGGAAAACACACCCAGGGCAATGTCTGAAAGAAACTGGGACATGTTATCATTGCCAGCAACCGGGTCATCGAGTTACTGAATGCCCCATACCATTCGGTGGGCGACCACTAGTAGAGAAGCATAAGGTCAGACCACCACCAATGGGGAATAACCAAGTTCGACCACCCCCGAGAGTAAACAACAACCCTCTCGGACCACCAAGAAGAAATATTCCTATGCAAGGCCAAGGGGGAAGAGCTCAGGTTAATGTGTTGGGAAATTTGTATTTAGTTTTGATTGAAGTTCCAAAAGAGATTGTAATAGGACCAGTCAGACCTGTTAAGCTGACTGATGACTTAGAATCAGGATAAGATGACCAGCTGAAATGTATAGACAGTTGATGTATAAGATAGGTCACATATTGAGGGGGAACTCAATATGTATAGGTCAGGTCAGAAGATCAGAAGACAAGTATAGGTCAGAAGACAAGACAAAGTCAGAAGACCAGACGAGTCAGAAGACAAGACAAGGTCAGAAGATCAGACGATCAGATAGTCAGATGATCAGATGAAGACATGAAGCTAAAATTTCAGAAGACTACCAGAAGATCAAGACCAGAAGATGGAATCATCTATAGTGCCGTCGGAAAGTTGTGATTATACTTCCATGATCAAAAATGTGATCGATGAGAAATATGTCATATTCAATGTCACAAATGATCCAGAATCGAGAGAAATATTGGAATGTCTTAGAGCATGTGGGCTTGAACAGTTTTGTTATCGGCATTTGGGCAATGTCAATATCATTGAATCGTTAAAAATTCTGAGAAAGCTAAAGGAGACGGATAATAAGGAGTTATTCTCATTCGTCGGTGGGAACAGAATCGATGTCACCAACGAGGATCTCAGAAGGATTTTTGGTCTTCAAATGGGCAGAAACTACCCTGATGAGTTCACAGCTGGGATGTTAGATAAAGAGTATCTGCAGAAAGTGTTGTTGAGGCCTGGGAACATCTCACACATCACAAATGTCAAGGTTCCCTACCTCCAAAGAAAGTATAGGCTATTTTTCGAGATTGTCTCGAAGGTGATTCTTGGGATAGCTTTTAGCCCAGATGCTCTAACCCAGCAAAAGCAGCATGTGATGACCGCAATCATTGAGAAGGCCCCAGACATGAACTGGATGGGGTTATTCAAGCATCGGCTGCTGCAGGAAACTGCAAAGTTTGCCAAGGACGAAAACAATCAAGTGGTGCTAACCAAGAACATCTCCAACATTCACAAGGTCTCGATAATCCTTGCTGATAAGCTTCCCAACTATCCTTGGTCAGACATTGAGCGGAAGCAATACTTGGAGAAGTTCAAAGCTTTGCTACACAAGGATGAAAAACTGTCTGGGCAACCTGATGATGACCCAGCCCCATATGTGCCGAAATCTAAACACACCATATGTGCAGACAGAAGGAAGAGCCCCACCAAAGGCCAGAACTACAAAGAGAAAACAGGCTGTGAGTAAGCCTTTTGACGCAGGTAAGAAACGTCAGAAGAAACTCACATCTATGTTGACAAAGGGGACTGGAATGCCTTCTGAGGGTCTTCATGACGAGGACAGTGATGTTGAAGTTTTTGAGTCAGGAGGGTTACTGCAGATTGAGTTACCTGGTAAGGAGACTGCTGTGAGTTCGGAACACACAGTCAGTACAGATCGAGAGCTGACAATAATGGAGGTGTCTGATTAGATGGAGGTTGGTGATGCTGCAGAAGAAAATCTTGAAGAGGTTCAATCCGAACCATCTGACTCGGCACACCTGAGCTCACTATTTAGGAGTCGTGAATCCACTCACTTTCCCAGATCACCTACCCCACCATCACCTCAACATAATACACCTTTACCCTCACCTCCTAAACAACTCACTACCCAACTCCAACCTGATCAACCAGATCTTACTCAACCATCTCAACCAGAAATAACCCAAGCCCAGATACCTAATCCAACTCCAATTGAGACAATACACCCTGATCAATCCCCATCTCAACTGGAAAATCAACTTATCCCACAGCCTTCAGGTAACCCATCTGCACCTCAACCCACGGAACAAACAAATATTCCTACACCTCCTCAACCTCAATCAGGCATAGCCATTGAACCACAAATACACCCATCTGAGTCAACTCCCTCATTTGCACCTGGTACTGAAGCAGTTGAAGAACCTACTGAGACTACGCCTAGAGATGATCTCTATGTCTCAATGTCTCACAACCCCTTCAACACCAAAACACTACTTGGATCTCCAGATGAAGAGAGTCCAGTGCTATACATTCTGAAGCAGCAGGTAAAGGAGTATCTGCTTTAACTGTGCTCAGATTTGGTTAATCATCCTAGCCTTCAGCACAAGATTGAAGAGATTGTGTTCTGGAGGGATGTGAGGTTGAAAAGTATCGAGGAGTTTCTGATCCTCATGGAACCTCTAGACTCTGACTACTTTGTGGATCTAGAGATGAGATGCTTGGATAATGCAGGAGTTGAGAGCGCAGCTGAATTAGCTTCTGATGACGACTTCAGATGGCTAATTCATGATAGGTTTGGAATTGCCAGGGAGAGTGAAGAAACAGAAGAACCTCAAGCTGATGAAGACTTTGAGGAAGCTGCCGATGAACCAGGTATGGGTGATGCAGATGAGACCCAGCTTGGCAAGGCATCAACATCTGGTCAGACTGTTGTGCTGAGTGTTGATACCCTAGATCTTATGACTTCAAAAATACAAGATGGGGTAAAAGCTTCCATTGATGCACATTTTACTACTCTCATGGCAAATCTGATGCAGCAATTTGAAGAAGAACAGAGGAACCTGGTTGGCAGAGAGAGGAAGCTTACAGTTGACAAGATCACCCACATGCATGACTCTATCCTCGGCTCTGTAATGAAATGGGTTGATCCTCTTGCTGAGAAGCTAAAGATCCAGACTGCTATGCTTGGAGAAACGCAGGTTCTCTTGGAAAGTGTCTGGGGATCTTTAGAGAGGACTGACTCCTGTATGGATATTGGCTGGAAAAGATTTGAACGTTCTGTTGATCAGACCAGGAAGGCCATTGAATCAGGATTAAACAGGCTTCTGGGTCCTGCACCTACTTCTACAAATGTTCAGATCACTCCTCTTGTTGTGGAGGAACTTAAGGAGGAGATGACGAGTCAATTTTGGGCTCTAAATCTCACGCTGTCACACCTTTTTGATGCAACCAAAAAGGGGGAAGGATAAGATCAAGAAAAACAGATGCAGATGGTAACTTTTGATGCGAAATTACCAAAAGCCACCTCATCTAATATACCTAAAATCACTCCGTCTGAAGTTAAAGTCATTCCTTCTGATGTCACTCCTTCTGAAGATCTAAAACAAATTGTGGAGCAACACAGCAAGGAGATCGAGGCTCAAGGAAAATAAATCACTGAGCAGAAGTCAACTTTGTCGGAGGTTGTTGCCAGAGTTGACAAAATCGAAGATTTCTCTTCTTCTGTGCAGAAAAGGATGGAATCTGATGATCAGGCAAAAATCCTTGAACTTGCTAAGAAACTACTTGCAGAAGAGGAAGAACAAGCCGAATCTGAACAACCTCTGATAAGGAAGAAAGGCAAGGGCAAGATATAAAATCAACTGCTGAAGCTCAGGGACAAGGTCAGATAACCTCTACCAGATCCAGAAGCCAGTTGTCACCTGAGCAGATTCATGAACAGAAAATCAGACAGAAGGTAATAGATGCTGCCATTAAGAAGCGAAAAATGGCAGAAGCTGAAGGTCTTAACATTGCATACATCCGAAAGCAGAGAAAGAAGGAAGCTGCTACAGAGGATATTGACTGGGAAGAGAGAGCCTTTCCGGCTAATGTTAAAGACATCCTCTGTGCTCGGGAAGATCTGCTTCCTGAGTGGGACCAGATCAGGGCGGAATGGCTGTGTGATGTATATATCTTGGAGATGATTCCGATTCATCAAGACCAAGTCGCTAATGATGATGAATTCCGAAACTGATTAGAAACAAAGTACCCTGATTTCTACCATATTGTTATGAAGGAAGGGAAGATTATATCGTTAATACCTGAAGCTCCTCCCTTCGAACAACTTCTCCCACCTCTGTGTCCAGATAAGAATCTTGATCCTATCCGGTTTAAGAAAGCCTATTGTGCATTTGCAAAGAAAGGAGGGATCATCGGGAGAGACAGACTGGAGCAGTTGATGCAAAGGATGTACAGACTTTTTGGTATCCCGAAAGATCTTCAAAAATTCAAGCACGTATGAAGAAGACATCTTAGTATCAGATGATAGGTATTTTCTGTAATCACGCATATATCTTAATAAAATATCCTATCATTTTTTGATTCTAAGACAACGCCTCGTTGTCTTCTAATATGTGCATTTTATCTATTTTCTGCATTTCATTTATGTTATCTGTTTTCCTGATTAAGTGTTTTGGTTTCATCAAAAAGGGGGAAATTGTTGGGAAATTTGTATTTAGTTTTGATGGAAGTTCCAAAACAGATTGTAATAGGACCAGTGAGACCTGTTAAGCTGACTGATGACTTAGAATCAGGATAAGATGACCAGCTGAAATGTATAGACAACTGATGTATAAGATAGGTCACATATTGAGGGGAACTCAATATGTATAGGTCAGGTCAGAAGATCAGAAGACAAGTATAGGTCAGAAGACAAGACAAAGTCAGAAGACCAGACGAGTCAGAAGACAAGACAAGGTCAGAAGATCAGACGATCAGATAGTCAGATGATCAGATGAAGACATGAAGCTAAAATTTCTGAAGACTACCAGAAGATCAAGACCAGAAGACCTACATCAGCCGAGTCTGCTAGTTGAGCTAAGACAACTTGAACCAGAAGACTCTATCAGGTGGACTGATCAGTTTTATCTGATCAGGTCAGCTCACACCAGGTGTCAACTGATGTTACACCAGTCATACGTTGTTGATCTGAACAAGAAGAATGTCAACTTTAGTTGGTAGAACAAACACTGAAAAGTGTACTTGTTAACCAATGAGAACAAGACACGTATGTACGGAGCTGACAATGTGGGATTCGGCTATAAAGGACAACTATTCACACTTTCGGTCATGCCGTTCCTGAAGCACGTCACATCAAATCCTGCAACCTACCAAAAATAGCCTGAAATTCAAATTGCTCTCCAACGGCTCTTTGATTTTGAGGTCTATAAATATGGGATCACTCTTCATAGTGAAGACACGGAAATTATCATCAAGCTCAAGCTATAGCAAGATTTCCGCACGAAGAACACAAAATTCAAGTTTATGTTATAAGTGTTCATCCCATTTGTTCTTAGCATAGAAATCTCATCCTCTAGCTTTAGGCTACATAAACACTATGATAGATTTCCAGTTGGAACCACAACAAATCTTTACCCAAACCCAAAAGTTAGGTTAAGTTTGTTTTGCAAGATTTCAAACTAGGGTTTCTAGTTCTGATTTCTGGGATCGGATTGAGTGAGAACTCTATAAACATCTGTTGGCTGTACTGTGTTGGACTAACACAATAAACTAAGTCCAGTTGGTTAAGTTGTTTCCCCTTGTGATAGGGAAGAGTGGACGTGGGACTGGTTGTCCGAACCACTATAAAATCTTGTGTGTATTTATTTGCTCTTAACTGCTTTACACTACTGCACACTACTTGGTTTAAACTGCATACATATTCTGAGTTAGGATCAGTCTGCACCAAGTAACTGATCTGATCAGTTTGACACTTTAGTCATCTGATTAAAAACAGACTGCAGAATCTGATTTGTTAAAATTGGTTTTTCACACGGGTTAAAACTAGCTTCCGCACGTCAGTTAAACTGATAGACACCGAACTGATCTGTCATCAGGCGATCAATAAGTTGGATATCAGTCCAAACTGATTCACTCATACTCTGATCAGGCAACCTGCCATCACACCTGATCGTGCACGAAAAGTTTTCAGAAGTCTATTCACCCCTCCCTCAAGACTTCTGCCCTCACAAAACCCGTTCGGGACCTACAAATGCCATTGTCGAGGAAGAGGAGGAGCAATACCCATATCAGAACGAAGCCATGGCAGGTATGCTAACATTACTTGGATCACCTGATTATGTATTATTTGATATAGGAGCATCCCACTCTTTTATATCTGAAAATTTTAGGAAATTTTTGGGTATCAAATGTATAAAGGGAGAAACTTTGAGTGTGAGCGTTCCATCCGGGAACGTAATGAGGATTAAGAACCAGGTAAAGAAAGTGAAGGTAGAATTGGATAGACACCAGATAGGAACTGACCTTCATGTTCTTAAGATGAAAGACTTTGACATCATTTTGGGAATAAACTGGTTGACAAGGAATAAGGCAACCATAAGATGTTCGGGTCGCAAGATAGACTTTGAAAAGAAGGATGGTCAACATTTCGCTTTCAATGGAACTAAGACTAAAACAGGAATACGAGTAATCTCTGCGATGAAAGCTGAAAAGTTACTAGGGAAAGGAGGAAGTCAAGGATACTTAATCAACATTTCCAAGGTAACAAAAGATAAGGAGTTATCAACAGAAGTGTCAATTGTAAGAGACTTCCTCGACGTTTTTCCTGAAGACCTATCTAGGATACCCCCAGATCGCCAAGTAGAATTTGCCATTGAGTTGATACCCGGAGCTACGCCTGTGTCAAAGGAGTTAAAAGAACAACTACAAGAATTACTAGACAAGAAATTCATCAGGCCTAGCGTTTCTCCGTGGGGAGCACCCGTCCTATTTGTGAAAAACAAAGATGGTTCACTCAGGATGTGTATCGATTACCGAGGCTTGAATCAGCTAACCATTAAGAATAAGTATCCTCTACCAAGAATTGAGGACTTATTCGATCGATTAAAGAATGCAAGTGTGTTCTCAAAAAAAAATTAAAAAAATTGATTTGAGATCTGGCTATAATCAACTAAAAGTAAATGGAAGTGATATTCCAAAGATGGCTTTTAGGACACGTGTGGACACTACGAGCTCACAGTAATGCCGTTTGGAGTGACAAATGCACCCGCAGTGTTTATGGACTTAATGAACCGAGTGTTCCATCCATACTCGGATCAGTTTATCATTGTGTTCATCGATGATGTTTTGGTGTATTCAAGGAATAAGGGACAACATGAGGGACACCTCAAAATCATCATGGAAATAATGAGGAGAGAGAAATTGTACGCAAAATTCAGTAAGTGCGAGTTTTAGATTGATCGATTTGTATTTTTGGGACACATAATCTCGGCAAAAGGAATTGAGATTGATCCTACGAAGCTGGATGCCATAATGGATTGGAAAACTCTGACTAACACCAATGAAATATGAAGCTTTCTTGGATTAGCAGGTTATTACCAGAGATTTATAGAAGATTTCTCACGAATCGCAAAATCGTTAACTAATTTAACGAAGAAAAATGAGAAGTTATCTGGACAACGGCTTGTGAGGAAAGTTTTCAAGAACTGAAAAAGAGATTAACCTCATCCCCAGTGCTAACCATTCCTGATGGAATTGAGGGATACGTGATTTACACCGATGCATCCTTATCAGGATTAGAATGTGTCCTTATGCAACACGGAAAGGTCGTTGCATACTCGTCCCGATAATTAAAACCTCAAGAACAAAATTATCCAACTCATGATTTGGAATTAGTTGTAGTGGTCCATGCATTAAAGATATGGCGTCACTACCTATATGGAGAAAAATGTGAGTTCTATACGGACCACAAGAGTTTAAAGTACTTCCTTACGCAAAAGGAGTTGAACATGCGTCAAAGAAGATGGCTAGAGATGGGAAAGGATTATGATTGCACGGTCCATTATCACCCTAGAAAGGCCAACGTAGTGGCCGACGCACTGAGTAGGAAAGGAAATACAAACCTCGGTGTCATGCCAACCGAGCAAAAGTATCTCATTGAGGACTTTTCTCGGATGAGTTTAAGTTTTATCAAACCATGTTATGCAAACGCAATGGTTTTTACCCTCACAGTGCAACCAATATTGAGAGAACAGATCAAGGATACACAAAAAGGGGACAAGTTTCTCGAAGGAATACAAGCAAGAATGGGAAAAGGGACCATTGAAGGTTTCATTCTGAACGCTGATGGGACCTTGATGTTTGGAGATAGAATTTGTGTGCCAAAGAATGAGCCTTTAATAAACGAGATTCTAAAAGAGGCACACACTTCACCTTACACCGTACATCCTAGAGAGACAAAGATATACCGAGGACTAAGAGAGGGAACTTTTGGTGGAAAGGCATGAACGATCGATAGCTCACTTCGTAAGGAAGTGTTTAATGTGTCAGCAAGTTAAAGCAGAGCATCGATGACCATCGGGATTGTTACATCCTTTGGAGATACCGGAATGGAAATGGGAGAATATCACTACGGATTTCGTCATAGAGTTTCCAAAGACAAATAAAATTTAAGATGTCATCTAGGTCATTGTGGACAGACTCACTAAGACCGTCCATTTCATCCCCATACAAATTACTTACCCTCTGGGTAAACTTGCTCAGTTGTATGTGGAGGGAGTAGTCAGATTGCACGGCATACCGGTTTTGATTATTTCTGACAGAGATCCCCGCTTTACTTCAAAATTTTGGAAGAGTCCTCAACAAGCTTTGGGAACTAAACTGAACTTTAGCACCCCATATCACCCACAGAATAACGGACAATCAGAGAGAACTATACAAACACTAGAAGATATGTTGAGGGCTTACGCTTTGGACCTTTAAGGGAGTTGGGAAACTCACCTTCCACTAGTGGAATTCGCCTACAACAATAGTTACCAAGCCACAATAAAAATGTCACTGTTTGAAGCACTCTACGAAAAAAAAAACTGCAGGTCGCCAATTTGTTGGGATGAAGTTGGAGTTCGTAAAATTTTAGGGCCCTAACTTGTGGAGAAATCAGTAGAAGTCATTTCAAGGTCAGAGAGAGAATCAAGACAACACAAGATCGTCAGAAATCGTATGCCGATACTCAAAAAAAGGATCTACATTTTGAAGTTGGAGAGAAAGTGTTTCTTAAAGTTGCACCGATGAAGGGTTTGATTTGATTCGGGAAAAGAGGAAAACCGAAACCCCATTATGTGGGACAAAGTGGAAGATGTTGCATATTGTTTGGCCTTACCGCCTGAGTTATCTCAAGTGCACAATGTGTTCCATGTTTCTACAGTCAGGAAATACATGGGTGATCAGGATCATGTCGTCAGTTTTGAGGATTTAGAGTTAGGACGAGATCTAACTCACGAGGAAATACCAACGACCGTATTAGGAATAAAATCCACATCTTAAGAAATCGAGAGATACCTTTGGTTTTAGTTCAGTGGAGTAGGCATGGAAAAGAGGAAGCTACATGGGAAAGGAATGATGAAATCCTAGCAAAGTACCCCAATGTCGTAACATAAATGAAAAAGTGAATTTCGGGGACGAAATTCTGTTAAGTGGGTAAGGATGTAATGTTGGGGAATGATTCGCACAGATCTATTCGGGGTGAATATTTAAATACAAATTTAATTCATTAATTATTACTAGCATGAATTAATCCTATATTAATTCAAATAATAATTGCAACAACATATCATGCATATAAAAAGCCACGTAAAACCTACGCATGCGGAATCTACGGGTTTACGTGAACGTACCTCTCGGGATGGCAGTGACTTCGGTCGGACGGACTAACCAAAAGGACTTCCCAAGTATTCCCTTAGCCCTTGCTCGACAATCCGGTGGAAGGATACTCGCGAACAATTAACAAAAGGAAAAAATAAACTTTGTTGCACCACGTATGTGGATTTGCTAATATTTCCAGCACATGGAATTGTACTTGGGAATGAACTAATCATCCCCTATTTATAGGAGAGGAGGGGCACGAAATTTATGTGATATTTCAATGTGGGATAAGACTTTTCTTGGTCTCCAAGAAATCTTGAATATATCCCATATATTCTCTTTCCCATAATTAAAATATTCCACAAAAATCCACCTCCTCTATTTTATGGCATATTTTTCGAAAATTTGAGCAAGATTCCAAGATTTAGATCTTCTTGAATTTATGAGATATTCTTGTATTTCAAGAAATACATATCTTCCATAATATCTTTTCAAGAAAATCAAGAAAATCTTTCTTGCCCACTAATTTCCAAAAATTTCGAAAATCTCTTAATGAATAACCAAGTGGGAGATTTCTTGAATTTAATGAGATAATCTTGTATTCCAAGAATACATATCTTCATTCCATAACAAAATTCAAAGAAAATCTTTCTCCCTCTTTTATCCATAATTTTCGAAAATAATGGGGAAATATAAGCAACAATATTTATTTTATTTTAATCACCTTTTCAGTTATTGGACTATTTGTTGGGCTACTCAGGGGGCCTTTAGGAGAATTAAGATTGGACCTTCTAATGGATCTTGAATATCTAATATTGAGCCACAATATAATTCAAGCCCATAAATATTAATTAATCCCACTACATAATTAATATTGCACTATCCATCTTAACCCATATTACAGTCAATATGGCTCCCGGTCATTATTTCCCGTGTTTAAGATTATCTAGCCCATTAATTAATTCAAGCCACTGAAATAGCCTTCCATTAATTAATATCTTTTGTCCTTGGTCAAGGAACGGTTCAACATTATTATCCATACCGGAAACAAATTCCACTTGCAAGATTTAGTATGATAAAGCTTATGAACCTCCCAAGGGGGCAAATCAAGCAAGCGTACTTGCACACGATTCTTCGTATTAAATCTTAGCAATCACATGTGACCAATAATATTGCCCAAGATAAAGTACGTATTGAATCTCTCTCTGATTCGCTACCCATGATAAGTCAAAGCAATAGTTACCGATCCCACGTGATCCTATTTAAGGGACGAAGGTTAAGAAACAACGAACCACTGAGGTCTAATTCTTCCTTGTTCAGTTCTGAAGAATTTATCCTCCTCAGAGGTCCTATTCAACAAGATCATCATGCACTAGTGTAATCTCTTGGTCAAGACAAACCAATCTGAGCCTTACACCTCAACCTTTCGCGATGGTTGTTCATTTCCATCTAGGTCGTGAATGGCATACTTATAGTTACAAAGGATCGTTAATTTAATCTTTCGTGATCGGGTATCACTAAATTAACTTCTGATGTAACACGTTTAATTATTGAAACAGTTATGCAAGTAAATATATATAACATTCAATCATATTTAAAGCATCGATGATAAAAAATTTATTTCATAAATAAGTGCGGAAATTGGGGCCGATTATACAAAGTAAAAAGCATACTTTTCAAAGATAATCCCAACAATCTCCCACTTATACTCAAAGTCTGCTTTTAAGTATACTACAACACGTCTCGAGTAGTCCGTGACATCTAATGTCACCTACACGAACCTAATAATTTCTCCCACTTATACTCAAAGCAGATTGACAACGGTCTTGACACCCATTCCACTCACATGTCTCTCGAATGTATTCAGAGGCGACGCTTTGTGAATGGATCTGCTAGGTCGTCCTCGACGCTTATCTTTGCCACATCTATATCTTCTCTCTTAACGATTTCTCGTATAAGATGTCTTTCCTTTAATGTGTTTGTTTGACTCGTGGACTCTTGGTTCTCTTGAATTTGCAACTGCCCCTAGCAGATATTGCTAGACAAATTCAGAACACCATCCAAGTCCACTAAGAAGATCTAGAGCCCAATCGGTTCTTTCACTGCTTCACAAGCAGCTACTTACCCGAGTCCCATGGTTGAGTCAGTGATGCATTTCTGCTTCACACTCGTCCATTTGATGGCTACACTTCCCAAATGGAAACACACTAACTGAGGCAGATAATATCTGGAATCTAAATCTGATTGGAAATCCGAGTCCATGTAGCCGATGGGGATTGGAGTATCTGACTGATAAATCAACATTCTATCCCGAGTTCTTTTTCGTAAACTTGTAATGTTTTTAAGCGTCGTCAATTCACTTTCCCCGAGTTACTCGATATCTTGCTACCATGCCTACGCAAAGCATATATCCGGTCTCGCATACACAAAAGAATGCATACATAAGGTTTCCGACAAACAAGAACACAAGGAATACCTTTCATGTCATCTATCTCCTTTTCGTCTTAGGGAACATTTTCTTGGATAGATGGATTCCAAGTCTGAAAGGTACGAATCCTTTCTTGGAATCTTGCATGCTGAATTGTTTCAAAACCAGTGTCTATGTATGAAACTTGCGATAACCCGACCATCCTTTTCTTGTGATCTTGATCCCAAGGATGTGTCCGGTTTTCCCTAAGTCTTTCATATCAAACTGTTTTGAAAACCATGCCCTTACGTCTGATCACACCTTCACATCGTTCCCGATGATCACAATGTGATCTACGTACAGTACTAAGAATACCAATGCAGTTCCGACACGTTTTTATACACACAACTTTCAAACTCGTTTTGATCAAAACCCATAAGACTTTATAACATGATCAAAACATTGGTTCCAAGCTCTGGATGCCTGTTTGAGTCCGTAAATGGACCTCTTGAGCTTACAAACTGGGTGTTCTTGGCCTGTTTCAATGAAAACTAGGGGTTGTTGCATATGGATCTCTTTAACAAGACTTCCGTTAAGGAAAGCTGTCTTGATATCCATTTGCTAGATTCAAAGTCGAAAATGCGCAGCAATCGATAAGAGAATACGGATGGACTTAAGCATGGCTATGGGCAAAAAAAGTTTCCACATAATCGATCCCTTTCTTTCTGAGTACAACCTTTCGCCATTAGTCTTGCTTTAAAGGTTTTCAACCTTCCCGTCCGGTCCTCTTTTCCTCTTATACACCCACTTTCATCCAATGGGTTTGACCCCATTAAGTGGTTCGACTAGCTCTCACACTCTATTATGAAACATAGAACCCATATCGTCTTTCATTGCTGTTTGCCAAGAATCTGCATCCATATCTTGGAGTGCCTCGTCATATGTCCATGGGTCTGATTCCGGGAATCAAGTCCGAGGACTCTCCTATTCCCATGAATCTCTCGGGCTATCTAACAACCCTCCCACTATAACGAGGCTCCGGTTGTGAAAACGTATCGTTTGGTATATCATCCAGTACAGTCGGTACTGAGGCTTGCCCTCTAAGCTCATTTAAGGTAATCTCACTTCTGGGTTTTCTTTGGTTCTATAGTTTTCTTCCAAAATCTAAAGTGGGTGCGCATGTCCACCTTTTGATCTTCGGAACTATAGAACATTCACCCTTTTGTTCCCTCGGGGTATCCTACAAAACAGCCTTAATTCTGATCGAGGATCCAATTTACCGGTTTCCTTGTCCAACACGTAGGCCGGACACCCCAAAGTTCTCATGTGTCTCATACTAGACTTGCGTCCGGTCCACAATTCTTTGGGGTTCTAGGAACTGATTTGGATAGCACCAAGTTCAGAATGTAAGTCGCTGTTTTCCAAGGCATGACCCCAGAACGACTCGGGAAGATCCGTATAACTCATCATTGATCTAACTATTTCCAAAAGAATTCTGTTGCTTTGCTCTGCAAAACCCCGTTTTGTTGAGGGGTTCCGGGTGCGGTGAGCTGGGACACAATCCCATCATCAGATAAGTAGTTCAAAAACTCATCGCTGAGGTATTCGCCTCCACGATCAGATCGTAGAGACTTGATACATTTTTCCACATGATTCTCTGCTTGAGCCTTAAATTCTTAGAATTTCTCAAAGGACTCAGATTCATGCTTCATAAGGAAAATGTACCTTGAGTAATCATCAATAAAATTACTCATAACCTCCTCTTGCTTTGGTTGACATTGAACTACGTACATCTATGTGAACGATCTCTAACACTTCTTTAGCCCCCTTCCCCTTGGCTCCAAATGCCATCTTGGTCATATTACCCTCCAAACATGATTCGCAGGTTGGATCCGATTCAATCTTGGAGACGCTCCAGTGAACCATCTTTCACCAACCTTTGGATCCTCTTTGGATTTATATGACCTAATCTTAGATGCCAAAGAAGTGTCTCGTTCACGTCTGATGAACGTTTTCTTTTCTCGGAAACAGTTGATGTGTTATAGGATACATTTCGTGAGTGGTGTGCACAGTTAATTGTATAGAGATTTTCCATCAATGTCCCGTAATAGATACACTCATCATTTCAAAATGTTGTCATTCTTATTAGAAGAAACTTAGTGTCCTTTAATCGAATTTTAGAAACTGAAAGTGAATTCTTTCTAAAACTGGGAACATAAAGATAATCTCAAAAAAAACTTTATCTTCAAAAGATAGGTGCACTTCTCCCACTGCTTTAACTGCTACTCATGTAGCATTGCAATGTCTGCTACTTGCGTAGTATTGCAATAATCGTTACTACCGTAGCATTACAATATCTGCCACTTACGTAGCATTGCAATGTCTTCTACTTTCGTAACTTTACCCAGTGTGATGAGGATCTCACTCCCACTATGTTGCCGGATCATTTAGAACCCGTGAAGCCAACATGATTAGTGGATCTCGTATCAACCACCCACGAATGAGAAGTATACGCCGCTAAACAAGTTTCAACAACTAGTGTGTGAGAATTACCTTTCTTTCCGTCCCTTTTTGGGGTTGGAACAGGCAAAACCTCCATTGTCCTCTCTCACCGCAGCTTAAGCACTTCCTCTTTGGATTTTCCTTGACACAACAAGCATTCCTCATCTTACCATTGCCCTTGGCAACAGTTGAGTTTTATTGCTTATGGCCTTTGGTCCTCTTCTTTATCTTGCCTACCCTTGGCCTAGAAGATGAAGACAGACCACTTGCCGTCAAAGCTTGAGTTTGGTGCCTTATCATCATTTATGCCGAGTCCAAAAGTTTGCAACAAATTAATTTAGCGAGGCCAAAATGCTCAAAAAACTTTCGGGCAAAGAGAATGAAGTACCAAATTCATCCGAGTCTCCGGATCATAATCAGACTCGAGAATCTCAAGTTTGTTCGGATGGGCCATCTATTTTGAGGACGTAATCCCTTACGGTTTTTCCTCCACCATTTTCAAATGATGACATCTCATAAGGTGATCCGACGAGTCCCGCATATTTTGACTCGTCGGTTGGCTCATCCGATTCTTGTGTGTCAAAATCCACTTGTGCTTTTTGTGCGATTAGACAATTATAATTTTCCAATCAATATAGTTTCCATACATATTGTATTGACTTTAAGTATAATAACAAATGGATTAAAAGGTAAGCGACATCTTTGAACTAAAATAAATAACTATATGCGATAAGACAAGTATATCACAAGGTTCGATCACATTTCATCATATTTAAAATCTCGAAAAAATATAAACATGCATCAGCCAACATCTCAAAACAGTTTAAATAAGCCACGTTGGGTGGGTCATTATTTAAACACATTCAAGCGGGTTACAAACAAGAACAGTTACAAACCCTTAATATCCAGATTAATAGTTGGCTCCCACTTGACCAATATAAAATTGACGGGGACTTGGAGAATATATGCATATCAATTTTAAACCTAAGTAATAACCATGATTAAATACAGGATTACTATTTCGCTTTGATCGAGCCTCGTTGGGAGGGTCATCGTCGCCACTAGTAATAACCCACAATCATCCGTTTGGAATTCATTCATGTGAAACCTATCTTTTGACCGTCCCGTTGGGGGAATTTCTCCAAAAGAATTCACAAATAAATAAATCATGGAGGTCAAAATTAATTCAATTTTATTATCCGGAATAAAATTGTCAATTAATTATTTAAAACATACTTAGTAATTTTGAAGTTGAGATTTTTTCATTTGGCAACCCTCATGCACACACATTTAAACAAATTAAATAAAGCATAAGATAGCACAAATAAATCAAGCATAACAGAAAAATAAACATATTGGGCACAAATTATCCAATTGTCATGGTTTGATTTTTCTTGGCTTGATCTTGAAGAAACACGTCTCGAATTTCTCCCACTCGTTCGTCTCGAAAAAAAAAAAACTTCGTCTCACACGCCACGCAGCAAGCGGCTCCGTGATGGATGCAAGATCCGCCGGCCGCTGCCTTAGGACCTCTCGACGGCACCGCTGGCAAACACGCCACGCTTGGCCTTCTCGGCATGCCTCGGCGAAGAGAGTCGGCGATCCTCAGCCTCAGCTCTCGACGCCCGCCTCCGCCTCCGCCCGCGACCCGACATCGCGCGTCCATGTCTCCTCTCAGCCGTCTTGCAGCGCCGTGCGCGCCCACAAGCGCCCGCCCGCTCGAGCACGCGCCCGTGCACCGGCATGCATCCTGCAGCGTCAGGCGCCGCCCGCCTTGCCCTTGCGCCCATGCGTGCAGCAAGTTGGCGCACGCGCCGCCCTACGCCTGGTTCGATTTAAATCCTTTAATTCTTCATCTCTTCGTTCCCGATCCGGTTACAATTTATTTACAAAAAATAAATAAACCTAGATCTAGACTAGTCTATTACATTGATCAAATCAAACAAATCCTAGTCTACTCGTGGATTTTCTCACGAGGCAAAACAAATCCGAACGAATCGAATTAAAAAACCACAGTTTATATGCATGCAAAATAAAACATTAAAATCCATGACAATTGGATACCTGCAAAACAGATCTAACAGTTCTACTATCCAATTTCAAATTTAATGTCCGTGAATTAAATTACAATTTAAAAAATTCAGAGCCCGAAACAGTGGCTCTGATACCAGTTGTTGGGGAATGATTCGCACAGATCTATTCGGGGTGAATATTTAAATACAAATTTAATTCATTAATTATTACTAGCATGAATTAATCCTATATTAATTCAAATAATAATTGCAACAACATATCATGCATATAAAAAGCCACGTAAAACCTACGCATGCGGAATCTACGGGTTTACGTGAACGTACCCCTCGGGATGGCAGTGGCTTTGGTCGGACGGACTAACCAAAAGGACTTCCCAAGTATTCCCTTAGCCCTTGCTCGACAATCCGGTGGAAGGATACTCGCGAACAATTAACAAAAGGAAAAAATAAACTTTGTTGCACCACGTATGTGGATTTGCTAATATTTCCAGCACATGGAATTGTACTTGGGAATGAACTAATCATCCCCTATTTATAGGAGAGGAGGGGCACGAAATTTATGTGATATTTCAATGTGGGATAAGACTTTTCTTGGTCTCCAAGAAATCTTGAATATATCCCATATATTCTCTTTCCCATAATTAAAATATTCCACAAAAATCCACCTCCTCTATTTTATGGCATATTTTTCGAAAATTTGAGCAAGATTCCAAGATTTAGATCTTCTTGAATTTATGAGATATTCTTGTATTTCAAGAAATACATATCTTCCATAATATCTTTTCAAGAAAATCAAGAAAATCTTTCTTGCCCACTAATTTCCAAAAATTTCGAAAATCTCTTAATGAATAACCAAGTGGGAGATTTCTTGAATTTAATGAGATAATCTTGTATTCCAAGAATACATATCTTCATTCCATAACAAAATTCAAAGAAAATCTTTCTCCCTCTTTTATCCATAATTTTCGAAAATAATGAGGAAATATAAGCAACAATATTTATTTTATTTTAATCACCTTTTCAGTTATTGGACTATTTGTTGGGCTACTCAGGGGGCCTTTAGGAGAATTAAGATTGGACCTTCTAATGGATCTTGAATATCTAATATTGAGCCACAATATAATTCAAGCCCATAAATATTAATTAATCCCACTACATAATTAATATTGCACCATCCATCTTAACCCATATTACAGTCAATATGGCTCCCGGTCATTATTTCCCGTGTTTAAGATTATCTAGCCCATTAATTAATTCAAGCCACTGAAATAGCCTTCCATTAATTAATATCTTTTGTCCTTGGTCAAGGAACGGTTCAACATTATTATCCATACCGGAAACAAATTCCACTTGCAAGATTTAGTATGATAAAGCTTATGAACCTCCCAAGGGGGCAAATCAAGCAAGCGTACTTGCACACGATTCTTCGTATTAAATCTTAGCAATCACATGTGACCAATAATATTGCCCAAGATAAAGTACGTATTGAATCTCTCTCTGATTCGCTACCCATGATAAGTCAAAGCAATAGTTACCGATCCCACGTGATCCTATTTAAGGGACGAAGGTTAAGAAACAACGAACCACTGAGGTCTAATTCTTCCTTGTTCAGTTCTGAAGAATTTATCCTCCTGTAGGTCCTATTCAGCGCATCAGTCATGCACTAGTGTAATCTCTTGGTCAAGACAAACCAATCTGAGCCTTACACCTCAACCTTTCGCGATGGTTGTTCATTTCCATCTAGGTCGTGAATGGCGTACTTATAGTTACAAAGGACTGTTAATTTAATCTTCTGTGATCGGGTATCACTAAATTAACTACAGTGTAACACGTACGAATTATTGAACAGTTATGCAGTAAATATATATAACATTCAATCATATTTAAAGCATCAGTGATAAACAATTTATTTCAGTAAATAAGTCTGGAAATTCAGTTTCGATTATACAAAGTAAAAAGCATACTTTTCAGTATAATCCCGAACATGTAATACCCCGAACCAAAAATACGAGGTTTTAATGGAAGTTTAAATGTTTAATTTTATTCTAATGTGAGATGAATTTTGTTTCAAGAATTTTATTTTCAGGAGGACGAAACGAGCAATTTCAGCCTGAAGCACTCCTAGCACTATACGAAAATAAATAAGTTCACTAGGTGCTTCTGGCACTAGAACATGTATGTTTGTCATTGAGATAAACATGTCCACTAATAGCACTAACTGTTGGATATTATATACCGGATGTGGCTCACACATTTGTACGAATGTGAAGAGCCTCATGTGTCTTAGGGAAATTAGGCCGGGTGAAGTCGTTTTACACCTTGGGAATGGAGCAAGAGTTATTGTTGAACGTGTTGGCACTTATATTTTAGACTTACCCTCTGGTTTTAGATTATAACTGAATAATTGTTATTTTGTTCCGTCTATTACTCGCAATATTATTTCTATTCCAAAGACATTGAATGTTTTTCCTTTTATTTTGCAAATAATAATTGTTATTTTTTGCTTAATGGTGATATTTATGGAAATGCTCCTTTATCGAATTGTTTATATTTGTTGCATTATGGATATGATATTCTTAATTTACAAAATAAAAGTCTCAAACTTAGTAATCAAAACCTAACTTACTTGTGGCATTGTAGACTTGGTCATGCAGACGAGAATATGATTGCAAGGTTCAGGAAGTTGGACTACTTAACCCCATTTGACTTTGAGTCTTATGGTAATTGTGAATCCTGTCTCTACAGCAAGATGATCAACAATCCCTTTTCTGGGAAAGGGGTGCGTGCCAAAGAAGTTCTAAAGTTGATCCACAATGATGTATGTGGACCATTGTCTACTCTAGCTAGGTCACTTCTGTTACTTCATCACTTTTACTGATGATTTCTCGAGATACGGATATGTGCATCTTATGAGACACAAGTCAGAATCTTTTGAGAAATTCAAAGAGTATAAAGCTAAAGTGGAGAAGCAACTTGGTAAGAGTATCAAGACTCTTCGACTCGAATCGAGGAGGTGAATACCTTAGCCATGAATTCACTGATTATCTGAAGTTGCATGGGATCCAGTCACAATGGACTCCTCCCGAAATACCTAATATGAATGGTGTGTCCGAAAGGAGAAATTAAACCTTGTTAGACATGGTGAGGTCCATGATGAGTTTTTTCTCTCTTCCAACATTCTTATGGGGTTACGCACTCCAAACCTCAATCCACATTCTGAATAGGATTCCGTCTAAATCATTTGAGCATACGCCATACAAGTTATGGTGTGGTAAGAAACTAACTTTCTCACACATCAAGATGTGGGGTTGTCCCGCGTTTGTGAAAAAGATGATAACTGACAAGTTGGAATCCAAAGGTGAAAAAGGTTATTTTGTGGGATATCCTAAGGAAACTAAAGGATATTACTTATCTACCTGAGAAACAAACAATGATTGTTTCTAGGCAGACTAGGTTCCTTGAAGAAGATTATGTCTTTAAGGAACAAGGCTATAAGCCGATAGAACTTGAACAAATTCAAGAACCACAAACTAACAAAGAGATTGATATCTTGTCAAAGTAACATGACAAGGAATCAGTGGGAGCATTCAGCGACTTTCACGGTGGGAGTCTTTCATTAGGTGATCGTCTTTTAGCCAGTGGGAGCATAATTGGAGTTGGCTTGCCAGTGCAAGAACCTCCAAGTGGGCTGAATGAGAACAACATATTTCAAACTCCCGCCCAAGAGGCATCTGAAAGTGTAGCTCTTGAGGACTCTCCGAACATTGATGAAATTGATGCACCACAAAATTTTCACGATCAGAATGTACAGCCTGCACAACCACAGCTCCGTAAGTCAATTAGGAATTGTAATTCGCCCATTAGATACGGTTACTTCTTGGAGGATAAAGATGATCCTAATACTTACTCTTAAGCAATATCAGATATTGATTCAGGGAAGTGGCATGAAGCCATGAAATCCGAGATGGACCCGATGTACACCAATCAAGTATGGGACTTGGTTGAGTTGTCTAAATGGGTTAGACCCATATATTGCAAATGGGTCTTCAAGCGAGAGACCGATGCAAATGGCAAAGTACAAACCTACAAAGTTAGGTTGGTGGCGAAGGGCTATAGTCAACGCAAAGGCATTGACTATGATAAGACCTTCTCACCAGTTGCAAAGATCAAGTCCATTCGAATTTTACTTGCGATAGCAACACACTATGATTATGAGATTTGGCAGATGGATGTCAAAACAATTTTCCTCAATGGAAACATTGATGAGGAAGTGTTTATGTCATATCTACGCCATATTCTAATCTAGTATGCAAGCTAAAGAGATCCATCTATGGATTGAAGCAAGCTTCTAGGAGTTGGAATATCCGATTTGATGAAGTTATCAAATCTTTTGACTTCATCAGAAATTCAGAAGATCCTTGCATTTATCGTAAACGCAATGGGAAGAATATTGTCTTCATATTCATATATGTCGACGACATATTGATTTTGGAAAACAATATCCCATTAATGAAGTTCGTTAAAGATTGGTTGTCAAAGACTTTCATGATGAAGGATCTTAGTGAAGCCTGCTACATCCTAGGGATCAAGATCCACAGGGATAGATCCAAGAGGATGTTGGGGCTGTCACAGTCCACCTATGTAGATAGGGTATTGAAGTATTTTGTGATGGAGAACTCTAAGAGAGGGTCTCTATCGGCAAATCATAGGATAAAGCTGTCAAAGAAGGATTGTCCTTCTAGTGAAGTTGATATCAAGCACATGAAAGATGTTCCATATGCATCCCAATTGGGTCAACTATGTACGCCATGACTTGCACTAGACCTAATGTGGCCTACGCTGTCAGCATTACTGGTAGATACCAACAGAATCCGGGTGAGTCTCACTGGATTGCTGTCAAGACTATTTTGAAGTATCTTAGATGAACTAAAGAATATTTTCTTGTCTGCGGTGGGCAGTTAGAAAGTAATAGTTATGCTGATGCCAGTTTCCAATCTGACTGTGATGATTACAAATCACAGTCAGGTTATGTCTTCACTCTCAATGGTGGGGCGGTCAATTAGAATAGTTCCAAGCAAGAGTCGACCGCAGATTCAACAACCAAAGCTGAGTACATTGTTGTATTAGAAGCCTCAAAAAGGCTGTCTGAATTTATAGATCTTGAGTGAACTAGGGGTAGTTTCAAGTGTCAGTTATCTAATAAAGTTGTATTGAGACAACGCTGGTGCGATTGTGCAAGCAAAGGAACCGAGATCAACAAACAGAAGTAAGCATGTACCCAGACTTATCATTTGATCCGAGAGATCATAACGATAGGAGAAATAGAGTTAGAATGTGTTCCCACATAAGATAATTTGGCAGATCCGATCCTTTCACCAAAACACTGAGTGTTCAAGTACACATTAGACAATTGATGGTCTAGGTGTTAGGCATGTGGGTGATTGGCTCTAGTCCAAGTGGCAGATTATTAGTGTTAGTGTCCTAGAGACAATCCTATTGTGAGGACATAATACTAAGATAATATTCAGTTTTGGTTTTAATATTATTAATATTAAATGTATGGCATTACACTTGTTTGAATATTATGTTTGGTTGTTTGCATTTATTCTTATTTGTGTTCCCATGAGTGATTGTTGTCATTGAGATTGTGAGAACTCAGATGACTTAAGCATGACTCTCAAATAGCCCCGATCAAGGATCATCAAGAATGGGATATTGATGATGCAATTAAGATTGGTGTGCGATCTGCATCATACTCTTAGAGAGTGTAGTAAGATCTCACTTACTACTAGATATTAGGTATCTCATGATGGATGCACAGATACCTTAGAGGGTATTGGTATACCCATCTGAGAAACCGTTTGATATAATTCCACAATTTGTGTTTACGGGTGTCTCGATTAGTGGGAGCGATACGATACTCCTTTGACTTGAGGTCAATATGCACGACATGTGTGGAGTGATGAACTTTGACCATGACAGACGTTTGCACCCTTACATGGGTAGATATGGCTTGGATTGGGTTCATCACGAAATGCATGTGCGTGATAGTTGAGCTAAGAATAGGATTCATTCCTCAATGTGGATTTAGAGAGAATACTCATCTTCTCATCATAATTGGATCTAAGTCATCGACCGATACACGTCAACTTGGACTTTGTGGCCAAGTGTGACATAAGTGATCAATTAGTGATTAGAGATAATATGATTAAGTTATTTGAATAGACACTTCATCATGTTCAAGATTTAATCGAGTATTTGCAAATGAAAGGAAGTTATCATAATAGCCCATGTTTCAGTTGCAGGTAGTTGCACATTTCCTCGCAACGTACTCATATATTAAGAATGTCTGATTTATTGTCCTGAGTTCAATTAAGACCGTTAGGTTGACTAATCGCTCGATATATGAGAGTCTATGGGTCACACAACAAGTAATAGTTGTTTACTAATTATAGTTGGTTGATTAAATATTATATTGGATATTAATATTTAATTTATGGAGAATATAATAATAATTATATTTAGAATTAATTATTATTACTATTTAATTAAATTAGATTTAATTAAATATGATTCCCAATAATAATATATGGAATATTATTATAGGATTTGATATATATGGAAATCAAATCCGTAGAGATTTGATATACATGGAAATCAAATCCGTAGAGATTTATATATAAGGGAATTAAATCTATGGGATTTAATTTACAAGATTAGGAATTTTATTTTCTAATCAGGTTAGCTTAAGATTTAAGCTGGGTCTCCCCTATATATATGAGTTCTTGGGAATTCATAATACAAGACTTCGTGTTTTCTCCATAAAATCTCTAAGTTGAAATTTTCCTAGCAAATTTATCTCGGGGATTCAACGCTGGCAAATCTGTGCGAATTGGTAAACGACAATTACGTGGATACCGTAGTTGAGGAATTCGTGTACGAATTGCTGTAATAATTTTGTTTACGTTTACCCGTATTTAATTATGCATTTATATGTTCGTTGTTGGTGAACTGTTCAATTCTGCTGCACATGTATTACGTGTTTACATGCCTCTATATTCCAACAGTTACATCGGGTTATCGCTGACCAAGCCTTCCTTGATGCATGAAAAAAAATTGAGGTTAGTGTGTTACCAAAACATATTTCAGATCATCACCCCTTGCGTCTAATGGTTGAAATCGCGGGGAGAGATTGTTCACAGGCCATTCAGATTCCAGCAAATGTGGACATTGCATGAGACATTCCAAGATAAGGTTAGGGAGGCTTGGCTTCATCTAGTTGCGTACAAAAACCTTATAATCTGTCTTACAAAGAAAATAAAATTCTCACGTGTAACCTGAGATAGTAGAACATTAATGTCGTCCGCCACATCTTCACGAAAATTGATCAGGCTTCCACAGCTTTGGATGATATCCAAAAATACATTGTTAATAACGGGGAAAAAAAGGATAAATTCGATCTTGAGCTTGAATGTACAATACACCTCAACAAACTTCTTAGTTGAAGATACTACTTTCTCATGCACAAGAACATATTTCAATGGCTTTGTGACGGCTACCGCAACTCTAAATACTTCCACCGATTGCATAGTGTTTGCAAGTTACGAAATAATATTGCTTAAATTCTCGTTAATGGTACCTACAATCTAATCAAAATGTTATAGGGAGCATGTGGTTAACTTTTATACAAACCTATTCTCTGAGGTTAAGCGAGTAATATCAATTTCTCTATCCTAGATAATTGTTAGATCGGTCTCAGAGGATAACAATATTTATTTGACATCCATTTCGACTGACGAAGAAATCAAATTTGCTTTGTTTAAAAGGGGTGCCGGAAGCTCCCAAAACCTGATGGCTTCGTGTTGGAATTTACAAGCATGTAACAGAATAATACACGCAGCGGAACAGGATAATTCGTCAACAAAGAACATATACATATTGCATAATTGAAATACGGAATAACCAAACGAAGTCCTTACAGTGATTCATAAGCAGATCTCTCTACTACGGTAACCATGTAATCCTCGTTTACGAATTCGCACCGATTTGCCAGTGTTGAATTTCTAGTTGAATTTGCTAGGAAAATTCTAATCTAGATTTATTATAGAGAAATTGTTTCTTGTGTATTTTCTGGATCCCCAAAGACTCATATATATAGTGGTGCCTTTTCTTTAGCCCTAAGAAGTTTCCTTATAAATCTTAAAGCCCAAATCCATCTTAAATTTGACCAAGTCAAATTCCATAGATTTTCTACCATATATATAATTTCCCACAATAATATATCTTACATTTAATTAAATCTAATTTAATTAAATGATAACAATTTTATAGAATTATTATATATTTCTCTATAAATTAAATATTACGATCAAATCAAATATTTAATTACCCAACTCTAATTCGTAAACATGGGTTACTTGTTGTGTGACCCATAGGCCCTCATATATTAAGCGATTAGTCAAACTAAAGGTCTTAATTGAACCCTAGAAAATAAATCAGACAATCTCAATATATGAGGTATGTTGCGAGGAATTGCAACAACATGTAATGTGAAGCTTACGGAGCTAAGATCCTTTCATTCACGAATACTCCGATTAAGTCTAGAACATGATGATGTGTCTATTTCAATAACTTAATCACGTTATCTCATTACACTAATTGATCAAGTATGTCACATTTGGACATCATTCCAAATGTGACGTGCGTTGGCCAATGACTAACAATCCAATTAGTTCTGAGAAGACGAATATTCTCTCCAAGTCTATTTGAGGAATTAATCTTATTCTTGGCTCAACTACCACGCGCATGTACTTCGTGATGTGCCCAACACATGCCATATCTACCCTGTTTAGAGTGCAAGCATCGGTCATGGGCAAAGCTCATCACTCTGTACATGTCATGTGTATTGACCTCAAGTCGGAGGACTATCACACTACTCCACAAACCGATATTCTCATAGACACTTAAATAGAATACATCAAACAGTTTCTTGGTTGGGTGTGTCAATACCCTCTAAGGTATTTGTGCATCCATCATGAGACATAGATACTGACTTGATCGGATTTTTAGCGAGCAAAAACAATTATTTCTTGCTACTCCCCCCGCAAGTGCACGAGATCGTCATAGTAGAAAATGGAGTATAGGGACCAAGTAGTATCGAACCATGGAATTTAGGAGTACGGTGTGGCCCTAGTGCTATGTGTCGGCATGTTATTGTAGTTGCGAATGAGGTGCAAGAAAAATAAAAACAAGCAAGCAAAGCTAATAAACATAAACAATAAAGGGGGGCACCCGACTAGGTAGGATCAAGGAAAGAGGAACGTGAACTAAGGTGATGATCAAATTGCAAAAATTAAACAAATGCACTAATAAAATTATCCTAATTCATTTCTCAATCGCGTGATAGGGACTAAATACTCAAGGCTACTAATAAGCACGATAGAGTAAAAAGCTATAGAGAACAATTGTTTCCCTTCGGGTAATATAGCCTTGCAATAAGGTGTTCCCAAGCCCGGTAGTAAAGTCTCCCTCCTATCCCTCACTTTTCGCTACTTAATTTTAAGCTCAAGTGTCTAACTATGGGGGTTCTAACACTAAATACCCTCTCTCGAATGGATAAGAAGCGTACTTAACGCATTTAATCAATTCTCAACTCACAAATTTGCACTTAATCGCACTCACGCAATTCTCGTTTATAGCAAGTATGATTTCACACAAAAATTAATAGAAGAGAACCAATCAAAGCACCATGAAGTCCATAGTAGAATCAACATCAACTAAGAAATAAATTAAAAATAACTAAATCAACACATAAGTTCAAAATCACAATCATCTCAACACAAAAGACACTAAAAGTACTAGCCCATCAATTTACAACTCAAAATCTTGCAAAATAAAGCTCAATAAACAAATGGGACTATTAATTGAAATTCAAAATAAAAGAGAAATCAAACCCTATAAAACATTTTGGAGTTGAAATCCTTAAATCTTGAAGTCAAAATACTCCTTCCTCATTCCCCCCACATAGTGGGTGGGAATTTATGGGGTGACTCTCAAACCCTAGCTTCTAAAAATATCTCACTCAAATTTCTGAAAAATGTTGAATCATTCTGGAGCGTGGAATCCTTTGTTGTCCTGTTTCTTATAAGCCGTCCTCCTGTTGCTTTTTTTTTTTTTTGGTATGAAAGGCGTGCTTCTGTTGACCTTAGCAACTAACAATTCTTTAAATTGGAAATGGGCTCCAGCAACTTTTAATTGATGAATGGTGTGCGGCTGAATTGGTGTTTTGGGCTTCCAAAATTATCAAAATGGGCCTCCAATTTTATGAGCTTCACTTTCTTTTTCTCTTCGACTTCAACTCGTTTCTCGATTTATTTCTTCGATTGACCTCAATAAAATATAGGCTCATATTTTACTCTAAATATTATCAATTTCCTACAAATAAACAAAACACTACCTTTCTCGACAATTAAGCACAATTTAGCATAAAAAATGCATGAAACTCTATCAAATTAAGCTAATAAAGAACATGAATTTCAAGCAATTTTCACACTAATCATCCCCTCAAACTTAAAGTGTTGCTCGTCCCCGAGCAACGAAAGAAAATAACAAGTGGGAGGATTGCGAATAAATTCAATCAAACAAAGAATAAGCAATTGTCAAGTTCTATCAATCTAGTCAAGCCATTAAGTAGAAATCTCAACAAGCAAATTCACAAGTTATGCTCAAATCAATGCAAGATCAAATGCTCAATTCACAATTCCTCACAAGTGTAGTGTATCACTCTTCACTCAAAGTGTATGTAAAGGAAGTGTATGCTCTCAAAATCAACTCACAGAAATGCACTATCATAAGCTTGCCAAAAGTGTAAGTTCTCCACCACAAGTTAAGTGTTCAATTAAATAATCAATAAGGACTTTTCATTTGGTTGTAATGTAGGCTATTTGGTTAAGGTAGGAAAGATTTGGATAATGTGACTTATAAACTAGTGGAGTGAGAAGTTGAGACATCTAGAAAATCTCTAAACTCTTAAGAGAAAGTTGCAATTGATCGGATTGCAACTCAAAAACTAACTCCCTCAATTTACTTGTCATCTTTTAAGCATGTTCTTCACCACAAAACCATTAAACGCTTTAGAACTTAGAGCACTACCAAATATCTCTACAAAAGTGAGCTTCTTTCTCAATTTTCATTTTTTTCACAAACCAACTCACTTTTTTTTTTCAACTCAACAATTCATCTTTTTTTTTTCATTCTTTTTTCTTCTTCTATCTTTCTTACATTCTTTCTTTTCTCCTCTTCATTTGACTTTCATTCAGTTTCTTTCCTTTCTCAATCTTTTCACTTATGAACCAAATTATTCCACCAATTGCACATTAAAGCTCAATTCAACCACATTTGTCAACAAGGAAGCTCCACTAGTTCATAGGAACATTAGGCTCATAAAAGATGGACAAATAGGCTAAACTTTTGTAGGTTGCCAAAGAATATAGGATAAAAGGCTCAATTAGACTAACTACGGAAAGATTTCATTTGGTATGGAAAATTTGGCCAAGTGACTTTTCAAAACAAAGATGGCCTCATATCATTTTCAAAAATTTCACACTAAAACTAGCCTCAAACAAGACAATTGACAAGTTCTAAAGCACACAAGTATGAATGATACTCACAAGAAGGAAATTAGACCAATAAATATGGAAGTCTAAAGGCTCAAAAGCTAACGGGCTTGTCTAATCATGAATCGAGCACAAAATCAAACACAATCTTCACATAAGCAAGTAAACAAGCAAGCCTCAATCCATACCAACAAGCTCAACTAAACTTCAAAAACCAACAATCACCAAAAATTAAGCCTCAATTCACATCCAACCACAAGACATCTCCACTACAAAAATTAACAAAAGAGGAACAACGGTGCAAAAAGAATAAAAGGTAAACACACAAAAATCCTATCCCCAAACTTAAATGAAACTATCTAGTTGAATGCAAAGTTTGGGGAAAAGAGTGTTACCTAAAAAAATTCCACCAAAGTAAACTCACGAAAGGGCAAGTCACCGCAACCGATTTGTTCCAAAAGAAGGGGAATTGAGCCATGGATAGCCTCTTGAGGTAGTTGATCTCCAAATTCGAGGGTTCTACCTTGACCTCTTATGCATAGTACCTACCAAAAACCTCCAAGAAGCACCAAAGTACCCACAAAAACAAGAACTATACAAAAACAAAAACAAAAACAAAAATAAAGCAAATAAAATACAACTAGCAATAACACTCAATGAACACTAAGTCACACATAGTGTACTCAACTAAATCCACGGCAACGGCGTCATTGACTTGATCGGATAGTAGCAAGAAAAATATTGTTTTTGCTCGCTAAAATCCGACCAAGTCAGATACCCAATATCTCGTAGCTATGAGAACCACTACATCCTCTAAGGATATGATGCAGATTGCATATCAATCTCAACTGTATCATCAATATCCAATTCTTGATGATCCTCGATTGGGGCTACTTTGAGAACCATGTCATGGTCATCTGAGATCTCACATCCTCAATGACGACATGGGTTCATGGGAACATAGACATGAATAAATGCAAATCAAACATAATATATGCAACAATCAAACATAATATTCAAATAAGTGTAGTGCCATATATTAATATTAAATAAAATAATAATATTAAATAACTGAATATCATCAAGTATTATGTCCTTATAAGTGATTGTCTCTAAGACATCAATACTAACACTTCGATGGTGGTTTTTACCAGGCTCATTGGGAGACTATAGCAGGTGATGTTATTTCCGCAGTGATATACTTCTTCTTAATTTGCACCATCCCTATTAGGCTTATACCTAAGAAAATGGATGCAACCAAAGTTGAAAATTCCAGAATGATAGTTATGAGGAACTTTCTCTTCAAAAATCTCACAATGATATTGGCGTCCAAGCTTGACACTTTTATTGGTTCAGGCCTCACTACCTTCCAATTTGGCTTCAAACCTGGTCGTAATGTTCACACCGATATCACCATGGCCTCGGACACAATAAATTATTTTGAATCATGTGTAGGTAATATGGCCATCAAGATTGATATGACCAAAGCCTTCAACACAATATCTTGGTCATCTCTTAAAGTTGTGATCGGTGAATGGGTTTCTCTAAGAGATTCATCAATATGACATCATCTATTCTTGACTCAGCTATAATTTCCATTTTGATTAATGGCGCCCCGAAGGGGTACTTTAGATGTACAAGAATTGTTAGACGGGGGGAACCCCTTATCTCACATTCTCTTTTGTCTAGCTTAAGACTTTCTTGTTGGATCCTTAGAATACATAGCAAATGGTGGGACAACTCGAAACCAACGACAAACTCCCCAGGTACGTTCTTTATGCTGATATTATTATGATATTTCTCAAGGCGACACGAAACAATGTTGACAGGCTACACAACATATTGATGGAATATGGATCATTATAAAGCCAGGTTTACAACCCACTAAAATCTAGAGTATACTACAGCTCAAAGGTTCGACATGATATTAGGCATCGTATGTTCAATCATGGGTATTGTTGAAGATTCACTACCATTTGATTACCTAGGTGTCCAGTTCTTCAGAGGGGTACCGAGGGTATTCCACTTCTTGAGTATTGTCGACTCAATTATTTGTAAATTTGGAAAGTGGAAAGGCAATACACTATCGCTCGCTAGAAGAAGGTGTTTAATCAATAGTGTCATAGTTGGTCACTTGTGCATACTATGTGGTCTATTGATGGCGTAGAGCACTAATTACTTGACTTAAGAAAGCTATGATAGATTTTCTATGGACGGGCGATGTACATAAGCAAGGTTTCATTAGAGTTTCATGGGCTAAATGTTGTGCTCCTATCAATTAAGGTGGTTTGGGAACTAGATCAATTAGGGTCGCGAATGATTCTTTCTTATGCAAGCTTGCATGGGACCGGATGAGAAACACATCGACATCAATACACTCATTCACAACCGCCCACTGAACTTCCATTGGGTTTTATCCATATGGCAAGGCATTAGGCAACATGTTACACGTTTGCATGACAAATCTCCGTGGATTGTGGGACGAAATTTGAAAATCAATTTCTGGCGAGACAATTGATTGTGTTATAAAATCTCAATTGGACTTCCGGAAGAACTTGCGCCCTAGCTTAATTGCACGATTGGTGATCTTTATTATGAAAACATTTGGCATTTTATTATGAGATTCTTCTTGGGATACACCCTTATTGTGATAGACATCCTCAACACTCATGTTATCCGAGAAGATGATCACAAATTTGGTCTGAAAGCTGCTCGGGAAAGCTCACATCCAAGGCAACGTACGACTATCTTCGTCCCTCATTCCCTTAGGTAAATTGGCCATCTTGTATCTAGGGTAACTTCATTCCTTAGTGTCGGAGTACGCTAATCTGGAGAGCGATTTAGGGCAAGCTGAACTTTCCAAAATCAGGGTGCACGGTCCTACGATTCGTCCACTATGTTATGCTGAAGCAGATTCCACATTCTTTGTTTATGTAGCTTCTCTCAGCGGGTTTATGCCGAGATTTCTCATATTTTTTATCTTGTACTTTACTATGATGTCGATATTTTGGATCTTTTTCTCCAGGCCTTCAGGATTCCCTTTGGCAAGTAACTTCATAGCCTTTGGAGGGTTGCTTTATTCACCACAATATGGATGATATGGATTGCCCGAAATAGACGTATATTAGATGACGTGGTCCCTACAGTGTTGGATTGCATGGTCCGAATTATATCTCTGATCTAGGAAGTAGCTACATTTAATATTGGGCATATGGACAACAATACCGAGAATTACAAAATTTCTGGCGACTAAGGGTTCAGGTGGAGGGGGTGGGGGGGGTCTGAGACCTCTACATTCTAGTTGGTACAAAGTAACATCGATAGTAATGAGACATCATCTCCTGGTAATATGTATGCAAAATGCATCTTTTAGAACATTATGTGCTTATTTGTAGCAGTGTTCTCGTCACCTATTGGATGGGTCCTCCCACTATTTCACAGGAGAGTTTGTGCAATCATTATTGTAGTAAGTGGAGCTACACTTGCTTTTATGGTGCAATGGTGACTCTCATTCTCCACCAAAGAGACTGACTTAGTTTTGATAAAAAAAAATATTTTTCCTTTTCATTTTTTTTTTCACCAACTTTAAATTTCCAAAAATAAAAAATAAAAAAAATTACACAATATTTTTCAAATTATTTATTTTTAAATATTTTTAATTATATGATTGAATTTAAATATTTTGATTTTAGATTGTATAGATTTTGTTGAATTTTAATATTATTTTATAAATTTTAGTATTCGTGGTGAATTTCATAAACAACTAAATACTATATAATTAATTTAGTAACTGTGAGACACCTACGTATATGAAGTACCATACCATCTTTACATGTTAGAGAAAAATATTAGCATAAGAAATTAATAAAGTAATCCATAGATCAAATAAACTTAATTTAAATTTCTATTACTCAACCTCACACTAAACAATTTGAGCAACACTCCTATGTACCAAATTTATACATGAACTCTATTACCGTTATGTATAAAAACTATTAATGTTGTGCACAAAAACTATTATTTGTGCACAAAAACTATCATTGTTTAAAAAATGCTTGATTTTTCAAACAATTATAGTTTTTGTACATAACAGTGATTAAAAAATAGAGTTCAACTTGAATAAAGGGCGAGGTGGATATATTTAATTTGAAGGGTATTTAAGTCGATTCATGTCAAAATTGGGTAAATTCTCTCTGTTTATAAAATGCGAATAAATTTACTTTTCTTATTGAAAAAATTGCATGAATTTGAATGCCCCTTATCCTAATTTTTAAACTCTTTGTTAATGAATTCATTCTATCCTTAAAATGAAAATAAAAGTATAGAAATTGTCGTCTAACATTATTAACCCATTGAATTTGATGTTAAGAGTTGAAGGTTCGTTGTTATTAAAACTGCAAAACGAAAATCACAATTTCGATGGCTTGGTAATGCAAATCGTATGAGAGCACAGTGACAATATTACAAACAAAATCGTGGAGAGTATGCAACAGGTGGGACTGCAACTTCTTGCATGAGACAGAGATGAAACGGTCTCATATATATTTTTAATAAAGCCCGCGGAACGATTAAGAAATGCGAGATGTACCCCAAATATTATTTAATGAATACAATTAAAAAAAAGAAAGTAAAACAAGGAGAGAAGCACAAATACGAAGACATCAAATAAGTACACATCGAATCTCCCTGGACCACTAATTCAGCATCTTAAATCCAAACACAAAAACAAGCAGTTATCTTCAATATTTGTTTGTTTTAATCTTTTCTTCTTCTATCACAAGGAAGAAATTAAGCCTGATACATACACAAAATCAGTTTCCCTTCCCATATTTTTACTCTAATTTCTTCTTCTTCTTCGTCTTCTTCATCATCATCAATCAATCAGTAGTCATGGGTTGACTGATGCAGCACCTGAAACGAGCCTTTCTGACAGTGGTCATCACCTCCGTCTCAGCAGCCTCTAGCATTCTGACCACCACGCTGAAGGAGGGTCTAACGTCCGGATTAGCATCCCAGCAGAGCGTCATTATCTGACTCAAAGCAGGAAGGCAGTCGTTCGGGATGGTTGGACGCACACCTTTGTTCACAACAGCAAATGCTGCTTGAACGGCCGTCATATTCTGGAAAGGGAGCATCCCAGTTATGAGTTCCCACAGCACGATCCCGAAGCTGTACACGTCAACTTTCTGGGTGTAAGGCCTATGCTGGATCATCTCCCTGCAATCAAACACCACCATCACTAATACTGTGCAATTGGTGCACAATTAATACTGTACTGACCAACTAATACATTTTAGTAAGACAACTAATACCATATAAAAATGCATTGAGTTGCATAGTGCAACTGGTGCATACAAGTATTTGCCCCGTCTGAGTAACATTTGGGTGCACCAGTTGGACTGAGCAATTGATGCAACCAATACCATTCAATGGAACCAATTAATACTAACCAACTAATACCTTTTAGTAAGACAACTAATACCTTATAAAATGTACTTGAGTTGCATGATGCAACTGGTGCATACAAATATTTGCCCCATCCCCTCAAGGGAAAATTCTAACCAAGTACTGTTATACAGACTGACCTCACACTTGAGCCCTTGAGGAATGTGACAAGAATAAGTCATATAGAGAGCTCCAGTTCAGCTGTGTTACCATATGCCTTAGCAGAAATTACTTTTATAAACATCACAGCTTATTCAATACTTTTACAGCATCAGTCTTCAGAGTAGAAGGGTTATGGTAACACTCTAGAACAAACGCTAACTACTAATTCTACCTCCCAATCTATTACCATGTAAAAAGAAACTAGTCTTAAATTACAGTTCAAAGGGGAAAAAAATGATGTTGACACTTAGGGGACAAAGGCAGATAAATTAAATTGTGCAACTAATTGCAATGACAGCTAAACCATCAGGGTCCAGCATGGAATGGAGAAAGCAAATTTTGAAACTCATGCTTCATACTTGATCAGGGATGCCTTATGTCATTTTTTACACGAAAGCACCATTTAATTAATTAAAGTAACAATTGTATATGACAGCTTGCACTGGTTTTGACCATCAACATAGACAATAAAATTTACACCAGAAACAGGGGACCAGAGATAAAGGAATTCCAAGATGCCAATTGTCAAATAGGAAAACCTAAGATATAGTCTTGGGGAATGGATCAACACTATATGAACCATGCATGTGATGAGACTGTTCACTGTTTCACAAACTGCACCCATAAGCTAATCATTTAATGTGGGCACAAAGACCAATAAATAATAGCCAATAACTACAAAAGGACTACCGCAAACTCAAAAGTATACATAAGATTTCATGCAACATATCCAAAGAAATCATCTTCTATCAATCTTTATGAAAGCCTCCAGTATTCATAGAGCAATATATATAACTATTCTATAATACTACAAACCCCACTAATATAATCCTCCTCTCATCACTAATGTTCCACTTGATTGTTGCAACCAGACTTCACGTTTAATGACTACAGAAAATAAGTAATCACACTAGGACATATTTGGCCTGTATCATCTCACACCAGTCCATGAGCTGCTAAGTGCACAAAGCACCCACTGATTTTAGCCACTAAGTAATAATTAAATTTGGGTGCCTTAAAGCTACAGACAATCTATATGGAAAGATAATAGCAAACCCCCAAGAGTAAAGACAATGAGAAAGTCAAAGAGAAAAAATTAGCAGGCCCTTCTGTGGTTAGATTACAACTAGATAGCATAGAGAAAACAACTATGTTTGTAGGTTCCAGCTAAATCCAGACCATAATATTTAATTGAGTTGCAGAAGGTAACTCAGTAAATGAAGATAGAAATGATGTAGCTATAGCTATTGTTACCAGTGCATTAAGGTCATAGGCCACGTGTTCAATAAAATCAATGTAAGCTCAACTCATACATCAACCCTTAGTTGTAAGTGGATATACACGCAATAATCAGGGGAACTTAATGCTAAACTTCTGGTATGATCATGTAAAGCTGTTAATCGTGTACTTCCCAATTTATTGTCCATTTGCTTTTATCAACCACCTTTGGTATCTCCAACTCAGGTTGTAGGCAGCCACAAATTTGATGAAGAATCTTGCAGCAGAATAAATGGATTGGAAATGCTAGCACGTGTAATGACGTTTTAAAACTAGGTTAACATATCAGAAAGATTATTAACAATAGGCAGCTAAAAATGGGTCCGATAATCTTGATGTTTACTAACAATAGGTTTGTAATTTCTATACGCCCTTGTGAACTAGTGCTTAAGAGTTATATGTAATTGAACCCAACAAATAAATGGAGTGTGATGAATATAATGTTATACCTTCAATCAGTTGACCAAAAATAAAAGTCGTATTTTGGAGACAATTTTTTTTTTTTTTTTTTTGTGGAAGGAGTAAACTTTTATTTGGCATGAATAACTTTTTCCAGGATTACCTTCTTATCCTAGTTTGGATTTAAGTTTTTAGCATAATTAGGTTTATCGACTAAATTCTACTCCAACAGTAAAGCATCAATGCATTTCATTTGCTGATATTTGGAGAAAATGCTAGCATTTCAACCTTCAAATCATGTGTTAAGTACCACAACGTGACTTTTAATTCTCTGAAAACATTGTAATTATCTTAAGTTGGATCTTTATCACTCTTAGAATTATTTAATAAGTATAACACTAGAACCAGGAAAGACCAATATTTTGGAACATCTGCCCCTCAAAGTGCAGCAATAGTCTAGTAGATGAGTTCTGCTATGTGAAAGGTCATTTCAAGAAGGTAAAAATTCTTGTGATGTCGTGCATTAAAAATCAACCTATTAGGTCTGCAATTGGAATGGTCAATCAAGAAGAGAAGACACAACAAAACTTCATAGAGTAACATTCTTTGCATTTTGTTTAAAACACATGTTACTTCTAGACCAAAAAAACAATGCTGAAAGGATCCTAAAACCGTATAAATACACAGAAACACGACGAATCAATCATGTAAGAAGAAAGCTTAAAAACGCTTGAGGACATGTGCCACTAAAAGGACCTTTAGTAGCCCAGATAGCAATATACCTAATTCCAAGAAAATAACACACTAAAATTACACTCCATCCCACTCACACCATCAGATATACCAATACTAGATGAAGGATCCCATGGCCAGAGGATGAGACCACAAACAGTAGTAGTACAGGTATCATTTTCACAACATAAGAATTCTTTGCTACTGAGAAAAAAAAGGCTAGAATTTGGGCATTTACTGTCAATTTTTGGTTTGATTAAAAGATACTCCCTCCGTCCCAACATAGATGCATCATTTACTGTTTGCACGGAGTTTAACGTGAGAGTTTTTTATTAGCGATAAGGAGACAAAGTTACCTTTTAGCGATGGTTGAATGGTTAAGTAATGACATGTGGTGTAAATTAAAGGATATAAAATTGCTTTTAGTGTGGGAAAAGTAATGGCATGTGGTGTAATTTTGAGATGTTTGAAGGGTGTAGTTTTAAGTGATTAAGTTGTTTTATTACCTTTTTAGAAAATGATGCATCTAATTTGGGACGGACCTTTTGGGCATAGGATGCATCTATCTGGGGAGGGAGTAAAATTAAAAAATGGGCATATTCCAAGAGCAAGAATGCAGTGAATTCTTTTGAGGCTATTACACATTCCAACAACATGCATCAAGCAAGTTTGAGCATGCCAAATTGTCAGTATTGCACTACACTTGAACTGCTAAATCCTCCATGATTTAGTTCAGAAGAATAATGTGAGTGAAAACAATAGCCATATCAAAGAAATTCAGATGCTCTCCATTATTGAAATATTAAATCTACAAAGCAACTGCATAACAACGAGAAAATTATATATGCTATTTTTTTTTTTTATAAGAAACAAATTTTATTGCAATAAGAAATAAGGATGAGAAATCCCTAGCAATAATACAACGAACAGAATTACAAAGCAAACACGCATTTCTAACTATATCTGACAAGGATAACCCTTTAAAATACTCTGACTCAAGGACCACAAGGCAACTTTATATTTAATTCTTCCCCAGATTTCATGTAAAGATTCACAATTACCAACAGAACTACAGAAGTCCTCCTATTCCTCTCTAACCAAATAGACCAGTATCAACAGAAACAACAATCTTCCACAGAATTTTTCCTTTTTTATTAATAGAGCCACCCAAATTACTATGGAGCAGAACACAAAATTATCTGAGTTTGTTTGTTACATCCAAATGCTCCAAAAAGCAGAGCAGAACACAATTGGGGAAAAAAAAAGGTTGCAGGATGAAGATTTGAGTTCATTTTACTTTCTTTTCTGTTATTCCCTTCTTCCACCTCTTGTTTTTGGGTAGGGGAGGGGTTAGGGATATATATATCGAGCTCACACATTCTTACAAGAAAGGAGGAACAACTATATAATGAACATGCATATCAAGAATAACCATGAGATATTGACTAAGAAAGACAACATAAGTTTCCAAAGAGAATAAGATATCTTAATGTTAACAGTCTGTAAAGATAGCATGTGTGGCATGGGAGAAATTAATAGGATGATCCATGTGTGTGTGTGTGTGGTGGTGGGGTGGGTGGGTGGGGGGGGTGTTGTTTCCAAAAATGATGCCAACTCCTAAGACTAGATGCAGAGCCAAAAACGATGCAAGTAGCAAAGTGCAATAGAAAGTTAGAAAGCACGGAAGATAATAAAACGAAAAAAAAAAAAGATACTTACGGGGCCATCCAACGATAAGTGCCTGTCTCCGGCGTCATACCTTCGGTCTGCACTTCAATCCTTGCAACCCCAAAATCCGCAATTTTAATGGATTTATCAGCTGAAATTAGAAGATTATCCGACTTCAGATCTCGATGAATCAAATTCAACGCATGCACATATTCCATTCCTCTAGCGACATCTAAAGCCTGCTTAACCGCCAGTTTCAGAGGCACTGAGCGATTCTGCCTCTTTGTCAAGAACTGACGCACGGAACCCCCCTTAGCATATTCAGTAACAATACACCACACCATGGGTTTACGGCACGCTCCAATAAAGCGAACGATGTTCGGGTGCCTCAAAGTTGCCAGCATCATCACCTCCTGCTGAAACTGCTGTTCCATAAGGTGGGCCCTCTCTGCATCATTCTCAGGCTTCTCTAAAAGCTTAATCGCAACATCTTCACCGTTGTATGTCCCCTTGTAGAGTTTACCAAAAGCCCCCTGGGCAAAAGCAGGCCCCATGTTGAGTTTCCTCAAGTCAATCGTCCACTCGTCATAATTACCAAGGCCTTCAGTGGGATGTCGTGGGTCCATTAAAGCTTGAGCCAGGGCATCATTACTCAACCCTTGAGATGATTTACCGTGATTAACACTAGCAGCAACAGAGTAATTTTTCACATGCTTGAGGCCCTGATGGCCCAAAATGCGAGTGTGTGAATCGTTATTCGATCCAACACTGCTGTTGTCCATTGACATGGCGACAGAGCCCCCACCGTTGCTCATCTGCAAGCTCCCATAACTATCAATCGACATATTTGAACCCTCGTTCAGCTTGCGATAGAAATTTTGGGAGAAATCGTAATTGTCATGGTTATTGTTTAGGTCAATAATTCCAGTAAATTTTGGACCCTCCAACATTTTTTCTTATATTTTATCAACTAAGTAGCAAGAACGAAGAATCTTGTGAATTTTCTATATCTGCTGCATTCCGGATAACCGCGTTGTCAATTCTGCAAGAATAACGACAAAAACATGTTAATTAATCAAGTAATTTCAGTGCATTTACTATTGAAAGATAATGCCAGGTTGTTGAAGCAATTAACACCCTAATATCAAATACATCATGCCAAATTGTAATATTTTTATGATAAAGGTTTATAGGATTCCCCTTCCAAGCGCCCCTGAACTATAAAAACAAAATTCATATCAAGTAACTAAGCTAGCTAATACAAAAGACCTACAAAGTAAAGTTTACATTAAAGATCTGCAAATATACACTCCAAAGTTAACGCGGTGTGTGTGTAAAATTTCACAAAAATAAACGGGAAGTTCAGAAAAAAGTGAAACGATCCTCGCCTAGCTCATTTGCCTGCAACTACTTCAGTTGACCACAATTACAGTCAACAAAAATCAATATTTTCATATAGAGATAACTAATTTAGCCCAAAACGCACAAAAATCGAACCTTAGAATAAGCATAAACTCACCCAACCCCAAGAAAAAGCAGCCACAATTCTCCAAAATTAAACCCCATAACATCACATGCAGGGAAAATAGCATCACAAAACCTCAAAATAGATACAAATTTCAGTGATCCCAAAGCAAAATTGAAAATAAACAGAAAAGCAGACCTCGATCGAAAGGGGGCTTGACTTCAATTTCCGTGAAACGTCTTCAGAAAAAAGACACTAAAAAGAAAGAAAAACTTATACGACTCGGCAGGAGAGTAACGAATTTACAATTCAGCCCCTAGTTCACAAACCTTCAGCTGCTACAGAGGAAAGGCGCAAGCTGGAGAGAATACGACAGCGCCTCAAATTGTAGAGAGAGAAAGAAGCACAAGAGAAGAGAGAGAGTTAAAGACGGAGGAAAATGAAAAAGAAAAACTAATGGGAAAGGGAAATGGAAATATATCTAGTCTTGGTCTCCTTTTTCATTTTTTTTTATTTTTATTTTTATTTTTATAATAACCTCTGTCTCAATTTCATGGTAAGTCTCAATAGATACAATTGCACTTCATTTTCTTGATTGATAAATCTCAATAGATACAATTGCACTTCATTTACTTTTCACTTGGACTTGGTGCAATATTCCGTGGTGAGAGCAAAAATTTAGTGGGTTGCTTATATTTTTGGTATCTAAAGAAATGGAAAATTTATTAAATAAGTTTTCTCTTTAGGTGGGCTTAACACTTTAATTTTTATTCTATCCTATCATTTTGAATAAATGCATATATATTAAAAAGATAATTAACTTCTTACCATATTCTTGATAAATATTTGTTCTTCTCATTAAAAGAACATATTTATCTAAACGTTTAACTCACTCTGTCCCATAAAAATAAACATGTTGATATTTTTACATATATACTCATTTTCCAAGATAATTATTACTGCTTAAATATTGATTTGGAATAAAACTAAACACTAACAGCAAAAACTTGTTTGAACCCGAGTTCAAGTAAATTATTTTTCTTCAAGTATTATTGTTATGTAAAGCAGAATCATTGATATGCATACTAGGTATCGTTGTTTAAAAATCATATGAGGTGTCATTTTTAAACAATGACATCTCGTATGCACAATAGTGACACTACATATACATAACATTGACATTAAATAAAAAAAAGTTCACGTGAATCCGGATTCATATGAGATCTACTCTACATTAAATAGGAGTAAACATGAAAATAAAAATTAATGTATATTTGTAATAAGTGATCTATCTGGGACAAACGAAAATACAAAATGTATAGTATATTTTTATGGGACGAATGGAGTAATGGTTTAATGATTAAATTTGAAAGAAATTAATTTACATCTAGGAATGAAAAAGTCATCTAATTTACATATGAAATAGAAGGTCGAAACGTCACTTATTTTGAACTGAGAGGGAGTATATATTTGTAACATAATGAATATTGTAGGTTGGTGGTTTTCAAGTCACTTGGTTGTAGTTTCTAGTTAGATTCAGTGTAACTTATGTTGTTGGTTTTCTTGTCAAAAAAAAAATGTTGGTTTTTTTTTTTACTTTTGCTGCTTTTTTTTTTCTCCTAAGTCGGATAGAACTGAGTCGCACATACAATATTGTGCGTTTACCTTAATAATATTACTTAATTTTTATTTTCGTTTACTATTTTTTGTTGTCCTAATATCGTAATTAAAAAAGAAAAAAAATGTTGGTTCAAATTGGGTCATACATACAACATTACTTGTTTACTAGTAATTGAACCGGTGCATTGCATTATTATAATTTCACAATTAATTAATATTAGTTTTTTATAAATATGTGTATTAAAGTGTTTTTCATTCTAAAACAACAATATTTTGTTGTTTTTTGGTGTTATATTTTTTCCAAAAGTCATGATATGGATTTCAGAAAACTTTATGATAACAAACTGATCACTTGCGGCTGAATTCTCTTAATTCATTACTATGAGGAGGCCCATCAAGAAAAATTTATATTTCAGAAAAAATTATGATAACAAACTCACTCGTTGGCTATATTCTCTTACTCTGTCACTAGGAGGAGGCCCATCGAGGAAATTTTTTATTTCAAAAAAAATTATGTTAACAAACTCATTTGTAGGCAGAATTATCTTATTCTATCATTGGGCCGGAGGCTCATCGAGAAAAAATTAATATGGATGGAGTTGTTCTAACACAACACAACCTACCTTAATGGATTACGAATTTAAGTGAACATTCGAAAGAGTTTTTGGAGCAACGGAAGAAGTTCAACAATAATCTCATAATATTGTGACATATCTCATATAATATAAAAAATTAAATTAGTATTCTTTTAAAGGTAAAAGATGATATTTTTCTCGAACCATCATTATTATTACTTAATATTTATTCCAAAATTTGTTCTCAATTCATTTTTATTTGATCCAAAGATTCATTTCTCAATTTGGCAAAAGATTTTTTCATTTTTTCCTAAATATTAAGATTTTTTCCCATTATTATTCGTTACTCCCTTCGTCCCAGAAAAATTGTCCAATTTTTTTTTGGGACGTCCCACAAATATTTGCAAACCTAAAAAAGAAAACTCCTTACTAAACTTCATCCTCACAATATTCACATATTTAAATCAAATATCATTACTTTTGTGACCCACATATACACTCAATCCATTTAATTCATTTATTTTTTACATATAAACTTACTTCATTACCCCTCAACACTTCACTCATTATACTTTTTTCTTAACATGTGTGTCATAAAGTTGGGGCAAATATTTGTGGGACGGAGGCAATAATATTTATTCCAATATTTTTTCTATTTTTTCCCAAAGATTTTTTTTCTCAACTCATTATTATTTTTTAATATTTTTTTCAAATATTAGTTTCTCAATTTAATTATAATTTTTAGGGAAAATCCAATAGTTTCTAAATTTATGCCGGTTTATGCTATTATGTATAAATATATAGCTTCTAGCACTATTACTTATTTAACTATATAGTAATAGGTTAAAAAATAATGCTACATGAACAATAAAATGTAATATTGCTTGCATTTTTACAATATAATTATTTTAAACAAATTGTTTTAGATGTAATACTTCATGACTATACTGATTTGATCATATGCCCGCAGGTGGACATAAACTTATATGTCCACCGCTTATGTGGCGCACCACATATGTACGGTCTCCATCATCATTTAATTAATTTCTTTAATTAATTAAATCTCCACATTCATATATATTCCACATTTTACACCATTTCATTAATTAACTTAAATATTTTGAGATTATGAATCTTATTAATCACATTTTCCTATTCGCCTAAAATTAATTTTGCAGCCTGATAAACCTTATACCTCTAAATTTACATTTAGATTTAAAAAATCATATACACCTATATTAATTCTTGCAGCCAATCAAATACAGTTGCTACTGTAAAAAAATCAATTAATATTAATTATAAGGAATATCTTAAATCATATTAGTTGGTGTTCGTCTTGTTCATACCATATGGAATAATTGTTGAACAAAATATATAGTTGAAAAATAAAAGTGAAAAGACAAAAAAAGTTAAAAAAATGAGTGGGTCTCATGTGCACCGTACACTCCATAGTGTATTTTGGAAACTTACAACTTGTTGCGCTGAAACTTGAGGATTTGTTACACTGAAACGTACAACTATGTTTTACGAACACAGGTTGCACGTTTTAATGTAACAAGTCGCAAGTTTAAATGCAACAAGTTGCAAGTTTCTAAAATACATTATGAAGCGCATGGTGCACACCTAGTGCATACAATAACTAGCCTTAAAAATATATGAGAAGATAAAACGGAAAAAGAAAAATAAATAAAAGATGAAAAAGAATATTTGAAAAAAAAAATAGAGCAAGAAGTAAAGTAAGAAGGGGTTGGGGGGAATATTATTTTAATTAAAAATGGAGAATAGAATAAATACACGTCAATTCTTTGGGATATATATATATATATAAAGAGTCACTCTCTTGTGAAATATTGCAAAAAAATTATATGTGCAATATAACATATTTTAGGCAAAATTTGTCAAATCTCGCGGGTCAAGCGGGTCGATGGCGTAATATATAAATATATATATATATATATATATATAAGGATATCATTATCAAATTTGTGTTGTAGCTGAATGGTTCAGGTTTATTGTCAATGTATTTGGTTGCAGATTCAATTCTTATTGAGCATTTCTCCATGTGTTACTGAATGAATAAGTAAATGTTACTACATTGTTATAATGAAAAAATTTCATACCTAACGTAACACATGAAAGTTTATAAGGTAACACATAGGTCACAAGATAACACATTGTTGTTCATATGGTAACACATGAGTATTACATAGTATTACAAAGGCATATATACAGTGTTACATATTGTTGATGTTATTTTTTATGTGATAACTAATGTGTGACAAAATCAATAATGTGTCCTTTCTTTCACAACCAACATCTTATGTTTCTATATTTTATTTCTCTTGTTGTGCTTTGCAAGATAATATTTAGAAAATATTCGGGAGAAATATTGGATAATGGAAAACAATTGGTTTAATAGTGAAAGGAAATTAAAAGCATGTGGGAAGTTACGGACCATGATAATGAATCCTATTTTATAGGATACATTGTGACTACCACTTGGGATGTGCAATAATGAAATATTTTGCACTAATGGTGTCTCATTGTATACAGAAAACCAATTGGACTTTTGTGTTTTTACTAAGTATATAGGTTTTTCTGTTGAATCTTGGATGTTGTTCAAAATGATGTTCAAAATGATGTTCAACATTTCTGACAATATCAAAGTTCGTTTTTTCTCCTAACACTAACTTCAAATATTTTATGTTGTCCACAATGTTCTTGTATTGATGGTCCCGTTTTGAAAACCCATTTGCACGTGCGGAAGCAAAACGTTTCAGTTCGGTGCATATAAAAACAGGGGTGAGGGCAGAGTGATTTCAATTTTTTTTTTTGCTTTTAAGAACGATGTGTGTTTTGCTTATAAACGAATGCATATGACAAGTAATAACATAAAGCAGTAAAGAACACACAATTTTATAGTGGTTCGGACAACTCGTCCTACATCCACTCTTCCCTTCATGGGGCACCAACTAAACCAACTTAACCAACGGGACTTATCACCCTCACGGGATTGCCGATAGATGTTTACCGAGTTCACACTCAAACGGGACTTATCTCCCTCACGGGATTGCCGACCCTCCCTTTCGGGATTGCTTAGATGTTTATCGAGTTCCCACTCAAACGGGACTTATCTCCCTCACGGGATTGCCGACCCTCCCTTTCGGGATTGCTAAGATGTTTATCGAGTTCCCACTCAAAGCGGGACTTATCTCCTCACGGGATTGCCGAGCCCTCTTTTCGGGATTGCTTAGATGTTTATCGAGTTCCCACTCAAACGGGACTTATCTCCTCACGGGATTGCCGGCCCCTCCCTTTCGGGATTGCTTAGATGTTTATCGAGTTCCCACTCACCTACAAACTTATCCTATCAAACTGATTTGGGTAAGGTTTGTTTGGTTTCCAACTAGGGTGAGATTTTCCCTTACATTTGTTTAGCCTCAATGCTAAGGTTGGGAAAATCTCTCTAAGCTTAGGATATAGCATTTGTGCTTAGATCTAGGGTAGAACACTTTTGAATATATGTGTGTATTTCTTGCTCTGTGTTCTTGAATGGAGTTGCTTGAATATTTGGCTTTTAATTTCACTGCGGATCCTCCATCGTCTTCTTTTTGAAGATAGTGCAATGTATTTATAGTGTGGATTTGAATATTATTTGGAGAGTAATATTCAAATCCATACTAATAATCTTCCAACTTTTTCTTTGTCTTTTTTGCCTTTGTTGTTTTGCGGTTTTTATGTCACTGACCCATATATGTTGTTATCTTCTTATTGATCATTTGCTTTTTGTGTGTCTAACGGATCCGATCATTTCACGGATCTCGTTCATTGCCTTCGATTCTGATTATTTTTGATCTGGTCATTTGAAATCTGACCTGTAGATTTACGGTGTCAAATCTTTGTTTCATCGGTTCTTGAAATCCTTTACATTCATCGAATCTGAAATTCTTGTTCATCGAATCGACTTTCTTTGTTCATCGTCTGCGATTTCCTAACTGATTTTCTTCATTTCATCGGTTCGATTTACAGTGCTTTGATCATTTCCCGATCCCGGATCGGTCTGACTTATCTCGATCGCGTAGAGCAAACCGCATCGTAAAATCCCTATTCTGATGTCGGTTACAACGATAGCACTTCTGACGAACAATCGGTACGCTCGATGAATCTTTCGGTAAAAAGCGCATCGTAAAATCGCTGCAGTGTTAGGGCCGCAGACGTTAGCTGGGAACTCATCCTTCCAAATCGATCTTGATCACAAATCGTCTGCAACCTCGTCGATCTCGATCATCTTAAATGCGATTTCATGAGTTCCCCTCAACTTGTTTTTCCGTTCCCCCTCAACTTGTTATCTGTAAATTAGCTTCAAAAAACACAAGTTGATAATGTTTTGGCATAATTAATCAAAACTAAAATATCCCAACATGTATGTAAGTTGACAACTTACAAATATGTTAAGTCAAGCGGTTGCAGATTAAACAACAGTGATGGTTGTGAACATGGGTAGTTATCGAGTTCATGGAGTTAGTGTGAGATAATTTCCTAGGCTGCCCAAACTGCCTAGTGGATGGAAAATACAGTTGAATTTCGTGGTCTATATATACACACTGCATGGAACATCAAAACTTGAGAGAAAGACGCAACGTTTTTCTTTTCCACTTGGAGCAAGATCAATATTCCAATTTATCTTCTCCAAATTTCAGAGAGTAGTATTCAAGACACAACCTTGAGTGTTTAGTATAAAATTGTCCAACGGTTCAGAACCACCGGTTCCAATTTCAAAATTTGTGGAATCGAAACCGAACCGGCTAAAAGTGTTTGTCGGTTTTGGTTTGGCCGGCTCCGGTTCCGGCCGATTTTAGCCAATTTCGATTCCTGTTTACTGATTTGCCATTTTATTTAATATATATTTTTTAAATATTTGAATTTTGATAACTTGAATTAACTTGATCTTAAGGTAAATTTGATTTTATTCAACTAAACTTCAAAATGTAAATTGCAAATTTGTATAGTTTACATTTTACAACTTATAATTATAAATTATAATACAAATAATTAAACGAATCATTAAATTGAAAGTTGAAACAAGTTTTTAAATTACAATTTTTAAATTTAAGATTAAGAATACAAATATTAGCTTACAATTTACAAGTTACAACTTACAACTTACAAAGTTACAATTACAGCTCAAAATAATAAAAAAGGAAAAAAAAAGTGGGGGCTTGAGCATAATTTTAAATTTTAAACTTAGAAATTCTAAGTTAGAAACTTAAAATTATGTTGTCTATGTATCCTCTTGGATGGAATCAAAGTCCACGTAGTTCTCTTACCTTAACTTACCTCCTGGCTCCAAGCTCCTCATCTCTCAAGCATCACTTTCTCTCTCGGTGTCGTTCATCACCCCATCATCACTTGAATCCGTGCTAGCGGTTGATCTTGTGTTCGATCTTCGGCTTTCGCCCAATCATCAAGCAAACATTAATTTTCTAAATGTTCAACCATCAATCGTGAATGTCTTAGGTTCAATGTATGTCCACCCATACTAAAGGCTCATTCCACGGCTACGGTTGATACTGGGCATGCAAGTATCTCTTTTGCAATTAACGACAACACCGAAAAAATTGTTGTCCTCTTCGACCACCAATTTAAATATCAAATTCATCAACTTCTAATGTCATCTCCATTTGGAAAGTTGATGTTAGATAAGTCTCAAGTTCTATATAAGGATTCGAGTGTGATCTTGAACGTTTTTGAGATAGTGAGTCCAAAAAACCAATAAACCTCCTCCTCAATTCACTACCACTTCCACTTCCACTAGTACCATGTTCAAAAAATTCATTTCTAGTTGAATCACAACTAGCACCACTACACTCAACATTAATTTCACCTTGTTGAATTTTATAATCTTTAAAAATATTCATATGAAGTTATTTAGCCCTTTGTGTAAGTTCAATAGGATTGGGTGTGTCGCTATCTTTAATCGGAAATAAATCATCATAATAAAATATTAAAAATTCTTCCAAGCTATCTAATCTCATTCTAGGATCAAGTATACTAGCAATTAAAAACACATCAGGTAAAAACATAAAATATTTCAACCATTTGACTCTCATTAAAGCAGTAGCATCACGTAACAAGTCATTTGAAGAATTAGCATTCAACATAATTGCAATTTGAACACAATGTTCTATAGCCAAATTAGAAGTAGGATAATAAACACCGGATAAATGTGTAGTAGCTTCACTAACATTTTCAACATCTCACATAAAGATTTACAACTATCCCATTGACTAGGAAATAAATTAATACCACATGCTTCTTGTGTGAAAAAATTACATAATGCACTTCTTGTTAGTGTTTTTGTCCTAGAGACAATCATTTATAAGGACATAATACTTGATAATATTCAGTTTAATATTATTGTTTATTTAATATTAATATGTGACACTACACCTGTCTGAATATTATGTTTGATTGTTTGCATTTATTCATGTATGTGTTCCCTTGAACCAATATTGTCATTGAGGATGTGAGATCTCAGATGACTATGACATGGTTCTAAAAGTAGCTCCAGTCGAGGATCATCAAGAATGGGATATTGATGACACAATTGAGATTTGTGTGCGATCTGCATCATACCTTTAGAGGGTGTAGTGGTTCTCACAACTACGAGATACTAACATCTCATGATGTATTCTATTTAAGTGTCTATGGGTGTCTCGGTTAGTGGGAGCAATGTGATATTCCTCTGACTTGAGGTCAATACGCACGATATGTGCGGAGTAATGGACTTTAACCACGACCGATGCTTGCACCCTTCAAGGGTAGATATGACATAGATTGGGTTCATCACGAAGTGTATGTGTGTGGTAGTTGAGCCAAGAAAATGATTCATTCCTCGTAATAGATTTAAGAGAGAATATTCATCTTCTCATACTAATTGGATCGTTAGTCATTGGCCAATGCAAGTCACATTTGGAATGGTGTTCAAATGTGACATACGTGATCAATTAGTGGAATGAGATAACATGATTAAGTTATTTGAATAGACATTTTATCATGTTCTAGTCTTAATCGGAGTATTCGTGAATAAAAGAATATTGTCACAATAGCCCACATATTACAGGTAGTTGTTATTTCTCGCAATGTACCTCATATATCGAGACTGACTGATTTATTGTCTAGGGTTCAATTAAGACTGTTAGTTTGACTAATCGCTTGATATATGAGGGCATATGGATCACACAACAAGTAACTCTTATTTACGAATTATAGTTGGTTGATTAAATATTTGATTTGTTCATAATATTTAATTTATAGAGAAATATAATAATTATGTAAACTATTATTATTTAATTAAATTGGATTTAATTAAATATAAATTCCATAATAATATATTGGGTATATTATTGTAGGAAATATATATATAGGGTAATAAATACGTGGGATTTGATTAGGTCAAATTCAAGATGGATTTAGGCTTTAATTTCCTATTAGAAAATTGCTTAAGTTTAATTCCAACAATTATATAGTCATAAGATTGGTTTAACATCTTGTAAGTAGAATTCCATATAATAGTAATATCAAATGAAAACTTTCTAGGTTCAATTGAATAAGTATTACAATTTATTTTCAATCTTTTTAAAACTTTTGAATATCTACCAAATAAGAAATTGTGCTTCTAAGGGTAACATATTCTTTTAAAGCATTTAAGTCATCTTGAACACAAAAATTTAGAATATGACAAATACATCTGACATAAAAAAAAAACCTTCCAACACTCCTCTGCTCCAGGCGAGCATAAGGCATGAAGACCCAAGACCCGGTGGAGCAAGTACATGGTCGTCCGCCAGAGGCGAACATCCGCTCAAGTTGAGGACGAGCATACCTCATCGAACACAGGGACGAGTCACCTGCTAAGCAAATACCACCTGGATGACATGTCGAAGCCTTCACAAGCAAGCAAAGATAAAAGTTGACCAGGGGAGCTCAATGAGATACGTGTCAGTTCCACGTGTACTCTTATTAGACAAGAAAAGGCCAGCTCGTGTTTGCCAAGGCAACACATGCTTGCCAAACTTGTATAAATAAACCCTCTGAGGTCAAATAAAAGGTTCGGAAATTTTCCAAATACTACTCTTATACTTGCTTTGCTCTCCGTTTCACAACCAACTTGTGCTCGACACATACACATTGTGCTCGTCACATTATCAATTTTGTTTGTTTAGTTGTAATAACAATAGTCGCATCATATTTTACACGTATGACGACTAACAACAATGAAGGTGAATTAGGAGGCAAATAATTCAAATAATTCACTTATGATGGAGAGAAGAGAGCTGTGTTCGTCCAGTGCTTTTCAAACGACTGGAGCAAGTTCAATTCAGACAACGCCTTATTACTACTGTGTTCACATCCTATTCAGTGGCTTTCTGCTCGTCAGTTGGTCCTGGACGTGGTTCCTTTGTCTTGCTCGCCGGCTATGGCAAGCATGTGCTCCGTTCCTGGGCGAGTCCCTACTGATGTTGATGTGCCCATGCGTGACATGGACCGTGCTCGCCCCGTGGAGCATTCCCATGGCCATGTGGCGTGCTCACCTACCTGGCGAGCATGTGGCATGCTAACTCTTACCGGGGGTGGATAGGGTACAACATTAGCTTCATTTGAGTGTATTTCTCACACCAAATTGATCCAATTGCATCAATTTCTCTCTTATCTCTTGCTATAGCTTCTTGTTCTTGTCAATTATCAATTTTTCATCTTGTAATATTATATTATATAGTGATACTTTATAGTTATACTAATAATACTATACCTAAAAAATATTTTTTTTAGCTACTATACTATACACAAAAAAAATGTCTTCTTCAAGAGTAGGAAGGGGGGGTAAACGAAGGGGCAAATGTCTTCCAATTTTCAAATACCACCTCTAGCACCTCACTTTGATGATGATTTTAATATTCGATGGGATAAAGTAGAGCCGGCCTTTTTGTTTGACCAACTCTTTTTCAGCCCGTTCTTTCTAGGCTCTCAACAAGAATGTTATGGCCTTTATTATGGCCACCGGGTCGTTGGCGATGTCCTGAAGATTGATATTTTTTGCCATTTGATTTACATGAGGCTGATGTTGAACCTTATCTTGGGTGCAAAATCGGCTTTGTCCCAATTTTTGGGTTTGAGTATTTCTCGATTGAGGCATTATATTTTTTTTTCTGCCTGGTTTTTTGGAAAGTGTTTGGATTGGTTGTTTGTGTTTGTGAGATGACGACAGACGCTCGCATACTCTGGATAGCGAGCAAGTCAAGAAAAGAGCGGCAGCCGGCAAGCAGACTGACAAAAATATAAATGATTTCTCTGAGGGTGAACAGCCACAGGGCTCCAGGCAATCGGCATTTGGGCGCCTAAAATTGTCAGCAAGGGATCGTTTGGGAGATCGGCAACGACAAGATCTCCGGAAAGAACAACGGGTGAACACACAAGCCCACTCAGCTCCCCATGCTCGCCAACAACAAGAATAGCGACGGGGGCCTAAGAAATCAGTTGGGACAAAGTTGTCCATCCACCATCGTCCGGGAGATCAAGGGCGAGCACAGAAAGGGGGACTGCCCCACCATGAGCATGACCAACAGAGTCCTCATGGTGGGACCCAGCCCCATTCTGCGTCGACTCCGCATAATTTGCGGAAATGCAAAAGGCGATTGAAAGCTTGCAGGTCAACCTGGCTGCCACCAAAGGGTTGCCACGAGCAGGCCCTATGCCTTGCTTGTCATTATCCCCGGCGATCATGTCCGCCAAAATACAGGAGAAGGTGGCAAAGAAACGTCCACCATTCCCTATGTTTGACGCGGAGTTCGACCCGCATGTTCATTTCAGCAAATATTCGGACTTCATGATCGCTATGGGTGCCACCGATGCAACACACTGCCGATCTTTTCCCATGACCTTAGGCAATCGGGCACATAGGTGGTTCTCGACCCTGCTGGCCGCATCAATCACATCCTTCAAACAGCTGAGACAAAAATTCATGTCCCACTTCTCATCAACGTGTGCTCGCCGGGCTCTGAAGTAGAGGCTAACACAATTTTCACAAATGAAGGGCGAATCGGACCGGGCATACGTAGAGAGGTTTGAAAAGTGTTTGTATGGCGGGGCCCCCGTGGAAGAGGATGTTAAAATCCTCATGGTGGTTAGGGGCCTCACCCTCAATACAGACATGTGGAAGGCCATGCACCGGGATTGGCCGAACACGTATACCGAATTCCGCGAGCGGGTGGCAAAAATAATAACCATGCAGGAGTTGCTCGCCCAGTCTTGAGCCGGGTAGGAAGGGGCAACCAAAAAGGTGGTCGTAAACAAAAAACTATCCAGTGAAGGGGGTACAAGGCCCCAGGCTCCTTCAAGCCTTTCGATGAAGGGGTCGATGCCCATGCACTCCAATAGGTACTCGTCGTCTTGCCTGAGACAGTGTATAATCAAATAAAGGACGAGACATGTTGTTGAAGCCCCGGTGAATAATCAAAGATAAGGACCAACTGAATGCTTCCAAATTCTGCTCATACCACGAATACATCGGGCACAACACTAATGAGGATCGCGATCTTCTTTGTCAACTTTGGAAATTGTATGAGGAGAACCGCCTTACCCGGTAACTAAAGAAGCCGATAAACAGAGATGCCCGAGATGAGTAATTGGGTAATCAGAAGAAAAAACATAAGGCGAAGGAGGAGGAGGAATTCCACCGACAGCTGGAATTGCCTAAGAAAGGGGCCCCGACCTCAGATAAAGGCCAGGTGGGGCAAGAAATAAATATGATCCACCCAGATTATGGGTCGGTAGGAGGATGCTACCAAGAGCCCACTTTGTTAAACAGGCGCAAAAAGATGGAGTTGCGCGCCATGCAGAGCATCCATCAAGTGAATGTGGTGAGCACATCGGCAAGTACGCCACCTTCCCACCAAATCACCTTCTCGGACGATGACCTTGATGGCATCGTGATCCCCCACAATGATTCCCTGTTGATCAGTGCTCGACTTCTTGGCCTGAAGGTGCACAGACTTTTGGTTGACACTAGAGCATACGCGAACATACTGTTCGTAAACACCCTACACTTAATGAAGAAACAAGTGGGGGACCTTAGTGCATATATCGAATTTTGTGATCACACCATTCTGGGTTTCGGGGAATCTGTAATTCGGCCCTATACTTTGATTAGGTTAGGTGTCGAGTTAGAGTCCACTAAGGATCCAAAAATTCGGTAAACTAGAATGTTAGATTTTGTAATCATCGATGTTCTGTCTATGTATAATGAATTTTTAGGTTACCTGTTTATTCAGGAATTCAAAGCTGCTTGTTTGACCTATTACTACTGTGTTAAATTTCCTACTGTTGACGGAGCGGGCAGCGTAAAGGGCGATCAAAAGAAAGCCCGTAATTGTTTGTTGTCATGCGCACTGGGAAAACAAAGTACGGTGAGCATGGTAGAACAAGTAAATATGGAAGTTGGGAGGGTCAAGCCAAACTGGGTCTGGGGCGAACACGGAGTCTTTGGCGAACACAAGTTCGGCAACCAGGCAAGCCCCAGACCCCATGAATATTAACGCACCTGGTGGCCAACTAGAACAACAGCCCGACCACCAACTTCTGGATTTGGAACCTCGCATAGGGTTTGAGCCTATGGAGGTTGAGGACAAGCACAGGGGATCGATCATAGATCCTCGGTGGAAACAAAAGAAAAGGCAAGCAATGCCTATCGAAGAATTTGAAGCTATCCAGGCCGACCTGGCTAGGCCGGAGTTAGAAATTTTCATCAGTTCGGAACTTCCAGAACCACTTAGAATCGAAATGATCACTTATCTCTAGGAAAACTTGGATGTGTTTGCATGGTCGCATGAGGACATGGTTGGCATCGATCCTAAGCATACATGCCACCACCTCAATATTGACCCAACACGAATACTAGTAACCCAGAAGCAGAGAAAGTTCGGCCCGGAAAAATATGCGGCGTTAGATGCCTAAGTAAAGAAGTTGTTAGACAACAAGCTTATCCGAGAAGTCAAGTGTCCAGAATGGCTAGCAAACCCTGTGCTCGTCCGAAAGCCGAATGGAACATGGAGGTTGTGTATAGACTTCACTGATCTGAATAAGGCATGCCCCAAAGATAATTTTTTAGTACTGCACATCGACTATCTGGTCGATAGTACTGCGGGGCACGAACTTATGACATTTATGGATGCATTTGTCGGGTACCATCAAATTCCTATGCATCCAGACGATCAAGAGAGCACATCTTTCTGCAATAGAAAGAACATGTATTGCTGGAAGCGCATGCCGTTTGGCTTAAAGAATGTCGGAGCCACCTACCAAAGGCTGGTGAACAAGATGTTCGATGAACACATCGGACGAACAGTCGAGGTGTATATTGATGACATTGTGGTTAAAAGCGAGCACAAGGAAGATTGCCTCGGTCATCTTGCTTAGACGTTTGATATCCTTCGGGCGTACAACATGAAGTTGAACCCGAAAAAAATGCAATTTTGGGGTTCATTCTGGAAAATTTCTAGGGCACATTGTTAGTCAATGGGGGATCGAGATCTAAGATCCAATCCATGCTTGACATGCAAGCCCCCAAAAATGTAAAAGAGGTCCAGAAATTGATGAGGTGTCTAGCCTCCCTGAACCGATTCATATCAAGAACCGGGGATAAGTGTAAATCTTTCTTCGACGCATTGAAGAAAGGAAGATTCCAGTGGACCGAGCATTGTTAGAGTGCATTCAAGTCTTTGAAGATGTACCTGGCGGACACGCAAATCTTGTCAAAGCCAGTGTTGAGCGAACAATTATACCTATACTTGGTCGTATCTAAGTACGTTATTAGTGTCGTGCTCGTCCGAGTGGAAGGGACGATGCACCTTCCCGTCTACTATGTGAGCCAAGTACTGAAAGATGCCGACCTCCACTACCCTTCACTAGAAAAGCTGGTGTCTGCTCTTATAATGAGTGTTCGCAAGCTCAAGCCCTACTTCTTCGACCACTCGGTCAAAGTGCTCACCACATTCTCGTTGCACCAAGTTTTACATCGGCCGGACACGGCGGGCAAGTTACTCAAATGGGTAGTGGAGCTGGGCCAATTTGGCATCACATTCACCCCGCGAACGACGATCAAAGGCCAAGCTATGGCCGATTTTATGGTCGAGCTAACATACCCGTAGCCACCTGAATGGGGGATCGATCAGCCATGGCACATGTATGTCGATGGATCATCGATGAGCACAAGAGTCGGGGCGGGCGTGGTTCTCATCAGCCCAACCTGGCAGACGTTCACAATGGCCATCCATTTCGATTTCCCAGCCACAAACAATGAGACCGAATATGAAGCTCTAATTGGCAGTCTACACATGGCTATGGCAATGGGGATCTAAAAACTTATGATCTACAGCGACTCTCAACTAATCGTGTACCAGGTCCTAAGCGAGTACGAAGCTCGGGGTGAGCAAATGGCTCAGTACTAACAGCCAGCCAAGCAATTTCTCGAACAATTCGAACAAGTGTACATCGAGCAGCTCCCCTGAGTAGGTAACTCGTTCGCAGACGCATTAGCACGTCTGGCCTCGGTGGAGGGCGTGACCAACCTAACTAATGTTGTGGTCATCACTACCTACTCACCATCTGTACCCAGAGCTATGGTCGCCCAAATGGAGGTCGAGCACGAAACGTGAATGACCCCGATTTTCAATTATATCCAAGATGGGGTCCAACCTGACAATAAAGCCCAAGCTGCTCGACTTCACCTACAAGCTACTCGCTACACCATCCTTGATGGGCATCTCTATAAATGAGGTTTTTCTCTGCCTTTATTGAAATGCGTCACCCTGGAGGATGGAAAACTGATCCTCAAGCAAATCCACGATGGCGTGTGCGAAAACCACACGGGCGGACACGCATTGGCATATAAGATGATCAGGCAAGGGTATTACTGGCCTACTCTCAAGAAATATTAGCTTGCCTATGCTCGCGCGTGTCATGAATGTCAGATTTATGCCCCGTTCATTCATAGTTCGCCTGAGGAGCTCGTCTCCATTTATAGTCCTTGGTCATTCGCCAAGTGGGGGATTGGCCTAATCGGACCTTTCCCCATTGGCACCTCGGGGGTAAGATTTGTCGTGGTCGCCGTAGACTACTACACTAAATGGGTCGAGGCCGAGGCCATAGTGATAGCCACGAAACAAAGGATGTGGAACTGTCTTGAAAAACATCATATGTCATTTCGGTCTGCCCCAATCAATAGTAACAGAAAATGGCCGAGCATGGTGTTTTTGGCCGAGCATGGGAAGGCCCATACCGAGTGTTTGGGTGCTTGCCAAATGGTGCATACGAGCTCAAAGAATTGAATGGGACGCCACTCTCATATTCATGGAATGCATCTAACATGAAAAAATACTACCAGTGAGGTGGCGAGCACACATCTATCATTTCAACCTTGGGAGATTAAGTGCGAACACATGCTCGATATCGAGAAAGAGATGGCCACTCTGACAGGTGCATTGAGATAATTGGATGCTCGCCGATTTCAATATTTCCTTATAAAAGTTTGTAAAATTGTAAATATTTTTGTAATAGATAGAACACCCTGTGTGGTGTATTTCGTTTATATCTTCATGATCATTTTTAATAGGATGGACGAACAAATCAAGTTTTGTGTTTATGGCTTGACAAAGAAATGCACTCACCATGTCCGTAGAAAGTAAGACAAACAAGAAGTGCAACATGGTCGCGCCAAAATAAGACGACCAAATATAAATAGTGATCGCAACAAAATAAGACGATCACGACGAACAAAGGTTGCAACCAAATAAGATAACCCATATGATTACAGCAAAATAAGACAACCATAAACTAAAAAACAAGCCAAACACAAACGTATGCGCAAAATAAAGTATGTTCATTCAAAAAAGGAACTATGGGCCAAGGTTACAAAAAGCCTTTTGAGCCGAGCACAAAAAAGGCTATCATGGCCAAACAAAAAGATCTAAAACAAGGAAAAGCTAACTAGGGATTGCTGGCAGCGGGCAGGACACACCCTCATCCCTCCGCTCGTCTTGGGTCGGTCTATCTCCTGCATGATATCCCCCAGCACGCTCACCCTCAACATTCTCTTCATCTAATGGAGGGTTAGTCACCTTAACACCCTCCGACAAAATCGAGAAGTCAAAGCCGAGGCGAATGGGAGATCGCGACTAGGGACCGAAGAGTAGTCGATCAGCCACTCCTTTAGATCTTCCTTAAAAGGCTCCAACTTCTCAAGGGGGGACTGTTGGGTAATAGGGTGCCCGGATCTATTTGAGGTGCAATTTAAATACAAATTTAAATTAATTTAAGTATTATTAGCATGAATCAATCATATATTAATTCAAATAACAATTAAATTACAACAACATATCATGCGTACAAAAAGCCACGTAAATCCTACACATGCGGATTTCTAGGAGTTACTTAAAGCGTACCTTTTGGCGGATCCAACGGAGGAAAATCGATGCAGAAACCCAATGACCTTCTCTAGTATTCCCACGTCCTTATTTGATATCCCGATGGAGGAATCTCCTTCAAATAATTAACAAAAGGAAAAGAGAAAAATTATTGCACCACCTTTGTGGATTTCTAATTTTTCCAACACATGAAATTATGTTGTGGATGAAAAATTCATCCCCTATTTATAGACAAGGGGGGGTTCGAAATTTTTAGGGTTTATTTCCCTATGGAAAATTTCCTTGTATCTTCTCAAGATACAATCTTGAATATATATAATATATTCTATATCCCATAAATAAATCCCAACAAAATATCCCCTTATTTATAAACAAGCAATTTTTGAAAATTCCCAAATAAGGAAGAATAAGATCTTTGACTTTTCTTGAATTTATGGGATAATCTTGTATTCCAAGAATACTTATCTCTTTCCATAAAATCTTTCCAAGAAAATCTTTTCTCTCTCCTCCTTATTATTTTCGAAAAAATTGAGAAAAATTAGGCAACAATATTTTTTTTATTTTAAACACAATTTTCAGTGATTGGACTTTATCTTTGGGCTACTAAAGGGGCCTTTAGGAGAATTAAGATTGTACCTTCCAATGGACCTTGAATTATCAATATTGAGCCACACTATTATTCAAGCCCATAAATATTAATTAATCTAACTACATAATTAATATTGCACTATCCATCTTAACCCATATTACTGTAATATGGCTCCCGATTATTATTTCCCGTGTTTAAGATTATCTAGTCCATTAATTAATTTAAGCCGCTGAAAAGCTTCATATTAATTAATATCTTTTTCCTTGGATTAAGAACGACTCAACATTATTATCCATACCGGAAACTAATTCCACTTGCAAGATTTAGTATGATAAAACTTCTGAGCCTCCAAATTGGACAAATCACACAAGACGTACTTGCACACGATTCTCCGTATTAAATCTTAGCGATCGTCATGTAACTAATAATATTGCCCAAGATATAAAGTATTGAATCTCATTGATTCTCTACCCAACATAAGTCAAAACAATAATTATTAATTTCACACGATCCTATGTAAGGAACGAAGATTAAGAAATAACGAACCACTGAGGTCTAATTCTTCTATAATCAGAACTGAAGAATTTATTCTCCTGTAGGTCCTGTTCAGTGCATCATAATGCATTAGTGTAATCTCTTGGTCAAGACAAACTAATCTGAGCCTTACATTTCAACCTTTCACGATGGATTGCTCATTTCCATCTAGGTTGTGAATTTGTACTTAGTTACAGGGAACTGTTAATTTAATCTTCTGTGATCTGGTATCACCAAATTAACTACAGTGTAACACGTACTATTTATTGAACATATTGTTAGTGATAGTGTCCTAGAGACAATCCTTTGTAAGGACATAATGTTAAGAGCCTAAGATAATATTCAGTATTGGTTTAATATTATTGTTATTTAATATTAAATGTTTGGCATTACACTTGTTAGAATATTATGTTTGATTGTTTGCATTTGTTCTTATCTGTGTTCCCTTGAATCCTTGCGTTGTCATTGAGGTTGTGAGAACTCATATGACTTAAGTATAATTCTCAAATATCCCCGATCAAGGATTATCAAGAATGAGACATTGATGATGCAATTGAGATTGGTGTGCGATCTGCATCATACTCTTAGAGAGTATAGTAAGATCTCACTTACTACGAGATACTAGGTATCTCATGATGGATGCACAAATACCTTAGAGGGTATTGGTATACCCATCAGAGAAACCGTTTGATGTAGTTCCACTATAGGTGTCTACGGGTGTCTCGATTAGTGGGAGCGATGCGATACTCCTTTGACTTGAGGTCAATACGTACGACATGTGTGGAGTGATGAACTTTGACCATGACCGTCGCTTACACCCTTCCATGGGTAGATATGGCTTGGATTGGGTTCATCACGAAGTGCATGTGCGTGGTAGTTGAGCCAAGAACAGGATTCATTCCTCAAAGTGGATTTAGATAGAATACTCATCTTCTCATCATAATTGGATCAAAGTCATTGGTCAATGCACGTCAACTTGGACTTTGTGGCCAAGTGTGATATAAGTGATCAATTAGTGATTAGAGATAATATGATTAAGTTATTTGAATAGACACTTCATCATGTTCAAAACTAATCGAGTATTCGTGAATGAAAGAAAGTTATCGTAATAGCTCATGTTTCAGTTACAGGTAGTTGCATATTTCTCGCATCGTACCTCATATATTGAGAATGTCTGATTTATTGTCTAGGGTTTAATTAAGACCGTTAGTTTGACAAATCGCTCGATATATGAGTGTCTATGGGTCACACAACAAGTAATTCCCTAATCAGATTATAGTTAGTTGATTAAGTATTAAATTGGATTTAATATTTAATTTATGGAGAATTAATAATATATTAATTTGGAATTAATTATTATTAATGTTTAATTAAATTGGATTTAATTAAATAGGAATCCCAAATAACATTATGGAATATTATTGTAGGAAAATATATGTAGGGAAAAACATACCTTTGAGATTTGTTTTGCAAGATTAGGAAATATCTTCCTAATAAAGATGGCTTAAGATTTAAGCTAGTCTCTCCCTATATATATGAGTCCTATGGATTCATTATTTACTACAAGAAAACCTAGTTCTCTCCATAAAATTCCCAGTTAGAATTTTCCTAGCAAATTCTTCTCGAGATTCAACGCTGGCAATTCTGTGCAAATCTGAGTGCGGGGTGAATACTATAGTTGAGAAATCTGCCTACGAACTGCTGTAAGATTTCTCTTTATGTTTAACGTAATTTAATTATGCAATTATATGTTCGTTGTTGGTGAACTATTTAATTCCGCTGCGCATGTACTATTACGTGTTTACGTGCCTCTATATTCCAACATTACATACCTAGTGAAAGACAGTGTGTTGATTTGTTTATAAAAGCCCTTGACAATTAGAGGTTTTCTTCACTTAGGAAATCTCTTGATTTTTGCACTATTTGAAATTTTGTGCAGGGTGTTGAAACAAATGTTGCGAAATATTTGGGACAACATTAGGATTCTGAAAACAAATTTTTCTATGTATTTACTTATTTGTTTATTAGATAATCATATTGTGTAAATATTATTTGGATCCTTGTTTAGATACAGAGTCGTGGGCATACATCTCTTAAATACATCATAAAAATACACAATTTAGATGTGTAATCATTGAGTAACTATGGGACATGGAGCTCACTACTACAATGCTCTCTTTTTAAAAAGTGATTAATTATATATCATTTTGTTCATAATCCACTGAGTAATTATGCGGCTCGGAGCTCGCTACTATGATGTTCTCTCTTGAAAAGGTGGATCAATATGAACTTGTGTAATAATAAATAAAATTATGCAACACTTGATGATGAAAATCATGTAAAATTAATGTTCAAATGTATGTGTGCCGACATTTTGTGAAACTTTATGGATTCAAATTTATATTAACTTCATGAATTATCTGATTTCAATTGTAAGTTAAATTCTTGATTTTATTTGTTATTATATCTAAACTGTATTTATTTTTTAGATTTTTGCATTTTTTTTAAATTTGTCATTTTATTTTTAGCAATGGTTGATCACTGGAATGCAATGAATTAACTCAATTTGTTTCTTAAATTCAAATTAGTGGGATAACATTTTTTATGGATATATCATTGCATCAAATTTTCATCTCAAGATTGTTTGGAGATTTTCACAAAGCCTTAATGTTCTATTATTTGTACTTCCACTAACTTATTCGATTTATTTTGTGCCTTAAAACCACAAGTAGAGTTACAATTCTCATGAAACTCGAAGTTTCCATCTTCATACTCTTATCACAAAAGATAGAGTAATTGACTTCCATTTTTAAGTGTCAAATCCTCCTACTGATCTCATTGAGAATATTCATCCCATGATTCTCTTGTTTCCACACATTATAAATTCTCCTTTGTTTCTTCAAATGGGACTCATAATGTTGGACACATTTCGACTCACAATATTACAACAGCCCGTAAACTTTTGGATGTTTCTCCTTTCCACAACAAAAGGGGGAGAAGCTGCACAAGATGCTGCACCTGATGTAGAAGATGTTGTAAGTTGTTGAAATGAGAACAACCCTGCTTGATGAAAGGGGGAGTTCTACATTTATGGGGGAGTTTTTTGAAATATCATTTTGAGGGGGAGATGTTAAATTTGGTTGAATTTTACATTGGTTTAACTTTCTATGCCTAATTTTGATGACTAATTTCTACACTTGAATTGATAGTTATGATATATTTTGGTTTGGATGATTGTTTTTTAGTATTACATTTCTACCTTGTTTGATATCTACTATTGCATCAGGTTGTTGCTGGAAAAAGGTCAAATTGGGGGAGATTGTTGATGTTGTTTTTTATGTGATAACTAATGTGTGACAACATCATTAATTCATCATTTCTTTCACAAACAACATCTTGTGTTTCTATATTTTATTTGTGTTTTGAGGGATAATATTTAGAAAATATTCAGAAGAAATATTGGATAATGGAAACAATTGGTTTAATAGTGGAAGGAAATTAAAAGCATATGGGAAGTTACTGCAATGTTTGAAGGAAATTACATAATGGATAATGGATCCTATTTTATAGAAAATTGGAGACTACCACTTGGGACGTGCAATAATGAAATATTTCGCAATAATGGTGTCTCATTGTTTACAGAAAACCAATAGGACTTTTGTGTTTTTACTAAGTGTATAGGTTTTTCGGTTGAGATCTTGGATGTTGTCCAAAATGTTGTTCAACATTTCTGACAACATTAAAGTTCATTTTTTCTTCTAACACTAACTTTGAATATTTTATATTGTCCACAATGTTCTTGTATGCAGGTTGACGACTTACAAATGTGTTAAGTCATGTGGTTGCGGATTAAACAAGAGTGAGAGGGTTGTGGAGAACATGGGTAGTTATCGAGTTCATGGAGTTATTGGACGATGATTTCCTAGGCTGCCCATACTGCCTAGTGGATGAAAAATGCAGTTGAATTTCGTGGTCTATATATACACACTGCATGAAACATCAAAACTTTAGAGAAAGACGCAACGTTTTTCTTCTCCACTTGGAGCAAGATCAATATTCCAATTCATCTTCTCCAAATTTCAGAGAGTAGTATCCAAGACACAACCTTGAGTGTTTAGTTATCTAGGAGTGTGAGGGTCGATGATATTTGATTTGTGTTGGTCGAATGTATTCCAACATTCCTATCAGTATTGTATTTGTCTAAGTTATTGGGGTTATACAGGAAAGTATGCTTTTTACTTTGTATAACCAAACTGAATTTCTTATTTATTTACTGAAGATAAATTATTTATCATTGTAGAATTAAATATGATTGAATGTTATATATATTTACTGCATATATGTTCAATAAATAGTACGTGTTACATTGTAGTTAATTTGGTGATACCAGATCACATAAGATCAAATTAACAGTTCCCTGTAACTAAGTACAAATTCACAACCTAGATGGAAATGAACAATCCATCGTGAAAGGTTGAAGTGTAAGGATCAGATTGACTTATCTTGACTAAGAGATTACACTAGTGCATTATGATGCACTGAACAGGACCTACAAGAGGATAAATTCTTCAGTACTGAATATAGAAGAATTAGACCTCAGTGGTTCGTTATTTCTTAATCTTTGTTCCTTAAATAGGATTGTGTGAAATTAATAATTATTGTTTTGACTTATGTTGGGTAGAGAATCAATTAGATTCAATACTTTATATCTTGGGCAATATTATTAGTTACATGACGATCGCTAAGATTTAATATGGAGAATCGTGTGCAAGTACGTCTTGCGTGATTTGTCCCCTTGGTAGGCTCAGAAGTTTTATCATACTAAGTCTTGCAAGTGGAATTAGTTTCCGGTATGAATAATAATATTGAGTCGTTCTTAATCCAAGGAAAACGATATTAATTAATATAAAGCTTTTCAGTGGCTTAAATTAATTAATGGACTAGATAATCTTAAACACAAGAAATAATAACCGGGAGTCATATTACAGTAATATGGGTTAAGATGGATAGTACAATATTAATTATGTAGTGGGATTAATTAATATTTATGGGCTTGAATAATAGTGTGGCTCAATATTGATAATTCAAGGTCCATTGGAAGGTACAATCTTAATTCTCCTAAAGGCCCCTTTATTAGCCCAAAGATAAAGTCCAATAACTGAAAAAAGTGTTTAAAATAACAGAAATATTGTTGCCTAATTTTTCTCATTTTTTTCGAAAATAATAAGAAGGAGAGAGAAAATATTTTCTTGATTTTCTTGGTTAGATTTTATGGAAAAAGATAAGTATTCTTGGAATACAAGGTTATCCCATAAATTCAAGAAAAGTCAAAGATCTTATTCTTCCTTCTTTGGGAATTTTCAAAAATTGCTTGTTTATAAATAAGGGGATATTTTGTTGGGATTTATTTATGGGATATAGAATATATTAGATATATTCAAGATTGTATCTTGAGAAGATACAAGAAAATCTCCCATAGGGAAATAAACCCTAAAAATTTTGAACCCCCCTTTGTCTATAAATAGGGAATGAATTTTTCATCCCCAACATAATTTCATGTGTTGGAAAAATTAGAAATCCACAAAGGTGGTGCAATAATTTTTCTCTTTCCCTTTTGTTAATTATTTGAAGGAGATTCCTCCACCGGGATATCAAATAAGGACATGGGAATACTAGAGAAGGTCGTTGGGTTTGTGCATCGATTTTCCTCCATTGGATCCACCAAAAGGTATGCATTACGTAATTGTTGTGATCGGTCAAATATCCTCTCGTCACTTATTCGCCAGACGAACACGTGTACTAATAAACTAAGTATGGGCCGGCTCATCAGACAGGTGCTCGCCAATTTTGCGAGCACCATGATCATCCCTCTGTGTTTGTCAGGGGCTACGTCCTCACAACAAAGAAAATATGCTCGCCTGGTACATAAATACCTCACTAAGAGAGGCGAGCTAGAGAAGCGACCGAACAAAAGTCGAACAGTAGTGGGAATGCCTGCTCGCCCCAGACGGCGAGCAGATAGCGCGAACCAAAATGCTTGACCAACAGTCGTGTTTCCCAGGCAAACATGATGGCCATTCAGGAACAGGTGCGTGATAGCGAGCACCAAAACCAAGTTACTTGCTAAGCCCTTACCACCTGGACGACGAGTCGAAGACTTCATAAGCAAGCAAAGACAGATGTCAACCAGGGAGACATGGTAAAAAATGTGGCAGCACCACATATATTCTTGCGTAACACGAAAGAGCCGGCTCGTGGTTGCCAATACAGCACAAGCTTATCAAAACTCTATAAATAAACCCTCGAAAGTCATAAATAGGGTTGGAAAAAAATCCCTGAAGATAACTTATATACCACCTCACTACTTCACGTGTAAATCGTGCTCGTCACAACTACATTGTGCTCGACACACCTCCAAACCATAATTAATATAATCCTGACTTGGTACGCCCCTAGATGCAAACACCATATCATATTTTCCACGCAACACGACTTACAACAATAAGCGCTAGAAGAAGGGTGCCTCGAACCAAAACACTTACCCAAAAAGATTCAGGCAGTAAAAATAAATAAAATGCCTCAGTCGAGGAATACTCAGAGTCAGAGGTCTGGACAAAGCCGACCTCATACCCAGGAAGAGGCTCAACCTCAGCCTCAGGAAAATCCGAACGTAGAGACCATCAATCTCGAAGATATCGCTAATGATCCTGCTGCCACGACGAAGGCTATCACTTTTTTATTAAGAGCCCAGACAGATAGGGCTGAAAAAGAGTTGGCCAAGCTAAGAGCTCGGGATGATGATGATCGGCACTCGCATACTCTTGATAGCGAGCAAGTCAAGAAGAGAGCTGCACAAAAACAGGCTGAAAAAGAAGCAGGAAATTTGTCAAACGAAGAACAGCCGCAAGGGTCCAGGAAATCGGCATTTGAACATTTGAGAGTATTGGCAAAGAACAAATCGGTAATCACAGGCGATAGGGTCCCGAAAAGGAACATCGGACGAACACGATGGCCCATACGGTACCTCGTGATCGCTCGTACCAAGAAAAGCGGCAAGAGCCCAAAAAGTCGGTCGGAACTAAATTGTCCATTCATCATCGAGTGGGCAGTCATGGACCAACACAGAAAGGGGGACTGTCCCATCATGAGCATGACCTACCATTTCCTCAAGATGGAATCCAGCCCCATTCAGGATCGGTTAGCTCCACAAAATTTGCAGAGATGCAGAAGGCAATTGAAAGCTTACATGCCGATTTGGCAGCTACTAAAGAATTCCCATTAGCGGGCATGATCCCGTGTTCGCCGCTCGCCCCGGCGATCATGGCAGCCGAAATACAAGAGAAAGTGGCAAAGAATCGACCACCCATCCCCATGTTTGACGCGGAATTTGATCCGCATGTTCATCTCAACAAATATTCAAACTTTATGATCGCCATGGGCGCCACCGATGCAACCCAGTGCCAATCTTTCCCCATGACTTTGGGTGACCGAGCACATAGGTGGTTCTCAACTTTGCCCGCCGCGTCTATCACATCCTTCATGTAATTGGGGCAAAAATTTCAATCCCATTTTTCATCCATGTGTACATGCCAAGCCCCAAAGCAACGATTAGCGCATTTTTCCCAGTTGAAGAGCGAGTCGGACGGGCATACGTAGAAAGGTTTGACAAATGTTTGTATGATGGGGCTTCCATGGAAGAGGATGCCAAAATCCTATCGGTGGTCGGGAGTTTGACCTTGAATACAGACATGTGGAAGGCCATGCACCAGGATTGGCCAAACACGTATGCCGAATTCCGCGAGCGAGCAGCCAAGATCATAGCTATTTAAGACTTGCTCGCCCAGTCTTGTTTAGGCCAAGAAGGATAGACCAAAAGAGTGGTCGTTAGCAAAAAGTCAACAAGTGGGGGGGGTATAAGCCCCAGGGTTCTTTCAAGCCTTTCAAAGAAGGGGCAGAAGCGCAAGCACTTCACAGTCTTTTAGGCGTCTCCACAGAGATGACATACAGTCAGATCAAGGACCGGGACATGTTAGAGAAGCCCCAAATAATCATAAGAGATAAAAATCATCTCAACGCCTCCAAGTTCTGTTCATATCACGAATACATCGGACACAATACCGATGAATGTCGTGATCTACTCTGACAACTTTGGAAGTTATACGAAGAGAACCGCCTTACCCAATATCTCAAGAAACCGATGAATAGAGACGCCCGGGATGAAAAGTCGGGTGACCAAAGGAAAAAGCGTAAGGCGGATGAGGTATCAGATAGTGACCAAGAAGAATTCCTCAAGAAGTTGGAGTTACCCAAAAAAGGAGCCCCTACCACGAACAAAGGTCGGGAGAAATCAACATGATTCGCCCGGATTACGGGCAGATGGGTGGATGCTATCAGGTACCCACCTTATCGAACAGACGTAAGAAGATGGAAATGCACGCCATGTAAAGCATCCATCAGGTGAATGTTGTGAGCACACATGCATACCACCATCCCACCAAATCATGATTTCAGATGACGACCTCGACGGCATCATCACCCCAACAATGACTCTCTAACCATTAGTGTCCCGACTTCTCGGTCTAAAGGTGTATCGACTCCTGGTAGACACTGGGGCATATGCGAACATTCTGTTCGTCAACACTCTGCACCAAATGGAAAAACAAGTTGGGGATCTGAGCATGTATATTGAGCCTTACGATCATACCATAATGGTTTTTGGAGAATCTATAACCCAGCCTTATGGTCTGATCAGGTTAGGGGTCGAGTTAGAGTCAACCACTAATCCAGAGATTCGACGAACTAGAATGCTAGATTTTGTAATCGTCGATGCTCCGTCTACCTATAACGGGTTTTTAGGTCACCCGTTTATGCAGGAATTCAAAGCTGCTTGTTCCACTTATTATTATTGTGTCAAATTTCCAACACTAGATGGGACGGGCAGCGTAAAGGGCGACCAGAAAAAGGCTCGAGATTGCTTGCTATCATGCGTACCAGAGAAACAGAATATTGTTGGCATGATGGAACAAGTATGGGAAATTGAAGAATCCAGTAAACTCGGGGTCAAAACAAACACATCGCCCCGGGCAAACACAATATCGGGTCGACCAGACAGAACCCCGATCCCATGAGTGTAGATCTACATGACGAATAACTGGACCTGGAACCTCGCATAGGTTTTGATCCTATGGAGATTGAAGACGAGCACCGGGGGTCAATCGTAGATCCCCGATGAAAGCAAAAAAAGAGGCGAGCAACGCCTGTTGAACAATTAGAGTCCATTATGGTCAATCCGACCAGACCGGACCTAGAAGTTTTCATCGGCTCAGAACTACCAGAACCACTCCGAACAGAAATGATCGCATATTTACAAACAAATTTGGATGTGTTTGCATAGTCACATGAGGACATGGTCGGCATAGACCCTAAGCATGCATGTCACCATCTCAACATTGACCCAACTCAAATTCCAATCATCCAGAAATGTCGAAAATTCAGCCCAGAAAAGTATGCAGCTCTAGACGTCGAAGTTAAAAAGTTGCTTGACAACAAACTCATTCGATAAGTACAATGCCTGGAATGGCTAGCAAATCCCATGCTCGTCCGGAAACCAAATGGTACTTGGAGATTATGCATAGATTTCACGAATCTAAATAAAGTGTGTCCCAAAGACAGCTTCCCGGTACCACACATTGACTATCTAGTCGATAATACCGCCGGACATGAGCTCATGCCGTTTATGGATGCATTTGCCGGGTATCATCAGATTCCAATGCATCCTGATGACCAAGAGAGCACGTCATTCTGCAACGGGAAAAATATGTATTGCTGGAAGCGCATGCCCTTCGGATTAAAGAATGTCGGAGCAACATATCAAAGGTTGGTGAACAAAATGTTCGGCGAATACATCGCGAACAATCGAGGTGTACATTGACGATATTGTGGTTAAAAGCGAACATAAAGAAGATCACCCCGGCCATCTAGCACAGGCGTTTGATATCCTCCGGGCATACAACATGAATTTAAACCCGAAAAAATGTAGTTTCGGGGTTCATTCAGGAAAGTTTCTAGGGCACATGATCAGTCAGAGAGGGATCAAAGCCAACCCCTCAAAAATCCAAGCCATGGTCGATATGCAAGCACCCAGAAATGTGAAAGAAGTTCAGAAGCTAATAGGACGTCTGGCTTCTTTAAACCGGTTCATATCTTGAACCAGAGATAAATGTAAGCCCTTTTTTGACACGTTAAATAAGGGGAAGTTTTTGTGGATAGAGCACTACCAAAGTGCATTTGAATCACCAAAACACTACTTGGCAGACTATCAAACACTATCCAAGCCAGTCCCAGGTGAGCAGCTTTACCTGTACCTCGCTGCTTCAGAGCACGCAATCAGCGATGTGCTCGTCCGAGTAGAGAGGGTACTACACATTTGTCGGTTTACTATGTAAGCCAAGTACTCAAGGAAGCCGAACTCCGATATCCTCCGCTGGAAAAACTTGCATATGCTCTCATTATGAGCGTCCGCAAACTGCGACTATACTTTTTCGACCATTCGGTTGAGGTGCTCACCACCTTCCCGCTGCGTCAAGTTCTCCATCGACCGGACACAGCGGGTAGGTTGCTCAAATAGGCAGTGGAGTTAGGCCAATTTGGCATTATGTTCGCCCCGCGAACGACAATCAAGGGCCAGGTTATGGCCGATTTCATGGTTGAACTGACGTACCCGCAGCCGCCCGAAAAGGAGTCGATCAACAATGGCACATTAATGTAGATGGTTCATAAACAAGCACAAGAGCCGGAGCGGGAGTGATTCTCATCATCCCGACCCGGCAAACCTTTACGACGGTCATCCGTTTTGATTTCCCGGCTACAAATAATAAAGCCGAATACGAAGCTTTAATCACTGGTTTACACATGGATATGGCGATATGAATTCAGAAGCTGATGATCTATAGTGATTCTCAGATAATTGTATACCAAGTGTTAGGTGCATATGAAGCCCGGGGCGAGCAAATGGTGCGATACCAGCAACTAGCAAAGGAACTGCTTGAGCAGTTTGAACATGTATATATCGAACAACTCCCTCGTTTAGGCAACTCATTTGCCGATGCCTTAGTATGATTGGCGACAGCAGAAGGAGTGACTAACACAACAAAAGTTGTGGTCGTCACAACATGTTTGCCCTCGGTTCCAAGAGTTGTGGTCGCCCAGGTAGCAGTTGAACAAGAAACATGGATAACCCCAATTCTAAACTACCTATGAAATGGTATCCTACCCGAAAATAAAGCGCAAGCTGCTCGCCTCAGACTACAAGCTGCTAGGTACACCATTCTAGACGGGCCATCCATTTTGATTTCTCGGTTACAAATAACAAAACCAAATACGAATCTTTAATCGCTGGTCTACACATGGCTATGGCGATAGGAATTCAGAAGCTGATGATCTATAGCGATTCTCAGATAATTGTATACCAAGTGTTAGGTGAATATAAAGCCCGGGGCGAGCAAATGGTGTGATACCAGCAACTAGCAAAGGAACTGCTTGAGCAGTTTGAACAGGTATATATCGAACAACTCCCTCGTTTAGGCAATTCATTTGCCGATGCCTTAGCATGACTGGCGACAGCAGAAGGGTTGACTAATACAACAAATGTTATGGTCGTCACAACATGTTCGCCCTTGGTTCCAAGAGTTGTGGTCGCCCAGGTAGCAGTTGAACAAGAAACATGGATAACCCCAATTCTAAACTACATACGAAATGGTATCCTACCCGAAAATAAAGCGCAAGTTGCTCGCCTCAGACTACAAGCTGCTAGGTACACCATTCTAGACAGGCACTTATATAAAAGAAGTTTCTCTTCCATTATTGAAAGGTATCACTCCCGAAGAAGGTCACGCGATCTTAGTGCAGATTCATGCAGGGGTATGCGGAAACCATACAGGCGGACATGCCCTGGCGTACAAAACAATCAGAGAAGGGTACTATTGGCCTACACTAAAAAAAGATTCAATCGCTTATGCTCGCGCATGTCATAATTGCCAGGTGAATGCCCCACTTATTCATAGTCCACCAGAAGAACTAAAATTCGTTTACAGCCCGTGGCCATTTGCCAAATGGGAAATCGATTTGATTGGCCCTTTCCCCACTGGCACATTGGGGGTAAAGTACGACGTGGTCGCCATTGACTATTACACCAAGTGGACTGAAGCCGAAGCCATTGTGAAGGCCACCGAGCAAAGGATGTGGAATTTCGTTTGGAAAAACATCATTTATCAATTTGGGCTTCCCCAATCGTTAGTAACGGATAAAGGGCAAACAGTTTCGTGGAAGTGAATTCCGCCAGAATTTTGCCCGCTGGGGGATACAAAAACATTACTCTACCCCATATTATCCCCAATCAAACTGACAAGTTGAAGCCGTCAATAAAATCATCAAGCATACCCTCATGGATAAACTTGATAATTCTAGGGAGAATGGGCTGAAGAGCTACCAGAAATCCTGTGGGCATACCGCACTACTTTCAGAACATCGACTACAGAAACCTCGTTCGCCCTAGCGTTTGGTACGGAAGCTATTATACCAGCAGAAGTGGAAATTCCGAGCCACCGGACTATGTGTTTTGGTGAGCACACCAACGACCAGGCGCTCGCTTTAAGTACGGATCTATTAGAAGAAAAACAATTCGAGGCCAATTTAAAAAATGCTATGTACAAGCAAAGGTCGGAAAAATTTTATAACTCCAGAGTCCGGATCCGTAGATTTAACGTTGGCGAGCTCGTCCTGAGACAAGCAACGGGGGTACCAGGCGGTGTGTTAGGCCGAGCTTGGGAGGGTCCATTCCGAATGTCGGAGCGTTTACTAAATGGGGCGTATGATTTGGAAGACTTGGATGGAACTCCGCTTTCCTATTCATGGAATGCGTCAAATTTGAAAAAATATTATCAGTAATGGCGAGCATGACCGAGAATCAGAGGTCAGAGCACAAGCTTGTGTTCGCTCGCGAGCAAATACACAATCGAAGCGACTATTCGCGACCACTCCTCTAGGACGAGCAGGGCAATCAGAAAGGCCAAGCATAAAGTGTCGAACACAAAGCACGAAATCCTACAAAAGGGGCTTTGTCAATGTTATTGAGGCTAAAGACTACGTATTCACACAGGGTGAAAATTGGTGGCAACCCAGTGAGGTACGTGTCAATTTTCCTATCAGAACTGGCAAAGGCAGGGACATATGTCAATCTGAGGATTTGAACCGGAGAGGCCCGGCTCAACTAGCCATACGCCAAAGACTGTTTGGTGGAGAAAGATAAATCCTTTGTCAATGGCAAAAGGAAGGCATAGAAAAAAAAGGAAAGAAAAAAAAATCCCACATAACACTAAAGAAATACACGCTCATCAGAATTGGCCGGCTTGGTATGCCTCCGGACGTAACTTTTGACGCCGGGTTCAATAATCACTTTGCTGACTTAATCATGTGCCTCGGCGTTTGCTCTTTAGACGAGCTTTTTAAATCCAAGATCTCGATCCACGGCGAATATTTTGACCCGATTTGGAAAAACCAATCAAAATCGGATGAAGTATTTTCTTCAGGATTGTGCATGCTCACTCCGAGCACATTTTGGTGCTCATTACAGACCCAAGCTGCTCGACAGAGTTATGGTCGCCACCTCACGTCCTCCACTGCTTGCGCAGAAGTCGATCATGAGTTCCCCTCGCATCCCAAAAATCTCCTCCTTGGAGGTTGTGTGCCGACGCACTCACACGAGACAGCGTGCGGAGGCTGATGCTCAGGCATCCACAGTTGGCCCGGATAAATAGTCGGATGCATGTGTAGGGGGGAAGTTGGGGCGAGCATATGTTAGACAGGATGACGAACAGATGTCCATGCTCGCACCAGATTAAGGTGAGCACGATTACTTACAAATGCCCGCAACAAAGCGAGCAATGGGTACGGGGTCGCACCTAAATAAGATGACCCGATCAGAAAAGTGATAGCAACAAAATAAGACGATCATGAAAGAAAGAGGGGGTTGCACTTAAGTCAACCAATCTGGTTGCGGCTAAATAAGACAACCAATTTGATTGCAACTAAATAAGACAATCAAAAAACCAAAGAAGTCAGGTTGAAACATAAACACATATCATGTTCAATTTATCATAAGAAAGGGGCACAAGGCCAAGATTACATAAGAAACCATTAAGTTCGAAACATAAAAACGGCCATTCAGACCGAGCAAAAGAAAGAAATGATATTCAAGCCAAGTACAAAATTCTTTACAAGGAAAATCTAAGGAAAGGGCTCGTTGTCAGGGGTTGGCAGAACAGAGGAACTAAGCGGGCCCATCCTGCCCTGGTTGCCTTGTTCGCCGCCAACCGATGCACCCTGATCGCCATCATCCGGATGGCTCTGCTCGCCAATAACCTGTGCGTCCTACTCATTCCCCGCGTGGACACTTTGCTCAACGACCACGCCGTCACCCTCATGCTCGTCTGGCCTCTCGGATTGATAGGGTCACCATGAGCATCACCCTCATGGTCGTCCTCCTCGTCAGACATAGGATCCTCAATTTCAACCCCTTCAGGGAGCTTGGAAAAATCACACAAGTCCTGTAGATCAGCTAGCGGCAAATTACGATCGGGAGGATTATCGGCCATATACTCTTCGAGGGCTATCTTGAGCGGCACCATTTGATCGGATGAAAGTGTTCGCCTCGCTGTACGGAGAGCATCCGCAAAAGCGCAGATTTAGGAGTAATTGGATATCGAATCGACATATTCCTCCGTACGCATCTTCGAATTCTCGGGGCCTAGCCGAGTATTGGTTTCTTTCGCAGTAAGGAGTTGTTGAGCTTTCGAAGCTCGATGATTTGCTCCTCCTGAACTTCCCTTATCTTCCTCAATTCTTCCCGGGTTTGGAGCATCTCCTCTCTGGCTAGACGTGTCTCCTCCTGGGTCGATTTCATTTCTTCACGAGCTTTGCTCAGCTCATCAATCTTTTCCTGAAAACTCGACATGAGTTGTATATGCTGGGTATGGAGCTTGGTCATCGCCGAAAAGGCGTTCTCCAAAAGTACAAGGGACTGACCATGACGCACTAGGCCTAAGCACATCTTTTCCAGTACCGTCGGCCTGTCGATCGCTTCTTCAAGATCAGTTGTCCATGATTGAATGGGAGTCTCACAGGCTCTCTGGACATGATCAGGTAGACCAGGAATATTGCACACAGTGGGAGAGCAAAAGTAGTTCTTCAGTTCCGGCATTAACGGTGATACCCTACCAAGCCTGCAGAAAACCTCGCGTACAGGCGAACTAGGCGATCAAAATAAACTTAATGAGAGATAGAACACAAAGCGAACAAGTATACCTGCTCACCCTAGCGGGATCCCATCCCAAGAAAGACTTGTCATCGGGAGCGTGAACTCGGGAGCTAGAAGGTATCCAGACACTAGGACCCACAAGTGGAGGTGCAGTTCCGCTCGCCCCAGCGATTACAGTGTGAACGGTGGGAGCAACCGACGAAGGCACAACTTTGGTCGCTTCTACAGGTGGAGTTTCCTCCATGGCAGTAGGTATGCTCGCTTGAGCCATAACGTTCTGCTCCCCAGACTGCCTCCTGGACCTTTTGGGCGAAGAAGCTTGCTCGCCCGCCCCCTGGTTAGCCGACCGAGTTACCCTCTTATGTTTGCTCGTCTCACCGCGAGAGGCTTTCTGTGCCTCTCGTTCAGCCTGAATCCTCGCCATTTCACTAGGTTTTCTTCTCCGGGCCATCTCGGTGTGCTCAGCAGTGTTTGTGGCAATAGTGACAGTGGGAAGAGCTACGAAACGATAAAGTTTTTCAAGAGCAGAACATAAAAAAAAAGCAGAAGGTGAACCTACCAGTTGGATTAAGAGCGACCAGGTGATGTGGAGGTACGTACAACCCTCCTTACTTCCGTTGATCTGCGTTGTTCAACGTTTTCACCGAACGTTTCGAATAGGACTCGAGGTCAATTTGCCAAATGCTGTTGAAATATCCATCTTTCGCCTTTTTATCTGTCGCCGCTTGGAACCCTGAAACAGAAGAAACAAGTTAATATCAGTCCACTGAATAAAATAGAAGAACAATTCACTTACTTAGACAGACTCCGAAATCCACCGGGATGTCCAAGCGAGCGTTTGGCTCGCATCCCGAGGCTGGACTTTTCCAATCGCCCCCGATAAACCAAAACTTCTCTTTCCAATCCTTGATTTTGTTGGGCACGTCCTCGATAACCATGCACTTGGTGTTCGCTTGCATGAACAACCATCCGTGCTCGCCTTTGGGTAGGGATAAATGAACCAAATGGGTAAGTTCTACAGCAGTGGGGTAATAAACAGGTTTCGTCTTGCCGAACAAGGTCAAGAAGCTCATTATCATATGCCACCCATTTGGCATCAACTACGTGATAGTAATGTTCCACTCCACGAGCAGACGAGTAAACGCCAGGTGAAGTGGAAATCGAAGGCCCGCTTCCATGGTGTCCAAATTCACAGCTACACAACCATCGGGAGGCTGATCTGCTCGTTCATTAGGTTCGGGCGCCCAGAAAAATACGTCTTTCGGAGTTTCATAAGTTCGGTATAATTGACCGAGCATGTCCACATCAATCACACTAGAAATTTTGCTCGTCGGGTACTCGTTTTCAACTCCTACCCGATGAGGTTGTTCGGGCCATTCAAAATCATAGCGAGCACTATACTCAGCATACATCAGACTATGGGGTCGACCAAACTGAATTTCACGAATCGGCTCAGCACCGGGCTCAACGCTCTGTTCATTATCGAGCACAACACCCTGCTCGCCCCCAAGTCCCCTGCTCGGCTCATCTCCAGATCCATCAGTTTGCTCGATCTCAAGATCCACACCTCGCTCGATACTGGTTTCCTAATTCTGCTCGCCCACAAACTCATCGACGTATTCGCTCTCTACAATACGTCCATCAATCCCTTCGACATTCAGTCCGCTAACATCGTGGTCGCCCAAAACCCCAGTGTCTTTCCACGGTCGAGAAATCTCCTCATCAGAGTCGTCCAGAAAACTAGATCGGGCCAATTCCCAATCTAATTTGTTGATAGCTTCATCGGAATCTGAGGAAAGGATGGCAAATGGATGTCGAAGTTTCCGGTGGGGTCTTAATCCTGAGGCGTCTGCCGCGGGTAATTGGGCGGCAAGAAGAAGAAGCCGATCCGCGATGATTTTCCAATTCTTTTGAGCCGAGCAAAGAATAGATAGAAATCGAGCAAGTGGACATAGTTGAAATTAAATGAATGAAAACAATTACCCAGAAAAAATTTCTTGCTGGAAGAAAATAAACTCGCTGGAAGTTCTAGAGAGAAAGCAGAAAGGAAGCCAAAAGAAAGAAGGAAAAATGAAGTTGCAAGAGGGCTTTATATAGGTTCTGGATTCCGGATTTTCAAAATTTTGAAAAAATTCAAAAACCCATTATTACCCGAATCTCGGAACCTGTGTACCGGATGTTCTTCAAAATTTACAAAGGGTATCTGCCTCGAGATACGCCCCACGAAAACCAAGACGACGCTTCGAATTTTCCATCTAAGGCATCCGACAGTGGGGCCCCCATGACGAACGCAAAGCGGCCCGACTGGGGGGCATTGTTGTGATCGGTCAAATATCCTCTCGACACTTATTCACCAGATGAACACGTGTACCAATAAACTAAGTATGGGCCAGCTCATCAAACAGGTGCTCGCCAATCTGGCGAGCACCATGATCATCCCTCTGTGTTCGCCAGGGGCTACGTCCCCACAACAAAGAAACTATGCTCACCTGGTATATAAATACTTCACTAAGAGAGGCGAGCAAGAGAAGCGACCGAACAAAAGTCGAACAGTAGTGGGAAGGCCTGCTCTCCCTAGACGGCGAGCAGATAGTGCGAACCAAAACGTTTGACCAACAGCCGCGTTTCCCAGGCGAACAGAATGGCCATTCAAGAACAAGTGCGTGACAGCGAGCACCAAAACCAAGTTACTTGCTAAGCCCTTACCACCTGGACGACGAGTCGAAGACTTCATAAGCAAGCAGAGGCAGATGTCAACCAGGGAGGCATGGTAAAAAACGTGGCAACACCACATATATTCTTGTGTAACACGAAAGAGCCAGCTCGTGCTTGCCAATACAGCACAAGCTTATCAAAACTCTATAAATAAACCCTTGAAAGTCATAAATAGGGTTGGAAAAAATCCCTGAAGATAACTTATATACCACCTCACTACTTCACGTGTAATCGAGCTCATCACAACTACATTGTAGTCGACACACCCCCAAACCATAATTAATATAATCTTGGCTTGGTACGCCCCCAGATGTAATCAGCTTTGACGAACTGAGTCATCAAGTCCATGTTGTCTTCTTATATTACATCGTGTTTGCCACATATTCACCGTGCTCGCCACACACGTCAAGTGTCTGACACGTTATCTATTTTGTTTGTTAAGTTGTCCCATGCAAACGCCACATCATATTTTTCGCGCAACACGACTTACAACAGTAACTCCTAGAAATCCGCATGTGTAGGATTTACGTGGCTTTTTGTACACATGATATGTTGTTATGATTTAATTTTTATTTGAATTAATATAGAATTAATTCATGTTAGTAATAATTAAATTAATTTAAATTGCACCTCGAACAGATCCGGGCACCCTATTTCCCAACATAAGTAGCATGAGTGTTAGGTTGAACAAGATCACTAGTAATTCGTATGAAAGGATTGTTCAGTGAAGTGTGTTTTTACACTATGCGTTTTGGGATCTTGTAAAAGGTTTCTTTTTGTGTCACTACTCGTTATAGTCTGAATTAAGGCTGTACACAATTTTGAAATCCTTTATAGAGCGTTTTTAAGGCTTTCGTTGTTTATATGTTGTTTTATATGTTGCATAACATTTTTAACAACACTTTGAAAATCACTCACACACTTTCACATATTATTAAAAAAAACATGTGTTACTATATAAACAAAAAAGTGTTACCCTATGAAGAAATACGTATTAACACATGAACAAAAATTAGTACACGCATGAAAAAAAAATCATTAGTCCAAAATTATAGATTTAAAAGAACAACGTGAGAAGAATGCAGAAGAATCTGAAAAACTGCATTAAAAAATCGAGAGAAAAAAGAACGAAAGGTCCTGTAAATTTGCAAGGATGAGAAAATTGGAGAAACCGAAAAGAATTTGGAAGAATCTAAATAAGGAAGAGAAAAAAAGAAAAACAACAAGAGAAGAGAAAACCTAGAACTGATTAGGTTGTTTAGTGTTTACTATTTTAAAATTTTAAAAGTGCAGATTATTAAGATTGTCTTTTTTTAAACAGGTGTTTACAAGATCAAATATCTTAACCTCCAATTTTTTCCTATTTTATATATGTAAAAAACTTGTATGCAATATTGCATATTATAATTTATGTGCAATTCGGCCCAAATCTTAATTTTTTTAATTTTTCGCGGGTTAGGCCCACTTATCCTGTCTTTCAGGTTTTTTCTTCCTCGCAACCAAGGGTGCAGAAGTCCGAAGTCGGGCATTTTCTGGCCACCTAGCGCCTGGGTTTGGGTTGGTGTTGTCTCCAACTAGGTTGAGATTTTTCCTTACAATGGTTTAGCCTTTATGCTAAGGTTGAGAAAATCACTCTAAGCTTAGGATATAACATTTGTTGCTTAGATTGGGTTTTGATAGCGTGTCGTTACCACTACAAATTTAACCTTATCTAGCACCAAAATATTTAACAATATAGCATATGGCAAGAAAGGATCGTTCCCACGAGGATAAATTTGTTTACTTCATCTTAAAGATTTATTCGACCGAAAATAGTTATGGCAAGATAGCTAGATAAGTAACAAAACTAAACTAGACTAAACTAAACCACACAATTACATAGATAATCCAAATACATTTAAAACCAAATTTAACAAGAATTTTCGTTTGAGACACAAGGAATGCAAAAATCATGTGTTTCGGATATTTTTTTAATACTAAAATGATGTTGAAATGAAGGCTATGGTGTTATACACTTTCCTCTTACACAAAACATGATATTCATGACATTTTATGCTTCAAATATGCATGAGAAAGCCCCAAATCAGATCTGGTTTTTGCTGTCAAAAACAGTAATTTCAGCATTTCATCACATAGAATTCACCCCAAAAGTGTAGCTTCAATACTCTATTTCTTGCAAAACTGATTCTACTTTAATGTCCAACAATTGAGCTTCCAAAAGTGTGCACACAAGGTCTAAAACATCAGTTCATAGCTCAAAGAAAATCAGTTTTAAGAGATGCAACATTATGCATTCACATATATGGTTCTAGCAAGTCTCAAACCTCCAAAATATTACATATATACAAAGTTCTTGGGGGTTTAAAGCATAGCAAACAAAAGTAAAGGAACAAGAAAATAAATATAAACCTAAACATTAACAAGAGAAATCATGAAAGCTAATAATTAATCAAACTTGATTTATGAAAAGGAATCAATATGATAGATTGATTGTGCAAACTCTAGTAGCTAAAGTTCCACTTGTTCCTCAAAAGTAATTAGAATCAACTAGGCAACTCTAAAACTAACTAACTTCACCAAGTCAATCTTTACTATTCAATTAACAAGGATAAATTAGTTGCATTAAGGGAAAACATCAATCCTAAGTGAAATTGAACACTAGAATTCAACTCACTTACTTCAAGCCATACTCTAACTTAATCAAGACCAAGTGAATGTTCAAGACTAAACTAGATGCTACTTATATTTGTTCAATTCAAACTAGGTCAAACCAAACAAATTAGCATATATTATGAACTTAAATGCACAAAGCTGATCAGAAATTGCACAATAACTTCAGAATTTCAAATTGATAGGCACAAGCATGACTCAAATATCAAATTAATTTCCATTCATCCAACAAAGTTTCACAAGTACAACAAACTAATTCTATTCAAGATTGCTACATAAATATGGAGGGCCAGCAAAAACATTTATCCGGTAGAAACGAAAGAAGAGAAGAATTCATAAAATAGTACAAGAAGACTCCCCGTTGTAAGCTCGCTTTGACACGTCTAGCAACCGAGTTGAATTCTCCTTCCGCAGATTACGAACCAGCTCGTCTCTAACGGCTTTCTTCTCGTTCCGGCTTCTATCGGAATCCTGCCCTCACAGCCCTCAACTTCTCTCTCTTTTTTCTTCTTTCTCTCTTTTCTGGATTTTAAGTATTTTCGAATGTTACCTTCCTTCTGCCATGCTTCGCTATTTATAGGCTGAAAGTGTGGGGGTTTTCTTCCTTCTCAAGATTGAAGATTTTGTACATCCCTAGGCGCTGAAATCGCCGCCTATTGCCGTCAATTTCTAGCCAATAAATCTCTATTCCTTATCTCGATTTCTGCCCTAGAATGATGTAGTCTTCATCACCGACTTGCTGTTGACGTGGTGGCTGAATTATGTCCACGGGATTGCAATTTCTTCTCTTGGAAGACAAAGACAAGTGACGCAGCTGCTTCGTCGATCTCCGTCAATTGCCGCCTTCTTTTCTCTTCTTTTTCACGTTTTCTTTCTTTCTCAATTTGGGCTGCCCTTTTCTTTTTCTTCTTCACGTGAGGAAATCTTGAGCTTGGGCCTATTAGTTGACTTGGGCTTCTTTCCATCTATTAGATATGGGCTTCAATTAATCAAAAGAAACATAATTTAGCCCAACAATTAAAATAACTTGTTGCTGGAATTAAACATAAAATAAGCCCTAAAATAGTTATTTATAACATATATGTTCAATTTTAGAAATTACATCAAAAGAGCTCCATTTTGCATAAAAATATACCAAGAGGAGTGAAATTAGAGAGTTAAAATAGATAAAATTAAGCACTTATCAGGTTTAGAACACTCTTGAATATATTTTGGATATCTACAGATTTGTGTTCTATGGTGGGAATGCTTGAGAATAAGTCTCTTAGATTGATAGCATTTTTCCACACTTAATTTAATGGAAGAACTTGTATTTATAGTATGGATTTGAATGTTACCGTTGAAGAAAGTCACATTCAAATCCATACTATTCTATAATTTCTGCAGCTTTTTGTCAGGCTTGTTGACCGCCTCTGATTGGTCCACGTCATCATTCAGGCCTTTTGAAATCAGCATTCAGGATTCAGCTTTCAGCATCAGGATTCCAACACTTCAGCATCAGGATTCCAGCATTTCAGCATCAGGATTCCAGCATTTCAGCATCAGGATTCCAGCATTTTAGCATCAGGATTTCAGCATTTCAGCGTCAGGATTTCAGCAATTAGGATTCCTCGTTCAGGCCATTCTGACATTCATCGGTATTGGACTTCAGCCTTCTTCCATTCAGGCCACTTTTCCTCAGACCAATTTGAGAAGAAGTGGTTAAGTAAGGTAGTTGAAGAGGCAATCTCGTGGAGGGTGATAAGTCCATAGGCGAACCCGTGAGGGTGATACGTCCAGAGTAGAGGCAATCCCGTGGAGGGTGATAAGTCCAAAGGCGAACCCGTGAGGGTGATAAGTCCAGTTGAGTGAGAACTCATTAAACATCTGTAGGCAATCCCGTGGAGGGAGATAAGTCCCGTTTGAGTGAGAGCTCTATAAATATCTGATTGTACTGTGTTGACTAACACAATAAACTAGTCGAGTGAGTTGAAGGAATTTCCCTGAGGATAAGGAAGAGTGGATGTAGGAGCTTGAGTCTCCGAACCACTATACTTTGTTGTGTTCTTTATTGCTTTATGCTCTTACTTGTCATATGCATTTGGTTATAAGCAAAACACATCGTTTAGAAAGAAAAAAAATTAAATCACCATTTCTCCCCCTCCCCTTTTTCATAAAATTAAATTATTTTTTGGGACCAACAACCTTGTTCAGGATAGAAGATGGGAATGATATCTTACTAGTTCAGATTTATGTGGATGACATCATATTTGGATCTCCTAATCATCAGATGTGTGAGAAGTTTTCTGCCCCGATGAAAGGAAAGTTTGAGAAGTCAATGATGGGGGAGATGAATTTCTTTCTAGGACTCCAAGTCAAGCAATCCAAAGAAAGTATATTCATCAATCAGGCAAAGTACACCAGAGATCTGATTGCAAAGTATGGTATACAGAATTGCAATGCAATTAGAATTCCTATGAGTACTAACTACAAGATGGATCCTGATCTTGAAGGCAAGTCAGTTAATCACACTGATTATAGAGGGATCATTGGATCATTGATATATCTCACAGCAAGTAGGCCTGATATTACTTTTGCTGTTGGAATATGTGCAAGATACCAAGTTAATCCTAAGGTTAGTCACATGGAAGCTGCCAAAAAGATTCTGAGATATCTTAAAGGTACAACAAATAGAGGATTATGGTACCCAGCTGATGATAACCTTTGATAGGCCCGGTGAAAAACCATTTTGCGCGTGCGGAAGCAAAAACATGTCGGGCGATGCATATAAAACAGGGGTGAAGGAATGGTGATTCCAGATTTTTCTCTTTTAAGCTCATGTGATGTGTCTTGCTTATAATCGAATGCGTACGACAATATAAGAACGTAAAGCAGTAAACAACACAACAATGTATAGTGGTTCGGAGACTCAAGCTCCTACATCCACTCTCTCTGTTTCTAGGGAAATTCCTTCAAACGCTTCCTAAGGCTTTCTGACTACCTATGTAGTTTACTAACCTTTCTATTTTGAGCTTTCTGACTACCTCCGTAGTTTACTAACTCAAACTGGACTTATCACCCTCTCGGGCTCGCCTCTTAGATGTTTAACGAGTTCACACTCCTTCTGGACTTATCACCCTCACTTGGGATTGCCTAACAACTACCTCACTTCACCACTAGTTATCTCTTACGAGAATGGGGTTTGGGTTTGGTGTTGTCTCCAACTATGGTGAGTTTTTCCCTTACATTTGTTTAGCCTCAATGCTAAGGTTGGAAAAATCTCTCTAAGCTTAAGATACATCGTGGGTTGCTTAGGTTGGGTTCTAGAACACTCTTTGAATATATTTGTATATCTACAGACTTGTGTTCTAGGGTGGGAATGCTTGACAATAACGCTCTTGGCTCTGTAGCATCTTTTGCATAATCTCCACACTTAATTTGATGGAAGAACTTGTATTTATAATGTGGATTTGAATGTTACCGTTGGAGAGAATCACATTCAAATCCATATTATTCTTTGTATGTTTTGCAGCTTTTTCAGGCTGGTTATCTTCCTCTCATTAGTCCACGTTAGTTGGATTCCAACGGCTATATTCCTCAGCTTCAGTGCCTCGGAATATTCAGAATATACTGAGCATTCAGTAATTACTGAGTCTTCAGTAATTACTGTGCCTTCAGTATTCTCTGAGTCTCGGGTCTTTAGAGACATCCTGAGTCTTCAGGTTTCTAAGAGTCTTCAGGTTTCTCTGAGTCTTCAGATTTCTCTGAGCCTTCGGGTTCTCAGTCTCATACTGAGTCTTCAGATTCTCAGTTTCATACTGAGTCTTCAGAAACTTCAGTTTCATACTGAAACTTCAGTTTCTTCAGATTCTTTACTGAGTCTTCAGATTCTAACCTGATATATATCTGCCGACTATACACGGTGCAGATAACATCCTGAACACTCTAAAACTGAATCCTAACTCATCTATCAAGATTATCCTGAACATGTCATACTCAGGGGTTTTGGGATCTAATCAAAATCCTCTTTATTAAATTCATTTCCCAACAACCTTGAATTAACTGGTTACTCAGATGCTGATTATGGTGGGTGTAGAATTGACAGGAAATATACTACAGGAACTTGCCAATTTCTTGGAAGTTAACTGATATCATGGTTTTCAAAGAAACAGACCTCAGTAGCAACCAGTACTACTGAAGCTGAATACATGGCTGCAGGAAGTTGTTGTGCTCAGATTCTTTGGCTCAGATAACAATTGAGGGATTACAAGATAATAGCCAATGAAGTACCTATATTTTGTGACAATAATAGTGCGATTGCTATTACACAAAATCCGGTATTGCACACCAGATCCAAACATGTTGATATCAGACATCATTTCATCAGTGATCATGTTGAGAAGAAGGATATCAGAATGGAGAAAATTCATACTGATAAACAGAGAGCTGATATCTTGACAAAACCTTTGGCTGAGTCAAGATTTCAGGAACTATAAGTTGAATTGGGAATGTTGAATCCAGGTGAATAACTATCTGAAAAATTGAAGGTTTTCAGATGCATAAAGTTTTTCAGGTCTAACTGAAAGGCTCAGGATAAAAATAAGGTTTTTCCTCACTGGGTCTTGGGAAACTGAGTAACCTTAGTTCAGTTATATATTACACTGAAATTTTTTAAGAGCAGAACTCAGTAAGACTATTTTTTTTTTAAATTAGTCTAAAGTAGTTAATGACTCATGCTCTACATTTATTGTCTAACTGGTTGATCAGAAATCATTCAACATAAATGATAAAACACCTGAGGAAATAAATGGGCGGGACTTTTGAAATTCTAGGGAGAGTCAAACAGTCTGCAGAAAAGGTGGTTGAACACTGTGCGTAATCACCATTGAGGATAAAAATTGCGGTTATTTCCCTATTTCTGTCCTTTCATCTACCTATTTTAGCCTACTAAAATCATGGTTAATTTCTAGCCATTGATTACCTACTATACACGAATTCCCTTAGAATCGAAATTTCTCCAACATATATATACCCATCTCATCATTCTTTGAAGAACACTTCACCTTATATTCCTAAAAGCTTCCGTCTTCACAAAACTACCCTGTTCTTCCAAAATTCTCCAAACATACTAAAATGATTGTCTCAATCTTCGCCAAACTCGCCGAAACCAACAAACCTTGATACGAGAATGTGGTATCATTCGAAGAAACCACAAATGCAGCACATGAAGAGGAGGCTCTTCCTATACTCAGGCTGGCCAAGCTAACCTACCTAGTAGGAAACCGTCCCGACGGAGAATACACGAGAGAGGTAATTGAATTTGTGGCAAATATGCATCTAGATGATGATAATTGCATAAACTCTAAGATTACTGTCTCACATTTAGTTCGGGGTGAAAAATTTGTGGATTTTGTTCGAGAATTGTACATCATACCAAACAATCTAAATGATGTGTATGAGTTGAATGATAGAGGGGAGGATCCTACTATGTATATGGGAAGGGAGCAAGAATATTTGGATAAGATTGCTGAACTTCCGATTAAGTTTGAGGCTACTCTAAACAAGAAGCACTTAAAGTTGAAGTACCGAGTACTTCTAGATATTGTTAGCAAATGCTTAATGAGTGGATCAGGAAGTTTTGAGCAAGTCAATAAGCCGAAATTAAGATTGATGGCTGCTATTGAAGATTCTCCAGTAAGGGACTTCAACTGGTTGCAATACTTGATCAAAATAGTGAGTGATCAAGCAAAGCACATCAAAAAGGAGAATGGTGTTGTGGTAATGAAAGGGAGAATTCTGCATGCCACCAAGATTGCATTCATTCTGGAAACATGCATTGAGGAGGAGGACACATTTGCTCAATCCAATGCTTTTCCATTATCCAAGGTAATGTTCAGACAAACCAAGAAAGCCCTGAAAGGGAGGAAAGAAAAGCCTTCTGAATCTCAAGAGGAGACTGCAGAAGAGGGAACTGAGGAAGATGCGCCAGTGGTGGAGCCTGTCAAGAGAACAAGAGGAGAAACTCAGAAGTTCACTGAGTCCAATAAAGAGGAAGAAAAGAAAGCTAGGGGGAAAGCTCTATTGAAGATAAAAAGGGAAGCTGGTGAGAAGCTGAAAAAGAAAGCTCTAGCTCCCCAAAAGAGAAAAAGACTTCATACAATTGCAGAGAAGGAAGTAGATGAGACTGAGCAAGAAGAAACTCAGATTGAAGTTCAGACTGGTTTGAAATCACCATTACAAGTCTTGGCTCAGGTGGTGAAAACTATTGGAGAAAAGGAGGTAGTTGAGGAAGAAAATGTGTTTTCAGAAGTAATGGAGACTTCCATTGCAACTGATAAAATCTCCCAAGAAATCTTTACAGGTTCTCAACAACCTGTTAAAGATAGCCAAACTCAGATCCCACCATCAGAACCCTCAGAGCCAAATGAACCCCAAGAAATCCTGAATCTCGATGCCCTATTAACTGAACCTTTTCTTGATCCATCAGCACTACAAATCATACAATCTGAATCTACCCTCCCTGAACAACAATTTTCTCCACCTCTGAAGAAAGGAGAAGCAGAGAAAACTGAGTGGAGAAGCAAGGGGGAACGATTTTTGATGGACAGATACCCTGAACTTTCAGAATATCATGATCTTCAGGATTTATTCATCAGATTGAGAACTACTGTCTACATCCTGAACCAGACTCTTCCTGACATGCTGAATATTGCTTCATTCAGAGGCGAAGAATGGTGGAATGAAGAGACAACAATTCTAACTGTGTTCTCAGGATTCAGAAAGACCAAACTCAGGATGAAGGTCTCAGAGTTTGATGAGCTGGTAAATAGGAAAATGACTGAAAAGAGGCCAACTAAGACAGGAGAGACCAGTGGTGCTGAGAAAGAAAAAGACAAAGATGGAGGAGGTAATGGAGATAAGGAGGGAGAACCTGAAAAAGAAAAAGAAGTGGTTGAAAAGATCATTCCTGCTGCTGATACTCAAAATCCCCAGACTGAAGATAGAACTCTTCAGGTACCTTTTGACACTATTATTCATTATGCCAAAATTACTGAAGAATCTATCATTAAGTTTGCTGATATTGGTATGCAGGCTGAGGTTCAGTCAGAACACACTTCACATGCTCCAGTGATTGATCTAACTCCAATTTTGGATGAGCTAAAGAAGGTTGAGCCCTTCACAGCCAAAATGACTCAGATGGAGATAGCACTGACTGATCAATCTCAAAAGATGGAGATTGCCCTGAAAGATCAAACTCAGAAAATGGAGAATCTGAGCACATATATTGAAGTGATAACAATTCAGACTGATATAGCTGAGAAGATTAATGCTCTGGACACTAAGATGGGTGAAGTATCTAGAAATATTTCTGATGAGCTGAATCCGAAATTCAATGAAAGAACAGTCTACTTGGAGAAGAAGCTGTCAGAGAAAAATGAGGAAATGATAAAGTAAGCTGTTGAGGAAATGAGTTCTTTACTCGTGACCAAGATGACATACCTCATGCATGAAGCTTTTGCCAATCAATTTGCCCCTCTGTCAGAAGAAGTATCTATTGGCAAGAATGTCCTAAGGCGATTAGAGGATGAACAAGATGTTCTAGCTAGAGAAATAAGGGCGATCAACAAAGAACAATTCCTCATGGATGCTACCCTTTCCCAGATCTTTCCAATGTATGATGCCAAAAAGGGGGAAAGGACATCTCATTCAGCAAAGGGTAAATTTGATACACACTTGAAGAAAACCCTTGAGAAAAAAGCTCAGCAGGAACTGAAAGCCCAACATGTTCTGAAAACTCTACAAGAAATTGAAGCAACTGAGAAGTTGAAGTCAGTTGAGCCAGAAGACACTGAGTTTATTCAGACAGACAGACAAACAGCTCAGGAGGCTATGATCTTGAGAAAATCAGAAAAAAGAAAAACTGAAACAAGTCTGACTGCTAAAGCACATGCTGTTATTGAGGCAGCTGACCCGAAGAGAGCTGAGAAAAGAAAATATGTAGCATTCATAGAGTCTGAGAAGAAGAGAAAGAAAATTTCTGCCAAACCAGTTCAGAGAAAACTGGTTATTGACTTCTCTGAACCTGAGGAATCTGAAGCTCAGAAAGATCCAGAAGTTGAAACTGAGGAACTTTTTAAAGAAGAGTTTGGAGTGTATGACACAAGTTCTCAGATATCAGACTTCAACTGGCACAACAAGCTCAAAGCTCTACATATTGAGAAATAGAAGAGACAAGTTGCATCTGTGTCAGGAGCTGAGCTGACTAGGAAGAAAAGAGAAGAAGAACAGAAGAGAAGAGGAAGCTTCAAGAAGTTCATGAGCAGAAGATGGGGTACTTCCAGAGTACAAAAATGGCCGCACATTGACAAATGGATGCCAATTCAGATCAATGATGCATGGGAAGAGGTCAAAAGAATTTTCTGGTTCAATCATGACATTCTTAGAGAATGGAGAGGAGGAAGCTCAGATAGAAATGAAGCCTTCTTGGAGTACTTACTGACCTTCTATCCAGAATACTTGCAGAAGTTGATGAATTTGGCAGATGAAAATAATGTCTCACTGAAGGCACCTGACTAGTATAAGTACCTTGCTCTAAGATTCAGCACTGGATTCATCAATGAAACTGCTATATCCAAAGAGGTTGCTGACTATGCTGCTCAGATGGGTCTGACCGGAAGTCACCCTAAAATCATCAAATAGAGAGATGAACTGAAGAAAAGGTACTATGGGATGTTCAATCTCGAAGTTCCTGATGATGAGATTGAAGAAGACTAAAGACTGTATTCAGTTTCTTTTGTTTTTGTTGAAAAACTTTCATTGTAAAATGTACTTCTCTATCCTACATCAATGAAAACGTACTTTTTGTGGTGTTCAAACAAAGATAATATCTCATTATCTTTTAAAGTTATCTGCATTTCATACTTATCTGCTATGCCATCTAATGTAATAGATAACTGAAATCTGGGTATAGGTTAGGTTTTCTTAAAGTGTAACAAGATGGTTTTGGCATCATCAAAAAGGGGAAAATTGTTGGGAGATGAATTTAATAAAGATTTTGATTAGATCCCAAAACCCTGAGTATGACATGTTCAGAATAATCTTGATAGTCTAAAAGTCAGGTTTCAGTATAGAATAGTTCAGGAAATATCTGCACCATGTACAATCAGCAGGTATTACCCAGGTTAGTATTGGATAAATATATTAACTGAAGACTCAGAAGACACTGAAGACTCAAAAGACACTGAAGACTTAGAAGACACTGAAGACTCAGATGACTCTGAAGACTATCTACCTGAGGACATATAGACTGAGGAAGTCATACACATTTATGACAAATAAATGTTGTCCAAATATTCAATTGCAGACAAAAGGAACTACAACTAAGTGTTGTTTAAGGTTGTCTCATTAAAAGAGATTGACCTAAAAAAGCCGTTTTGTTTGTCTCCATTCACTGAAGACAAAAACCAATCAGAGAGAGACAACATTGTACTTCACTGACATAAAAAGCGACGTGGCATTGAATTGTCAGATGTACTGAGTTCCAGACTGCAAAATCTTGGTGATTGGCTGCATTGGTTACTTGTTACCCAAACCATGGAAGGGAGTGTTCAAACCCTAAAATAGTCATTCATCACTAACCAAATAAGGAAACCCTTGATACTATCTCCTCTAACGGATAGTTTTTCAAGAGTGACCTTGGTGAGTTGCCTATAAATACCAATGACCTTCACCATTGCAAGGTTACGGGAAATCAAGCAACTCCAGAGCTCATTCGTATTCTTACATTTGAGGCACTCGAAAACCCTAAGATTTCCCAAGTGTTTCACATTGAAGAGAACTCATTTACTAAGCCTAGAATTGTTAAGTATCCAAAGCTTAGTAAGAGATATCCTAGCTGTTGCATCTGTTCTTATTGTAAAAGGATATCTCACCATAGTTGGAAATCAACCAAACCCAAACCCTATTGTTAGGTAGTTTGAGTGTGTGAATGTTGGAGAGTGAGAGTTGTAAAGAGTTAGTAAGCTGCAGTTGAGTTCAGCTTGAAAACTCTAGAGAAGAAGTTAGTAAGCTGTTTGAGACAGTCTGAAAGCTTGTGTGTGTTTGAGTTAGTAAGCTGCAGTAGTTCAGCCTGAAAACTCTTGGAAGATAGTTAGTAAGCTGCTGAGTTCAGTCTGAAAGCTTGAGGAAGTAGTAGTAGTGAGTTAAGGAATTTCTCTGAGGATCAGAGAGAGTGGACGTAGGACCTTTGCCTCTGAACCACTATAACTTGTTGTGTTATTTGCTTTCTGCTTTGCATTAACTGTTGCATATTTTCACTGAAAGCACTGAGTTTTCTGATAATCAGTTGGAATCAATCCACTGAGTTTTACATTGAACTGATCACAACCTTAACCACTGATTTACTAAGGGAAAGATTTTCAGCAAGATAAAACGAGTATAAACTCAGGGCCTACACATTCCGCACACTAGATAAGCTAGTATAGATAGTTGTCAAACTGACCTAACTCTTCTGATTAGTCAATAAGATAGTTATCTACTCCAAGCTTATTTGGACTCTGATTTTAAAACCTCAGATCAGTTGGGCTAATCTGAAGCCACTGAAAGCTGCTCAATATCATTATCTCAGTAGACTCTGACTCAGGGCAATTTGTGCTTCTCAGGGCTATTTCTCAAGTAAAGAATGCCCCTCTCTCAGCCTGATGACCTGGGTTCGAGTCTTGCTTAAGCGAATTTTTTTGCTTTTAATAGATAATTAAAAAAAAAAAGGAAGGGAAAACAGAAAAAAGGGAAGAGCAACGCTAGTTCCTGTGGCAGCGCGGAGTATTTATAAAACACCGGAAACTTAACAGAGGTTTCCCTTTTTTTTAACTGCGGCAAACTTCTCTACTGTACTCATCAATATCATTCACACCCCTAGTCGCTGCACACAATCTTGGGAAAATTACCTAGGGGTACAAAATATCCCTCTTAATTAGCCAGAGGTGCAACTCAAATCCCTTAGTGCCCTAAGGTACAAAAACACACCCAAAATCCCCATTATGCCCTTTAATTTCATCAGTATCTATTTATAACTTTATTTTTAAAAAATCAACCGGTCTCTCTCTCTCTCTCACTCTCAATTCCCTCTCTCACTCTCTCTCTCTAAAACCCAAATCCCCTCTCTCACTCTCTCTAAAATCGACCCATCTCTCTCTAAAAATCCATCCTCCACAGCATGGTTCCGCCGCAAGGCCGATGGTGGTCATCGGATTTGTTCACCGCGAAGCTGATGCTGGTGGTTTTCACGCGCCGAGGCCGATGGTGGGGTTTTCGACGATGTTTTGGGTGCAAGGCGATGGGTTTTCGACGGTGGTAGTTGGGACTGGTGGTTTTCGATGGCTTGTGGGGGTGTTGGGCGGCAATGACGTGTTGAAGCGGTGTTTTGGTGTCGCGCGGATCTTGTGGTTTTGGTGGCGATTTTTGTAGATCTGTTGAAGCGGTTGAGGCCAGTGGTGGTTTGTGGCGGCGACAAAGAGGTGTTGCGTGTTCTCCGCGGTGTTCGGTGGTTGAGACTAGTGGTATCGACGACGGTTTTGAGGGTTTTGGCGACGTGTTTTGGGGCCGGTGTTGGTGTCATTTTTGTGGCGGCGGATCTGAACGGATCTGTGCAGATCCGAACAAAAAATAGAGCACAATTCCTTTTTTTTTTGTTTTCATTTTTTTTGTCACCTGCAATTTTGGTTTTTATTAGTTGGATTGAAGGGTGAGAGCCAGATGCATTCTTTGTTGCTGGTGCTCTCCCTAGTGTTTTTGCAGAAACACTAATGTTGTCATGCTTTGTACAATTTTGATGTACAATTGTGCAAGTTTTTTTTCTGGTGCCAGAATATTTGTTGGACAAATTTCTGTTAGAATACGTCCTTGTGTATAAATATTGTAGAAGAACATAATCTGGATTAATTTGATGAGACGAGAAGGTGAAGTCGTGCTGGATTGATTTTGCACCCTGCGCAGATTTTTCGTATTTTTGTGCAAATAATTTTGCACAGAGACAATTTTTTTTCTACATGTTTTGTGCGAATAAGTTTCTCTTTTTCAGATTTGGAATTCAGTTCATCATTTTTGTGCATGTAATGCTTGAGGCTGTAGAAATAGTTTGTGACATTAAGTAGATTTTGGTGTTTTTTTTATGAATAATAATTACTTTGCGTTTTGTGTAAATATTTTTTGCACCGGGCAAATATTTCTGCAGTTTTTGTGCAAATATTTTTTTACCCGTGTTAATTTTTTTACTTGATAAAAATGTACAAATAAAAATATATTAATTATAAAGATAAAAATTTGCTAATTTTCAGAATAAAATTTGAATTTTGTAATATAATAAAACTTTGGACAGTAGCCACGAAATGAAAAAATATGAACGAAGTTTTAAATTAAAGTTTTTTTCACAAAAAAAGGTATTAAAATATTGATGGAAGATGAATAGTGTCTGAAAAAACTTGGTTTGAGAAGATAAATAAGTCCCATCATGAATTACTACATTCAGCTTGTATGTTATTAAGATGGAAAAATAAATAAAGGTAATGTAGATATTTTACACCCTATTTTATACCCAAGAGTAAGAAGAATTTTAGATTGCATGTCATAATTACTACACACATTTTGCACCTTATAGAGACACCCCCACCCCCCCACCCACACCCACACCCACACCCCCCACAACCCAATCTTCTCTGCAAACCAAACACCCACATCCAAGCCATACTCCATGGCGGTAAGTTGTTTAAGATCTCCTTTTACTTTTTTTTGTTTTCCCCTCAGTAATCAACGCTAAGTTCCATTTCCGAATTTTGCTTGAATTTTTGTTTGATTAATTCTTCCACTTTATAGGAGTCTTCGGGCACGACGCTCATGGATCTGATAACGTCCGACGGATCGTCGTCTAAGCCTCCTCCTCCATCGTCGACTACGGCTCCACCGCCCCCTGATTCGGCGGCGGCAGCGGGACCGCCGGTGCCGGTGGAGCGGAAGGCGAAGAAGGGCACCCTAATGCAGATCCAGAGTGACACTCTATCTGCTGCCAAAGCTGCTTTCAACCCAGTACGGACAAATATTATGCCCCACAGGCAAAAGAAAAAGGTATTGAAATGTGCGTATGAATCTTTGTTGTGTGTTTGTATGTGATTATCTTTTCTTCGCCTTAGGATCAGATGTCTTTCTGTGCTTAGCGTGCTATTGAGAGGTGCAATTTTCTTTTTCTAGTTTACTTGATGATGTACAAATTTGAGAGATTTACAAGACTCACCTATACTAATATCTATATGGTCAAATGAGATCAAATTTTGACAGAGTATTTTCCAACTACCTTTAATTGTATAATTGCAATTTACCTGATCTAGGTTTTTCATTGGTCCTGCATTTGAAGGAGAGTGCAAGCTTACAGATTTGTTGTATATTGTATGTGCTCAGACTATATTTCTTACCAATGACCTTGTACAATGTGATCTTCACAAGTTATGTTGGTGCAGAATCACATTGATGTATTTTGAGTATAGATGCCACAATTTAATTTAGTTGTTGATTTCTGTTCTATCTGCTTATAGCAACCCGTGTCTTATGCGCAACTTGCGAGGAGTATTCATGAGCTAGCAGCTGCATCAGATCAAGTATTTCTCTGTTTCCTCGTCTTTGTTTAATTAATGCATGTCTTTTGCTGTTTATGAAGTTGTTTACCTATTGATTTTTCCATTTCTGGTGTACATCTGTAGAAAAGTTCAGTGAGGCAGTTGGTGCACCATGTATTTCCGAAGCTTGCTGTGTATAACTCTGTTGACCCGTCTTTAGCTCCATCACTTTTAATGGTATGCTTTTCCATAGCGAATCTTCTCTATATTTTCAGTTCTATTCATAAAACTAACAGATATGGCTAATACAGTAATACAATATATGTAGATTTTGTTTTACTAATTATTTGTGCAATTTTTGCTAACAACTTAGCTTCTCAATTTTTTCTGCGTCTGGATGAGAGTTTACCTTTTTTTTTCTTTCTCTGTTGTAAGGTTAAAAAAGCAAATAGGCTTGCAAAATAACACGTGGATGCAGGACTAGCTGTTAGAACTAACAAGTCCATGAAAGTTTATATCCTGAGTTCACCTGGAATTTCTTCAAGCAGCCGAGGTGGTTGCTAGGAGTGGTATTTTGGGAATTATTGGGTGGGGTTCTTCCTTTTAAGGACTTATGTCCTTCTCTATATCTCCCCTCTTCACAAAGAAGCTGTCAGCTCTTTTGTTTCATCGTATTCCGTTTCATTCTATCCCTCTTCTCTCTTGGAATTACCACTTTTTTCTCATAATCTCAAAGAATCTGAAACACATTTATGCTCCCTTCTTGGTCAATTGGATAGTGTGAGGTTGATTGAAGGTGCACAGGATGTTAGGAGCTAGAAGTTGGACACATTAGGTCAATTTTCTTGTATATCATTTTTTTGTCCTTTTTGTTCTGACAATATCTTCTCTTTTGTTTTTCTCAATCTGTTTGGATGGTTTCTGTGTCTAAGAAGGCTCAGGTTTTTTCGTGGTTGTTTGTATTGAGCAAGCTTGTCACTGATAATGTTTTATAATCACGTTTTCAACTTGTCCTTATATTAGTAAATTGGTGTATTTTGTGTAGAAACCCTGAAGATTGGGCCATCATTTTCTGCACTATCTCTGTTTGTATATTTTGTGGATCATAGTGTTAAAGGAGCTGGAGTTAGTTTGGATTTTTGCCATTCATGTATTGATCTATTTTAGCCAAATCTTGGTGGTTATATAAGTAATATGGGTTAAATTTATGGGGCGTGCTTGTCCCAGCTTTGTGTTGGTTTATCTGGTTGGAAAATATGGAAGAGTTTTTTGAGGACTGTTAGTATTCTCTGGAGGAGGTGCAGTATAGGGTTAATCTCAGAGTCAAGGACATTTTACGACTTTCTTCTTTGTCAGATATCATGAGAGATTGAAGCTATACTTATACTTTAGTATGAGTGTAGTGTGAGGATAACTCATCTCTTTTAACTGTATTTTTTCAAAGAAAAAGATGGTCTATTATAAAAATGTATGGCTGGGATTTTAAGCTTTTCTGTTTGTTTGACTATTAGGAATCAAGTTTGTTCTTGTGCTACGAGAGCAAATGCTTTCTTAAATAGTCATCTAAAGCTTAGACATCGAGATCAGTTCAATTGAACGATACATCCAATGATCCAATAAAATTGCACAGACCTGTCATAAATAGAAATTGCAAAATATAAGACAAGTAAGAAATAAAGATATAAAAATGATATTTTGAAGGAAAGTCTGAAATACCATTATAACATAATTGAATATTTGAAATCTGAATTAAAAAAGAAAACGTGAGACCGTAGTAAGCAACGTGAAGAGCAGGTGGTCCTGGAGACATATGATAAGCAGTTCTGGTGAATAGGAGCAGATTTAATTTCCTTTGACTGCTTGAAAATGTCAGCAGAGATGCTAACAAAATGTGCTTGTTGACAGTTGCCACAATCTTTTATGAGATGATGCATAATGGTTGTACAATAAGAGTGAAATTGAGGGCTGGGTTTTCTAGATCTAATTCTGAAATCAGATCTCCGCAATTTCTGTGACCTTTGGTTTAGTCATCAACTCTCGATTACTGTAGTTGATACCATTTTACAGAATGTTACCCAAAGATATAAACCAGTTTTCATGCAGAGCTTATAAGCAAATATAATTATATAACAGCACCTTAGAACACCTTTTCCCAACCCTTCTTCTGAGGAGGAAGTACGTAAAACCGTTTTTCAGTGTGATTTCAACAAAGCTTGTGGTCCCGATGGCTTCTCCTTCGCTTTGTAAACCGGATGCTGGAATACAATGAAACAGAATGCTATCATGAAGAAAATGAACATTTTGAATTCTGCCCTTATTGCAACTTAAGTGGCTGAAGATTATAGACATAAGGGTGGAGTTGGAGAAGACGAGTGATTCCCACTCGCTAGAATGAAAACGGGGCGCAAAGCTGGAACACTAGGGTTATGACCTAAGATAACTCTATAGAACATTGGCCTATTAAATATAGATGATTTTCTCTCTGTCTATGAACTATGTGGCTTCCTTCTATCTGACATATTTATATATTTATCATCTATTCTAAGATGCTTGAAAAGATTAAATTTTTTATTTATGAAATAAATTGTATTTTTTTTATCTGTCAAATTGGTGACTCGAACCCATATGGTGGTGCTCTAACCACCGGAACTATCCGCCTTTGTCACAAAATAGTTTGTATTATTCATGTGCATGTATAGATGTATACCGTCCACACATATCCTAATGTTGCATCCTTTTTAATCGTGTCCATGTATCCTAATTTTCAGAAAATGAGAAGTTGAGCACACTGATAGTCGGACACCCCTACCTGTGTTATAAAACATAGCACTTTCTACATTAATAAAGTTTCAGTTCCCTTATAAGTTTTTTTTTTATTTTTTTTATTTTATTTATTTTATTTATTTTATTTTTATTTTTATTATATAAGCCATTAGTGCGGCAAAGTTTTTCATGAATTTTGTTGGTTGAAGTTGAGATTATCACAATGATGGGTGCTACAGGCCCAAGAAACATAACCAAAAGCCATATAAAAGTACTGGTTGTTTACTTTTATGGCCAAGGGTGTCAGGAACATGTTTGTCTGTGAACTAAAAGAAATACTTAGAGATAATGGGAATTTACTGTCATGATATGCATAGTTCATTTAGCTGATGGGACTTCATCATTCATAGATTTTTCTGGTACTTGTGTCTTTTTATTTGGGTTGATTTATCGGGAAAATAGGAAGCAAGCATCTTCATCTTTCTCAATTGTATCTTGATAGTACTATTATCATCTCCTTGAAAGTCCTTTCACAAGGTTTGTTTGAAGAAGGTCAGTCATGGCCTAAGGTCAAGCTGAAAGGTGAGTAATTGGACAATAGGAAAAAATGGAGTCAATTGGTGAATATTCCTATTCCTAAGGTTAGTCCCAAGAAAATAGCTGGTTAGGTTATGACTGATGGTTATTTATTCAAGAATGTAAGGTGCCTTTGCGTTTCCAAGAAGGGATGAATACCTATGTGAGTGTTCTAGGAGAGAAACTGAATACTCTTGACCAGTATGAAGGACACCTATTGGCTTAACTCCTAATATGCTTATAAGATATTTATGTATACAAGTAATGAGTTAAGAATTTATTTCGGAGGAAAAAAAATATGATATTTCATATTCCGGTGCATTTTTCCCCAGTATTTCATGTTTCCAATACTGACAAAAGTTTTATTTACTAACAACAAATAGTGACTATTTTTATCCTCTTGTTTTCGTGCTCTAGCTTGACCAGCAGTGTGAGGATAGGACTGTACTGCGTTATGTTTATTACTACTTGGCGAGAATTCTGTCAGATACTGGTTCGCAAGGTTTAAGCCCTGGTGGTGGGATTCCTACTCCGAATTGGGATGCTTTGGCAGAAGTAGATGCTGTCGGAGGTGTGACAAGAGCTGATGTTGTTCCTCGAGTAGTTGAGCAGTTAACTTCAGAGGCTTTAAATGAAGAAGTTGAATGTGAGTGATGAATCCTATTCACGCATTAAGAATTATCCTTGTATTTTGTAGCTCTGTCTTCCTTGCAATTGTATTTTTTGTTTACACTCGGCAAATATCAGAAACAGTAATTTCCCAATTACTAGATTTTTTAAAAAGATGTGGAGATTTTGCAGTGTATTCACTTTAGTTGCCTGCACTATCATCAAGTTTTTTTAGTGACTACAACCTTTTATTTTTTAGTTGTCTTTGCTACGTAAATTTTGAATACTTGTTTGTAAAGGAACGAGTTCGGATTCTGCTCACTTTGTCGACCATCACTCTTTCATGAATCTTTCTGCTATAATTTGTATTTCTCTATTTTAAAAATTCCTATATGTGTAGCCTTGCTTTCTTATTAAGCACTGGAGCTAGTTCTATCGTTTCCTGGTCAAAAGCATCTTTTGCTGCCACGTAATTAGCCATTTTATACCAACCTATCTGCCACTTTTAACTTCTCCTTAAGTTAATTTTCTTCACTTTATCCTGTGGTCAAGTAGGCATAAGATTTGCAGGAAAATCCGAAAATGAAAATTAAATTCATTTTTAATGCCGTTAATTAAGTATTTTATATGTGTGTATATAAATGGTGAAAGATTTGTAAGACAAGTTACATAGGACAAGATGTCCACACTATTGTAATATGAAGGTCAAAAGAAAACTTTAGAATAATTTTCCATATCTAATAGTATCATAAACAAATAAGTCTTATATCATCCAATGTTATAGGTTCGGAGCGTCTTTGATATTCAATCTCTTCCACATGTCTTTGGTGATTCCTCAATGTCCTAAAAACATTCTCTTATTCCGTTCGTACCACATGAATAACACACAAAGTTTGAATCATGATTCCTTCCTTATTTGCTGACACAGCCCCTTAGATCCAAATAAAAGAGGCTTCTACCAGAATTAGTGTGAACCTATAACAGCTCAGTTCCTTGGGAAAAGTAAAAGAACAATGCATGATAACATGGTCTTGATCCTTAAATAACATCTTTAGCATAATATGCACCAGTTTGGACAAATACTAATGTAGTAGCGGTGTCTCCTTTAAGCATCACATGTAAACGGCCTCCCAAAAACTAGCAGCTATGAGAAGATCTGAATCTTTTTAGGTACTTGCATTTTCCAGATCAGATTTGTTTAAGGGCAAATGACAAGGAGTCATAGAAGCAATATTAGGTTGATGAGGGAGATTTGTTTATCGAATTCCCCTTCATGCAGAAAATCCAGGAGTCAAAACTCTGAGAAAAATCTATGAAGCAAAGCAAGATTTTCTCTTGTCATCATTTGCAAGCAATGTGGAAATATTTTTGTATCAGTTACATGTTGATTTCTTGTTTTATTTTATGTTTTATCATATAGTTCTATAAATACCTGCTCTGTCATGGAGCTAGGGATTAATGCTAATGTATATTGAGGCCTCGAAGAGATAGAAAATAGATGATAGTTTTAGGCTACCATGATGGTAGCAATGTGTTATTTTGGGGATGGGCAGCAGGGGCCTGTGCAGATGGTCTATTGAAAAGAAGAGCATGATAATGGGGTGCTTTGGAAATTGATAATTTGGGTGTTTAGTGGTGGAGAAAAGGATGTTCTGTTAAAGACGGACTTGTGGCGGTGTTAGTTGGGTGGTGGTGGTGGTGGTATCTCTAATGTGAGCTGAAATGGTGGTGAGAGAGTAAAAGGTGCAGAAGGTGGCAGGATTGGCTGAAAGTAGAAATTTTCAACGTGATCGCTAGTATTTACTTTGGCAGAATCAAGCCAGAATTTCAACAGATACATTTGAAAGAGAACTGCCTTTTTTGTTGTTTAAGTCTAGATGCTATTACCTTGATCTAAATGGGCTTGAGAGTGGCTGCAGAGTTCTATATTTCACGATTGATTTTTAAGATCTTTTTGTTTCGTGGAGCTTTCACGATTGATTTTTAAGATCTTTTGTTTCATGGAGCTTTCTACTAAAAGCTGAGGATTGACAACTTCTTTCGTTGTTTCTCTTGCAGTTCATGCTCGGAGGCTGCAAGCACTGAAGGCTCTTACTTATGCTCCTTCTAGCAGCTCAGATATTCTATCCAAGTTATATGATATTGTGTTTAGCATTCTGGATAAGGTTTGTTTATTACTATTAATTTTTACTGCTTTACCGATGTATCAAGATTGTAGTTGTTGAGCTGTTTATGTTTTATCTACTTTTATTTTCAGTAAAATGTAAGCCGACTCTAAAAATCTTTGATTGATATATATTTAACTTGGCAATCATTAGCATTTGTTCTTTTGCTCCAGATTGTCATAATAGGGGCAGTAGTTTGTGTGGGAGATCCTAAGAAAGTGAAATATAATAAGTTGTTTATTTTCTGTCTAATTTGTAATCAACGTAGCGAACTGTAAGAAAATTCCAAGAATAGATCTTTCTACTGCTCTTTTGTGTATTCATACTTGCAAACTCATGTATTTTGTTTCCTTTCTGTGGTCTCATTGTTTCATATCTTAAACAGTTGAAATGAAATGAAATTTTGTAACTAAGATGGTTGCTGATGTTGCTGTATAACTTAAATGGTGTAGTTATTACATCATTTACTTCTTCTGTGGTCTTATATATTTCCGCTGTGATTGTATTATTGTTCCAACTGCTCTTATAGTCTTATCGTGGTATACTTATTATGTTAATGAGATTAATGTTCTGTTATCTTTCCAAAAACACCGTGAAAGCATAAAGTATTCTGTATAGTAACATATATGTTTGATTGCCAGGTTGCTGAACCACAGAAGCGAAAGAAGGGCATATTCGGAACAAAGGGAGGTGATAAGGAGGTACTCTTATGTTATGTTTATTTTTTACTTCTGATTTTTTTTTTCCTTTAGTACACATCCTAATTTTGCCTTTGTCTTATCTTTTCTTTGTTTACCTGACTCTGAGGCAGGCATACTGTTCTGTCAAGTGTCATCATAAGATTGCATGACTGGTTATCATCAGGATCCACATTTTTTGGGCAAAAACTTCTGTGAACCTGTGTTCACTTCAACTTTTTTTCCTCGAGTATCACTGTTATGGATACACACTATCACTGTTATGTATATGCACTATCACTGTTTAAAAAATTAAGCATTTTTTCAAACAGGAATAGTGCATATGCATAACAGTGACGCTCGAAAAATAGAGTTCATGTGAACCCAGCTTCACATGAGACCTACTCCATTTTTTGGCTAACTTCTCTAACTTTTCTAACTATACTCCCATGGAAATAGTTTGATTATGCATCTGAGCCAATCATGAATTCTCAATTACAATTTGTCACAGGCACGCCTCATTGTGATGTAAAGAAAGATATCCTTGATATATTCTATGCTCCTAATACCTGTTATGTTGTTCCTCCTTAATCTAACCTTAATAGTGATCCTGAAAATAAGTCATTGTGATCTTTATATATCCACTAAAGTATCATTGATCAATTCAACAAAATTCACCATCAGGCTTTGGGTGGTTCTATCTAATTTTATTAGTTTATTCACGGTTAATGCAAAACTAGGATAATAGACACCCAATTGTTGTATGCTTTTGTAATACAACATGAGCTTTAGCTCAACTATCCGCTGCATTAGTTTTATTTTAGTTTGTTTAATTGAAGGAATCTATGTTTGCTCTGTTCTTGCATTTTTAACTGTATCTATATTGTTGTTTTGCAGCTCATAAAAATTGATCTATATGAGATGGCTGTTAATGTCAAAAAGAAAAAAAAATGTTTGCAATTTTTTTGTTGTCATTATGACTATTTATGTTTTTGCTGATCTCTTTTTACTTTCTTATGGATGTTGATTATCAGTCTATCATCCGGAGCAATTTGCAATATGCAGCCTTAAGTGCTTTGAGAAGACTCCCACTAGATCCAGGAAATCCTGCATTTCTTCACCGTGCTGTACAAGGGTCAGCTTATTGTCTTCTACCGATGATTTAGGCTGCTAATTGTGGTGTTATGAGCTTCTATCATTTGTTCTTCTTAATCATTCATATTTATGAAGCTTTCTGCTATCTTTTCTCTTTCTTGATGTTGGCCATTTTCATTTACTTTATGTACATTGCAGACAGTATGCATTTACAGTTTCAATTGAGTAATCTAATAATGTATTCTTACCACCAATCAAAGTTTATTATATCTCTTTGTTCAGCGGGTCAGTTAGTTATCCTTACCAGTGCGCATTCAATGCTATATAATGATGGTTTTTCGTTGAAGTTTCTCCTGTCTAGGACTGTTCAAAACAGTTAATGCTGCGGATAAAGAATAATGCTAACAAAAAGAAATTTAGAGTGTCTGACTTAAACTTCTCAACCATAAGAATTAAAGACGCATAATGGACAGATCTTATTCCTCTTGAAGATAGTTGTAATTGTTATTAACCCTGAAAATTTGGATCATTTAGCATGATGAAGTCTGTTATATTGTTCAGACACATTGTCCTTGAATAACTTTTTTGTAAAGTTTGTATAAGGGGCTGAGAGAGGGTTCTATTTGTGCTTCAAAGGTTTTAAACTTTTAAGCTTCACCAACAATTAGGTTCTTTGGACCGCCAGATCAAAATTATAAATGTTTATGGTGCTAATTGTGCTTTATCATTATATTCTGGCAACATTTTCAAGTCTACTTTACTTTAATGTTCATGTAATCAGTCAAAAGACCAACATCATGTAATAATTTCTTCTTTTATACATTTTTGAACATGCAGTGTTTTGTTCTCTGACCCAGTAGCAGTAAGGCATGCACTGGAGATACTATCTGAATTAGCCTCAAAAGACCCCTATGCAGTTGCAATGGCATTAGGTAATGTAATCGCTTTGACGTTTCACCAACATTTATTAATCTCTTACAACCTGAATTGACCTCCTAATGGTGTTTTACTTGCACAATACAATTATTAAGTAGTGGAACATTTTGGAATCTGGCGAAGTTACTTTAACAATTCATTGTTTCATATATCTGGTATTCAGAAGATGCGTGCTACTTTTACACTTGTAAAGAAGAAAATAGCTACGGAATTTGTGTATATTATTCAAGTACATGAGTCCATACTTAACCCAGGGTATAACCAATTCAAGTAATACGAAAAATGAACGATCTACCCCCACTGTACATAAAAGATAGTAAATCATATATTGTTTATAAACAATCTGTTCTTGATACTATTAAGTATATATAGTATCCCACAAATAATAAACCATACTATTTTGCTATCGGTGCCTAGTTATAGACTACCTTACTACTAGCAATGGCATTATATTTGTTTCAATGATTTGGTTAAGTTTGAGATCTTTGATTATTTTTTAACCTTCATATTTTGTGGTGGTTGCAGGAAAACATGTCCAACCCGGGGGTATGACTGATATTCCATGGCTTCGGTCCTTTTATTTTCTTTTTTCTTTTTCATTTTCTCTTTATTTCTTTACTATTATTGTTATTATTATTATTTTTTTTGGTGAAAACCATTCTTGAATTTCCTTATACTATCATCTTTATCAGAGTTTTTATAAATCAGGGGCTTTGCACGATGTCCTCCATTTGCATGATGTTCTTGCCCGAGTTGCACTAGCTAAATTATGTCATACGGTGTCCAGAGCTCGGGCATTAGATGGTACATATTTGGAATAAGTCCAAACTTTTACCTTTACTTTGCGGATTATAATATGTTTGGAATTACAGAACGTCCAGATGTGAAGTCTCAGTTTAATATTGTCCTCTATCAACTTCTCTTGGATCCCAGCGAAAGAGTTTGTTTTGAGGCTATACTTTGTGTACTGGGTAAATTTGATAATTCAGAAAGGTACATGAGTACATTTGCATTTATAAGTTCTCTTTTAAGTTTTTTATTTGACAGCCTTTGGTTATCTTTTGGTATATTTTTTAAATATCAATCCAGGACTGAGGAAAGAGCTGCTGGATGGTATCAATTAAGTAGAGAAATTCTCAAGGTTCCAGATACACCTTCTGTGAAGGACTTGGCTTCCGACGAAAAAGATGCTGTTCCACCAAAGGCTACCAAAGATAAATCTTCAAAGACTAGGCGTCCCCAACCACTCATCAAACTTGTAATGCGGAGGTCAGTGTCCTCTTTTACTTTTCAATATGCTTGCATAACGTGCACGACCTAAAAGATGTCTAGACAATTATATTATATATAATATATATAGTGTGTATATACACACATTCAAACTTCTATATATATACATTCAGCTTTGAGCATTACTTAGTTTTTTTGCATGAGCTTTTAGCATCACTTAGTGTTTTTACCCTTTGTTTACAGGTTAGAAACTTCTTTCCGAAGTTTCTCTCGACCTGTATTGCATGCAGCGGCAAGGATTGTTCAGGAGATGGGAAAAAGTCGTGCGGCTGCATTTTCATTAGGTTTACAGGACATTGATGAAGGAACTGAAGTTAATAATTTTTCTGAAAGCAATGACTCGTATGATCCAGATGTAAATCCAACTGCACCATCTGAAGGTAGTATTTATGTTCCCTGTACTATCCTTGTAATAATTAATGTCCATCATGTATACTGAAAAAGTTTTCCAGCTGGTGGCTGTTGAACAAAATGGTTACATTACATATATAGCTAAATGATCATGAGATATTTCTGTGGCTTAACTTCTCCACTGCTCTTATGAAAGCACTTCTTTTCTTTTACCTGCACTTTACATGCAAGCATTATGAGTTTGATGAAGGTGTAATCTATGCTGTTAGGCCATTCTTATATGGGCAAGCACATTTATAAATTTGAAATGAAGGACCATGCTACTGCTGAATTTCATAATGTACTTGAAAAGTAAAAATCTTAAGCTCAGGATCTCTAGTTGGTTCCCTTAAGTGAAACATGACAAATCTGACATCTGCCAAATGTCACTTGTTTTTTCCCAAGAAAAAGGTAAATGAAATACATCGGAAGTTTCATCCTTGATGTGGATTTCTACCCTCTTGAAGAGAGAGAGAGAGAGAGAGAGAGAGAGAGAGAGAGAGAGAGTCAGAGAGCAGAAAAGGGTGGAAATAATATATGCATTTCTATGAAAAACAAGAAAGTGAACAAAATAAGGATGATCTGAGAAAATTTAACCCTTTCCAGTTGGTGAATCTGTTTGCTTTTTGGGCCGAGTTGGCTTAATTTATTATCTTCCTTCATATTGATTGCTTAGTTCGTTCGTTCTAGAGTTTGTGAGGTTTGTATCTTGTTGGGAAATCAATAGTTGTTTTCGTTGTTTACACGAAGAACATGAAGTGCCCTTTTGCTTTCAGTTACATGAGTCTCAACGTACAGCTGTTTGCTGAAAAATAAATATATACACACACACACACATACATATGTGTATACATGATTACGTGCCTCCTTAGACCTGTTTCTCGTAATGCATTGCTCATTCATATGGTTCTGCAGAACGGCTTTTCATTATAAAGAAGCAATCTACTCTACATGTTAATGCATATAAACCACTTCAAAATAACTTCTGCACTTAGTCCAAGATTACTCTGCTTTTTAACTTTTCACTTCCGCTATTATAACCTGTACATTTCTGTATCTACTATTGCTGCTAGGCCATCGTAGAGCCCCCTCAATATCCAGTGGGATGGGTTCTAAGGATACAGTTGCAAGTTTATTGGCTTCACTGATGGAAGTTGTGCGTACAACTGTTGCATGTGAATGCGTTTATGTGCGTGCTATGGTGATTAAAGCTCTGATATGGATGCAAAGTCCTTATGAATCTTTTGATGAACTGGAATCCATAATTGCATCTGAGCTCTCAGATCCATCTTGGCCCGCAGCTTTATTGAATGATATATTGCTTACGTTACATGCTTGTTTCAAGGTATGGGAGATCTGAGAAGACTGCAATTAATCTCTTGAGATACTTTGTACTTTTTCTCTCTGGCTCTGGGTCGATTTATTTTTATTTTTTTGGCACTTGAGTTCTTAGTCTTTGTGCACATGTATGTTCTAAATCATCCCTTTTCTTGGTTGTAGCTTTGATCTCACATTTTGTAAATGTAAATAAATAAAAACTAATTAGGGATATTACCATTCGCTTCCTAAACCTAAGATGCTAGTTATTGTTCTCTTAATTCCGAGTGTTTAATTGTAAGAATTTATGATGTAGGTTGACGTGGTTAGTCAATGTATATTAACATAAGCCGTGATACTCTGGTCAACTTTCAAGCTTGCATTTTCTGTATTTTTTTCTTATATGGAGCATCACATTTTTTAATTGGACACATCCTTTTGTATAACGTGAAGTACTTGGGCAGTGCTTGTTTGGGGGTATTAGAGATGGGAATGGGAGTTGGGGGGTAATCATTCCCATTGGTAGTGCTTGGTATAATTGGCCCCACATATAGTTAATAATTCCCCCACTTTGTAGTTTTGTTAAATACTCTGCCTCATCAATCACACTCTTCAATCAATTCCATTGTCATTGCCATTAAAAAATTTAAGCTAAGCACTCCCTTGATTTTGCAGGTGAATTGATTTATAGAATTAGTACATTAGAAAAGAGTTTTTTGGTAGTGCTTAGTTTAGAAAAGAGCTTTTTGGTAGTGCTTAATTACATCCTCTTAGTTTCCAATTAAATGTTTCAGCTGTTGGCTTGATCTGATTTTCTTACATTGGCTACCCATACAACAACTTTTAGAATATCTACAAGACAACATCTTAGCTTGGGTTATAGCCTATGGGAGCTGTCCTGGATTTTAAAGCATGGAATAGTATTGCATAATCTACTTAATGCCACATTTTATTAGACTTCTAAGACATTTAAAACATGGGGACTGGAGTTGGGTAAGAGGGCAGATGCTAGTTTAACGTTGCTATCAGATGATTATTTGGAGCAATTTTTTGACTCTTTAACGATTTTGATTTTTGGGGCAAGTTCAAGATTTTTGTTCCTGTTTTTCTTGGATAATCCGGTCAGGTACTCACAGTTTGTTATATTAAAATCCCTTTATCATGATAGTTATGAATCAGATTACTCTTTTTGTATTTTAGATTTGTGATAAGAAAAAAAGAATTATTTATGTTCAGATGATTTGATAAACTTTTACTGTTGACACAAATAATTTTGTAATCCTATGTTTTTTTCTTCATTCAAATAATAATTACTGCGTGTTGGCTATTGACTTTTCTTATTGTTTTGGAAGTAGATCACGACTTGTGCTCTCCTTGTACACTTCTGCACTTCAAAACATTCTTGATTGTAGCTTAGGTTTATTCATACTCAAGCATATGGACATGCTGTGTTCTTACATCTTCTTATCTGTGATTTATTAGGCTACACCAGATATGGCAGTCACTCTTCTTGAAATTGCTAGAATATTTGCGACCAAAGTTCCAGGGAAAATAGATGCTGATGTCCTTCAACTTTTGTGGAAGGTATTTTTAGATGATCCTGTAAGATCATATATAACGGTTATGTATTATTTATCTATCTGCGTCTTATATTTGTATGTTTTTTTTTAGACTTGTTTAGTTGGAGCTGGACCTGATGGAAAACACACAGCTCTTGAAGCTGTCACTATAGTTCTTGATTTACCACCTCCTCAACCTGGCTCAGTCTTGGGACTTACCTCAATTGATAAAGTGTCTGCCTCTGATCCAAAGTCAGCTCTTGCATTGCAGAGATTAGTTCAAGCAGCAGTAAGTAATTTTCTCTAGTAATGTGTGAGTGAATATTTAGGGGGCGCTTGCCTCTTGGTTCAAATTCTTCAATGGGAATGGTAATGAAAATATGTTTTCCCTCTATGGCCCCATAATAAAAGGGATATATTGGAGGAAGGTTTGTTCCAATGGTGACTACATTGTTAGCGTGTTATAGGATGGGAGGTAGTTAATCAAAACGGGATAATGATTAACTTATTTAGGACGGAAGGTAGTGAGTTGATCATCTTTTGATCTCATTACTCTAATCTCATTCTCATTCCCACTGATGAAATTTTAACCAAGTGCCCCCTTAGTTTATTATTATCAGTCCAATGTATTAATAATACCATGTTCTGATGTTTTCAACCATATGTAGGTTTGGTTCCTTGGAGAAAATGCAAATTATGCTGCTTCCGAATATGCGTGGGAGTCAGCCACCCCACCTGGTACTGCACTAATGATGTTGGATGCAGATAAAATGGTAGCTGCTGCCAGCTCCCGTAATCCTACATTAGCTGGCGCTTTGACTCGACTTCAAAGGTGTGCTTTCAGTGGTAGCTGGGAGGTTTGTATTTTGTACCTTTCTTTCTTCCACATAATGCAGCTTGTGAAATATATACTGTTATCTGAACATTTTAAGGAAGATCCAGCAATGGTGGTTTATGAAACGTTTGCTGCTTCAAAATCATGTGCATTTCTGATTGCTGGAGGCTCCTAACAATTGACATCTACGCGTAGAAAATGCCATTTTATGAGGAACACATCTTGATTATAACCAAAAATATTGGTTACTAAATAATCCACTACCTCCTTTCTGACCTTGATTGGAATTAGTGACAAGTTCAAACATAAGGTTACCCTCCTTTTTTCACCTTCAGCTACCAAGTGCATGAAAAACTTCAACAACCTTTATTTTGTTCCATTTAAATTTTCAAAAGCAGATGTTGTTAAGAGTGAGATTCTACAACGTACCTAGTGTAGTACTTGTGAACTGGGCCTTCTGGGTTTATGGGTGGGAGCAGCTTGAGTGTATTGAGTCCATCTGTTCTCTACAGTGTGATCTGATGCTATTTCGAGGTCCTTCCAATGTGTTTACAGTTTGAATAGCACAGTTAATGACACTTTGGCTTTTACAGATAACTCAAACTTAATAAAATCTACCTAGTTTATTGCAATATGATCTTGTCTGTCCCATCTGTAAAAGAGCATGCAAGATGGTATATGATCTTGTATGTCGTATCTATGAAAGAGCATGCAAGGTGGCTTACTCTATATAAGGTTTTGGTATTTTACTTTCCTGTAACTATATGCATCAAATATGTTAAAGGAATGGTTGAAAGTACAAGTTACTGCAATTCTTCATCAGACTTCCAACAGAAGGGGAAGGTTAACGTTTTTTTTTTTTCAAAATTTTGCTGATTTGTCTTCCAGATTCGCATTGTAGCTGCTCAAGCTCTTACGACTATGGCAATTAGATCTGGTGAGCCTTATAGGCTGCAGATCTATGAATTTTTGCATACTTTGGCTCAGGGTGGTGTACAGTCTCAGTTTTCAGATATGCATACTAGTAATGGTGAAGATCAGGGAGCTAGCGGTACAGGCCTTGGATCTTTAATAAGTCCTATGCTCAAAGTCCTAGATGAAATGTATAGTGCACAAGATGAACTTATAAAGTAAGGAAAGAATCTTGCTTCTTTTGTTAGCTGACTATATTGATGAAAATTAACTTCTGAACTTTTTACTACCCTGGAATGCTCAGGGAGATGCGCAATCATGACAATGCCAAAAAAGAGTGGACAGATGATGAACTTAAAAAGCTATATGAGACTCATGAGAGGTTGTTGGATCTTGTCTCGCTCTTTTGTTATGTTCCAAGAACAAAATATCTTCCTTTAGGCCCTACAAGGTACTTTTCTCTCCTGCTATACCGTTTAGCTGATGATTCTGAAATCAAATGTTTGCCTGCATAACGAGTAGCAAAGAGAGTGCTCTACTTAATGCTTAAAAATTGACAAACATTTGTTAAGATAGTCATCTTCTTAAGCAGCAAATTGAGGAGCTGTTCTTTGGGGATGTTGGTGGTAGGTGTCATGTGAATTCCTCCATGGTATTCTTTAGAGCTTTTATGATATTAGAGTTAAGGAAAAGGTCTAGTCTATAGGGATGTGGAGATGCCTAGTTTCTTTGGGGATGTTGGTGGTAGGTGTCATGTGAATTCCTCCATGGTATTCTTTAGAGCTTTTATGATATTAGAGTTAAGGAAAAGGTCTAGTCTATAGGGATGTGGAGATGCCTAGTTTTTATGAACAGTGATCTATTGAGGATTGTTAGTGCTTTAGATTACTTTGTATATTGTGATATGACACACATTTTTATTTAACCTTTTCGTTTTTGCTTCAACTGGCTATTTATTCGTGTCTCATTTTAGTTCTCTTCATGCAATCCTATCGGGTTGTAACAGTTTTAGCAAAGTTCAAGTTGTGGTTATCGAACAAAATATCCTTCGAGTACCCACAAATCCGATTCTGTCATCTTAAAATCATTTTCACAATACTGATTATACGTGTATAAACTCGACGACAATGATGCAAAAAGTTAGATGAATATTTTCTTCTTTACTATACCTTCAGTTGCATATTACCAAATTCTCGCTACTATTTTGGATTATCTTGCAACAAGCAATTACATTCTAATGAACAATTTATTGGAAGATATGTGTTCGCAGGGCAAACATCAATATTGTTTTTGTTAACAGTTGAATTCTCCGTCCTCATTCCCCATTCTCATTTGGCTTAAAAAAAATGATATGATAATGTCTGATTCCAAATTAGTGTTAATGCATTATTAAGGGGAAAATAGCTCAGTTTGATGAAATTTATTAATTTCATTGTTTCTTGTTTTATTTGATTTTGAAACAGTGCAAAGCTAATTGACATCTACCGCACTCGGCATAATATAAGTGCATCATCAGGCCTCAGTGATCCTGCTGTTGCAACCGGGATTTCTGACCTTATTTATGAAACTTCCAAGATGAGGGTTCCGGATCTTATCTATGAAACTACCAAAACAAAGTCAGCTGAGCCAGGTGCTCTTGATGACGACCTTGTTAATTTTTGGGCTGCAAGTCTTGCTGATGATGGTGCACCTGCTATGAACAGGGTAAGGACTAAGTGTCAGTAAACCTGTCCAAAAATCCAATCGTTTTGAATTTAGATTATCTCATAATTTTACTTTTCAAAACTTCAACCTTTAATCATCTTCGACATCACCTAAAGGCTAACGGCAGCCATTTTTAAGTTTATTACTGTTCCTTTATTAACATCTGTAAATGGATTAGGTAATTGTAACGAGGGTTTATTAGGAAACTAACAATATTAATTGGGAAAGTACAGTAAAATCTTCAACAAGCCCAGGCCTTCTTATAATCTGCTTAATTTGTAACGAGGATTTATTAGGAAACTAACAATATTAATTGGGAAAGTACAGTAAAATCTTCAACAAGCGCAGGCCTTCTTATAATCTGCTTAATTTGTAGTTTAAAGATTATAAATAAAGAGTACACTTTTTTTTCCATATTTAGATTAAGAATTCTAATTTCGTAATAAAGCATCGAGTTTTAGTATGAATCCCTAGTCCGACTAACAATGATAGTAACTTCAAGCAATGAAACTACAATTTATTAAAAAACATATCAGCACTTGCCATGAAAGTTTCTAAATGTTGAGAAAAATAACCTTATTTACCTTTCATAATGACTTAACTACTCCTATTCCTAATTCAAGGGTTTTTTCTTCACATTTTTTCACAATTGACACATGTTGCATTGATATAGTGGGAGAATTTTAAATTCTGAACAGCTGTAAAATCCGTGAAAATGTACAGATTGAGGATCTGCCTTTCTCCTTAGGGTTGTGTCCTCACACCAAACAAGAGAAAGAAAAAGTTTGAGCACTGTGTTTAAGCCAATAAGGAAATTGTGGTGAAATAAATTAGACAATGACAACTGTGTTACAGACATTGTTTACGCAAGACCGAGGAAGCCGAGTGGGCCTTAGGCCTGCTCATATCATTAGTTATTTCCTATATTATTTATTTCCTTATGTTGCTATTTTGATTATTGAAGTTATTTCCTTTTCTGTTAGAGTCAGCCCATGGGCCTAGGGATTATTTATACGCTGTTTTAGGACAGGAGTTTATCATCGAATTGATTACTGGAGTTTTTCGGCCGTGAGGCTTGACAGAAGTTGTTTCTGGAGTGTTATTTACCTTATTTGTGTTACTCTCTCTTAATTCTCAACAAACTGGAGAAACAAATTAGCAAAGTTAGTACCCTGATTTAAGCAAAACCAAATTTTTTTCTTTTCTTTTTTAGGAACACATTATCAAGCGTACTTACCCCTCCTTTTATATGAAACTCTTCTTATTATCTAAACTTTACAAATTATTTGTTATTTGCTTCACATTAGGTTAATGAATTTCTAGCTGGTGCTGGTACTGATGCCCCTGATGTTGAGGAAGATAACGTCATTTCAAGACCTTCTATGAGTTATGATGATATGTGGGCAAAGACTCTCCTGGAAACGGCAGAATTAGGGGTCTTTCTCTGATTCATGGTCTTGTCTTTTAAATCTCTCATGGGTAGTTAATCTGGCTTTTCTGCTACAGGAATATGATGCAAGATCATCTGGGTCTTCATCCCCAGATTCAGTAGGATCAGTGGAGACATCTATATCCTCTCACTTTGGAGGAATGAACTACCCGTCATTGTTCAGTTCAAAACCATCTACTTATGGGTCTTCACAACCCAAGGTAGGGGAAGTTTTCCATCAAAATCTCTTTTGATTCCAGCTTATATTGGTTATAGTTTCGTTTATGAATCAGCCTAAAAAGTTGGTGATTTTACCCTGGTTGCATGCATTAAGGCTTGAAGCATATTGTGTATATTTCTAGTATGAGTTATGGAGAGAAATTACCTTGTTCTTTTTCTTTTTTTTTTTAGATTGGTAGAAATTACCTTGTTTGTATATTGAATAATTCTGAAAAGATGTGTATATATACAACTATAGGACCTTTACTATGAAGGTTTAAATTAAATCCTATATTTACAAATCAATGCAATCAAAAACACCTTTGTCAAAGAAAACATTATTTGAACAAGATAAAGTAACAAAAACCATGCGATGAAAATAAGTAGACATATCGCTTATCTTGATGAATTATATTTGTTTAAAACACTTTTGTCAATATAAATGTTGAGAAAAGAATACAATTAAAATTGCATTAAATTGAATACAGTAATATTCAAAATTGTTTTGGTTTGACAGTCCGTATCTAATGTACATACGCAAAAACTGACACATTTGAGTTGTTTATGCAGGAAAGGTCAGGTGGAAGTAGATACAGTGCATATGAGAGCCCAAGTACACCGGTTTGATACTATGAACATCCTTGTTTTATGACGTTGTAATTGTAAGAAAGCAAAACAGTATCTAATATATGATCTCTTGCAGATTCGAGAAGAACCTCCTCCATATTCATCACCTGATCGTCAAAGACACGACTCATTTGATAATCCATTATCTGGATCCCAAAGTTCTGGTGAAGGACGGCCATCTTCAGGAAATCCACAGTTCGGGACTGCACTTTATGATTTCACTGCTGGTGGTGATGATGAGGTAAGATAATTTTATTCATTCTGATGTGATTTTGTACTGAATTTCAGTTGGTCCATAATGGAACCTAAACTGTGAATGAATCCTATTATAGGGGTGTTTACAAAAATTTCTACCAACTCTTAATCACTTTTTTACTTTTCAGAATCAGTTTGGAGTGTGGTATCTCTTTTATCGGATTAAATAAGCTGTCAAAAGCTATTATCTAAAAGCTGGATATGTGATGCTTTCTACAGCTTATGATTTTAATTTTAAACACCATCAACTTTTTTTAACAATATCAACTTTTCTTTGAATTTTTTGCAAACACCAGCAACTTTTACTATTAAGCAATTTCTCAATTATCAGTAATTATAATCACTTCTTCAAATTTATACTACTTTTTTGCAAACACCCCTATGTACTATTTAAACTCTATACCTTCTTGATGGTGGTATGGTTTTTACTTGTGGATAATATTAAATTCTATCAAATTTGCAGCTTAGTCTTACCGCTGATGAAGAAGTTGAGATTGAGGATGAAGTAGACGGCTGGTATTATGTAAGTATAAATCACGTTAAGAAGTACACTACAAGTAATGTGGAGTGTTGCCTGAGTTATGCAAAATTGTTGTATGTCCATTAAAATTTTGCATATGGTCACTTAACCTCTATTCTTCATCTGTAAAATTTCTAGTCAATGTCTATGTATAATAATTTATTTATTTTCTTTCTGTTGATCAAAAACAGTAGTCATTTGATAAAAAAAATTCAAAGTTGTTTTGTTATTTTTTTGTTTATTGAGTATTTGAGTGCTCCAACACGTTTAGTATTTAATTATTTCAGCTTGTCTACATAAGAGATGTAAAAGCTTGAGCTTCACCTAGTCTTATTAAGATTTGGCTTCTATCAATTTAATATTTCTTTTCAAGCAGATACCCATACCTTGACCTCCTCAAAATCATCCATCCCGAACTGGTGCTTCCAGGGGATAGTTTTTTTGTTTATTGTTTTTCCCAGTGACTTATTTATAATGACCAAGTCATGCAGACATAAATTAGAGTTTGTCTTAATTTAAATCTTTGCTTCCAACTTAGCCTGGTATTTACTAAATTAAGGCCAAATCTATTTTAGAGTGCCGTAGACTTATAAGCTCTTGCATAGTGTTGGATCTTATTTACAAAAAAGTTGTTCAAGTGTTTGGATAAAGATAAGATGATGGAGCTTATGCTGTTAGTAATGACAATTATGTAACTTAATGATAAAATTTGAAGGGCTCTGCCAGTTAGGATCATTTTTTTGAATAACGTGATAATTGCTTACTTTAAAATCACAGTTTTTAAACTCCTAAATCTTATATTGGGATGAAATAAGATTAAATTAAAAAAAAACTTTACCCAAACACTTTTAAGGAGCTTATAACACTTGAACATTATAAGATGTTCTTAATAGCTTACAAGTTCAACAAATATCTCCTAATGTGGTGTTGGTGCTACAGGTGAAGAAGAAGCGGCCTGGGAGGGATGGGAAATTGGCTGGGCTGGTTCCGGTGCTCTATATCAGTACATCTTGATGTTGATGTCTTGCACAAGTAGAAAACATCGTTGAAGGTACAAAGAGGTTATTTTTGTCCCTTTTGATAGAAATCGTTGGGAATACACGGTATAATAGCTTGAGGTATTAGTAGAGGGAACTACCTACCTGTGTGGTAATATATTGCTGTATTGTATGTATATTAGCGTTGGGTTTGATAAAACTTGACCATCCAACTAAGAACAGGCAACTTGAATTAATTGGTTTGTCTTTCGATTCTGCCTCTGTTTCTGCTTGCTTTTGAAGTTCCAGGTTGTTTGTAATATTAATTTTGGCCCACTTATCTGTATAAATTTTTAATGCTCATGTATACACATTGGTGTATGAGTAATGGAATTGGTTCCAGGTTCACTCCTTTTGCCGTTGTCCGTTGTAAGCTGTTCATTTGGTGGTGACTGGTGTATGTAATGGCAGATTATTCTTTACTCTTAAGTCACGTTTGATGTTCAACATTGATATCTTCAAGTTTGTCTATTCTCTATTACTTGGTGAATTTCTAGCAATGGAGTTGTATTTCGCTAATATTTTATTGGAAGAATGTATCTTTTGTCTCATACTTCTAAAAGTTGGTTTGGTTTTGCTCCATGTGTTTTAATTTTGACAAAATTGTATGGATTTAGTTCATGTTATGAATTTGGGTAAAACCTGACCCATACACTATAAGTAGGTTACATATATACCATTTGAGTTCATTTTTTATTTCGCTCCTCTCTCTCTTCTCCTTTCACTCTTCGCAGCGAAAACTACTCTCCATGTTTTTTGACCTAACTCTAATTTCATCAGTTGTCTAACATGGTCAGCAGGTTTCCTAACAATATATCAGTCGACTAACAGGTTCGACTGATCCTATTACATGTGTTTTGAAACTTTCATCAAAACTATATGTGCATAATCAAAGCTCTTTTTTCAGCGACGTGTTAAAAGGGAATGACTCGGATACTAACTTCACAGTGAATGATTAGACAATATACTAGAGGATATATCATACAGATGAAATATATCCTGAATAGGCTACTTTCGTCAAGAGTTTTCAATGCCCTCATGATCCAAAGAAAACATTGTTTAAGAAAATACAAGAAGCTGCGAGAAATGATATTGAATAGGCATTTTGGGTCTTACAAGCTCGTTGGACGATGATTTGAGGACCCCAATATTTTTGGCACCAGAGTAACTTGAAAGATATAATGTATTCATGCATTATTATTTGAGGACCCCAATATTTTTGTTCACAATCCGCTGAGTAATTATGGGGCACAGAACTCGTTACTACGATATTCTCTCTTGAAAAGGTGGATCAATGTGAACATGTGTTTAAAGAAAAATTTAAAATATGCAACACTGGATGATGGATTTCATGCAAAATAAGTGTTGAGATATACCGACATTTTGTGAAACCTTCAGTGATTCGAACTTTATCTATCATACATGATTTGTTTAAATTTCTTCTTAAGTGGATTTTGTGGATTAAATGAGTTATTTGAACTTATTTTGTGTCTATTTGTTTTTGGATATGGTTTCCTGGTTTTGAAAATGTTTTTTGACAGCTTTCTTACACATCACACGATCACAACTTGCAACATAGTGGGTGGTTACTTTGTTCCACTCCTTGTCGGTTTTTGTGGGTTTGTGTAATAACCTCCTTGCTTTGATTTCTACTTAAGGTTGATTTATTTGTGTTGTTTCATACCCAAAGCTGAAAACATTGTTGTTACATCGAGGTTTGTTTGATTTACACTATGTTTTATTTCAATTATTTTGGTCTTATGCTCTATTTTTCCTCATATATTTCATATAACATTATTTTAATGCCTTGTGTATTATTTGATTGGACATACAGGCGGTGAGTTGACTGATAACCAGTACCCTTCGGGTTCCCCTTCTGATCATTCTCATTCACACGCAAACATTCAATCAAACCCTCACTCGAACCCTTCTTCTCTGGCGATTTCGAACCCGCTCAACCTACTCGCTGAAATGGCCGCGCAAAACCCAGAATATGATTCCACAAATGTTTGTGGATCATTATCTTCATCCCTTCCTAAACCTCCCGCACTTCATATTCCTGATACTGCTCCAAATTCCCTTGTTGATCTCCTTATAAAACAAGTCGTAGAACAAAACCCTATTGTTTTGCCCGATATCTATCTTGGTTTCAAACTGATCAATGTGTGATCTCTCGGCCAGACCTTTGGCTACTGAACTTGCTCCAGAAATTCCTACAGAAACCCTTGTTTTTGACACTCCAAACCCTACTGACAACCCTACTCAAACAACCGATATTGAGATGGAAACGACTGATTCCTCTAACTCTGAAGGAATGAGGGAGAAACTCAAGAACATCCTGTTGAGGAAGAAGTAGTTAGCTCCCAAAAGAGGTGTTGGTAGATGGGGAAAGAAGAGAATGTCATAGAGAAACCTTGGAAAAAAGGTGGACTACACTGGAAAGCGTCCAAAGATGACAGATGGTGGTTCTGATGATCCCATTTAGGTGGATGATTCAGATGAGGAAATGGAGATTCCTGAAGTCCCTGCTGCTGAACCGAAGGACTCTGATGATGACTTGACAATGGAAGAGCTGATGACCAAGAAAGAGAGGAGAACAAAATCCTCCTGTGCATGTTGCTGGAGATGTTGTTGAATCATCTGAGAATTCAGAGAAAGAAAATGATCCTCAAAGTGAGGATTCATAGGAAAAAGATGATCCTCAAGCAGAGGAAGAAGAGGATCCTGAGGAGGAAGATGATCTTGAAGTAGAGGAGACAGTGAAACAGGATGATCATGCTGATGATGAAGTTACTCCTGAATTTGACCACTCATATGATTCTGATGAGGTAATCATGTTTGATTCTGACCCTGATGATAAGGTTGAGTATGATAGGAAGTCTGCTATTGTTAAAACCATGCTTAAGAGATTTATTGTGGATGAAAGGATCATTAAAATACCTGATTTTGAGGTAAACAATCTGATAGGATTCCTAGAAAGTAGATCTTTGTTGCATGCTTTATAATATGCAAAACCTTACTATGTCACTTGGAGATACAATGTTGTTACCATTAACCCTAGGCTTATAAACATCTTCCTGAGGACTAGACAAATGGAGGAAGATACTGCTGAATTGGAAATAGGGGAAGTGATGTCTGTCATCACTGGTGGTAAGCATCCTGAATGGACTTTGCAATTTTCTGCTGCCAAACTGACCTCATTATACTCTGTGATGTATAAGCTGCTAGTTTCTAACTGACTACCTTCCAAGAACTCCACTGTGCTGATAAAAGAACAGACATTCTTGTTGTACAAGATTGTACACTTGAATAGATTCAATATGGGACAAATAATATTTGACAATATGATGTCTTTTGCTGGTAAGCATGCTGAAGGTGATATCTGTCCATATCCAAGCTTGATTTGTCAATTCTTGGATAGACTGGAGTTTGAGAGGCCCAGAGGTGTGAGGATCAGTGGTTATGTTCCAAGTTTTGGAATCTCACATGTCCTGAAGGCTGGAAACCGCACAATTGATCTACCCTTGAAAGATTCCGCACAACAAATCAAAAATATTGCCCATTATGTTGGCAACATTCCATATAACATCACTAGACGAGATGGTATCCCATCTGTCACTTTTTCAAATTCTTTCATTTATGATCAGATTAATTCCATCCAGTAGAGCATAGATAATCTGGTTGTACAACAAACCTTCTGGAGAAGCCTGCTTTCTACTCCAATAGGGGAGAATCACCCGGTGATGGTCCTGATGATGGTGGTGATGATGGAGCAGGTCCATCTGGCCATGCAGGTGAGAAGGATGATGAACCAGATGCTACTGACAATGTTGAAGATGCTGTTGAGGATGTTGATGGTGCTGATGCACATGATGATCAGAATGTTGCTGATGACAGAGAGATTGATGATGTTGTCCAAGAAGTTGTTGATGAAGCTGTAAAGGAAGCTGTGGAGGAAGTGTTGGGGAATAAGTTGCACAGATCTATTCGGGGTGAATATTTAAATAAAAATTTAATTCTTATAATTATTATTAGCATGAATTAATCCTATATTAATTCAAATAATAATCCAACAACATATCATGCATATAATAATTCACGTAAAACCTACGCATGCGAAATTCTACGAGTTTACGTGAACGTACCTCTTGGGATGGCAATGATCTGGCAGATTAGACTAACCAAAAGAACTTCCCAAGTATTCTCTTAGCCCTCGTTTACTATCCGGTGGAAGGACACTTGTGAACGATTTAACAAAACGGAAAATAAATTATGTTGCACCACCTTTGTGGATTTACTAATTTTTTCAGCACATGGAATTGTCATTGGGAATGAAAGAATCATCCCCTATTTATAGAGCATAAGGTGGTCGAATTTTTAGGCCAAAAATAATGTGGGAAAATCTTTTCTTGATCTCCAAGAAATCTTGAATATATCTCCTATATTCTTTCTCCCATAATTATAATATTCCATAAAATCCCACCTACTTTTTTATTATGGTAATTTTCGAAAATATAGGGTACCAAGAATCCAAGATTTGGATCTTCTTGAATTTATGAGATATTCTTGTATTTCAAGAAATACATATCTTCCATAATATCTTTTCAAGAAAATCAAGAAAATCTTTCTTGCCCACTATATTTCAAAATTTTCGAAATCTTTATTATAGATAACCAAGTGGGAGATTTCTTGAATTTAATGAGATAATCTTGTATTCCAAGAATACATATCTTCATTCCATAACAAAATTCAAAGAAAATCTTTCTCCCAACTTATCCATAATTTTCGAAATTAATAGGAAAAAATAAGCAACAATATTTATTTTATTTTAATCACATTTTTCAGTTAATTGACTATATGTTGGGCTACTCAGGGAGCCTTTAGGAGAATTAAGATTGGACCTTCTAATGAACCTTGAATATCTAATATTGAGCCACAATATTATTCAAGCCCATAAATATTAATTAATCCCACTACATAATTAATATTGCACTATCCATCTTAACCCATATTACAGTCAATATGGCTCCCGGTTATTATTTCACATGTTTAAGATTATCTAGCCCATTAATTAATTCAAGCCACTGAAATAGCTTTCCATTAATTAATATCTTTTATCCTTGGTCAAGGAACGGTTCAACATTATTATCCATACCGGAAACTAATTCCACTTGCAAGATTTGGTATGATAAATCTTATGAACCTCCCTAGGGGGCAAATCAAACAAGCGTACTTGCACAAGATTCTTCGTATTAAATCTTAGCAATCACATGTGACTAATAATATTGCCCAAGATAAAAAAGTATTGAATCTCATTGATTCGCTACCTATGATAAGTCAAAGCAATAGTTACCAATCCCACGTGATCCTATTTAAGGAACGAAGATTAAGAAATAACGAACCACTGAGGTCTGATTCTTCCTTGTTCAGTTCTGAAGAATTTATCCTCCTGTAGGTCCTATTCAGTGCATCAGTCATGCACTAGTGTAATCTCTTGGTCAAGACAAGCCAATCTGAGCCTTACACTTCAACCTTTCGCGATGGATTGTTCATTTCCATTTAGGTCGTGAATGACGTACTTTTAGTTACAAGGGACTGTTAATTTAATCTTCTGTGATCTGGTATCACTAAATTAACTACAATGTAACACGTACGACTTATTGAACAGTTATGCAGTAAATATATGTAACATTCGATAATATTTAAAGCATCAGTGATAAACAATTTATTTCAGTAAATAAGTCCGAAATTCAGTTTTGATTATACAAAGTAAAAAGTATACTTTCTAGTATAATCCCAACAATCTCCCACTTATACTCAAAGTCTGCTTTTAAGTATATTACAACATGTCTCGTGTAGTCTGTGACATCTAATGTCACCTGCACGAACCTAATAATTTCTCCCATTTATACTCAAAGCAGATTGGCAACGGTCTTGACACCCATTCCTTCCACATGTCTCTCGAATGTATTCAGAGGCAGACTCTTTGTGAATGAATCTGCTAGGTTGTCCTCAGACGCTATCTTTGCCACATCTATATCTCCTCTCTTAACGATATCTCGTATAAGATGGTATTTCCTTTCAATGTGTTTGCTGACTTTGTGGGCTCTTGGTTCCCTTGAATTTGCAACTGCTCCGGCATTGTCACAATAAACAGTGATTCTGCTGGGCAAATTTGGAACCACATCTAAGTCCACTAGGAAGTGCTTGAGCCAAACCGCTTCTTTCGCTGCCTCGCAAGCAGCTACATATTCGGCTTCCATGGTAGAATCTGCGACACATTTCTGCTTGACGCTTCTCCATGTCACGGCTCCTCCCCCCATGCAAAACACACTACCGGAGGTAGATTTTCTAGAGTTTATGTCTGATTGGAAATCCGAGTCCGTGTAGCCGATGGGGATTGGACTATCTGGCAGATAAACCAACATTCTATCCCGAGTTCTTTTCAGATACTACAGAATATTTTTAACTGCCGTCCAATTCTCTTTCCCCAGATTACTTTGATATTTTGCCACCATGCCTACGACAAAGCAGATATCCGGTCTCGTGCACAGCATTGCATACATAAGGCTTCCGACAGCCGAAGCATAAGGAATGCCTTTCATGTCATCTATCTCCTTTTGCATCTTAGGGGACATTTTCTTGGATAGATGGATTCCATGTCTGAAAGGTACGAAGCATTTCTTGGAATCTTGCATGCTGAAGCGTTTCAAGACAGTGTCTATGTATGAAGCTTGCGATATGCCGATCATCATTTTCTTGCGATCTCGAGTGATCTTGATCCCAAGGATGTGTCCGGCTTCCCCTAAGTCTTTCATATCAAACTGTTTTGAAAGCCATGCCCTTACATCTGATAACACCTTTACATCGTTCCCGATGATCAGAATGTCATCTACGTATAGTACTAAGAATACCAATGCAGTTCCGACACGCTTTTTGTACAAACAACTTTCAAACTCGTTTTGATCGAACCCATAAGACTTTATAACATGATCAAAACATTGGTTCCAAGCTCTGGATGCCTGTTTGAGTCCGTAAATGGACTTCATGAGCTTACAAACTAGGTGTTCTTGGCCCTTTTCAATGAAGCCTTGGGGTTGTTGCATATAGATCTCTTCATCAAGACTTCAAGTTAAGGAAAGCCGCATCTTGACATCCATTTGCCAGATTTCAAAGTCGAAATGCAAGAAGAATCGATAAGAGAATACGGATAGACTTGAGCATAGCTCTTTGGCGAAAAAAGTTTCCTCATAATCGATCCCTCTTTTCGAGTATAACCTTTTCGCCACTAGTCTTGCTTTGAAGGTTTCAACCTTCCCGTCTGCGTCCTTTTTTTTCTCTTATATACCCACTTGCATCCAATGGGTTTGACCCCATTAAGTGGTTCGACTAGCTCCCACACTCTGTTATAAAATATTGAACCTATTTCGGCTTTCATTGCTGTTTGCCAAGAATCTGCATCCTTGTCTTGGAGTGCCTCGTCATATGTCCATGGGTCTGATTCGTCTTGTCCGAGAATCAAGTCCGAGGACTCTCCTATTCCCATGAATCTCTCGGGCTGTCTTACAACCCTCCCACTACTGACGAGGCTCGGTTTGAAAGCGTGTGGATTCGGTATATCATTTAGTAAAATTGGCATTGAGGTTTGCACTCTTAGCTCATTTAAGGTAATCTCATACGGGTCTTCTTTTCGTTCATATAGTCTTCTTCAAAAAATCTAAAGTGGGTGCTTATGACCACCTTTTGATCTTCGGGACCATAGAACATACACTTTTTTTGTTCCCGGGGTATCCTACAAACAACCTTAATTCTCGATCGAGGATCCGATTTACGGCTTCCTTGTCCAACACGTGGGCGGACACCCCCAAATTCTCATGTGTCTCATACTAGGCTTGCGCTTTGGTCCACAATTCTTTGGGAGTTTTGGGAACCGATTTGGATGGCACCAAGTTCGAGAATGTAAGTCTTTGTTTTCAAGGGATGACCCCGTAAGCGACTTGGGAAGATCCGCATAACTCATCATAGATCTAACCATTTCCAAAAGAGTTCATTTCTTCCCTCCGCAATCCCGTTTTGTTGAGGGGTTAAAGTCTTGATGAGTGGGATGCAATCCCTTCATCGATAAGTAGTTCAAAAACTCATCATTTGAGGTATTCGCCTCCACGATTAGATCGTAGAGACTTGATACGTTTTTTCCCTATGATTCTCTCGCTTGAGCCTTAAATTCTTTGAATTTCTCAAAGGTCTCGATTTATGCTTCATAAGGAAAATGTAACCGTACCTTGAGTAATCATCAATAAAAGTGACAAAATACTCATAACCTCCTCTTGATTTGGTTGACATTGGACCACATACATCTGTGTGAACGATCTCTAACACTTCTTTGGCTCTATTCCCCTTGGCTCCAAATGCCCTCTTGGTCATTTTACCCTCCAAACATGATTCGCATGTTGGAATTGGTTCAACTTGGAGAAGCTCCAGTGAACCGTCTTTTACCAACTTTTGGATCCTCTTTGGATTTATATGACCTAATCTTAGATGCCAAAGAAGTGTCTCGTTCACGTCTGATGAACGTTTTCTTTTCTCGGAAACAGTTGATGTGTTATAGGATGCATTTCGTGAGTGGTGTGCACCGTTAATTGTATAGAGATTATTCGACAACGTTCCATGACAGATAAATTTATCAAAAAGAGAAATGGTAACAACTTTATTAAAAGTAACCGAATATCCATCATGAAAAAGTTTAGAAACTGAAATTAAATTCTTTCTAAAACTTGGAACGTAAAGAACATCTCTAAGAATTAAAACTCTGTCTTCAAAAGACAGGTGCACTTCTCCCACTGCTTCAGCTTCCACTCTCGTAGCATCGCCCAGTGTGATGAGGATCTCACTTCCACTTAGTTGTCGGGTCCGCTTGAACCCCTGTAATGTGAAACAAACATGATCAGTGGATCCCGTATCCATCACCCAAAAATGGGAGGCATACGCCGCTAAACAAGTTTCAACAACTAGTGCGTGAGAATTACCTTTCCTTCCTCTCCTTTTGGGATTGGAACAGGCTGACCTCCAATGTCCTTTCTCCCAGCAATTAAAACATATTCCTTTTGGTCCTTTTTGACACCCAAACAGCTAACCGTCTTTTTCTCACTTTTCTTAGTGATGAGTTTGCGTTGGTTCTGACCACTTTCCTTTTCTTGAGACTTGCCTTCCACTGGCCTAGATCTCGAGAAAAGACTTTTGGTCACCAATGCTTCGTCTTTCTTTCCTAAATGCTTCTCTACTTTCTCCAAGACTTCTTGTAGGATATCCATAGTAAACATGTGATCACTCATCACAAAACTACAGTAAAATCCATCGAAGCTCCTTGGCAGAGTTAGCAACAGAAATTCGATTTCGGCCTCATCACAATACTTAGTTCTGAGATAAGCCAGTTTTTGAAAATGGTGTTTGACTCTGAGAACATGCTCCCTTACAGGTGTTCCCTCAGCCATCTTTAGCCTAGCCACGTCGTCATTTTTAAACTGATTGATCATGCGGTCTTTTGTTAAAAACATTTCTTCAAGACTTTGCATAATTTCCGCAGCAGACTCAACACCTTCATGAATGTGTCTCAAATCATCAGACAGTGAAGTCAAGATTACACGTTTCATGGGTTCATTGAACTGCTCCCAAATATTATACTCACGTCAGGTGATTCATCAGTAGGCTTACGTGGCTTGGGTACATCAAGAATCCAATAATGTTTTTGTGCAGGTAGGACAAAACTCATATTTCGTTTCCAAACATTATAGTTTTCGCCAGTTAATTGGTGTTCTTTGAGTGTATATAACTGTGGATTAAAAGGTTGCGACATGATGAACTAAAATAAATAATAATATGCATAAGCACAAATATATCACAAGGTTTGATCACATGCATCACATTAAAATCTCAAAAAATATGAACATGCATCAGCCAACATCTCAAAACAGTTTAAATAAGCCACGTGGGGTGGGTCATTATTTAAACACATTTAAGCAGGTTACAAACAAGAACAATTACAAACCTTTAATATCCAGATTAATAGTTGGCTCCCACTTGACCAATATAAAATTGACAGGGACTTCGAGGAAGTATATGCATATCAATTTTATACCTAAGTAATAACCATGATTAAATGCATGATTATTATTTCGTTTTGAACGAGCCTCGTGGGGAGGGTCATCGTCGCCACTAGTAATAACCCACAATCATCCATTTGGAATTCATTCATGTGAAAGCTATCTTTTGACCGTCCCGTGGGGGGGGAATTTCTCCAAAAGAATTCACAAATAAATAAATCATGGAGGTCAAAATTAATTCAATTTTATTATCCGGAATAAAATTGTCAATTAATTATTTAAACATACTTAATTTTGAAGATGAGATTTTTCATTTGGGCAACTCTCATGCAAACACATTTAAACAAATTAAATAAAGCATAAGATAGCACAAAATAAATCAAGCAAACTAGAAAAATAAACATATTGTGCACAAATTATTCAATTGTCATGGTTTGATTTTTCTTGGCTTGATCTTGAAGAAACACCGTCTTGAATTTCTCCCATTCGATCGTCTCGAAAAGATACTCCGTCTCAAACACCACGCTAAATTTCCATGGCAAGGATGATGCACGCCAAGATCCGCCGCCACTTGCTGAGTTCAAACCTCGGCGGCCTTCGGCGCGGCGTCTCGGCCAGCGCCTCAAGACGCCTCGGCGGTCCGACACTTCTTAGCGGCGACGGCAAGAATCACACAAGATCCAAGACGCTGCGTTCGCCCGCCGTGCCTCGCCCACTTGGTTCTCGCACCACAAGACGTCCCCACGCGCCATCCGCCTCCGTCCAACTGGTTCACTCGCGCCGCGGTGCCCGCGCGCTTAGCGCCCGCCCGTGTGCATGCCAGATCTCGCGAGCACTCGGCCCTCGGCCTCGCCCGCCGCCCGTCGTGCTGTCAGATCCGCGTCGTCGCGTAGCCTGCCTGGCACGCACGTTTCGCGCGACGCACACCGCCTACGCCCGGTTCTGGATTTTATCCTTTAATTCTTCGTCTCCATCCTCGTTTTCGATCCGGTTACAATTTATTTACAAAAAATAAATAAACCTAGATCTAGACTAGTCTATTACATTGATCAAATCAAATAAATCCTAATCTACTCGTTGATTTTCTCACGAGGCACAACGAATCCGAACGAATCGAATTAAAAAAACCACAATTTATATGCATGCATAAATAAACACATTAAATTCCATGACAATTGGATACCTGCAAAACAGATCTAGCAATTCTACTATCCAATTTCAAATTTAATATCAATGAATTAAATTACAATTTAAAAAATTCAGAGCCCGAAACCGTGACTCTGATACCAGTTGTTGGGGAATAAGTTGCACAGATCTATTCGGGGTGAATATTTAAATACAAATTTAATTCTTATAATTATTATTAGCATGAATTAATCATATATTAATTCAAATAATAATCCAACAACATATCATGCATATAATAATTCATGTAAAACCTACGCATGCGGAATTCTACGAGTTTTCGTGAACGTACCTCTTGGGATGACAGTGATCTGGCAGATTAGACTAACCAAAAGAACTTCCCAAGTATTCCCTTAGCCCTCGTTCGACTATCCGGTGGAAGGACACTTGTGAACGATTTAACAAAAAGGAAAATAAATTATGTTGCACCACCTTTGTGGATTTACTAATTTTTCCAGCACATGAAATTGTCCTTGAGAATGAAAGAATCATCCCCTATTTATAGAGCATAAGGTGGTCGAATTTTTAGGCCAAAAATAATGTGGGAAAATCTTTTCTTGATCTCCAAGAAATCTTGAATATATCTCCTATATTCTTTCTCCCATAATTATAATATTCCATAAAATCCCACCTACTCTTTTATTATGGTAATTTTAAAAAATATAGGGTACCAAGAATCCAAGATTTGGATCTTCTTGAATTTATGAGATATTCTTGTATTTCAAGAAATACATATCTTCCATAATATCTTTTCAAGAAAATCAAGAAAATTTTTCTTGCCCACTATATTTCAAAATTTTTGAAATCTTTATTATAGATAACCAAGTGAGAGATTTCTTGAATTTAATGAGATGATCTTGTATTCCAAGAATACATATCTTCATTCCATAACAAAATTCAAAGAAAATCTTTCTCCCAACTTATCCATAATTTTCGAAATTAATAGGGAAAAATAAGCAACAATATTTATTTTATTTTAATCACCATTTTCAGTTAATGGACTATATGTTGGGCTACTCAGGGGGCCTTTAGGAGAATTAAGATTGAACCTTCTAATGGACCTTGAATATCTAATATTGAGCCACAATATTATTCAAGCCCATAAATATTAATTAATCCCACTACATAATTAATATTGCACTATCCATCTTAACCCATATTACAGTCAATATGGCTCCCGGTTATTATTTCACATGTTTAAGATTATCTAGCCCATTAATTAATTCAAGCCACTGAAATAACTTTCAATTAATTAATATCTTTTATCCTTGGTCAAGGAACGGTTCAACATTATTATCCATACCGGAAACTAATTCCACTTGCATGATTTGGTATGATAAAGCTTATGAACCTCCCAAGGGGGCAAATCAAACAAGCGTACTTGCACACGATTCTTCATATTAAATCTTAGCAATCACATGTGACTAATAATATTGCCCAAGATAAAAAGTATTGAATCTCGTTGATTCGCTACCCATGATAAGTCAAAGCAATAGTTACCAATCCCACGTGGTCCTATTTAAGGAACGAAGATTAAGAAATAACGAACCACTGAGGTCTGATTCTTCCTTGTTCAGTTCTGAAGAATTTATCCTCCTGTAGGTCCTATTCAGTGCATCAGTCATGCACTAGTGTAATCTCTTGGTCAAGACAAGCCAATCTGAGCCTTACACTTCAACCTTTCGCGATGGATTGTTCATTTCCATCTAGGTCGTGAATGGCGTACTTTTAGTTACAAGGGACTGTTAATTTAATCTTCTGTGATCTGGTATCACTAAATTAACTACAATGTAACACGTACGACTTATTGAACAGTTATGCAGTAAATATATGTAACATTCGATAATATTTAAAGCATCAGTGATAAACATTTTATTTCAGTAAATAAGTCCAAAATTCAGTTTTGATTATACAAAGTAAAAAACATACTTTCTAGTATAATCCCAACAGGAAGCACTCAATGTTGATGCTGCTGATGCTGAACAGGTGGTGCAGAATGAACCAGTTGAAGATGTAGATGTTGATGATGATAACCTTGATGACTCTGATGATGAGCTGACCAAGACTCCTAACAGGGAGAGTATGCCTCCAGAAAGTGTTGCTATTATTGATCAGCTATATGGTGCTGATAACTGGTGAACAAATTCAAGATAGGGGGAGTTTCTGAAGTATAGGGGAGCAAGTGCAGACTACTATATTCAAATATGCATAAACAAGTTAAATATCATTTCATTCATGAACATCTTGTGTACAGACAAAAAGGATCCAAGTTGCATCAATAATAATACATTATCTATGATGTCTAAAATTGAAATTACAATAATATTAAAACGAGGAATTAGATATCACTTATCAGTAATGCTTCCCCACAACAAACCCAATCATAACTAGAGAAATTGTTGTGAAGATTAAAATCATGTTTACAACAACCCAAAATCAGAACGAATTTGTTAAGGAGTCGCTCCCCAATATGACGACCAAGGTGTTCTGAACGCCTAAAAAAATCAGTACGAACTTTCGAGCATTCTCAGCCTGTATCTACAATCGTCGAGTGACTGGTAGTATTGTTTTTAAGTCGACTGAATACATCACGCCAAATAATTTTTTTTGAATGCTTTCCATTAACAGAATGACAATTATACATAAATAGAATCTGACGGTGGTAATTTGCTAGAAATCATTAATCAAAATCTTTTAACTTTTCCACATGTTGCAATCATATAAATACTATAGGATTTGCAGGCTTGCTGAACACCCTAAAATATGATAGAAATAGGTTATTCCTTTTACTACACACAAAAATGCCTCATCAAATCTTGCAGAGCAACAACTATCTAGAAAAGATGATTCGATGTAATCATGTAAGGTCATCCATATCCCAGATTCCAAAAGAAACAATTCCAAGTGCAAAATGAAATAGGTTACTGCTGCACGGAATAGTTTACTGCTGTTAGCAGCTTGTCTGCTGATTTTTGTTCCTAGGAAATAGGGAACAAATTGGAGAAGACATCTGAGATGAATATCGAAACAATAAGAATATATAATTATGGTTTTGGCAGAGAGGTGGAGATTATTTAATTCTTGAAGCTTAATTTATTTCGATTTGATGGGTTGGGGGGTGGGGTTTGGGAAATGTTGCATTTAAAAATATGGGATTTGAGCCGGTTGCTTGATTAAACACTCTAATGTAATTTAATTGACAAATATTTAACGCAGCCACAATTTATTTATTACTCCCTCCGTTCCGTTCCGAATATTTACTATACACAAGAAATGAGTTATCTATTATCATTAAAAAGATAAATAATAAGGTTGTTTTTTTATGAAGGTTAAAATGGTAAAGCAGTTTTGCATAAATTAAATAAGATAAAGTTCAAAATAATAATAATATAAATTATATACATATAGTACTCCATCTGTCTTTATTTAGATTGCTCAAAATTAAAAAAAGACTGTCATTTTTTTGTTTTCACATATTCAAAATAACAATAAAGTAATTTTATCGTTTCAAACCATCCTACTACAAACATCACTAAAGTACATCTCATGCCACTAATAATTACACACAAAAACAACTTCTTTTTATCTCATTCATTTAAATTGACTGATACACCTTTATAAAAACTAATTTATTTTCTTCAAATGTCAATGAACAATTCCCTCATTAAAACTCGTGTCAAAGTCAAATGAGTAATTTAAAAAAGACAGGGAAACTAATTAATTTAAAATAAAATGTATCCATATTAAATACAAAATTTATTCATTAATATGCTACTTTTAAAATTTCATGACAAATTTATAATAATTTTTTTTGTTGAAAACTTTTATTTCTATGTTTGCTCTAATAGTATGTTTTTGGATATGTATAAATTCTACTATTTAAAAGATAGAATAATTTATAAAATACTCAAAAGAAAATCCCAAGATGACTCGAACACTGGAAATAACACGCAAACCAAGTAAAATGGGTTTGAGTGGAATAAAATAAGGATGTTGTTAATGTATTAATATTATATTTGTTTTCATTTTGGGAGTGTTCAAGTAATGTTGAGACGTCCAAATAAGACAAGTGTTCAAGCAATATTGGGACGGAGTGAGAATACATGTGTTATAGATATGGGAGATTGGATCTTGTACCTCTCTAACGCATACAAGAGAAAATAAAATTAGCTCTACCATCTATGCTACATCATATTTGGAAATATTTTTAAAATTTTATACTAAAATTAATAATATTTTTTTGGCCCAACATTTTGTTATTAGATAAGTATATATTTATAAAAATAACATCCATAGTGTGCAAACCTTTCACCAGCACAAAGCAATAGCATAATGCCCTTACCACAAAAACAATAAAGAGAGGGAGGGGTAAATTGTCCATGGCCAGACATCCTATAAAAATCAAACAAATAGATAATGACTTAAATAGTTAATCAATTTTCAAACTTCAAGAATTGTAGCAAATCACTATAGTGAATTACACAGTCATGGTACATACTTGTACAAATTTTTAGACATATTTCCAAAAATATTAAATCCATTAGTTTTAATAACCAAATACAATGAGTGATGAATGAAATCTGGAATTAATAAGCACTAGCATTATTATATGACAGGTATCCCGCTACATGTAGGCCGTTATTCCAATTTGTTGTGTAACAATATTATTTCCAATTTGTTTATGTGTGTAGTATCTCCATGGACTATTAAGTGTTCAAAAACTATTAAACTGAATTACTGAATCAACATTTATTTTATGTAAATAGACAGTTTAAACTTTGAAGTACAATTAAAGGTAACATTTGCAACTCTGCTACAATATACATGATTTGGACGTTTTTGTAGGACTAAAATTTCAAAAGAATAGCAGCATACCAAAACCACTATTTTTAATTAATCAAACCCTAACTCCAATCTCACACATTTCTTGTCTTCTCAGAATCTACAATGTATTCATTATTAACCGATGATATAATTATGTGGACCCTCTGTAAGCATAATTAGTGTGTCCTCAAAGAATATAAGCACCCATCATCTATTGAATCACAATAATAGAAGAAAAAATTAGTATAAAGATCTACATAAAGTATACCTAGAAGAAACCAATTTAAACCATTTTTAACTTGATTCAGTTGTGATTGCGTGGCATGAACAGTCGGAGGGCGTTGCCGAATAAACCCTTTCCGACAAAGGAAGACGAATACAAATTTGTCTGAGTTTCACGATCTATTGTGAGAGAGAAAAAATAATGTGTGGATAGGTTAGTAATTTAATAAATACTTTGTGTGTGTTTGTTTGTGTGGGGGGTGCGGGGGGGGTATTCAGTCAATTTCAAATAGAAAAGGACGCGGACCTGGTGGCGGGTCTTGAGGACCGAATTTTCTTATCAAACACCCACTTACTTATCGAGAGCTCGTGTAATCTGGGTCTGTTACTCAATTGGCCCAAACGTGGATGTAAGTACAAATCTTGTGAATTAAAATATAACAAAAATAAAATTACAATTTATTTCTTGAATTGAAGTGTTGAATATTAGCGGATTCAAACTCTAATTTGTTCCTCTGATTCTTCTCTTCTTTGACTTTGACCTTTACTTTGATGGATTCATTGAGAAGTCTTCGTCTTGAACTTGTCTGAAGTTAAATTTGGAGACTTGAAACGTTGATTCAAGGACTGAATGTCTTGTTTTGAATCGAATGTGGCTTTTAGACGAATTTCTTCGAGTTTGATGAAGAACGCCTTTGAATGCTTGAATGTTTGATGAAGATCTTCGAATCTTCAAGAGGTCGAACGAAGCACGCCTTTGGAGAAACACCGAATTGGAGGGCTCAACACCTTGATCTCAGATTGAGAGTCGTTTCTGGACGGTTATGGTGAAGAACGTCTTGGAGTTGGTGAAGAACGTCTTCAAATCTTCATAGTTTGCCTTTGAAGAAAAGTTTGATCGGAGGGGCACATCACCTTAATCTCTTATCGAACGTTGTTGCTGGCTTGATTTGCACGAATAACGTTTGAGGTTGCTTCGAATCTTCATGAACGGTTGCAAAGAGTCTAGACTTCACATCTTTGCTCGTTGATCGTCTTGAATGTTAAATGTGTGGAATGAACAAGTTTGGGCCCCTATTTATCGGTTCGGATCCCCTGTTCCACTTCTTTATTCCATCTCCTATTCCACATCTTAGATTAATGACAAGTGTACATCTCACAATATCAATAAATATAAGAATAACACCCTAACATAACCAAATAGTCAATTTAGGAAATTATATTTATTTAAGCAAAACTAATTAACTCCTACCAAATTTCATTCCAAAAAATCTTATAAAAATATTTATAATTAATTATTTAATCTACACACACATATATATATTAATCAATAGTTAAGTTTGTTAATTATAAATTGGATTTCGTGTAAAATTTTAACCTATCATATAAAATTTAACCAATTAAAAAAATATGAAAATTTATAAGAAGAAAAAAAAATTCTTTTTTATTTTTTTTACCTGTTTATATCTCACATTCGAACATTTTGTATGTCTTAATAAATAAAAAATTATGTATATCAATGGTATATGCAATGATTTTATAACCGGACCGGATCGGCCGGTTCAACCGGTTTAACCGGGAACCGGTTCCGGAACCGGTCCGGAGACCCCCTAAAAACCGCTTTTGCGGTTGAACCGGTCAAAACCGGAAGAACCGGTCAAAACCGGACCAAAACCGGTCAAACCGGTTTAACCGGTTCTAATTAAAAAAAAAAACTTTTAACTATATGTATCAAGGTCCATCTTCATCCCTTTTATAATACTTCCTCTCACATTTTTCTCCAACACTTTTCAATGTGGGATAAATGTATGAGGTGAGACAAATTTAATAATACTTCCTCTCACATTTTTCTCCAACATTTTCGATGTGGGATAAATGTGTGAGGTGGGAAAATTTTTATAATACTTCCTCTAACATTTTTTTCCAACACTTTCGATATGGAATAAATGTTTGAGGTGAGACAAATTTTATAATACTTTCTCTGACATTTTTCTCCAACACTTTCGATGTGGGATAAATGTATGAGGTGGGACAAATTTTATAATACTCCCTCTCACATTTTTGTCCAACACTTTCGATGTGGGATAAATGTATGAGGTGGGAAATTTTTTATAATACTTCTACTCACATTTTTCCCCAACACTTTCGATGTGGGATAAATGTATGAGGTGTGAAAAATTTTATAATACTCCCTCTCACATTTTTCTCCAACACTTTCGATGTGGGATAAATGTATGAGGTGGGACAAATTTTATAATACTTCCTCTCACATTTTTCTTCAACACTTTCGATGTGGGATAAATGTATGAGGTGAGAAATTTTTTATAATACTTCTACTCACATTTTTCCCCAACACTTTCGATGTGGGATAAATGTATGAGGTGTGAAATTTTTTATAATACTCCCTCTCACATTTTTCTCCAACACTTTCGATGTGGGATAAATGTATGAGGTGAAACAAATTTTATAATACTTCCTCCAACATTTTTCTCCAACACTTTCAATGTGGGATCAATGTATGAGGGGGGCAAAAATTTATAGTACTTTCTCTCACATTTTTCTCCAACACTTTCAATGTGGGATAAATGTATGAGAGATGAGACAAATATATGAATCAAGGTCCATCCTTTTATATTATTTCCTCTCACATTTTTCTCTAATACTTTCGATGTGGGACAAAAATATAAGGTCCACCTTCCCCCTTTTATATTACTTTCTCTTATATTATTGTGTTATTTTTTTATTATGACTATGACTTTTGTTGTATTTTCTTAAATATGAAAATTTATAATATATATGTTTAAATTTTTGTAGGTGTATACTTATTTTATTTTTTTAACTAAACATAAGAAATATTGACAAAAATTAGAAAGAAATCATTTTAACGGTTGAACCTCCGGTTGAACCGGGGTCCGATTGATTGATTTGTTGTTCGGTGGTCAATGGGGTTCGATCACCGGTTCAGTTATGAAAACATTGGGTATATGTATATGATTTCACATTCTAACATTTGTATTAATTACATATAAATCTTATATTAATTACATCAAATTTAATTATAAGTAAGTACAAATTTTATTTGTATTTAAATTAAATTAATTCTAAGTACATACAAATTTTATATGCGTTTATCGAGTTTACTTTTAAAATTTTATAATATTTTTAAATATTGAAGTTTTCATATTTTATTTTGTAACATATGTTGTCAATTTTTTCTTTAAATAAAATTTGAGTCCGCAACTTGCAGGTCCAAAATGAGTCACTATAATACTAATAGGTCCAACAAATTTCACATAATACTCTTAGGTCCAAAATGGATGGTTAAAAGTCATAAATACCCCTTATGTAATTAGCATTTTGTAAACCTTTCTGATATTTCACGTTTCCCCATTTTGTAGCCTCCTGACATTTCACGCTTCCCCATTTTGTAACCCTTCACCGCATTTCATGATTCACACATTTTCCTCTCTCGTCTTTCTATTTTTTATTTTAGGGAATTATATCTTCTATTTTTAGAAAGTTATATCTTTTATTTCTTGTTCATTCACAATTTGAAAAAATACATATCTAAATATAAAAATAGAGTAATTACAATAATTTAATCGTCTAAATATGAAAATTTAGATTCATTTCGTTTTCATTCTAAATTTTTTTTCCATAAACCCCAGATACACATCTTCCGACATGCACGAGTTCATAAAAGTACGAGTTTATTGCACTTTTGGTCCCGCAGGACATACCTCCTCACGCTTTTGGTCCCAAAGCCGAAAATTTTGACACTTTTGGTCCCAAAGTCGAAATTTTTGACAATTTTGGTCCCAAAAAGCTTACACTTTTGGTCCCACAGGACGCACGATTTGGGACCAAAAGTGTCAAAATTTTCGGCTTTGAGACCAAAAGTGTAAGCTTTGGGACCAAAAGCGTGAGGAGGGGTGTCCTGTGGGACCAAAAGTGCAAAAAACTCTAAAAATACATGAACACATGAACGAGTTCATGCATAAATTCATCAATTGATGAACATATGCATATCAGGTTTCAGATTCAGATCCTCCATCTCCAACCCAAATTCACAAAAATTACCACAAACCAATGCGAATCTGACTCCTCAACAGATTCAACATCAAATCTAGAAAACCCAACAATTTCATAAAAAAAAATCAAACAATTTCATCCAAAAAAACTCAAACAATTTCATCAAAATAAATATCAACAAACAAAAACCACTATGAAAAGGAGTAGTTCTTTCAAGAAAACCCAACAACCAAATATCTACAAACAAAACACACAAGAAAATAAAAATTCCAAATTGAAGATATATGAACATTATGGGTTGACATGCTTCTTCGTCTTCGCTGCTTTGCCGGAGAACGACAACTCGGACCGGCGCCGCTACCAGTGATTGTTGCGCGCGACACTGTGAGGTTTTCGGTTGCCTGAGTTACAAATAGCAACCGGCCAAAACAGATAGCACTCAGTCACCAGTTCGCTTGAGGTATAGATCGCAATCGCCTTCGTCTCCGCCGCGATGAACCCTTGCCGCCTAAACAAATCTGTAATTTTAGGGTTCGTAGATCTGTTCACCGACACCCTCCGTCAGGACGAGCCCTTGAACGGGCGGCCACGGTGGATGCATGCATAGGTGGTGGTGTGTGCTACAGGCGACGACCGATTTTTTTGGAGATCTGTTAACCGACGCCGACACGGTGAGTGGCGGCTTCATCAATTGACTACTCTTCCGTTGCGCCCACCGTGTTATCTGCGACGACGATGGCTTCATCACGTTCATCTGCACTCATCGGTTTGTGGTGGTGTAATTATTTTGGGAAGGAGAGATGATAAGGTAGAGAGAGGAATAGAGGAGAAAAATGAGAGAAATGAAAAAAAGAAGACAACTAATTAATTTGAGGGAGAAATGGGTGAGAGAATTGAATGTGGGGGTATTATGAGATTTTTATCAACACTTTTGGACCTAAGAGTATTTTAAAAAGTAAATTGGACCTATTAATCTTTCTATGAGCCTTTTTGGACCTAATAGTCTTTAATACGTAAATTTTCCTATTTTTTTATTTGGATTTAAATTTTATATGATAGATTAAAGTTATAATACACGAAATCGAATTAATAATTAACAAGCCTAATTATTGATTAGTATATATGTATATATATTTATATATGTGTAGCTTAAATTAATTAATTATAAATATTTTTATAAGATTTTTTGGAATAAGATTTGGTAGAAATAATTAGTTTTGCTTAAATAAATATAATTTCCTAAATAGACTATCTGGTTATGTTAGGATGTTATTCTTATATTTATTAATATGGTGAGATCTACACTTGTCATTAATCTAAGATGTGGAATAGGAGATGAAATAGGGAAATGGAACAGGGGATCCGAACCGCCTATCCATAGACGGTCGGGATCTCCTGTTACACAATAGTGTTACATCTTCTGTTACATCCTTTAGATTTGTGCCACATATTAATCTCATAATATCTACAAATATAAAAATAACGTCCTAACATAACCCCTTTTTCTAATTAGGAAACTATATTTAATTTTAGCAAAAAATTAATTCCTTCCAAATTTCATTCCAAAAATTTTTAGTATAACATATTTATAATTAATTAATTTAAAGCATAAATATACAAATTAATCAATAATTATTAATTATTTAATTGGAGTGAGTGTATATATTATAATCTTAATTTATCGTATAAATTTAAAATTCAATAAAATATGAAAATTTACTAGAAAAAAATAACAAAATCCAGCTTTATCGTCCATTTTTTTTTACAGTTATTAATTACATATAAATATGATATTAATCACATCAAATTTATTTGAGTTATGTTTGTGCAATTGGATTTACTTTTAATTTAGATGAACCATGAACCCTAAAACTAAACCCTAAACCATGAACTCTAAACCCTAAACCATTAATTATTTAGGTCGGGTGAACAATGAACCACTTGTGTCGGGTTCGAATAGGGTCTGGTTGGGTCCGGACCGGGTGTTAAAAATATTGAAAAAAACTATAAAAAAGAAAAACATAAACCCTAAATCATAAATCATTCGGATAATAATATACGTGCTTCAATTAAATAATTTAATAAATTTAATTATTGGTTAATTTATATTATATGTGTAGTTTAGACTAATTAATTATAAATATGTTTATAAGATTTTTTGGAATGAGATTTGAAAGGAATTAATTTTTTGCTAAAATTAAATATAATTTCCTAATTAGATAAAAATATTATGTTAGGATATTATTCTTATATTTATAGATATTATGAAATCAACACATGACGCAAATATAAAGGATGTAATAAGAGATGTAACATCATTGTGTAACAGGAGATCCCGTGTGATCCATAGAGTGAGGGGTGCCAGACTTTCCTAAATTGAGGTGCCACGTGGCGGCCTTTGATTGGTCTAAGGGATTTAATTGACGTAATTAACGTAAATTATTTAATTTGATTGATTTGTCATTAATTCTTCTACATATATGACCAAATATTAGTGCAATTTGCTACATACGAATATTTAACCGCTCATAAAATTTGACTGACTTGAATTAAATATCTCATTTAATTATTTATAGTTTTTGAGAATTAATTTAGTAAATTCTCAATAAATAAATAAATAATTTAATTTGATATTAATATATATAATTGTACATGTGTCACCATTTAATTGAGAGCAAATTTTATTTGTTTACCGCGGAGATAATAAAACGGGCTAGCAAACGGCCCCTAATCAAATATTATAAACAATATGCATAAACATGATTACCGAGCAATCCTAATTAGGGAGTTAGAGTGCAATTTCATATGATAATGCTACGTATAGATTTATTATTTCAGTAAACAAACGAACATGTAATTGATCAATTCCAGAAAATCATCGCTACAAACTAATGCTTTCATGGTGAAGCATTGACGTGTAATTTGTTAATATATCATCAAAACAACATACGCTTTTATAGAAAAAGAATGTCAAATGGTCAATAACTCACTCAAATCCACTAATTGAAAACAGCTCTCCAAAATGGAATATGGATTTTTTTTTATCGACAGCATATTAGTATATTAATTGAGAAGTAAATTATAAATTCTTTTTATTATCAAACATATATACAGAGTTGAACTGGAACAATATACTTATGTGAATTATTTAAACATGTGATGTTGCAATTAAGTTTGAGTAAATTTATGGTTAAACTTTGTTCATAGTATGAAATTTATATTATTATATTTACAAATTAATACCACTACACTTATAGGGTATCATTACACTTACAAACTAAAATCATAAAATGTTATTAATATTAATTTATTAAAATATTAGTATTAATTTTTAAGTGTAATATTATTAATTTCATGCTATCAACAAATAAATTTCACTAGAAAATCTGTGTTAAGTTTTATGGTTCACACTTTAGAGATGAGATGAGGAGAAATTCAGATACTAGATCCACCAATAGTTTCTTCTTTTCTCTGCGTTCTCTCTCTTTTTTTTTTCTTCCTCTTACTGTCTCTCTCCCTTTTAACTTACTTTCTGATAATGCCTGTAAAATGCAAAATAAAAAATAAAAAAGAACAAGTATATCAACCAGTACTTTTAAAAATCGGTTGAACTGCCCGGTCGAACTGGTCAATACTATCGCATACTGTGTGGAATTAATCCACAACACCATCATCTCTGGTCTCCCAACTCTATTGTATTTATTTTAATATAAGATTTATAAGTTATAAATAAGTATAATTTTAATTTTTTATATATAAATATTTATTTTTTAATATAATATGCAAAATATAAAAGAAATATGCATAAATGATTTTGATGGTCCGGTCAGTCCGGCCCAGACCGGTTTGGTTGCCGATTCGATTATGAAAACATTGATATCAACAAATAGTCGGTCAGTACTTTTATGCTTAAAATTGACATATAAACGCAAATTACAAGATAATTGGCAAACAATCAAAATCCTAATTTCAAACTAAAAAAGTAGAAGGCAGTAATATATGATAATGCTAACTCGATATCTGTAAATGCTAATTAATTTCAAACTTAAAAAAAAAGAAGAAAAATAGTAGAATCCCTCAAAATATTGCTAAATCGATATCTCTGTCTGTTCATATATCTTCTTGTGGTGGACCCTTATCTCCTTGGGGAGTTTGATTGGCGGTTTTGTGAAAATCAGGAAGGGTGAAGCGGAACTTCTGGTAGGGCATAATCACTCTCATTCTAGGTTTCTTAATAATTAGCCCAGACGCAGACACTTGTGGAGTTGTGGTTGCTGTTTAGAAGCAGAAGCAGCAGCAGAAGCAGGTTTCTTACTAAACCCTAAACACTCTTCTTTAGAAGCACACTCTTGTTTAGAAGCAGAAGCAGAAGCAGCATCTTTCTGCGACTCTTTGCAGCGGCGTTTGAGGCCGGTCTTCTTCATTCCGCCTGCTTTCTTCATCAAATTTTAAAAATTTACGAAGCTGGAAAGGTTTTTTTAGGTCAACGAAACTTTTCGTAATAGGAAAAAGATTTGGGTGGGTTTAAATGTGACGGCTCATATTACAAGTTTCATTATCAATGTATGTCGACATTATTTATAATTGAGATATGAAAATGAAAACTTAATCAAATTTCAAAATATGAAAGATTCTGGATAACTATGGAATTAATATGCCAACATTATTTCCCATCTTAAAGTCAAGTCTCCCTTCCAAACCACGAAAAATAAATATATCTTCTATTTGGGCTAATGACACATAAATCACACTATGCAATATTGCATACAATTTTTTGTGCATAAATTGTGTAGTAATAAAATAAATCAACATGAACTATAAGAACTGCAATTTTAGTAAGTATTACTTGTAAAAGAAATCATTAAACCAACATAAATTGTATAACAATCAAATAAATCAACTTGATTATAAGATTGATATACAGTAAAAAATAATCTTACCAGATCATTAAATATAAAATAAGAACCCACAAAACAGAATTTCTCGAAGCAACAAAAAAAATTAACAATCTTGTGTGAAATACATGTATAAAAAAGAAAGTCATATAGGTATACTTTAAATAAAATAGATCTGCAATTTTAGTAAGTATTACTTGCAACAAAATTCATTAACCAACACAAACTGTATAGCGAATAAATCAATATGAACTATGAGGTTGATACATAGTGAAAAATTATCTCACCAAATCATTAGATGCAAAATAAAAACTTGCAATATAAAAATCTTGCAAAACAAAAAATCGAACATTAAAAGCAAAAGAAAAAAAAAACAAAAATCCTGCAAAACGAAAAATCGAACATTAGAAGCAAAATAAAAAACAAAAATCCTGAACAAAACAAAAAATAAAAATCCTGCAAAACAAAAAATCGAACATCAAAAGCATAAAAAATTATCCTGTAAATAAGAAGAAGAAAGAGACACAAGAAAGAGTAGGACAAAGAAAAAAGAGAATTGTTAAATAATGAGTAGACAAAAGAAGAGAATGTAAGAGTAGGACAAAAAAAATTAGAATTGTTAAATAATGAGTAGACAAAAGAAGAAAATGTAATAATGCTTATAAAATTAAAATTTATGGAACTTAGAGGCCATTTCAAATCCGGCACTGCCCGTTTTCTTCTTCCTCGTGATCCTAGGGTTTTTTTTCCTCGCGATTCCAGATTTTATAGTGGTGCGTTTTTTAGGTTTTTTCTTCTCTTCTTTTGTCCTTCCTTTTCTTTTCTTTCTCTTCCTTATTCAAATTCTTCCATATTCTTCTCCCTTTTTTCAGTTTTCTCATCCTGACAAATTTACAGGTCCTTCCGTTCGTTTTCCTCTTGATTTTCTAGCGCAATTTTTCAGATGCTTCTGCACTCTTTTCACGCTGTTCTGTAAATCTGTAATTTTGGACTGATGATTTTTTTCGCGTTTGTACTGATTTTTATTCATGTAGTAACACTATTTTGCTCATAGGGTAACACTCTTTTGTTCATGTAGTAACACATCAAGTTGTTATTTAAATCTGTAATTTTGGACTTGCGATTTTTTTTCGCGCTTGTACTGATTTTGTTCATGTGGTAACACATTTTTCTTCATAGGGTAACACTTTTTGTTCATGTAGTAACACATGTTTTTCTAGTAATATGTAACAATGTTCACATATCGTCATAATACTATATGAATACTCATGTGTTACCATATGAACAACAATGTGTTACCTTGTGACCCATGTTACCTTGTGAATATTTATGTGTTACGATATGTTTTATTATGTGTTACGTAAGATATGAAGTTTTTTCAATATAAAAATGTAGTAACACTTATACATAGATATAGTAACACACAAAAACTTGATTTTTTTTAAAAAAAAATTATTGCTTAATAAGGTTTGAACCTGCAACCAACACATTAACAACAAATCTAAACCACTCGGCTACAACACATAGTTAATAATGATATGCATCTATTAACATATATCCACCCTGTTCGCCCAACCCACAACTTGCCCGCCCTAGCCCGCCCACGCTTGACCCGACTGAACCCGCGCGAGACTGACCCGCGAATTTTAGTATAATTTGCTTTAATTATGGTGTATTGCACATATCCATAATGTGCAATATTTCACAAGAGAGTTACTCCAATTTATGTTGGTTTAATGGTTTCTTTTGCAGGTAATACTAACTAAAATTATAGTCCTATTTTTTTAAGGTATACTAAATTGTTTTCTTGGTATTTCTTTTCATACAAGATTCTTAATCTCCGTACGTATGTTATATCTGATGAAGAATGTCAAATACCTGTGTTAAATCGCATGAAGATTATCGAAGACAACGTCTACCGAAAATTCGAAATTAGAAGCTTTATGTTATTTGATATCTATATTTCATACAAGATGCCTATGTTTTTTGTTGCTTTGAATATTTTTGTTTTGCAGATTCTTATTTTACATCTAATGATCTGATTCTAATGACACTTTTAGTGTTACTAAAATTTGGTTGAATTGAAAGAAGATAAAAATGATCAAAGTTAAGATTGAGAAAAATTAGTTGAATACAGATTTAAATCTCTTATCTCTCTTCCCTACAAACCTAAACTTTTATTTGAATTATCCACTACTACACATTTGAGCTTGCACAGCTGCACTTGGACAACTCTTTTTTCAAACAGCTCTCCAAGCTATAGCTTGGAGAGCGGTTTTAATTAAAAAAAAAAAGAATAGACAGCGGTTCAAAACCGATGTCCAAGTTTAACACTTAGAAAGCGGTTGAGAACCGCTGTGCAAGTGTTTAGACAACGGTTTTGAACCGCTGTCCAAGGGATTAGTTTTGACAGCGGTTCCAAACCGCTGTCCAAGTGTTCGGATAATTATATATACACCCAAATCGCGAATTAAACCAGCTGATATATATCGAAGCCCTAGCCTCCTCCTCCCTCTCCCCCAAATCGATCGAACCATCCGCCACGCGTCCTCCCCTACCGCCGTCGCCTTGTTGCCAAGCTCCCCTACCGCCGCCGCCTAGCTTTCTCCTTCCATAGGTAACTTTGTGCATTCATTTTTGAAGTTTGTTTGCTATGAGTCAGTTCTCCATTCTTTGTATCAGATAGAGATTATTGTAGTCTGTGAGTTGGTTCATCATACAAAGGTTATTTTAGTCTGTGTAGTGCTTTATTTACTCCTTTCAACTCCATTTGGAAGAGCAAAATTTGGCCATTATAGTCTCAGTAGTATATTCTAAAAGTTCTATGCACTTGACTTATACACACACATCGTATAAGTTCATATGAGATGAAGGAGCTTAAGAGACTTCTGAAATGAGCTGAGAAGCTTGCCCACACTGCCTCTTAGTAAATTACTTAATCTTTGTAAGTTTACTGCTATTAGGTATCATGAATCTTTTCTCTGGAAGGAGGAACAAGAGTGTTAAGTTTTGTTAATGGATCTATAACTATAGCTAGCTTGTTTTATTAGTATTATTGATGAGTTAAAGCAGCAGCAGGTTAACTGAGTTTTCAATTATTGAGAAAGAATGATTAATCTTTATACCTTGCTTCCTAACAAGGGTGCATAAGGACAAAAGAACATGAAGTAAGATGTATATATATATCTGTAATGGTACAAGTATAACCACACGGTTAACTTACTAGATGAGGATTTAAACATAAATTAGTGTTAATTTATTAGGATTAATATTGTTAGTGTTAGAGATGAACAACTTGTTAGAGATGAATACATATTGTGTGGCTTGGCTTGATTTTTTATGCTAATTTAGATATGAACAATTGATGCAATCAAGGTGTTTGATAATATGCTTGTGTGAGGATTTAAACATAGTTTTGAATATTGTTTGTTTTTTGTTTATTAAATGTTGTTTCTTCTGCTTTACAGGATCATGTCTCGTTTGCCATATCTCGGAGATGATGGAGATGATGATGGATCTTCTGATGGAGATCATGGCACATATGATCATGGTGCATATGATCGACAACATCCTGATGACTTGAGAGAGTGTGACACTGATGGTCCCACCACCACTAGCAGCTCCGGGGAGAAGCGCACTCGGGGTATAGTCACCATGTCATCTATTAAGAGAGCTCGTAGCAAGGGGAAAACACTTCAGGTAATTTTATTACAATTGAAAAGTTTGAAAATCGATAAATATATTGATTGATCGTTGAACCTAATTAAATACTATGTTATTGCAGTTATCGTTCAATGAGTTTGGACAGACAATAGGAAAAGAGAGTGAGTCGTTGTCCTTCTACATTGGAGCTGCAGTCAGGAGCGTGATCCCTATCGTACTGCCAGCCAAGGACTGGCATAGCCCCAAACTGACTCCTTTGAAGGAAATATTATGGGACGAACTTACGGTATGTTAATTATATATTTATTGAAAGTTGTAGTATGACCCTTGAATTTACTAAATTGTTATGTTATATGCGTATAGACTACATTCAGAGGTCTTGACCACACAAAGAAGAAGCAAATATTGTCGCAAGCTGGAGTAATGGCCAAGAATTTTTGGACTTGGTTGAGAAGTAACACACGAGATCCGGAAACTGGTCTTTACTCGGCTAGTCCGTCTCCGGTGTATCAGAATAGCCCTATGGTGGCTCCATACTGGGAGGAGTTTGTGAGCAGAGCTATGGAGGATGATTTCCAGGTAAAATTGATCAATGTCATTTCCTCAATTTCTAATGCCCTAAGTTTTTCAGTGTTTATCATATTTCTATTATACTATAGAATCGAAGTAATAAAAATCGCGATCAAGCCAAGTCGATGGAGGTGCGATATCGTGGATCGAACAAAGGTTATGGACGAATAAGAGAAAATGTGGTGAGATCAAAATCCTAACTTTTAATTTTTTTTATATATTCACTTTTAATATATCTAATAAAGGGACACGTTCATCACTATCGTGAAAAGAAGAAAAGAAAAAAACCGGAGAGAGTGAGCCTATTGTTACCCGTTTCGACTTATTTGAGACTACCGTAAAGGGTCGAGACGGGGAATATTCACGATCCCAAATTACAAACAGATCATCGAAGAAGTGGTAATCTATCCACTAATTTATCTTTCAATTACAAACTATTATTTATAAACAAATAATTAAATAATAATCTTTTGTTTTTGTGATTCAGGAGCGTCTATCTCAGACCATGACGCCCGACGACATCCGCATGTTTGGCCTTGATGATCTGTTTGGACAGACTATGGGTCGCTAGGAGCATCCCGGCCGCTTACGGAGTGTCGGATATGGCGTGACGAAGACATCTTTAGCAATGGCACTTGGTCTTCAAGCCATGAATATGGTGGATATACTAACGGAACAGGTTGCCAAGTTATCTAAAGATGTGGAACATTTGAGGTCCGAGAGAAGAACGAGCCACGGAATGTCGTCGAGTGGAGCAAGCTGTGAACATAGTGTCGCTAATGCTATATTTTCAGCTAACCCTAGGGACGAATTTATTGTGGCACTTCAAAACGTCTCTCAGGTATCAGATATGCATGTCTCACATTTGTTTTAATTAAAGACTAGTGTATTAAAATTTTCTAACTAAATATCTTATTAGAAACAGCCAACGACCTTTTGCTACTTTTTTTTTATTTGGAGGATCCCGACGGCACAGGCCACAGAACGCGTTTGTACGTTCCCATGGAATGATTCATGGTCATCCCATCACTCCCTGGTTTTCGTGAGGGTCACACTCGATGTACCCGTGAATCGGACAAGAGGATTGGCGGTGCAAAACCAATCGATGAAGCCGTCACAGTCGGAACAACGGTCGGGCACTTCATCGAATGGCCGAGCAACTTGGTCTCTAGCACCATGAGGGTAAAATATATGTTATTAAAGTTCATTATCTTATTTGTGGTTCTAAATAATATTGCAAATTAATTGTAGAATCTGCCGACACCACAAATACCTCGGAAGAAATCACCACAAAAGGTTAAAGAGAAATCGAGGGGTGTGTAGAGACAAATCGGGGGGAGAACGAGGACTCCATCAAGGCCAGACTTGTTTATCCCATGACTGGAGACTTAGATCACGATGATCATGTACAGTCTAGGGTGCACCGGATGGTATCGTCTAATGCTTTCGAGATCGTCACAGTTCCCATGCTTGCTCACTTTCATCATAATACTTTCCAAGAATTCGTCAGTGAGGAACATGTGCGCGAAGTCTTGAATGACGAGTGGTTGAGTGCAACCGCCATAGCCCTTTACCTCAGGTATATATGTGTTTAATAATTCTCAATATTCACTTTCTGTATAGTTTAATTTTCTTTTTAAATATTAATTAGCGTATATATGTTGGTTAAAGATATTTGGGTGAGGTATATCTCTCCAGAGATAACCGAGCAAGTGGAATGTACTCCTTCGTCTCCCCCCAAGTGTCTTGCATAATGGGTGATAGGGTACAAACCATGGATGGGTTAGTTAATCATATGCTGAATCAAACTGGGAGCGATCATCTCATTTTTTGGCCAACAAATGTGGGGTGAGTGATAAACATTTCTTTAAAATTTGTATTCATGTTTATAATATTTGCACATATATATGCTAAATTTGCCGTTAATTTTAATATTCTCAATATAATATATGAACCATTGGGTGCTGGTCGCCATACACATGAATACATTAAGTGTGTATTTTATGGACCCAGCTCAGGATGGAGTTTATTCAAATCGCCCTGATCTCGTTTCATATATGGAAGCGTAAGTTCATTTTTAATATTCTATACAATGATTTGTTTTACTTTTAAAATTATGCATATTTAATCTATTTTATTTTTTAATTATAATAATAATAGTGTGATGACTATGTATCGGAGTCCCATTCAGAGTCAAGGTTCAAGATCTAAGTTAAATAAAGTGAATTGGATTAACATTAAGGTAAATTTAATTTACTAAATTATCAAACTAATACAAAGAAATCATAATTGTAATACGTGATTATAATTGTTAATCAACAGCTTCCGATGCAACGAGATAATGACCATTGTGGACTGTTGTCACCAGATTTATCACACGTCAGCATCACCAGATTTATCACACATCAGCAAGACGAATTATCACCCGTCAGTAGGGCCAACAAAGACCTGAATCGACCCGACCCGACAGGAGGTCAAGAGTCACACGGAAGATGATTTATCGTGCTTTACGCATATGTTTTGTCATGCTTTATGCACATGATTTGTCGTGCTTACTATTTGTCGTGCTTAACGATTTGTCGTGCTTATGATTTGTCGTGTTGATCCTCTTTATATAAAGGACCTCACCTTTCATTGTAAAAATAAAGACTCTGGAATGTTTCCCTCATTCCACTTATATACCTACACCCACATTTCAGGGAAGAACTACAGTTCTTCCCGCAGTGTTCTTGTTCGATTAATTATTTGTTTGGTGGTCAAATTCAACAAGCCACATCAGAATCGTAAAATATTTGACCGTCAACATGGACATTTTGTGTGTTGCTTTATTGAAGATATAATTCGCGCTTCTCTAACGAACATTCCTCTCAATGTAAGTCAATTTATCGATTTATTTAAATTATTATTGATTGAATAAAAATTCATACTATATTGATTGATTCGTTGTTTGCAGTTTGTCTATGAAAGTGAGCTCAAGTCTTACTCTAAGAAAAGACTGGAGAAATGGAAAAACGATTGGACGGGGTACCTTTACAATCGATTCTTATATTCATACGATGTTGAGTGAACGTTGTTTGAAATATTGGTAGCATGTAATTAAATTATATATTTATGATGATATATATTTCATATTTTTTGTGTATTGGACGTATGTTTATGATTGTATATTTATTTATTTCATGATGTGTATGTTTATTAATTTATTTGATGTTTTGGTATATATATATGTGGCTTATGGTTTTATTATAGGATTTTTGGTTTATGGTATATGGTATTGGACGTATATATAAGTTTTGGTTTATAGTTTTATTATAGGATTTTTAAAATATAAATTAATAATTAAAAAAAAAAGATATTGGACAGCGGTTAATAACCGCTGTCTATGTAACTTAATAAACGAAATTTTAAAAAAAAATTAACTTAGACAGCGGTTGATAACCGCTGTCCAAGCTCAATCTTGCAAAGCGGTTGAAAACCGCTGTCCAAGTGCGATTTCTTGGATAGCGGTTTTTTATCAGTTATCCAAGCATGGACAGCTATTACTTGGAGAGCGGTTATAACCGCTCTTCAAGGTCATTTTTCACAGCTGTCCAAGCCCAAATGTGTATTAGTGATCCAACAACAATAAATATTTTCATTTTATTTTAACTTTAAATTTTCGGAGAATTTAATACCTTCTATATACAAAAAATTATCTATCAATTTATAAAAATATTGAACACACACTTTAATATGAGTACTTATAAAAATTTAATACAAATTAATTGTGCTATCATAACCGTGCATCGCACGGTTACATTTACTAGTGTTTTTCTAAAGACAAAAACTCGTATGAAACTATTTCATACATGAGACGGGGTACAATTTAACAAAAATCAACATTCACTCATTTCAAAGTATTAACGACGCGCGTCAATGTTCAAATTATGTCCCATCTCACCAGACCGTCTTATGCAAAGTATGTTTCTTTTTTTAAATCACTTATCTCCAAAAGCTAATTTTCATAATCCTACAAAATAAATAATTCTAAACAATAATAAAATTTGTAAACACATCATCAATGAGAGAGACAGGTTATAAGACGAGACTAAACAAGTGTAATTTTATCATCTTGCTATTTTCTCAATAGTATAGTCCTTATCTTTTTTCCTTAATTAATTGATAATTTTTTACTATTTTACCGTTAGGATTTTAATTGAAACTATAAAAAAAATAATAAGAATGTAATTAAATAATATAAGTTTATTGACTCAATTCGTTAGGAATGACTATATCTTGGGGCCCTAACAAGCCATAAAATTATTAATATTTTTTGTGATCACAAATACAATGAATCAGATGAATATTTAAACATGAAATTTGGCCAAAAATCCTTAAGGTCCATTTAATCAGAATACTGCTTTATGAGACATGAAATAGTTAATCACACTCCATAACCCAACACTTACCTGATCTAAAAAAAATATGTTAATGCAATGATCAATTCCATGTTGATTGACCTCTTAATCATAATATTTATTATCATTTTCATTCTAAATTAATATGAAGCGGACCCTGACATTTTGAATAGATATTTTATGTTGGTTTTCTATACTTTCTCGTTCCCTTTTCACTTCATCATGTTTAAGTAGAAAGCTTGTCTCGAATGACTTGTTTCTAGAAGTTCAAGGGGAATTGAGGCTCAATCTTCTAATAATTTGATCTAAACATAATTGTGTTTGTCTCAGAAAACATTATAAATGTGACCAGTCTCAAAATTTTGAAAATGTTTAGGAAAAGGTCAAACATATCGTCAAATTATCTTCCAGAAAACCCAATAATTTTAATTAACTGAACCATAAAATTATCTGAAGCATAGAAATTGAATAAATAAATAAGACTAGGTCTTGTATGCATTCGGGTGCACCGTGCACTCATAGTGAATTTTAGAAGCGTGCAACTTGTTATGTTGAAAAGTGCGACTTATTTACACAAAAATGTGCAACTATTAATATGAGAAGATAATTGCATGCTTCTGCTTGGAATAATTGCACGTTTCTATTTTGTATAGTTGTAGACTTCTAAAATACAACTATACAAAATCATTAGGCGCTTTTGTAACTTGTCTTCAAAATTAAAACCCCCCGCGCCATCCTTTAATTCCATCTTCAATTCGACAATAACAAAATTCATTCCAATGGCGCGAATCTCAAACTCTACTCCTCCCACCTGTTCCCGCCGGACTTCTATTTCAAAAACACCATTTCCTTCTCCGCCACTGCAATTTGGGGTGTTTCGCGTGGCAAAGCAAATGGTATTTGATTCATGTCTTCAGGTTAAAGAAATGAAGGCTATTATCAGCAAAGGGAATGAAAAGAAATCAGAAGTATTTGATGATCTAATTGACATTGAGTGTAGAGACAATAATAAAGATATTGTTATTAGCAAAGCGAATGAAACCAAGAAATCATAAGTGCTTGATGATCCAATTGAGAGTTTTTCGCACTTTTAGTTCCACAGGACACTCCCTCTTACGATTTTGGTCCAAAATCTTACATTTTTGGTCCAAAAGTCAAAAATCTTGACACATTTGGTCACACGACTGGAAAATCTGCGCGTCCCAAACAAGCTTCCGTCAGTCAACATTAATAAATAAATAAATAAAAAATTAATAATTAATAACCAAAAAAATTAAATTCTTTCTTTCTCCCAACCGTCTCTCTCTAACCTCTCCATCTCGATCGCGACACACCACCACCTGCGTTCCTAATTCCCAAAACCTTCCCTTCCCCAAATCCCTAATTTCCCAAAACCTTCCCCTGCGTTCCTAATTCCTAATTTCTAATTGCCCAAAATCTGATGCCCTAATTCCTAATTTCCGAACAACAACAGCCCGTTCATATGCTCGCACCGCCCTCCTCCCGCCGTTGTCGACGGATCTCAGGGTGCGCTCCGATGCCTACGAGCCCACTCTTGTCCCGTGCCTGCCTCCCGACTTTTGCAGCGTCGCCATCGGTCACTACCACTCTCTCGCCGTCACTCCTGAGGGGCGTGTTTATGCCTGGGGCCGTAATAACGAGTCGCGACTTTCAATGGCCCCGACGCGCGACTTTCCGACCCAAAATTCGTAGAAGCCCTGCTTCGCGACCCCGCATCCCTCATTGCGACGCCGATTCAGAGGTCAGCGGACCCTAAAACATCGGCGATTTCATATATGCCCGGTCTTGCGTCGTCGTCTGAACCGATTGCGGCTACTGGTGCTCAACGAAATCACGCTACTGATGCTATTAATGCGCCTGGTCTCGTCGCTTCTGGTATTGGTGTACAGCAGGTTCGTGCTGCTATTTCTGGGATTGAGGATGGTATGCACGCTCCCTCTATTCCTGTTCCATTACCTCAAGGTAAATCGCTTATTCCCACTGGTTTAAATTCTGGTTCATTGCTTGGTAGGAAGAATGGTGTGAATACTGATGTTTCTGGTTCAAAATTGGGGGATTTTTTGATGGCTTCAAACTCTGGTGTTAATGCTTTGGGTTCTGTTTCTGGGATTGCACCTACTGATTGAATGTGTTATGCTGAAATGATCCCCATCTGAAATTTGAGAAGAATTGAAGCATTTTCCACAAAATAGGAGTATTGAAGTTCAATTGATTGAATGTGTTATGCTGAAAAATAATTTGTATGGCAGTAGATGAAATTTAAATCTAATTTTTCAAGCACAAATCTTTGCTTACATAAAGAATTCTTGGAAACATAGTATGAGTTGGGTGTGTTTTCAGATAAGGGAGTAATGCAGAGTGTTTTCAAAAGAATTGTGCATATGCTGTGTGGTATGTTATTGATAACTGTTGTTTTAGTGTGTTTCTTGCCCTTATCAATTGGCAATTGTGAGATGTATGTTACTCTCATGTTGGATTCTTTAGTTTAAAATTGTTTACTGTATTTCTATCTCCTATCTTCTTTTACAATTATACAGTTATACATGTAATATTTACCAATTTAGAAAAATGAGGAGCGGTGCAACATAAATTAATGCAAAGTACAAGGTTTGAAATATCTTGGGCTGTGTTGGGATAGGAATTAGAAGTCACAATTGGGATTTCAACATCAAAGGTGAATGACCTCTGAATTGAGATTGTTGTATTGTCGACCCTCATTTAGTGATATGGGTTTATAAAATAGCTGGAGTGGTTGAGTTTAATGTGAAGACTGAAGAGTCAATTACTCAATTCATTCCTGCCTTTTGTGGTGGCAAAATCCTTGCATTTCTGGAAAATTGATGGTTGGGATGTAGTTAGCTTTTAAATTCTTATTTATTTAATTGTTCAGATGGAAGAAACAATGATTCTAGAACTGGGATTTAAGCAATCAGATCATATGTAAATTTATTTTGTTGGTCACTTTGCTATTAGTTTGTGCTGTTGAATTTCTATTGAATTGCTTGTTATAATAAAGTTATGTCATAATTACAATAGAAATTCTGAAAAATTTGATGAAAAAATTGAGTAAAAAATCCTATGGGACCAAAAGTGTCCCGTGTTTCCCTCCAAATTATCCCTCACGCGCATATGTTGACTGGAAATCCTATGAGACCAAAAGTGTTATCGAAATTGACAGAAAAGTTGACGGTGGGACCAAATGTGTAAAATTTTTTTGCTACGGGACCAAAAGTGTAAGGTTTGGGACCAAAATCGTGAGGGGGTGTGTCCTGTGGGACTAAAAGTGCGAAAAACTCATCCAATTGACATTGAGCATAGAGAGATAAAGATGTTATGCTTCTGCTGGGAGTTCATATGAAAAATATGCTTGGGGCCATGATAAAGTTCGTATGGGGAATTTATATTAGGATGATCTTTGGTTTTGCCTTTGGTGAAATGATTGGGAGATGTAGAAATATATATCAATTCTTTTTTTACTACTTGGATAAGGCTTGATCATTAGACACCATTGAGCATCTAATTAGTCTAAGTAGGAATTTCATGATATAGGATGAAAGTTCATTAGATGTATATATTATATTGATTTAATATTTTACAGCCTTCGGTTTGTTGTGTTGTGTTGTTAAGTTGATGTGATCACAAGAAGATAAATGATATCACGTGGAATAACTCTTCAAGTAGGGATAATTAGGGAAATATTTTGGAGCTAGAAAACTAACTAAATTTGTTTGTTAGAAACAAATTCAAGAACTGTTAGGATTCAACTTCAAGAATCAAGATTCAAAAAAACTGAAAAAAGTCACAATGAAACAAAATCAGCTCATTAGCTGATTCATGTGATAAAATAATCTGGAAACTTGCAAATTAGACCTACAACTAATTAGGTTGTCATGTTTGATCCAACATGAACATGAGTTGGCAATTTTTCAATTTGAGGATTTTTTTTTTATTACCTGGCTTGGGCTTTAGATTCTTTTATTGAACCCTCATTATCTGTTTAATTACCAACTCCTGTGTAGTTATGGTTTGAATTAACATTCATTAAATTCCATTTGTTCCTAATGTTCCATAGGTGCTTACAATTGCAAGTCCTAGAAGTAAATGGTGGATCTATATATGGATCGTAATGCCAGCTTATCAAGGAGACTTAAAATTCAATTTTGTTTCATTTATAACAGGCAAGATATTAACCCTAAATCCTAAACCATGAACCCTAAAATCGTGAACCATGAACCCTAAACCCTAAAAATAAAAAAACAAGGATATGAAATAAGGACATGAAATATAAGTGGCAAACATGGTCTTAAAATGTGTGAGCTTTAAATTGATAGTTTCTATCTTTCAAGCCCTGAATTGATAGTTTTCTATCTTCCAGGCCTTGAATCGATAGGAAAAATCTTTCAAGCATTAAATTGATAGATTTACCATCTTTCAGGCCCTGAATTGACATTTTTCAAACATTTATAACAGACAAGATATTAGTTGGCCTTGATCAAAGGAATTCTTCAAAGAAAGAGTTCACATGATAATATAATCAAACATAAGAGGGGTTAGCTAGAAATGAGAGTTTTTGTTATTCCTGTATAGCATTATATGGATGATGCCACACCATGGGCCATTAATTATATTAGTTATCATCTGTTTGAATGATTTGATTTGTTTGCTGGGAGAGTAATATTACAGTTCTTGACCAAAGTGTTTTACATCTCATCTTTCTCACCATACATGCTATAAATATATGAACATCCCATTGTTGTGTTCCCTCACCTTTTCCCTCTTTTCTTGCAGAAAATTGATCAATTTTTTCTTAACTCTGCTTAGTGAAACAACACACACTAGAGATGAGCAGGGTTTCTCTTTTTCCCAGTTCAATATTACTTTTGAGTAGCTTTTTAATTAGATTCATTCTTTTTTATTCTTGAAGTTGACCGCAAAGGCAACATAATTTCGTCAAAGGTTGAATCAGGGTGCAACACTACATAATATTCAAGGCGGTATGTAATCAAAGTCATACAACTCTAAGGGTATGTTCATTTCGGGATTATAGTGGGCTTAAGAAATACTGGATTTTGAAGTCCTATGATTTCAAAATCTTGATGAATAGTTAAGTTGTATGTTTGTTATGAGATTTTTGGCATGTTTTAGAACACTAATGAATAGTGAAAAACACTTAAATTTTGAAAAAGCTTAGTCTTGGAGCTTTAAAAAAAAGCACTTCCCATGCATAAAATAGAGAGTGCAAATACACACTTTATAGGGTAGGATGGTGGAAAATTTGATTGATGCGTTATTATTATATTATTTTGAGTGTTTTGGAAGAATAAAAAAGTAGATGATATGAGTGTATTGAGAGAATAAAAAGTAGAATAGTAATAAGTTATGAGTAGAATAGAATTAATTGAATTTCAAATTTTTTACCTTAAGTCTCAAAGCAAATGAGAGTTTGAAATTGCATAATTCAAAGTCCAGTCGAGATAGTCGCTAAACGAACATACCCTAATGGACTTTGGTTAAACACTTTTTCAGAAAGTTCATTCAGATTTTCTTTACAAAGCACCTACTTATAGAGGCTTTTGTTGTAGTTATGCCATATGGAACATTTTTGTCCTTCTCTCCTCTCTCTTTGTGTTAAGGTTTTTCTTAATTTTTTTAGATGCAACTGATACTTCTATGGAAGTTCCTGGTATGAGTTTGTCCCATGATTTGAGCAATTATGTTTTCCTATATCAAATTATGCTATATTGGAATAATATTAAACTTTGGTAATAGATAATGAAATAATTGCGATGTAATATGGATTATACAAAATGTGGTAGTATAGTGCAACAGCCGGGAATTCTCCTAAAATTCAGCATAATAAACCCCTGGAATTCAGGTGAGCTAATTATTCGAAGTTAATTATCTAAGCATTATGATTATTTGACCTGTGATGAAAATACCATGACTTTTCGTTAACTAAGCATTATGATTATTTGACCTGTGATGAATATACCATAATTTTCCGTGGAATAGTGAAAAAAATATTGTGATCAAATCCATTGATTTGTTTTAAGGTTTTTAAGTATAGGTTTTCTATGTTTTAAGCGACTATTAAAAATCGATTTTTAAAAATTTGGGATTTTTTAAATCCTGATTAATAGTAACGTATGTTTCTTTTGAGTTTTTGAGTATGAAATTTAATTTTATGTCAAATCGATGTTTAAAAGTGAATGATATTGTATTATTATAGTATTATTATTATTGAATGAATTTTATGTCAAATCAATTTGAAAGAAAATGATTTTGTATTATTATATTTGTTGAGAAAAATAATAATGATTATATGATTGTATAATGATTAATGATTATGGGTTGATAGGATTGGTTTTTTAAAATCGATTTATAAAATTTCGAAGTAAAATCAGTTTAGAATTTTAAAACTCAAAATCAAATTTACAAAATAACGTTCAACCTTAGTGTCTCACAACCTTAGGGGGTGTATTCAATTGAGATTCTATTGGATTTTTTTGGACTTTAAAAAGTCTGTGAATTTAGAAAATTCATAGACTCCATGCAGAGTTTGACTGACTTTTTTTTATTGATTTACATGAATTTTCATAGACTTGACAGAATTGTGGAATATAATTTTTTTATTGATTAACATGGATTTTCATAGACTCCGGTGCTGAAACTATTGATGCAAATGTATATGGAATACACTTGTATATAAAAAAAGTTATCCAAATTGTTTAGAAAAATACCAAAAATATATTATTTCCAAAAAAAACACATTATTATTCATCATTATTATTCTCATCTTCATTCTCATCATCTTCATTTCCATCACCGTTATATCTCGGCCTCATTTCCTACATAGCATTAGCAATACTCGTTCTCCATGCACTAGCTTCTGTTCTTTGTTGTAGTTGGCTTTGAGAAAGCAATTTCGTTCCTTGTGTAGTTAGCTTCCGTACTTATTTAAATGAAAAGTATTACTTATTTAAATAGAAAAATATTACTTGTTTAAATAGAAAAGTATTACATGTTTAAATAGAAATGTATTACTTGTTTAAAAGAAAAGTATTACTTGTTTAAAATAAAAGTATTACTTGTTTAAATAGAAATGTATTATTTGTTTAAAAGAAAAGTATTACTTGTTTAAAAGAAAAGTATAACTTGTTTAGATGAAAAGTATAATTTGTTTAAATAGAAAAGTATTACTTGTTTAAATGAAAAGTATTACTTGTTTAAATAGAAAATTATTACTTGTTTAAATAGAAAAATATTACTTGTTTAAATGAAAAGTATTACTTGTTTAAAAGAAAAGTATAACTTGTTTAGATGAAAAGTATAACTTGTTTAAATAGAAAAATATTACTTGTTTAAATGAAAAGTATAACTTGTTTAAGTAGAAAAATATTACTTGTTTAAATAGAAAAATATTTCTTGTTTAAATAGAAAAATATTGCTTGTTTAAATTAAAAATATTACTTGTTTAAATAGAAAAATATTACTTGTTTAAATAGAAAAGTATTACTTGTTTAAATAGAAAAATATTACTTGTTCAAAAGAAAAGTATAACGTGTTTAAATAGAAAAATATTACTTGTTTGAATAGAAAAATATTACTTGTTTAAATGAAAAGTATTACTATTTTAAATAGAAAAATATTACTTTTTTAAATAGAAAAGTATTACTTGTTTAAATAGAAAAATATTACTTGTTTAAATAGAAAAATATTACTTTTTTAAATAGAAAAGTATTACTTGTTTAAATAGAAAAATATTACTTGTTTAAAGAAAAATATAACTTGTTTAGATGAAAAATATAACTTGTTTAAATAAAAAAAAGTATTACTTGTTTAAATGAAAAATATTACTTGTTTAAATAGAAAAGTGTTACTTGTTTAAAAGAAAAGTATAACTTGTTTAGATGAAAAGTATAAATTGTTTAAATAGAAAAATATTACTTGATTAAATGAAAAGTATTACGAAGATTTTTTTCTTCTGACATTTCGTCTTCAGAGACCTCTGAAAGAATACGTTGAAATCTCTAGTTGTTAGAAGAGATTTTGGAGAGTGAAATCTATTCATATTTTTGGAAGAGAATCAAAGAAAATCCATAGAGTATTAAAATCCATAGACTGTTGAATACCTAAAGATTTTTTAAGACTTTTTAAAATCCGTATTGAATACCTCAGAATTTTTAAAAACTTTTGAAAATCCAGATTGAATACCCCTAGATTTTGAAAGTCTAAAAAAATCATATAGACTCCACAACCAATACACTCCCTTAGTGTAGGTTTTTAAGTTCACTTGATTGGACTTGAATGTAGTATCCTATTCAAAGTGAATAACTATTTTAGTGCAACATTGCTACTCAATTTTAGCAATAACGTTATTTGCCACCAAACCAATTTTCTAATGCCTACTAATGCTCTATGCAATTTCTTTCGTGCAATTCCTTTTTAAGTTTATTGACTCTTAAAGAAAATGTGAACGTTACTTTTGATGAAATGCTTATTGAGATTCCAACACAGTTGCTGCTATCTTATTGCTTTATTACTTTAAGTAATCCTTTCACTTTTTCATAGATTTTTTAGCTATCGGTTTTCTGTTCTTTTCTATTAATTTGTTAAGTGTAATAGGTGCATTATGTGTTGTAATGGAATATTACTGTCCTAGAAAATGAAAACATTTGTATACTTTTTTAATAGAATGCACAAATTTGCATGAGGTGGTAATGTCCGCTAAGATCACATTTACATGATTAACAAATCAACCATAAACCAAAACCAGAACTAATTTGATTGGTTTAATGCCATAAAAGTTAGTTCAGTACAAGCATCGATACTCAAATGAGAAAATGACATTTAAAAAAAAAAACTAATGATTATATTAATGAATTAGCTGATAAAGAGTTCAAAAAAAAATCCTTAAATAATTTAAACCAATCCAAAAGAGTCCGGAATCCTTAAGGATGTGGAGGTTGGAAGAGCTAGATTACAGACCACCCATCTTCAATATGCAGATGACACAATCTTCACTTACCCCGGTGAAGTGGAGAGCTTGGTGGCAGCCAAACAGATCCTGAGATGCTATGAGGTAGTTTCTGGACTCAAAGTTAATTTTCATAAGTGCAGCCTATTGGGACTAAACTTAGACCCAATAGTGACATCAAACACGGCTGGTTATTTGGGTTGCGAGGTAAGTCAGACTCCTTTCTCTATTTGGGGCTTAATGTTGGTATCAATCACCGAGCACACACTTCCTGGTCTTCTTTAATTAATCGAGTTCAGAGTCGGCTAAATGCTTGGAATGGAAAGCATATATCTTTTGGGGGTCGCATTACTCTAATTCAACCTGTTCTGTCAGCGGTACCGATCTACTGTCTCTCTCTGTATTTACTATCGAGTAAGACTATCAAGCAACTCATTCAAGTGCAGAGGAATTTCCTTTGGGGTGGGTGTGAGGATAAAAGCTCTATTCCTTGGGTGGGGTGGGATGAGATTTGTAAGGACAAAAACGAGGGAGGGCTGGGGATTCGAAATCTGGAGAGTTTCAATGAAGCTCTTTTGAAAAAGTGGATCTGGAGATTGTTAAATGAACCAAATAGATTATGGGCCAAAGTTATAAAATCTAGATATGGAGATTTTCCTTTTGGGCATAGGGAAGGGGGTAGGGATGGGGGGAGAGGGAGACTTGCACAAGCTTCGGGGTGGTGGAAGGAGATTTGTAAGTTATATTGGGGTTCGGGGGGATGAATTCGAAGCTGATGAGGGTGGTAGGGGACGGGAAAAAAAACTGATTTTTGGGGGGATTGGTGGGTTGGGGAAAAAGTTTTAAAATCTAAATTTCCTAGATTTTTTAGATTAAGTGCTCAAAAATCTGATTTCGTTAGTGATGTGGGATCTTGGGTCAATGGGGTTTGGGAATGGGATTTGAAATGGTGTAGACCTTTGAGAGAGAGGGAAGTGGTGAGACTTAATGAATTGCTTTCTTACATCAACGAGTACAAACTGAGAGCGGACGAAGAGGATACATGGAAATTGACCCAATCTACAAATGGTCTTTTTTCCACAAGTATAGCATACACAGTTGCAACGAAAACAGAGCCGGGCGGAAGAAATCAAGAGTCGGAGAAGGCATATAAGAGATTTTGGAGAAGCTATGCACCGAGAAAAGTACAATCGATTGCTTGGAAGGTTTTGAAACAAAGAATGCCGACGAAGAAGAGTCTCCAAAAAAGAGGTACTACATTCCCAAATGGTGATATTTCGTGTGCTTTGTGTGGCTTACATGAGGAAAACGTACAACATTTATTTTTTGATTGTGAGTTCACACACAAGATTTGGAATGATTGCTATGCTTGGAGTAAATTACGTATGGTTCCACACTTCGATCCCATTCGTAATTTCCTTCAACATGGTGATTTTTTCGACTCGGATTTGAAAGGACGAAAATCAACCTCGTTGTGGACATGTATTATTTGGGCAATTTGAAAGACGAGAAATGATCGAGTTTTCAGTGATATAAAATCGAATTGTTCCAAAGTTACACAAGAAATCAAGGCAAATGTATGATCGTAGTTTGTGACAAAGAATGTATTAGTTGGGAATAAAAGTTTTGAAACTTGGTTGAAAGATCCTAAGATATAATTAAAGAATTGGAGTCGTTATATTTGTTTCTTATGATATGTAATTGCTTTTAAAAAATCTAAATTTTGTACGGTTGGAGTACCTCTTGTTCTTCAATTTTATATAATGAATTTCTTTTTGCCTATCAAAAAAAAAAATGATGAACATATGCTCGAAAACGTGCATGTGTTTATCAATTGAGTATCATATGCATTTTCCAGTTTTCAAATCCTTTCATCTTCAACCCAAAATTAAAAAAAAAACAAAAAAAAAACCCAAGCCCAATCCTCTATTTCCAGGTCCAGCACTTAAAAGAATAAGAAAAAAGCCGCAACTCGACCCAACTCAGTCATACTCGGCCCCAACTCAGCCCACGAACTCAGGGAGTTCTGGATCTAAGAATGCAAAACCAACAAAAAAATCGCAAACCAACGAAAAAAATTCTATTCTGGTTTGGATTCAAATCGCAAACCCAGGTTCAAATCCACATTCTTACTGCAAAAACTGTACAAATCTTCAAAGATCCACCTCAAAAATCTTCAAATCGGATCTACAAATCTTAAAAAAATTCAATAATCACGGCGGTTTGGGCGGCGGCGGTTTTTGGGTACAACACGGCGGCGACGGTTTGGATTAATTACCTACAAGTGCCGTTGGTTGGTGTTGCGGCGAATTGGGCGGCGGCGGCGGCAGTTTCGTCCATGCGCCTCAAGGTCGGCCTACAAATCCACCGCCTCAAGGTCGTTGAGAGCGGCGATGTGGTGGTGGTTGCGGGGATTTGCAGGTTGGAGAATTTGGGGATGAGAATTGAGTTTCCTTTGCAGAGAGAGAGAAACCATTTGCAGAGAGAGAGAGAGAGAGTAAGAGTAAGAGTAGAATTGAAAGAGGGAAAAGGAGAGAGATGAAATTTGATGGGTGTGGGGCTGTGTTGCACCTCAGACGTATTTTAAGGGTACAATGGGTAAAACACGTCCTACTTTGGACCTACTACTAATTTAAAAAGTAATAAATTCTAAAATTTTCTGCGTTTTACATGGTGATGGAAAGAGTAGCATTCAACCTCTATCATGATTCCTAGGCAATTTTGTAAGACTATGTTTATCGGTTCGAAAATCCGATCGATCGTGTGGTAAAAATTAAAAAAAAAATCAAAATTGCAAAATGGGTAAGCGACCTGGGCGGCTGGCGGATCCATAGATGGCGCAGGTCTCAATGTAAAATATTTCCACTTGTCACATTTTTATTGGATCAGCTTAAATTATATTTGGTAAGTTTTTAATTTTTATTTTTAAGAATATTATAAATAAAATAAGTAAATAAAAATTATATCAATTTTTTATTTTTTTATTCTCTATAAATAGAGACCAATGTTGATATAGTTTGAATCATTATAAAAAAAATTCTTATTTCTTCATATTTCTATTACTTAATTTAATTCCTTTCATTTTTTTATTATAAATCGAAATTTATTTTAAGTGTATAGTAATTTTTTCAATTCTTGTAATTTAAATTTTATTATTAAAATCGTAATATATTTTAAGTGTATAGTAATTTTTTTATTAAATTAATAAATTTTAAAAATTAAATAATTTAATATATCACTTTATTAGTATAATAAAAATTTATTATAGATAAATATAATTATTATATAATAGAAAATATAAATTATTTTAGATTGGGTTGAGTTGTTGATAAAGTATGAAAAAAGAGAAGATTGTATTGAGTTGTAAATTGTATATTTGGAGGAGAGAGAAATGAATTATTTATTAATGAGTTGAGTTGATATAAATTGTGGATAAAGATAGTCTAATGTGGAGCTGATGGAATCAAGCAATTCACAATTGGAAATATATTCCACAAAAAAATATTCCATCCGTCCTGATTTTGATTGACCACTTTCCATAAATGACAAATTCTTGTGTGTACACTTTGCACCAATTTAGAATTGGTACAATCGGATTTCAATTCAATTAAAAAAAAATTTTAATTTTTTTTTACCAGTTCAATTTTTTTCTTTTTCTGGGCCCGACCCGGACCCGGCCCGTGTCCAAATCCGACCAGAGTGGTTCATGGTTCACCCGGCCCGAATGAGTCATGATTTAGTGTTTAAGGTGTAGATGGTTCATCCAAATTAAAATTGAATTCAATTGCACCAATTGTTGGGGAATAAGTTGCACAGATCTATTCGGGGTGAATATTTAAATACAAATTTAATTCTTATAATTATTACTAGCATGAATTAATCCTATATTAATTCAAATAATAATCCAACAACATATCATGCATATAATAATTCACGTAAAACCTATGCATGCGGAATTCTACGAGTTTATGTGAACGTACCTCTTGGGATGACAGTGATTTAGACTAACCAAAAGAACTTCTCAAGTATTCCCTTAGCCCTCGTTCGACTATCCGGTGGAAGGACTCTTGTGAACGATTTAACAAAAGGAAAATAAATTATGTTGCACCACCTTTGTGGATTTACTAATTTTTCCAGCACATGGAATTGTACTTGGGAATGAAAAAATCATCCCCTATTTATAGAGGCCAAGGTGGTCGAAATTTTTGTGCTAAAACAATGTGGGAAAATCTTTTCTTGATTTTCAAGAAATCTTGAATATATCTCCTATATTCTTTTTCCCATAATTATAATATTCCACAAAAATCCCACCTTCTCTATTATTATGGATTTTTCGAAAATAAGGGGTGTCAAGATTCCAAGATTTGGATCTTCTTGAATTTATGAGATATTCTTGTATTTCAAGAAATACATATCTTCCATAATATCTTTTCAAGAAAATCAAGAAAATCTTTCTTGCCCTTTATTTTCTAATATTTTTGAAAATTTCATGACATATAATCATGTGGGAGATTTCTTGAATTTAATGAGATAATCTTGTATTCCAAGAATACATATCTTCATTCCATAACAAAATTCAAAGAAAATCTTTCTCCCAACAATACTATAATTTTTGAATTTAATAGGGAAAAATAAACAACAATATTTATTTTATTTTAATCACCTTTTTCAGTTAATGGACTATATGTTGGGCTACTCAGGGGGCCTTTAGGAGAATTAAGATTGGACCTTCTAATGGACCTTGAATATCTAATATTGATCCACAATATTATTCAAGCCCATAAATATTAATTAATCTCACTACATAATTAATATCAGACTATCCATCTTAACCCATATTACATACCAATATGGCTCCTTGTTATTATTTCTCGCGGTTTAAGATTATCTAGCCCATTAATTAATTCAAGCCACTGAAATAGTTTTCCATTAATTAATATCTTTTGTCCTTGGTCAAGGAATGATTCAACATTATTATCCATACCGGAAACTAATTCCACTTGCAAGATTTGGTATGATAAAGCTTATGAACCTCTCAAGGGGGCAAATCGAAAAAGCGATTTTGCAATACGATTCTTCAGATAAATCTTAGCAATCACATGTGACTAATAATATTGCCCAAGATAAAAAGTATTGAATCTCGTTGATTCGCTACCCATGATAAGTCAAAGCAATAGTTACCAATCCCATGTGATCCTATTTAAGGGACGAAGATTAAGAAATAACGAACCACTGAGGTCTAATTCTTCCTTGTTCAGTTCTCAAGAATTTATCCTCCTCAGAGGTCCTATTCAAAGGCATCAAGAATGCACTAGTGTAATCTCTTGGTCAAGACAAGCCAATCTGAGCCTTACACTTCAACCTTTCACGATGGGTTGTTCATTTCCATCTAGGTCGTGAATGTCGTACTTTTAGTTACAAGAGACTGTTAATTTAATCTTCTGTGATCTGGTATCATTAAATTAACTACAATGTAACACGTACGACTTATTGAACAATTATGCAGTAAATATATGTAACATTCGATAATATTTAAAGCATCAGTGATAAACAATTTATTTCAGTAAATAAGTCTGAAAATTCAGTTTCGATTATACAAAGTAAAAAACATACTTTCTAGTATAATCCCAACAATCTCCCACTTATACTCAAAGTCTGCTTTTAAGTATACTACAACATGTCTCGCGTAGTCCGTGACATCTAATGTCACCTACATTAACCTAATAATTTCTCCCACTTATACTCAAAGCAGATTGGCAACGGTCTTGACACCCATTCCTTCCACATGTCTCTCGAATGTATTCAGAGGCACACTCTTTGTGAATGGATCTGCTAGGTTGTCCTCAGACGCTATCTTTGCCACATCTATATCTTCTGATGGTCCCGGTTGAAAACCCATTTTGCGCGTGCGGAAGCGAAAACATTATGTTCGATGCATATAAAACAGGGGTGAGGGCAGAGTGTTTCCAATTTTTCTTTTTAAGCTCATGTGTTGTGTTTTGCTTATAACTAGATGCATATGACAAGTATAAACATAAAGCAGTAAACAACACATCAATATATAGTGGTTCGGACAACCAAACCCTACATCCACTCTCCTCTCTAGGAAATTCCTTATCAACTTCGAAGCTTTCTGACTACCTCGTAGTTTACTTACTCAACTCGCCCCGAAGTTTTTCGACTACTCCACGTAGTTTACTTACTCAACCCGACTCGAGCTTTCGACTATACAGTAGTTTACTAACTCAAACTCTTAGATGTTTAACGAGTTCACACTCCTTCGGGACTTATCACCCTCACTCGGGTTTGCCTAACAACTACCTCACTTCACCACTGGGTTTGGGTTTGGTGTTGTCTCCAACTATGGTGAGATTTTCCCTTACAATGGTTTAGCCTCAATGCTAAGGTTGGGAAAATCTCTCTAAGCTTATGATACATCGTGGGTTGCTTAGGTTGGGTTCTAGAACACTCTTTGAATATATTTGTATATCTACAGACTTGTGTTCTAGGGTGGGAATGCTTTGACTATAACGCTCTTTGGCTTTGTAGCATTTTGTGCATAATCTCCACGCATCCACACCCTCGATAATGAAGGAAGAACTTGTATTTATAGTGTGGATTTGAATGTTACCGTTGGAGAGAATCACATTCAAATCCATACTATTCTTTGTAAGTTCTGCAGCTTTTTCAGGCTGGTTGTCTTCCTCTCGTTGGTCCACGTCAGCTGGATTCCAACGGCTATATTCCTCAGCTTCAGTGCCTCGGAACATTCAGGATATACTGAGCATTCAGTACATTACTGAGTCTTTAGTAATTACTGTGCCTTCAGTATTTCTCTGAGTCTTCGAGTTCTCTCGAGTCTTTGAGTTCTCTCGAGTCTTGTGTTCTCTCGAGGCTTCGTGTTCTCGAGCCTTCGGTTCTCAAGATCTCATCGAAGTTCTTCAAGATCTCGGTTTCTTCATCGAAGTCTTGTAAACTAACTTTCGTTCTATATCTGCCGACTATACATGGTGCAGATAATATCCTGAACACTCTAAAACTGAATCCTGATTCATCTATCAAGATTTATCCTGAACATGTCATACTCAGGGGTTTTGGGATCTAATCAAAATCCTTTTTATTAAATTCATTTCCCAACAATTTCCCCCTTTTTGATGATGCCAAAACCTATCTTGTTACAAACATATAACCTATACTCAGGTTTCAGTTTTTCCTATTACAAGAATGGTAAATCTCTAATCAATTTAAATCATTCAATGATTTCTTCAAGAATGAATCTTTCCTAAATAGATCATTACTAAATACTTAACAATTTCTCCCATAAGCATCATATAGTTTCCTCTTTATATGAGCATACAATCAGATCAGAGACATCTAATCAGGCATATCAACATAAAAGACATGTAAAAAAGATAATGAGGTATTATCTTTGAGCATAAAGATAAAGGTTTCATTGATCGTATGTTATCAGTTACAGATTACAATGAACTTATCAAAGAAATAAAGACAAAAAAAACATAAAGAATTACAAGTCTTCAGTTTTGGTCTTCAGTCTTCTGTCTTCAGCTCGGCTCCTCATTCTTCTTCAATGGACTTTGTGTCGATTAGGTATATCGACACTCATCTTTGGCCGAGTTCGGGTTTCTTCTGACTTCAGACATCTTGACCCTCAGGTCTTTTGACCTATACTGAGTCTCAGATCACTTTACCCAAGCTATCTGATTTCTTCTTTGCCTGATCTGATTAGCTCGACTAATCAGATCAACATATCTTTAGATCAACATAGCATCAGGTCATTATATCAGGTTAGCATATCGGGTTTATCATATCTCGATCTTGATCACGCGTCGATCTCGTCGATCTTCATCGCTTCATTATTATATCTCGATCTCGATCACGTCTGATCTTGATCAGTCTCTTTTCCTCATATTCTGATTTGCAACCTTCTCTTCTGATTTGCTGGTTTTAGCTTTTCTTCACTTCTGGTTTTTGCACAGCTCATCATTTGAACTCATCTAATTTATTTGATCTCGATCAGTCTCGTCTGCAACCATGTCTAGATCTTGATCATCTACTTTTGATTCTCGTGAGTTCCCCCTCGTTGAAGTTCCCTTTCAACCGATATAGACCGATATATCCGATTTGGTGAAGTTTTCAAGCTCGGTGATTTTCTTCATTTGATCACCATATGTAAGATTTTTGTTGACCTAATCGATTCTCCTCAGATTAAGCCAATTCTTGGAAAGTATTTTTCGCTAAAACTTAGTCTAGAATAGTAGCCTCTATTCTCTAAGTTGGTGTGATTTGACATCGCGTGAGATATCGTCTGACACTCTCGATATGTCAATCCGCCGTAACTTTATCCAATTATCGGTCGCGTGATTTCTACACGCCGTCCTTGTGATGCAAATTTTTCTAAAAAGGCTTTGAGAGCTCAAATTTGCATCTGCACCTCGCTTGACCTCTATAAATTGGACCAATATTTTACACGACATAACTCATTCACCATACTTATCTTCTTTGTAGAATCATGTATCCTGGTGAACCCTTGTTTCGGTGAGACTTCCTAAGAAACACTTTTACCCCTTTTCCATGATTTCATCTTCTCAAATCAACCCTGTGTGTCCTTTTTGCGGTTTCGTCGTCATCAAAGATTTCTCATACAATCGTTGCTAAGCTTCTCTACCATCGTATGGCGGATCTGCTTTGTCATGAATCGAGAAGACACTTCTCCTAATCGTATGCACCTTGTGTGTCTTTTCTGGATGACGTAAAGATTAGCGAGACTCCGTCCGAAAATGAACGTGAGTTTGATATACGATTTTGATCCAGACAACAGCTGATCTTCCTATATCAACTCACCATTTAAAAATTTGGAGAGCCCAATCGACTCTTTCTTAGGGGCTCCCGGCTTAAAAAATCCTATCAAGGCCACTCTCACTCCATTGGAGAGTCCATCGGTTCTTGGATAAGATTACCTTTCAAGCCTCCCTCCTCACCTTTGTTAAGTGGGGAAAATGAGAGCATGAGATCTTAAAATCTCTCTTTCTCCTCCTCTTAATCACTACCCTGTAGATCGGGTTTGGGTTTGGATGAAGGTTTAGGGTTATGGCTTAAAGGTTTAGGGTTTAGAGTTATGTATTGACCTCCGGGTTCTCTTGTATTTGTAACTTGTAATGTAACCTGACCCTCGGGTTTTTATCAATGAAAAGTTCTATTATTCCATTGTTGTGTAAAACATTTCTGTTTCCCCGATACCACACCTTGATGGTATCAGATCAGAGACATGTTTTAAAAATAGATCGCTTTCAAAGATTACATTGAAGAAGTAATCTTTTGAGCACCGCTCGATACCAATTGATGGTCCGGTTGAAAACCCATTTTTGCAGCGTGAAGAAGTTTAAAAAACATTATGTTCGATGATATAAAACAGGGGTGAGGGCAGAGTGTTTCCAATTTTTAAACTTTGGAGCTCATGTGTTGTGTTTTGCTTATAACTAGATGCATATGACAAGTATAAACATAAAGCAGTAAACAACACATCAATATATAGTGGTTGGACAACCACCCTACATCCACTCTCCTCTCTAGGAAATTCCTTATCAACTTCGAGCTTTTCGACTACCTCAGAGTTTACTTACTCAACTCGCCCCGAAGTTTTTCGACTACTCCACGAGTTTACTTACTCAACCCGACCCTCGAGCTTTTCGACTATACATAGTTTATTAACTCAAACTCTTAGATGTTTAATGAGTTCACACTCTTCGGGACTTATCACCCTCACTGGGTTTGCCTAACAACTACCTCACTTCACCTTTGGGTTTGGGTTTGGTGTTGTCTCCAACTATGGTGAGATTTTCCCTTACAATGGTTTAGCCTCAATGCTAAGGTTGGGAAAATCTCTCTAAGCTTATGATACATCGTGGGTTGCTTAGGTTGGGTTCTAGAACACTCTTTGAATATATTTGTATATCTACAGACTTGTGTTCTAGGGTGGGAATGCTTTGACTATAACGCTCTTTGGCTTTGTAGCATTTTGTGCATAATCTCCACGCATCCACACCCTCGATAATGAAGGAAGAACTTGTATTTATAGTGTGGATTTGAATGTTACCGTTGGAGAGAATCACATTCAAATCCATACTATTCTTTCAGAAGTTCTCGCAGACTTTTTTCAGGTGTTTATCTTCCTCGTTGGTCCACGCCACCGGATTCCAACGACTATATTCCTCGACCTTGATTGCCTCGGAACATTTCAGATATCTTCGAGCATTCAAGACATTCTCGAAGTCTTTAGTAATTCTTTGTGCCTTGGTATTTCTCCGAGTCTTCGTGTTTCTCGAGTCTTGAGTTCTCTCGAGTCTTGTGTTCTCTCGAGTCTTGAGTTCCCCGAGGCTTCGGAGTTCTCTCGAGACTTGAGTTCTCGATATCTCTATCGAAGTTCTTCAAGATCTCGATTTCTTCTTGAGTCTTGAAACTAACTTCGTTCTATATCTGCCGACTATACATGGTGCAGATAATATCCTGAACACTCTAAAACTGAATCCTGATTCATCTATCAAGATTTATCCTGAACATGTCATACTTAAGGGTTTTGGGATCTAATCAAAATCCTTTTTATTAAATTCATTTCCCAACATCTCCTCTCTTAACGATATCTCGTATAAGATGGTACTTCCTTTCTATGTGTTTGCTGGCTTTGTGGGCTCTTGGTTCCCTTGAATTTGCAATCGCCCTCAAGATTATCACAATAAACCGTGAATCTATTTGGGCAAATTCAGAACCACATCTAAGTCCACTAGGAAGTGCTTGAGTCAAACCGCTTCTTTCGCTGTCTCGCTAGCAGCTACATATTCGGCTTCCATGGTAGAATCTACGACACATTTTTGCTTGACGCTTCTCCATCTCACGGCTCCTCCCCCCATGCAAAACACACTACCGGAGGTAGATTTTCTGGAGTCTATGTCTGATTGGAAATCCGAGTCCGTGTAGCCGATGGGGATTTGACTATCTGACTGATAAACCAACATTCTATCTCGAGTTCTTTTCAGATACTTCAGAATGTTTTTAACAGCCGTCCAATGCTCTTTCCCCGGGTTACTTTGATATCTTACTACCATGCCTACGACAAAGCATATATCCGGTCTCGTACACAGCATTGCATACATAAGGCTTCCGACAGCCGAAGCATAAGGAATGCCTTTCATGTCATCTATCTCCTCTTGCGTCTTAGGGGATATATTACTTGGATAGATGGATTCCATGCCTGAAAGGTACGAAGCCTTTCTTGGAATCTTGCATGCTGAATCGTTTCAAGACAGTGTCTATGTATGAAGCTTGCGATAACCCGATCATCCTTTTCTTGCGATCTCGAGTGATCTTGATCCCAAGGATGTGTCCGGCTTCCCCTAAGTCTTTCATATCAAACTGTTTTGAAAGCCATGCCCTTACGTCTGATAACACCTTTACATCGTTCCCGATGATCAGAATGTCATCTACGTATAGTACTAAGAATACCAATGCAGTTCCGACATGCTTTTTATACACACAACTTTCGAACTCGTTTTGATCGAACCCATAAGACTTTATAACATGATCAAAACATTGGTTCCAAGCTCTGGATGCCTGTTTAAGTCCGTAAATGGACTTCTTGAGCTTACAAACTAGGTGTTCTTGGCCTGTTTTAATGAAGCCTTGAGGTTGTTGCATATAGATCTCTTCATCAAGACTTTCGTTAAGGAAAGCTGTCTTGACATCCATTTGCCAGATTTCAAAGTCGAAATGCGCAACAATCAATAAGAGAATATGGATAGAACTAAGCATGGCTACGGGAAAAAAAGTTTCCTCATAATCGATCCCTTCTTTCTGAGTATAACCTTTCGCCACTAGTCTTGATTTGAAGATTTCAACCTTCCCGTCCGGTCCTCTTTTCCTCTTATATACCCACTTGCATCCAATTGGTTTGACCCCATTAAGTGGTTCGACTAGCTCCCACACTCGGTTATGAAACATAGAACCCATTTCGGCTTTCATTGCTGTTTGCCAAGAATCTGCATCCTTGTCTTGGAGTGCCTCGTCATATGTCCATAGGTCTAATTCGTCTTGTCCGGGAATCAAGTCCGAGGACTCTCCTATTCCCATGAATCTCTCGGGCTATCTAATAACCCTCCTACTACGACGAGGCTCTGGTTGTGAAAGCGTATCGATTGGTATATCATCTAGTACAGTTGGCACTGAGGTTTGCCCTCTAAGCTCATTTAAGGTAATCTCACTTCTGGGTTTTCTTTGGTTCATATAGTCTTCTTCCAAAAATCTAAAGTGGGTGCCGATGACCACCTTTTGATCTTGGGACCATAGAACATACACCTTTTTGTTCCTCGGGGTAACCTACAAACAACCTTAATTTCGATCGAGGATCCAATTTATCGCTTCCTTGTCCAACACGTGGGCGGACACCCCAAATTCTCATGTGTCTCATACTAGGCTTTGCTTGGGTCCACAATTATTTGGGAGTTTTGGGAATGATTTGGATGGCACCAAGTTAGAATGTAAGCCATTGTTTCCAAGGCATGACCCCAGAACAACTTGGGAAGACCCGCATAACTCATCATAGATCTAACCATTTCCAAAAGAGTTCTGTTTCTTCGCTCTGCAACCCCGTTTTGTTGAGGGGTTCCGAGTGTAGTGAGCTGAGATGCAATCCCTTCATCAGATAAGTAGTTCAAAAACTCATCGCTGAGGTATTCGCCTCCACGATCAGATCGTAGAGACTTGATACGTTTTTCCCTATGATTCTCTGCTTGAGCCTTAAATTCTTCGAATTTCTCAAAGGTCTCAGATTTATGCTTCATAAGGAAAATGTAACCGTACCTTGAGTAATCATCAATAAAAGTGACAAAATACTCATAACCTCCTCTTGCTTTGGTTGACATTGGACCACATAAATCTATGTGAACGATCTCTAACACTTCTTTGGCCCTATTCCCCTTGGCTCCAAATGCCCTCTTGGTCATTTTACCCTCCAAACATGATTCGCAGGTTGGAATCAGTTCAACTTGGAGAAGCTCTAGTGAACCGTCTCTCACCAACCTTTGGATCCTCTTTGGATTTATATGACCCAATCTTAGATGCCAAAGAAGTGTCTCGTTCACGTCTGATGAACGTTTTCTTTTCTCGGAAACAGTTGATGTGTTATAGGATGTGTTGGGCCCCGGTGGAAAAACTCATTTTGCGCGTGCGGAAGCAAAACATGACGAGCGATGCATATAAAACAGGGGTGAAGGAATGGTGATTCCAGATTTTTCTCTTTTCAAGCTCATGTGTTGTGTTTTGCTTATGATCGAATGCATATGACAAGATAAGAACGTAAAGCAGTAAACAACACAATAATGTATAGTGGTTCGGAGGCTCAAGCTCCTACATCCACTCTCCCTGTTCCTAGGGAAATTCCTTCAAACACTTCCTAAGGCTTTCTGACTACCTCTGTAGTTTACTAACCTTTACAACTCTGAGCTTTCTGACTACCTCTGTAGTTTACTAACTCAAACTGGACTTATCACCCTCTCGGGCTCGCCTTTAGATATTTAACGAGTTCACACTCCAATCGGGACTTATCACCCTCTCTCGGGATTGCCTAACAACTACCTCACTTCACCACTACTTATCTCTTACGAGAATGGGGTTTGGGTTTGGTGTTGTCTCCAACTATGGTGAGATTTTCCCTTACATTTGTTTAGCCTCAATGCTAAGGTTGGGAAAATCTCTCTAAGCGTAGGATACATCGTGGGTTGCTTAGATTGGGTTCTAGAACACTCTTTGAATATATTTATATCTCTACAGACTTGTGTTCTAGGGTGGGAAAGCTTGGGTATATGTTCTCTTAGCTCTGTAGCATCGTTGCTATCTTCTCCGCACTTCCACACGTAATAATGTAGGAAGAACTTGTATTTATAGTGTGGATTTGAATGTTACCGTTGGAGAGAATTACATTCAAATCCATACTATTCTTTGTAAGTTCTGCAGCTTTTCCAGGTTGGTTGTCTTCCTCTCATTGGTCCATGTCAGCTGGATTCCAACTGCTATATTCCTCCCTTGATTGCCTCAGAACATTAGGATATATCTTTGAGTATTCAAGACATTATCGAAGTCTTGAATTATTGTGCCTTCAAGATCCTTTGACTTGATCTTGATATCTTGATCTTCGAGTCTTGATGTCTTCTCGAGTCTTGGAGATATCTTGAATGATATATTGAGTCTCATCTTCGAGTCTTGATTCTCGATCTCATCTCGAAGTCTTGATTCTCGATCTAATCATCGAAGTCTTGATTCTCGATTTCATCTTCGAGTCTTGATTCTTAGTTTCATATCGAGTCTTGAAACTTGATTTCATATCAAACTTCAGCTTTTTCTTGAAACTTCTTGAGTCTTGAATCTATCCCGATCTATATCTCACGACTATACATTGTGCGAGATAACATCCCGAACACTCTAAAAAACCGAATCGACTCATCTATCAAGATTATCCTGAACATGTCATACTCAGGGGTTTTGGGATCTAATCAAAATCCTCTTTATTAAATTCATTTCCCAACAATTTCCCCCCTTTTGATGATGTCAAAACCATCTTGTTACAAAATACTTAACCTATACTCAGGTTTCAATTTTTCCTATTACAAGAATGGTAAATCTCCCAACAATTTCTTCAGCAATGAATCTCCCAACAATTTCATTACCAAACAACATTCAGGCATATCAAAAGTAAAGACATGTAAAAAGATAATGAGGTGTTATCTTTGAGCATAAAGATAAAGTTTCATTGATTGTATGATATCAGTTACAGATTACAATGAACTTATCAAAAGTAAAGACAAAAACATAAAGAATTACAAGAGTCTTCAGCCTTGATTCTTGATCTTCTTCTTGCTCTTGACTCGGCTCTTGATCTTCTTTGATCTTGAGGATCGGCTCTCGGCCTCAGTCTATCGAGCTCTCGGTGTCTTGGTGACATCTTCGAGTCTCAGGTTTCTTGATTCAGCGGACCTCGTCTGATCAGGCATACTGACACTCAGGCTGACTGAGTTCAGTTTCTTCTGACTTCAGACATCCTGACCCTCAGGTCTCTCTTTCTCACTGAGTCTCAGATCAGTTTTACTTACCGAGTCTCAGATCAGTTTTACACAGGCTATCTGATTTCTTCTTTGCCTGATCTGATTAGCTCGACTGATCAGATCAACACATCTTCAGATCAATGTTGGGATTATACTGAAAAGTATGCTTTTACTTTGTATAATCGAAACTGAATTTCCAGACTTATTTACTGAAATAAATTGTTTATCACTGATGCTTTAAATATGATTGAATGTTGTATATATTTACTGCATAACTGTTCAATAATTCGTACGTGTTACACTATAGTTAATTTAGTGATACCCGATCACAGAAGATTAAATTAACAGTCCCTTGTAACTATAAGTACGCCATTCACGACCTAGATGGAAATGAACAACCATCGCGAAAGGTTGAGGTGTAAGGCTCGATTGGTTTGTCTTGACCAAGAGATTACACTAGTGCATGGTGATCTTGTTGAATAGGACCTCTGGGAGGATAAATTCTTCTTAATCGAACAAGGAAGAATTAGACCTCAAATGGTTCGTTGTTTCTTAACCTTCGTCCCTTAAATAGGATCACGTGAGATTGGTAACTATTGCTTTGACTTATCATGGGTAGCTTAATCGGAGAGAGATTCAATACTTTTTATCTTGGGCAATATTATTGGTCACATGTGATTGCTAAGATTTAATCTTTAAGAATCGTGTGTGCAAGCACGCTTTGCTTGATTTGCCCCTTGGGAGGTTCATAAGTTTTATCATACCAAATCTTGCAAGTGGAATTAGTTTCCTAGATGGATAATAATGTTGAACCGTTCCTCGACTAAGGACAAAAGATATTAATTAACGGAAAGCTATTTGGTGGCTTGAATTAATTAATGGGCTAGATAATCTTAAACACGGAAATAATGACCGGAGCCATATTGATTGTAATATGGGTTAAGATGGATGGTGCAATATTAATTATGTAGTGGGATTAATTAATATTTATGGGCTTGAATTATATTGTGGCTCAATATTAGATATTCAAGATCCATTAGAAGGTCCAATCTTAATTCTCTAAAAGGCCCCCCTGAGTAGCCCAACATATAGTCAATAACCGAAAATGTGATTAAAATAAAATAAATATTGTTGCTTAATATTTTCTAAATTTTCGAAAATTATGGATAAAAGAGGGAGAAAGATTTTCTTTGAATTTTGTTATGGAATGAAGATATGTATTCTTGGAATACAAGATTATCTCATTAAATTCAAGAAATCTCCCACTTGGTTATTCATAGTGATATTTCGAAATTTTTTGAAAATAGAGGGCAAGAAAGATTTTCTTGATTTTCTTGAAAAGATATTATGGAAGATATGTATTTCTTGAAATACAAGAATATCTCATAAATTCAAGAAGATCCAAATCTTGGATTCTTGCATCATCAAATTTTTAAAAAAATAATGTCCATAATAGGAGGTGGGATTTTTGTGGAATATTTTAATTATGGGAAAAAGAATATAAGGGATATATTCAAGATTTCTTGGTGACCAAGAAAAGTCTTTTTCCACATTGAAAAATCACATAAATTTCGACCACCCTCCCTCCTATAAATAGGGGATGATTAGTTCATTCCCAAGTACAATTCCATGTGCTGGAAATATTAGCAAATCCACATAAGTGGTGCAACAAAGTTTATTTTTTTTCCTTTTGTTAATTGTTCGCGAGTATCCTTCCACCGGATTGTCGAGCAAGGGCTAAGGGAATACTTGGGAAGTCCTTTTGGTTAGTCCGTCCGACCAAAGCCACTGCCATCCCGAGAGGTACGTTCACGTAAACCCGTAGATTCCGCATGCGTAGGTTTTACGTGGCTTTTTATATGCATGATATGTTGTTGCAATTATTATTTGAATTAATATAGGATTAATTCATGCTAGTAATAATTAATGAATTAAATTTTTATTTAAATATTCACCCGAATAGATCGTGTAACTCATTTCCCCAACAATCGTATCGAGCCCTTTGTTTTGACTCTGAATTTTTAAATTGTAATTTAATTCGTGGACATTAAATTTGAAATTGGATAGTAGAACCAATTAGATCTGTTTTTGCGGTATCCAATTGTCATGGATTTTAATGTTATATTTTGCATGCATATATATCGTGGTTTTTTAATTCGATTCGTTCGGATTTGTTTTTGCCTCGTGAGAAAATCCACGAGTAGACTAGGATTTGTTTGATTTGATCATTGTAATAGACTAGTTCTAGATCTAGGTTTATTTATTTTTGTAAATAAATTCAGAAACCGATCGGGAACTAAGAGACGGAAGAATTAAAGGACGAAATCTGTAACCAGCGTAGCGGGCGCGGGCGCTGCTACCGGCACGCATGGGCGCAGGCGCAGGCCGGGCGCCGAGCAAGACGAGGATGAGGGACCATACAAGACGGGCGGCGTACGCTTCCAAGCCCGAGCGGACGATTAACCGCCGAGATTCACGGGCTACCGCCGACAATCGCCGAGGCGTAAGGCGAGGCATCAAGGGGGCGTGGGTCGCCGGGCGGGCCGAGGTCGCCGAGGCTATCATAGGCCAGTGGCCGGCCGATGCAAGCGCCAAGATCCCGACTGAGAGCTGCTTCGGGCGTGGTGTTCGAGATCTAAGTATTTTTTTTCGGAGACTAACGAAAGGGAGAAATTCGAGACGTGTTTCTTTTTCAAGATCACAAGAAAAATCAAACCATGACAATTGGATAATTTGTGCCCAATATGTTTATTTTTTCATTTTTGCTTGATTTATTTGTGCTTTATCTTATGCTTTATTTAATTTGTTTAAATGTGTTTGCATGAGGGTTGCCAAATTGAAAAATCTCAACCGCAAAAATTACTAAGTATGTTTAAATAATTAATTGACAATTTTATTAGGATAATAAAATTGAATTAATTTTGACCTCCTTGATTTATTTATTTGTGAATTCTTTTGGAGAAATTCCCTGGGGATTCGGTCAAAAGATAGGTTTCACATGAATGAATTCCAAACGGATGATTGTGGGTTATTACTAGTGGCGGCGATGACCTCCCCACGAGGCTCGATCAAAGCGAAATAGTAATCTCAGATTTAATCATGGTTATTACTTAGGTATAAAATTGATATGCATATACTTCCCTCAAGTCCCCTGTCAATTTTATATTGGTCAAGTGGGAGCCAACTATTAATCTGGATATTAAAGGTTTGTGGCTCGTTCTTGTTTGTAACCGCTTGAATGTGTTTAAATAATGACCCACCCCACGTGGCTTATTTAAACTGTTTTTGAGATGTTGGCTGATGCATGTTCATATTTTTTTTTTTGAGATTTTAATATGATACATGTGATCAAAACTTGTGATAATTTTGTGCTTATGCATATTATTGTTTATTTCAGTTCATCATGTCGCAACCATTTAATCCACTGTTCAATATACTGAAAGATAATTTTCTCACTGGAGAAAATTTTGTTGATTGGAATCGAAAACTCACTATTGTCCTCATCGCACAAAGCCATAATCGGGTTTCGACCACACCTAAAACCGGATAAAACCATCAGATGAGTCCACTAAAATGGTTAAGAAAGAGTATGCTGACTGGGAGCGGTCTAACGAAATGGCTAAGTGTACCATCTTGGCTTCTATGTCAGATGTGTTGCAACACCAACACCAGAACGTTGAGACCACTGCGGAAATCATGACTAGTCTTAAAGCGATGTTTCAACATCGTAAGGTGTGGCTCGTCGGATCACCATGAGGACTTGCTCTCTATGAAAATGGTGGAGGGGCGCGCGTAAGGGAGCACATTCTCCGGATGATGGCTCACCTTAATAAACTTGAGGTACTTGGTCTTTGAATACGATATCGAGACCCAAATCGATTTCGTGCTCCATTCTCTGCCGAAAAACTTTGAACAATTCAGGTTGAACTACCAGATGAATAATCAGAAGTTCTTGATGCCTGATCTGTTGCAAGCTTTAGTCTCGGCAGAGACGATATTGGGGCAGAAAAGCCAAGCCTTGGTGGCAAACGGACCTTCTTCTTCTTCTAGACCAAGGGGTGGTAAGAACAAGAAAAGGAACAAAGGCCACAAGCAAGTGAACTCAAGTGTTGCCAATGGCAAAGATAAGGTGAAGAAGGGTGGTGGAGTGAACAAGCCAGCTAAGGGGAAGTGCTTCAACTGCGGTGAGAAAGGACATTGGAGGTCAGCCTGTTCCAGACCTAAGAGGGATGGAAAGAAAGGTAATTCTCACGCACTAGTTGTTGAAACTTGTTTAGCGGTGTATGCCTCCCATTTTGTGGGTGGTGGATACGGGATCCACTAATCATGTTTGTTTCACATTACAGGGGTTCAAGCGGACCCAGCAACTTAGTGGGAGTGAGGTCCTCATCACACTGGGCGATGCTACGAGAGTGGCAGCTGAAGCAGTGGGAGAAGTGCACCTGTCTTTTGAAGACAGTGCTTTTAATTTTGAGACATTCTTTACGTTCCGGATTTTTAGAAAGAATTCATTTTCAGTTTCTAAACTTTTATGATGGATATTTTGGTTACTTTTTTAATAAAAGTTGTTACCATTTTTTTTGATAAATTTATCTGTCATGGAACGTTGTTGAATGATCTCTATACAAATTGATTGTGCACACCACTCACTTAAATGTATCCTATAACACATCAAAGCTTGTTTCGAGAAAAGAAAAACGTTCATCAGACGTGAACGAGACACTTCTTTGACATCTAAGATTAGGGTCATATAAATCCAAAGAGGATCCAAAGGTTGGTGAGAGACGGTTCACTAGGGTTTTCTCCAAGTTGAACCGATTCCAACCTGCGAATCATGTTTGGAGAGTAATATGACCGAGAGGGCATTGGAGCCAAGGGAATAGGGCCAAAGAAGTGTTAGAGATCGTTTACGAGATGTGCGTAGTTCAATGTCAACCAAAGCAAAGGGAGGTTATGAGTAATTTTATTGATGATTACTCAAGGTACATTTTCCTTATGAAGCATGAATTTGAGACCTTTGAGAAATTCTAAAGAATTTAAGGCTCAAGCAGAGAATCATATGGAAAAAACGTATCAAGTCTCTACGATATGATCATGGAGGCGAATACCTCAAAGAATGAGTTTTTGAACTACTTATCGATGAAGGATTGTATCGACTCATCGCATCCGGAACCCCTCAACAAAAGCGGGTTTGCAGAGCGAAAGCAATGAAATTCTTTTGGAAATGGTTAGATCAATGATGAGTTATCGCGGATCTTCCCAAGTCATTCAGGGTTATGCCTTGGAAAACAATGCTTACATTCTCGAACTTGGTGCTATCCAAATCGGTTCCCAAAACTCCCAAAGAATTGTGGACTGGCGCAAGCCTAAGTATGAGACACATGAGAACTTTGGGGTGTCCGCCCACTGAGTTGGACAAGGAAACCCGTAAATTGGATCCTCGATCGTAATTAAGGTCGCTTTTTGTAGGATACCCCCGAGGAACAAAAAGGGTGTATGTTCTATAGTTTCAAGATCAAAAGGTGGACATCCGCACCCACTTTAGATTTTGGAAGAAAACTATATGAACCAAAGAAAATCCGTATGAGATTACCTTAAATGAGCTTAGAGGGCAAACCTCAATTACCAATCAGTATTAGATGATATACCAAATGATACGTTTTCAACCGAGCCTAGTCATAGTGGGAGGGTTGTTAGACGACCGAGAGATTCATGGGAATAGGAGGTCCTCGGACTTGATTCGTGAATCGAGACCCATGGACATATGACGAGGCACTCTAAGATAAGGATTGATTCTTGGCAAACAAAGAATGAAAACCAAAATGGGTTCTATGTTTCATAATAGAGTGTGGGAGCTAGTCGAACCACTTAATGGGGTCGAGACCCATTAGATGCAAGTGGGTATATAAGAGGAAAAGAGGATGGGCGTGAAGGTTGAAACCTTTAAAGCAAGACTAATGGCGAAAAGGTTATACTCGAGAAAGAAAGGGATCGATTATGAGGAAACTTTTTTCGCCCATAGCCATGTTTAAGTCCATCCGTATTCTCTTATCGATTGCTGCGCATTTCGACTTTGAAGTCTGGAAAATAGATGTAAAGACAGCTTTCCTTAACGGAAGTCTTGATAAAGAGATCTATATGCAACAACCCCATGTTTTCATTGAAACAGGCCAAAAACACCTAGTTTGTAAAGCTCAAGAGGTCCATTTACGGACTCAAACAGCATCCGAGCTTGGAACCAAAGTTTTGATCATGTTATAAAGTCTTATGGGTTTTGATCAAAACGAGTCTGAAAGTTGTGTGTATAAAAATGTGTCGGAACTGCATTGGTATTCTTAGTACTATACGTAGATGACATTGTGATCATCGGGAATGATGTGAAGGTGTGGTCAGACGTAAGGGCATATCTTTCAAAACAGTTTGATATGAAAGACTTAGGGAAAACCGGACACATCTTTGGGATCAAGATCACTTGAGATCGCAAGAAAAGGATAATCGGGTTATCGCAAGTTTCATACATAGACACTGTCTTGAAACGTTTCAGCATGCATGATTCCAAGAAAGGATTCGTACCTTTCAGACTTGGAATCCATCTATCCAAGAAAATGTTCCCTAAGACGAAAAGGAGATAGATGACATGAAAGGTATTCCTTGTGCTTCGGCTGTCGGAAACCTTATGTATGCATTGCTGTGTACGAGATCGAATATCTGCTTTGCCATAGGCATGGTAGCAAGACATCAAAGTAACCCAGGGAAAGCGCATTGGATGACAGTTAAAAACATTCTGAAGTGTCTGAAAAGAACTCGGGATAGAATGTTGATTTATCAGTCAGATACTCCAATCCCCATCGGCTACACGGACTCGGATTTCCAATCAGATATAGATTCCAGAAATTATCTGCCTCAGTTAGTGTGTTTCCATTTGGGAAGTGTAGCCATCCAATGGACGAGTGTGAAGCAGAAATGCATCAATGACTCAACCATGGAAGTCAGGTATTGAGCCACAATATAATTCAAGCCCATAAATATTAATTAATCCCACTACATAATTAATATTGCACCATCCATCTTAACCCATATTACAGTCAATATGGCTCCCGGTCATTATTTCCCGTGTTTAAGATTATCTAGCCCATTAATTAATTCAAGCCACTGAAATAGCTTTCCGTTAATTAATATCTTTTGTCCTTGGTCGAGGAACGGTTCAACATTATTATCCATACCGGAAACTAATTCCACTTGCAAGATTTGGTATGATAAAGCTTATGAACCTCCCAAGGGGGCAAATCGAACAAGAGTACTTGCACACGATTCTTCGTATTAAATCTTAGCAATCACATGTGACTAATAATATTGCCCAAGATAAAAAGTATTGAATCTCGTTGATTCTCTACCCATGATAATTCAAAGCAATAGTTACCAATCTCATGTGATCCTATTTAAGGGACGAAGATTAAGAAATAACGAACCACTGAGGTCTAATTCTTCCTTGTTGATTCAAGAATTTATCCTCCTCGTAGGTCCTATTGGTCGTCTATCATGCACTAGTGTAATCTCTTTGTCAAGACAAGCCAATCTGAGCCTTACACTTCAACCTTTCACGATGGGTTGTTCATTTCCATCTAGGTCGTGAATGGCGTACTTTTAGTTACAAGGGACTGTTAATTTAATCTTCTGTGATCTGGTATCACTAAATTAACTACAATGTAACACATACGACTTATTGAACAGTTATGCAGTAAATATATGTAACATTCGACAATATTTAAAGCATCAGTGATAAACAATTTATTTCAGTAAATAAGTCTGAAAATTCAGTTTCGATTATACAAAGTAAAAAGCATACTTTCTAGTATAATCCCAACACCAATTACATCTTGTGCAATTGGTGCACACAAGCATCACTCTCCGTAAATAGTCATCTTTATTTTGTTTGGCTATTTCTAAAAAGGAAATAAAGCAACTTTCAATACTACTCCCTCCGTCCCAGACTACTTAGCACACTTTTCTTTTTGGTCTGTCCCATAAGACTTTGCACACCAAAAAATGGACACATATTTTTCAACTTATAATCTTACAATACACACTTATTGACCTTTCTACCTCTCTCCATAAAGCATAAAGCAAGTTTTCTTAATCTCTGCGCCGAAAAATTGGCGCAGAGTCTTCCGGGACGGAGGGAGTATTTAATACTATTATTTTCCTCCACAAAACCCACTTTACACTCACAATACTCCTTCACCAAACCCACTTTACACTATTTAATACCATTTTTTCTTAATCTCCATATCTATAGTATATGACCAATTAAAATCAGGACGGAGGGAGTAATATAAATGAGATATCAAAACTTCAGCAAGGAATTTATTTCAATGGGAAAAGCTAAATCAGCTTCTCAACAGGGGCAGAGCCACCTTGTTAGCAAGGGGGACCATGACCCCTCCCAACTTTTGATTTTTTTACTACTATTTATAAACGTATATCGATATATTAATATTTATTTTAATTTAACAAAGGAAAGTGCATAAGTAGCTACAAGACCAACATATAATTTTTCAGCCCAATATATAAAATATGAGACACCCCAACATATAAAATATGAGACACACTTTGGAAGAAATGAGTGTTAGATTTATATTAAGTTGCACACACACCCTACGTATGTTCTAATACTAGTTCGTGCCTCCTTTTATTTTCCTGAATTTGTTTGGTTTACTGAGTTATTCCCCATGGTTGTGTCTAATAATTCTCTGTTTTTTCCTTCCCTTGCTAAGAGTAGTGTATTTATTTGGACAGGGTCCATTTAGGAGTTGCATTGTTCATTTGGTTGCTGAGAGTAGTGTATTTATTTGGATTGGGTCCATTTAGGGTTGCATTATTCCTTTGGTTGCTGAGAATAGTGTATGTATTTATTTGGATTGGGTCCATTTAGGAGTTGCATTGTTCATTTGGTTGCTGAGATTAGTGTATTTATTTGGATTGAATCCACTTAGGAGTTGCATTGTTCATTTGATTGCTGGGAGTAGTGTATTTCTTTGGATTTGGTCCATTTAGGAGTTGCGTTATTCATTTAGGGGCTAAGTGGTGAGGTATCTTCTTTCTTCCAAATTTTTCGTCATTTGGTTGAGTCTTCAAAAACATGTTTAGTAATATTGTGCATTATTAAAGTAAAGTGAAATAAGGTTTTAATCAGTTTATCGGGTATTCATTCAGATGATGGAGTAAGAAGCAACCTTAAACTACACGTATGATTTAGCGACATTTGATGGACATATGAAGAATGGTACTATATAAACACCTATTCTTGTAATAGGTGATTGTAAAGAAAGCATCCAAACATGTCTATCGATAAATCAAGTGAATTAGATTGTGTACAAGTTTTGGGACTCAAAAAATATACTTATGATTTGTAAAAGTGCAGACCAAACCCTGGTCAATTATTTGTCCACTTTTAAGAAGATGGAATCATACCACAGTCAATTCGCTACTTGACTTCAAAATTTTGAGAAGTCTTTGGACAAATTCTGACGTATGTCATTTTCTTGAATGACAAAGGGTTTATTATTGATGAGTTTACCACCGATCACTTGGAGATTGTAGGTGACACAGTGAAGTTCATTGGTGTTGGAGTTCGTAAGCCCAGTAGTTATGCCTCGGTTACCTTTTCCTCAGTTGGGTCAGCTTCTGTAGCTATGACAAATGGTTTATTAATGATGAGTTTATGACCGCACTGTTGAGGTGCGACAAAAATAAATACCCTATTCTACCCTACTAACTCGTAGTAGTGGTAAGCAGGGGGTCGATTCACAAGGAACGAGAAACTATAATTATGCTAATTGTGTGAATTAATGAAAGTAAATACCTAACACAATAGGGGTGTTTTAATTGGATTTTTATAACTACTATTTGTTGTAAGGGGAAATAACCCGACTTAGTGGAGGCCGAGAATTGGGCCGACTTATGGTCAACACTTTATCCGAGTATTATCCAACTGGAGCAAGTCTTGAGCGACTTCGGAAGGTTGGCAGGTCGCTAGAAGTGTGGGGAGCCATGAAGGTCGCTAGGCGACTTGGTAGGATCCGGAAGTCTGGGGCGACTGTGTCCCGAGCTTGATTGAAGATAAATATGGAAGAGATTCGAGTAGTTAAGGAGGCGGATTTCTTGGGATATAACTAGGGAATGTGTATCTGTAAGCGCGACTTGCGGTCTAAGAAAGGAAATCCTAGGTTGGTCCATGAGACGAGGCCCACGAAGACTGTAGCCCTAGATCTACGTCTATAAATATAACCTGTAATGTACTTTGTAAAGTAGGGAAAATCTTAGAATCCTAGGCATAAATAATACAGTAAATAATCTTGGCTTGGTGCCCCCAGACGTAGTCCATTTTTAGGACGAACTGGGTAATCAATCGTGTGTCTTTTTATTGTTTTCGCTATCCCATTAATCGAAAATTATCAAAATAATAGTTTGCTTGTCGGTAATCAAACCGGGTGCAACAATTGGCTCCGTCTGTGGGAACACATTCCTGAGATATAACTTTTTTCAAAGGAAAACCCATCTCATTTTCGATCAGTATCGATGGCAGGCAATCAAGGTAATCCTGACGGGCAAGAGCTGGACGCCCGCGATGGGCGCGAGGCCTCTATGAGCTCTCATCACACTGGCTCACATCCCGCTCGCCAACCAAGCCCGGTGAAGACTCCTGACTAGTGGAACTTGGTGCGGACCCCAGAGGACACAAATGCCGTAATGGTCGTCCTCAATAAAAAATGCCTCGCGTTCGATGATGAAAATGTGTAGCCCCCAAAGAGGGCTGCCCAGGGGACCGGACCACCACCGAACAAGGGACAACAGGCCCGGAAGGGACATTCAGCAGGCCAACTGGCCTATGATCTGGCAAGGCACGCCTTGATCCGCAATCGCCAACTCCTCAGAAAATCGGTGGGGTAGAACAACGTGTTCGACCGACTAGGCGACCTGGGAGCCCAAAAAGCCCCAAGGTTCGTCGAAGATGAGGCGCAATCCGAGCCTCGACGAGCTGATCAGATAGAGCATGACCTGGCCCTGGCGCTGAATCTCCACTATAACGACATGCCGAGGGGATCGACCGTGAATCGCGGCAACCCCCCGGCAATGAAAGCAACAACAGACAGTCGCGACGCACAGGCCGCAGCACTGACCCACACGGTCCAACAACTGATGGAGCATATGGAGAGTCGGAGTGGGCCAGTGGGGTCAGACCCTTTCCTTGCCGTCCCAGACTCCCTGCTCGAAACTCTGGTCACACCCAGAGGAAGATTAATGTCGCAACCTTGGATCGCTACAGTGGAAACACGGACCCGAGGGTCCATGTAGAGAAATACAACTCGTACATGGCCTCCATGGGCGCCACTGATGTGACCAAGTGTCAGCTTTTTTCTCTGACCCTGAGTGACCAAGCTCACCAATGGTTCACCTCTCTGCCAGCCCTATCGGTGGACACTTTTGAGCAGCTCTCTAGCCTATTTCTGACACACTTTACTGCTCTGGCACCCCGACCCGCGACCAAGCAGTACCTGATGAACACCCAGCAGGGGGATACTGAATCTGATCGGTCCTATATTGAGAGGATCGACAGGCTGATTTTGGAAGGAGACCCCATTGGGGATGAAGCAAAACTAATGGGGGCTATCTCCAGCCTCAAGAAGGGGACCAAACTGTGGCGGCGCATGACTGCCGATTACCCGACTAGTTACGCCGACTTCCAGAGGCGGCCTAGCGATTTGATACATACAGTGGAGCTCCTAGAATCCTGACTCTCCGAGGCTAAGGAGGTCGCAGAGCCCAAGAAAAGATCCAAGAAGGCCGCCTCACAGTACAAGCCGTTGGGAAGTTTCAAGCCCTTCGAGGAGAGCATTCCGGTGAAGTTGATGGACGCACTGGGCATGACCCCCAGACACATCTTCACCCAGATCCGAGAGCGGGAATTACTCCACCCGCCATGCCCAGTAAAGAATAATGGAAAACAGAACCCCAACAAGTATTGCCACTTTCACGAGCAAACCGGACACTATACCAGTGAGTGCAAAGACCTATTACCCCAACTCTGGAGGTTGTACGAGGACGGCCTGCTTGACGAATTCATCAAACGGCCTCAGAAGAATGGCGATCAGGCTCTGAGAGGTCGTCAGCAAGGAGAGCGCAACCACAGAAATGACAACCAGAGAGCGAGGCAGGGGGAGCGACCTATCCCTCCCATGGCAGAAGATGCGGGAGATCGCATGATACACACCCTCTCTCCCCTAGGGACAGTCGGGGGATTGACCTCCAGCTCCTCCTCCAAGCGGAAGATGAAGGCTGAAGTGAGGGAAATGGAGAACGCCCGGAAGATGGTGTTACCCATCCTCGCCTTGGGGGAGGAGTCCAGCACGATCGAGTTCGGAGAAAAGGACAAGGCTGGAGTGGTTTACCCCAACGTCGACCCCAGGTGATCCGGGCCAACATCATGGGAACTACAGTGTGCCGACTTCTGGTCGATGGGGGTGCCTTCTGCAACATCCTCTTCAAGAAAACCCTGGACCAGCTCGGGGACTACAATGCCTATATCACCCCGTGCAACCACGTCATGACGGGGTTTGGTGACGCTACTGTAAGGCCAACCGGGATGATCCGACTGGCCGTCGAGCTAGTCTCCACCCTGAATAGCGAAGTTAGGGCGACTAGGCTGTTAGATTTTCTGGTAGTCGACCTCCCCAACTCCTATAATGGTTTCCTGGGGAGGCCTTTTGAACATGAATTCGAGGCTGCGTCCTCTACTTTCTATTTCTGTGTAAAATTCCCCACCAAGAGTGGGTTGGTCGGCACCGTTAAGGGCGACCAAGTCGATGCTAGAGGTTGTTTGATTTACTCTTCGTCTCGTTTCAATTCCGCATCAATACCTATCAAACAAACATTTGTAATAGATAGCAATGAACAAGGTGAGGAATTAAATAAGGAAAGGGCAAGCAAAAAAAGAACCTACTGCGATCTCGATCCAAGAATGGGGCACGAGCCCGATGAATTCCTAATCGAGGCTGAGATCGACAACCCCTGGCAAGGGGGCCCAAGGGCCATCCCGGGGGAAGAACTCGAGAAAGTTAAGATAGATCCAACTCACCCGGATCTGGAAGTCATTATCGGCTCCAAAATACCGAACGACTTGAAGGGGGAAGTGATCGAATTTCTCAAAAAGAACTTGGATGTCTTTGCCTGGTCGCACAAGGACATGGTGGGAATAGATCCAAAGATCGCGTGTCACCGACTTCACATTGACCCATCTCGGAGGCCGGTTGCCCAGAAAAGGCGAAAATTCGGCCTCGAGAAATATGTCGCTTTGGCCGAAGAGGTAAAGAAGCTGCTGGATAACGACCTGATCATGCAGGCCGACCAGCCGCAGTGGGTGGCCAATGCAGTACTGGTAAAAAAGTCCAACGGAACCTGGCGGTTGTGTATCGACTTCACTGACCTCAATGAGGCCTTCCCAAAAGATTTATTTCCCATGCCGCACATCGACCACCTGATAGATAACACGGCCGAGCACGAGATGATGTCGTTCATGGTCGCTTTTGCGGGTTATCACCAAATAGCCATGCACGAACCAGATCGACAACACACCTCTTTTCTGACCGAGAAAAACCTATATTGCTGGAAGAGAATGTCGTTCGGCTTGAAGAACACAGGGGCAACCTACCAAAGGCTTGTCAACCATATGTTTGCCGATCAAATTGGGAAATCGGTAGAACTGTATGTCGATGATATTGTCGTCAGGAGTTTAAAAAAGGAGGATCATCTATCTCATCTCGCACAGACCTTCGATATCCTCAGGAAGTTCAATATGTGACTTAACCCCAAGAAGTGTAACTTTGGAGTGGAGTCGGGGAAGTTCTTAGGACATCTGGTCAGTAAGCGGGGGATCGAGGCAAATCCAGGGAAGGTCAAGACCGTATTGGATATGGGGGCACCCCGAAATGTGAAGGAGGTTCAGAGACTCACAGGATGCCTGGCCGCACTAAGCAGGTTCATCTCCTGGATGGGGGACAAATGCAAGCCGATGTTCGACACGATCCGTAAGAAAGCAAAGTTCGAATGGACACCCGAAAGCCAGGATGCCTTCGAAAAAATCAAAACTTACCTGGCGGATGTGAGCATACTGTCCAAACCTGTCCCGGGAGAGAAGCTATTCCTGTATCTCGTGGCCTCGGAGACCGCCTTGAGCGCAGTATTAGTTCGGGGCCGAGGGCCAGATCCACCTGCCCATTTACTTTGTGAGCCAGACATTGAACGAGACAGAGCAACGCTACCCATCGCTAGAGAAGCTGGCATACACATTAGTCATGAGTGTGAGAAAACTGAGGCCTTACTTTTTCGATCACCAGGTCGAGGTTCTCACTTCCCTGCCGCTGCGGAACGTGCTCCACTGACCAGACACTTCAGGCCGATGTCTCAAATGGGCCATTGAGGTCGGGCAATATGGTGTGACTTATGCTCCACGACCTGCAGTTAAGGCCCAAGCTCTGGCAAATTTCCTAGTGGAGCTTACATTCCCTTCTGAAGTAGAGAATTCGAGCGGTTTGCCGTGTGAGCTATTCGTAGATGGGTCGGCGAACTCTCAAAAGTCGGGTGCCGGCCTAGTCTTAATGAGCCCTAAGGGGATCTCATTCCAGAACGCCATTACCTTTGATTTTCCCGCAACGAATAATGAGGCCGAATATGAGGCGCTCATCAGCGGCTTAGAAATGGCAACTTCCATGGGCGTCAAGAGACTGCAGGTCCACACCGACTCCCAGCTCATGGCCTACCAAGTTTCGGTGGAGTACGAGGCTAGGGATGATAGAATGGCAGCCTATCAGGAAATTGTAAAGACACTGTGCCTGAAGTTTGCACAGATCCATGTCAAGCTGATACCGAGAGAGCAGAACTCGCGAGCTGATGCTCTGGCCCGGCTGGCGACCTCCGAGGGATCACCAGATATGAGGGATGTCACCATCACGACACTTTCCCACCCCTCCACTGCACAAACAACCATAACAACATTGGAGACCCCGGTGTCTAACTGGATGACACCCATCATGGAATATTTGATAAGCGGCCTCCTGCCACCCGATCGCGTCCAGGATCGACAGTTGCAGTTACGGGCCACACGATACATAATGATCAGCGGGGAGTTGTACAAGCGAGGCTTCGGCATGACCCTACTTCGATGTATTACGCCTGAACAAGGTCAAACCATTCTTCGAGAAATACACGAAGGGGCATGCGGAAACCACACTGGGGGGGAGTCGCTGGCCCACAAAACCACAAGGCAGAGATATTTTTGGCCAACCTTAAGGGCCGATGCCATCGTTTTTGCCCGCAAATGCCACAAATGTCAGATCTATGCTCTCTCCATCAAAATCGCACCAGAAGAGCTCACAAGCATCCTCAGTCCTTGGCCTTTTGCAAAGTGGGGGATAGACATCAATGGGCCGCTCCCAATGGCCCCGGGATCAGTCAAGTATGCCCTGGTAGCAGTGGATTACTTCACAAAATGGGCCGAGGCTGAGGCATTGGCGACCATAGACCAAGATCATGTCATCAGGTTCATATGGTGAAACATTATCTGCAGGTTCGGACTACCTCAGGCAATCATATCAGACAATGGAAAGCAGTTTGACGGTATTAAGATCGACGCCTTCTTCAAAAAGTGGAAAATCACAAAGTTGTTCTCTACCCCATACCACCCTCAATCAAACGGTCAGGTCGAGGCCGTGAACAAAATCATAAAGAACACGCTCAAGGCCAAGATCGAGGGGGGAAAAGGGAAATGGGCTAGCGAGCTCCCAGATGTGTTGTGGTCATACAGAACGACCTGCAGAAACTCAACGGGCGAAACCCCTTGCTCGCTAGCATTCGGAACTGAGGTAGTTGTGCCCACGGAAGTCAACTTTCCGACCTTCCGAACCAGTCAGGTCGCTTTCGGCCATAACGACGAGGCCCTAGAAAGGAACCTCAACCTACTCGAAGAAAGGTGATTGGAGGCTAACATGAGAAATGCCAGATACAAGCAGAGATCAGAGAAGTATTACAACTCCAAAGTGCGACTTCGACGCTTTAAGGTCGGAGACCTAGTGCTAAAAAAGATACTCGGGGACTCAAGAGGTGCCCTCGGTCCAAACTGGGAGGGCCCATTCCAGATATCAAAATTTCTCCCAAACGGGACATACGAGCTCGAGAAAGCAGATGGGACCAAGGCCTAATACCCATGGAATGCAACTCACCTGAAGAAATACTATCAATAGATTTACACCTCTGTATTGATCACATCGTTGTAAATGAATACCGTTGGTATCATTAATTATCTATTCTGTTTAAAAAAAACATTCCTATGTGTAGAAACCAAGCGGGTTACACGAAAAGCATATGATCGATGAAATGCATGCAGCATGAAAGACATGATTGATAACATGCAGGTAGCATAAAAGACATGACTGATAACATGCGAACCCGAGGTGTGACTTTAGAAATACCGGAGGCGAGACCGCCACCCTAGCGGTGCGGTCATCCCCCGACTTTGTAAGACGATTACGCAAATGTCCAAGAAACAAGTCGCATAGAAAATAAGACGACAAGGACTAAGCAAAAGTCACATAAGGAAATCAAGTCAACACAAAAAGGAATTAAAAAGGAGAATTTCATTGATAAAGACCCGGAGGTCGGTAAAAAGAAGCATTCCAATAAAATACATTTTTCAGAATCGAGCTAACGACTTGGTCTATACTGCAGCGCTACTCGAGCTAGCGACTTGGTCTATACTATGGACCCAATTGAGCTAGCGACTTGATCTGTACTACGTTGCTACCTAGGTAGCGGCTCTCGGATGCGGAGGTCGCTGAGGAAGATGCTGCAAAACTATCAGAAAATGATGTTTTAACATCTGAGAAGTGTCAGATGTCGCAATGGGACCTCCCGCGTTAAATGAACGCGAGTGTCATACATGTGGCGCAAAAAATTCAAGGGATTGTGAAGGGAATTTTGGCTTGATCGGATTCGCATATACAATACAAATTCCCTACATGCCGGAAAACACCCATCACCACTAACCCCGTCATCACGATTGGCGCCCAAAGCGCAGAGGGCCAGGGGCACCTCCATCATGGTGGCGGCAGGCCCGCCACCCGGGTGGTAGCAAAGCTTGGCAATGGTCGTATGGTCATCCTCCGATGAAGGCAACATCAGAAACGGAGGGAACCCAGGGACAAACTGAGTGACAAAAGCCAGAAGCACAGAGCAGGTGAAGCCCATCGCCGGAGGGTACCTCAGAGAGGGAAGTTCGCCGGAGTTGGCCACACCAAGTTTGAGAACGATATATGAGGAGATCAGAGGGAGTTAATGCGCATTATCCACCCGAAATCCCGCCCTATTTATAGATGAAAGGCGGGGGCCAAGCTGCAAATTTCGACTCTTGAGGGCCCCATAAAGAAACCGGTGCCGCACGAATAGCGCGTGGGCAGCACGCGACCTCTGGTTGGTCTAACTTGCGGCGCCCGGCGCCCCCAAATACTCAGGCCATCATTGCGGATCTGTCAAACGTCACACCGATTCGGAAAATCAAGGCAACGGTCCACCTCCCTGAGGAGGAAATTTCGGCGTAGGCACATTTCCCGAGTCCGACCTATCAGAAGTCGATAGGAAGTATGAGTTCAAGTCAAAGCCTCAAGACGAGCTTGCGACCTCGACTTGAGGGGGATGAAATATGGGAGTTTTATTTTATAATAAGATGAACACCAGACGAGACAGAAAAAAGTAACTTCTTTTATTGATAAAGGACCCGAAGGTCAGGAGGTAGTGCATTACAAATCTAAGCCCGAAAGTCGGTACAATGATAAAAAGAAAAATAAAAAGTGATCGGTAGGGCGTCATCGTCAATCCTTTTCCACAGGGGCAGTTGAGGGCGGGTTTTTGACCATCCCGAATGGAGGGTCCTGCTGTGTAATCGTCGGCGGGTCGACCTCCGAGCTCGACACCTTCTCCACAACAAGCTCGGAAGGCACATCAACTGCTGGGGGAACCACCTCCGAGCTCGGCACCTCCTCCACAATAGGCTCGGAGGGAGCAACAACAGCGGAGGGAGCGACTTCCAAGCCCGGCACCTCCTCCACATGTTGGGATTATACTGAAAAGTATGCTTTTTACTTTGTATAATCGAAACTGAATTTTCAGACTTATTTACTGAAATAAATTGTTTATCACTGATGCTTTAAATATGATTGAATGTTACATATATTTACTGCATAACTGTTCAATAATTCGTACGTGTTACATTGTAGTTAATTTAGTGATACCAGATCACAGAAGATTAAATTAACAGTCCCTTGTAACTAAAAGTACGCCATTCACGACCTAGATGGAAATGAACAACCCATCACGAAAGGTTGAGGTGTAAGGCTCAGATTGGTTTGTCTTGACCAAGAGATTACACTAGTGCATGACTGATGCACTGAATAGGACCTACAGGAGGATAAATTCTTCAGAACTGAACAAGGAAGAATTAGACCACAGTGGTTCGTTGTTTCTTAATCTTCGTCCCTTAAATAGGATCACATGGGATTGGTAACTATTTCTTTGACTTATCATGGGTAGCGAATCAAAGAGATTCAATACTTTTTATCTTGGGCAATATTATTAGTCACATGTGATTGCTAAGATTTAATACGAAGAATCGTGTGCAAGTACGCTTGTTTGATTTGCCCCCTTGGGAGGTTCATAAGCTTTATCATACCAAATCTTGCAAGTGGAATTAGTTTCCTGTATGGATAATAATGTTGAACCTTTTCCTCGACCAAGGATAAAAGATGTTAATTAATGGAAAGCTATTTCAGTGGCTTGAATTAATTAATGGGCTAGATAATCTTAAACACGGGAAATAATGACCGGGAGCCATATTGACAGTAATATGGGTTAAGATGGATAGTGCAATATTAATTATGTAGTGGGATTAATTAATATTTATGGGCTTGAATTATATTGTGGCTCAATATTAGATATTCAAGGTCCATTAGAAGGTCCAATCTTAATTCTCCTAAAGTCCCCATGAGTAGCCCAACAAATAGTCCAATAACTGAAAAATGTGATTAAAATAAAATAAATATTGTTGCTTATTTTTCCTTGATATTTTCGAAATTTATGGATAAAAGAGGGAGAAATATTTTCTTTGAATTTTGTTATGGAATGAAGATATGTATTCTTGGAATACAAGATTATCTCATTAAATTCAAGAAATCTCTCACTTGGTTATTCATAAGGGATATTTCGAAATTTTTGAAAATAAAGGGCAAGAAAGATTTTCTTGATTTTCTTGAAAAGATATTATGGAAGATATGTATTTCTTGAAATACAAGAATATCTCATAAATTCAAGAAGATCCAAATCTTGGAATCTTGGGACCCTTAATTTTCGAAAATTCCATATATTGAGGAGGTGGGATTTTTGTGGAATATTTTAATTATGGGAAAAAGAATATATGAGATATATTCAAGATTTCTTGGTGATCAAGAAAAGTCTTTTCCCACATTGTTTTTCCACTGAAAAAATCGACCAGCTCTCTCCTATAAATAGGGGATGATTCTTTCATTCCCAAGTACAATTCCATGTGCTGGAAAAATTAGCAAATCCACATAAGTGGTGCAACAAAGTTTATTTTTTCCTTTTGTTAATTGTTCGACAAGTGTCCTTCCACCGGATAGTTGAGCAAGGGCTAAGGGAATACTTGGGAAGTCCTTTTGGTTAGTCCGTCCAACCGAATTCACTGCCATCCCGAGAGGTACGTTCACGTAAACCCATAGATTCCGCATGCGTAGGTTTTACGTGGCTTATTATATGCATGATATGTTGTTGCAATTATTATTTGAATTAATATAGGATTAATTCATGCTAGTAATAATTAAAGAATTAAATTTGTATTTAAATATTCACCCCGAATAGATCTGTGCAACTCATTCCCCAACACCACACGGGGTTCAGAAGATATCACAGCAAAGGGGTCAACCTCCTCAGGATCTGGGAGGGGGTGCACGAGCCGACTGGGATCAGGGAAGAAAGAAAGATCGATTCCCATGCCCTCCAGGTCCTTGATCTCCAGCAGGACATCGGGAGCTAGGGGGTTGTCACGGACATATGTTGTGAGCTCGACGGCAAGCCCGCTGAGGTCGCCGGAGGGGTTCTCCTTATGGCAAATCCGAATAGCACCCGCGAATGCCATCACGAACGCAAAGTTGGCATTCACCTCCTCATCGGCCTTAAACTGGGCTTCCCTGGTATCCAGCTCCCCCTTAATTTCGACTAGCTCCGCCTTCACCCCGACCAGGCCGGCCTCCACTTCGGCCAATTTCTCCTCCGCCCTGGCCGTCTTTAACTTCTCGGCCGCCAACGTGGCCTCCGCCTTAACCTGCCGCCCTTCCGCACGAACCAACCTCAATCTCTCGGTGGCCAACCCACCCTCGGCTTCAGCCAAGCGACCTTCAAGGGTTGAGATCCGCAGAAGGTTCTCTGACTTGGATCTCTCCAGGTCTTTCTGAGCCTCGGCCGCCGTCAAGATCGACTTGGCCTGATCAGCAACCCGGGCTCGCGACTCCCGGAGGTGCCTGAGCTCGGTCTCCAGCTGGGCACTAGATTTCTCCAGGAACAAGGCCGCCTTTTGGGAATGGACCATGGCCGAGTACAGGTTGCCACCTTCTAGCCAGGGCGTTGGCATGATCAATACGAGTCCACCCCCGGGGGAGATTCCGCAGGCTGCGAGAGAGGTAACCGGGCCATTTCTCAGGGATCTCGTCTAGTTGGAACGGTGAACACCGGAGGAAGCTAACCACCTCTGGAGAAAACTCGGTTGGCCCGTAGTCGGGGCTGAAAAAGAGGATAAACCAACCAAAAAAAAGGGATTTGGAAGAACAGGACGAGGACTTACTCATCTACCCGGGCCGCATCCCAGCCTAGATAGGAGTCATCATCTTCGTGGCGACCTCTTCTCCGAGCCGAGGCACCAGGGGAGGCCAGTCGTGAGGCGGGTGGCGGCGGGAGTGGGATGGATGAAGCCGGTTGCGACGTGGGGCGGACCCGGTCAGACCTCCCCAGCCCCCTATTGATTTCCGACTGGTAGGTCATGATCTCCTCCCTCACTTTCTTCCGAGCAGGCTCAGAAGCGGGCGGAGTCAGATCCGCAACTTTCCTCTTACCCTTGTCAACGGCGGAGGAGCCGGCGGGGTCCGAACTTGGAGGAGCGGCCTCCACGGGGGTCAATTCCGAAGGAGCGACCTCAGAAGTTGCCACTCGCCTCATCTGCTTAAAAACGGATTTCTTGCGGGAGGCCATAACGTCCGCAGGGGGCTGGCGTCGGTAAATGGGGATATTGGGGTTTGCAAAGACAATGAAATTGCAGTCGGTCAAATAGGCCGACAACAAAAAGTTGATTGGCACGTGGTGAGGATACTTACAAGGGATCTTCAAATGACGCGGGTACGTGTATAGGCCGGCCTTGAGATGGTCGAGCTCGGAGTTCAGGGCGTTGACGTCCAGGCAGCTCGGAGGGGTATCACGGACTAGATTGAAGGCCTCCAAGAAGTCCCAATACAGGTCGGATTTTTGAGGCGTGAACACAGCAAAAGAAAACGAGAATTAGATCAGTACGACTTCGGAACCATGAGCATAAGATTTACCGTGTTCTACTCGGTTCACATAATCTGTCTGGACGTGTATGGGCAGAGTGCTTGGAGGATGCACGGACTCCCACGCCCCTCCAACGAACCACCACTTCCTGTGCCAACCATCGACTTTGTTAGGGATCCCTCTCACGAGCTCCCTGCCCCGACGAAGTCGCACGACATTGTAGCCGCTGGCTTGGGCAATGGGCGTCATCACAAAAGATATTTCTCCGGGGTTCGGCAACCGATATAACCCAGCCTGTCCCAGCACAGTTATGGTGGATAGAATGTAACTCCAGTCGTTCGGGGTTATTTGCGTAAGGCTTTGGTTCCAGGCCGCAAGTAGGTGAGAAATAGTCGGGTGCAACGGGAATCTAATCCCAGCCTCCATGGTATGTTCGTTCACAGCTATCATCCCGGCTGGTGGCTAGTCGACACTTTCGTTGGAGGTCGCCCCATAAAAGTGCACGTCCCGGGGCACCTTGTATAAGCGACGAAGGGAGCGCACGTATTGATCGAACAACACTAACCGATTCTTTTCCTGAGAAGCCACAAAGTCTGACTTGATCGACTTCCGATAGCTGCGCTCAGGTCGCTTGTATGGAGATCGAAGGTGATAAGAGTTGTAATCGAAGACCAGTTCAAAGGCCCCATACATGCGGGCCGGGTCGGAGGGACCCACTGTCGTCGTCTCCTCCTACGCAGAGGCGCGTAGGGAGCTGGGATTTAGTGCGGAAAGGTGAATGATTTCCTCCAACTCCGCTAAGAATTGATCATCGTCGTAGTTACCCCCTTCATCCCTGTGGTCAATCGGGGCGCGGGTAGACGAAGATACCCCCGTGTTGAGGGCGGCGGAGCCGGGGCCAGGACGATTGTGAAGGTGGGCTATGGCCACATCATCGTCATCCGAAGACGACGAAGCCAGAAATCGAGGTGGCACGGGAGCGGATGGTGAATTGAAAGCCATAGGAAGGTTGAAGAAAGGGTGAATGCGTTAACTGGTTCAGCTTCGTTCGGAAGTACAGAAGCTTGCCGGAAAACTCTAGAGCGAAGGCTCAGTTGCACGAAGGATTGAGGGTAAAGGGTTTATGCCTAAAACCCTCGCCCTTTTTATAGGGGAGGGGGGCCGAAATGTAATATGAATATAGTCAGGACCCCCCCGAAGGAAATAAAGTCGCACGGGCAGTTCGTGGTCGACACCACATCTGCAGGTTGGGCGAGCTCGGGGCCCATGACGACACTTGTCAGCCAGGCCATCACGACAGATCGGTCATACCCACTGTCGATTTAAGGAATCGAGGCGACGGTTCGCCTCCCCAAGGATGGCGATGCGGTTCGGGCAAAGATCCCGAGATCGATTGGCCACAAGTCGGTAAAAATCAATGGTTCAAGATAAAATCCCAAGGCAAGCTTGCGACCTCATCTTGAGGGGCAATTGTTGTAAGGGGAAATAACCCGACTTAGTGGAGGTCGGGAATTGGGCCGACTTATGGTCAACACTTTATTCGAGTATTATCCAACTGGAGCAAGTCTTGAGCGACTTCGGAAGGTTGGCAGGTCTCTAGAAGTGTGGGGAGCCATGAAGGTCGCGAGGCGACTTGGTAGGATCCGGAAGTCGGGGCCGACTGTGTCCCGAGCTTGATTGAAGATAAATATGGAAGAGATTCGAGTAGTTAAGGAGGCGGATTTCTCGGGATATAACCAGGGAATGTGTATCTGTAAGCGCAACTTGCGGTCCAAGAAAGGAAACCCTAGGTTGGTCCACGAGGCGAGGCCCACGAAGACTGTAGCCCTAGATCTACGTCTATAAATATAACTTGTAATGTACTTTGTAAAGTAGGGAAAATCTTAGAATCCTAGGCAGAAATAATACAGTAAATAATCCTGGCTTGGTGCCCCCAGACGTAGTCCATTTCCAGGACGAACTGGGTAATCAATCGTGTGTCTTTTTATTGCTTTCGCTATCCCATTAATTGGAAATTATCAAAATAATAGTTTGCTCGTCGGTAATCAAACCGGGTGCAACACTATTAAAACAATAAATCACTTACGAACTAAAAATTATTTCAAAGAGGAAATTCAATAATAACAGAGCATTCCAATTCACAGTTCAATCATCCCTTGACTTAATGATATTATTTGACAGTAACATTACACTATTTAACTTTAGGATTAATGTCTCTTAGTAGTCAACAAGCTCTAGCTACCGATTATTATCCTTTAATAATACTCAATTGAAACATTCAAATACGCCTTTTATTAAAAAAAAAGAAGGGGCCACATCCCGACCCAAAGGAAACGAGCGCGTAAGAGTACAAAAGAGCCAAAAGGACAAAGCAAAAGAATAAACCACACTAAAAGGCCGAAGGACAACAAACAATCAAGCGAACGAAGGCCCAAAAACAGGCCCCGAGCCAACATGAAAATACAAAACAAAGGCTCAAAAATAACAGATTAAAAGGAATGACCCAACTAAAATTCCCAAAAGCCGAATCCAAAACCAAAACAAATGCGGTCAACGAGACCCATAAAACGGTAAAGTCAACACCAAACCCAGAAATCACAAGAATCACCATTGTCTCATAGCAGCGACACAGTAAGCAAGAACGAGTGCCAAAATCCAAAGACTCCAACGCCAATAGATGCAAACAATTGAAACAAGATCTCCAACTATTCTTTTTAACTGAACAGTCTAGATACGATCTAAATTTAATCCAGCCAAAAGCATTAAACTTTAAGATAAAGGACAAACAAATTCACGAATATGCAAGCTCTATTCGAAACAATCCGATTTAAGTCACCCTAACAAAATTACTAGTTGCTACCAATTGCCATAAATTTGTAACAATTACTGATTACAAATTTATGAACTAGCAGACATACTAAAATAATCTAACCTAGTTGGTCAAACCAAATTAAACATTCAATTATGTTGAAAATTAAATTAGATAAAATAAATAATCTCAAGATAAATATTATAAACGTCTCAAATCAATTAACAAACACCAAGTACGAGTTTAGAAATTCTTGGAATTGGAATAAAGATACTAACTAAACATAATTAGGCATCGTGTTTGCCTCTACCAAAGTTGCCGCCTCTCTCTAAAATCAAAGTGGACGTGCATCCCCTTTTTAAGGTGGTGTGTCTTCCTTTATATATACATGCATGTCCCTACCGCCTCTCCACTTCCAAGAACATACATGCAAGATTTGCATAAATCTTTCTAATATATCAACAAGATTTGTGGAATCCATCTTTCCCAAAACAAATCTTCTAGAACCATCCTCAAGTACGCGTAAATTCAATCTCCTTCTAACAACCTTCTTGGACCAAGTCATCCCCTTTGTTAACCAAGATGCACGTGATCTAAAATCCAATGCCACAATACACACTCACAATCTTTTTCATAAATAGCCATAATCTTCAATCTTCTCGTGCAAGTATCTTGGCCCTTCTAGAATTTGGGTCTGCAATGAGTCACTCAGTGTGGGCTTTTTTTTCAACCCAAATCCGGTCCAACAACACTTCACAAAAAATACCTAAATACACTAAAAAAACACAAGAATCGATCAAGTACGGAATAATATAATCAAAACACATATAAATAATTAATCATGTCATCTTAATACAAACGAGTCCAATAAATTGCACTCTAATCTATTAAAAATATGCATAATTTACTACTTATCAAATAACCCCACACTTAAACCTTTACTTGTCCTCAAGTAAAATAATACGAAAAGTAACAATGGAGAAGCTAAGAGATTCGCTCAGGTCCTCTCTACACACCGAGTATGACACTAAAACAAAGTAGCAACTCATGAAATCCTGGACTAAGATCAATGCAATTAAAATTTGTGAACTTTTGAAAGCTTCCACTCAAGTTCCCAAAATCATTTATGATATATCCTCAATTCCTTGACTCGTCAATCCCCTTATCGTACTTCGACTCCCCTACAATTTGTTTCATCTAAAATAGGTAACCCAACAAACTCTGCATCCTAGTGTACCCCTTATCTCCTTTTTTTTTTCTTTATTTTCTTTTTCTTTCTTTTTCCAAGTTCTGCAGCACCACTCTACTTGTCGAGTTTTTGACTTTGAAAACGTTTGAACCCCCTAAAGTAGGCAGCTGTCTCAGCAACTTTTTTTTCTCTCTCTTTTCTCTTCTTTTTTTAAACGCAAGACCACAACTTCACTCCATCGTTAGGTTTTAGCTCGAATTTTTTTCTGTGCCCCTAAAAATTGGCAGTTGTGCCGGTCTCTTTTTTTTTCACAATTCTTCAACTAAACTCCTTTTCCTCCAAACCACATCCAAGTTTGTTTTTTTTTCAACCTTAAGGGGCACACCACAAATGCATCATCTATCAAAGCAACCTAATTAGACTACTCTACTAAAAGGGAAGCCAAAGCACAGTTTGGAAACTCAACTCACTAATTCACCAATTTACTATCACAAACTCAAACGGACTCTCATGAAAAACTCCATCTACTCACAAACTCCGCACGCATTAAACAAAACAAATTTAACCAGAAACTCCACAATTTAACACAAAATAATAATATCACATCCTTATAACAAATAACTCTCGACTCATCATTGCTACTTAACTTCTCCATGCACAACTCAAATACATATCGATGTCTCTCCCCCCACACTTAATACGTTGATTGTCCACAAGAAACAAAAATAAATATGCACAAGGGAGAAAAGACAAGAAAAGGAAGAGTATCACCGGATAAATTGAAGAGTGTAGGCACTACAAGTAATCCACCATTCTCATTCACTTCAAGCACTAGAGAGCCTGCAACAAAATTGAGAAAGACAACCAAAAGGGAAATTAAAAAAAATATACGAAAAAAATAAAATAAAATGTGGGCTGCCTCCCGTAGAGCGCTTTTGTTTAACATCTTTTAGCTCGATGACCAACATCCATTTTTCACGTGATAGGAGTGAAGTAATCCTTTCGATCAAATGTCAAAAGTTGTTGATGAACAATGCTTCCTCCCATCATCTCGTTCCCCTCCAGTTTGCTTTTGTTAGTGAAAAGCTCCTTAAGAAATTTGACATATCTTGGAATTTGAGCTATTACATCAAGCAACGGGATATTGATTTCCACCTTGCGAAAAATGTCCAGAACTTGTTCCTCCTTGTTCGCCTTCATTGCTCGCTAAACCCTGGAAGGAAAAGACAGAATAGTAGTATTATTGAACTTGGGAAGTGAATCACTAACCTTTTCATCACCAATTTTCAAATTCTGCCCTACACTGGGTAACCCAGTGTCAGTCTCTGCGGTCTGTTTCACACTGGGTAACCCAGTGTCAATCTGTCCAGAAAATTGTTCCTTATTCTCCTCAATTTTTGTTGAAGGCATGGACTCTTTGACTTCCTCCAACTGACTTCCACTCCTCAACGTAATAACATTCCGTTTCTTGGGTTAACTTTGGGTTGGGATGTTAATTCCCAACCGTTTGGAGCATCCAACCAGCTGACAGCAGTGACAAGTTGACTCATTTGCATCTCCAAGTTCTTGAATGTCTGGTTCATATTCTGTTGCATGTGTTGCATACTCTTATGGAGTTGTAGATTGTTGGAAGTGAGTAGTTTGAACATTTCCTACATTGATTGCTCGATTCTTTTCTCATCATTGTTCCACCAACCATTATCATCAGTCTCAAAAACTCTAGGCATGTGATCTTGATATGATTGCCATTGATTGTCCCCGGAGTAAGTGTCCTGATAATTCTGATACTGAAGATTAGGATAGTCACACTACCCTGAATTGTAAGTGTTAGCATATGGATCATAACGGGGCTCATGTGGAGGAAATGAGTTTGGACAACCAGTAGTGGAATGATATGGTGTTGTACAAAGTAAGCATGAACAAATTCTCTGACTGTTTCCAACGAAGAATTGCTCCATAACTATGAATAACTTAGCCAATGAGGCACCTGGAAAAGAGATGGAAACACGTGAAACCGAACAAAAAAAGCAAAAGAAAAAAAATGAATAAAAATGGGCTACAGAGATTTCACTGCTACAACGACACTGGATAACCCAGTGTCAAAATTGCAGAAAATTGCAGCGACACATGAAATAACGGGAGATTACGGGGGTGAGAAATTAACAACTAAGACACCAAAATACTTAAAAAAACAAATCGCAAAAAAAAAAGAACCAAAAAACGAGAGAAAAAAAAACGAACACAAAAATTGCAAAAAAAATCGCAGCTACAGTGACACTGGGTAACCCAGTGTCAACATTTGCAGATATTTTTTTTTTGCAACAAACACAAAAACGAACAGGGCTCTCGGGAATTAGAAAAATACTAACTGAAACTCACAAATACCCAGAATTAATGCCAACACAAATATCACACAACGGGCACAAAAATAATTTCACCGCTCCCCAGTAGTGGCGCCAAAATTTGACCGCACTATCGAGGTGCGACAAAAAATAAATACCGTATTCTACCCTACTAACTCGTAGTAGTTGCAAGCAAAGGGTTGATCCACATGGAATAAAAAAAATATAATTATGTTAATTGTGTGAATTAGTGAAAGTAAATACGCAACACAATAGGGGGGGTTTTAATTGGATTTTTATAACTACTATTATAACAATAAATCACTTACGAACTAACAATTATTTCAAAGAGGAGATTCAATAATAACAGAGCATTCCAATTCACTGTTTAATCATCCCACGACTTAATACTATTGATTGACAGTAATGTTTACGTTATTTAACTTTAGGATTAATGTCCCTCAGTAGTCAACAAGCTCTGTCTACCGATTATTATCCATTAATTACACTCAATTGAAACAAGCTCTCCAACGATTCTTTTTAATTGAACAGTCTAGATACGATCTAAATTTAATCCAGGCAAAAACATTAAACTCTAGGATAAAGGACAAATAAATTCCCGAATACGAAAGCTCGATTCGAAATAACCCAATTTAAATCACTCAAGCCAAATTACTAGTTGCTACCAATTGTCATAAATTTGCAACAATTACGGATTACAAATTTATGAACTAGCAGACATACTAAAATAATCTAACCTAGTTGGCCAAACCAAATTAAACATTCAAGTATGTTGAAAGTTAAATTAGATGAAATAAATAATCCCAAGATAAATATTGTAAATATCTCAAATCAATTAACAAACATCAAGTACGAGTTTAGAAATCCCTGGAATTGGAATAAAGATACTAACTAAACATAATTGTAGGCATAGTGTGTTGCCTCTACTAAAGCTGCCGCCTCTCTCTAAAATTAAAGTGAACGCGCATCCCCTTTTTAAGGTGGTGTGTCTTCCTTTATATATACATGCATATCCCTACCGCCTCTCCACTTCCAAGGATATACATGCAATATATTTGCATAAATCTTTCTAATATCCCAACAAGATTCATGCACACGTAAATCCAATCTCCTTCTAACAACCTTCTTAAACCAAGTCCTCCCCTTTGTTAACCATGATACACATGATCTAAAATCCAATGCCACAATACACACTCGCAATCTTTTCCATGAATAGCCATAATCTCCAATATTCTCGTGCAAGTCTCTTGGCCCTTCTAGAATTTGGGCCTGCAATGAGTCACTCAGTGTGGGCTTTTTTTCAACACAAATCCGATCTAACAACACTCCACAAAAAATACCTAAATACTCTAAAAAAACACAAGAATCGATCAAGTGTGGAATAATATAATCAAAATACATATAAGTAATTAATCATGTCATCTTAATACAAACGAGTCCAATAAATTGCACTCTAATCTATTAAAAATATGTATAATTTACTACTTAACAGTTTACCACTGATCACTTGGGAGATGGTAGGTTTTTCTGAACAGTTAAATAAATTAGTTTTTAGAGAGCATTTAGCTTAACTGATAAGGGATAGATTAGGCACTACTATCTATGTTTAAACACTCAGCTTATAGTACATTTTCTTTTCCATTTCTAAACTGTACACACCCCCTTCTTCTGTTTTGATACAAGTGTGTGCCTCATTTTCGTTGCTCATCTTTTAAGTAGTAGTAGAAGTAAAAGCAGATGGTGTTAGAAGTGTTAGATATAAAGTACTTTTTTTAGAAACTAACATATATTAGTTTTTTAATGAAAATGAAAGGCACTTTCTTGTTTCCATATAAAATTTCTATTTCTTTTTGTTTTTATTCAGCATAACAACGATACTCAATATCCCTTAAAAAAAATAAATTCAAAAGGGATACTTCAAACCGCTATATCAATGATATTTATCAATCTGATATTTCTATCGATATATCAATGATTATTGACATTTCAAAAATATCTGATATTTATCAAGCTGATGTTTTTATCGATATCTTAATATATATCGACCCTTTTAGAGAACATTTAGCTTAAATGATAAGTAAGAGATTAGACTATACTATATATGTTTAAACACTCAGCTTATAGTACCTTTTCTTTTCCATTTCTAACTCGCACACACTCCCTCCACATGTTTTGATACTAGTCCGTGCCTCCTTTTATTTTCCTGAATTTATTTGGTTTACCGAGTTATTCCCCATGGCCGTGTCTAATAATTCCCTGTTTTTCCTTCCCTTGCTGAGAGTAATGTATTTATTTGGATCGAATCAATTTAGGAGTTACATTGTTCATTTGGTTGCTGAGAGTAGTGTATTTATTTGGATTGAGTCCATTTAGGGTTGTATTGTTCCTCAGGTAGGTCTGCTTCTGTAGCTATGACAAAGGGTTTATTATTGATGAGTTTACCACCGATCACTTGGAAGATGATAGGTTTTCCTGAATTTGTTACCCCTTCGTAGTAACCCTGAGGAGTACAATGACCTTATTGGTAGATTCGACCAAGATTTCATTAGTCAATTTGAATTACACAATATGGAGCATCACCTCAGTCTTATGTCCCTGGAAAGTATCTTGCAGTTTTTCTCTAATATCAGGAGTGATCTACGGGATACCGAAATGATCAAGTATCTCGGGTTTGCGACGACGGTTCAATACTATGGTGATTGTCGAGATTGGAATGAAAAATTGAAGGTAGCTGGACTGGAAGTTCTGAATGATTTCGTACTGAAATAAAAAAAAACGCCATATGTTTTTACACCTAAGGATATTGACATCATTCCAAATATGGTCCTTCCAAAGTGACCACCTCCTTTCTAAGGTGTTGCTGCAATATGGCGGTCCACTTAACTGTTCCATATTCCTTTAGAGCTGGAGGTGAGACCCGAATAATAAAGCTATAGGAACTATGCTATTTACTTAATAAAAAATTTGTGTTGTTTCTTTTGAAGAAGAGAACCAGTTATCTAACTTCAAGTATTCATTCTTGAGGCTTTTACGGAAAACTTGTGCAAGTTACAATATGATCTCTGTCGTCGTAAACTTCCAAAACTTGTGTTACTTTTCATGGTCATTATAATTATTAATTTTTTGATTAATATGTTGAGTGAATAATTTTTCCAGCAATTAATAATTATTATTAAAAAAAATTAATTATCATAAATTAAGATTAATATTGGCATAAGAAAAGGACCTTGAAAATTATTTATCAGGAGTATATATGAGATAATCAGGGGAGAAAATATCAGAACGACATTTATTATATAAATATTCTAAAAGATTAAAAAGACATTTAAAAAGAATGGAATTGAGTAATTTAGAATACAAAATGAATGAAAATATGCACATACAATATTAGAAGTAAAAATTATGTCTATAATCAATAAGGGGTGATTCACAATTAATATATTAGAGATAAATGGAAAGTAAAGATTAAAAATAAATAATAAATGACTGAAGTTAAAAAATAAAAAATTAATAATAATATCATAAATAACTTCTCACTGAAATTCAGAGACTTATGAATTGTAGGTGGTTCATCTTTAGTAGATAAAAGATTTTGATATTACCAAAAAAATCGATATATTCGTAAAAATTCGGTACAATAAAATTTCGATGTAAACAATATACTAAAATTCTGGTATGTGATTGTATATAATAACACTAGTCCAAAATTCTACGTACACCGAAATCTCGATACGATAACGGAAAATCTTTTTCATTTATCCAAATTTTTTATATTGGTACGGTATTGATACAAAATTTTATATACAAAAATTTGTAGTCTTAATTTTGCAAATAAAATCACCACTTTTCACGCAATTGCAGTGTAATCTAAATCTTTGGATAATTGCAAATAAATCACCATTTTTAAATATGGTTGCAAGTTAGTCTTATGAATAATTTTTTTTGTGCCCAAATTTAACGTGACCAATCGATATAGTCACCCCTTAATCAAATGTCATCATTTTAAGTAACGAAAAGTCTATTAGGATTGTCACGTAAAAGAAACAAGCACAAACAACACCGCTCATAAGTCTAACTTGCAACAATATTTAAAGGTGGCGATTTATTTGTAATTATTCAAAGGTTTAGATTAGATTCCAACAAAATGAAAATTTGTTATTTGATTTGCAACCATGCCAAATTTGTATACCGAACCACCCCTAATCATAGTTTTAAGTAGAGGTACACTTGCATGAAACAGTCTTACGGTGAGACGAGACATAAATTTGAATATTGACGTTTTAACACTTTGAAAGGGGTGGATGTGATTTATGTTAAATTGTACCCCGTCTCATATATGAAACCGTCTCAGATGAGTTTTTGTCTTTTAAGTATTTATAACAAGTTGATATCTAATTTCCTGGTATTTTCACAAAAGAGAGTCCGAAAGGCAAGGGGACTTGACTTTGAGAATTTGAATTGAGTTTCCATTGGCAACCTGAAACCACACCCCTAATTGCACAACATATCCAACACCAACAACACTTGTTTTCTGGCAGGCAGAAAAAAATGCCCCTATGGAAAATATTTTGCATCCGATTTTTTTTTAAACATAACCTCATAATAGCAATCAGATATCATCTTCCACCCAGAGCCATACTCTGCTAATCTATCATTAAATCCACCAACATTCTAATTTTTTTTTACAGAGAAAATAATGTTAAAAAAAAAAAAAAGTCACTAGCTTCAGAGACAGATGGGGCAACATATCCCCAAATGCATGTGAACAAAGATTAAGAGGATTCCAAGAATTTGAGCACCAAGGTAACACACATGCCAAATAAACGCGCGGACAGTATATAGAGGGGAAAGAATTTGAAGTTGCATCTGTGAACTCAAACAGAGAAGAGGAAAATCTGCAAGTTATTTTGGGACTTATACCGACATGGACATTATCTGATGAGCAAGATTGGGATCTTGTTGCAAAAGCTCCCGCAGGTTGGTCTCAACCTCGCCCATCTGCTTTTCCAAGTATTCCTTTGAAGTCTGTCAACGGAAATAACACGTCTCAGTCCTTCACCAAATTAGTGAATAACAAGAATTACCACAGATTAAAGGACGAGGTGCAATTAAATGACAGGTGCAAAGACATCAGTATCACTGTTGTAAAAATGCCTGCCCAGCCAACATCTATCAGAACCCCAACACCAATGACTTCTGGGCATTGGATTGCGTCCAGGAGTCAGAGAGACAAAGGCCAATCTCATATAATTCTTCTAAGACAGGGTTGGGGATTTGTCTCAAAGAATCCATTGCTATATTGCCTAATCCAGGGTATGAATGATTTAGGGATTTCAAAACCAGATTCAGGACTCTGAAATCTAAAAACTACCTATAAACCATAAAAAACCTTCTTTTTTTTCTCCATCACGCTCCCTCCAATTACTTGTTAAGGTAAATATGATTTTTTTTATATCACTCTTCTTTTATTTATCACTTTTCACATTTTTCTCTCACTTTTACAACTTCCGATAGTAGATATTAATAATTACACATCATCCACTCATTACAATTAACAATAATATAAAAATGCACCCTCACATATTAATTTGACATAAAGTTAAAACCTAAGTCCTAACCTACTTAAATCTCAAAACGAAACACTTTTACAGTTAATCTGGATTTTGAAATCCACTAGATTTTAAAATCCAAATTTCAAAATCCACTAAATCCGAAATCAAGCATACTCAACATCCAAAAGTCTGTGATTTTCTATTGTCATAACTCATACATAAGACGTTCCATCCTCTTTCACCACAAATGAACTTCAGATGTTATATTACTTTTACATTTTGGCTTGGGCTGAAGGAAAGTAATAATAGAGGAAATGAATGAATTATGGAAGACTATCAATCATCATCCAATTCTCTTTCAAAAAAGCAAAAAATCAATTATCATCCAATTTGTTCCACTCTATTCAGTGAAAACAAATTGTTTAAGTTCTGGAAAATACAACCAACGAGGAGAATAATGGGTCAATTCAACATATTGCTTCATTTTGTACTTGTGGTTATAATTTCTGTTATAATCATATCTTCCAAAAATATGAACCATAGTATCTATCAAATTATTACAAATATGCCTCAATGAAGATAAAGAAATGTTTGTATTAAATGTGGGCACATCATATATTTAAGTGACATTTGCAAGTCGGTTATTAATAGAGGTTGCATATTTAGCCACCCAAAAATGAAAGAAGGCCAGTTCCATTCATTATATCTGAATCATATTTCTTATTCTGAGTACTATATTTTCAAGGTGAAGATAATATGTTTTGTTAGACTTAGTGCATTAAAAAACAATCCTTCATTCCATTAAGAATTTCTTTGATCATTAGTGCATCCATATTCACACCGAGTGGGCCATATAATTTATCATTCAAAAAGTGATACCTTTGCTACCCAAATGAATAAATAACAGACAACGTAATACAGCTCAAGATCAATTGCACCTAAATAATACTCCCTCCGTCTCAATCTTTATTACTTAGTTACTGTGTGCTCGGAGTTTAAGAAAAAGTTGTTTATTACTCCCTCCGTCCCGAATTCGAAGTCACATTGTCCTAAAAGGTCCGTCCCGAATTCGAAGTCACATTTAATAAAAGGGAAATAAAGCAACTCCACTACTTTAAACTTTATCCCTAAAAATCTAAAAATTTACACTCAATGCCATTACTTTTTTCATACAAAAGTCAATTTTATTCCCTTTTATTTACATCAATGCCATTACTTTACCCTTTACACCCTCCACAAAAAGCAACTAATACTAATAAACAACTCTTCCATTAAACTCCGTGCAAACTAAAACGTGACTTCGAATTCGGGACGGAGGGAGTAGTATTTTATGTAATAAAGTGATAAAGTGTTGGGGGTAGAAAGAGTTGTTTATTAGTATTTTATGTGATAAAGTGGGTATTTCCATTAAAGGAAATGTGTAATCAAGATTGGGACACCCAACAAAGAAATAGTGTAATCAAGATTGGGACAGAGGGAGTAATCCTTATTACCATCTTAATAGTATTGACAAAAGCTTCCAGTGTTTTAGCCTGACATGAATATCTATAAAATTTCAAAACATTAAACATATGGAACAATCTTATTTCAAAGAAATCAAAATTTTAAAACGTAAATAGTATCACCAAAAAGTGGCTGTTGAAAATGAAGCAGACACAAGCTAAGAATGTGATACAAGGGGTGTTTGCAAAAAAAAAAAAGGTTTTGAGAAAGTGATTTAATTTAGCGATTGTTAGAAAAAATTGTTTAATAGTAAAAGTCGGTAGTATTTGCAAAATTTGTAGAAGTAGAAGTTGAGTGTTTAATAAAAGGTAAAATATTAGATGAAAGTAGAATCAGCTAGATGCATCCCTTTCCAGCTATTAAATTTTGGATTTTAGGTGATTAATTTAAGCAGAAGAATTCAATTTAAACACACTCAAATTAGCTTTTGCGAAGCAGAAACTGCTTAGGCAATCAGCTTTAAGCCATTGACAAAACCCTCATTGTAGGCTTGATTCTCCCTGTATGTAACAAACTCGTGCATAAAAGCTGAAACACAGTCACCACGATCTGCATGTCTTTCACCTATAGTGACAAAACGGGTCTTCTAGGTTTAAAAAAAGTTCATCAGCACTCGACTATGTTAAATTAGTCTAAAACATCTTCCAAACATCACAATAATTTTGATATAGTTATGAACATTTTTTCTCTGAATAATGCTATAAAGCTAATTGACATGTTCCCAGTATCTTAATATCAGACAATTCACATGCAAATACTTGGATCAGTGCATCTTTCGACACCCATAAGGCCATAACTTAATGCAACAACAAAGACTGCAAAAACATTAAGGCTCATTTGGGGTGACTTCAAGAATGTCACAACTAAATCTGAGAATTAATCGGTCAATTCAAGGAAATAACCAACATGTGTTTCACCTCCCTAGATTATGAACTTCAATATCTCAACGTAGGCATGATTTGTCAATATATTGCAGTTCCAGATTGCTTCTTCTATTAAGAGATAAACATCGAACCCATTTGAATGACACCTAAAATCAACTCAAGCAAGAAAATCCTCACCTTACAAGTATTATGCAAGTTTAAAGGAAATAGCAAGTACAAGATTAGAGACACTGTAAGTGTCTCAAATTTAAAAAAAAAAAAAAAACTCTTATAAAGCATACCTGCAAAGAGGAAATAGCACCTTCACTGTCCTTCAACTTTTTTTCTTGTTCTTCCATCACAACTGATTTGGGCTCTAAAATAAACCTGAAAAAAAAATTTATATTGCACATTAGATTCCCCGTTAAACCTGCTATAACTTAAAATTGATCAACAAATTGGATTTTTAAGCACTAACGTTCTGCCAACAGATTTATAAGTATTCGTATCGTCGGATAATTGCTTGAGCTCCTCCAAAGTTAAGTAAGCCCTCTTCTTTTCCCCTTCTTTATTCCTCAATTGACTCTGAACCTGTAACAAGAAATCCCGAATTACAGCATTTTCTCTGGATACAAAAAGAGAATATTTTATAATCACTCACATGCTTCAATTTTCCGGTGGTCTCAATCATACGACCTTGGATTTCAACAAATGCCTAATCGAAAGGAAAATAACAAAATAAAGATAAGAAATTGAGACTTGCAGATTAGGGTTAAATTCAGGAAGTGGCTTTTTTCGGCTTACAGTCCTGTTTGCTTCGTCTGCCATTCTTATTCTGCTTGTTAATTTCCGTCGAGGCTTCAAAGTTCAAGTTTACGCGAATCTGAATTCCTTTTGTGGTTTTGGGAGCACACGAGCCCTACTTACACTTTCAATTTCTTTTACGTTTTTCTTTAAGATTATTTAATATACACATAATCTATTTATTTCCCATGTACTTTTTAATTCTTTATTTTATTTCAACCTCCAAATCACAAATAAAGATTTAAGGTGTGATTGGGTATATAACTTTTATTTTCAATTTTCACAAAAAAATAAAAAACATTTGAGATTTTTTTTATGAATAGTTGGGAAGAATATGAATGTGATTGGATATAAAAAAGAAATACGAAAATGATTATTGTGGATGTAACATTAGATTTGCTCTGACGGTTTGAATCGGCGGTTCAAATTTTTGTTATGGTGAAACCGAAACTGAACCGCCTATTCATATGTATATCGGTTTCGCTTTAGCCAATTTCAGTTTCAATTTGTTTGGCTATACGAACACGTGTGCTAAAAATGACAAGTATGTGTTAATTGTTCTTACAGTAATAAATGTTTGATCTTATAGTAGCACATGTTTGATTTTATAGTAACACAGACGTGGGAACAAGTTATTATAATTTTGTCTTTGCATGATATTTTTTGGAAAAAAATGTTTAATAAGGTTCGATCCAAGAAGAATCCGCAAAATTTCAACCCTTTCTTTAAATATTGACCCGTGAGATTAGATTTTTTCAATTAGCATTAATCTTCGTGTTGATAGCTAAATAATCGAACAAGAAGTGTTTAATGTGGTTTATGGAATTTAAGCTAATCAAACAAATAATAAATGCAAATGATTGTAATTAAAAGAAGAACAGTGATGGAGTTCTTCAATAAATGCACCAAGAGAATGTTGGCTGATAAAACATTTTTGTTCATTAATAGTCCGATCCATGCACAAGTACTACTCATTAAATGACATTGATATTACTTGGACTCTTAGTGTGTAACTGGTTGATTTTGGGCGACTGCAGGCAGGTCTATCCTTGAAGTGACGTTGATCTGACCTCGTAGGGTCTATTATTCCCTTTTGTAGCTCTCTAGGGCTGTACTTTCCGTCGTCCTGAGGGATTTCTCCTTTTTATGAAAATATCTTATGTCCTCTTGACAGTTGGTGAGCTCAGGCTAAACGACTCTTATCGAATGTTCCCAGGGCAGGTCCGCGTCAGCTTGCGCAAGCTCGGTCTACCGGGGAATGTTGGTCACCACGCCACTAGCTCACTACCTAAACGTGAGCTCACATTAAAAACTTGTATTTCAAAATCTCAAACTCACAAAGCGCGCTTCCTCTAATTTGTTTGGATCTGGTTTCGATCCCCCGAGCTCATGGAGAATCATTACGACATCGCTGTGAGGTCCTACCTTAGCTTCCGAATAATTCCTATCACAACACTTTGTAAATAATATTTTATAGGAGTATTCATCAATGTATATATATTTGAGATAATTACAAATTGCAACCTGTATTATTGTCCTTTTTACAAATTGCAATATGTACTATTTTTTTTAACAAAATACAACTTGTACTAATAAAAAGTGATTGATTCCAACCCGAGACTCGCTTTTAGTGGAACTTTTCGATCAAATATTGCCTATAAATGATATGTTGTATATACCATAATGCTGATAAGTATTTTAACAAACATCAAATTGAAGAAATTCGACAGAAAGATTTCAAAAACACTGAGTCGGGATTGAAATTAGTCAACTTTTACTAGTACAAGTTGCATTTTGTTAAAGAAAAAATACATGTTGCAATTTATAAAAAGGGCAATAGTGCAAATTGTAATTTGTTATCAACCCCACATATTCTTTTTTTTTTTTATCGGGTAGGAAATTAATATAGAAGTGAATATGAAAATCTAGAAAGGGCAGGTTATTAGCACCTCCACTTTTAGAAAATACATCTACGAAAATGTTTAATAAAAATAATTATACAGGAAAAAGACTATACTACCCTTACAATTATAAACCTAATTCTACACCTTCCATTCTTTCAGTAGACAGTTGCCGACACCACCTATTTTCTCCATTCTCGGGGAAAAGAACAAATTAGACATGAATTAATTAAAAAGAAAAAAGAAAAAAATAATTTGATTCGAATCACAAACAAAAATAACAAAAATAATATTAGAAGGACATATTAGATTGAACCAAATGCAAAATAACATCAACATTGAAAAAAAAACAATAAGAAACATATTGAACTAAAAAAAACGAGTTTAAAACATTCAAAGAACCAGTTTCGAAAAATAGCCACGAATTCGAAAAAATAAATCGAAAAAATTAATAAGTTTCGGTCGAAAATTTCGATATATTCAAAATTCCGAAAAATATCACACATTCTGGTAATTTTTTCCGAAAAATACCACAAATTTTGGCAAAATAATAAAAAAACGTTTTAGATTTGAGAAAGTTTCGAAAAAAAAAACATGAACAAACATCTCAGGTCTAAAAAGTTGTTCCTGAAAATTTTCACATGAATTCAATTTTTTTTTACTTACATGCGATGGTGGACAACGAAACTGAGGCAAGACAACAAGCGGCGCATATGTTGAGATTCTTCAAACGAGAAAATGAAAAGGAGCATGAATCTGTTGTAATTCTTCAATTAGGCTGCAATTATGGACGTGTTGAACGGCGGCGCCAGCATACAGGTGTGACGTGGTGGCGGGCAATGGTTGCACAATTTTGCACAATGGAAAATTAAGAAACTGTTGTGGTGAGGTGTATGGACAGTTTTTCTACTAAAGGAAGAGTGAGTCTCATGTGCACCCAAATGCACCGTGCACTGATAGTGCATTTTAGAAGCACACAACTATACAAAATAGAAACGTGCAACTATTCCAAACAGAAGCATGCAACTATGTTTCCATATTAACACTTGCACTTTTCTACGTAAATAAGTTGCACTTTTCAACATAACAAGTTGCACACTTCTAAAAATACACTATGAGTGCACGGTGCACCCGGATGCATACAAGATCTACCCCTAATGGAACGGTTGTGAGGGAGGAGGGGCACTTTAGGGAGTATAGTAGGAGTGTAATCTTGTGAGATATTTCCTAAAAGTGGGGGTGTTAATAACCTGCGCCAATCTAGAAAGTGGATTTGCACGTGGAAATCCCACATCTCCAAACTGAAATCGGCCCAATGCTAAATCATGTGTTGTTCGGTTTTGGGAATTTTCGTAGGACCCAATTCAAATCATCGTTAATCAATTCAAAATAACCCCCACCCCACCCCACTCCCACTCCCACTCCCACTCCCACCCTCCTTAGTATGGATCTACTCACTCTTTCTTGTACTCTCCCTAGATAATTTTTATGCAACTCTAATCCACTTACCGCCGGCGGTGCTTTCTTGATTTGGTTTTTGGGGGACATTGATTAAGATCAGTGCCTAAACGAAACACAAAGAAAGATCTAATCGTGGGTGGTGATGTTGGGTTGGGAAAATGGGTTCTTGTTGCAGCGTTGAAGAAAATGACCATCTTCAATCACACAACAACTCTTCAACTAACAAACCAGGTTTAACATTCTTGACTCCACCTTTATAGTATTATTCTTCAACTTCTGAATTTTTAAGATTTAAATAACTTCACTTATGTTTTCTTATATATCAAGACGATGACTTAATGGCATGGATTCCTAGGGGACCCTGGTTCAAAGTTCTTCAATGGGTATTGTAATAGGAATGAATTTGGGTTAATTGTGTAGGTTTATGAGAAAAATATGAACAATTTACCTTTATCATACTTAATGAGACTCATTTTGACCTCTTATAACAATCATTTTTGTCTCTACTTAGTCCAAGAACAATTTAGCCATTATTCTCACTAATGATTCTCATTACCTTCCCATTGAAGAATTTGAACCAAACACCCCTTTAATTGCTACAAAGAGTGTGACTGAATCTTGATTTGGCTTGTTACTAGTTACATTACATGTTTGGTCAATGCTGGTAAACTGCACTTGTAAAATGAGTCTAGAAATGTTAAGAGGGAACTAGGATCAATTTTTCAAACTTTTCTAGTTATGCAGATACAATAGATTGGCTCTCTCTCGGGACAAATTTATATTTTATTGATAACACCTTCATAAGATACCTCCCCAGTTATCAGGTGTATCTATATACTCACATCACAGAAAAAATGCATCCTTCTGTTGAAATGCTCTGTGTCATGGTCCCATTGCACATTTAAGGACAAGTTTAGTTTCTAATGCAAAAAGCTGGTTCCCTTTTGTTTAACAATTTCAGGGGGTTCTGTAGGCTCGAGTAACATTGCTATAATTCCCAAAAATGTAAAGGATCTACGTCAAAATCCTGGGAATGGTGATATTGATATCTTCACATATGAGGAGATGAAGTTGGCTACCAAGCACTTTCAACCGAATCAGGTGCTCGGTGAGGGTGGCTTTGGTATCGTCTATAAAGGCGTTATAGATGATAATGTGAGGCCTGGGTATAAGATTACTCCAGTTGCCATTAAAGAGCTTGACCCAGAGGGTCATCAGGGGGATCGAGAATGGCTGGTAATTTGATTTAATAATTGGCGTAATTATTCAAGCAGTATATACCTTTTGTTTCGTTTTTTAGCATGTGGAGTCTAGACTCTAAAACTTAGGAGAATGACAACTAAGCAGGTCACTAGAACTCACACCACAAGCATACATATAATAGTCACTGGATTTCTTGAATTTTCCTTCAGAGATGAAGTAAATTTGCTTTAGTACAATTTTCTTGATTTCTTGCTCTAATTACTGGTGACATTCCTGCAATGCCTTGTTAAGTACTTTTATCAGTTCATTTTGTGTGTCGATTTGTTAACTCCATTTTGTTTCCATGACTATTGACAAATAGAGTGGTGACAAACTGAACAAGGGTCAATGTTTGTTTTGCATTGCTGCTAGAAGCTATATGTTTTTCCAAGATAATCGTACCTGAGGAAATATATTGTCACCGAGCAAGTGTTGTTATGTTGGTTAATATTTTCACATGGAGGAAATATGAATTTGCTTTTATCACAACCTAATTAAAAGGTGTCATTTGCTAAGAGCTACTTATATTCTTGCCTCTATGTTGCAAACGTTTGTTTAGCGATTTTTTTATTTTTTTTTCATTTACGTGTTGAAAATCCTAAAGGTCTTCAAAGGCAGAGAAGGTATTCAGTGCTGATCTTGAAGTGTTCACTTGCAGGCGGAAGTAAATTATTTAGGGCAACTGCGACACCCTAATCTGGTGAAACTTATCGGCTATTGCTGCGAGGGTGACCATAGGCTGTTGGTCTATGAGTATATGGCATCTGGAAGCTTGGAGAAACATCTCTTCTTAAGTGAGTAATATATAGAAAAAATCTCTCATCTGAGGGTAGATTGAGTTTCTCATGACAATTACCTTATACAGAAACTAAGGTTCAGCTTTGTGACAAAGTATTTGAATTTTTCTTGATATATCATGATGATTGACGGCATGTATAAATAAATATGAATAGTGACAAAAGTATATATATATATATGTTTACTCTGTATAACAGTAACAAAAATGAGATTGGAAGATTGCTTCAGGTTTATCTTTTTGCTTTTGATTCGTCTGCAATGAACTAATTCATTTGTTCTGATTTTTTTCGACCTTTTAATGTTGATTTGTGTAGGAGTTCGTGCCACTTTAACATGGCATAAAAGATTGAAGATTGCTTTAGATGCTGCAAAAGGGCTTGCTTTTCTTCATGGTGTGGACAAGCCTATCATATACCGGGATTTTAAGACTTCAAACATTTTGCTCGATGCGGTTAGTTAGTCTCCTTCTTACACCGAAATTCCACGAGTATGTGTATTGCATATATTAAGTTAGGACATTATTTTGATTTTAAGACTTCAAACATTTTGCTCGATGCGGTTAGATTGCTTAGATGCTGCAAAAGGGCTTGCTTTTCGTAATTTAGTGTTCAAGGTGTTCTTTGGTAATTCAAAGTCCATTTCAAGTTTGCATAAACAGCTAAATAGCATAGAAAATCTGCAGGATTTCAATGCAAAGCTTTCTGATTTTGGACTGGCTAGGGTTGGCCCGACTGGAGATCAAACTCACGTGTCAACCCGGGTTATGGGAACATATGGTTATGCTGCTCCAGAATATGTCATGACTGGTGAGTTCTCTTTTTTTTTTTCCTTTTTCCTTTTTTTGATGAGAATCATGACCGGTGAGCCTTGTGATGGAAGGAAAAAACATTGTATGGCTAGTTTTGGATGTCAAACTTTTGAAGATAATAAATTGAATATATTGAATTGGCCTTATTGGATACGCGTTGAATCTGATCAAGAAATGCTAATTGAAAAGTAAAACAATTCCAATGATGTTAATGTTATTTTTGGCTGTTCTGTTCACCGTGAACGAAGTATCTTTCCATAACAGCTACTCCCTCCGTCCTAATTTAGATTGATCACTTTCTGTAAATAGGCGTCCTAATTTAGATTGACCATTTCCTAAAAGAGAAATAAAACAACTTTCTTTACAAAACAATATTCCTTACAAACAACACTTATTTACACCACATGTCTCTCTACTCTACTCTACACACACTAAATCCATTTTACACCATTTAATACTAATAAACAACACTTTTTTTAAAGTTGAAATGACATCCATACCCTTTCACTAAATCCACTTTACACCATTTAATACTAATATTTTCCACTTTTTTTAAAACCTGGATATACAGTATGTGGCCGAACAAAATAAGGACGGAGGTAGTACAATTTTCGCGTCACATGATATAATGGTCTTTATTTTGTTCTCAAGTGTCTACTTGTAACACCTTTATTTTGTTCAGGACATCTGACAGCAAGAAGTGATGTTTATGGCTTCGGAGTTGTCCTTCTGGAGATGCTGATAGGACGGCGAGCTATGGATAAGAGCAGGCCGAGCAGGGAACATAACCTAGTAGAGTGGGCCCGGCCCATTCTGAACCAAGGGAGGAAGCTCGTGAGAATACTGGATCCGAGAATCGAAGGGCAGTACTCGAGTAAAGTCCTTATGAAGGTGGCCAACTTGACATATCAATGTCTCAGCCAAAACCCAAAAGGCAGGCCCCTCATGACTCAAGTGATCGAGATTCTTGAGCCCCTTGTAACAGAAGGAGGAGAGGAGACGGTTGTACAGAATGGTGGTGGCAGCGTCACGCTATATGAAGTTCCGAAAACTCCCAAGGAAAGCGAGCCGATCAATGGAAGGAGTAAAAGTGAGCCTTGCAAGGAGTGTGACCTTTATGATCCTTCTTCTGATACTTTGAAGCTTGAAAGATCGACGTCTCAAGTGTAAACTGTTTTGAAAACATCATGCATTTTCTTCAGCTCTAATTTTGCTTTCTGTGTGTGTACAAGACCTAGTCGAGCTAATCAAAACCATGGTCAAGAGAGGCCCGTTTATTCAGGAACACGCATCAGTCGCCTTTTCTAGCGCATTAACAGGAAAGCCATGGCCAAATAACCCGAGAGTGGCCGCAGTTGTTCATCATTCCTCCCTCCGTTTTCTGGGTTCCGTCGACCAATATCAACGGCGAAGACCTCCAATCGTTATCGCCGTTCGGGTCCTTTACTATCCAAAAGTACAACTCTGTTTTAAGTGTATCTTTCTTTTTCAGTTTAATGTTTCATCTTGTATTAAATTATTTTTAATACATTTAAATGACATCACTAATCATCATCTAAAGCTAAAAGCAACTAATATTGCAACAGGAGATCTAACATCATTTCAGGACACCAATTTAAATTTTTTGAATCGTTTCAGGATGCCATTTTCCTATTTAACTTGGGGTCTCAAGATATTTCCTTGAATATTATTGTTTTTAATTTTATTCTATGATCACAAACCTTTACTCGTGGGTAATTTTTTTAATATTATTGTTCAATTTAATTAAATATAGAAACATAAATACAAAAAATAATTTGCTTCTCACTTACGCATGAAACACAAAAAAAATGTTTAATTTATTACGACTATTTTTGTGAATATTGTTTGCGTAATCTTTATGTTTATTATAAGTTTTGTTTGTTTTTATTATTTATCAAGACATTGTTCATATGCTGCTTAAAATATACACAAACTTTCATGTAAAACATGTTCATACTATGAAATTGATATCAATACATTTATAAGATAATACCAAAACTCTTATAAACTAATACCTATAGCATTTAATGTTATGATCTTAGTTTACAAATGTTATGGTATTAGTTTATAAGTGCAGTGGTAAAAATTTAATGCTATGAACAAGTTTCACCGAATACATACTCTAAAATTTATTATAAATAATACATTTTCTTAATTTTTTTAATAAAAAAGCCAGTGGGCTATCCCGCTAAGCCCGCTACCCGCTATGGGTTAGGTTAAGTAGTTCTCGGCCCAAGTCTGCTGTGGGTTGACCCGCCAAAACTAACAAAAAGATGGGTTGAGGTGGATTGTGGGTTGGCTCGCCCCGCCGGCCCGTTCTGACAGCTCTAGTCTTACGCAAGTGTGCCTCAAATTTTAATTTACATGGACCTATAAAAAACTATAATGAAAATTTTGAAAAATTTATACTCTAAGAACAAATGGTATCATGTTATGAAATATATCATGTTGAATGCTATGTTTTTAAAAAATGGATCGGATAGACAGGTCGGACCGGTCCGACCGCCACCTGATAGTTTTACTGGCTCGCTTTAAGATATTGGACCGGTCGACAATTGACGTGGCCTTGGCCACGAACCACCGAAACGGCGAGAAGCGACGTGACCCGGTGATCGGTGGTTCGCTGGTTCGACTCAATTTGAAAAAAATAAAATAGAGAAGTTGGGAAAGGATTTCGGCTCGCTGACGGTTGCTTCCTCCGGTGGCGATGGCGGCGGGCTCTTCTCTAAATGAAGTTGCAAACACCACAAAAGAAACCACTTTATTTTGCTTGCAGAATGTTAGCCCTGTTCTCCTTCTCTCTGTGGATTGTTATCTGGAGTTGGCGGAGTTTCCTGATCTTTAGGACATGTTCTTCAGACTTAAGACAATGGTTTACATTGTTAATCAGTCTCTGCCTGAAATGCTGACAATTAGTGTTTTCAGAGGGAAAGCTTGGTGGTTAGAGGAGAACGCCATGATGACAGAATTCTCTGGCTTCAGAAGAACAAAACTCAGGATAAAAAATACTGAGTTCGAATGAGTTGGTGAAGAAAAAGATTGCTGAAAGAAAACCTGCCGAAACCGTTGATGTTGCTGGGAGCGGAAATGGAGGTGAATAAAAGGATGGCGATGCTGAAAAGCAAGCTGAGCTGGCTGCTGAGAATGTGCTTGACAATGTTGTTGCTGCTGAGGGCCAATCTGCTGAAGAGCCCAAGAACGCTGAATAGCCGAAGGAAGGTGATCTTCGGATGATCAATTCTACATTTGGAACAATCAGGAATTTTGGACCTCAAGCTCAGGGGGAACGAAGAATAAAGATGAAAGTTCAGCCAGTTTAGACTGATGAAGAGCCAATTCCCACTCTTCCACCCTTTGTTCAGTTTGATGATTTACTTCCCATTGTAGAGAAGCTGAACAAAATGGAGGAGACTGTTGGGGTTATACTGAAAAGTATGCTTTTTACTTTGTATAACCAAATTGAATTTCTTATTTATTTACTAAAATAAATTATTAATCACTGTTGCATTAAATATGAATGAATGTTATATATATTTGTTGCAAACCTGTTCAATAAGTAAGTACGTATTACGTTGTAGTTAATTTGGTGATACCAGATCACAGAAGATCAAATTAACAATTCCTCGTGACCAAGTACAAATTCACAACCCAGATGAAAATGAACAATCCATCATGAAAGGTTGAAGTGTAAGGCTCAGATTGACTTGTCTTGACCAAGAGATTACACTAGTGCATTTTGATGCGCTGAATAGGATCTACATTAGGATAAATTCTTCGGTACTGAATATACAAGAATTAGACCTCAGTGGTTCGTTATTTCTTAATCTCCGTCCCTTAAATAGAATCGTGTGAAATTAATAAATATTGCTTTGACTTATGATGGGAAGAGAATCAATGCGATTCAATACCTTATATCTTGGGCAATATTATTGATTACATGACGATTGCTAAGATTTAATATGGAAAAACGTGTGCAAGTACGACTTGCTTGATTTGTCCCCTTGGTGGGCTCAGAATCTTTATCATACCAAATCTTGCAAGTGGAAATTTATTTTCGGTATGGATAATAATGTTGAGTTGTCTTTACTCAAAGGACAAAGATATTAATTAATATAAAGCCTGTTCAGTGGCTTAATTAATTAGTGGACTAAGATAATCTTAAACACGAGAAACAATGACAGAGAGCCATATTATTGTGAAGTCGTAATGTGGGTTGAGATGGATAGTTCAATATTAATGGGCTTGAATAATATTTTGGCTAAATATTAAAGTTTCATAGCTCATTGGAGGTCCAATTTTAGTTCTCCTAAAGACCCCCCCAAATAGCCCAAATTAAAGTCCAATTAATGAAAATGAGAAGAAAATATTATTTCCTATATTTCCTAGTAATTTTTGAAAATTGTAGGAAAAGAAGAAGAAAGATTTTCTTGAAAAGATTTTTATGGATAAAGATAACTATTCTTGGAATACATGATTATCCCATAAATTTAAGAAATCAAATCTTGATTCCTTTTTCATTGTATTTTTCGAAAAATATGGGATAAAGGGAAGTGGGATTTTTATGAAAAAAATTAATTTTGGAGAAAATAATATATGAGATATATTCAAGATTTCTTGGAGATCAATAAAAAGATTTTCCTCCTTATTTTTCTAGTGAAAAAATCGGCCACCCTTGTCCTATAAATAGGGGACGAATTTGTCATCACCAATGTAATTTCATGTGTTGGAAATATTAGAAATCCACAAAGGTGGTGGCAAAATATTTTATTTTTCTCCTTTATTAAAATCATTCGTGTGAATCCTCCCACCGGAATATGTTCGTGGACGTGGGACATATTTGGGAAGGCTCTTTGGGTTGATCCATCGTCTCAACGGTTGTCTCTACAAGAGGTACGTAATCTCGTAACTCCTTGATTTCGCATGCTTAAGATTTAGGTGGATTACGTGTACGCATGTTCCTTATTTGCTTGTTTAATTATTATGTTGAATTGATTTAGGATTAATTCATGTTAGTAATTAATTGATTAATTTAAATATGTATTTCAATTCATCTCGAATAGATCCAGACACCCCTTATTTCCCAACAGAGACGAGCACCTCGCACAACAACATTCTGGAAACTTTAAGCACTGCTTCAGATGTTGTAGCCCTGGCAGACAAGGTAACCCTTATGTCTACTTCTTTGGGTCAAAGAATTGCATCTTTAGATACAAAACTTTCCGGTGTTTCTAAAGATATATTCCAGACACTTGAGCTGAATTTGCTAAAAAGAATGAGGAGGTGATAAAGAGAGATGTTAAGGACATGAGTGTTTCATTCATAGTCAAGATGATAGACTTGATCCATGAGAATTTTTCTTCTCAATTTGCGACATTATCTGAGGAGACAAGTATGGCGAATAATGTACTGAGAAGAGTTGAAGATGATCAAACCAGCCTTGCTACTGAGTTGAGAGTGGTCAATAAAGAACTATTTCATATGGATAGTACCCTTTCAGAAGTGTTGGCTGCGTATGATGCCAAAAAGGGGGAAAGAAGCAAACATCAAAAGTCAAAAGATGATTTGCATGAGTTGTTGAGAAAAAGAAAGAAAGGTGAAAAAGGAAAAGACCAAGAAATCATTGCTAACGAAGCTGAACATACTGTTGTTGATCCTAAAACGACGGAGCAAGTTGTTGTTGAGAAAAGAAAGGTTGAAACCAGCAAAATTGGTGAGGCCTATGGAATTCTGTTTCCTGCTGCTCCGACTGCTGAAGCTCAAAAGGAAATTCAACAGAAGCCAAAACCTGCTGCCTTTGTTGAAAAGGAGTTAGTCAAGAAAGAGGAAGTCAAGAAGCCTGAGAGACCAATGAAAAGAAAATTGATGCCTAATTTTGAAGAACAAGTTCAGCTTGGTTAAGCTCAGTTGACTCTGAAGTTGAGGAGTTACTGAAATAAGGTTTTGGAAACTATGATGTTGGTAGTTAGAGGTTTCATTATGATTGGCATAATAAGCTGAAGATGATTGAGGTTGAGAAGAAGAAAAAGGCTGCTGCATCTCAATCTGCTCCTGTCTCTGAGTTGTCCAGGAACAGAGAGAAGAAGAAAAACGAAGAAGGGGAGGTTTTCAGAAACTCACTTTCAGAAGGAGAGGAGCTAAGCCAAGTGGAAGGAAATGGGCACACATTGACAAGTGGATGCCGATCAAGCAGAATGACTATTGGGAGGAAGCCAAGAGAGAATTTACATTCAACTATGACACTCTCCAGAAATGGCCCACTAATCCTGACAGAGATGAAGCTTTTCTGGAATTTCTGCTGAGATTCTATCCTGAAAATGTTCAGGAGTGGAGTTACTTGTTCGACAAGTTGGGTTATCAACTTGTGGCACCAGGGCAAATTAGATATCAACCTCCAAGATTGAAGAATGGCATGATAAATGAAGGGTTGATTATTCAGGTAGTCGCTGAACTTGCTAAATACATAGGCCCGACTGGAAATGATCTTGAAACTATTCAGAGGAGGGATGCTTTCAAGAAGAGATACTTTCGACAATTTGGTTTTGAGGCTCCTATGGTGAAATTGAAGAAGAATGAACCTGCCGAAGACTCTCATTTCTGATTGTTGCAATATTTTGTTTCAGTAGATTATGATCCTTTGTATCTTGTACTTAAACTCCTTATGAATGAAATCTACTGATTATGTTTTGCAACAAAGATAATATCTCATTATCTTATTCTGATAACTGTGCTAACCTTTTTATTTTTGTTCTTAGAATCTGGAAACCTGAATAGATGTTAGGTTCATTTTTCACTGTAACAAGAAAGTTTTGGCATCATCAAAAAGGGGGAAATTGTTGGGAGATAAATTTAATAAGAAGATTTTGATTAGATCCCAAAACTCTTAGTATGATATTTATCAGAATATCATGATAGATGAATTCATGTTTCTAATAGGTTAAGATGTTCAGGAAAATCTGCACTATGTATAGTCTGCAGATTTAGTTCAGGATAATCTAGGCCGTGCTCGAATTACTAAATGAAACATAATTGAGGGGGAACTCAATGAATGTACTGAAGATCTGAAGACCTAAAGACCTGAGTCTATCAACCTGAGGACAGAAGGATTGAATCAAGAGTCTTGAACAAATTTTGAAATAAATGTTATGAATGAAGATCTTCCAGACAAAGAGAATGTAGACTTAGTGTCTATCATTCGAAGCCTTTAAGGAAGTCCTTCACTCAGTCCAGTTGACTATAAAGAACCGTTTTGTTTGTCTTTGATCAACTCAATTTCGGAGCCAATCAGAGAACGCCAACAACGTACGATCCTGACATTGAAAGGGACAACTCACTGAAAAGGTCAAACCTGAAATGTTTCAGTCTGCAGATCGTGTGTAAGGGCGATTTCAATGCATGTTACCCAAACAATGCAAGAGCTTGTTGAAGACTTAAAATAGTCGTTTTACACATACCAAAAGAGGAAACTCAAGATGTTATCTTTTCAACGGATAATTTTTCAAGAGTGCCTCAAGAGTTGCCTATAAACATTGAAGGCCTTGGTCACAAACAAAGTTACGAGAAATCAAACAACTGAAGAGCTCAAGCATATTCAAGTTTACTTTGAAACACTCGAACCCCAAAGATTTCTTAAGTGTTTCTTCTTTAAAGAGAGCTCACTCACTAAGCCTATTATATTGCATACATCCAAAGCTTAGTCAGAGATATCCTGTCCTTGTTATTTATCTTATTCTAACAGATATCTTAACCTAGTTGGAACCAAAGCAAACCCCAGAACCTTAAGTGTTAGGAAGTTGAGAAGTTTGTGTTTGAGAGTTGAAGTTAGTAAGCTGAGCATGTTCAGTCTGAAAGCTTGTAGTAGTTGTCGTTCTAAGTACTAGGACTCAGGAAGTAGTTCCTAGGGAACAAATCACCCTAGAGAGGTTGATTTATTCAGTACACCTTAGTACTATAAAACAAGCGGATTCCAGTGTTGAAGGAATTCCCTTGCTGATTAGGGAAAGTGGATGTAGGAGCTTGAGTCTCTGAACCACTATAAACTTCTGTGTTGTTTACCTTCTGTTCTGCATTTCATACTGCATATTTTCACTGAAGGCATTCAAAGGCTTTTATCATTCAGACTGATACCAAACCACTGAGTATTGCATTAACTGAATCACAACCTTAATCACAATTTTATGAACTAAAGAGCAAGGCATTTTTCAGTAAGTAAAACGAGTATAAACTTAGGGCCTGCACTTTCCGCACCCTCGTAGCTAGTGTAGATAGCTACCAAACTGAACATCTCCCCTGAGCATTCAGTAAGTTCGTTATATGTGCAAAACTATTCAGGATACTTTCACTCTAACTCAGTTGGGCTTATATGTAGTATTGAAAGCTACTCAGTGTTCACTTCTTAGTAGACTTGAACTCATGGTGTTTGTGCGTCTCAGTGCTTAAACTCAGTATATCTGACTCACTGATCAAAGGTTTTAAATAAAAGTTTTGAAAAACTATACACATGTAACCCCCCCTCCCCATACACTTGTGAGACTCGTTACTTGGAACCAGCAAACCCTAAACTTTAAAATATAAATAATAGATAATTACAATGCAATATTATCTCCATCATTCTCTCCCTCTTAGAAAAGATTCATCCTTGAATCTGCATGAATATTATCTCCTGCTGTTGTAATAGAGTCGACAACACGCTTATCTCCAACTCCAGGGAAAGCAAAATTAATTAACTCCTCAAGAAACCTGACGTCAAAAACATTTGCGGTACTTACGTGGCCCAAAGTCTTGAGACTATAGGGAAGTAAATATTCTCGAGAGGTGACAAAATAGCTATCATTACCTATGAAAAATAATAGCTATTAAATTTAGGCCCACAATTAAATTCCTCCAAGTTTTGAAAAAATTGTCCATGCCCAAATCCATTATTCTCATTTGTGTGAGGCCCAATCTCTTCTTCAATAGTTGGGAACAAACCATTTGGACTATTAAAATTAAATGGCCCAATCTGACTGTTTGTTATATGTTGAGGCCCATCAATATTGTCACCAAGTCCAACAGTATAATCACTGGGCCCAAAATGATTGTAAAAGGGCCGTAACAACGCTGCATAGGGCACAGGCTCATGAAAGTCGTCGCTGCCATCATCATCTTCAACGGTGGCAAAATATTGCAGCACGGCGCGACCATTTCTCGCATCGGGCCACGACGTTGGCTGGGAGACAGTGGTGGCACCGCAACAGGAGTGGGTGATGGAGAGGGGTGCCGGCGCGTCAGCGCCCAAAGTGGGCTTCTGTGCGAAGATTGAGCGGTATATGGTTGGTTGGTTGGACTCATTTGACGACATGAGTGGAGTCGCGATGGTCATGTAGCGGGTGGTTATGGATCGTTAGGTGTTGATGGCGGAGGTTGAACTGTGGAGTAATGGTGGTGATTGAATAACGAGGTAAACAGGCTGTGTGACAGGGGCTGGATTTGGTGGCGGTGATGTTGCGACGGCAACCGGGGCTGTTAAAACTGGAGATGTTAGTGGCAACGCCGCCGGAAAATCTAGTGTGTCTCGTTGGTAGTAGCTATCAAAAATTCCATCAACAGCGACATCCAATTGAGACCCTCCTCCGTATCGTAGTCTAGTGTCATCATTGATATTCCCACATAATCGTTATGACTGTATCATAGTCTAGTGTCATCATTGATATTCTCACAGAATCGTTACGACTCTAATACACACCGATGCAGCCGAGAAGACGTGATACAATGGGCAATGTTCAACCTTACGAGATAATAGTCTCATTTTCATAATATATCAAAAACTATTTTACAATGTTCCTAAGATGTTTATTTATAATCGATAAACTAGGGTTTTAGGCTTGTAAGCCCTAAAAGTCTGACCCATTAACAATTATTTAAAACATAAATAAAACCCTAAACTATAAAATATAAATAATAGATAATTACAATGCAATATTATCTCCATCATTCACTTTATGAGACAAAATACGAAGATGTATTGGTTCCGAAAAAAATGTAATAGGTGCATATGAGACCTTGAAATAATTGGTTAGGCGAAGTGCAATTGGTGCATATGAGACCTTGAAAATTTACTAGAAAAATTGATATGATTCAAAATTTTATACCATTAGATTCATGAACTCATACATTACTCATCATTGTGAATTCAATTCTCTAAATTAAAAATTTTATGTAATTACCACAATAAGGGTGTGTTTTACAACACTTAAAACAGCTTTCAGAAGCACTTAATTTCAAAAGCTGTGAGAGGGATCTTTGAAAATAAGTGCTTTTGGAAGCTGTTTTTAGTGTAAACACCCCCTAAAGCAATCTAGAGTTTTCTTTTATAGAAAGGGGCAATTACTCTTAGGTGCCATTTATAAAGCACCTTTACTCTAAGGTTTACTACTTTTTGTCATTACTCCAAGGTGCTAAAATTAGATCAAAATATCTAAATTACCCTTATGTATAAAATAATATGCAGATTTTAAATTTTAATTTTTTTTAATTTTTTGCGCTCAATTTTTTTTTAAATTTTTTAAATTTATCTGTCCTTTTATTAAAAAAAATTCAGAAATAAAATATTAGCCAAAAAAATTTGCATATTTTAGATTTTAAATTTACTAGTTTTTTAATTATTTGTAATTTTATTTAATTAATTTTTTTAGTATTGGTCAAAAAATTATGCACACCCCATTTTTTTTAATCATCTGTCGTACCTATCATTACACGTATTGCTTCAGCACTTGGTCCTGTGGTAGGAGTTGATGAGCGTACTCGAAACCAAACTATGTGTCACTATGCTCGGGTACTCATTGAATTGGACCTCCTTAAGGAAAAGGAATTTAACATTATGTATGAAAGGTCCGGTCATTGCTCGATTGCTTCAGTGAGATATGAGCAACATCCAGAATTTTGCTCTCATTGCCAGTTTGTGGGTCATTCTTTGGATAACTGTCGTTTTCTTGGACGAAACCCACCAGATGATAAGCCGGATGACAACTCGAAACCTCCTCCTCGAGGCCCGGGAAAGGATAGACAGAAGAATTGGGTCAGAAAGGACTCGACGGCTTCTAAAGAAGTATCTGCTCAACATGGGAAGGAAACGACGAAAATAGGTACTTCGGGCATAGTAGAAGACATAGAACTACGAGACAGTGGGGAGGAGCTACCTCCCTATGATGTTATTGTTTCAGTGAATGAGAAGATTATACGGCACGTGGACTGACAGTTCACAGATTGTCCAGGACACATTTTTACCCGAACAGGAGAAGACACAGGATGACCTGGACTGACAATTGCCAAAGAAAATAGCTTCGCTGGATCGGGCCGTTTCGGCCTCCCCTGAGCTTGCTACTACTAACTCCTTCAAGAATCTGGGCGGGGGCACTCCAGCTTCGGACTTAGATTTTACAGCCTCTACTACCTCCACTAGATGGCCAGACATGTTAGATGAAGATACTGAGAAAGATCTGGGGGTAGAGAAGTCTGGGCAAAACATAGAGAACACGATTACTCCGACAGAACACAACATAAATTATCAGACGGTGCTAACTCCAGCCGAACAGCGCTACTTTGAGGCCTCTGGAGGCAAACTGTCTCCGAAAGATCCCTTGGGCAAGTTGATCAAAGCAAAACTAAAAGGGGCCCGAACGGAAGATAATAAGAGAAGGCAGGATTACAATACACGCCTGAAAGCAAAGAAGATACATGAAGCCCTAGATGCCTCCCTAGATGGAACTACAACTGCTCTAAACTGCTAGTCTCATTTGTTTTAATGTACCTTTTGATTATATGGTCACTTTTGGGTCATAAACACTCTCTTCTTGTTCGGGTCACTTTTGGGCCCACCCATTTTCTTTTCATTTTTATAAATCTGCTTATTCCCCAATTCTTTTTTGTTTTAAAGTTGAGGGGAATCGATGTAGTTATATGATGATTGCATGACTGCCGATATTTGTAACTTGTGGTGGATACAACACTTAATGGTATTTGTTAACACGTACACACGTCATAAATCTACATTTGCTAATCAAAGATCGATGAAAACGAACACACAAAAGATGCAACATTGTTCATTGGTAGAAAAATAATATGCACCCAATTTGATAATCAAAGATCGATGAAAATGAACACACAAAAGACGTCAATTTGCTCGTGTTCATCTTAATCGAGTCGATCACCTCCACCAGGATCCTCGCCCGAGTCGACTCGTCGCATGACTATTCAACTTGGAAGAGGTTATCGAACTCGGGGACGCCGATTGCTCACCGGATCCCGCGCGAATAATCCCCATTCGGATTGTAAAAAGCCCTAACATCTTACCATTTTATCGACCCGATCTGAAACAAATGAGTGAAGAACAGGCATCACGACATCCACCCACAGTATACAACATAATTTGATCGATATGTGCTGCATAATTTGAATGACAATTTGATCGATATGTGCTGCATAATTTCTCCAAAACTTTCGCTGCATAGATCGTTGGTGGGGAAGATATTTTTAGTAAATAAATCATTGACTTAATTATATTAAGATGACTGATTATTTCTCTAATTTGTTTAGATGATTGTAAGAAAATATATAAACCATTGCATTAATTATATTAATATGACCGAATTTTAGGATATTTTCCTAATATGATATTTTGTGTGTAAAAGGGTGTAATTGTCTAATTTTGCACTTAAGAGTATTACGAAAAAATGCTAGCACCTAATAGTAATAGTTGTTGATAAATAACACTTTTAAACAATTTTCCCTTATAGAAAATTCACAAAGAATTAATGAAAGATATTACATTAGTATTTAGATGGGTGAAAAAAAAAGATTTGTAAGACATAAATCCAATTTAATTATATTCATAAATCATCTTATATTATTAACAAAAAGTATTATAGAAAATAATAATCGATGCGCCCACCTACCATCTGCAAACAAATATTATAAACGGAAAATTTTGAAAGTGGGTGCAATATCAACACAATTTTCAACAGTTCCTATCCAAATAGTGCTCCATTTAATTAAAGTTGGTGCAGTAATTACCCTCGCTCCTCCTCAAAACCATTTGTTGTTTCAACCATAAAAGAACATTTGCAGAAGGTTTGAAGGATTTTTCAATTTTCAGTCTCTCTCCTCTTTCTTTTAGTGGCTTTCGAGTTCTAAAAGGTAGAAATCTTGTTTTTCTAGGTGTGTTTTTTCATCATATGTATGTCTAATTTTGGAATATACGTGCTAAATTAATTTTTGATTTATCAAAGATTTGATTGTTGTGTCGTGTGTGTATATTACATCCAATCACAAAATATTTTGTTTGCTGAATTTGCATGATCTAAATTCTTATTTATTTTTTGTGGATATATCTTCTCATTTTTCTGTAGTTGCGTCAAAATTTAATCGAAGAATACTTTTGGAGTTTTCTTCTTCTCTTGATTAACGATTTTGCCCCAAGGAGGGTTTCATGATGGAGGCAAGACTAATGAGTATGGATCCTCAGGCCTCTCCTTACCAGATCATGAACTGGCCTACTCGATCAGATGGCCAATTTGATCCAGTCGGGTTTGCTGCTCTTTACAATGAATTCCTGGTTAAGGGAAACATCATAGAGATCTTCAAGATGGCTGAAGTCAAGAAAAGGTTGTATGACATCTTCGCGATTCTAGAGCATCTTCGAGATCAAGTCTGAGCAAGATCAGAAGACCACTGCTCATTGTCTTCTGATTTGCTGTGTTGTGTCTTTCTATTTGTTTTTCCCTTTTAAAGTGTTTTGGTTTCATCAAAAGGGGGGAATTGTTGGGAAATTTATAGATTTGATGAAAGTTCAAAAAGCACATGTAATAGACCAGTTGAGCATGTTAGTCAACTGATGAATATGATAGGAAAATATTTGAACATGTTAGTTAGCTGATGCATTAGAATATATCATATATTGAGGGGGAACTCAATATATTAGTCTAACTGTCAAAGAAGATCAGAAGAACTGAAGAGCAGAAGATCCGAAGACATCAGGACCTAAAGACCAGCTCAAGACCAGTTGTTGATATACCAGCAGTGTAGTAAGATTGTTGCAAAGACAATCTTACGTAATACTCAGATCAGATCAGCTTGGGTACTGATCTGATGATCAGATGGGTTTGAGGACAGTTGACTTGTTCCAGAGTCAAGCTTAAGTCAGAAACACATAAAGAATATATTATCAAGTCATACTAGGATCAGGCCAGAAGAATTATCAGAAAAGGTTCTAATAAGTGCCGTTTTAGTGTACTTATCTACCAACCAGAGATCGACACGTATGCACTTGAACTGACAAAGCAAGATACGAAGTATCATGGTCAAACGGCTAGAAAAAGGACACATTTGCACGCTCAAGGCATGGTCGTCCCTGCTAACATCACTTCATATCTGCCCTCCGATATAAAATATACTGAAATTCAAAATTCTCTCCAACGACTCTTGGATTTCAGACTCTATAAATATGGGATGAGTCCTTCAGAGTTAGTTACGGAAATTATCAAGCATTCAAACTTTCAAGCATTTCCGCAAGAACACTCAAGAAACTCAAGCATATCTTCAAGTGTTCATCCCACATCCATCTTAGCAGAATTATCCTTCATAGCTTTAGGATAAACACTTGTTAGGGCTAATTCCTAATTGGAAAACACAAAAAAAATCTTCCCAAAGAGATCCTGTTATGTTAGTTTGTTAGGAAGTTTATAAGTTAGTAGATCTAGCTTGCATTCTAGGATAGAGTGAGAACTCAGTAAACATCTGATTGTATTGTGTTGCCAAACGCAAAAAACTAAAATGATTGTTAGTAAGCCCGCTGCTGATAGGGAAGAGGGGACGTAGGAGAAATTCTCCAAACCATTAAAAAAATATTGTGTGTTGTTTACTTGCTTTACACTTACCACTTTGTCAAACAACATGCGTAAACTTAAGAAGTGATCAGATCAGACAACACTTCTTCTGATCAGATTAGCTAGGTCGTTTGCCTACTAATTTTGTTAAAACCTTAAGTCTGTTTTACTAAGAGTTTTTTCACACGGGTTAACTGCTTCCGCACATCAGCTTGACTGATAGACGTCCAACTGATAAGCTTCCGAGCTGTCAGTAGGTTGGATATCAGACTGAGTAGATTCCACTTTGCACTCTACAACACTTTTCTGATTATCACGTTGTACACAAAAAGATTTTGAAAGTCTATTCACCCCTTCCCTCTAGACTTTCCACTCACGAATCCCGTTCAGGCCTTCACTACATACCTTCTAATACTTTACTGCATAACCAGTAATACCTTTCTACATATTCAATGATACTATACTGTTAATCTAGTGATATAACTTGTTTTATTTATGTGAAATAATGTGCTTATCTGCATACTTGTATAATTTAATTGATAACTACCTTGCATGCAACTTGAATTAGTAAATGATCCAAAGACAATTTCAACTTAAAAAAAATATAATCAATAAATATTATTGAATTCACTTAAGGGATGCTATTGTGAAGATGCTAAAATTTCTTAGAGATGTGAAATAGAAGATAATAACTTATGGGATGCTAGGCTTGGCATGAAGGTGACTGTTGGCTACACCTTCTGATCAACAAGACCCGATATCAAAAAGCAACGTGAGTAATCTTATTACGTCTTGGTATAATCTACAACTTTTACGCCAAATGAAACGTAGAAGACAAGACCGTCTTGAACGACCATCATTAAAGGATGATGTTCCAGATCTGATGTATGAGTAATTATGTGTGTCTGCATTAAATTGCATATGACTGTTATGAATAAAGTACGAGAAGACCTTTCATGACATAATATTTGTTTATTATATCTTGGTCTAATTTGATTACTCAATTGGCACATGTCTCATGATGCTCATGCTAATATTTTTTAGATGAGCATAATAGCACAAATTGCAGCTAGAGGGATGTCCTGCCGCTAAATGTTGCTTTAAAATAAATTAAATAAATAAATACTTTTGTATTAAAGTCCATGAATTCCGCAATAATGTAATATGCAACTCTGGTATCTTATTAATAGAATAATATATTTTGTTTCTATGCCACAATGTCTATGACAGGCGACGTGGAATTTATAACATTTGTACCCTTAAATATGATGGATTTCCACATGGACAGGTCGTTCATCGTTTTCGGATGATGCCGAGGTCGAGGGAGTGACATATTAATTCATGAAGAAAGATGCATCAGACTTAGCCCTTACTAAATCGAAGATATCGAAAATCCTCCTATAGATCTACATCAGATTTGATAAAATTTGTTTGTATATTATTTCCTTGTACTTGATTACTATTCTTTTGTATGGATTATACTACTTCCTTGTAATGATAATTTAGAATGATCTATAATGATATGCTTTTCATGAGTGAAAAAAAAATCCTCTTGAATATATATTATACACCGTTAATCAACAAAATTGAGTTGCCATAATATCATTTTTTGACATGGTATCAGAGCCTTTGGCTCACGCCCATGTCCTAGGCATGTTGGGGAATTAATTGTCCGGATCTATTCGGGATGAATATATAAATACAAATTTAATTCTAACAATTATTACTAGCATGAATTAATCCTATATTAATTCAACTAATAATTCAACAACAAATCATGCATATAAACAAGCCACATAAAATCTACGCATGCGGAATTGGTAGGAGTTTACGTGAACTAACCTCTTGAAGAGACAACCGTTGAGAAGATGGATACCCGTTCACACGAACAAACCTAAAGAGCCTTCTCAAAGTATTTCCACATCATTGTTCAACAATCCGGTGGAAGGATGCTCGCGAACAATTAACAAAAAGAAAAATAAAATTATGTTGCACCACCTTTGTGGATTTCTAATTTTTCCAACACATGGAATTGCACAGGGGATGAAAAATTCATCCCCTATTTATACTTAAGGGGTTGGACAAAAATTGTGTGGAAAATAAGATGGGAAAATCTTTTTCTTGATCTCCAAGAAATCTTGAATATATCCCATATATTCTTTTCTCCATAATTAAAATATTCCACAAAATCTCACCTCCTTATTTTATGGTATTTTTGAAAAAAATGAAGGAGTAGGAATCCAAGATTTGGATCTTCTTGAATTTATGAGATATTCTTGTATTCCAAGAATACATATCTTCCATAATATCTTTTCAAGAAAATCAAGAAAATCTTTAATTTCCTTATTTTATCTAAATTTTCGAAAATTGCTTAATAAATAACCAAGTGGGAGATTTCATGAATTTAATGAGATAATCTTGTATTCCAAGAATACTTATCTTAATTCCATAACAAATTCAAAGAAAATCGTTTCTCCCGTTTATATTTATTATTTTCGAAATTTATAGGAAAATTAGGCAACAATAATTTATTTTATTTTAAACATCTTTTTTAGTTATTGGACTTTATCTTTGGGCTACTTGAGGGGCCTTTAGGAGAATTAAGATTGGACCTTCCAATGGACCTTGAATTATCAATATTGAGCCACAATATTATTCAAGCCCATAAATATTAATTAATCTCACTACATAATTAATATTGCACTATCCATCTCAACCCATATTACAGTTAATATGACTCCCGGTTATTATTTCCCGTGTTTAAGATTATCTAGTCCATTAATTAATTTAAGCCACTGAATAGCTTCATATTAATTAATATTTTTTTCCTTGGAGTAAGGTCAGCTCAACATTATTATCCATATCGAAAATAAATTCCACTTGCAAGATTTGGTATGATAAAACTTCTGAGCCCACCAAGGGGACAAATCAAGCAAGACGTACTTGCACACGATTCTCCGTATTAAATCTTAGCAATCGTCATGTAACTAATAATATTGCCCAAGATATAAAGTATTGAATCACATTGATTCTCTACTCATCATAAGTCAAATCAATAGTTATTAATTCCACACGATCCTATTTAAGGAACGAGGATTAAAAAATAACGAACCACTGAGGTCTAATTCTTCTATATTCAGTACTGAAGAATTTTTTCCTTTTGTAGGTCCTATTCAACGCATCATAATGCACTAGTGCAATCTCTTGGTCAAGACAAGCCAATATGAGCCTTATACTTCAACCTTTCACGATGGATTGTTCATTTCCATCTGGGTTGACTTTTGGTTACAAGAGACTGTTAATTTAATCTTCTGTGATCTGGTATCACTAAATTAACTACAATGTAACACACACTATTTATTGAACAGTTGTGCAGTAAATATATGTAACATTCAATCATATTTAAGGTAACAGTGATAAATAATTTATTTCAGCAAATAAGACAGAAATTCAGTTTGGTTATACAAAGTAAAAGCATACTTTCCAGTATAACCCCAACAATCTCCCACTTATACTCAAAGTCTGCTTTTAAGTATACTACATCATATCTCATGTTCCACGTGACATCTAATGTCACCTACATGAACCTAATAATATCTCTCCCACTTATACTCAAAGCAGATTGGCAACGCTCTTGACACCCATTCCTTCCACATGTCTCTCGAATGTATTCTGAGGCAGACCCTTTGTGAAAGGATCAGCTAGGTTGTCTTCCGACGCGATCTTTGCCACCTCTATATCTCCTCTCTTAACGATTTCTCGTATAAGATGGTATTTTCTTTCAATGTGTTTACTGGCCTTGTGGGCTCTTGGTTCCCTTGAATTTGCAACTGCTCCGACATTATCACAGTAAACCGTGATGGTGCTGGGCAAATCCGGAACTACGTCCAAGTCCACTAGGAATTTCTTGAGCCAAACCGCTTCCTTCGCTGCTTCACAAGCAGCTACATATTCGGCTTTCATGGTAGAATCTGCAATGCATTTCTGTTTAACACTTCTCCATGTCATGGCTCCTCCCCCCATGCAAAACACACTACCCGAGGTATAATTTATGGAATCTAAGTCTGATTGGAAATCCGAGTCCGTGTAGCCGACGGGAATCAGACTGTCTAATTGATAAACCAACATTCTATCCCGAGTTCTCTTAAGATACTTCAGAATGTTTTTAACTGTAGTCCAATGTTCTTTCCCTGGGTTACTCTGATATCTTGCTACCATGCCTACGACAAAGCAGATATCTGGTCTCGTGCACAACATTGCATACATAAGACTTCAGACAGCCGAAGCATAGGGAACACCTTTCATGTCATCTATCTCCTTTTGTGTCTTAGAGCACATTTCCTTGGATAGATGGATTCCATGTCTGAAGGGTACAAAACCTTTCTTGAAATCTTGCATGCTGAATCGCTTCAAGACAATATCTATGTATGAAGCTTGCGATAAGCCTATCATCATTTTCTTACGATCTCGAGTGATCTTGATTCCAAGGCTGTGACCGGCTTCCCCTAAGTCCTTCATATCAAACTGTTTTGATAGACATGCCCTTACATCCGATAACACCTTTACATCATCTCCGATGAGCAGAATGTCGTCCATGTATAGTACTAAGAATACCAATGCAGTTCCGACATACTTTTTATACACACAACTCTCGTACTCATTTTGATAGAACCCTAAGACTTTATAACTTGATCAAAACATTGGTTCCAAGCACGGAATGCTTGCTTTAGTCTGTAAATGGACTTCTTGAGCTTGCAAACTAGATGTTCTTGGCCTTTTTCAATGAAGCCTTCGGGTTGTTGCATATAGATCTCTTCTTCAAGACTTCCGTTAAGGAAAGTTATCTTGTCATCCATTTTTCAGATCTCAAAATCGAGATGCGCAGCTATCGACAAGAAAATATGGATGGACTTAAGCATGGCTACAGGAGAAAAGGTTTCCTCATAATCGATCCCTTCTTTCAAAGTGTAACCTGTTGCCACAAGTCTAGCCTTGAAGGTCTCTACCTTCCCGTCCGATCCTCTTTTCCTCTTGTATACCCACTTTCATCCAATGTGTTTGACCCCATTGAGTGGTTCGACTAGCTCCCACACCTTATTGTGATCCATATAACCCATCTCAGCTTCCATTACTGTTTGCCAAGAATCCGCATCTTTGTCTTGGATTGCCTCATTGTATGTCCACGGGTCCGATTCATCTTCACTGGGGACCAAGTCCGATGACTCTCCTATTCCCATGAATCTCTTGGGCTATCTAACAACCCTCCCACTACGACGAGGTTCCGGTTGTGTAAGTGTGTTGCTTGGTATGTCAACTTGTACAGTTGGCATTGAGGTAAGCCCTCTTAGCTCGTCTAAGGTAATCTTTAATGTTAATGTATGGCAATACACTTATTTAAATATTATGTTTGATTGTTTGCATTTATTCATGCAAGTGTTCTCATGAGTCACTGCTGTCATTGAGGTTGTGAGAACTCAGATGACTTAAGCATGATTCTCAAATGGCCCCGATCAAGGATCATCAAGAATGAGATATTGATGATGCAATGGAGATTGGTGTGCGATCTGCATCATACTCTTAGAGAGTGTAGTAAGATCTCACTTACTACGAGATACTAGGTATCTCATGATGGATGCACAAATACCTTAGAGGGTATTGGTATACCCATCCGAAAAACCGTTTGATGGATTTTCACTATATGTGTCTACGAGTGTCTCGGTTAGTGGGAGCGATGTGATACTCCTTTGACTTGAGGTCAATACGCACGACATGTGTGGGATGATGAACTATGACCATGACCGACGCTTGCACCCGTCTGTGGGTAGATATGGCTTGAATTGTGTTCATCACGAAGTGCTGTGCGTGGTAGTTGAGCCAAGAATATGATTCATTCCTCAATGTGGATTTAGAGAGAATACTCATCTTCTCATCATAATTGGATCAAAGTCACCGGCCGATGCACGTCAACTTAGACTTCGTGGCTAAGTGTGACATACATGATCAATTAGTGATTAGAGATAATATGATTAAGTTATTTGAATAGACACTTCATCATTTCAAGACTTAATCGAAGTATTCGCGAATGAAATGAGGAAATCGTAATAGCCCATGTTTCAATTACAAGTAGTTGCACGTTTCTCGCAACGTACCTCAAATATTGAGAATGTCTGATTTATTGTCTAGGGTTCAATTAAGACCGTTAGTTTGACTAATCGCTCGATATATGAGGGCCTATGGGTCACACAACAAGTAGTTCCCTTTTACGGATTATAGTTGGTTGATTAAATGTTAAATTGGATTTAATATTTAATTTATGGAGAATTAATTAATAATAGATGAATTTATAATTAATTATTATTAATATTTAGTTAAATTGGATTTAATTAAATAGGATTCCCAATAATAATATATGGAATATTATTATAGGATTTAATATATATGGAATCAAATCCGTAGAGATTTGATATACATGAGAATTAAATCCGTAGAGATTTTATGTATGAGAAATAAATCTAAGAGATTTATTTTATAAGATTAGGGATTTTATTTCCTAATCAGGTTAGCTTAAGATTTAAGCTGGCCTCTCCTATATATATGAGATCTTGGGAATTCACAAACAATGTTAATTCATATTTTCTCCATAAAATCTAGAATAGGAATTTTCCCAGCAAATTCCATCTCAGATTCAACGCTGGCAAATCTGTGCAAGTCCGTGAATGGGGATTATGTGGATACCATAGTAGAGAAATATGCGTACGATTTACTGTAAGATTTCTCTTTATGTTTATACGTATTCAATTATGCAATTACGTGTTCGTTGTTGGTGAACTGTTTATTTCCGCTGTGCATGTATTACATGTTTATGTGCCTCTAAATTCCAACAGTGGTATCAGAGCTTCAGGCTCTTGATTAATTGCTTGATTGAATTAATTTATTTATAAAAAAATTTAATCGGATGGTACGGTTTTGTAATTGACCGCACCATATAATTTGCTATATGTTGGGGGCATGTTTATTAAATAAACACACCCCTCCTTTTTTGTCCTGGTTCGTCCTGGTTTGTAATTGACCGCACCCATCACATCACCTTTTAGGGTTTTCCAAAAACCCATAAATCGGCACCCCAAATTCGCCTCCTTCCGTCGCTGCGCTGGCGGCGGTGCCCGACGATGCGTCGCTTGAGATGGAGATTAACCACCACACCTTGCAACGCCAGTGTGGACACACTTGGCCATGCGTGACGGAGGAGCTGTTCGTCTCCTCCTCTCCACCTTCGTCTGCAACAACCGCGATGCGGTATGGCTCTTGGGCGGCGGCGATTCGTCGTCGTCGTCTTAGAGGAGTCAATCGTGACTAGGGCTTGTAGCGACGATGACAACTGAGTCTCCCTATCCATCGCTTGGAGCGATTAATCAAACGCAGACACCAAACGGTGGCGGTGATTCACCAGCGCGGTTCGAGCGACGCGGTGAGATTCGCCTGCCCTCGAGCTTGGCGGCGACGATTCACTGCACGCGCGACGTTGTAGCGGCGGTCCATTGCTTGGTTTGAGTTGCTCTAAGCGACGATGATCCGAGTTGTGTCACTGTGTTTGTTTTCGCTTGCCGCTATGTTAACCAGTTTCTGGAATTTTTGCTTCTTCGTTGTTCTTCGATATTGGATATTGAATGATGATGAATTGAACAAACTGGAAAAGGTGTAACTTGATTGGATTTGGATTTTGGGTTGCAGATTGGATCTGTGGGATTGAACGGTGATGTGAGGAGGGCTGTTTTGCAAAATTATTTTGAGACAAACCCTCCCGTGCAATTTTAGAAATTTTCACCTGAGCCCCAAAATTTTAATAAATTAAAATAGTTTTAATTTAATAATTATTAAGGGCTAACGAAGTTGGACTTGAAACACGTTTATTAGTTGGACTAATGAAACCTAATTAATTGGATTAATTAAGGATTTAAAAAAAATTTATTAGTTGGACTAATAAAAGGCTAGATTAATTGGATTAATTTAATTGTTTTAATAATTATTGAATTTAAAATTAGATTTTGAAATTAATTTGATAAAGTTTTAATAGATTATTAAATTCCCACTTGGTTAACGAAATTTTAATTAATTCGTTAACGCGTTTATAGTCCGCATTATAACTGTTTGGGTAGGTGGCACCCAATAAGATTTAAGTTGGGCCTCTCCTATATATATGAGATCTTGGGAATTCACAAACAAAGTTAATTCATATTTTCTCCATAAACTCTAGAATAGGAATTTTCCTAGCAAATTCCATCTCAGATTCAATGCTGGCAAATCTGTGCAAGTCCGTGAATGGGGATTACGTGGATACCATAGTAGAGAAATATGTGTACGATTTACTGTAAGGTTTCTCTTTATATTTATACGTATTCAATTATGCAATTACATGTTCGTTGTTGGTGAACTGTTTATTTCCGTTGCGCATGTATTACGTGTTTACGTGCCTCTAAATTCCAACAAATCTCACTTTTGGGCTTTCTATCGTTCATATAGTCTTCTTCCAAAGTGCGTACTGATTACCACCTTTTAATCTTCGGGACCATAGAACATGCACCATTTCGTTCCTTCGGGGTACCCTATAAACAACCTTAATTATGATCGTGGATCCAATTTACCGGCTTCTTTGTCCAACACGTATGCCGGACACCCCCAGATTCTCATGTGTCTTAAATTGGGCTTGTGCCCTGTCCACAACTCTTTAGGGGTTTTGGGAACCGATTTGGATGGCACCAGGTTTAGAATGTAAGTCGCTGTTTCCAAGGTGTGACCCCAAAATGATTTGGGTAGATCCGCATAACTCATCATTGATCTGACAATTTCTAAAAGAGTTTTATTTCTTCGTTCTGCAACCTCGTTTTGTTAAGGGGTTCCGAGTGCAGTCAACTGGGATACAATCCCTTCGTCTGACAAGTAGTTCAAAAATTCATCCCTGAGGTATTCGCCTCCACGACCAGATCGTAGAGACTTGACACGTTTTTCCCTATGATTCTCTGCTTGAGTCTTAAATTCCTTGAATTTATCAAAGGTCTCAGATTTATGCTTCATAAGGTAAATGTATCCATATCTTGAGTAATCATCGATAAAAGTAACGAAATACTCATAACCTCCCCTTTCTTTGATTAACATTGGACCACATACGTCAGTGTGAACGATTTCTAACACTTCTTTGGCTCTATTTCCCTTGGCTCCAAATGCCCTCTTGGTCATTTTACCCTCCAAACATGATTCGCTGGTTGGAAATGGTTCAACCCGGAGTGACTCCAATGAACCATCTTGAACCAACCTTTGTATCCTCTTTGAATTAATATGACCTAGTCTTAGATGCTATAGAACTGTTTCGTTCACATCTGCTGAATGTTTTCTTTTATTACTCGAAGCAGTCGATGTGTTATAGGATGCATTTCGTGAGTGGTGTGCACAATTAATTGTATAGAGATTATTCGAAAACGTTCCATGATAGATAAACTCATTATTTAGAGCAATGGTAACAACATTATTAAAAGTAACCGAATATCCATCAAGAAAAAGTTTAGAAACCGAAATTAAATTCTATCTAAAACTGGGAACGTAAAGAATATCTCTTAAAATTAAAATTTTGTCTCCAAACAAAAACTGCACTTCTCCCATCGCTTCAAATTTGCTACTCAGAAGACATCAAAGGTGATGATGATGAGGATCTCACTCTCACTAAGTTGCCGGGTCCGCTTGAACCCCTGTATAGTGAAACAAACATGATTAGTGGATCCCGTATCCACTACCCATAAATGGGAAGCATACACCGCCAAACAAGTTTCAACAACTAGTGCATGAGAATTACCTTTCTTTCCATTTCCGCTTGGGTTTGGAACAGGCTGACCTTCTGTTGGGAGATGAATTTAATAAAGATATATGATTTTGATTAGATCCCAAAAACCCCTAAGTATGACATGTTCAGAATTATCTTGATAGATGAGTCAGGATTCAGTTTTAGAATATTCAGGATGTTATCTGCAGAATGTATAGTCAGCAGATATAGTTCAGGATAGGTTCTGAAGACTCAAAGTGTAAAATCGAGATATCAAGACTCATGAGGATACCGAGGAATCAAGACTCAAAGAAGAAGATCAAAGATATATCACCAAGAGACTCGTAAGACTCGAAGATTCAAGACTCGAAGACTCAAGACGCAAGATCAAGATCAAGATCAAGAATACTGATGGCACAGTAATTACTGATGACTTAGTAGTGTACTGAATGCTCAGTATGAACCTGAATGTTCCGAGGCACTGAATATATCTATCTGAAGGATGCAATACTAAGAAGATCGCGATTCCTTAGAAAGTTAGATATTGCCAAGACATTCAAATGCAGACAAAAGGAATTAAGTCAGAAGTGTTGTTAAGGTTATATCAAACTCGAGTTTATAACCAAAAAAGAGCCGTTGAAGGTGTCTACCTTTAACCGGAGACAAAAGTAAAAAAAGAGGAAGATAAGACTGCACCATATATCTTAATCGGTGAAAGACATGTCATTTGTAAAAAGATGTCGATGTACAAAAGTTCCGCATCGCAAAAAGTGTGAAGACCGGCTACATGAAAGACTATTGCCTAAAAACGTGTTAGGGAGTTTCAAAACCTAAATATAGCCGTTTCTCACACACCATAAGAGGGAACTCACGGTCGTCTCTCCAACGGATAGTTTTCAAGAGTGACCTTGGTGTATGCCTATAAAATCTTGGTGACCCTCTACATTGTAAGGTTAAGGGAAATTTATACGCAACTCAAGAGCTCAAACTTATTCTTGCAAAAAGTTAAAGCACTTTCGAAAAACTTAGAATTTCCCAAGTGCTTCTATATTGAAGAGAGCTCACTATACTAAGCCTAGCTTGATAAGAATTATCCAAAGCTTAGTCAAGATATCCTAACCCTTTGCATTGTGCTTCATTGTAAAGGATATCTCATCCTAGTTGAAACCAACCGAGAAACCCCAAACCCTTGAGAAGGTAGTTGGAGTGTGTTTGTTGGTGAGAAGAGTTGTAAAGAGTTAGTAAACTACGCGGAGTAGTCTAAAAACTCTAGAGGAGAAGTTAGTAAGCTACTGGGGGTAGTCCAAAGCTTGTTTGTGTTTGAGTAAGTAAACTACGGAGGTAGTCGTAAAAACTCAAGGTCGGGTTGAGTAAGTAAACTACGTGGAGTAGTCGTAAAAACTCGTACGAAGTTGAGTAAGTAAACTACGAGGTAGTCAGAAAGCTCAGAAGTTGATAGTGAATTTCTCTGAGGATTAGAGAGAGTGGATGTAGGAGCTTGAGTCTCCGAACCACTATAATTCCGTGGTTCTTTATTGCTTTCCTTATCTCAGGCTTAATCGTTGCATTGACTTGTTTTTGAAAGCATACTTTTCAATCGATATTCGGTTGGAATCAATCCACCGAAGTTGCATAAGTGAATCTGCCTAATCACTATTTTCATAAAGGGAAGGTTTTCAGCAAAGCTTAAAACGAGTATAAACTAAAGGGCCAACCATTCCGCACGACTAAGTAGCTAGAACAGATAGTTACCGAACTGAACTCTCTTATGAGGATTCAGTAAGTTAGTTATCTGATCCAAGCAACACAGGATCTCTGACACTCAGGACTCAGTTGGGATTATATCGAGGTATCTCGAAAGCATTTCAGATCATTGTCTCAAGAGACTTTGACTCGAGCGATCTGTGCTTCTCGTAACCTAATCTTCGAGGATTATCGACCCAAAGCCGACCTCAAAGAAGAAAAAGTTTTAAAATCATTGAACACGTGTATTCCCCATATACACGTGTAAGACTCGTTTTGCAGGGACCAACAAGTGGTATCAAAGCAGTGGTTCAACTTGACCACCTGCTGTGTTGACCAAAGTTTTATTTTCAAAAATACTTGTGGTCTATCTGAACTGATCTTATTTGCTGAAATTTTTTCTTTTCAAAAGATCAGAAAAATGTCTTCTAAAAAACTTCCCATGTTCTCAGTGGAGAACTATGACCTATGGAGACTGAGAATGCAGGCTCATCTGTATTCCAAACATGAGCGTATGTGGAGAGTGGTTTCTCAAGGACCATTCAAATTTACTGTAGTGAATCCCAGAGGAACAGAAGATGAGAGAATTGATCCTACAGCAGAATTTCCTAAGTCTGATGACCAACTGACTCCTGAGGAGAGAAAGTTAGTCAATCTAGACTATATTGCAAAAGATACACTATACAGTACAATTGATGATGGTGTGATGGGAATGATCTCTCACTGTAATACTGCTAAAGAGATTTGGGATACACTAGCTGTAATGTGCCAAGGCACAGATCATATAAAAGAAAACAAACTTTCAGTGGAAATTGGAAAGTTTGATAGTTTTGAAATGGATGATGGTGAATCAATAGACAAACGGAAGTCGATTCACTAAAGCATCATGAATGATCTAAATGCACTTGGAAAGAAATATCCACAAAGAGAAGTGGCATTGAAAATTCTTAGAGGTCTTTCTAAGAAATGAGATATTCATGCAAAGTGGTGATTGAAAACACCAAGAACATTAGTTCAATGCCATATCAACAAGTCTTTTCTCGAAATAAAGCCTATGAATTTGTAATTGATAAGAAATCCAAAAAGGCCGACAAAGAAAGATGATTCTTCATCGAGTAAAAATGTGGCTTTTAAAAGCCGAGATAAAACTCAGAAAACTAGAGAGTTCGAGAACCCCCATGCCAAACATCGGGATGAGCTTGAGGAAAAGCTAAGACCGATGGCAAGGAGGTTTGACAGACTTAATAGTAGATTTGGAAAATACAAAAGCTATTACAGAACCACAGTACCGGAAGAAACCCGAGGACGGATCAACCGAGAAGAAGAAGGACTCGAAAAGTCAAGGATCTTCATCCAAGAGGAAAGACTCCAAGTCCAAAGAAGAAAATGATCAGGATGATGATACCAACAGATGCTATAATTGCCAGAAGAAAGGTCACTTCCAGTATGATTGTCCAGATTTGAGTGCTAAGGAGAGAAGAGAAAGGCAAGCTAAAAGAGACCATAAGTTCTCTAGCAAAAAAGGCCATGGTTGCGAGAAGAAGAACACTCGAGGAGGGATCTAGCTCTTGAGGATGAGATATTCTCGACAAAGTGAAAGTGATGACATCTCGGTCTCGATGGCCATAGAGGAGGTAAACTCTTCTTTTTCTCGTTGTTGCTCCCTACACCAAAGACAAGAGTTTTCAAGTTCCACATGAACAAATATTTTGACTCGATGGATTCTTTTGAGAATCGATGAAGGACTATCTTTGTTTTACAAGAATCGCTAAATAGAACTCAAGAGCGAGAATAAGGAATCGAAAGTCAAAAATCAAAAATGGAAAGACTCTAGCAATATTGAAATCACTTCTCAATTAATGAGAGCTACTGATGAACTGAATGTTCTGAAAGTACAACTCTCAGAGAAAGAGAAGTTGATAATGTCCCTAACAGAAAAGCTAGAGAAATCCACTGAAGATATTCAAACTAATCGTAATCGAAGTTCAATGACCTCTCCGAGAAGCATAAAACTCTCGTAATCGTGGGGATAGTGCATGAAGAAGTTAACTCTATTGAATAAAGCATCTAATGTAATAGATGAAATTCAGAGTTACCAGAGATCTGCCACTATAAAAACTGGATTAGGATTTATTCCAGGGGGAACCTCACAAGGTCATCTGAATGTTGCATCAAGTAGCAAGAAGACTATCTTTGTAAAACCAGTGGCACCTACACTTCAAATCAAGTAATTCCCAAGGTTGTAGACAAGGGAAAATGACCTATGGTCTCAGTAAAACTGAATGATCAGGTTAGAAAGCCCAAACCCCAGGTAAAGGCTAGAAAACTCCGGCGATCGATTGGAAAGTTTCAGCAAGTACTTCAAAGCCCCATGCTAAGAATGCAAACCCGAAAGGCTCCACATCGAACCATCGAGGAATCCTCGATGAGAAACACTCAAGCAGAGACATTCTCAATCAAGAGACCAAGTCCTCAAGATCTTCGAAGAGACCAGATTTCAAAGATGCATAACCTGAACCCCACTTGCTTAAGGGTAAAGGTTATCTGAACCCGAGTCATCAAAGATTTAGACCGGCTGCACAAAAGCCTAAGCATCTGAACAGAAGGCCTGAACCAAAGAAGAATTCAAAAGCCCATGTTCATGCTAAAGCTAGCACACATATACAGGAAACTGCTAAGGCACCCAGAGTAGTGGATGTATATGTTGATGTTTATGGAAGACAAATTAGCCACTCTAAAGTGATTAGAGTTGTCAGCAGATTTGGATTTAAAAGGTCTGAAATGCTAACCTCGTAGGACCCTACACAAACTGGGTACCTAAGAATTGATCTGTTTTTCAAGAGGAAAACAAGGGCACTGAACTGACTAAAGATCACATGGCACTGATGAGCAGAGATGAAAAAGCTCCTGATATATGGTATCTTGACAGTGGATGTTCAAGACATATGACAAAGTTACAAGAAGATACTCAAATTGACTATGTTGAACAAAGAGGCCCTGAGATCACTTTTGGAGATAACTCCAAGGGGATGATCAAGGATATGGAACTTTGGAAATCGACTAGTTCATATCCATGGTGTTTCATATGTATCTGGATTGAAGCATAACTTGCTTTCAATTAGCCAATTCTGTGATAAGGGTTTGAGTTCTCTAAGAACTTATGTTTTGTGAAAGATGATACATCACAGAAAGTACTACTGACTGGTACAAGAAAAGGGAATGTGTATCTTGCTGATTGGAGTTCAACTCCTAAAGATATTTGTCATGCCAATGAAGATGTGGTCACAACTGAGGCAAATTCTGAATCTATCAACCAAAGGGGAACAAATGTCTCTGACAATGTTTCAATAGAATTTCCCCCGAGGAAGATGATTCCTTTTCTTTTTCGTTGTTCCCTCGAAGTTTCGATTTAATCGAACCTAACATTTCAAATGTTGAGGATATTACTGAAGGGGGAACATCAAGAAGGAAATGGTTAGATAGTCATCCTACAAATCAGATTGTGGGTAATCTAACTGAAGGTGTTAAAACAAGAAGGTTCCATGGTGAGAGTGCACTATTCTGGTCGCTTCCTATCGAGAAAGAACCCATCGAGATTGGTGAAGCTCTACAAGATTCTCATTGGATCTTCGCTATGCAAGAAGAAATTTGAATCAATTCTCAAGGAATGAAGTATGGGGATTTGGTAGATAGACGAGAAAAGGCACAATGTCATTGGAACCAAGTGGGTTTTCAAGAATAAAAGAGATGAAAACAACAACATTGTGAGAAACAAGGCAAGGCTAGTTGCACAAGGTTATTCTCAAGAAGAAGGCTTGGATTATGATGAAACCTTTGCTTTTGTTGCAAGACTAGAAGCCATCAGATTGTTTCTTGCATATCTTTGCCCACATGAAGTTCACGATCTATCAAATGGATGTGAAAAGTGCATTTTCGAGCGGTGTGCTTAAAGAAGAGGTTTATGTGGAACAACCTCCGGTTTCAAAGCAGAATGACCAAGTTTCTGTGCTCGAAAAAGCTTTGTATGGTCTTAAGAAAGCACCCAGAGCATGGTATGATACTCTTTCTCAGTTTCTTACTGACCATGATTTTGTCAAAGGAACTGTTGATAGAACTCTGTCCAGGATAGAGGATGGGGAAGATATCTTACTAGTTCAGATATATGTTGATGACATCATTTTTGGATCTCCAAACCATCAGCTGTGTGAGAAGTTTTCAACACTGATGAAAGGCAAGTTTGAGATGTCAATGATGGGAGAGATGAATTTCTTTCTAGGTCTTCAAGTGAAACAATCAAAGGAAGGAATATTCATCAACCAGGCAAAGTACACCAGAGATCTGATTGCCAAATATGGTGTACAGAATTGCAATACAGTTAGGATTCCCATGAATACTAACTACAAGATGGATCCTGATTCTGAAGGCAAATCAGTAAGCCATACTGATTATAGAGGAATCATTGGATCATTGCTCTATCTCACAGCAAGTAGGCCGGATATAACATTTGCTGTTGGGATATGTGCAAGATACCAAGCTAATCCTAAGGCTAGTCACATGGAAGCTGCCAAAAAGATACTGAAGTATCTTAAAGGCACAGTGAATAGAGGATTGTGGTATCCAGCTGATGATAACCTTGAATTAACTGGTTACTCAGATGCTGATTATGGAGGTTGCAGGATTGACAGGAAGTCCACTTCAGGAACTTGTCAATTTCTAGGAAGTAAGTTGATATCTTGGTTTTGAAGAAACAGACTCAAGAGAACAACCAAGATATTTGAAGTCAATACATGGAGGCAGAAGTCATTGCGGCTCGATTCTTTGGCTCAGACAACAATTAAGGGATTATAAAGTTGAAGCCAATGAAGTACCAATATTTTGTGACAATAATAGTGCCATTGCTATTTCACAAAATCCAGATTGCACACCGGATGCAAGCATGTGGATATCGGACATCACTTCATCGAGAGATCATGTCGAGAAGAAGGACATAAGGATGGAGAAAATTCATCGATGATAAGAGAGCTGATATCTTGACTAAACCTTTTGGCGGAATCAAGATTTCGTGAACTTTCGGTTGAATTAAGGATGTTAGAACCAGTGTATAGAGTAAAATCAAAAATTGAAGGTTTTCGAAGCATGAAGTTTTTCGAGAATTCTACCGAGAAGCTCGGGGATAAAATGGAAATATCGAATCGAGTCTCGTGGAAACTCGATTCATCAAGGTCAAGATTTCAAAGAAGCATCTTGAACCAATTCAAGATTTCGAAGATTATATCGACATTTTATCAAGGTCAGTACTCAGTAAGACTGATAGAGGGAAATTAGTCTGAAGAAGTAATGACTCATGCGACTCATTTATTGCTTAAGTAAAATTCAGTAATCATTCGCAATAAATACAAAACACCTGAGGAATGTTTTTGGGCGGGATCGTTTTAAATTCCGAAGAAGGTCAACAGTCATTTAATGCTCTGCTACATTAATGACCAATGAGGATGTTTTGGCGGCTTACTTTTCGGAGATCGTCGGTTCGTATACCCGATTAATCAGAGATTAGTCTCAACCGTTGCTTTTCACCTAACCAATGCGATTCCCCACGATCTCGAAGCTATATAAACCCCAATAAGCCATTCAAGCCAAAATTTTATAAAATCCTTAGTTCCCAAATCCTCTGCAAATAAAAATCCCCTTTGCCCAGAAATCTCCAAACTCTAAAGCTTCATTTCTTCAATCAATCTCTAAAATGGCTCCAACCTTGTTCGAGAGATTAGCCGAAACCAACAAGCCGTGGTACGAGTTCGTTGTCTCACTCGAAAGCACAACCAACTCAAAGCCAGAAGAGGAGGCTCTGCATATGATTCGACTGGCTAAACTCACTCAACTAGTCGCATGCCGACCAGACCAGGAGTTTGCGAAAGAGGTAATCGAATTCATCTATAACTTGAAAATAGATGAAGAGGACTGTATGCATTCTAAGATAACTGTATCACATTTAGAGCAGTCGTCCAAATACATCAATTTTGAGAGGGATTTGTATGTAATTCCAAAAAATTTGAATGATGTTTTTGAGCTCTGTGATAGAGGAGAGGATCCTACGATGTATATGTCGGGTAGAGAGCAGGAGTACTTAGATAGGATTGCTGAGAATCCTGTGAAGTTTGAGGTGACATTACATAAGAGGCACTTAAAGCCACAATATCGTGTGTTGATGGATATTGTGAGCAAGTGCATCATGAGTCTTGCGGGGAGTTTTGAGCAGATCAGTACCCCGAAGCTCAGATTGATGGCGGCAATAGAGGCCTCACCCACCACAGACTTCAACTGGCTGAAATTCCTGATTCAGACGGTAAGTGAGCAGACCAAAGTTTTGAGGAAGGTTGACGGGGCGATCTCAATCAAAGGCAAGATCCACCATGCCACCAAAATTGCTTATATTTTGGAGATGTGCAGAGAGGAGGAGGATATCTTCGCCAATTCGACCCCATTCCCTAAGTCCAAAATTCTCTTTAAACCCATTGCTGCAAAGAAGCAGGCCATCAAGGGAAGAGAGAAAAGAAGGTAGAATCACCAGTTGCGGCTGATAAAGAGACTCAACAAACCAGGGGGAAGGTTTTGTTGGAGGCAAAGATGGAGCAGGGTGCTAAAATAATGAAGCAAAAGAACCTTGCCCCAAAGCGCATAAGATTGGTGGTTCTCACCGATGAAGATGGAAGTGATTCTGAAGAGATTCAACCGGAGGGCCAAACCGCTCAGAATTCACCATTACAAGTGTTGGCTCAGTTATCTCCGTGACACAGGATCGATCGGAGGAGCGGTGTCTTTTTTCGAGGTGCTCGAGACATCGCCACTTCAGATAAAATTTCTCAGAAATTTTAAAAGGAGCTCGATCTCAGAGATACCTACCTGGGATGTGGTGCTCGACAGAAGAGCCATTTCGAGTCGATCCGAAAATGTGCAGCTCGTTCGACGAGCCAACTCGACTCAAATCGAGGATATGCCACCAGCCTCGTAACCCACTCAGATGCAAACCGAGGACTCGACCGCACAAACTTCGGGATGGTGCCGAGGCTCAGAGCGAATATTCTTGATGAGCTCCTGAGTGATCTACTTCTTGATCCTTCAAAGCAGGTTTTCCAATCGAACCAGAGAGCCCGAGATGGAAGAAGGAGAAGTCAAGAAGAAGGCGAGTGGAGGAGCAAGGGGGAATTGTTCATTCTAGACCGCTACCTCGAGCTCAAAGCTCATACCGATCGACCGCAAGATGTTTTCTTGATTAAGGACAACTCGTGTTCATCCTCAATCAGACTCTTCCCGAGATGCTTGATATTGCTGCTTTAAGAGGGGAAGACTGGTGGAATGAGGAGACATCCTTTCTAACCGACTTCTCAGGGTTCAGAAGGACAAAGCTCAGGATGAAAAACTCCGATTTTGATGAACTGATTCAGAGGAAGTTGGCTGAGAGGAGAGCGACTGAAGTTGGTGCCCCGAGCAGCGGAGACAAATCTAAAGATGGAGATGGGAACCAACAGGAAGGTGCTGAGGATCAGTCTCAGATAGAAAAGGAGACTTCTGTTGCTGATCAACCTGAAATTAGTCAACCTCAGACTGAAGCTAGCACTCTTCAGGTACCTTTTGGCACTATTAACAATTATGCCAAAGATACTGAAAGTTCTATCTTTAATTCTGAATTGTCTGATAAACAGACTGAGGCTCAGTTGGAGACTGGAGCTCAGGACGAAGCTGAAGCACAGGATGATCAGACAGCACAGAAGGTGCAGAAGGTTCCTGAGATTGATCTCACTCCCTTGATGGAGAAACTTGAGAAGATTGAGCCAATGATTATCAAAATTGCTCATATGGAAGAGACGTTGGCCAATCAAGCTCAAAAGATGGAAAGTCTTAGTCACTCTTCAGAGCTGGTGCAAATTCAAAACACTCTGACCACCCAGATGACCTCCATGGAAGAAAAGCTGAATGAGAAGCTGGAGGGAGTCAAGGCTGAGTTAAGTGATGAACTGAAGCAGAAACACCAGGAGAGTTCTGATTTCCTAGAGGTGAAACTGGCAGAGAAGAATGAGGTGCTAATCAAGTCTGCTGTTGAGGAAATGAGCTCATTACTCATGACCAAGATGACAGAGATGTTCAAAGAAGCACTCTCTGGCCAGTTTGCCCACTTATCTGAAGAATTTTCTGTGGCCAAGAACCATCTAAGGAGGCTGGAAGACGAACAAGATCAGATAGCAGGAGAGATTCGCTGTGTGAGCAAAGAGCAATATCACATGGACACATCACTCTCCAGACTTCTTCCAAATTACGGTGCCAAGAAGGGGGAAAAGGAAGGTGAAGACCTCAGAAAGTTCATGGCACGTACTTTGGAGAAGAAGGCTCAGAAAGATGCTGAAATGTATAATCTAGCAAAAGCCTTAAAAGAAGTCGAAGCTACTGAGAAGTTGAAGTTCGCTCAGGTAGAAAAGCCTATCTACACTCGAGTTTCTAAGCAAACCATGCTTGATGTTGCAAAAGAGAAACTGAGTGCTAGAGCAAAGGTTGGAACAAGCCAGGCTGCTGCTGAACTGCCTATGAAGAGGAAAGCCTTGGGCGGTGTTCAACCTGAAAGCAAGCGTGCAAAGGCTTCTAAGCCAATCCAGAGAAAGCTGATTCTAGATGATGAAGATAAAGAAGAATCCGAGTCTCAAACTCAGAAGAAAGTCTTCAACACGAGAGATGCTCTGAAGACACTCCAAATAGAACAAGCTAAGAAAGCTGCTGCTTCGGTCTCAGGAGCGTCTGTGATCAGAAAGAAGATAGACGAAGAGCAGAAGCGAAGGAGTGAATTCAGAAAGTTTGCGAGCAAGAGGAAAGAGACATCAAAAGCACTAAAGTGGCCCCACGTTGATAAATGGATGCCCATCAAACTATGATGTTATCAGGGAATGGAGAGGGGAAAGCTCAGATTAGAATGAAGCATTCATTGAGTATCTCCTTACCTTCTATCCAAAGTATCTACAGGGTTGGATTAACCTTGCGGATGAAGGAGAGGTACAGATAGTAGCCCCTGGTCCATATTCCTATCCTCCTCCAAGACTTGGTAATGGCTTGGTGAATGAAAAGGCCATTACTCAAGAAATTGCTCAGTATGCTGGTCAGTTGGGTCTAACAGGAAACAGTCCGGACATCATCAAGGAAAGAAATGAGCTGAAGAAGAGATTTTTCGGAATGTTCGACCTGGAGGTGCTCGCTAATGAAGTTGAGAATGAAGCAAACTGAAGAGCAGAAGACTGAAGAGCCAAAATCTGAAGACTAAAGACTGAAGACTCAGAAGATTCTGTAATCTTTAAATTTTTGTCTTTTTGATTTTGTTGATAAACTCATTGTAATCTGTAATGGAATACCAATCATCAATGAAGATTTATCATTATGCTCAAAAGATAATATCTCATTATCTTATTTACATGTCTTTTATTTTGATATGCCTGAATGTATGTCTCTGAACTGATTGTATGATGATATGGGGGAAATTGTCTGAATATGGGAAATCGTTTAAGTATTTGGTAATGAACTATTTAAAGAGATTCATTACTGAAGAAATTGTTGGAGACTCTCTGAAATTGTTGGGAGATTCTCTGATTCATAAATTGTTGGGAAACAACCAATCTTGTAATAGGATAAACTGAAACCTGAGTATAGGTTATATGTTTGTAACAAGATAGGTTTTGGCATCATCAAAAAGGGGGAAATTGTTGGGAGATGAATTTAATAAAGATATATGATTTTGATTAGATCCCAAAAACCCCTAAGTATGACATGTTCAGAATGATCTTGATAGATGAGTCAGGATTCAGTTTTAGAATATTCAGGATGTTATCTGCAGAATGTATAGTCAGCAAATATAGTTCAGGATAGGTTCTGAAGACTCAGTGTAAAACTGAGATACTGAAGACTCAGTAGGATACTGAGGAACTGAAGACTCAGCACGAAGATTCAGTATATCAGTCAGTAGACTCTGAAGACTCAGAAGACCCTGAAGACTCTGAAGACGCAAGACTGAAGACTGAAGATCAAGAATACTGATGGCACAGTAATTACTGATGACTCAGTAGGGTACTGAATGCTCAGTATGAACCTGAATGTTCCGAGGAACTGAATATATCTATCTGAAGGATGCAATACTAAGAAGATCGCGATTCCTTAGAAAGTTAGATATTGCCAAGACATTCAAATGCAGACAAAAGGAACTAAGTCAGAAGTGTTGTTAAGGTTATATCAAACTCAGAGTTTATAACCAAAAAGAGCTGTTGAAGGTGTTTACCTTTAACTGGAGACAAAAGTCAAAAAGAGGAAGACAACACTGTACCATACTGACACTGACAGTGACAAGCCGCTGTAAAAAGATGTCAGATGTACAAAAGTTCCAGACTGCAAAAAGTGAAGACCGGCTACATGAAAGGCTATTGCCTAAAACGTGTTAGGGAGTTTCAAAACCTAAATATAGCCGTTTCTCACACACCATAAGAGGGAACTCACGAAGCTGTCTCTCCAACGGATAGTTTTCAAGAGTGACCTTGGTGTATGCCTATAAATACTGGTGACCCTCTACAATGTAAGGTTACGGGAAATTTATACGCAACTCAAGAGCTCAAACTTATTCTTGCAAAAGTTAAAGCACTCGAAAAACTTAGAATTTCCCAAGTGCTTCTATATTGAAGAGAGCTCACTATACTAAGCCTAGCTTGATAAGAATTATCCAAAGCTTAGTCGAGATATCCTAACCCTTTGCATTGTGCTTCATTGTAAAGGATATCTCATCCTAGTTGAAAACCAACCGAGAAACCCCAAACCCTTGAGAAGGTAGTTGGAGTGTGTTTGTTGGTGAGAAGAGTTGTAAAGAGTTAGTAAGCTACGCGGAGTAGTCAGAAAACTCTAGAGGAGAAGTTAGTAAGCTACAGGGGTAGTCTGAAAGCTTGTTTGTGTTTGAGTAAGTAAACTACGGAGGTAGTCAGAAAACTCAAGGTCGGGTTGAGTAAGTAAACTACGTGGAGTAGTCAGAAAACTCAGGGCCGAGTTGAGTAAGTAAACTACGAGGTAGTTAGAAAGCTCAGAAGTTGATAGTGAATTTCTCTGAGGATCAGAGAGAGTGGATGTAGGAACTTGAGTCTCTGAACCACTATAATTGCTGTGTTCTTTATTGCTTTCCTTATATCCGTGCTTAATCGCATTGCATTGACTTGTTTTTGAAAGCATACTTTTCGCGATATTCGGGTTGGAATCAATCAACTTTGAAGTTGCATAAGTGAATCACAAACCTAATCACTATTTTCATAAAGGGAAGGTTTTCAAAGAAAGCTTAAAACGAGTATAAACTAAAGGGCCAACCATTCGCATTTAATCGAGTAGCTAGAACATATAGTTACCGTGATTGAACTCTCTTCCGAGGATTGAAGAAGTTAGTTATTTGATCCAAGCAACTCGGGATCTCGACACTCGAGGACTCGGTTGGGATTATCTCGAGGTATCCGAAAGCAACTTCGGGATCCTTTGTCTCGATGAGACTTTGACTCAGAGTGATCTCAGGCTTCTTTAACCTAATCTTCGTGGATTATCTCGACCCAAAGTCGACCAAGAAGAAAAAGTTTTAAAATCACTGAACACGTGTATTCCCCCCCATACACGTGTAAGACTCGTTTGCACCGGGACCAACACCTTCAATGTCCTTTCTCACCGCAGTTAAAATATTTCCCCTTAGCTGGCTTCTTCACTCCTCCATCTCCCTTCACCTTTCCTTTGCCCTTGACAACGCTTCAGTTCACTTGCTTTTAACCTTTTGCCTTCTTCTTGTTCTTACCACCCTTTGGCCTAGAAGAAGAAGAAGGACCATTTGCCACCAAGGCTTAGCTCTGTTGCCCCAATATCGCCTCTGTCGAGACTAAAGCTTGCAATAGATCAGGCAATGTGAACTTTTGATTGTTCATTTGGTAGTTCAGCCTGAATTGTTCAAAACTTTTCGGTAGAGAGTGGAGTATGAAATCGATCTGGGTCTCGATGTCATATTCAGCGCCAAGTACCTCAAGCTTATTGAGATTAGCCATCATCTGGAGAACGTGCTCCCTCACGGGCGTTCCCTCCACCATTTTCATAGAGAGCATGTCTCTCATGGTGATCTGACGAGCCACACAGTTCTGATGTTGGAACATCGCTTTAAGACTTATCATGATATCTGCAGCAGTTTCAAAATGTTGATGCTGATGTTGCAACACATCTGACATAGAAGCCAACATGGTGCACTTAGCCATCTCATTTGACCGCTCCCAGTCAGCATAATCTTTCTTATCCGTTTTCGTGGACTCATCAGTTAGCTTTTCGGGTTTTGGGACAGTAAGAACCCAGTTATGATGTTGTGCAGTAAGGACAATAGTAAGTTTTCGATTCCAATCAACGAAGTTTTCACCAGTTAGCAAATTGTCTTTAAGTATATTGAACAGTGGATTAAAAGGTTGCGACATGTTGAGACTGAAAATAAACATACAATTTCTGTTAATATCCAGATCAACACAAACAAATCACATAATTCGATCACATGAATCATATTAAAATCTCAAAAAAAATATGAACATGCATCAGCCAACATCTCAAAACAGTTTAAATAAGCCACGTGGGGTGGGTCATTATTTAAACACATTCAAGCAGGTCACAAACAAGAACAATTACAAACCTTTAATGTCCAAATTAATAGTTGGCTCCCACTTGACCAATATAAAATTGACAGGGACTTCGGGGAAGTATATGCATATCAATTTTTTAAGTAATAACCATTATTAAATACAAAATTATTGTTTTGTTTTGAACGAGCCTCGTGGGGAGGGTCATCGTAGCAACTAATAATAATTCACAATCATCCTATGGAATTTATTCATGTGAAAGCTATCTTTTGGTTGTCCCGTGGGGGGAATTTCTCCAAAAGAATTCACAAATAAATAAATCATGGAGGTCAAAATTAATTCAATTTTATTATTTCGAATAAAATTGTCAATTAATTATTTAAGCATACTTATTAATTTTTGAAAGTGAGATTTTTCAAAATAATTTCTCATGCAATGCATATTCAAACATAATTAAATAAGCATGAAAAATAAAGCAAACATCAAAACAAAAAAATTAAACACATTGGGCACATATATCCAATTGTCACGGTTAATTTTTGTCATGTCTTGATCTTGAGAAATCGTCTTCATATCCTTCATCGTCCGTCTCGAAGGGCTCCCACTCTTTCATCTCGAAAAAACATTTCGTCTCGAATCGCCACACCTTGTGGCCATGTCGAACAACACGCAGCCAGGGTGCCGCCCGCACCCCAGCCAGCCGAGTCAACCAGGCACACGTTCCCGTGCGCGTTGCCCCGGGGATCTCGACAGTGCCGTGCATCCCGCGTGCGCACGCCCAGTGCCTGTGCTCTTCCCCCCGTCTTCGCCTGTGCGCGTCCGCCTGCGCGCTTGCATACGTGCGCGCACGCACCCCCATCCGATCCCACGTGCGCTTGACTGCCTCGCCTCGCCCTATGCCCGCGTACGCCTGCTAGCATCCACGTCGCACACGTGCCTCGTTTGGCACATTTTGCGTGACGCATGCTGCCTGAGCCCGGTTCCGGATCCGTCTTTAATTCTTCATTTCCATCTTCGTTTTCGATCCGGTTACAATTTATTTACAAAAAATAAATAAACCTAGTTCTAGACTAGTCTATTATATTAAACGAATCAAACAAATACTAATCTACTCATGGATTTTCTCACGAGGCGAAGAATTAAAAAATACAATTATATGCATGCATAATTAAACATTCATCAAATACCATGACAATTGGATACCTGCAAAAAAGATCTAGCAATTCTATTATCCAATTTCAAATTTAATGAAAATGAATTAAATTATAATTTAAAAAATTCAGAGCCCGAAATCGAGGCTCTGATACCAGTTGTTGGGGAATTAATTGCCCATATCTATCCGGGATAAATATTTAAATACAAATTTAATTCTAACTAGCATGAAATAATTCTATATTAATTCAAATAATAATTCAACAACAAATCATGCATATAAACAAGCCACATAAAACCTAAGCATACGGAATTGCTAGGAGTTTATGTGAACTAACCTCTTGCAGAGACAACCGTTGAGAAGATGGATACCTGTTCACACGAACAAACCCAAAGAGCCTTGTCAAAGTATTCCCACGTCCTTGTTCAACAATCCGGTGGAAGGATGCTCACAAACAATTAACAAAAGGAAAAATAAAATGTTGCACCACCTTTGTGGATTTCTAATTTTTTCAACACATGGAATTGCACAGGGGATGAAAAATTCATCCCCTATTTATACTTAAGGGGTTGGACGAAAATTGTGTGGAAAATAAGATGGGAAAATCTTTTTCTTGATCTCCAAGAAATCTTGAATATATCCCATATATTCTTTTCTCCATAATTAAAATATTCCACAAAATCCCACCTCCTTATTTTATGGTATTTTCGAAAAAAATGAAGGAGTAGGAATCCAAGATTTGGAATTTCTTGAATTTCTGAGATATTCTTGTATTCCAAGAATACATATCTTCCATAATATCTTTTCAAGAAAATCAAGAAATTTTTTCCTTTCCTTCTTTTATCTAAATTTTCGAAAATTCCTTAATGTTGTGTACTAAAATATAAAATTTAAGGGTTTGAATGTGGCTAACGATTCTAGTAACACAAACAAGTAATTAATCATAAATAATCGAACACGAAGACTGCTGGAAGAACTCTTGAGTTCTTCCCTTAAATTTGGTTTTGGTATAGATGATGAAAATGAGAGCAAGATTGGGAGGATCCCAGTCCTCTATAATGAGGGGTGTGGTCCTCTATTTATAGAGGACCAACCCTGAAATAAAAAAAACAGTAAATACATCTCGACCCTTTATTTTAGGCGAATAAGCAGATTTATAAAAATGAAAAGAAAAGGGGTGGGCACAAAAGTGACCATATAATCAAAAGGTACATTAAAACAAATGAGACTAGCCGTTTAGAGCAGCTGTAATTCCATCTAGGGAGGCATCTAGGGCTTCCTGTATCTTCTTTGCTTTTAGGCATGTATTGTAGTCCTGCCTTCTCTTGTTATCATCCGTTCGGGCCCTTTTTAGTTTTGCTTTGATCAACTTGTCCAAGGGATCTTTCGGAGACAGTTTGCCTTCAGAGGCCTCAAAGTAGCGCTGTTCGGCTGGAGTTAGCATCGTCTTATAATTTATGTTGTGTTCTGTCGGAGTAATCGTGTTCTCTATGTTCTGCCCAGACTTCTCTACCCCCAGATCTTTCTCAGTATCTTCATCTAACATTTATGACCATCTAGTGGAGGTAGTAGAGGCTGCAGAATCCGAGTCCGAAGCTTGAGTGCCCCCGCCCAGATTCTTGAAGAGTTAGTAGTAACAGGCTCTTTGGCAATTGGCAGTCCAGGTCATCCTATGTCTTCTCCTGTTCGGGTAGAAATGTGTCCTGGACAATCTGTGGTAACTGCCAGTCCACGTGCCGTATAATCTTCTCATTCACTGAAACAATAACATCATAGGGAGGTAGCTCCTCCCCACTGTCTCGCAGTTATGTGTCTTCTACTGTGCCCGAAGTACATGTTTCCGTCGTTTCCTTCCCATGTTGAGCAAATACTTCTTTTGAAGCCGTCGAGTCCTTTCTGACCCAATTCTTCTGTCTATCCTTTCCCGGGCCTCGAGGAGGAGGTGTCGAGCTGTCATCTGGCTTATCATCTGGTGGGTTTCCTCCAAGAGAACGACAGTTATCCAAAGAATGACCCACAAACTGGCAATGAGAGCAAAATTTTGTATGTTGCTCATATCTCACTGAAGCAATCGAGCAATGACCGGACCTTTCATACATAATTTTAAATTTCTTTTCCTTACAGAGGTCCAATTCAATGAGTACCCGAGCATAGTGACACATAGTTCGGTTTCGAGTACGCTCATCAACTCCTACCACAGGACCAAGTGCTGAAGCAATACGTGTAATGATAGGCACGTAAAAGTATTCCACTGGCAATTCATAAATTCTAACCCATACATTAACAATCGGAGAACTAACCTTGTATGGATTAAATTTCGGGACCCATTTCTGGAGTCTTATCGTTCCAAATTCTGATGGCCATGAACGTCGAATAAATATTCTATCCCTTTCTGTGATATCTTTCATTTGGATACTAAAGTATCCTTTCCCCAAAGTCACAAGTTTCTAGTCTCCCTTGACCTTCCAAACCTTATCAAAAGAAGCACGTAGCTCGGTCGTGGGCATCGGTTTCACACCAGGCTTGAGCAACATTCTACCAATGAGGGAGTGTTCCATGTCACTAACACCCTGTTGATGGATGGTATCATCAATATTCACCGAAAGGAATTCCCCCTTTCTAACCGGTGGAGCATTAGAGGGAGCAAGAGCATTGGCAAAGATTTTTAGAGGAACATGAGCAGCAGGCTGCTCCAAAGAAAAAACTGTACCAGAATTATGCAAATCCGTAGAAATGTTTTGTCGGGTCTGGCTCATATGCGTATTTGGATGATCCAATTCCTCAGAAATCATCGCATTAGCCTGGGGACCAGTAGGAACAGTGGCATCGTGTGCTGCATTATCAATAAACCCCTGCTGGTGCAACATATCTGGCATAACATGATGCCCAGAAATCCCAATCAGAGCACCAGAACCCGTGGCATTATAACCAGATTTAGTACTCAAAGAAGCAGGGTTGAAAGCATTTGGTGTAGCCTCTGAGAAGCGATGTTCATCAGTATCAAATGTTGGGAAATAAGGGGTGCCCGGATCTATTCGAGGTGAATTTAAATACATATTTAAATTAATTAATTAATTACTAACATGAATTAATCCTAAACCAATTCAACATAATAATTAATAAGCAAATAAACATCATGCGTACACGTAATTCACGTAAATCCTAAGCATGCGGAATCTAGGAATTACGTAAATACTAACCTCTCATAGAGACAACCGCTGAGACGATGGATCTACCCAAAGTGCCTTCTCAAATATGTCACACGTCCAAGAACGTAATCCGGTGGGAGGATTATCAACGAACGATTTTAATTTTAAAGGAGAAAATAAAATATTTGGCCACCACCTTTGTGGATTTCTAATTTTTCCAACACATGAAATTGCAATTGGGGATGAAAAATTCATCCCCTATTTATAAAGCAAGGGGGGGACGAAAATTAGGTCTAGTTGGGCATTGAGAAATTTCTTTGCTTCCTCCTCAAGATACAATCTAGAATATATCCAATATATTTTATTTCCCAAAATATCTCCCAACAAAATCTTCTCCTCCTTCTTGCCTTTTATTTTCGAAAATCTCATGAAAATAGGGAAGAAAAATTATCTTTAACTTTTCTTGAATTTATGGGATAAACTTGTATCTCAAGAATACTTATTCCATAAAATCTTTCCAAGAAAATCAAGAAACCCTTTTCTCTCTCCTACTCATAATTTTCGAAAATATCATGGAAAAATAGGCAATAATATTTTCTTCTCCTTTTCATTAATTGGACTTTAATTTGGGTTATTTGAGTGACCTTTAGGAGAATTAAGATTGGACCTCCAATGGACTATGAATTTGCAATATTTAGCCAAAATATTATTCAAGCCCATTAATATTAATTTAATCCACTATAAAATTAATATTGAACTATCCATCTTAACCCACATTACGACTTCACAATAATATGGCTCCCGGTCATTATTTCCCGCGTTTAAGATTATCTTAGTCCATTAATTAATTAAGCCAATGAACAAACTTTATATTAATTAATATCTTTATCCTTGGAGTAAAGACAACTCAACATTATTATCCATACCGGAAATAAATTTCCACTTGCAAGATTTGGTATGATAAAGATTCTGAGCCCACCAAGAGGACAAATCAAGCAAGCCGTACTTGCACGCGATTCTTCGTATTAAATCTTAGCAATCGTCATGTAATTAATAATATTGCCCAAGATACAAGGTATCGAATCACATTGATTCTCTTCCCATCATAAGTCAAAGCAATAGTTATTAATTTCACGCGATCCTATTTAAGGGACGAAGATTAAGAAATAACGAACCACTGAGGTCTAATTCTTGTATATTCAGTACCGAAGAATTTATCCTCCTGTAGGTCCTATTCAGCGCATCACAATGCACTAGTGTAATCTCTTGGTCAAGACAAGCCAATCTGAGACTTACACTTCAACCTTTCATGATGGGTTGTTCATTTCCATCTGGGTTGTGAATTTGTACTTAGTCACGAGAAACTGCTAATTTGATCTTCTGTGATCTGGTATCACCAAATTAACTACAACGTAACATATACTGACTTATCGAATGGGTATGCAGTAAATATATATAACATTCATTCATATTTAATGCAACATGTGATAAATAATTTATTTTAGTTAAATAAATAAGAAATTTCAGTTTGGTTATACAAAGTAAAAGCATACTTTTCAGTATAACCCCAACAATCTCCCACTTATACTCAAAGTCTGCTTTTAAGTATATTACAACATGTCTCGTGTTCTATGTGGCATCTAATGTCACCCTACACGAACCTAATAATATTTTTCCCACTTATACTCAAAGCAGATTGACAATGCTCTTGACACCCATTCCTTCCACATGTCTCTCGAGTGTACTCTGAGGCAGACCCTTTGTGAATGGATCTACTAGGTTGTCTTCAGACGCAATCTTTGCCACCTCTATGTCTCCTCTCTTAACGATTTCTCGTATAAGATGGTATTTTCTTTCTATGTGTTTGCTGGCCTTGTGGGGTCTCGGTTCCCTAGAATTTGCAACTGCTCCGGCGTTAACACAGTAAACCGTGATCGTGCTGGGCAAATCCGGAACGATGTCCAAGTCCACCAGGAAGTTCTTGAGCCAAACCGCTTCTTTCGCTGCTTCACAAGTAGCTACATATTCGGCTTCCATGGTAGAATCGGCGATGCATTTCTGCTTAACTCTTCTCCATGTCATGGCTCCTCCCCCCATGCAAAACACACTACCCAAAGTTGACTTTCTGGAGTCTATGTTTGATTGGAAATCTGAGTCCGTATAACCGATGGGGATTAGACTGTCTGATTGATAAACCAACATTCTGTCTCGTGTCCTCTTCAGATACTTCATAATGTTCTTAACTCCAGTCCAATGCTCTTTCCTAGGGTTACTTTGATATCTTGCCACCATTCCTACGGCAAAGCAGATATCCGGTCTTGTGAACAACATCGCGTACATGAGGCTTCCCACAGCCGAATCATAAGGAATGCCCTTCATGTCATCTATTTCCTTTTGTGTCTTGGGACACATTTCCTTGGATAGATGGATTCCGTGTCTGAAAGGCACAAAACCTTTCTTAGAATCTTGCATGCTGAATCGCTTCAAAACGGTGTTTATGTATGAAGCTTGCGAAAGCCCGATCATCCTTTTCTTGCAATCTCGAGTGATCTTGATCCCTAGGATGTGACCAGCTTCTTCCAAGTCCTTCATATCAAACTGTTTTGACAGCCATGCCCTTACGTCTGATAACATCTTTACATCTTTCCCGATGAGCAGAATGTCGTCTATGTATAGTACCAAGAATACCAAGGCAGTTCCGTCATGCTTTTTATACACACAACTCTCGAAATTGTTCGGATCAAAACCGTAGGATTTTATAACTTGATCAAAACACTGATTCCAAGCTCAGGATGATTGCTTCAGCCCGTAAATGGACTTCTTTAGCTTGCAAACCAGATGCTCTTGGCCTTTTTCAATGAAGCCTTCGGGTTGTTGCATATAGATTTCTTCATCAAGACTTCCATTGAGGAAAGCCGTCTTGACATCCATTTGCCAGATCTCAAAGTCTAGGTGCGTAGTAATCGACAAGAGAATACGGATGGACTTGAGCATGGCTACGAGCGAAAAGGTTTCCTCATAACCGATCCCTTCTTTCTGAGTGTACCCTTTCTCCACGAGTCTTGCTTTAAAGGTCTCAACCTTCCCGTATGGTCCCCTTTTTCTCTTGTATACCCACTTGCATCCAATGGATTTTACCCCATTAAGTGGTTCGACTAGCTCCCACACTTTATTGTGATCCATTGAACCCATCTCGGCTTCCGTTACTGTTTGCCAAGATGTCGCATCCTTATCCTAGATCACCTCGTTGTAGGACCATGGATCTGATTCTTCTCTTGAGATCAAGTTCGAGGACTCTCCTATCCCTAAGAATCGCTCGGGTTGTCTGACAACCCTCCCACTACGACGAGGTTCCGGTTGTGTAGGTGTGACACGTGGTATGTCGTCTTGTACAGTTGTCAATGAAGTTGGCCCCCTAAGTTCTTCTAAGGTAATCTCGCTTCTAGGCTTTTTATCGTTCATATAGTCTTCTTCCAAATATCTAAAGTGCATACTGATTACGACCTTTTGATCTTCGGGACCATAGAACATGCATCCCTTCGTTCCTTCGGGGTACCCTATAAACAACCTTAATTCCGAACGTATGTCCAATTTGCCAGCTTCCTTGTCCAACACGTATGCCGGACACCCCCAGATCCTCATGTGTCCTAAGCTGGGCTTGCGCCCCGTCCACAATTCCCTAGGGGTTTTAGGAACCGATTTGGATGACACTAAGTTCAGAATATAAGCCGTTGTTTGCAAGGCATAACCCCAAAATGATTTTGGTAAATCCGCATAACTCATCATTGACCTTACCATTTCTAGAAATGTTCTGTTTCTTCATTCTGTAACCCCATTTTGTTGAGGGGTACCGGGTGCAGTCAACTAGGATGCAATCCCTTCATCCGACAGGTAGTTCAAGAATTCATCGCTGAGGTATTCGCCTCCACGATTGGATCGTAGAAACTTGATACTCTTTTCCTTATGATTCTCTGCTTGAGCCTTAAATTCCTTGAATTTATCAAAGGTCTCAGATTTATGCTTCATTAGGAAAACGTACCCATAGCGTGAGTAATCATCGATAAACGTAACGAAATACTCGTAGCCACCTCTTGCTTTGATTTGCATTAGACCACATACATCTGTGTGAACGATCTCCAACACTTCTTTAGCTCTAAGTCCCTTGGCTCCAAATGCCATCTTGGTCATTTTACCCTCCAAGCATGATTCGCAAGTTAGAAATGGTTCAATCAGGAGGGGCTCCAATGAACCATCTTGGACCAACCTTTGGATCCTTTTTGGATTAATATGACCTAATCTTAGGTGCCAAAGAAGTGTCTCGTTCACATTGGTCGAACGTTTCCTTTTTCTCAAAATAGTAGATGTGTTATAGGATGCATTGTGTGAGTGATGTGCACAGTTAATAATGTAGAGATTGTTCCGTAAAGTTCCATGACAGATAACCACATCGTTACGAAAAACAGTAACATGTTTATTAAAACGAACAGAATATCTATCAGCAAATAGTTTTGAAACTGAAATAAGGTTTTTGCAAAAAATGGGAAAATAAAGAACATCTCTTAAAGTTAAACTCTTGTCTTCAAAAGACAGGTGCACGTCTCCCACTGCTTCAGCTGCCACTCTCGTAGCATCGCCTAGCGTGACGAGGATCTCTCTCCCACTAAGTTGCCGAGTCCGCTTGAACCACCCCTGTATCGTGAAACTAACATGATCAGTGGATTCTGTATCCACTACCCACGAATGGGTAGTATACGCCGCTAAACAAGTTTCAACAACTAGTGCGAGAAAATTACCTTTCTTTCCATTCCGCTTGGGTTTGGAACAGGCTGACCTCCAATGTCCTTTTTCACTGCAGTTAAAACAATTTTTCTTAGTTGGTTTCTTTACTCCACCCTCCCTCTTCACCTTTCCTTTGCCCTTGGCAACACTTGAGTTAGCTTCACTTTAGGTCCTCTTCTTCTTCTTACCTCCTTTTGGTCTAGAAGAGGAAGATGGACCGGCTGTCGCTAGGGCTTGGCTGCTCTCTCCCAATATTCCTTCAGCCGAGACTAAAGCTTGTTGGAGATCAGGCAAGTAGAACTTCTTATTGTTCATTTGGTAGTTGAGCCTGAACTGCTCAAAACTCTTGGGCAGGGAATGGAGTATGAAATCGATCTGGGTCTCGATGTCACATTCAGCACCAAGTACCTCAAGTTTGTTAAGGTGAGCCATCATTTGGAGAACGTATTCCCTTACGGGCGTTCCCTCCACCATATTCATTGAGAGCATGTCTCTCATGGTGATATGGCGAGCCATACGGTTCTGATGTTGGAATATCGCTTTAAGATTGACCATGATGTCTGCAGTAGTTTCAACGTTTTGGTGTTGGTGTTGCAACATATCTGACATAGAAGCCAAGATGGTACACTTTGTCATTTCGTTGGAACGCTCCCAGTCAGCATACTCTTTCTTTTCCGTTTTACTAGACTCATCAGTCGGCTTTTTCTGGTTTGGGTGTGGTAAGGACCCAGTTATGGTATTGTGCAGTGAGGACAATAGTAAGTGTTCGATACCAATCAACAAAGTTTTCTCCAGTAAGCAAATTGTGTTTCAGTATATTAAACAGTGGATTAAAAGGTTGCGACATGATGATACTGAAAATAAACATACATCTTGTGTCAATATCCGGATCAACACAAAGAAAATCACATAATTCGATCACATGTTTCATATTGAAATCTCAAAAAATATGAACATGCATCAGCCAACAAGAACAGTTACAAACAAGATAAGTTACAAACCTTTAATTTTAAAAAAAATTAATAGTTGGCTACCACTTGACCAATATAAAATTGACAGGGACTTCGGCGAAGTATATGCATATCAATTTTGTACCTAAGTAATAACCATGATTAAATACAGAATTATCACTTCGTTTTGATCGAGCCTCTTGGGAGGGTCATCGTCGCCACTAATAATAATTCACAATCATCCTTTTGGGAATTTATTCATGTGAAGGCTGTCTTTTGGCCATCCCTTAGGGGAATTTCCCCAAAAGATTTCACAAATAAATAAATCATGGAGGTCAAAATTAATTTGATTCAAAACCAAATTAATTATTTAAGACATACTTAGTAATTTTTGAATTTGGGATTTTTCGTTGGGCAATCCTCATGCAAACACATTTAAACAAATTAATAAAACATAATAAAATACAACTATAAATCAAGCAAAGCAGAAAAATAAACATATTGGGCACAAATTATCCAACTGTCATGGTTTGATTTTTCTTGGCTTGATTTTGAAGAAACGCCGTCTTGAATTTCTCCCACTCGTTCGTCTAGAAAAGAATGTCTCGTGCACCGACCAGCTCGCGGGTCAGGGTGCACGCCTTACACCCGACCCGACCATATCTGTAACAACCCGAATCCATTTTAGGACTTATTTGGTTAATTTTCCTAATGTGTTTAAATGTTATACTTGTTTTAAAAATATGTGTACCAGTTTCTAAATTTTTTAGGTGACAGACGAGCTTTTCGGGCCGAAAAACCCTACTAGCACTTTTCGAGTTTTTATCCGTAAAACAGACCCGTTAATAATGTAAAAAATTTAAAGAATTCAAAATGAGAAAGGAGAACTTCAAATGGAATCCTAAAAATCGTGCAAGATTAACGGTACGTTTAAAATAATTTTCGGAACCAAAAAACCGAACCAAAAAATACACCGACGGAACCCAAATCGCATCTAGAATCAAGACTACCATAATTGGCAGCCCAAAATCTGCAATGAATCCCCCAAATTCGTCCAAACCTGCCCAAAGAATCAACAAACCATCAAGTGGTTCTTACCCCCATTAAAAGGAAAACACTATTTTTAATCATGACATATTACTAACCCCATCATTACATCCCTCCCCTCTCTTTGTCACCCCTTGTCCAGCCACCCTCCCCTCTTCTCCCTATATATACCCCTTCTCCCCACTCAAAGTTGGCCTTGGCATTTTTGTTCCATACGAGAAAACTTTGAAAGGAAAATGGAGAGAGTTGAGAGAGTTTGAAGAAAGAAGGAGCTTTTCCCTTTTTTCTTGCTCTTGGCCAATCATCACCACCCCAAGGAGGAGTCTTTCCTCCACCATCTTGAATCTAGAAATGTGTTAGGAGTAGGAGTTTCCATCAAGAGCCCTCAAACCCCCTCCCAAAGAAGGAAACTACAAGGGTGAGCACAAATGAAACCTTTAATCTTGTTGTTATGATCATAATTTGTTTGAGCATGAAAACCCTTATAAATGGCATGCTAAGAACCTCCCCTAAGCTTGTTTAATCTGTGAAAATCATGTATGAAGTTTGTATGGGTGATATCTTGTGTATTTGAGCATGTTTAACCATATATATGAAAGTTCGAAAATGTGTATGAAACTTCGGAAATGCTACTGCCTCATTTTTGGAAAATCTATTTCGATGCTTTAATGATGTTTTAAAATCATGAAAAAATTCCTAAATGTAGTATTTCAAGTATAAAACGACCTACTAAAAATTAGTATTCATCTGATCTGTCTCCAAAGAGAATAAATTCGTGGAAATTTGTATGTCTGAGACTATGTGAAACTGGGAGCAGTGACTCTTTCATATTGTTTTACTTATTTACAAAGATGATTCAATTTTAAGAAATTTAAGGGATGTTCTTCTTGATGTCTTCTAAATCATATCCAAAAATAATAGTGTTTTGTTTAGAGAATCATGAGATATGTCTAATTGATATTTATGTGACAAATGATTGACGAAGGTTGAAACTGTGAGTTCAACAATTTATTTATCCTTGTTACCATAGCATAAAAAATCATGGGAAAAATTTTACGTTCCCTTACGTGAGTCTGTAATGACATAATAAAGTGTAGTGAATTTTCGTTAAGTTTCCAGTGGGTTACGAATTTCTATATGAAGCATGTACTGTATGACGTACATTGTTATGAACCTGTTTTTACTCAAAAACCTAGTACCGACTCTTAGCTCAAATTTCTTAGGTTTCTAAATTAAAGTTTCTTATTTTTAAGTGTTGTATACCATATTTTAATTTCGTAATTTTTAGATATTTTTTCAGTGAGTTATGATTTTTAGTTTAAAGTGTACACTGTTTTGACGAACTTTTCAATACTCTGGCTTAAATAAAAAATGTACCTTGTTTCCTTAGCTCAAATGAATTTGTGCCCCTGATGAACTCTGTTAATTTTCAAAAGATGTATAAAATAGTAAAATTTCATATTTTTCCAGTAAGTCTAAGTGCTCTTTTCCATTTATGCATGATTACATGTTTTTATGCCGAATGAGTAGTACTAGGAAGAAGGAATGGTAATACTTTTTGAACCAAGCATGTTTTAGGTTGTTGGATGTTTCATGTTTTCTTCTGTGAATATATGTTTGGATGTTTTACTTGTATTATTAAGTTTTTGATTAGACCCGACCCCGATTTGTGAACCCTTTCACAAAATAGAGAAATCGTACCGATCCAATAATCGAGTTTCGATGCCCACGTCGAACTCGAAATCAACTCTTATATAACTTTTAACTACTAAATGCCCTTTTTATCGAAGAGCCCTTAATTCGATGCGAAACCATTTATTAAATAAAAGAATGAACAATGACTAAATGAACGGACTGTGTTAGGTCCTTGGGGTTAGCTCGGAAGCTTGGAAGTCGTGCCATGTTCAAAAGCTTTCAAGAAGTTAAAACTTTTACTTGAAAAGTTATCAGGTGGGTGACACTATCTGTATAGCTAGATAATGTTATATGGACTGTTGACATTTTTCAAGGCAAACTAAATAAGTACTGTTAAAAAGTAAATATATATATATATATATATTTTTTTGAAACTTGTGGTTTGGTAAACAATGCACTGAAAATTATGTGAGTTATATTATGAGTTTTGTGAATATTGGAATATGAACTGTATGTGCCGTTTATCGGTTGGGCCTCGTGCCAATGATTATGGGGATGAGTCCCGTGTGGAGGAATTTGTGGTTTTGCGGGGAGATAAGGAAGTGATGATATAAGGAAGCGATGATATAAGGAAGCAAGGGGATATAAGGAAGCTATCGGGGGTTGGACGCGGTAGGGTGCCTACCGGTGCCACCCCATTTTGTTTGAATGAGGCGAGATTGGACGTGGTAGACGCTACCAGTGCCACCCATATGTGTGATTGTTGAATGATATGTTTGATGTTATAAATGTTGGATACTGTACAAACTATTAACAAGGAATCGTGAGTAAGTTCTTGTGTTATAAAGAGAATGAGTAAAAGCTTCTACTATTTTGAATTCCTGTCAATCTGTATAACAGCATACAGGCTGCCCGCTGAGATTTTTATCTCACGCCCCATTAAACCCCCTTTCAGGTTATGATGCTGAGGGCCGGGAGCTGCAGTAGACGACCCGCTTTCCCCACTGTCTTATTCAATAAACAATTTGTTTTCTAAATTCGAATAATATGTCTAATTAATACTCTGTGGATCTTGTACTAATGATGTTTCTATGCTAAGTATTATTTTTACTAAATTTTGTTTGTCCTACCTTTTAAAAGAAATTTTCTGGCTCAGTTTTACGGTTCACTAAGTGATGACTAGGGTTTAGGGCGTCATGACCTCGGAGGTCAACGTTCTGAATTCCGGGGCGTTACAGGTGGTATCAGAGCTTATGTTCAAAACTCCGGACTAAATGACTTACTTTTTTTTTACTTCAAAACTTTACTTAGGAAAGTAGACAATTTTCATAAATTCTAATAAATGTTACTAGTGGGAAGGTTGTCTGCCGTAGCGTACCAGAAGAGCCTCGAGGTATGAGAATGACTTATGAGAAATTGTATAACATAACCCTTACAAATAAGAACACGAAAACTTAAAGGGGCAAGTGCTTGAATTCCACTCTATTTGCGCATGTATGTGAAATTATTTGATTACTTATAATACATGACGTCATTCTTGCGAGCAAACTTGCTTACGTTCTATATACTATTACTATTTTCCTTTTTCCATTTTTTTTTACCTTAGAACCTTTCTGTTTGGTTGGGGACTATAAGTGTTTAGACATGGCAGTTACTCACCGTTTCCTTAGCATGAGGCAGTTCCAAGATGAGTCCATATATGCTTTCGTGGCCCGCTTTACCACATACCGGGGACGAGCTGTCTGCGAGGGCTTAGAGATTACTGAGCAGGACACAGCGGTCCTTCTGCGGAATGCAGTCCAACCGCGATGGTTGGTATGATCTCGTGAGGTGTTTGACTCACTATGGGACGCTGATTCCCAGGCAGCAGACCATATCAGCCTGACCGAATTTATGGATGATTTGGTCGATAGTATCGATGCTGCTACCAGGGCCATCGAACGGTCTTGTATTGAGATGAGCCGTGCTGCTTTTCATACGGCTATAGCCGATCTCATCGGCGTGGACCGACGTGCTGCTGAGCATGAGCTACTGGTCTTGCGGGATCGAAAGAGAGAGCTAGAGGATCGAGAAGCCGAGCTTACTCGAGAGGTCACCCGCTTGTGGGAGCGCCAAAATGATAGGTTAGAGATAGCAAGGATCCACCGCCACCGAGGTGTGGACATCTGGGGAGAGATTGGATTGCTAGGTGGACCCGTGGAGTCAGATCCGTCCGAGGAGTCAGATCCAGCCGGAGGGTACATGGACCTAGATCGCTATGATACACCGATGGAGGACATCGATACCAGGGCGCCTAATTCCACTGGCCCCTAGAGAGCACGATGCTGAGGCTGGACCCAGCCACCCCAATGCATGCTCTTCCACTGACTGATTGGACACAGTAGATGTTGTTGTAACTGGTTTTTATCTACTCAGTTAAACAATAATTATTATGAAATGCGTATGCTAAAGGCAATCGAATCAGGGAAAGAGACAAAGAAGTTGGTGACCCGGTTCGTCTTTGGAATCAGACTACGTCCGGGGGCATCCAAGCCAGGGAGAGGATGTATGTATATGCCTAGAAGTCTAAGTTGTTCGTTTTTTTACAGAGGTGGCCGTGGTGGCCTATTTATACTATAACTCCCACCCTTTGGGTGGGAATTTACATAAGGAATAATGCCTATGAAAGGGCTACAATATCGGGAACCATTAATCTCGCCTTGACAGGCCAGAAATCGTCCATCTTCAGCGTGCGCCAATCGTGGAGCGGATGTGGAGGGCAGATTAGTGGCGTGTCAGGGGCTGTCATTGATCACGTGAACTGTATAGTTATGGCTGGTGCAGGTCGCTCCCGACTTGAGAATATAAAGTGGAAATCGCATCGCGACTTCCTGAACTGCCGACTACCCGAGTTGCCGACCTTTGCGACTTGAGGGTTTGGTCTTGTGGGAATTACGTGGGCTGATCCCTTGGTCCCCTTGCTGAGGTTGCTTCATGCAGTCTTTGTTGGATTGTTTATGATCCTTCGTGCCCAGGTGGGAGGTCGGGTTTATCCATTCTACAACAATTGCCCCTCAAGTTGAGGTCTCTTGTTCCGAGAAGGGACCTTAGCTTGACACATGGACTAAATCGACTCGCGACCATCCAACCTGGAAAGTCTCCTATGAGCGGCTTACTATCCTCGGGCAGGTGAAAAGTCACATCGATAATACGAATCGTCGCATCAGACTTCCCTCGATCTCAGGGATTCGGAAATGATATCGTGCCAGGATGATGATGTAAAGTGCCGCCATTTCGTCCAATGAGATGCCGTAGTGAATTTCACGCGAGCCCCTCGCGTCTTTTTGTTGCTAGGGGGCCGAAGTTTTGGCTAATTTCATTTTGGCCCCTCCTCTTCTTCGATAAATAGGCGGGGAATTAGGTTTTGAAAACCTTATTTCCTACGACTATCTTGCGAAAGAATTTCCTCAAGATACTCTTCCTGGTTCTTTCTCCCTTCCACCGGAAACACATTCTCGTGTCCCTGAAGCGGAATTAATCACAGGTAAGCACTTTGGTGCCCTTCTTCGAATTTATGGATTCAGCGTTTCCAAATCCCTTTTTGCCTCTCAGCCCATGGTGGCTTCCTCCTCTTCTGAGGATGAAATCCTATTGCCCTGCGTCGCCGCTGATTTTCCAGCTCCGCCACCAGGCATGTGGGTGAAAGTTCATTGGCTAAGGTTATGGGAGACCACCGGGAAGACGATGCCAATGATGAACCGGTGGATGACCAATTTCTGGAAGTATTGGCTGAAATTACCCATCTTCCCCCGTTGGATGTTGATCTCCTACATCCCATCCCACGGGAACGGTCATCAACGGCGGGTCCTTCTGCCTCAATTCCGGATTATGGGGCTTATGAACGAGTCTTCAATTATGATCTGTATTTTAACCAAGCTCCGTACAAGCGACCTGACCGGGCATACCGCAAGTCGGTCGACTCTCAATTCGCGGCGTCCGATAAAAGATACCGATATGTGCTCTCCGATCAGTATGTGTGGGGACTTCATCGTATGTACAAGGTGCCCCAGGATGTGCATTTTTATGGGCCGACCCCGGACGAAAGCGCCGATCAGCCTCATCCCGGAATGATTGCTGTGAATAAGTCTTCCATGTTGGTTGGTATTCGATTTCCATTGCACCCGACCATTTCCCATCTGCTGGCGGCCTGGAATGTGAGCTTCACGCAGATCACCCCCAATGGGTGGAGTTACATCATCTCCACCATGGTCGTTTTGGGGCAGGCAGGGCTGAAAAGACTGCCTAATCCCGGAGAGATATCTCATGTGATGTCGCCCGTTGCTCAGGCCGGAGGCTATCATGCTGTGCGGCTTCGTAGAGGCAAAGAGTTCGTGAGTGGGATTCCGAATAAGGTTAACGGGTGGCACCAGAAATGGTGGTTTGTAGGAGGAGCATGGGAGTCGGTGGCCCCTTCCAGCACCTTATCCATTAGAGTTCCTAAAGATTATGTGATCTGTGTTGAGAATGGTACTTTGCCTTAATATTTTTGTGCTCGATTGTACTGATCTAATTCTTTTCTCGACTTGTAGTGTTTGCGCCCCGACCTTCTGAGCTATATTGGGACTTTCTCGAGGCGTTCAAGGAGGTTTGAGACACACCCCCTAGCTGGCTAGACGTTAAATTGTTGAACTCCGAGCTCGACCGCTTGCAAGCCGGACTGTATACTTACCATCGCCACTTGAGGATTCCCTGTAAGTCTCGGCCTCATCTTTTCAAGTGTATTTCGCAATTTCGCGCTAAAGGTTCTGTTTTATGTTAGATCCGGAGATCCCGATCTACCGCCGTCGGCCCTCTGCCTCTGAGATGGCCTCGTGACCTCGATCAGTACTCGGCTCCATGAGGCGTCTGCTCGACACTGCCACCCAGGGGGACATTCCAGTTCAGACTCCTCCCCCTGCTGCCGACAAAGGCAAGAAGAAAGCTGCCGAACCTGCCACTGTGGCTGGTGAGCGACCTCCCAAGAGGGCGCGAGCTGAACCTGGCACGCACCGATCCACGTTAAGTCGGGGTGCTGGAAGGGTGGCTCCCAGCCCGACACCTTTGCCGACTTCTACCCGGGAGGGAGGTCGCCATCCGGAGGACGATTCCTGGATTGGTTGGGATGAGGAGAGGATGAAGAGGTAGGCCGTTTGCAAATCTTAATGAATTTACCTCAAAACCGGGACCAAACTTAATATATTTGTTCCTACTTGTTGCAGTTAGGAGCTGACGGCCAGCAAGTTCTCACCGGAGGTGCTGAGTTTCCTGAGATCCCCGATTCCCACGCTGGAGGGCACGCCTGGAGACTGGCCCGGCTACTTGGAGCGGACGGTGAAGAACGTGCCGCGCGCATGGACGAAGGATGATCACTCCTCTGCCCATCACCAACAAGTCACGGGCAACATGTATTCAGCTGTTGTCCACTCCTTGAAAAATACCCTCTACATGGAAAAGGCCTGCGCCCAATCTGAGCTCGAGCTCTCCAAACTAGAGAAGGCCCAGGCGATGACCTCCGAGCAAGCAAAATCACTGATAGCTGCCCATGAGGTGCAGAAGAAACTGGAGGTTGCCAAGGCTGACTTGGCCAAGAGGGCCTTGGAGCTCGAGGGCTAGCTGAAGGAAGCCGACAAACTGCTCGGGGAGGAGAAGGAGGCCATGACCCGGATGAAGGCAGAGCTGATCCGCAAGGATGTAGAGGTCGGGGAGAAGTTGGCCGCCAAAGACGAACACTTTAAGAAGGCCGAAGAGCAGAATGCTAACATCGCCTATGTCGTGGCGGTTGTGGGCGCTATCCGAGTTGTTCGGCGGAAGAACCCTGCTGCCGACCTCTCTGACATTGTGACCGAGCTGACTGCTTACGTTCGCGACTTCCCCTCTGCCTCCGACATTGTGCTGGAGATTAAAGATCTGGAAGATCTGGGCATTGATTTGTCCTCTTCCCTAATCAGAGTCGGATCGTGCACCCCACTACGATCCAAATGAGACACAACTGGGAGACTCCTAGGTGGTCCTCGAGACTCGGACGGATGAGGTTGGGGTACGAAATGAGGTCGCTGAAATGTTCTGCTCGGCTCCTCCCGAGGAGCAGGCCACAATTGGTCTCTAGGGGAGGTGTTTACCAGCCCAAGATCCAGGAGGCGGGCTGCCCACACCCTCACCAGCGTTATTCAGCAACAATTAGGTGGGCAGCCTTTGAACATAGTCAGTGGTGCTGCTGATGGGATTCTTGATCGTTCTTAAGAATGATGACATCAAGAATCCCGATAAGAAAAAGGAGATTGAGAAGTTGTTGAACCCCATCTCCAACAATACTTTTGATCAGCATGCCTTAAAGCCGGAAGTCGTCTGCCAGTCGTGGATATTGGGTTGTAGTAAAATATCTGTTGTCAGTTATCATGATGTATCTTGGTTTCCGCTTGATGTAATCTAGCCTTCGGGCTCTTATAATGTACCGACCTTCGGGCTTGTTGTCATTAATGAAATCTGTCTTTTTCTTTCCTTTATTGTGCCGACTTGATTTCCTTATGCGACTATAATCTGTGCGTATGTTCATTCGTCTTATTGGCATTGCGATTTTAGATTGAACCTCGCTTAGTCGTCTTATAAAGTTAGGGGAGGATCACGCCGCAAATATGTCGAAAGTCGTTCCCGGGGGAGGTCGATGTTTCATCTATGCGACCTCCCTGGGTTTAAACACAGGAATTATGAAAAAGAAAATTTAACTCATTATTATTGACTCGCCTGAAAGTTTATAAGTAAACTGGCCTCGACCCTACTGATAGTATCTCTTCAGATGAGATGCGTTCCACGGGTACTGAGACTGAGTGCCATCTGGGTTCTCGAGCTCGTATGCCCCATTGGATAATACTCGAGCGACCTTATATGGTCCTTCCCAGTTTGGTACGAAAGTTCCTTTGGTTACTCCGAGAGTCTTCTTCAGGACCAGGTCGCCTTTTTTGAATTTTTGAAGTCGCAATTTAGAGTTGTAGTATTTTTTGGACTGTTGTTTGTATCTCGCATTTCGGATACCTGCCTATAATCGCTTCTCTTGAGCAAGTCTAGGTTTCGGCCAAGGCCTCATCGTTGCGATCGGTTTGCGATCTGCGAGGATTCGAGAGTTTGGAATTCGACCTCTGCGGGTATGATAGCTGCTTAGAGCCAAATGCCATCGAATAAGGGGGTCTCTCCGGTCGAATTTTCGCAGTCGTTTCGTATGACCACAAAGACATCCGGTAATTCATGGCCCACTTCCCTTTTCCTCCCTCAATCTTGGTTTTCAGAGTGTGCTTGATGATCTTGTTCACAACTTCGACTTGACCATTTGACTGAGGGTGATAAGGGGTAGAGAAAAGCTTGGTGATTTTCCATTTCTGAAGAAACTATCGATCTTATGACCATCGAACTGCTTCCCATTATTGGATATAATTGCTTGTGGTAAGCCGAATCTGCAGATGATGTTTCGCCATATGAATTTGATGACGTGATCCTGATCTATGGTCGCCAAAGCCTCAGCCTCGGCCCATTTTGTGAAGTAATCTACTACGACTAGGGCGTACTTGACTGAACCCGGGGCTGTTGGTAATGGCCCGATGATATCTATCCCCTGAGGATGCTGGTGAGTTCCTCAGGTGCGATCTTGATTGATGGTGCGTGTATTTGACATTTGTGGCATTTCCGTGCGAAAACCATGGCATCGGCCTTTAAAGTTGGCCAATAATACCCCTGTCTCATCATCTTATGAGCGAGCGACTGCCCCCCAGCGTGGTTTCCACATACCCCATCATGAATATCTTGCAGGATAGCCTGCCCTTGCTCCGGGGTAACACATCGGAGCAGTGGTATTCTGAAGCCTCGCTTATATAGTTCATTACCAACAAATGTGTACCTTGCTGCCCTTAGTTGCAATTACTTTGCCTGAATTCTGTCGGTTGGTAATGCCCCAGTCATCAAGTAGTCGATTATGGGGGTCATCCAGCTTAAACTCGGGGTGTCTAGGGCAGCGACTGTTGTGTTAGCAGTGGAGGGGTGGGAGAGTTTTGTGATGGTGACATCCCTCATCTCTGTTGGTCCCTTCGAAGTCGCTAGTCGTGCTAATGCATCGGCTCGGGAGTTCGCATCCCTTGGTACTAGCTTGATGTAGATTTGTTCAAATTTCAGGCAAAGTGCTTTGACGACATCTTGGTAGGCCGGCATCCGCTCGTCTCGGGCCTCATACTGTCAACCTTGCCCCCCCTAATTGTCTGCCCGAGGATTCTTGACAAACTCATTCAGCTGGCCATCTTCATAAAGCTTCCACAACTGCTTCAACAGATCTCAACACTCACTGGTGTAGTGTCCCCTCTGGTCATGATAGTGGCAATACTTGTTCGGGTTTTGACGGCTTTTGTCTTTCATGGGGCGGGGTGCTCGCAGCATATCTCGTCCCTGGATCTGGGTATAAACGTTACCAGGTGTCATACCCAGAGCCTCCATCAGCTTCACCAGAATGGACTCCTCAAATGGTTTGAAGCTGCCGGGTGTCTTGTAATGACCCCCAGTTTTCTTGGAACCTTTCTTGAGCTCCGCGACTTCCTTTGTCTATGAGAGCCGGGTCTCTAGCAATTCCATGGTATCGATGAGGTCACTGGCCCTTTTCTTGAAATTGGCATAGCTGGTCGGGTAGTCGGCGGTCATGCGCCGCCATAGCTTGGTTCCTCTTCTGAGGCCAGATACTGCCCCCAGCAGCTTGGCCTCGTCCCCAATGGGGTCGCCTTCAATGATAAGTCTATCGATCCTCTCAACATAGGATCGATCCGACTCCGTATCCCCCTGACGCATGTTCATGAGCCTCTGCCTTATCGCAGGTCGGGGAGCCATCGCCTTATAGTAGCCCAAGAATAATCGAGCCAGTTGCTCGAAAGTATCAATGGAGAGAGATGGCAGCGAAGTGTACCACATGTGGGCATGGTCGCTCAGCGTCAGGGAGAAAAGTCTACACTTCGTCGCATCCGATGCCCCCATTGAGGCCATATACGCATTGTACTTCGCCATATGGACTCTGGGGTCAGTACTCCCGTTGTAGCGATCTAGAGCCGCTATGCTGATTTTTCTCTGGGCAGGTGCCAGAGTGATCATAGTTCCCAAGGGCGAATCGGGGATGACAAGGTTAGTCTTAGATCCAGACGGTCCATCCTGGTTACCCACCTTTTCCAACAGCTGTTGGACGGTCCTAGCCAATGCCGCAACCTGAGCGTCGCGCCGGTTACTGGCCCCCTGCCCGTGACCATGGTGGTATGCCGAATGTCTCGGCAATCCTCCGTGGTGCATGTCCAGGGCCATGACAAGATCTCTTTCCACTTGTTCATCATGGCGTGCTTGAGAGTGAGCCTCGTCCTCGCCCCTCATGAGGGCCTTCCGGGCAGCTTGGCTTCCGAGGCGGGTGAATACACTATTCGAACCAGCTGGTCTGTCTAGGGCCCGGTGGTTCCGAACGATGGCCTGTTTAGCCGCGTTGTACGCCAGTTGACCTGTGGACCGTCCCTTTTCCGTCATAACGCGTTTACCTTTGGAGGTTCTGGCGTCATGGGCCATTTTCTTAGCTGGGGGCTGTTCCTCCTCAACGCTGAAATTGAGACGTTTCTTGTTGAGGACGGCCATCACTGCTTTGGCATTCTCCGGTGTTTGGACAAGATTCCACCAGTCAGGGGAACCAGTCAGGGCTGCCCGATGAGTGGGTTGAGAACTCAGTGAAACCTCGACGCCATCACGAATGTCGGTTTCATTCCCGATTACAGCTTTCCCCTGGTTGGTTGCCATTTTATTTTTCTTAGAGTTTGGAAGGTGAGGTCTCCTTGAGAATTGTTGAAATTTCTCAAGAAATGTGTTCCCACAGATGGCGCCAATTGTTGTAACTGGTTTTTATCTACTCAGTTAAACAATAATTATTATGAAATGCGTATGCTAAAGGCAATCGAATCAGGGAAAGAGACAAAGAAGTTGGTGACCCGGTTCGTCTTTGGAATCAGACTACGTCCGGGGGCGTCCAAGCCAGGGAGAGGATGTATGTATATGCCTAGAAGTCTAAGTTGTTCGTTTTTTTACAGAGGTGGCCGTGGTATTTATACTATGACTCCCACCCTTTGTGTGGGAATTTACATAAGGAATAATGCATATGAAAGGGCTACAATATCGTGAACCATTAATCTCGCCTTGACAGGCCAGAAATCATCCATCTTCAGCGTGCCCCAATCGTGGAGCGGATGTGGAGGGCGGATTAGTGGCGTGTCGGGGGCTGTCATTGACCACATGAACTGTATAGTTATGGCTGGTGGAGGTCACTCCCGACTTGAGAATATAAAGCGGAAATCGCATCGCGACTTCCCGAACTGCCGACTACCCGAGTTGCCGACCTTTGCGACTTGAGGGTTTGGTCTTGTGGGAATTACGTGGGCTGATCCCTTGGTCCCCTTGTCGAGGTTGCTTCATGCAGTCTTTGTTGGATTATTTATGATCCTTCGTGCCCAGGTGGGAGGTCGGGTTTATCCATGCTACAACAGATGTTTAGTTGTACATAGTTTTTGAGGATAGTTTCCTGGTTGTAACCAGTGACCCTGATGTATTTTGTAAAACTTAGAAACTTTCGTGATCGACTCAGATTCGAACCCACCCTTTTTGCTGAACCTTAACCGGTCTTTTGTAGCGGCTTGCGTTCCTGCATAGTTTGACTTAATATGTATATTTTGACTATTTTAATACTATATTTGATATATTTTGAAGTCTCGCATCCTTTAATTTTCGTTGGAGACCCGTTTCTCTCCGTTTAGCTTCGAGAACTTGTCCTTCTCATTTTAATTATGTATGTATAAATTTAGTCTCACGCCTCTTCGTGGGATATTCTATTCTATCAGTTATATTTATCTTAATGTTTACGACATGTGTTATTGTTTCTCTAACGTGCATCATCGTAGCCCAACAATCGTGCTGCTGATCATGACAGTATGTTCCGATTTTACCGAGTGCTCCCATGCATGATTGACTTAGTACCGTGTTGTTAAACGTTGGATTCTCTTGTTTCAAACTTTATCATACCTATATGAAGTAATAATTTTTTTTTACTTTTTAAACCTTCTCTTAGGATGCCACCAAAGGAAAACGCGAGCTAACCGGGAACCGTCTGAAGGTTCTGTAGGACGCAAAGTAGAAACCAATCTTTATATTCTAAGGATGAAATATTTTGACATAATCCTAGGGATAGATTGGTTAAGACGAAACAAGGCTATCATAAGGTGTTCGGAAAGGGAGATAGATTTCGAAACAATGGACGGACAACATTTCACAGGAATGAGGGTAATCTCTGCGATAAAAGCTGCCAAGCTAATACGAGGAGGAAATTATCAGGGATACTTAGTCAACATCTCAACAACGACTATGGATACAAAAACGCCAGCCGAGGTGCGAATCGTAAATGAGTACCCTGACGTATTTCCCGAAGAACTATCCTGATTACCCCAGATTGCCAACTAGAATTCACAATCGACTTGACACCTGGTGCTGCACCTGTGTCAAAGGCACCATACAGAATGGCGCCCAAGGAATTGTAGGAATTAAAAGAGCAACTAAAAGAACTGATGGATAAGAAGTACATCCGTCTAAGTGTGTCACCTTGGGGAGCACCTGTACTCTTTGTGAAGAAGAAAGACAGATCACTCAGAATGTGCATCGATTATCGAGGGTTAAACCAACTAACCATCAAGAACAAATATCCTCTCCCAAGGACCGAGGACTTATCCGACCAATTGAAACATGCGACAGTGTTCTCGAAAATTGACCTGAGATCGGGCTATCACCAACTGAAAGTGAAGGGAAGTGATATTCCGAAGAAGGCTTTCAGAACACGGTACGGACACTATGAGTTCACAGTGATACCTTTCAGAGTGACAAATGCACCCGCAGTTTTCATGGACTTGATGAACCGTGTGTTTCACTAGTACTTGTTGGGATTATACTGAAAAGTATGCTTTTACTGTGTATAATCAAAACTGAATTTCGGCCTTATCTACTGAAATAAATTATTTATCACTGATGCTTTAAATATCATTGAATGTTACATATATTTACTGCATAACTATTCAATAAATAATACGTGTTACATTGTAGTTAATTTAGTGATACCAGATCACAGAAGATTAAATTAACAGTTCCTTGTAACCAAAAGTACACCATTCACGACCTAGATGGAAATGAACAATCCATCGTGAAAGGTTGAAGTGTAAGGCTCAGATTGGCTTGTCTTGACCAAGAGATTACACTAGTGCATGACTGATGCACTGAATAGGACCTACAGGAGGACAAATTCTTCAACACTGAACAAGGAAGAATTAGACCTCAGTGGTTCGTTATTTCTTAATCTTCGTTCCTTAAATAAGATCGCGTGTGGTTAGTAATTATTGCTTTGACTTATTACGGGTAGAGAATCAACGAGATTCAATACTTTATATCTTGGGCAATATTATTGGTCACATGCGATTGCTAAGATTTAATACGAAGAATCGTGTGCAAGTAAGCTTGTTCGACTTGCCCCCTTGGGAGGTTCATAAGATTTATCATACCAAATCTTGCAAGTGGAACTAGTTTCTGGTATGGATAATAATGTTGAACCGTTCCTTAACAAAGGACAAAAGATATTAATTAATGGAAATCTATTTCAGTGGCTTGAATTAATTAATGGGCTAAATAATCTTAAACACGGGAAATAATAACCGGGAGCCATATTGACTGTAATATGGGTTAAGATGGATAGTGCAATATTAATTATGTAGTGGGATTAATTAATATTTATGGGCTTGAATAATATTGTGGCTCAATATTGATAATTCAAGATCCATTGGAAGGTCCAATCTTAATTCTCCTAAAGGCCCCCCAAGTAGCCCAACATAAAGTCCAATAACTGAAAAAGGTGTTTAAAAATAAAATAAATATTTGTTGCTCATTTTTCCTATTTTTCGAAAATCATAAATAAAAGAGGGAGAAAGATTTTCTTTGAATTTTGTTATGGAATGAAGATATGTATTCTTGGAATACAAGATTATCTCATTAAATTCAAGAAATCTCCCACTTGGTTATTTATAGTGAGATTTTCGAAATTTTCAAAGAATAAGGGAAATAAATATTTTCTTGATTTTCTTGAAAAAATATTATGGAAGATATGTATTTCTTGAAATACAAGTATATCTCATAAATTCAAGAAGATCCAAATCTTGGAATCTTGATCCTTATTTTTTTCGAAAATTCCATAACAAGATGAGGTGGGATTTTTTGTGAAATTTTTTAATTATGGAGAAAAGAATATATGAGATATATTCAAGATTTCTTGGAGATCAAGAAAAGATTTTCCCACATTATTTTTCCCCAAAATTTTCGACCACCACCCCATCTATAAATAGGGGATGATTCTTTCATTCCCAAGTACAATTCCATGTGCTGGAAAAATTAGTAAATCCACAAAGGTGGTGCAACAAATTTTTTATTTTCCCTTTTGTTAATTGTTCGTGAGTTTCCTTCCATCAGATTGACGAGCAAGGACTAGGGAATACTTGGGAAGGCTTTTTGGTGTGTTTAATCGACGAGACCATTGCCACTCCAAGAGGTTAGTTCACGTAAACCCGTAGCAATTCCGCATGGGCAGGATTTATGTGAACTGTTTATATGCTTGATTTGTTGTTGAATTATTATTTGAATTAATATAGGATTAATTCATGCTAGTAATAATTGTTAGAATTAAATTTGTATTTAAATATTCATCCCGAATAGATCCGTGCAAATTATTCCCCAACAACTGGTATCAGAGCCTCGGTTTCGGGCTCTGAATTTTAAATTGTAATTTAATTTGTTTTCATTAAATTTAAAATTTGATAGTAGAATTGCTAGATCTTTTTTGCAGGTATCCAATTGTCATGGAATTTAATGTGTTTATTTATGCATGCATATAAATTGTGGTTTTTAATTCGATTCGTTCGAATTCGTTTTGCCTCGTGAGAAAATCCACGAGTAGATTATGATTTGTTTGATTTGATCAATGTAATAGACTAGTCTAGATCTAGGTTTATTTATTTTTTGTAAATAAATTATAATCGGATCGTAAACGGAGGCGGAGATGAAGAATTAAAGAATAGATCCAGAACCGTACGCGGACAATGTGCATCACGTGAAACGTTCCAAGGGAGGCACGCGCACGACCCGGACATCACCATGCGGACGGGCACGACGCTAGGCGTCGGGCGAGATTGGCCTGGACGCGCGCGGGCGTGGATAAACGATGCGCTTGGGCGCGCGCATGGGCGCGCGTGGGACCATGCGCGAAGCGGCAGAGGCGGACAGGCGGGCAAAGGCAAGCACGCTCGAGGACGCACGGCACTACCGAGATCCACAGGCTAGGCGAGGCTGGCAAGCGTGCATGCGCGGATGCGAGAGGATACACGCGTCGCCTGCCGAGCTGCTGCCGAGGCATGCCGAGGCACGGGCAGGCGGTGCCTGCCGAGGCATGCTGAGGCTGCCGAGGCTGGTTCGACCAAGGGGCCGGCCGAATGCGGGCGTGCATCCCGGCTGCGAGCTACTTGGCGTGGCGTTTCGAGACGGAGTTCTTTTCGAGACGATCGAGTGGGAGAAATTCAAGACGACATTTCTTCAAAATCAAGCCAAGAAAAATCAAACCATGACAATTGGATAATTTTTGCCCAATATGTTTATTTTTCCACTTTGCTTGATTTATTGTTGTGATTTCTTGTGCTTTATTTAATTTGTTTAAATGTGTTTGCATGAGAATTGCCCAATGAAAAATCTCACCTTTAAAAAATTACTAAGTATGTTTAAATAATTAATTGACAATTTTATTCCGGATAATAAAATTGAATTAATTTTGACCTCCATGATTTATTTATTTGTGAATTCTTTTGGAGAAATTCCCCCAACGGGACGGTCAAAAGATAGCTTTCACATGAATAAATTCCAGATGGATGATTGTGGATTACTACTAGTGGCGACGATGATCCTTCCCACGAGGCTCGTTCAAAGCGAAATAATAATTCTGTATTTAATCATGGTTATTACTTAGGTATAAAATTGATATGCATATACTTCCCCGAAGTCCCTGTCAATTTTATATTGGTCAAGTGGGAGCCAACTATTAATCTGGATATTAAAGGTTTGCAACTGTTCTTGTTTATAACCTGCTTGAATGTGTTTAAATAATGACCCACCCCACGTGGCTTATTTAAACTGTTTTGAGATGTTGGCTGATGCATGTTCATATTTTTTTTGAGATTTTAATATGAAACATGTGATCTAACCTTGTGATATATTTATGCTTATATTTCAGTTCAGCATGTCGTAACCTTTTAATCCATTGCTATTATACTTAAAATCAATAGAATAAGTATAGAAACTATATTGATTGGAAACGAAAAATTATAATTGTCCTAACTGCACAAAAGCACAAGTGGATTCTTGACACACCAAAAACAGATGAGCCAACTGACGAGTCAAAAATGCGGGACTCGTCAGATCACCTTGCGAGAGATTTCGTCGTTGAAATGGTGGAGGGCAAACCCGTAAGGGATTACGTTCTCAAAGTTAATGGCCCATCTGAACAAACTTGATGTTCTGAGTGCAGATTATAATCTGGAGACTCAGATGAATTTGGTACTTCACTCTCTGCCCAAAAGTTTTTGAGCAATTTTGCCTCGCTAGCTGATTTGTTGCAAGCTTTGGTCTCGACAGAGATGTTGATGGGGCACCAAACTCAAGCTTTGACGGGAAGTGGTCCGTCTTCATCTTCTAGGTCCAAGGGATGGCAAGAAGAAGAAGGTGACCAAAGGCCATAAGCAATCAGACTCAACTGTTGCCAAGGGTAATGATAAGATGACGAATGCTGGTGGTGTCAAGGAAAATACAAAGAGGAAGTGCTTAAACTGCGGTGAAAGAGGACAATGGAGGTTTTCCTGTTCCAACCCCAAAAGGGCCGGAAAGAAAGGTAATTCTCACTCACTAATTGTTGAAACTTGTTTAGCGGCGTATACTTCTCATTCGTGGGTAGTTGATACGGGATCCACTAATCATGTTTGCTTCACGGGTTCAAACTGATCCTACAACTTAGTGGCAGTGAGATCCTCATCACACTGGGCGATGCTACGAGAGTGGCAGCTGAAGCAGTGGGAGAAGTGCACCTGTCTTTTGAAGACAGAGTTCTAATTTTAAGAGATGTTCTTTATGTTCCCAGTTTTAGAAAGAATTCACTTTCAGTTTCTAGAATTCTGTTAATGGATACTTAGTTTCTTCTAATAAGAATGACATCATTTCTTTAAATGACGAGTGCATCTGTTATGGGACATTGATGGAAAATCTCTATACAATTAACTTTGCACACCACTCACGAAATGCATCCTATAACACATCAACTGTTTCCGATAAAAGAAAACGTGAACGAGACACTTCTATGACATCTAAGATTGGGACATATTAATCCAAAGAGGATCCAAAGGTTGGTAGAAGACGGTTCACTAGAGTCTCTCCAAGTTGAACCAATTCCAACCTGCGAATCATGTTTGGAGGGTAAAATGACCAAGAGGGCATTCGGAGCCAAGGGGAATAAAGCTAAATAAGTGTTAGAAATCGTTCACACAGACGTATGTGGTCCAATGTCAACCAAAGCAAGGGGAGGTTATGAATATTTCGTCAATTTTATTGATGACTACTCAAGGTACGATTATATTTTCCTTATGAAGCATAAATCTGAGACCTTTGAGAAATTCAAAGAATTTAAGGCTCAAGCAGAGAATCATAGTGAAAAACGTATCAAGTCTCTACGATCCGATCATGGAGGCGAGTACCTCAGCGATGAGTTTTTGAACTACTTGTCTGATAAAGGGATTGCATCCCAGCTAACTTCACCCGGAACCCCTCAACAAAACGGGGTTGCAGAGAAAAGAAAGTAACTCTTTTGGAAATGGTTAGATCTATGATGAGTTATGCGGATCTTCCCAAGTCGTTCTGGGGTCATGCCTTGGAAACAACGGCCTACATTCTGAACTTGGTTCCATCCAAATCGGTTCCCAAAACTCCCAAAGAATTGTGGACCGGGAGCAAGCCTAGTTTGAGACACATGAAAATTTGGGGGTGTCCGGCCTACGTGTTGGACAAGGAAGTTGGAAAATTGGATCCTCAATCAGAATTAAGGTTTTTTGTAGGATACCCCGAGGGAACAAAAGGGTGTATGTTCTATGGTCCCGAAGATCAAAAGGTGGTAATAAGCACCCACTTTAGATTTTTGGAAGAAGACTTTATGAACAAAAGAAGACCCAGTGAGATTACCTTAAATGAGCTAAGGGGCTAACCAAAAGGCTAATCTGCACAAGATGACATACCAAACGACACACTTACACAACCGAACCTCGTCAGAGTGGGAGGGTTGTGAGACAGCCCGAGAGATTCATGGGGATAGGAGAGTCCTCGGACTTGATTCCCAGACAAGACGAATCAGACCCATGGACATATGACGAGGCAATCCAAGACAAGGATGAGGTTCTTGGCAAACAACAATGAAAGCCGAAATGGGTTCTATGGATCATAACAGAGTGTGGGAGCTAGTCGAACCACTTAATGGGGTCAAACCCATTGGTTGCAAGTGGGTGTACAAGAGAAAAAGAGGACCGGATGGGAAGGTGGAAACCTTCAAGGAAAGGCTTGTGGCGAAAGGTTATACTCGTAAAGAAGGGATCGACTATGAGGAAACTTTTTTTTCACCAGAGCAATGCTCAAGTCCATCCGAATTCTCTTGTCGATTGCTGCACATCTCGACTTTGAAATCTGGCAAATGGATGTCAAGACGACTTTCATTAACGGAAGTCTTGATGAAGAAATCTATATGCAACAACCCCAAGGCTTCATTGAAAAAGGCCAAGAACACCTAGTTTGTAAGCTCATGAAGTCCATTTACGGACTAAAACAGGCATCCAGAGCTTGGAACCAATGTTTTGATCATGTTATAAAGTCTTATGGGTTTGATCAAAAAGAGTTCGAAAGTTGTGTGTACAAAAAGCGTTTCGGAATCGCGAGACCGGTATTCTTAGTACTATCGTGAGGCGACATTTCGATCATCGGGAACGATGTAAAGATGTTATCAGACGTAAGGGCATGGCTTTCAAAACAATTTGATATGAAGGACTTAGGGGAAGCCGGGCACATCCTTGGGATCAAGATCACTCGAGATCGTAAGAAAAGGATGATAGGCCTATCACAAGCTTCATACATAGACATCGTCTTGAAAACGATTCAAAGATGCAGATTCCAAGAAAGGCTTCAGACCTTTTCGGACATGGAATCCATCTATCAAGGAAATGTGCCCTAAGACACAAAGGGAGATAGATGACATGAAAGGCATTCCTTATGCTTCGGTTGTTGGAAGCCTTATGTATGCAATGCTGTGCACGAGACCGGATATCTGCTTTGCCGTTGGCATGGTGGCAAGATATCAAAGTAACCCGGGAAAGAACATTGGATGAGAGTTAAAAAACATTCCAAGTATCCGAAAAAGAACTCGAGATAGAATGTTGTTTTATCGATCGAGATAGTCTAATCCCCATCGGGCACGCGGACTTGGATTTCAATTAGACATAGATTCGTAAAACTATCGCCTCGATTTAGTGTGCTTTCATTTGGGAAGTGTAGCCATGAAATGGATGAGTGTGAAGGTAAATGCATCAACGACACAACCATGGAAGCCGGGTAAGTAGTCGCCAGAAGTAGTGAAAGAACCATTTTGGCTCTAGACCTTCTTAGTGGACTTGGATGGAGTTCCGAATTTGTCTAGCAATATTTGCTAGGGGCAGTTGCAAATTCAAGGGAACCAAGAGTCCACGAGTCAAACAAGCACACTGAAGGAAAGAAATCTTAGACGAGAAATCGTTAAGAGAGGAGATGAAGAGGTGGCTAAGATCGCATTGGAGGATAACCTAGTTAAACCTTTCACAAAGTACGCCTCCGAAACATTCAAGAGACATGTGGGAGGAATGGTTGTCAAGTGCATAGCCAATTTGCTTTGAGTATAAGTGAGAGACATTATTTGGTTCGTGTAGGTGACATTAGATGTCACGTATTAGGAACTACACGAGACATGCTGTAGTATACTTAAAAGCAAACTTTGAGTATAAGTGAGAGATTGTTGGGATTATACTGGAAAGTATGCTTTTACTTTGTATAATCAAAACTGAATTTCAGACTAATTTACTGAAATAAATTATTTATCACTGATGCTTTAAATATCATTGAATGTTACATATATTTCTTTGCATAACTGCTGTTCAATAAATAAGACGTGTTACATTGTAGTTAATTTAGTGATACCGGATCACGAAGATTAAATTAACAGTTCCTTGTAACAAAAAGTACACCATTCACGACCTAGATGGAAATGAACAATCCATCGTGAAAGGTTGAAGTGTAAAGGCTCAGATTGACTTGTCTTGACCAAGAGATTACACTAGTGCATGACCGATGTAATTGAAATAGGACCTCTGAGGAGGACAAATTCTTCAAAGATGAACAAGGAAGAATTAGACCTCAGTGGTTCATTATTTCTTAATCTTCGTTCCTTAAATAGGATCACGTGTGGTTAGTAATTATTGCTTTGACTTATTACGGGTAGAGAATCAACGAGATTCAATACTTTATATCTTGGGCAATATTATTGGTCACATGCGATTGCTAAGATTTAATACAAAGAATCGTGTGCAAGTACGCTTATTCGATTTGCCCCCTTGGGAGGTTCATAAGATTTATCATACCAAATCTTGCAAGTGGAACTAGTTTCCGGTATGGATAATAATGTTGAACCGTTCCTTAACCAAGGACAAAAGATATTAATTAATGGAAAGCTATTTCAGTGGCTTGAATTAATTAATGGGCTAGATAATCTTAAACACGGGAAATAATAACCGGGAGCCATATTGACTGTAATATGGGTTAAGATGGATAGTGCAATATTAATTATGTAGTGGGATTAATTAATATTTATGGGCTTTGTAGGTCCCAAACGGGTTTTGTGAGGGTGGAAGTCTAGAGGGGAGGGGTGAATAGACTTCCAAAACTTTTTGTGCAGATCAGGTGTGAACTGCTGATTACCCGATCAGAGTGCTAGTGTATCAGTTTAGACCGATGTTCAATCTTACTGAGTGACTGAGGGCAGATCAGTTTGATATATGTCAGTTTAACTGAATGGTGCGGAAGCTTGTTTTTACCCGTGTGAAAAACCAGTTTTATCAATCAGATTCTTAAGTCTGTTTTTAACTAGTTGACTGAAGTGTCAGACTGATCAGATCAGTTGCTTGGTGGAGACTGAACTTTAAATTTAGAATATGTATGCAGTTTAAACTCAGTTGTGTGACTTGTGTAAAGCGATAAGAAAGCAAGTAAATGCACACAAGACGTTTTATAGTGGTTCGGACAAAACCCATCCTACGTCCACTCTTCCCTTAACACAGGGGAACCTTAACCTACTTTAACCTGCGGGACTTATATCCTTTTCAGGATGGCCGAGATGTTTACCGAGTTCCCACTCAAGCTTAACCTATGGGACTTATATCCTTTTCAGGATAGCCGAGATGTTTATCAAGTTCCCACTCTACAACGTAACCAGCAGGACTTATATCCTACAAAGAGGATAGCCGAGATGTTTAATGAGTTCTCACTCTACAGACTTGACCTAACTTGCGTTTGGGTAAAGAATGATTGAGGGTTCCAACTGGAAATCTATCCTGGTGCTTTAGATAGCCAAAATGCTAGTGGATAGGATTTCTTGCTAAGAACTATGGGATGAACACTCTAAGAATAATCTTCAGATGTAGTGTTCTTGTGAGTGGAGATTTGCGGTAGCTTTAGCTTCTTTTGCGATGTCTCCGTGTTTGTTCTTGCGTTTTTCACTTGTTGAACCTCTTCTTCAAAAATGAAGAATGATCCCATTTTATAGACCTCGAAATCAAGATGCCGTTGGAGAGCAATTTGAATTTCGGCCTATATTAGGTAGGCTGTAGGATATGATTGTGACGTGCTGCAATTTTCGGTGTGGCCGTCGGCATGATTAACGCCATTTTTGTCTGCAGCGTCGTATCCCGTATTGTCAGCTCTTTTTGTGCACGTTTTGCTTTCTCTTTGGCTTCGCGAGGCGGCACTTCAGAAATTTGCCCCTTAGACGATTGATATTCCTTTTGGAGAGGATTCGTCTTATGCGGTGTATCTTTTCGATTGTCACAGTGTGAGTGACTTGATCAAATAACCGATCGATCTACCATGTTGAGTCTTTGGTTGCACATTGTCTTAGCTTCAATATACTCTGGCCTGAAAGTAGGTCTTGTGTCTTTTGATCTTGGTGTCTCTCGAGCCTCGGTGTATTCAACAGTCTTGAGTCTTGAGTTTGATCGCCGAAGTCTTGAGTTTACGAGTCTTGAGTTCATCTGAGTCTTGATGTTATCTCGAGTCTTGAGTTCATCCGAGTCTTGATGTTATCCGAGTCTTGAGTTCATCCGAGTCTTGAGTTCTTCCGAGTCTTGATGTCTTCTTGTCTACACCTGATCTTCTGACTTCATATCTTCTGATTTGCGCTTAGTCTTCAGATCATCTGACCTTCTCTGGGTCATCTGATACTTTGACCTGACCTATACATACTGAGTTCCCCCTCAATATGTGACCTATCTTTTACATCGACTATCTATACATTTCAACTGGTCATCTATATTCGAATCAAAGTCATCGAATACCAATGTGTCCGATTGCTCCTATTACAACCTGTTTTGGAACTTTCATCAAAACTAAATTACATATTTCCCAACAATTTCCCCCTTTTTGATGGAACCAAAACACTTAACAAAACTTGATCAGAAAAACAGATACCATGAATGGAAATGTAGATAATGCAAATAGTACATACCTCAGAAGACAATGAGATGAATGTCTTAGAATCAGTGGGATGGAAAGATTTATTCAGATAGGTGTGTGCATTGTAGAATAGTGTAGAGTGTACCTATCATCTGATTCCAAGTTGTCTTCTTCAGGTGTACTTGAATATTTGCAGTTCTTTGGGGATGCCAAACATCCTGTACATCCTTTGCATTAGCTTGTCCAGCTCTTCTTTTCTATGGATTCCTCCTTTTTCAGCAAGTCCATAGTAGATATTCTTGAATTTAATAGGATCTAGTTTGTTGTCTGGACGTAAAGGTGGAAGAAGTGGTTCAAAGGGTGGAGCTTCTGGTATAATTGACATGATCTTGCCTTCTTTCATCACTGTCTGGTAGAAGTCTGGATACTTTGTTTCTAACCAGTTCCGAAATTCATCATCATTTTCAGTTTGATCTTGATGAATTGGAATCTTCTCCAGGATGTAGACGTCACATAACCATTCTCCTCTGATTTGATCCCATTCTGGAAGCAAATCTTGTCGTGCACAGAGGATGCCTTTAATAGGTGCCGGAAGGGCATTCTTCTCCCAAGCAATCTCCTCTGCTGCAGCTTCGTTCTTCCTTTTTCTTCGGATGTAAGCGATGTTCAGTCCCTTTGCCTCTGCTAACTTCTGCTTCTTGATTGCGGCCTCTCTTATTCTCTGTCTTGTTTGCTCTTGAACTTGTTCAGGAGTCATCTGGCTTTTGGTGGAGAATGTCCGGCCTTGTCTCTCGATCTTCATGATTGCTTTTCATCATCTTGCCTTTGCCTTTCTTCCTCCTCAAAGTCCTTTCGGAGTTCATCTTGTTCTTCTTCTTCTTCAGCTAATTTCTTAGCAAGTTCAAGGCTCTTGGCCTGATCATCAGCTTCCATTCTTTTCTGAACGGATGAAGAGAAGTCTTCAATTTTGTCGACTCTGGTAGTAATCTCGAAAAGAGTACTTTTTCTTTCGGCGATCTCTTTCTTTGTGTTGCTCCACATTTTCTTTTATTTCAAAGAATGAGATCGGTAGATGGAGTGGTCGGGCAAGTTAGATCTGATGGTTTTTGGTAGAGATGAAAATTTTACCAAGCGTGGTTCGAGTCCGTTTCTTCTTCCTTCTCTTTTTCTTGAGTCTGTTTTTCTGTATTCTCTTTTCCTTCAGACTCTTTTCCAGACTCTTTTCCTTCCCCCTTTTTGGTTGCATCAAAGAGGTTGGACATCTTGCGGTTCAGAGTTGTTAATTGCCGTGAGATCTCCTCTCTAAGTTCTCGACAACAAGAGGAGTGATCCGAGCAGTGGCGAAGGTGCGCAGTGTGTAGAAAGCGTCGAGAGCGATTTCGATTTCTGTCTTGCCTTTTTCTCAGAGAAGCTAGAAAATGTTTCCAACCCATATCCAAGTGATTGTTGGTTTTGTCAAGGATGCCGGACACTCTCCACGAGTACACAGTATGCGATTGAGCATCTCTGTCTGAACTGAGAGTTTGTCAGACTGGAGATTGAGCTTCTCAGCAAGAGGGTATACTAGTTGCATTACTTCAGCAAGGATGGCATTGTGCATCCCAGCAGTGTGACTTCGTTCCTTGTCAACTAGTTTTGCTTGCTCTTGTTCAAACCGCTTCATCAGATCTGTTGAGAGCCATGCATGAATTTGTCTTCAAATGCTGACTTGGATCCCATCCTGAATCTTCTTAGAATGATGATCTAGGGTATCAGAGCTCATTTTAGCAGTCTGTTCAGATGTTGAAGCCTTGCCAAATTGGGTCTCATCTGCAGCACCCATTCTTGGTTAATTGGCAATTCCCTCATGATCTGTAGGAGGTTGAACGGTTTCCTCCCTGTTATCAGTAATTCCGAACCTTTCGTGAATCAGCCATTGGATATCGTCGTCTGATGCTAATTCAACAACACTTTCAATCCTAGCATTGTGTAGACATTTCAACTCTAAGTCTACAAAGAAGTCTGATCCCAGAGTTGTCATTAGAATCAGAAGTTCTTAAATGCTCTTCAGTCTGATATCCCTCCAGAACACTATCTCTTCTATCTGTTGCTGGATGCCAGGATGTTGATCCAATTCAGGGCATAGATTCAGCAGATACTCTTTGATATGTTGCTTCATTATTCTTATGATGGGGCTCTCTGGAGCAGGTGAAGCAAGTACTGTTCTGGTGTTGAAAGGATTATGAGAGATGGACACGATTGTCGACTCTCTCAGGTTCTTGGGACTGGATTGGGGATTGGGATGTTTGTTGTTCAGGTTCGTTTTCAGCGTGTAGAGGGTGTTCAGTTTCCTGAACGGGTTCATTGATTGGTGGTGTGGGAGATTTTGTTCTGAGAGGTGAGGGTGAGGAAGAGAAGGTTTTGTGGGGAGAGGGTGGAGGTGATGATTTCTGAGGAGAGGGTGATGGTGATTTGGAAGTGGGCGTTGGCGATCTTGCTCTCTGGAAGATCTTGGTTAGAGGCAGAGAATCATATGGTGATTCTTCCTCAGATTGCACCACTTATGTCCTTCTGACGGATTTCTCTCCTTCTGCTGCGATCATCTGTTCTTCCCGTACTTCTCTGATAGTTGGCTCAGAACGGACTACTATCTCTTCGTCTGATCTTTCATGCATCAGATTCTCTGTTCTGCTGGCTTGCTTGGCAGAACATGGAGCAGTTTTCAGAGGAGATGAGACTCTCTTCTGACGTTTCCGCTGAGCATCTGGTTTCTTGGCCAGATCCTTCCTCTTCATCCTCTTCTCTTGAATGGCCTTTTCCTGCACTTCAGACAATGCAGTTGCCTTATCTTTTCCTTTCTTTTCTCCCTTGGGTTTGGGCATATAAGGAGTTGGATCCTCATCAGCTTGTCCAGGCAGGGACTCATCCTTGCCCAATATGGCCTTGTGCTTTGCTTGATAAATCTTCGCTCCATTCTCGTTCCATTCATAATTCTGTGGCAGCTTATCTGACAGAATGATAGAGATTTTGTGTATGAATGAGCACTTCGAAGATAAGCACACTTCATTGCTCTGGGTCAACTCGAACTTGCCGGAGTCTTTTCTAAGTCTTGCTTTGACCATACCCAACCAATCGATGTCTGAAGCTTTCTTAATTATTGCAACCATTACACTTATCTTGTATGAAGTGACCACATCAAGGCTGTAAGTTGAGCACATGATCACCTTCTGAACGATCTCAAGAAGAAGGCGATACTTTCTTTTCAGATAGGAGGCTTTGACGTTCGCCGTGTTCTCCTTGTTTGCTGGTCTCAACAGCTCGGCTTCAAGAAACTCCTTTTCTCCTACAACAGTTGTGTAGGTCTCTGGATTGATGCTTCCTCGAGTTAGTCCGAATATCCTCTGTAGATCGTCATTCGTCACTCGGACTTCCATTCCTCCAACGGAAGAAATCAGGTCAGCATCATTGTCTTCATCCCTCTGCAGATTGTAAAGAAACTCCAGGGCTTCATGGGTGTGAACGATGTTCTGATGAGTAGAGCAATATCGTTCCAGTCCACACGCTCTTAAGCACTCCAGAATTTCCAATGATTCTGAATCTGAGGTGATGTTGAAGACGACGTACTTTTCATCAATGATGTCTTTCTTCATCGATGCAAAATTGCAGTACTTTTTCCCTTGTCCCGGTCTTGAAACAAGATGTGCCATTTCTGTAAGATATGCAGATTGATGTTTAGTTTGAGTAAGATATTTCAATAAATTCATCCAAACTAAAAAATTCAGCATCAATGTTGCAAATAAGCGTTTAGATCAAATAAATTACAGAAATACAACTTGTAAACCTAGGTACCATAGAGAATTCTAGATCATGCAAATGATTTAAAACAAGAAATTACCAGTAATTGATTCGAAGGATTTTTAAAATCAGAAGTGTAGAATCAAATGATTTCGAAGGTAATTCTCAGAGAATTTTAAACAAAAGTGATCTTTTCAGAATTTTGAGATGACGAAGTAGTGGAAAGCGGTTTTCTGAAAAAAAATTTGATTTTGTAGAAAACGAGGGAAAACCTTTTGCACAACTTTCCAAAGTACTCAAGTATCCGTGTTTTGAAATCGATGGCTGAGATTAGTCGGCCAAAAAGTATTTTGATCGCACAGTTGAGAAAAACAGTCTTCTTGTTTTCCGGACTCGAAAAATCGTAATTAAAACATTTTGAAAACATTTTCAGGTCCGCATTAAAAGCTTTGCAGGGCATCCGTCATGAATAGTGCAAAATAAATCAATTAAAATAAATAACGCATATAAAGATATTCAGAAATAGATAAATAAGAGAGCGTATCTGACTGATTGATATTGTAATCAATCAGTTACCACGGTGATCTGATCTGGTACTTTGTTGTCATATCTGATGTTTGCCTCATGCATTTCCCAACAATATCTTCTCTTATCTGATCAGATTCTTTGCATGTAACGCTTCGCCACTTATCTGATTCTCTTTTCTGAAAAACTTCATCCTTCAGTTTTCTTCTATAATCTCGCATTAACTGAGGTTAACTCCCGCCAAAACTTTAACTTCGGGGAGTCAAAAAGTCGCCTCGATTCCCAAATTGGCGCGATTTGACATTCCATAATAATGGCATAGATACGCTGTGATTTAATCACACCGTTAACTCATCCAACCATTAGCCGTGTGTTCCAAACGCGTTGTCGATGCAAATCTCTCTTAAGATCTTCTGAGAAGATAAAATTTGCATTTATACCCCTAATTTCCTTCTATAAATAGCCTGGGGTGTTAGGCGAACAACACAATCATAAACCATTTCATCTTCTTTAGCATATCCTTCATGCTTTTCCGATGAGTTCCTTATTTCCGGTGAAACTTCCGGTGGGAACCTTTAGCCCTTTTCCAATGAAAAGAGCTTCTCAGATCAACCCTGTGTGTTCCTTCACACTGCTTTCGTCGTCATCTAAGATTTCACATACGATCAATGCTAAGCTTCTTTACCACCATGGAGGCGGATGTACCTAACTCAAGTGATTCCATGGTGGTAAAGAACGTACCACCATCGGGAACGTACCTAACTCAAGTGATTCCACTTAACCTTGGTTAGTCTTTTAACCAACTGAATCTGGAGATCAATCCTTCAGCCATATCTGGTGCATTTTCTCCAAGATCCCGAAGCCCTAGCTCGTTGCATAACTCTCTGAATCTGATCTCAGCTAGTGGCTTGGTTAAGATATCAGCTTTCTGCTTGTCAGTATGGATCTTTTCCATCCTGATATTCTTCTTTTCAACATGATCTCTAATAAAAGGGTGTCTGACATCCACATGCTTGCATCTTGTATGTAGAACAGGATTCTGAGTGATTGCAATAGCACTATTACTGTCACAGAATATAGGTACGTTCTTAGCTACGATGTTGTAAATCCCCGGCCGATTGACTTAGCCAGAGCAGTTGGGAACAACAACTTCCTGCAACCATATATTCTGCTTCAGTAGTAGATGTCGCAACTGATGTCTGCTTCTTCGAAAACCAAGAGATCCGTTTATTTCCCAGAAACTGACATGAACCCGAGGTTGACTTCCTGTCGATTATGCAACCTCCGTAGTCTGAATCAGAATACCCACTAAGCTCTAGATTGTCATCTGATGGGTAAAATAAACTGAGGTTTACAGTCCCCTTCAGATACTTGAGAATCCGCTTAGCTGCTTCTAGGTGGCTTTGCATTGGATTTGCTTGAAATCTGGAACATACACCTCATCGCAAAAAGTAATATCAGTGCGCTAGCGATCGGTATAGTAGAGATCAATTAGAGCTCTATACTCCTTCTAATTCGTTTTCGAAAGCATCTTCGTGCGATCCATCTTGAATCCGGTCATCATTGGAATTCTGGCTTCCTTGCAGTGTTGAACTCCGAACTTTGCCAGTAGATTCCTTGTGTACTTTGCCTGGCAGATGAAAATCCCTTCTGAACTCTGCTTGACTTGTAATCCCACAAAGTAATTCATCTGACCCATCATGGACATCTCGAATTTCCCTTGCATCAACTTGCTGAACTTCTCGCATAACCTTTTGTTGGGAGATCCGAAGATAATGTCGCCCACGAGATCCGAACCATCGAATATCTTCTCCATCTTCTATTCTCGAATAAGGTTACGTCCCTTTGTTCCTTTAGTGAACCCTCATGCTCACAAGAACCGGAGAGAGTGTATCATACCAAGCTCGAGGAGCTTGTTTTAGGCCGTAAAGAGCTTTCCTTAAACGGTACACTTGGTTGTCTTTTTTAAAGCCTGGAGGTTGTTCGACATAAACTTCCTCTGCTAGTACCCCGTTTAAGAATGCACTCTTTACATCCATCGATACACAAATGAACCCTCTGTGGGAAGCATATATGCGAAAACAACCGAATGGCTTTAGGCGGCGATTTGGTGCAAAGGTCTCATCATAATCAATTCCTTCTGATTGTGAATACCCCTTAGCAACAAGTCTTGCCTTATTCCTGGTTATGACATTTTTCTCATCTCTCTTGTTCTTGAATACCCAATTTGTACCAATTACGTCTTGATGTGTTGGTCTGTCCACCAATTCCCAAACTTGATTTCTCTCGAACTGTTCCAGCTCCTCCTGCATGGCTAGAATCCAACTTGCGTCTTGTAGAGCTTCCTATACTGTGGTTGGTTCCTTCATAGATAGATAACAACAGTATATGGCACTTTCACCAATCTGATGTCTAGTTTTGACTCTATCAGATGGGTCTCCGATAATCTGATCAGTTGGATGACTAGTAATCCAGGTCCTTCTGTTCTGATGTTCATCTGTTTGGAGAACATCATCCATATCTGATAGTTCATTACTAGTGATTGGGAGTGGTACAGAATTATGATCCACTTGATAAGAACATGTCTCAGCTGATGTTGGACTCATCATGTGCTGAAGTCTGTTCATAGGAACTTCAGAAGTTCCCCCTGAACCAGATGGTTGGGGTTGATCTTGCCTCAAATTTGTAATGACCTTCTTCAATCGACAAATGCGTACCTTTGGGTGCGATTGACTGTTGAATCAGCAAGATCAAGTTTCGGGATGTACACTTTTCGTGTTCAACTTCTTTCTCCTTGATGCTTACCGATCCGCTTTTTTTGCGTCGTAAGCGGTTGATCTGGTATGGCTTGTTCTGAGGCAGCTTTCTCTTATTCAGAGGATGTCTCATCAAAGACCACATGGGGTGTTTCTTCCACAACTAGAGTTTGTTTGTTGTAAACTCTGAAAGCCTTGCTGGATGAGGAATATCCTAAGAATATACCCTCATCGACTTGGCCTCAAAAGTCTTCAATCGACTTTTTCCCATTGTTGTGAATGAAACATTTGCACCCAAAACCATGGAAGTATGAAACACGAGGTTTTCTGTCCTTCCACAGTTCATAAGGTGTTTTGAAGTGAGTCTTAGTCAGAGAACATCCATTACGATTATGACATCTTTGTGTTTATTGCTACTTAAACGGCTTGGTGTGGCATGTTCAGCTAACATAGTGCGATCAGCTTCCTTGAGAGTTCTATTTCTCCGTTCTGCTACTCCATTTTGTTGTGGCGTTCTTGCGGTGACGTTTCATGTCAGATACCAAACTCAAAGTCAAAAAAATCGTAATAAAAGAATTCAGGAACTCTGTACCTTTATCTGATCTGATCTTTACTATGCTGACACCCTTCTCATTTTGTAGCTTTTTGAGCAGTTTGGGTATCTTAGTCGTTGTCTCGTTCTTCTTGTATAAGAATACAACCCAAGTAAACTTGGAATAATCATCCACGATTACAAGAGTATATTTGCGTCCACTGAGTCTGACTGGTGTAACTGTTCCGAATAGATCCATATGGAGCAGTTGCAATACTCTCTCTTGGATCTTTGGTCCCCGTATTCCCTTGAATGAGGCTTTAACTTGTTTTCCCTTCTGACATGCGGCACATGTTTGATCTTTGGAGAATATCTCATTGGGAAGTCCCTCAACCAAAGACATCCTAGCGATCTTGTTAAGAGTTTTGAAGTTCAGATGACTCAATCTTTTATGCCAGAGCCAACTGCAACTTTTAGAACTTTTAACAATTAAGCATGTATTCTTGGGGAAATTGTTCCAATCTACTATGTAGATCGTGCCTTTCCTTGAACCAGTTAGCAAGATTTGTTGAGTGGCTCGATTCCTTATCGTACACTTGTCGCTCGAGAACTCAACGCTGAATCCATTCTCGCAGAATCGCTGATAATCTTGATAGTAGATTGTGCTTGATCCTTCGACATACGAGACTCCAGTTATTTGTACATCATCATTCTCTAAGGTTCGAATCCCTTGGTAAAACCAAAGTTGTCATCACCAAGAAGAGTACACGTGGGCCTTCTTGTTCTTTGTAAGATCTAAGGAGATGTTTGCTTCCTGTCATGTGCCTTGAGCATCCACTATCGATGTACCAGATAGTTGCTTGTGCACCTCCTTTGTTAGCCAGTCCCACGCAAACTTGCAATCAAATCAGGCTTTAGGTACCCCTTTGGAATTGGGTCCTGGGGGGTTAGTGGTGGATTTAGGGATCCACACAAACAGAGCACTTCTATGAAAATCACGAAAGATTAGAAGGTCCGATTTGTCTCCCATACATATCAACATAATCATCGTCTCTTTATATGCTTTTACGATTAGTATGATTATTAGTGTGAGCCTTGGATGACTTAGAAGACTTGGGATTTTTCTTTATATTTTGTCTTCTTTTAATCCAAAGGTGGCTCAAAAAGCGATAAGCCCTAGATCTCTCGATTATAAGGGTAGGTACGATTGCTACCATCAAAAGATTCATATCTTTTTGGCATAGGTGGTCTTTTTGCGGTTTACCTATAGCTTGCTTATTAAGCGGTGACCTTGATTGGGTCTCAGATTAGATCTCCTTCTCATGGGTTGTCTCTTACGATACCTAATCTGGCCGACAGGTTGAGGTCTCTTCAGAAGAACTGGGTTCTTCTGTTGATTCCTCGGCTGATGCTTTATCAGTTGGGGTCCATTTATGTCCCCTTTCTAATTAGGCACCTGCCTTACTTGCTCAGCAGGCCTTTTTCCCTTATTAGATACAATTTTAGCTTTTAGTGTATCTTTGTCAGAGACTCGTTTGATTACACCCTTCTGAAGTGAATCAAACGGGGCTTTTGAGGATGTAGAAGGGTTCTCATACCCAATTCCCTTCTTGTTAGTCGGCGTTCGAAAATAGGTGTTCATTTCTTGAACGGTTTTAGATGATTTTGTGAAAACCTCTATTTTCTTCCGCAGACTATCCTCAGTAGATTTAAGACTCTCATGTAGTCGGAATAGCTCATCAAATTTAGCTTGAAGGATTTTGAAATCATCAGCTTGCTGTTTGTTGATTGCTAGCTGATCTTTGATCTGTTTCTCCTGATCAGAAGATTTAACCTTCAGAACGTTAAGTTCCTCAGTTACCTTCTGAGCAGTTTCAGCAGATTTCAGTTCAGTAGCTTTACTGAGAGCGTTCTCTTTAATGAGCTGATTATTTATGATCCTTAGCTTGTCATTTTCAGCTTCCACTATTGTATAAGTGTCTACTGCTTCAGAGAGATCATCAAGCAATTGCTCAGAGTAGAGCTGCAAGTCAATCTCTCCAGCAGGTGTGCTAATAATAGCAGGTGTGGAAATTGAAAAAGCAGAAGGTTTGGAGGTTACCTCAGATTGGTCCTCCTTGGCCATTAGGCAGACTTCATCGTCATCTGAAGAGAATATCAGATCTTCATGCTCGTGGAAGTCAACAGCACTGCTTATCAGACAGAAGTCTTCTACAGATGAGTACCCAGAGTCCTCAGAAGGCAGATAGGAATCATCAATTCCAGATGTGTCAGCTACCAGGGCTTTCCTATCTCTGAGGCGTTGCTCTCTTTTGTTCCGTTTCTCTTCTCTTTCTCTGGGAGTCAGGTCAGGGCAGTCGGTGCTGTAGTGACCTGGTTTCTCACAGTTGAAGCATGATCCTCGATCTACGGAACTTCCTCTGCAAGGTGAGTCACTCCGTCTGTAGGATCTGTCAGGTGACTTCCCTTTCTGATAGTAATCAGAACTTCTTCTGTCAGATCTGTTATCTCTTCTCTCATCTGTCAGATCATCTCTTTTCTTTTCTTCTCTGTGATCTCTTCGATCATCAGATCTGGTTCTTTCTCGTGATTTGTCAGTTGACCTCCTGTTTCTTTGATAGTCACTGTAGAATCTCCGATACTTACCAAGTTGAGTATTTGTTCTTTCAAGTTTCTTGGTAAGCAGAGCGATCTGTTCTGCTTGACTTATGATGTTTCCAACAGGTTCAGTGGCCTTCGATCTGTTACTGGTTGCTTTAAACGCAACTGATTTAGACGTTGAGGCTTCAGCAGGCATCTCGTCTTCATCCGCTTGTCCTCTTTCGATTAAATCAAACTCGTGAGCTTTAAGGCTTAGGAACAAGCTGCTTGGCTTCATTTTTGAAATGTCTTGGCAATCCTTGATTACCTTGACTTTCATGTCCCATTTCTTGGTGAGAGATCTTAAGATCTTGTAGTTGATATCTTTGTCTGACATCTCTCTACCAAGTTCTCGTAGCTTATTGACTGACATGGTGATCCTCCCATCGAGCTCGTTGATGGTCTCGTTGGGCAACATCTTTAATTTTTCAAACTTCACCAGTTCAGCTTGTAGGCGGCTGTCTTTGATATGATCATTTCCTTCACAGATCTCAGCAAGAGTATCCCACATTGCTTTTGCGGTTTTGAGATACTTTATCTTCTCTTTGGTGACTTTATCCATTGTCTTCATGATTATATGCCTGGTGATTGTATCTAGAGTGAGCGACTTTCTTTCCTCTCGCGATCCATCAAAGCTAGGCTTTTTTCGCACAAGACTTCCGTGGCAAAGTCTAGATCTCCTCCATTCTTCGCCGGGTTGTCGTGGTATATGATGATGGGTCCTCGTTCGATGACTTCCATCATTCTGCCGCTTATCGATCCTAGATGGTTGCCGATATATATAGCCCAATCTGCATACTCATCAATTAAAAATTTAGGCAAATCATGATACATACCAGAGGTATTATCCATGCTGAGTGATTTTGAAAACGAATGAGTTTTTAAAAACGGTTTTTCAAGATCTGTTCAAATGACCACAAAGTTTTTTCCTCAAGAATCGATGATACTCAAAGCCGTTGGTCCAGAGAACCACCGCCTCGATACCACTTGTAGGTCCCGAACGGGTTTTGTGAGGGTGGAAGTCTAGAGGGGAGGGTGAATAGACTTCAAAAACTTTTTCAGACGGATCGGTGTGAACCGCAGAGATTACCCGTCGAGTGGTAGTGTATCAGTTTAGACTGATGTTCAATCTTACTGAGTGCCTGAGGGCAGATCAGTTTGATATCTATCAGTTTAATTGAATGGTGCGGAAGCTTGTTTTTACCGTGTGAAAAACGGGTTTTATCAATCGATTCTTAAGTCGGCTTTTTTAACGGTTGATCAAGTGTGTCGATCGACGATCGCTTGCTTGGTGCAGATCGAACTTTAACTTTAGAATATGTATGCAGTTTTAAACTCGGTTATTGTGACTTGTGTAAAGCGATAAGAAAGCAAGTAAATGCACACAAGACGTTTTATAGTGGTTCGGACAAAAACCCGCCCCACGCCCACTCTTCCCTTAACACGGGGGAACCTTAACCTACTTTAACTGCGGGACTTATATCCTTTTCAGGATGGCGAGATGTTTACCGAAGTTCCCACTCAAGCTTAACCTCACGGGACTTATATCCTTTTCGGGATAGCCGAGAGATGTTTATCGAGTTCCCACTCTACAACGTAACCAGTGGGACTTATATCCTACAAAGAGGATAGCCGAGATGTTTAATGAGTTCTCACTCTACAGACTTGACCTAACTTGCGTTTGGGTAAAGAATGATTGAGGGTTCCAACTGGAAATCTATCCTGGTGCTTTAGATAGCCAAAATGCTAGTGGGTAGGATTTCTTGCTAAGAACTATGGGATGAACACTCTAAGAATAATCTTCAGATGTAGTGTTCTTGTGAGTGGAGATTTGCTGTAGCTTTAGCTTCTTTTGCGATGTCTCCGTGTTTTTTCTTGCATTTTTCACTTGTTGAACCTCTTCTTCAAAAATGAATAATGATCCCATTTTATAGACCTCGAAATCAAGAAGCCGTTGGAGAGCAATTTGAATTTCGGGCTATATTAGGTAGGCTGTAGGATATGATTGTGACGTGACGCGATTTTTGGCGTGGCCATCGGCATGATTAGCGCCATTTCTGTCTACAGCGTCGTATCCCGTATTGTCAGCTCTTTTTGTGCACGTTTCGCTTTCTCTTTGGAGGCAAGACTTTAAATTTGCCCGTTAGACGATTGATATTCCTTTTGGAGAGGATTCATCTTGTCTGGTGTATCTTTTTGATTGTCACCAGGTGTGAGCTGACTTGATCAAGTAACTAATCAGTCTACCATGTTGAGTCTTTGGTTGCACATTGTCTTAGCTTCAATATGCGCAGACTACTGAAAGTAGGTCTTGGTCTTTTGATCTTGGTGTGTCGAGCCTCGGTGTATTCATCAGTCTTGAGTCTCGAGGTTTGATCTTTGAGTCTTGAGTTTATCTCGAGTCTTGAGTTCATCCGAGTCTTGATGTTATCGAGTCTTGAGTTCATCCGAGTCTTGTTGTTATCCGAGTCTTGAGTTCATTTGAGTCTTCAGGTTCTTCTGAGTCTTTAGTGTCTTCTTGTCTTCACCTGATCTTCTGACTTCATATCTTCTGATTTGCGCTTAGTCTTCAGATCATCTGACCTTCTCTGGGTCATCTGATACTTCGACCTGACCTATACATACTGAGTTCCCCCTCAATATGTGACCTATCTTTTACATCAGCTATCTATACATTTCAGCTGGTCATCTTATTCTGAATCAAAGTCATCAGTCAGCTAACAGGTCTGACTGGTCCTATTACAACCTGTTTTGGAACTTTCATCAAAACTAAATTACATATTTCCCAACAGGCTTGAATAATATTGTGGATCAATATTGATAATTCAAGATCCATTGGAAGTTCCAATCTTAATTCTCCTAAAGGCCCCCCAAGTAGCCCAACATAAAGTCCAATAACTAAAAAAGGTGTTTAAAAATAAAATAAATATTTGTTGCTCATTTTTCCTATTTTTCGAAAATCATAAATAAAAGAGGGAGAAAGATTTTCTTTGAATTTTGTTATGTAATGAAGATATGTATTCTTGGAATACAAGATTATCTCATTAAATTCAAAAAATCTCCCACTTTGTTATTTATGGTGAGATTTTCAAAATTTTCAAAGAATAAGGGAAAGAAAGATTTTCTTGATTTTCTTGAAAAGATATTATGGAAGATATGTATTTCTTGAAATACAAGTATATCTCATAAATTCAAGAAGATCCAAATATTGGAATCTTGATCCTTATTTTTTTCAAAAAATCCATAAAAGATGAGGTGGGATTTTTTGTGGAATTTTTTATTTATGGAGAAAAGAATATATGAGATTGTTGGTCCCGGTGCAAATGAGTCTTACACGTGTATGGGGGGGGAATACACGTGTTCAGTGATTTTAAAACTTTTTCTTTTACTGAGGTCAGCTTGGGTCAGGTTGTCCGATGATTTGGTCCCGAGAAGCATAAATCGCTCGAGTCAAATCTCATCGAGACAAGTGATCCCGAAGCCGCTTTCAGATACCTCGGATAATCCCAACCGAGTCCCGAAGTTTTCAGAGATCCTGAGTTGCTTGGATCGATAACCAACTTCATGAACCCTCGGTAAGAGTAAGTTCGGTTTGGTAACTATCTGTTTCTAGCTACTCGGATGTCGGAATGGTTGGCCCTTAGTTTATACTGCGTTTTAAGATTTTTTCAAAAAACCTTCCTTTAATGGAATAGTGATTAGGTTGTGATTCAATTATATGCAACTTTCAATGGATTGATTCCAACTGAAATATCAGTGAAAAATATGCTTTCAAAACACAGTAATGCAACAGATAAATTAACAAAAAAGAAAAGCAAAGAACACAAAGAAATTATAGTGGTTCGAGAGACTCAAGCTCCTACGCCCACTCTCCCTGATCTCTTCAGAGAAATTCACTAATCACTTCCTAAGGCTTTCTGACAACCTCTGTAGTTTACTAACCTTCTAATTTTGAGCTTTCTGACTACTTCTGTAGTTTACTAACTCAAAACTCACACAAGCTTTCTGTCTATCCAAGATAGATTACTCACTTCTTCTCTAGAGCTTTCTGACTACCTCAATGTAGTTTACTAACTCTTTACAACTCCAATCTCACCAACAATCACACTCAAACTACCTTACAAAGGGTTTGGGGTTTCTTGGTTGGTTTCCAACTAGAATGAGATATCCTTTACAATAAAGACCAATGCAAAGGCTAGGATATCTCGACTAAGCTTTGGATATATCTTATCAAGCTAGGCTTAGTGGAATGAGCTCTCTTCGATTTAAAGCACTTGGGAAATTCTTGGGTTTTTGAGTGCTTCAACTTGCAATAATAAGTTTGAGCTCTTGAGTTGCTTACAAATTTCCCGTGACCTTACAATGTAGAGGGTCACAAGTATTTATAGGCATACACCAAGGTTACTCTTGAAAAACTATCCGTTGGAAGAGATAGCTTCGTGAGTTTCCTCTTATGGTGTGTGAAGAACGGCTATATTTAGGGTTTGAGACTCCCTAACACGTTTTAGGCAATAGCCTTTCATGTAGCCGGTCTTCACTTTTTTGCAGTCTGGAACTTAGTACTTCCCGACATCTTTTTCGGTGACTGTCATTTGTCCATTGTCGATAAGATGGTACAAATCTTTGTCTTCCTCCTTTTGACTTTTTGTCTCCGGTTAAAGGTAGACAACTCAGCGGCTCTTTTTTTGGTTACAATCTCTCGAAAGTGATATAACCTTAACAACACTTTGTCTTAGTTCCTTTTATGCGCATTTGAATGTCTTGGGCAATATCTATTTTTCTAAGGAATCGCGATCTTACCGATTGCATCCTTCGGATAGATATTTTAAGTGCCTCGGAACATTGAGGTTTTATCTTGAGCATTGATGACATTCTTGAGTCATCGATAATTCATGCGCCTTGATATTCTTGATCTTGAGACTTGATCTTACGTCTTGAGTCTTACGAGTCTTGAGGGTCTTCTTGAGTCTTTGGTCTTACGAGTCTTTCGGGTCTACGAGTCTTTGGTCTTCGAGTCTTCTGAGATATCTTGACCGATATCTTGAGTCTTCATCTTTGAGTCTTGATTCCTCGATTTCATCTTGAGTCTTGATATCTCGATTTCTGCCCCGAGTCTCCGATATCTCGATTTCTCTTGAGTCTTGATTTCTCGATTTCATATTGAAACTTGAAACTTCGGTTTTCATCTTGAAACCGGTTTCTTCATAAACTTCTCGAGTTCTTGAGAATCTTGAGATCCTAACCTCGATCTATATCTGCTGACTAAACATTTTGCAGATAACATCCTGAATACTCTAAAAACTGAATCCTGACTCAACTATCAAGATTATCCTGAACATGTCATACTCAGGGGTTTTGAGATCTAATCAAAATCATATCTTTATTAAATTCATCTCCCAACAATTTCCCCCTTTTTGATGATGCCAAAAACCATCTTTTTACAAATATACTTAACCTATACTCAGGTTTCAGTTTATCCTATTTCAAGATTGTTTTATCTCCCAACAATTTCCATACATAATGAGTCTCCCAACAATTTCTTCAGTAAAGAATCTCTCAAAGGATTCATCACCAAATACTTAATTTCCCAACAATTAATTCAGAGACAATCATTCAGGCATATCAAAATTAAAGACATGTAAATAAGATAATGAGATATTATCTTTTGAGCATAAATGATAAAGTTTCATTGATGATAGGTAGACTGTTACAAGTTTACAATGAATCTTATCTAACAAAATCAAAAATACAAAAAAGATAAAGGATTACATGAATCTTCTGAGTCTTCATTCTTTAGTCTTCTTCTGTTCTTCAGCTCGGCTCTTCAGTTCTGAACTTCTTCCACCTCATCAGCAGGGACTTCAAGGTTGAACATTCCGTAATATCTTATTTTCAGCGCATCTCTTTCTTTAATGATATCAGGATTGTTCCCTGTCAGACCCAACTGAATGGCGTACTGAGATATTTCTTGAGCAATGGCTTTCTCATTTACACAGCCATTCTCCAGCCTGGGAGGATGGTACACGATGGACGAGGCGGTTATCTGCACCTTTCCTTCATCCGCAAGATTTATCCAAACCTTGAAGATATTTAGGATAGAAGGTCGGGAGATAGTCGATGAAAGCCTCATTGGGATCCGAGCTCTCCCTCTCCATTCTCTCGAGCACATCATAATAGAACCAAAAGTTCTCTTAATTTATTCCCATGCATCGTTGAATTTGGTGGCATCCATTTGTCAACATGCGGCATTTTCGTGCTTTTGTGTTCCCTCTCCTCTTGCTTTTGCGAACTTTTTGAACCCACTCCTTTTTTACGCTCTTCTTCTACCTTCTTTTTCGATCTTTGGGACACGTAAAATGTAAGCTAGCGATTTTTTAGCTTGTTCAACTGGAGTGTTTTGAGAGCACTTACGGTATTGAAGACCTTCTTCTTTGGCTCAACCTCAGATTCTTCAATATCCAGCATCAATTTTCTCTGAACTGGCTTAGAAGCCTTTGCTCTTTTGCCCTCAGGCTCTTCCATCTCCATAACCTTTCTCTTGATGGGCAATTCAGCACCAGCTAGGCTTGTACCAATTCTTCCTCTACCACTCAGTTTCTCTATTGCAACTTCTTGCATTGTTTCCTCTGAAACCTGAGTGTAGATTGGCTTCTCCACCTTCTTGAACTTTAGCTTCTCAGTGGCCTCTATCTCCTTCATGGCTTCGGCAATGATCTTCTTTTCAGCATCCTTAACAACCTTACCTTTCAGAGTATGTTCCAATAAATTCCTGAGATCAGCTCCAGGTCTTTCCCCCTTCTTGGAACCATACTCCGGCAGAAGCCTGGAGAGTGATGTGTCCATATGGTATTGTTCTTTACTGACACTCCGCACCTCCCGTGCCATCTGGTCTTGCTCCTCCTCGAGCCTTCTGAGGTGGTTCTTCGCCATAGAGAATTCTTCAGACAGATGAGAAAATTGGCTAGAGAGAGCTTCCTTGAACATATCTGTCATCTTGGACATGAGCATTGAGCTCATTTCCTCAACAACATTCTTCACCAGCATCTCATTCTTCTCTACCAACTTTGCTTCTAGAATTTGAGTCTGTTCCTGATGCTTCTGCTTCAGCTCTGCATTAAGCTCAGCCTTGACCCCCTCCATCTTCTCTTCTAATTTTCCTTCCATGGAGGTCAGCTTGTCTGTCAGAGTATCCTGAAGTTGCACCAGTTCTGAAGAAGAACTCAAGCTATCAATCTTTTGAGTTTGGTTGGCCAAAACTTCCTCCATCTGAGCAATTTTGTTCAGGATTGGCTCAACCTTCTCCAACTTCACCATCAGCGGGGTGAGATCAATCTCAGGAGCATATCTGACGCGATGTGCCTCCTGAGTTGGCTGTTCATCCTGAGTCTCAGTCTGAACCTGAGCTTCAGTTTGAACTGGGGCTTCAGACTCAGTCTGAGTCTGGGATTCACCCTGAGCTTGGGTGTCCACCTGAGCCTCAGTCTGCATATCAGACATTACATATTTAAAGATAGGAACTTTAGTAATCCTGGAATAATTATTAATAGTGCCAAAAGTTACCTGGAGGCTAACTTCAGTCTGAGGATGTTCGACAGCAGCCTAATCAGCATCAGTTGAGTCTTTCTCCTTCTGATATTGACTCTCATCATCCCCTTGTTGGTCCCCATCCTGAGATTTGTCTTTGGAGCTCGGGGCACCAACTTCAGCAATCCTCTCAGCAACCTTCCTCTTCATAAGCTCATCAAAGTCTGAGATTTTCATCCTGAGCTTGGTTTTTCTGAACCCTGAGAATTCAGTGAGAAAAGCTGTCTCCTCGTTCCACCAGTCTTTGCCTCTAAATGAAGCAATGTTGAGCATCTCCGGAAGAGTCTGGTTGAGGATGTAGACCGTTGACCTTAATCTGAAGAAGATGTCTTGGAGGTCAGGGAATGAGTTTGCTCAGGGTAGCGGTCAAGAATGAACTGTTCCCCCTTGCTTCGCCATTCGGTCTCTTCAGCTTCACCTTTCTTGAGCAACGGGCTCTCAGGTTCAGTTGGAAAGTCTGCTGAAAGATCGACTAACAGCTCATTCAGGAGCTCATCAAAATTCATCGGCTCCTGAGGCTCATCAAACTCTGAGGTTTGGGCAGGCAGCTCCTCAGTTTGAATCTGACTTGGTTCTGAGGTCTGAGCTGGCGCCTCCTCAGTGGGAATTTCAGTTTGCTCTGAGAACTGAGCGGGCACTTCCTCAGAGGGAATCTGAACATTCTCTGAGGTCTGAGCAGGTGCTTCCTCAGCAGGAATCTGTACTTGCTCTGAGGTCTGAGGTCCTTGGAAGATTTCTTGAGAGAACTTATCAGAACTAAGCGACGTCTCAAGAACCTCAGAGAAGACTTGCTCCTCAGTTTGATCCTGTGCCTTTGAGATAGCCTGAGCCAATACAAGTAAAGACGATTTCTGAGCAGTTTGGCTCTCAGGCTGAATCTCCTCAGTCTCACTTTCCTCATCTTCATCAGTGAGAGCCACCATTCTTTTGCGCTTTGGAGCAAGGGTCTTTTGCTTCTTCAATTTCTCACCCTGCTCCTTTTTGGCTTCCAACAAAACCTTCCCCCTGGTTTGTTGGCTTTCTTCAGCAGCAGCCACAACTGGTGATTCCACCTTTTTCTCTTTCTTCCCTTTGATAGTCCTCCTTGCAGCAATGGGTTTGAACATTACTTTGGACTTAGGGAATGGAGTAGAGTTGGAAAAGATATCCTCCTCCTCTCGGCACATTTCCAAAATAAATTCTATCTTGGTGGCATGGAGGATCCTGCCTTTGATCGATATTACGCCATCCTCCCTTTTTATGACCTTGGCTTGCTCACTCACCACCTTGATCAGATACTTCAGCCAGTTGAAATCCTTGGTGGGTGAGTCCTCAATCGCTGCCATCAGTCGGAGTTTGGGAGTGCTGATCTACTCAAAGCTTCCAGATCGACTCATGATGCACTTTCCAACAATATCGATCAACACTCTGTACTTTGGCTTTAAATGTCGCTTATGCAGAGTTTCCTCAAACTTAACAGGATTCTCAGTAATCCCATCAAGATACTCTTGCTCCCGTCCCAACATATACAAAGAGGGATCATCTCCCCTATCTCACAACTCAAAAACGTCGTTCAAATGCTTAGGGACAATATAAAGTTCTCGAACAAAATCCACATACTTCATTGATTGTTCAATATGTGAAATAGAAATCTTGGACTCTTTACAATCATCCTCATCTATTTCCAAATTAGAGACAAACTCGATTACCTCGCGAGTATACTCCGCCTCCGGTCGGTTTGCGCTAGATTCGTCAGTTTTGCCAACCGAATCAAGTGGAGCGCTTCTTCTTCGTGATTTGCATTTGAAGTACTCTCCAAAGAAACCACGTACTCATACCATGGTTTATTTTTTTCATCCAATCTTTCGAATATGGTAGGAGCCATTTGAGATTTGAAGATTTTAGGGTTTTGAGCGATGAAGCTTTTCTGGGTAAAAGGATTTTGCAGAGGGTTTTGGGAGTGAAGGATTTAATAAAATTTGGCTTGAATGGCTTTCAAAGGAATATAAATCGTGAGATCGTGGGGAATCATACCGGTTTGGTGAAAAACAACGGTTAAGATTAATCCACGATAAATCGGGTATGCGAAAGGTCGATCCTCCGAAAAGTAAGCCGCCATTTTAACCTTATTGGTTATTAAAAGTAACAAAGCATTTAATGACTGTTAACCTTCTTAGGAATTTCAAAGATCCCGCCCAAAAACATTCTTCAGGTGTTTTGTATTTATTGCAAATGATTACTGAGTTTTACTTAAGCAATAAATGAGTCGCATGAGTCATTACTTCTTCAGACTAATTTCCCTCTATCAGTCCTTACTGAGTATTGACCTTGATAAAAAATGTAAGATGATACCGAAAGTCTTGAATGGGTTCAAGATATGCTTCTCGAGTCTTGACCTTCAAGAATCTGAAGTTTCGAGACTCGATTCAAGATTCTAATTTTATCCCGAGTTTCTCAAGAGAATCTCGAGAAAACTTCATGCATCCGAAAACCTTCAATTTTTGATTTTACTCTATACACTGGATCCAACATCCCTAATTCAATCGATAGTTCACGAAATCTTGATTCAACCAAAGGTTTAGTCAAGATATCACTCTCGCTTATCAAGATGAATTTTCTCCATCGATGTCCTTTTTCTCAACATGATCTCGATGAAGTGATGTCCGATATCCACATGCTTGCATCGGTGTGCACACCGAATTTTGTGAAATAGCAATGGCACTATTATTGTCACAAAATATTGGTACTTCATTGGCTACAACTTTATAATCCCTCAATTGTTGTCTGAGCTAAAGAATCGAAAGCACAACTTGACTTCGGAAAGACCATGTATTCAAAAATTAATCTTGGTTCAAGCATCGAGGTCCTGTTTTCTTCGAAAACCAAGATATTAGCTTACTTCCAAGAAATTGACAAATTCCTGTAGTGGACTTCCTGTCAATTCTACAACCTCCATAATCAGCATCTGAGTAACCAGTTAATTCAAGGTTATCATCAGCTGGATACCATAATCCTCTATTCACTGTGCCCTTAAGATACTTCAGTATCTTTTTGGCAGCCTCCATGTGACTAGCCTTAGGATTAGCTTGGTATCTTGCACATATCCCAACAATAAATGTTATATCCGGCCTACTTGCTGTGAGATAGAGCATTGATCCAATGATTCCTCTATAATCAGTATGACTTACTGATTTGCCTTCAGAATCAGGATCCATCTTGTAGTTAGTATTCATAGGAATTCTAACTGCATTGCAATTTCTGTACACCATATTTTGCAATCAGATCTCTGTTGTACTTTGCCTGGTTGATGAAGATTCCTTCCTTTGATTGTTTCACTTGAAGACCTAGAAAGAAATTCATCTCTCCCACCATTGACATCTCAAACTTGCCTTTCATCAGTGTTGAAAACTTTTCACACAGCTGATGGTATGGAGATCCAAAAATGATGTCATCAACATATATCTGAACCAGTAAGATATCTTCCCCATCTTCTATCCTGAATAGAGTTCTATCAACAGTTCCTTTGACAAAACCATGATCAGTAAGAAACTGAGAAAGAGTATCATACCATGCTCTGGGTGCTTGCTTAAGACCATACAAGGCTTTTCTGAGCCTGTAAACTTGGTCATTCTGTCTGAAACCAGGAGGTTGTTCTACATAAACCTCTTCTTTAAGCACACCGTTCAGAAATGCACTTTTCACATCCATTTGATAGACTGTGAACTTCATGTGGGCAGCATATGCAAGAAACAATCTGATGGCTTCTAGTCTTGCAACAGGTGCAAAGGTTTCATCATGATCCAAGCCTTCTTCTTGGGAACAACCTTGTGCAACTAGCCTTGCCTTGTTTCTTACAATGTTGTTGTTTTCATCTCTTTTATTCTTAAATACCCACTTGGTTCCAATAACATTGTGCCTTTCAGGTCTATCTACTAGCTCCCATACTTCATTCCTTGAGAATTGATTCAGCTCATCTTGCATAGCAGTAATCCAAAAAGAATCTTGTAGAGCTTCATCAATCTCAGTAAGCTCTTTTTCTGATAGGAAGCAGCAGAATAGTGCACTTTCCCTTACGTGAGTCTGGAATGGCATATTAAAGTTTGGTTAATTTTAGTTAAGTTTTCAGTGGGTTACGAATTTTTGTATGAAGCATGTACTGTATGACATACCCTGTTATGAACCCGTTTTTACTCAAAACCCTGGTACCGACTCTTAGCTCAAATGTCTTAGGTTTCTAAATTAAAGTTTCTTATTTTTAAGTGTTGTATACCATATTTTAATTTCGTAATTTTTAGATGTTTTCCAGTGAGTTATGATTTTTAGTTTAAAGTGTGCACTGTTTTGACGAACTTTTCAATACCCTGACTTAAATCAAAAATTTACCTTGTTTACTTAGCTCAAATAAATTTGTGCCCTTGATGAACTCTGTTCCTTTTCAAAAGATGTATAACATACTAAAATTTCATATTTTTCCAGTAAGTCTAAGTGCTCTTTTCCATTTATGCATGATTACATGTTTTTATGCCGAATGAGTAGTACTAGGAAGAAGGAATGGTAATACTTTTAGAACCAAACATGTTTTAGGTTGTTTAATGTTTCATATTTTCTTCTGTGAATATATGTTTGGATGTTTTACTTGTATTATTAAGTTTTTAATTAGACCCGACCCCGATCTGTGAACCCTTTCACAAAATAGAGAAATCGTACTTATCCAATAATCGAGTTTCGACGCCCACGTCGAACTCGATATGAACTCTTATAACTTTTAACTACTAAATGCCCTTTTTATCGAAGAGCCCTTAATTCGATGCGAAACAATTTATTAAATAAAAGAATGAACAATGACTAAACGAACGGACTGTGCTAGGTCCTTGGGGTTAGCTCGGAAGCTTGGAAGTCGTGCCTTGTTCAAAAGCTTTCAAGAAGTTAAAACTTTTACTTGAAAAGTTATCAGGTGGGTGACACTATCTGTATAGCTAGATAATGTTATATGGACTGTTGACAGTTTTCAAAGTAAACTAAATAAGTACTGTTAAAAAGCAAATATATATATATGTGTGTGTATGTGTGTGTGTTTTCGAAACTTGTGGTTTGGTAAACAATGCACTGAAAATTATGTGAGTTCTATTATGAGTTTTGTGAATATTGGAATATGAACTGTATGTGCCGTTTATCGATTGGGCCTCGTGCCAATGATTATGGGGATGAGTCCTGTGTGGAGGAATTTGTGGTTTTGCAGGGAGATAAGGAAGCGATGATATAAGGAAGCAAGGGGATATAAGGAAGCTATCGGGGGTTTGACGCGATAGGGCGCCTACCGGTGCCACCCCATTTTATTTGAATGAGGCGGGATTGGATGTGGTAGACGCTACCAGTGCAACCCATATGTGTGATTGTTGAATGATATGTTTGATGTTATAAATGTTGGATATTGTACGAACTATTAACAAGGAATCATGAGTAAGTTTTTGTGTTATAAAGAGAATGAGTAAAAGCTTCTACTATTTTGAATTCCTGTCAATCTGTATAACAGCATACAGGTTGCCCGCTGAGATTTTTATATCACGCTCCATTAAACCCCCTTTCAGGTTATGATGCTGAGGGCTGGGAGCTGCAGTAGACGACTCGCTTTCCCCACTGTCTTATTCAATAAACAAATTGTTTTCTAAATTCGAATAATATGTCTAATTAATAGTCTGTGGATCTTGTACTAATGATGTTTCTATGCTAAGTATTGTTTTTATCTACACTACTGTTTTTAAACTTGTGTTAAGTTTTATTCCGCTGCAACTAAATTTTGTTTGTCCTACCTTTTAAAAGAAATTTTTTGGCTTAGTTTTACGGTTCACTAAGTGATGACTCGGGTTTAGGGCGTCATGACCTCGGAGGTCAACGTTCTGAATTCCGGGGCGTTACAATATCGGTTGTTGTCCGCGCCACCAAAGGTGCCTGGCGCCCGGTGTCTCAAGCTGCCCGCTTCTTGCCCAGCCTTGCCGCTACCGAACTCGCGCCAGAAGCTAAGCGCCCACTTTGGCGTCTGCGTCGGCGCTTGTGTGCATCCAGACGCATCCTCGGGTGATCATAACGCCGTCTTGAGCCCATTCGACTAGTGACATCCGCGTCGTGCGCGTGCCTCCCTTGGCACGTTTTGCGCGACGCACTTCGCCCATGTACGGTTTCAGATCCGTTTTAATTTCTCGCCTTCGTCTTCGTCTTTGATCAGGTTATAATTTATTTTATAAAAATAAATAAACCTAAATCTAGACTAGTCTATACATTGAACAAATCAGAATAACCTTATCTACTCGTGGATTTTCTCAAGAGAAAAACAAATTCGAACGAGTCGAATTAAAACCAATCATACGCATGAAATAAATAAACACATTAAATACCATGACAATTGGATACCTGCAAAATAGATATAACAATTCTACTATCCAATTTTCAATAAAATTTAATGGCCAGCATAATTTAAATAACAACTTAAATACAGAGCTCGAAACCGAGGCTCTGATACCAGTTGTTGGGAAATAAGGGGTGCCCGGATCTATTCGAGGTGAATTTAAATACATATTTAAATTAATTAATTAATTACTAACATGAATTAATCCTAAACCAATTCAACATAATAAGTAATAAGCAAATAAACATCATGCGTACACGTAATTCACGTAAATCCTAAGCATGCAGAATCTAGGAATTACGTAAATACTAACCTCTCGTAGAGACAACCGCTGAGACGATGGATCTACCCAAAGTGCCTTCTCAAATATGTCCCACATCCATGAACGTAATCCGGTGGGAGGATTATCAACGAACAATTATAATTTTAAAGGAGAAAATAAAATATTTGGCCACCACTTTTGTGGATTTCTAATTTTTCCAACACATGGATTTGCAATTGGGGATGAAAAATTCATCCCCTATTTATAAAGCAAGGGGGGGGGGAGGATGAAAATTAGGTCTAGTTGGGCATTGGGAAATTTCTTTGCTTCCTCCTCAAGATACAATCTAGAATATATCCAATATATTCTATTTCCCAAAATATCTCCCAACAAAATCTTCTCCTCCTTCTTGCCTTTCATTATTTTCGAAAATCTCATGAAAATAGGGAAGAAAAATTATCTTTGACTTTTCTTGAATTTATGGGATAAACTTGTATCTCAAGAATACTTATTTCATAAAATCTTTCCAAGAAAATCAAGAAAATTGTTTCTCTCTCCTACTTATAATTTTTGAAAATATCATGGAAAAATAGACAATAATATTTTCCTCTCCTTTTCATTAATTGTGGCTATTGAGGGGCCTTTAGGAGAATTAAGATTGGACCTCCAATGGACTATGAATTTGCAATATTTAGCCAAAATATTATTCAAGCCCATTAATATTAATTTACTCCACTATAAAATTAATATTGAACTATCCATCTTAACCCACATTACGACTTCACAATAATATGCCCCCGGTCATTATTTCCCGCATTTAAGATTATCTTAGTCCATTAATTAATTAAGACACTGAACAAGCTTTATGTTGGGAAATATGTAACTTAGTTTTGATGGAAGTTCCAAAACAGGTTGTAATAGGACCAGTCAGACCTGTTAGCTGACTGATGACTTATAATCAGATTAAGATGACCAGCTGAAATGTATAGATAGCTGAAGTAAAAGATAGGTCACATATTGAGGGAGAACTCAATATGTATAGGTCAGGTCGAAGTATCAGATGACCCAGATAAGGTCAGATGATCAGAAGACTAAGCGCAAATCAGAAGACAAGAAGTCAGAAGATCAGGTGAAGACAAGAAGACACTGAAGACTCAGATGAACCTGAAGACTCAGATGAACCTGATGACTCAGATAAACACTGAAGACTCAGATGAACCTGAAGACTCAGACAATCCTGAAAACTCAGCAACAAACCTGAAGACTCAGTATGACTGAATACACTGAGGCTCAGAGACACCTGAAGATCAAAAGACCTGAAGACCTACATTCAGCAGAGTCTGCATATTGAAGCTAAGACAATGTGCATCTGAAGACTCAATCAAGGTAGACTGATCAGTTACCTGATCAAGTCAGCTCATACCTGGTGACAATCGAAATGATACACCAGACAAGCGAATATTCTACAAAAGGAATATCAATCGTCTAACGGACAAATTCCTTAAGTACTGTCTCGCGAAGCCAAGAAGAAAGCAACACGTGTACAAAAAGAGCTGACATTGCGGGATACGACGCTGTGGACAAAAATGGCGCTAATGATGCCTACGGCCATGCCGATCATCGCCGCACGTCACAATCATATCCTACAACCTACCTAATATAGCCCGAAATTCAAATTGCTCTCCAACGGCTCTTTGATTTTGAGGTCTATAAAATGGGATCGATCTTCACTTTGAAGAAGGAGGACCAACAGTGATTAACAAGCACCAACGAGTGAAAACAAGCAAGAACAAACACAGAGACACCGCAAAAAGAAGCTAAAGCTACAACAAAATCTCCGTTCAAAGAACACTACATTTGAAGATTATTCTTAGAGTGTTCATCCCATTAGTTCTTAGCAAGAAATCATATCCACTAGCATTTTGGCTACCTAAAGCATTAGGATAGATTTCCAGTTGGAACCCTCAATCATTCTTTACCCAAACGCAAGTTAGGTTAAGTATGTAGAGTGAGAACTCATTAAACATCTCGGCTATCCTTTTTAAGGATATAAGTCCCGCTGGTTACGTTTGTAGAGTGGGAACTCGATAAACATCTCGGCCATCCTGAAAAGGATATAAGTCCCATAGGTTAAGCTTGAGTGGGAACTCGGTAAACATCTCGGCCATCCTGAAAAGGATATAAGTCCTGCAGGTTAAGTTTGTAAGAGTGAGAACTCGGTAAACATCTCGGCCATCCTGAAAAGGATATAAGTCCCACAGGTTAAAGTAGGTTAAGGTTCCCCTGTGTTAAGGGAAGAGTGGACGTAGGACGGGTTTCGTCTGAACCACTATAAAAAGTCTTGTGTGCATTTACTTGCTTTCTTATTGCTTTACACAAGTCACACAACTGAGTTTTAAACAACATACATATTCTAAGTTAAGTTCAGTCTGCTCCAAGCAACTGATCTGATCAGATTGACACCTTAGTCAACTGGTTGAAAACTGACTTCAGAATCAGATTGATAAAACTGGTTTTTCACACGAGTAAAAACAAGCTTCCGCACCATTCAGTTAAACTGACAGATATCAAGCTGATCTGCCTTTAGGCACTCAGTAAGATTGAATATAAGTCTAAACTGATACACTAGCACTCTGATCGGGTAATCTGTAGTTCACACCTGATCCGCACGAAAATTTTTGGAAGTCTATTCACCCCTCCCCTCTAGACTTCCACCCACACAAAACCCGTTCGGGACCTACAAGTGGTATCAGAGCAGTGGTTCTACAGACCACTGGCTTTGAGTATCATCGATTCTTGAGGAAGAATCTTTGTGGTCATTTGAACAGATCTTGAAAAACCGTTTTTAAAACTCATTCATTTTCAAAATCACTCAGCATGGATAATACCTCTGGTATGTATCATGATTTGCCTAAGTTTTCAATTGATGAGTATGCAGATTGGGCTATATATATGTGCAACCATCTCGGATCGATAAGCTGCAGAATGATGGAAGTCATCGAACGAGGACCCATCATCATATATCACGACAACCCAGCAGTTGGAGGAAATCCAGATTTTGCCACGGGAAGTCTTGTGCGAAAAAGCCCAGCCTTGATGGATGCAGAGGAAAGAAAGTTGTATACTCTAGATACAATCGACAGGCATATAATCATGAAGACAATGGATAAAGTCACCAAGGAGAAGATAAAGTATCTCAAAACAGCAAAAGCAATGTGGGATACTCTTGCTGAGATATGTGAAGGAAATGATCAGATCAAAGACAGCCGCCTACAAGCTGAACTGGTGAAGTTTGAAAAGTTAAAGATGTTGCCCAACGAGACAATCAACGAGCTCGATGGGAGGATCACCATGTCAGTTAATAAGCTACGAGAACTTGGTAGAGAGATGTCAGACAAAGATATCAACTACAAGATCTTAAGATCTCTCACCAAGAAATGGGACATGAAAGTCACGGTAATCAAGGATTGCTAAGACATTTCAAAGATGAAGCTGAGTAGCTTGTTCCTAAGCCTTAAAGCTCACGAGTTCGATTGAATCGAAAAGAGGACAAGCAGATGAAGATTTAAACGCTCTTTGAAGCCTCAACGTCTAAATCAGTTAATTTAAAGCAACCAACAAGCAGATCAAGGCCATCGAACTCGTTGGAAATATAATAAGTCAAGGTAATCAGATCGCTCGCTTCAGAAACTTGAAAGAATAAATACTCACTTTTGGTAAGTATCGGAGGTTCTCTGGTGACTATCAAAAAAAACAGGAGGCCAACATACAGATCACGAGAAAGAACCAGATCTGATGATCGAAGAGATCACAGAGAAGTAAAGAAAAGAGATGATCCGGCATGATGAGAGAAGAGATAACAGATCCGGCTGTATGAGCCGAGATTACTATCGAAAGGAAAGTCACCGACAGATCCTACAGATAAGTGACTCACCGACAGAGGAAGTTCCAGAGATCGAGGATCATGCTTCAATCGCAGAAACCAGTCACTACAAAGACCGACGCCTCGACCGAATCCCAGAGAAAGAGAAGAAAAACGGAACAAAAGAGAGCAACGCCGTAGATAGGAAGCCCCCGGTAGTCGACTACATCCGGAATTGATGATTCCTATCCGCTTCGAGGACTCGCTACTCTTTCAGAGAAGACTTCGCCCTCGATAAGCAGTCTTTGTTGACTTCCACGAGCATGAAGATCTAATATTCTCTTCTTCGATGACGATGAAGTCCGGCTTCGATGGCCAAGGAGGACCAACTGAGGTAACCTCCAAACCTTCGCTTTTTTCAAATTCCACACCTGCTATTATTAGCACACCTGCTGGAGAGATTGACTTGTAGCTCTACTCTGAGAAATTGCTTGATGATCTCTCTGATGCAGTAGACACTTATACAATAGTGGAAGCTGAAAATGAAAAGCTAAGGATCAGAAATAATCAGCTTGTTAAAGAGAACGCTCTCAAGAAAGCTACCGAATCAAATCCGCTGAAACCGCCGAGGAAGGTAATTGAGGAACTTAACATTCTGAAATTTAAATCTTCTGATCAGGATAAGCAGATCAAAGATCAGCTAGCAATCAACAAACAGCAAATTGATAATTTCAAAATCCTTCAAGCTAAATTTGAAGAGCTATTCCGACTACATGAGAGTCTAAAAACTACTGAGGATAGTTTGCGCAAGAAAATAGAGATTTTCACGAAGTCATCTAAAACCGTTCAAGAAATGAACACCTATTTTCGAACGCCGACTAACAAGAAGGGAATTGGGTATGAGAACCCTTCTACATCCTCAAAAGCCCCGTTTGATTCACTTCAGAAGGGTGTAATTAAACGAGTCTCTGACAAAGATACACTAAAAGCTAAACTTGTATCTGATAAGGGAAAATGACCTGCTGAACAAGTAAGACATGTGCCTAATCAGAAAGGGAACATAAATGAACCCCAACTGATAAAGCATCAGCCGAGGAATCAACAGAAGAACCCAGTTCTTCTGAAGAAACCTCAACCTGATCAGTAGATTAGGTATCAGAAGAGACAACCTGTAAGAAGGAAATCTAAACTGAGACCCAATCAAGGTCAGCTGCCTAATAAGCAAGCTATAGGTAAATTGCAAAGACCACCTATGCCAAAAGGATATGAATCTTTTGATGGTAGCAGTCGTACCTACCCCTATAACCAGAGATCTAGGGCTACTGCGCTTGAGCCACACTGGATTAAAAGAAGACAAAATATAAAGAAAAATCCCAAGTCTTCTAAGTCAACCAAGGCTCACACGAATAATCATACTAATCAGAAAGCATATAAAGAGATGTATGATTATGTTGATATGTATGAGAGACAAATCAGACCTTCTAATCTATCAGATTTTCATAGAAGTGCTCTGTTTGTGTGGATCCCTAAATCCACCACTAACCCCCCAGGACCCAATTCCAAAGGGGTACCTAAAGCCTGATTTGATTGCAGGTTCGCGTGGGACTAGCCAACAAAGGAGGTGCACAAGCAACTATCTGGTACATCGATAGTGGATGCTCAAGGCACATGACTGGAAGCAAACATCTCCTTAGCTCTTACAAAGAACAAGAAGGCCCACGTGTACTCTTAGGTGAGGATAACTTTGGTTTTACCAAAGGATTCAGAACTTTAGAGAATGATGATGTACAAGTAACTGGAGTCTCGTATGTCAAAGGATTGAAGCACAATCTACTACCAGTATCACAATTCTGCGACAACAGATTCAGCGTTGAGTTCTCGAGCGACAAGTGTACGATAAGGAATCGAGCCACTCAACAAATCTTGCTAATTGGTTCAAGGAAAGGCACAATCTACACAGCAGATTGGAACAGTTGCCGAAAGAATACATGCTTAATTGTTAAGAGTTCTAAAAGTAGCAGTTGACTCTGGCATAAAAGAATGAGTCATCTGAACTTCAAGACTCTTAACAAGATCGCTAGGATTTCTTTGGTTGAGGGACTTCCGAATGAGATATTCTCCAAAGATCAGACATGTGCCGCATGTCAGAAGGGAAAACAAGTTAAAGCCTCATTCAAGGGAATATCAGGACCAGCATCCAGTAGAGTATTGCAACTGCTCCATATGGATCTATTCGGACAAGTTACACCAGTCAGTCTTAGTGGACGCAAATATACTCTTGTAATCGTGGATGATTATTCCAAGTTTACTTGGGTTGTATTCTTATACAAGAAGAACGAGACAACGACTAAGATACCCGAGCTGCTCAAGAAGCTACAAAACGAGAAGGGTGTCAGCATAGTAAAAATCAGATCAGATAAAGGTACAGAGTTCCTGAATTCCTTTATTACTAATTTTTGCACTGAGTTTGGTATACAACATGAAACGTCACCGCAAGAACGCATACAACAAAATGGAGTAGCGAGCGGAGAAACAGAACTCTCAAGGAAGTTCGCCGCACTATGTTAATTTGAACATGCTACACCAAGCCGTTCAAGCGTATAATCAACAACAAAGATGCCATACTCGAGCAGATGTTCCCACGACTAAGACTCACTTCAAAACACCTTATGAACTGTGGAAGGAAAAAAACCTCGTGTTTCATACTTCCATGTTTTTTGGGTGCAAGTGTTTTATTCACAATAATGGGAAAAGTCGGGTTGAAGACTTTTGAGGCCAAGTCGATGAAGGTATATTCTTAGGATATTCCTTATCCGGCAAGGCTTTTCGGGGTTTACAACAAAGCGAACCCTAGTTGTGGAAGAAACACCCCATGTGGTCTTTGATGAGACATCTCACGAACAAGAGAAAGTTCGCCTCGAACAAGCCGTGCAGATTAATCGAGACGACACGCGAGAAAATGGATCACCTAAGCATCAAGGAGAAAAAATTTGAACACATAAAAGTGTACATCGAGAACTTGATCTTGCTGATTCAACAAGTCAATCAGACTTAAGGTACGCGCTAACCGTCATTCGAAGAAGTTGTTATGGTGAGATAGTATCAACCCGAACCATCCGGTTCGGGGGAACTCCTGAAGTTCCTACGAACAGACATCAGCACATGATGAATCCAACATCAGCTGAGACATGTTCTTATCAAGTGGATCATAACTCCGCACCACTCCTAATCACTAGTAATGAACTATCAGATATGGATGACGTTCTCCAAACAAACGAACATCGAGCGAAGGACTGAATTACGGTCATCCAAGTGATCGATTATTTGAGACCCATCTGATAGAGTCAAAACTAGACATCAGATTGGTGAAAGTATCATGTAATGTTGTTATCTGTCTATGAAGGAACCAACTACAGTAGAGGAAGCTCTACATGACGCAAGATGGATTCTAGCCATGCAGGAGGAGCTGGAACAGTTTGAAAGGAATCAAGTTTGGGAATTGGTGGACAGACCAACTCATCAAGACGTAATTGGCACGAAGTGGGTATTCAAGAAAAAGAGAGATGAGAAAAATATCATAACCAGGAATAAGGCAAGACTTGTTGCTAAGGGGTATTCACAATCAGAAGGAATTGATTATGATGAGACCTTTGCACCAGTCGCTCGCCTAGAAGCCATTCGGCTGTTTCTGGCATATGCTTCCCACAGAGGGTTCACTGTGTATCAGATGGATGTAAAGAGTGCATTCTTAAACGGGGTACTAGCAGAGAAAGTTTATGTCGAACAACCTCCAGGCTTTGAAAAAGGCAACCAAGTGTACCGTTTAAGGAAAGCTCTTTACAGACTAAAACAAGCTCCTTGAGCTTGGTATGATACACTCTCTCAGTTCTTGATAGACAGCGGGTTCACTAAAGGAATAGTGGACAGAACCTTATTCAGAATAGAAGATGGAGAAGATATTCTGATGATTCAGATCCACGTGGACGACATCATCTTCAGATCTCCCAACAAGAAGCTGTGTGAGAAGTTCATCAAGTTGATGCAAGGGAAGTTCGAGATGTCCATGATGGGTCAGATGAATTACTTTATGGGTTTACAAGTCAAGCAGAGTACAAAAGGGATATTCATATGCCAGGCGAAGTATACATGGAATCTACTGGCAAAGTTTGGAGTTCAACATTGCAAGGAAGCCAGAATTCCCATGATGACCGGGTTCAAGATGGATCCAGACGAAGATGGTCAGAAAACGAATCAGAAGGAGTATAGAGCTCTAATTGGATCACTACTATACCTGACTGCCAGCAGACCAGACATTACGTTTGCAGTAGGTGTATGTGCCAGATTTCAAGCAAATCCAATGCAAAGCCACCTAGAAGCAGCTAAGCGGATTCTCAAGTATCTGAAGGGGACTGTAAACCTTGGTTTATTTTACCCATCAGATGACAATCTAGAGCTTAGTGGGTATTCTGATTTAGATTATGGAGGTTGCAGAATCGACAGAAAGTCAACCTCAGGTTCATGTCAATTTCTGGGAAATAAGCTGATCTCATGGTTTTCAAAGAAGCAGACATCTGTTGCGACATCTACTACTGAAGCAGAATATATGGCTGTAGGAAGCTGTTGTTCCCAACTGCTCTGGCTAAGTCAGCAGCTGAGGGATTACAACATCGTAGCTAAGAACGTACCTATATTCTGTGACAATAATAGTTCTATTGCAATCACTCATAATCCTGTTCTACATACAAGATGCAAGCATGTGGATGTCAGACACCATTTTATCAGAGATCATGTTGAAAAGAAGAATATTAGGATGGAAAAGATCCATACTGACAAACAGAAAGCTGATATCCTAACCAAGCCGCTAGCTGAGTTCAGATTCAGAGAGTTATGCAACGAGCTAGGGCTTTTGGATCTTGGAGAAAATGCACCAGATATGGTTGAAGGAATGATCTCCAGAACCAGTTGGTTAAAAGACTAACCAGGTTAAGTAGAATCAGGAATCTCAACTGATCAGACGAGGAGCCGATCTGAAGGTAAGGAGCAGATCAGAAAGTCAGATAAGCAGCCGATCTGAAGTTCAGACAAAGGGCAGATCAGTTCAAGACATATTAGATTAAGGAGGAACTGATCAGATTGGAAGATTACTTTATAAGTCGATTAAAGCTACAGTCAACAAGCAAATCAAGATTAAAGCAACAGATCGCATAAGTCAGAAGAAACAACACAGCAATGGAATAACAGAGTTTTTCATTGATAAAGACCCGGAGATCAGATTTACAAGTTACAAGTGATATCACAAGCTACAAATGCTACATCTATCTTCAAGTGGTATTACAAGTACAAGAAGACCCGGAGGTCAAAGCATAAACCATCAGCCCTAAGAAAACCCTAGTCAGGGAACACGAGATTGAGGTCAAGGTATGATGCTCTCATTTTCCCTCGATCCTGAGAAGGGACGTCAGAGAGACTTCGTGAATCCTGAGCCAATCTCAAAGCTTCGAAAGGAGGAGCAAGAGAGGCTTTGAAGGATGTCCAAGCCGGAAGCCCTCAGACGTAAAATCAACTGGACTTCCAGCTGTTAAATGGGGCACAGTGCCAAAGGTTTGGTCACAAGGACCAAACAGACACTTGTGTCGCATGCAAAAATTGAGCTTGATATATGGAGATCAGCTGTTGACTGATGCAGACCATATACCAAACTCATGTTTTGTTTCAGACTAAGTCTGTTGATGCTAATTCCGTCATCTCGATAGGCGCACAAGGTGCATACGGTTAGGAAAAGTGCCTTCTCATTTGCTTTAGCAGATCCGCCTCCACGGTGGTAAAGAAGCTTAGCATTGATCGTATGTGAAATCTTAGATGACGACGAAAGCAGTGTGAAGGAACACACAGGGTTGATCTGAGAAGCTGAATTCATTGGAAAAGGGCTAAAGGTTCCCACCGGAAGTTTCACCGGAAATAAGGAACTCATCGGAAAAGCATGAAGGATATGCTAGAGAAGATGAAATGGTTTATGATTGTGTTGTTTGCCTAACACCCCAGGCTAATTTATAGAAGGAAATTAGGGGTATAAATACAAATTTTATCTTCTCAGAAAATCTTAAGAGAAATTTGCATCGACAACGCGTTAGGTACACGCGGCTAATGGTTGGATGAGTTAATGGTGTGATTAAATCACAACGTATCTATGCCATTATTATGTATGTCAAATCGCGCCGATTTGGGAATCGAGGTGACTTTTGGACTCCCCGAAGTAAAAGTTTTGGCGGGAGTTGACTTCAGTTAATGCGGGTTGTTTAGAAGAAGACTGAAGGATATAGAGTATCAGAAAAGAGGATCAGATAAGTGGCGAAGTGTTTGAAGCAAGAATCTGATCAGATAAGTGAGATATTGTTGGGAAATGCATAAGGCAACCATCAGATAAGTCAACAAGTACCAGATAAGATCACCGTGGTAACTGATTGATTACAATATCAATCAGTCAGATACGCTCTCTTATTTATCTCTTTCTGAATACCTTATATTTCTTATTTATTTTAATTAATTTTACACTATTCATGACGCATGCTCTGCAAAGCTTTTAATGCGGACTTGGGAAAATGTTTTCAAAACATTTTATTGCGATTTTTCGAGTCCGGAAAACGAGAAGACTATTTTTCTCAACCGTGCGATCAAAATACCTTTTGGCCAATTAATCTCAGCCACCGATTTCAAAACACGGATACTTTAGTATTTTGGAAAGTTGTGCAAAAAGGTTTTCCCTCGTATTCTACAAAATCAAAAATTTTCTCAGAAAACTGCTTTCCACTACTTCGTCTTCTCAAAAGCTCTTAAAAGAACTATTTTTTTAATCCTCGGAGAATTACCTTCAAAATTTTACTGGTAATTTCCTGTTTTAATTAATTATATGATCTCAATCTCTCTATGGTACCTAGGTTTTCAAGTTGTGATTCTGTTTTTACATGATCTAAACGTTTACTTGCTAAATTGATGCTGAAATTACGAGTTTGACTGAATTATATGAATTATCTTACTCAAACTAAACATCAATTTGCATATCGTACAGAAATGGCACACCTTGTTTCAAGACCGGGCCAAGGGAAAAAGTACTGCAACTTTGCATCGATGAAGAAAGACATCATTGATGAAAAGTACGTCGTCTTCAACATCACCTCAGATCCAGAATCGCTGGAAATTCTGGAGTGCCTTCGAGAATGTGGACTGGAACGATATTGCTCTACTCATCAGAATATTGTTCACACCCATGAAGCTCCGGACTCAGAGGGATGAAGACAATGATTTGACCTAATTTCTTCCGTTTGACGGAATGGAAGTTTAGTGATGAATGACGATTTAAAGAGGATATTCGCCTAACTCGAGAGAAGGATGAAGACCTACCTACGACTGACCTAAGGAGAAAAGGAGTTTCTTGAAGCCGAACTGTTGAGATGGACAAACAAGTGAGAAACGACAAACGTCAAAGAGGATCGAAGAGAAATATCGGCTTCTTGAAATTGTTCAAGGTGATCATGTGCTCAACTTATAGCCTTGATCTTTGGTCACTTCTTACCGCAATAATCAAAAAAAGGCTTAGGACATCGATTGGTTGGGTATGGTCAAAGAAAGATCGAGAAAAGACTCCGGGAAGTTCTTGACCCGGAGCAATGAAGTGTGCTTATCTTCGAAGTGCTCATTCATACACAAAATCTCTATCATTCTGTCAGATAAGCTGCCACAAAATTATGAATGGAACGAGCATGGAGCGAAGGTTTACCAAGCAAAGCACAAGGCCATACTTGGCAAGGATGAGTCCCTACCTGGACAAGCTGATGAGGATCCAACTCCTTATGTGCCCAAACCCAAGGGAGAAAAGAAAAGAAAAGATAAGGCAATCGTGATCATGTGCGCGAGAAAAGGCTTCCAAGAGAAGAGGATGAAGAGGAAGGATCGCCAAGAAACCAGATGATTTCCGGTGGAAACGTCGAAGAGAGTTTCATCTCCTCTCAAGATTGCTCCAAGTTCTCGCCAAGACAAGAATGGAAGATCCGATGCAAGAAGAATCGAGAGAGGAGATGATCTGCGAGCCAACTATAAAGAAGCAGGGAAGAACAGATGATTGAAGGAGAGAAATCAAATCAAAGGGGAGAAAAGCAACTCGGGAAGAATCACCACCATCGATTCTCTCGCCTCTAACCAAGATCTTCCAGAGAGCAATATCATTCAAATCACCAAAATCTCTAAAATCACCATCCACCCTCTCCCCACAAAATTATGAATCAAAACCTTCTCACCCTCACCCTCACCTCTCAAAACAACATCTCCCACACCACCAATCAATGAACCCTGCTCAGAAACCGAACACCCTCAACACTCTGGCCGAAAATGAACCCGAACTACAAACATCCCAATCCCGATGAGTCTCAAGAACTTGAGAGATCCGACTTAACGCGATGTCCCACTCTCATAATCCCTTCAACACCGAGAATAGTACTTACTTCCCAAGGGAGAAAAGCTTTATCTTTTCTTTTCTTTTCTCCCTTGGGTTTGGGCATAATAGGAGTTGGATCCTCATCACTTGTCCGGTAGGGACTCATCCTTGCCCGGTATGGCCTTGTGCTTTGCTTGGTAAGAGGATCCATTCTCGTTCCATTCATAAGAAAGCTTATCCGATGAATGATAGAGATTTTGTGTATGAATGAGCACTTTGAAGATAAGCACACTTCATTCTCGGGTCACTCAAACTTCCCGTAGTCTTTTCTCGGTCTTGCTTTGACCATACCCAACCAATCGATGTCGAAGCCTTCTTGATTATTGCAGCCATGACACTTATCTTGTAAGAAGTGGAAGATCAAGGTCGTAAGTTGAGCAAGAAGAACAATTTGAATAGCGAGAACAATTTCAAGAAGAAGCGATACTTTCTCTTCAGATAGTAGGCTTTGGCGTTCATTCATGTTCTCCTTGTTCTTTGGTCTCAAGGCTTCAAGAAACTCCTTTTGACAATGAGTCATGAAGGTCTCGGATTGATGAAAGTTAGGCGAATATCCTCTCAAAATCGTCATTCATTAGAACTTCCATTCCAACTTCCATTCAGGAAGAAATTAGGTCAAGATCATTGTCTTCATCCAAGATCTGTAAAAGAAACTCTAGGGCTTCATGGGTGCAAGATTACTTTTTTCCATGATATGCAAACCATAGTACTTCTTCATCCCTCTTTCTTCATCGAAAAATCATCATTTTTTTCCTTGGCTGGGTCTTGAAACAAGGTGTACCATTTCTATATGATATGCAAATTGATGTTTAGTTTGAGTAAGGTAATTCATAAAATTCAGTCAAACTCGTAATTTCATCATCAATTTAGCAAGTCTGCGTTTAGATCATGTAAAAACAGAATCACAACTTGAAGGTACCATAGAGAGATTGAGATCATATAATTAATTAAAACAGGAAATTTTTAAAGAGATTGAGATGATATAAAGATTTTTAAACGGAAACTACAAACAATTTTGAAGGTAATCGAGGATAAAAAATGATTTTAAGGGCTTTTGAGAAGAGTAGAATCCGAGACGAAAAATTTTGTTTCCATCTTTTGAGAAATCCCTTCAACACTTTCCAAAGAATCAAGGCGTGTTTTAAAACTTCACGAGAAAATCGCCAAAAGGTATTTTGATCGCACGGTTGAGAAAAAGTAGGGACTCAAAAATGCGAAATAAAATGTTTTGAAAACATTTTCAAGTTTTCATTTTTTCTTTTCTCCCTGAGGGTTTGGGCACATAAGGTAAATTGGATCCTCATCGATTGTCGGTGCTTAAAGGGACTCATCCTTGTTTTGAAAACATGGCCTTGTGTTTGCTTGGTAAACTTTCCGAGCGTGGCTCCATTCTCACTTATTCCATTCAATTAAAATCTTCTTAAACATTCTTCTAAACAAGGTATTTCTTAAAAGGCTCCGCCAAGAATGATAGAGATTTTGATTGATATGAATAATGGCATTTGAAGTGATTTAATCACACCGTTAACTTATCCAACCATTTGTTGATTGCGTTGTCGATTTTCTCTTATGGCTCAAACTTCATTTAGTATTTTACTCGGTCTTGCTTTGACCATACCATAATCTATAAACCATTTCATCTTCTTTTTTCATATCCTTCTTTTGATTCCTTATTTCAGCCATGAAAACTTTTTATTTATCTTGTCCAAAAAAGTCGATTCGAGATCAACCGATTTGATGTTCCTTCATACTGCTTTGCCATCTAAGATTCTAAGATTTTGAGCTTTAACTTATCCGGACCATTAAAGCAAATGTGAAGGCACTTGTCGATGAAAATTTCTTAAAAAGAAGATAAAATTTACATTTTCTCTCTATAAAAAGTGGGTTTTTATACAAACAACAATCATAAATCAATTTTCATCCTCTTTGACCATATCCTTCTTTCTTTTCTCGATGAGTTGAGTTCGGCTTCAAGAAACTTTCCATTTTTTTTAGGTCTAAGGGCTCATAGGATCAAAGTAGTCATGTCATCCAAGATTCTAACATCGGATTGATTTACCCCTGGAGGGAGAGTCCGAGTTAGGCGAATATCCTCTCTCCTAATGCCTAGGGTTGTCTTATTTCGAACTTCCATTTCTTGTACAAAATAGTGAAGAAATTAGTACCCTCGACATCATTGTCTAAAAACATCTCGGGTTCTTTATCAATGAAAAAAATTCCATGGATTTTCTAGGGCTTCTTATGGATATGTTACTTTAATCTTTTTTACGTAGATGATATGCAAAGTTGCATAAGTAGCTTCTTAAAATCCTCTTTCTTCATCGAAATGTCAAACTAATGTTCTTTATGCGAGTCTTCTTTTTCCTACCACTTGAAGATCCGGTCTTGAAACAAGGTGTACCATTTCTATATGATATGTTATTCCTAAATTGATGTTTAGTTTGAGATAGGTAATTCATCTTGATTTGCTTGAATCATTCCTTTCAATCAAACTCGTAATTTCATCATCAATCCAGCAAGCCCTAGCTGCGTTTAGATCATGTAAATCGAAATCACTTGGTTAGGAAAACCTAGGTACCATAGAGAGATGGAGATCATATAATTAATTTTCAACTTGAGATTACCGATAAATTGATTCTACTTTAAAGAGTTTTAGAAATCCAGGGAAGCAGAAGAATCAAATAATTTTGAAGGTAATTCTCGATTTTTAAAAATGATCAAAAGGGCTTTTGAGAATAAGCTTCTGTAGTGAAAGCTTTTTTATCGATAAAATTTTGGATTTTGTAGAATACGAGGGAAAACCTTTTTGCCTCCAAACTTCTTTCCAAATTGACATGTACTCAAGGTTTGATTTTTCGTCGATTGTTGAGATTAAATTGGGAAAATACCCACTATCCATATAGTTGAGAAAAAGTAAGTCTTCGATTTTAGGACTCAAAAATGCAATAAAATGTTTTGAAAACATTTTCTCAAGTCGCGTTAAAATCTTTGCGTAGATTGTCGTCATGGCTCTATACTCATCGTAAAATCAATTAAAATAAATCCTTCTTGAATACAAAGGTATTGTGAAAAGAGGTAAATCAAAGAGAGTATTTCCTTTGATTGATATTGTAATCAACTTGTCCGTTTAATTGATCGACCCATCATGGACATCTCGAACTTCGATTTGTTCAACTTATCGATGGTTTCTTGTTGGGATTTCCAACAATGATGTCAGCAATGTTGAACCATCGAATATTCTTACTCCAAATTTCGAATAAGGTGAATGTCGATCCTCTTTGAACCCGATACTCTATATCTTTCAATCTTCTTCTAAACATTCTTCTAAACTGAGAACTTCTCACACAATTCTTGTTGGGAGATCCAAAGAATCTTCCATCGCAATATCTTCTCCATCTTCTATTCTCGAATAAGGTTATCCTTATTCCTTTAGTGAACCGTATCTATCAAGAAAGAATCTTTTTCAAAAAAGAGCCTTAAACGGGTACACTTGGTTTGCTTTTTTCAAAGCCCGGAGGTTGTTCGACATAAACTTCCTCTCGCTAGTACCTCATTTAAGAATGCACTCTTTACATCCATCCGATACATGTTGAACCCTCTGTGGGAAGCATATGCTTAAATTGACCGAATGGCTTCTAAAAGCGAGCTTTTGGTGCAAAGGTCTCATCATAGTCAATTTCTTCGATTGTGAATACCCCTTAGAAACAAGTCTTGTCTTATTCCCGGGTTATGACATTTTTCTCATCTCTTTTTTTGAATACCCACTTCGTGCCAATCCACGCCACGATGAGTTGGTACATCCACCAATTCCCAAACTTGATTCCTTTCAAACTGCTCCAAACTCCTCCCGCATGGCTAGAATCGACTGCGCCTTGTAGAGCTTCCTCTCATCAGAGTTGGTTCCTTCATAGACAGATAACAACAGAACATGGCACTTTCACCAATCTGATATCTAGTTTTGACTCTATCAGATGGGTCTCCGATAATCGATCCGGTTGGATGACCGTAATCCAAGTCCTTTCGCTCGAGCCTGATGTGCGTTTGTTTGGAGAACATCATCCATATCTGATAGTTCATTACTAGTGATTGGGAGTGGTGCGGAGTTATGATCCACTTGATAAGAACATGTCTCAGCTGATGTTGGACTCATCGTGTCGATGTCTATTCAGTAGGAACTTGGGAGTTCCCCGAACCAGATGGTTGGAGTTGATCTTATCTCACCGTAATATTGACTTCATCATGTGCGATTGTTCGCGTACCTTATTCGATTGACTGTTGAATCAGCAAGATCAAGTTCTGGGATGTACACTTTTATGTGTTCAGCTTCTTTCTCCTTGATGCTTAGCTGATCCATTTTCTGCGTGTCAGGTCTCGATTGATCTGGTACGGCTTGTTATGAGGCATCTTTCTCTTGTTTAGAATATGTCTCATCAAAGACCACATGGGGTGTTTCTTCCACAACTAGGGTTCGTTTGTTGTAAACCCTGAAAGCCTTGCTGGATGAGGAATATCCTAAGAATATACCTTCATCTGACTTGGCCTCAAAAGTCTTCAACTGACTTTTCCCATTGTTGTGAATAAAACACTTGCACCCAAAAACATGGAAGTATGAAACACGAGGTTTTCTTTCCTTCCACAGTTCATAAGGTGTTTTGAAGTGAGTCTTAGTCAGAGAACATCTGTTTTGAGTATGGCATGCTGTGTTGATTGCTTCTGCCCAGAAACGGCTTGGTGTAGCATGTTCAGCTAACATAGTGCGAGCAGCTTCCTTGAGAGTTCTGTTTCTCCGTTCTGATACTCCATTTTGTTGTGGCGTTCTTGCAGTTGACGTTTCATGTTGTATACCAAACTCAGTGCAAAAATCAGTAATTAAGGAATTCAGGAACTCTGTACTTTTATCTGATCTAATTTTTACTATGCTGACACCCTTCTCGTTTTGTAGCTTCTTGAGCAGCTCGGGTATCTTAGTCATTGTCTCGTTCTTCTTGTATAAGAATACAACCCAAGTAAACTTGGAATAATCATCCACGATTACAAGAGTATATTTGCGCCCCATCGAGATCGACCGTGTAATCGGGTCCGAATAGATCCATATGGAGCAGCTTTCAATACTCTCTTGGATCTTTGGTCCTGGTATTCCTTGAATGAGGCTTTAACTTGTTTTCCTTCCGACATGCGCACATGTCCGATCTTTGGAGAATATCTCATTCGAAGTCCTCAACCAAAGACATCCTAGCGATCTTGTTAAGAGTCTTTGAAGTTCGGATGACTCATTCTTTTATGCCCGAGCCAACCGCTACTTTTTAGAACTCTTAACAATTAAGTATGTATTCTTTGGGCAACCTGTTCCAATTTGTGTAGATTGTGCCTTTCCTTGAACCGATTAGCAAGATTTGTTGAGTGGTCGGATTCCTTATCGCACACTTATCGCCGAGAACTCAACGCGAATCCGTTATAGCGAATTGTGATAATCTTGATAGTAGATTGTGCTTCAATCCTTCGACATACGAGACTCGGCCATTTGTACATCATCATTTTCTAAGGTTCAATCCTTTGGTAAAACCAAAGTTATCATCACCGAAAGAGTACACGTGGGCCTTCTTGTTCTTTTTGTAAGAGCTAAGGAGATGTTTGCTTCAATCATGTGCCTTTGAGAATCCACTATTGATGTACCAGATAGTTACTTGTGCACCTCCTTTGTTGGCTAGTCCCACGCGAACCTCAGATTGGTCCTCCTTGGCCATCAGGCAGACTTCATCGTCATCCAAGAGAATATCGATCTTCATGCTCGTGGAAGTCAACAAAGACCGCCATCGACATAAGTATTCTCTGTAAGAGTATCCGAGTCCTCGGAAGGTAGATAGGAATCATCAATTCGGATGTGTCGCCTACCGGGGCTTTCCTATCTCTCAAGGGCGTTGTTTCTCTTTTGTTCCGTTTTCTTCTTTTTTCTCCGGGAGTCGTCGAGGCGTAGGTGTTGTAGTGACCTAGTTTCTCGCAGTTGAAGCACGATCCTCGATCTACGGAACTTCCTCTGCCAGGTGAGTCACTTCGTCTGTAGGATCTGTCAGGTGACTTTCCTTTCGATAGTATGTCTGAGCTCCTTCATTAGATTCATTATCTCTTCTCTCTCATCTCGCCGATCATCTCTCAGATGCTTCTTCACGCCTGCACCTTCTGCCACCGTTCATATCACTCCTCTTGTTTTCGAGGAACTCAGAGAGGAGATCTCACGGCATTTAACAGCTCTGAACCGCAAGATGTCCAACCTCTTCGATGAAACCAAAAAGGGGGAAGGAAAAGAGTCTGGAAAAGAGTCTGAAGAAAAAGAGAATACAGGAAAACAGACTCAAGAAAAAGAGAAGGAAGAAAAACAAACTCAGACACAGTTGGTAAAATTTTCATCTCTACCAAAAACCACTGTATCTGACTTGCTAGTCAATCCATCTACCGATCTCCTTACTGAAATGAAAGAAACTGTGGAGCAACACAGTAAAGAGGTCGCTGAGCAGGAAAATGCTCTTTCAGAGGTTACTGCCAGAGTCGATAAGATTGAAGACTTTTCCTCGTTCGTCCAGAAAAGAATGGAAACTGATGATCAGGCCAAGAGCCTTGAACTCACTAAGAAATTAGCTGAAGAAGACGAACAAGATGAACCTGAGCAAACTCTGAGGAGGAAGAAAGGCAAAGGCAAGATGATGAAAGCAAATAAGGAAGATCAGAGACAAGGCCAGCTATTCTCCACCAAAAGCCAGATGACTCCTGAACTAGTTCAAGAGCAGACAAGACTGAGAATAAGAGAGGCCGCAATCAAGAAGCAGAAGTTAGCAGAGGCAAATGGACTGAACATCGCTTACATCATAAAAAGGAAGAACAAAGCTGCAGCAGAGGAGATTGCTTGGGAGAAGAATGCCCTTCCAGCACCTGTTAAAGGCATCCTCTGTGCACGACAAGATTTGCATCCATAATGGAATCAAATCATAGGAGAATGGTTATGTGACGTCTACATCCTGGAGAAGATTCCAATTCATTAAGATCAAACTGAAAATGATGATGAATTCCGGAACTGGTTAGAAACAAAGTATCCAGACTTCTACCACACAGTGATGAAAGAAGGCAAGATCATGTCACTTATACTAGAAGCTCCACCCTTTGAACCACTTCTTCCACATTTGCGTCTAGACAACAAACTAAATCCTGTTAAATTCAAGAATATCTACTATGGACTTGCTGAAAAAGGAGGAATCCATAGAAAAGAAGAGCTGGATAAGCTAATGCAAAGGATGTACAGGATGTTTGACATCCCCAAAGAACTGCAAATGTTCAAGTACAACTGAAGAAGACAACTTGGAATCAGATGATAGGTACACTTTTCATGTATACTACAATGCACACACCTATCTGAATGAAATTTTACATCTCACTGATTCTAAGACAACATCTCATTGTCTTCTGAGGTATGTACCATTTGCATCATCTACATTTCCATTCATGGTATCTGTTTTTCTGATTAAGTTTGTTTAAGTGTTTTGGTTCCATCAAAAAGGGGGAAATTGTTGGGAAATATGTAACTTAGTTTTGATGGAAGTTCCAAAACAGGTTGTAATAGGACCGGTCGGACACAAGTTAATGATCGACGACTTATAATCGCTTTAAGATGACCGGTTGAAATGTATAGATAGTCAAGTAAAGATAGGTCACATATTGAGGGGGAACTCAATATGTATAGGTCAGGTCGAAGTATCAGATGACCCAGATAAGGTCAGATGATCAGAATACTAAGCGCAAATCAGAAGACAAGAAGTCAGAAGATCAGGTGAAGACAAGAAGACACTGAAGACTCAGATGAACCTGAAGACTCAGATGAACCTGATGACTCAGATAAACACTGAAGACTCAGATGAACCTGAAGACTCAGACAATCCTGAAGACTCAGCAACAAACCTGAAGACTCAGTACGACTGAATACACTGAGGCTTAGAGACACCTGAAGATCAAAAGACCTGAAGACCTACATTCAGCAGAGTCTGCATATTGAAGCTAAGACAATGTGCATCTGAAGACTCAATCAAGGTAGACTGATCAGTTACCTGATCAAGTCAGCTCACACTTGGTGACAATCAAAATGATACACCAGACAAGCGAATCTTCTACAAAAGGAATATCAATCGTCTAACGGACAAATTCCTTAAGCACCGCCTCGCGAAGCCAAGAAGAAAGCGACACGTGTACAAAAAGAGCTGACATTGCGGGATACAATGATGCGGACAAAAATGGCGCTAATGATGCCTGCGGCCATGCCGATAATCGGAGCACGTCACAATCATATCCTACAACCTACCTAATATAGCCCGAAATTCAAATTGCTCTCCAACGGCTCTTTGATTTCGAGGTCTATAAAATGAGATCGATCTTCACTTTGAAGAAGAAGGACCAACAGTGATTAACAAGCACCAACGAGTGAAAACAAGCAAGAACAAACACGGAGACACAGCAAAAGAAGCTAAAGCTACAGCAAAATCTCTTTTCAAAGAACACTGCATTTGAAGATTATTCTTAGAGTGTTCATCCCATTAGTTCTTAGCAAGAAATCCTATCCACTAGTAATTTGGCTACCTAAAGCATCAGGATAGATTTCCAGTTGGAACCCTCAATCATTCTTTACCCAAACGCAAGTTAGGTTAAGTCTGTAGAGTGAGAACTCATTAAACATCTCGGCTATCCTTTTTAAGGATATAAGTCCCGCTGGTTACGTTTGTAGAGTGGGAACTCGATAAACATCTCGGCCATCCTGAAAAGGATATAAGTCCCGTAGGTTAAGCCTGAGTGGGAACTCGGTAAACATCTCGGCCATCCTGAAAAGGATATAAGTCCCGCAGGTTAAGTTTGTAAGAGTGAGAACTCGTTAAACATCTCGGTCATCTTGAAAAGGATATAAGTCCCGCAGGTTAAAGTAGGTTAAGGTTCCCCTGTGTTAAGGGAAGAGTGGATGTAGGATGGGTTTCTTCTGAACCACTATAAAAAGTCTTGTGTGCATTTACTTGCTTTCTTATTGCTTTACACAAGTCACACAAATGAGTTTTAAACAGCATACATATTCTAAGTTAAGCTCAGTCTGCACCAAGCAACTGATCTGATCAGATTGACACCTTAGTCAACTGGTTGAAAACTGACTTCAGAATCAGATTGATAAAGCTGGTTTTTCACACGGGTAAAAACAAGCTTCCGCACCATTCAGTTAAACTGACAGATATCAAGTTGATCTGCCTTCAGGCACTCAGTAAGATTGAATATCAGTCTAAACTGATACACTAGCACTCTGATCGGGTAATCTGCAGCTCACACCTGATCCGTACGAAAAGTTTTGGAAGTCTATTCACCCCTCCCCTCTAGACTTCCACCCTCACAAAATCCGTTCGGGACCTACACTTTATATTAATTAATGTTGGTCCCGGTGCAAACGAGTCTTACACGTGTATGGGGGGGAATACATGTGTTCAGTGTTTTTAAAACTTTTTCTTACTGAGGTCAGCTTGGGTCAGATAATCCAGAAGATTAGGTTCTGAGAAGCACAGATCGCTCTGAGTCAAAGTCTACTGAGACAGTGATCCTGAGCTGCTTTCAGATACATCAGATAATCCCAAGTGAGTCCTGAGTGTCAGAGATCCTGAGTTGCTTAGATCAGATAACTAACTTACTGAGCCCTCAGAAGAGTAAGTTCAGTTTGGTAACTATATGTTCTAGCTACTCAGTCGTGCGGAATGGTTGACCCTTAGTTTATACTCGTTTTAAGCTTTGCTGAAAACCTTCCTGAATGGAGTTAGTGATTAAGCTGTGATTCACTTACATGCAACTTCAGTGGATTGATTCCAACTGAATATCAGTGAAAAGTATGCTTTCAAATTCGAGTCAATGCAACAGTTAAGCACAGATAAGAAAAGCAATAAACAGCACAACAATTATAGTGGTTCAGAGACTCAAGCTCCTACATCCACTCTCTCTGATCCTCAGAAAAATTCACTAATCACTTCTGAACTTTCTGACTACATCGCGTAGTTTACTTACTCAACTTGAGTTTTCTGACTACTCCACGTAGTTTACTTACTCAACCCGACCTTGAGTTTTCTGATTACCTCCGTAGTTTACTTACTCAAATACAAACAAGCTTTCAGACTACCCCTGTAGCTTACTAACTTCTCCTCTTAGAGTTTTTTGACTACTCCGCGTAGTTTACTAACTCTTTACAACTCTTCTCACCAACAAACACACTCCAACTACCTTCTCAAGGGTTTGGGGTTTCTCGGTTGGTTTCCAACTAGGATGAGATATCCTTTACAATGAAGCACAATGCAAAGGGTTAGGATAACTCGACTAAGCTTTGTATAATTCTTATCAAGCTAGGCTTAGTATAGTGAGCTCTCTTCAATATAGAAGCACTTGGGAAATTCAAGGTTTTTCGAGTGCTTTACCTTTTGCAAGAATAAGTTTGAGCTCTTGAGTTGCGTATAAATTTCCCGTAACCTTACAATGTAGAGGGTCACCAGTATTTATAGGCATACATCAAGGTCACTCTTGTAAACTATCCGTTGGAGAGATAGCTTCGTGAGTTTCCTCTTAAGGTGTGTGAGGAACGACTATATTTAGGGTTTGAAACTCCCTAGCACGTTTTTAGGCAATAGCCATTCCTGTAGCCGGTCTTCACTTTTTGCAGTCTGGAACTTTTGTACATCTGACATCTTTTTCAGCGACCTGTCACTGTCAGTGTCAGTATGGTACATTGTTGTCTTCCTCTTTTTGACTTTTGTCTCCAGTTAAAGGTAGACACCTTCAACGGCTCTTTTGGTTACAAACTCTGAGTTTGATATAACCTTAACAACACTTCTGACTTAGTTCCTTTTGTCTGCATTTGAATGTCTTGGTAAATATCTATTCAGTACATTACTGAGTCTTCAGTAATTACTGTGCCTTCAGTATTCTTGATCTTCAATCTTCAGTCTTCAGTCTTGCGTCTTCAGAGTCTTCTGAGTCTTCAGGGTCTTCTGAGTCTTCAGGGTCTTCTGAGTCTTCAGAGTCTTCTGAGACATACTGACTGATACACTGAATCTTCATGCTGAGCCTTCAACTCCTCAGTATCATACTGAGTCTTCAGTATCTTAGTTTCACACTGAGTCTTCAGTACCTTCAGTTTCATACTGAAACTTCAGTTTCTTCAGAAACATACTGAGTTCTTCAGAGTCTTCAGAACCTATCCTGAACTATATTTGCTGACTATACATTTTGCAGATAACATCCTGAATACTCTAAAACTGAATCCTAACTCAACTATCAAGATCATTCTGAACATGTCATACTCAGGGGTTTTGGGATCTAATCAAAATCATATATCTTTTATTAAATTCATCTCCCAACAATTTCCCCCTTTTTGATGATGCCAAAACCTATCTTGTTACAAACATATAACCTATACTCAGGTTTCAGTTTATCCTATTTCAAGATTGGTTGTCTCCCAACAATTTCGTAAATCAGAGAAACTCCTAACAATTTCAGAGAGTCTCCCAACAATTTAAATCATTCAGTAATTTCTTCAGTAATGAATCTCTTTAAGTAGTTCATTACCAAATACTTAAACAAATTCCCCCATATTCAGACAATTTCCCTTTATCAACATACAATCAGTTCAGAGACATTCATTCAGCATATCAAAATAAAAGACATGTAAATAAGATAATGAGATATTATCTTGTGAGCATAAATGATAAATCTTCATTGATGATGAGTATACCATTACAGATTACAATGAAATTTATCAACAAAATCAAAAAGAAAAAAAATTAAAGTTTACAGAATCTTCCGAGTCTTTAGTCTTCAGATTTGGCTCTTCAGTCTTCTGCTCTTCAGTTTGCTTCATTCTCAACTTCATCAGCGGGCACCTCCAGTCGAACATTCGAAAAATCTCTTCTTGACTCATTTCTCTCTCTTAATAATATCCGGATTGTTTCATGTTAAACCCAATCGACCAAAGATATCTTGAGCAATTTCTTGAGTAATGGCCTTCTCATTTACCAAGCCATTACCAAGTCTCGGAGGAGGAGGAGGATAGGAATATGGACCGGGGGCTACTATATCATGTACCTCTCCTTCATCCGCAAGGTTAATCCACTCTGAGATACTTTGGATAGAAGGTTAGGAGATATTCAATGAATGCTTCATTCGACCGAGCTTTCCTCTCCATTCCCCGAGAACATCATAATTGAACCAGAAGGTTCTCTTGACCTCTTCCCACATATCGTTGAGTTTGATAGGCATCCATTTATCAATGTGGGGCCACTTTAGTGCTTTTGATGTCCCTTTTCTCTTGCTCGCCTTAAACTTCGACCGAATTCACTTCCTTCGCTTACGCTCTTCATCTATCTTCTTTTCGATCACAGACGCTCCCGAGACCCGGCGGCGACTTTCTTAGCTTGTTCTATTTGGAGTGTCTTCAGAGCATCTCTCGTGTTGAAGACTTTATTCTGAGGTTGAGACTCAGATTCTTCCGTTTCTTCATCATCCAGAATCAGCTTTCTCTGGATTGGCTTAGAAGCCTTTGCACGCTTGCTTTCAGGTTGAACAACGCCCAAGGCTTTCCTCTTTATAGGCAAATCAGCAGCAGCTTGGCTTGTTCCAACCTTTGCTCTAGCTTTTCGGTTTCTCTCTTGCAACATCAAGCATAGTTTGCTCGAAACTTCGAGTGTAGATAGGCTTCTCCACCGGCGAACTTCAACTTCTCAAGAAAGCCGACTTCTCTTAAGGCTTTGGCTAGATTATACATTTCAGCATCTTTCTGAGCCTTCTTCTCCAAAGTACGTGCCATGAACTTCCTGAGGTCTTCACCTTCCTTTTCCCCTTCTTGGCACCGTAATTTGGAAGAAGTCTAAAGAGTGTTGTGTCCATGTGATATTGCTCTTTGCTCACGGCCGAACCTCTCGCTTATCTCGATCTTGTTCGTCTTCCAAACCTCCTTAGATGGTTCTTGGCCACAGAAAATTCTTTAGATAAATGGGCAAACTGGCCAGAGAGTGCTTCTTTGAACATCTCTGTCATCTTGGTCATGAGCATTGAGATCATTTCCTCAACAGCAGATTTTATCATCACTTCATTCCTCTCTGCCAATTTCACCTCTATAAATCAGGTTGACTCACGGTGCTTCGTTTCATTTCAAAGATCGAGCTCAGCCTTGACTCCCTCCAGCTTTTCATTAAGCTTATCTTCCATGGAGGTCATCTGTGAGGTCAGAGTGTTTTGGATAAGCACCAGCTCTGAAGAGTGACTAAGACCTTCCATCTTCTGAGCTTGATTGGCCAATGTTTCTTCCATCTGAGCAATCTTGATCATCATTGGCTCAACCTTCTCAAGTTTCTCCATCAAGGGAGTGAGATCAATCTCATGAACCTTCTGCACCTTCTGTGCTGTTTGATCATCCTGAGCTTCAGCTTCATCCTGAGCTCCAGTCTCCAACTGAGCCTCAGTCTGTTTATCTGACAATTCAGAATTAAAGATAGAACTTTCAGTAACTTTGGCATAATTGTTAATAGTGCCAAAAGGTACCTGAAGAGTGCTAGCTTCAGTCTGAGGTTGACCAATTTCAGGTTGATCAGCAACATAAGTCTCATTTTCCATCTAAGACTAATCCTCAGCATCTCCCTGTTGGTCCCCATCTCCATCTTGAGATTTGTCCCCGCTGCTAGGGGCACCAACTTCAGTAACTCTCCTCTCAGCCAACTTCTTCTGAACCAGCTCATCAAAATCGGAGTTTTTCATCCTGAGCTTTGTCCTTCTGAACCCTGAGAAGTCGGTCAGAAAGGTTGTCTCCTCATTCCACCAGTATTCCCCTCTGAATGCAGCAATATCAAGCATCTCGGGAAGAGTCTGATTGAGGATGAACACAGTTGTCCTTAATCTGAAGAAAACATCTTGCAGATCAGGGTATGAGTTGAGCTCAGGGTAGCGGTCCAGAATGAACCATTCCCCCTTGCTCCTCCACTCGCCTTCTTCAGCCTCACCCTTCTTCCATCTCCGGCTCTCTGGTTCAGTTGAAGCTTCTACTGAGGGATCTAGAAGTAAATCACTCAGGAGCTCATCAAGAATATTCTGCTCCTGAGTCTCAGCAACCTCTGAAGGTTGTGCGGTCAGTCCTCGTTTGCATCTCGAGTGGGTTCTCGAGGCTGGTGGCGATCCTCGGATTGACTCGAGTTGGCTCTTCTAACATCTGCCCGAGGCACTTCTTTGGTAGGAATCTACGAGGCTCGAGTTCCTTTGAAAATTTCTGAGAAATTTTGTGCGAACTTAGAGATGTCTCAAGCACCTCAGAGAAGACCTGCTCCTCAGTCTGTTCTTATGCCTTTGAGATAACCTGAGCCAAAACTTGCAATGGCGAACTACGGCGGTTTGGCCCTCGGGTTGAATCTCCTCAGAATCATCGCCATCTTCGCCGGTGAGAACCACCAATCTTTGCGCTTTGGGGCAAGGTTCTTCGCTTCATTATTTTTGCACCTTGCTCCATCTTTGCCTCCAACAAAACCTTCCCCGGGTTTGTTGGGTCTCTTTTCTGGCCCGGCTGACTTTAGGTGATTCTCGCTTTCTTTTCTCTCTTCCCCCGATGGCTCGCTTCTTTGCAAAAAGAATGGGCTTAAAGAGAATTTTGGATTTAGGGAATGGTGGTCTAATTGGCGAAGATATCCTCCTCCTCAAGATATCTCCAAAATATAAGCAATTTTGGTGGCATGGTGGATCTTGCCTTTTATTGAGATCTCCTCGTCAACCTTCTTCAAAACTTTGTGCCTTTCACTCCTTTATGCGAATCAAAAATTTCAGCCAGTTGAAGTCAGTGGTGGGTGAAGCCTCTATCCCCGCCATCAATCTAAGCTTCGGGGTACTGATCTGCTCAAAACTCCCCGCAAGACTCATGATGCACTTGCTCACAATATCCATCAAAACACGATATTGTGGCTTCAAGTGCCTTTTATGCAGTGTTGCCTCAAATTTCACAGGATTCTCAGCAATCCTATCTAAGTACTCCTGCTCTCTACCCGACATATACATCGCAGGATCCTCTCCTCTATCACAGAGCTCAAAAACATCATTCAAAATTTTCAGAACTATATACAAATCACTCTCAAAATCGATGTATTTGGACGACTGCTCTAAATGTGATACGGTAATCTTAGAATGTAAACCATCCTCTTCATCTATCTCCAGATTATAGATGAATTCGATTACCTCTTTCGCAAACTCTTGATCCGGTTGGCTTGCGACGAGATGGGTGAGTTTAGCCAGTCGAATCATATGCAGAGCCTCCTCTTCTGGCTTTGAGTTAGTTGTGCTTTCGAGTAAGACAACGAACACATACCAAGGCTTGTTGGTTTCGGCTAATCTCTCGAACAAGGTTGGGGCCATTTTAGAGATTGAAGATTTGAAGATTTTAGGGTTAGGAATTTCTGGGCAAAGGGGATTTTTCGCAGAGGCTTTTGGAAACAAGGGTTTTGATAAAAATTTGGCTTGAATGGCTTATTTGGGTATATATAGCTTCGATATCGTGGGGAATCACGTTGGTTAGGTGAAAAGCAACGGTTGAGATTAATCTCTGATTAATCGGGTATACGAACCGACGATCTCCGAAAAGTAAGCCGCCAAAATATCATCATTGGTCAAGAAATGTAACAGAGCATTAAATGACTGTTGACCTTCTTCGGAATTTAAAATGATCCCGCCCAAAAACATTCCTCAGGTGTTTTGTATTTATTGCGAATGATTACTGAGCTTCACTTAAGCAATAAAGGAGTCACATGAGTCATTACTTCTTCAGACTAATTTCCCTCTATCAGTCTTACTGAGTACTGACCTTGATAAAATGTCAGTATAATACTGAGTACTGAATGAGTTCAGTATAATCTTGAGTACTGACCTTCAGTAAATCTGAGTTTCCTGAGACTCAGGGAAAATTCTATTCAGAACATTGTTAGAGACATTTGTTCCCCTTTGGTTGATAGATTCAGAATTTTCCTCAGCTGTGACCACATCTTCATTGGCATGACATACCTGAGTCTGAACTGGTGTCTGTTCAGATTGTTCACCTTTGAAGTGTTGGTTTTTCTGAGTCTCACCATCCTGAGTTCCATCACGAACTTTTTATTCGAAGTCTCGAGTCACTCCAATCATAGATAGTGGTGACGACTTCTTCTTTTCGTGTTCGATTGGATGATTTATCTTTCTGTTTCAGGCTTAATCTGGTGATCCTCTTAGTCAGTTCAGTGCCCTTGTTTTCCTCCTCCTCAATGGCCATCAGACAAATGTCATCACTTTCACTGTCTGAGAATATCTCATCTGAAGAGCTAAATCCCTCCTCAGAGTGTTCTTCTTCTGCAACCATGGCCTTTTTGCTAGAGAACTTCTTGTCTCTTTTAGCTTGCCTTTCTCTTCTCTCCTTAGCACTCAAACCGGACAATCATCTTTGGAAGTGACCTTTCTTCTGGCAATTATAGCATCTGTTGGTATCATCATCCTGATCACTTTCTTCCTTGGACTTGGAGTCCTTCTTTCTGGATGAAGATCCTTCAGCTTTCAGGTCCTTCTTCTTCTCAGTTGATCTGTCCTCAGGTTTCTTCTGGTACCTGTGGTTCCTGTAATAGCTTTTGTATTTTCCAAATCTACTATTAAGTCTGTCAAACCTCCTTGCCATCAGTGCTAGCTTTTCCTCAAGCTCATCCTGATTTTTGGCATGGGGGTTCTCAGACTCTCTAGTTTTACAGGTTTTATCTTTGGCTTTTAAGGCCACATTCTTACTAGATGATGAATCATCTTTGCTGTCAGCCTTTTTGGATTTCTTATCAATTACAAATTCATAGGCCTTCAGCTCAGAGAAGACTTGTTGGTATGGCATTGAATTAATGTTCTTGGTGTTTTCAATCACCACTGCATGAATATCCCATTTCTTAGAAAGACCTCTAAGAATTTTCAATGCAACTTCTCTTTGTGGATATTTCTTTCCAAGTGCATTTAGATCATTCATGATGCTAGTGAATCTGACTTCCAATTTGTCTATTGATTCACCATCATTCATTTCAAAACTATCAAACTTTCCAATTGCCACTGAAAGTTTGTTTTCTTTTATATGATCTGTGCCTTGTCACATTACAACTAGTGTATCCCAAATCTCTTTAGCAGTATTACAGTGAGAGATCATTCCCATCACACCATCATCAATTAGATTTGATATAGTGTGTCTTTTGCAATGTAGTCTAGATTGACTAACTTTTCTCTCCTCAGGAGTCAGTTGGTCATCAGACTTAGGAAATTCTGCTCTAGGATCAATTCTCTCATCTTCTGTTCCTCTGGGATTCACCACAGTAAATTGGAATGGTCCTTGAGAGACCACTCTCCACATACGCTCATGTTTGGAATACAGATGAGCCTGCATTCTCAGTATCCATAGATCATAGTTCTCCACTGAGAACATGGGAAGGTTTTTGGAAAACATTTTTATCTGATCTTTTGAAAAGGAAAAAAAAATTCAGCAAATAAGATCAGTTCAGATAGACCACAAGTATTTTTGAAAATAAAACTTTGGTCAACACGCCAGTGGTCAAGTTGAACCACCGCTCGATACCACTTGTTGGTCCGGTGCAAAACGAGTCTTACACGTGTATGGGGGAATACACGTGTTAGGTGTTTTTAAAACTTTATCTTATCGAGGTCACTTGTTGAGATAATCTCGAAGATTAGGTTCGAGAAGCACAAATCGCTCCGAGTCAAAGTCTCATCGAGACGGTGATCGAAGCCGCTTTCGGATACATCGAGATAATCCCAACCGAGTCCCGAGTGTCGAGATCCCGAGTTGCTTGGATCGGATAACTAACTTATCGAGCCCTCGTAAGAGTAAGTTCAGTTTGGTAACTATCTGTTCTAGCTACTCAGTCGTGCGGAATGGTTGGCCCTTAGTTTATACTCGTTTTAAGCTTTGCTGAAAACCTTCCTGAATGGAGTTAGTGATTAAGCTGTGATTCACTTACATACAACTTCAGTGGATTGATTCCAACTGAATATCAGTGAAAAGTATGCTTTCAAATTCGAGTCAATGCAGCAGTTAAGCAGAGATAAGAAAAGCAATAAACAGCACAACAATTATAGTGGTTCAGAGACTCAAGCTCCTACATCAACTCTCTCTGATCCTCAGAGAAATTCACTAATCACTTCTGAGCTTTCTGACTACCTCGCGTAGTTTACTTACTCAACTTCTACCGAGAGTTTTTCGACTACTCCACGTAGTTTACTTACTCAACCTGACCTTGAGTTTTCTGACTACCTCCGTAGTTTACTTACTCAAACACAAACAAGCTTTCAGACTACCCCTGTAGCTTACTAACTTCTCCTCTTAGAGTTTTTTGACTACTCCGCGTAGTTTACTAACTCTTTACAACTCTTCTCACCAACAAACACACTCCAACTACCTTCTCAAGGGTTTGGGGTTTCTCGGTTGGTTTCCAACTAGGATGAGATATCCTTTACAATGAAGTACAATGCAAAAGGTTAGGATAACTCGACTAAGCTTTGGATAATTCTTATCAAGCTAGGCTTAGTATAGTGAGCTCTCTTCAATATAGAAGCACTTGGGAAATTCAAGGTTTTTCGAGTGCTTTAACTTTTGGAAGAATAAGTTTGAGCTCTTGAGTTGCGTATAAATTTCCCGTAACCTTACAATGTAGAGGGTCACCAGTATTTATAGGCATACACCAAGGTCACTCTTGTAAACTATCTGTTGGAGAGATAGCTTCGTGAGTTTCCTCTTAAGGTGTGTGAGGAACGACTATATTTAGGGTTTGAAACTCCCTAGCACGTTTTTAGGCAATAGCCATTCATGTAGCCGGTCTTCACTTTTTGCAGTCTGGAACTTTTGTACATCTGACATCTTTTTCAGCGACCTGTCACTGTCAGTGTCAGTATGGTACATTGTTGTCTTCCTCTTTTTGACTTTTGTCTCCAGTTAAAGGTAGACACCTTCAACGGCTCTTTTGGTTACAAACTCTGAGTTTGATATAACCTTAACAACACTTCTGACTTAGTTCCTTTTGTCTGCATTTGAATGCCTTGGCAAATATCTATTTTCTAAGGAATCGCGATCTTCTCAGTATTGCATCCTTCAGATAGATATATTCAGTGCTTCGGAACATTCAGGTTTATACTGAGCATTCAGTACATTACTGAGTCTTCAGTAATTACTGTGCCTTCAGTATTCTTGATCTTCAATCTTCAGTCTTCAGTCTTGCGTCTTTAGAGTCTTCTGAGTCTTCAGGGTCTTCTAAGTCTTCAGGGTCTTCTGAATCTTCAGAGTCTTCTGAGACATACTGACTGATACACTGAATCTTCATGCTGAGCCTTCAGTTCCTCAGTATCATACTGAGTTTTCAGTATCTCAGCTTCACACTGAGTCTTCAGAACCTTCAGTTTCATACTGAAACTTCAATTTCTTCAGAAACATACTGAGTTCTTCAGAGTCTTCAGAACCTATCCTGAACTATATCTGTTGACTATACATTTTGCAGATAACATCCTGAATACTCTAAAACTGAATCCTGACTCAACTATCAAGATCATTCTGAACATGTCATACTCAAGGGTTTTGGGATCTAATCAAAATCATATATCTTTTATTAAATTCATCTCCCAACAATTAATATCTTTGTCCTTGGAGTAAAGACAGCTCAACATTATTATCCATACCGAAAATAAATTTCCACTTGCAAGATTTGGTATGATAAAGATTCTGAGCTCACCAAGGGGACAAATCAAGCAAGCCGTACTAGCACACGATTCTTCGTATTAAATCTTAGCAATCGTCATGTAATTAATAATATTGTCCAAGATACAAGTTATCGAATTGCATTGATTCTCTTCCCATCATAAGTCAAAGCAATATTTATTAATTTCACACGATCCTATTTAAGGGACGAAGATTAAGAAATAATGAACCACTGGGGTCTAATTCTTGTATATTCAGTACCGAAGAATTTATCCTCCTATAGGTCCTATTCAGCGCATCACAATGCACTAGTGTAATCTCTTGGTCAAGACAAGCCAATCTGAGCCTTACACTTCAACCTTTCATGATGGGTTGTTCATTTCCATCTGGGTTGTGAATTTGTACTTAGTCACGAGGAACTGTTAATTTGATCTTCTGTGATCTGGTATCACCAAATTAACTACAACGTAACACGTACTGACTTATCGAACGGGTATGCAGTAAATATATGTAACATTCATTCATATTTAATGCAACATGTGATAAATAATTTATTTTAGTAAAATAAATAAGAAATTCAGTTTGGTTATACAAAGTAAAAGCATACTTTCAGTATAACCCCAACATCAAATGTGACTCTATACGCCTCAGAAGGTGTTGGGAAACCCGCGTGCAGCGGCGGTTGAATGGTGTTAAACGACGCCTTCCTGTTTGGAATCACCTCGCGCGTACGCGATAAATTAGGGTTCAGGACCAAATTCGACGCAGCCGCATCAGAGATCCTAGGGTTCCGTCGTGATGCAGCATCCAATACACCAGAAATTGAAGGGGTATTCGACGTCTCAGGGCGGAGGTCGGCCTCCGTTGCTACGCGAGTCCACAATCTGCGATGTGGTTGGAGGTTCACGAAGGAGGGATTCAATGACCTGAGGGTCCGATAGGCGTGAGAGTAGTAAGCCAAAGGCCGCAGCCACATCTGGAGACATCATAGAGCTAGCACCAGGGGCGGCACCTGCCGTGGGGCGGCGGCTGGGCGAAGAAGACGGCCGCAATATTGGAAAATTGAAAACATCTCTACTGTGTCAAAATTGCACATAGTGGGAACCGCTCCGAACTTGAGTAGGGTTTTATTACAACCGTTGATCTAAACAGTAACATTAAAAGCTCTTGTCTTGTCTCGTAAAGCTGATGTTGACTCTTGACTTTGCCGGATTATCTTCTCGTACTGTGCTTGTCGACTTTGATCGTGGAGCGACCTCGGGGGAGGTCGCCCGCTCAGATAGTCTTTACTCTTTTTTTTTCTGACCTCGCCTATGGGTTGCCCCCGAGGGAGATCGCTCGTTTAGGTGAGGTTGGTCCTCTGTCAGGTTGGGTTGATTCGGGTTTAGGAGGGATATATTCAAGATTTCTTGAAGATCAAGAAAAATCTTTCCTAACCCTATTTTGCCTCAATTTTTCATCCACCCCCTCTATATAAATAAGAGGATGAATTTTTTCATCCCCTACAGTTCCATGTGTTGGAAATATTAGAAATCCACAAAGGTGGTGCAACAATTATTTATTTTTCCTTTGTCTATAAATTGTTCATTGGAGAACCTTCCACCGGGGTTATTGAATGAGGACTTGTGAATACTTGAGAAGGACTTTTGGTGGGTATCCAAATACTTGATCTTGTCTGTTTCAGATCGTCTCTCCAACGGGTACGTTTACGTAAACTCCTAAAAATTTCGCATGCTAGGATCTTTTACGTGAAATATTATTTGAATGTCGTTTTTGGATTAGTTATTATTTGAATTCACTTAGGTTAATTCATGCTAGTAATAATTGTTAATTTAAATTTGTGTTTATGAGGTCATCCCGATAGATCCTGACATATATTATCCCAACAACTGGTATCAGAGCCCTGGTTCGGGCTCTGATCTTTTAAACTGTAATTTAAATTGTTGTTCATTGAAATTAAAATTGGATAGTAGAACTGTTAGATCTGTTTTGCAGGTATCCAATTGTCATGGTATTTTAATGTGCTTATTTACATGCAAATAAATTGTTATTTTTAATTCGATTAGTTCGAATTCGTTTTGTCTCGTGAGAAAATCCACGAGTAGATTAGAATTTGTTTGATTTGTTCAATGTAATAGACTAGTCTAGATCTAGGTTTATTTATTTTTCGTAAATAATTTGTAACCGGATCGGAAATGAAGATGGAGACAGAGATTAAAAGATGGACGTCCAAGTGCCCGGATGTACGCATGCCAAGGTGGAGCATGCGGGCTAGGCCGAAGGCCTGGAGACTGCGCGCACCACCAGGGGGAAGAGCAAGGGGCAGGCCAGTTGTGCGTGCAAGCGGGCGTGGGCGAAGTTTGGAGGTCGGGGCGGTGCCGCACGCGACCGCACGCATGGGCGCGTGGAAGACGTGCGTGTGGGTTGGGCTGTTTTGGACGTGGGGTGAAGGACCTCGGACGCGGACGTGGAAGCGTCCGGGCGGTGCGTCGCGCGCATGTGTCGTGGGCGGCGGGGGCGAGATGGCCGATTCGGACCGAGGCGTGCGCCTAGGCACACGCGGGCTCGCGCTCCGGGTTGTGAGCTACTCGTTTTCCGGACGTCGTCCTAACCCAAAACGGAGGACATTCTTTAAAGAATTGTTGCGGATTCAGTGGAAGCTTTTCGAGACGAATGATGAAGGCAAAAGAAGAGACGATTTCTCAAGATCAAGATTTGGAATTTAAACCATGATAGTTGGATATATGTGTCCAACTTGATTTATTTTGTCTTGATGCTTGTTTTAAATTCATGCAATTTTATTTGTTAAATGTGTTTGAATGATTTAGAATTGTCTAAAGAAAATCTCACTTTCGAAAATTACTAAGTATGTTTTATTGATAAATTTTATTCCGGATAATAAAATTACGTCAAATTTGACCTCCATGATTTATTTATTTGTGAATTATTTTGGAGAAATTTCCCCCACGGAATGGCCAAAAGATGGTTTTCACATGAATAAATTCCCAAAAGGATGATTGTGAATTATTATTAGTGGCGACGATGACCCTCCCCACGAGGCTCGTACAAAGAGAAGTAATAATTCTGTATTTAATCATGGTTATTACTTAGGTATAAAATTGATATGCATATACTTTCCCGAAGTCCCTGTCAATTTTATATTGGTCAAGTGGGAGCAGACTATTAATTTTGAATTAATGGTTTGTAACTGTTCTTGTTTGTAACCTGCTTGAATGTGTTTAAATAGATAGTTCACCCCACGTGACCTATTTAAACTGTTTTGAGATGTCGGCTGATGCATGTTCATATTGTTTTGAGATTTTGATATGAACAATGTGATTGAATTAAGTGATAATTTTGTGCTTACACAAATTGTTATTTATTTCAGTTCAGCATGTCGCAACCTTTTAATCTACTGAAATATACACTCAAAGAACATTAATTAACTGGTGATAACTATGTTATTTGGAAACGTAATATAAGATTTGTCCTAACTGCACAAGAACACAATTGGGTTCTCGGGATGCCCAAGCCAAACAAGCCAACTGAAGGATCAACTAATGCGGAGAGATCTTTATATAATGACTGGGAGCAGGCCAACGAACCTATGAAGTATATAATCTTGACATCCTTGTCTGAGGATTTGAGATACATTCATGAAGGTGTTGAATCTGCTGCGGAAATTATGCAAAGTCTCGAAGATATGTTTTTAACAAAGAACCGCATGATCGATCAGTTTAATTGTGACGGCGTGACAATGCTGAAAATGACGGAGGGAACACCCGTAAGGGATCATGTTCTCAAGGTTAAGCATAACTTTGACAAGCTTGCTTATCTCAGTGCTGAGTATAGTAGTGAGGTTCAAGTGGATTCTTTGTTCCTAACTATTCCAAAATGTTTTGATGAGTTTTACTGTAGTTTTGTGATGAGCGATCACATGTTCACTATTGATACACTACAAGAAGTTTTGGAGACGATAGAGAAACATCTGGAACAAGAAGATGAAGTCTTGGTAATTAAAAGTTTTTTCTCAAAATGTAGGCCAACGGAGGACAAGATTGATGAAAAGATGAATGGTCGAAATCAAGGAAACCTCACTGCCAAGAAAAGTAGAGAAAAGACGGTCAAATGGTTGGGTTTCAGAAGGAATCCAAAGGGGAAGTGTTTCAACTGTGGTGAAAAAGGACATTGGAGGGATGCCTGTTCCAATCCTAAGAGGAAAGGAAAGAAAGGTAATTCTCACGCACTAGTTGTTGAAACTTGTTTAGCAGCATATGCTACCCACTCGTGGGTAATGGATACGGGATCCACTGATCATGTTTGTTTCACATTACAGGGGTTTAAACTGACCCGATAACTTAATGGAAGTGAGGTCCTCATCACACTGGGCGATGCTACGAGAGTAGCAGCTGAAGCAGTGGGAGACGTGCACCTGTCTTTTGAAGACAAGATTTTAGTTTTAAGAGATGTTCTTTACGTATCAGTTTTTCGCAAAAACCTTATTTCAGTTTCTAAACTATTTAATGATGGATATTATGTTCATTTTTCTAAGCAAGTTACTGTTTACCGTAACAATGTGTTTATCTGTCATGGAACTTTACGGAACAATCTCTATACTATTAATTGTGCACACCACTCACAAAATGTATCTTATAACACATCGACTGTTTCATGCAATAAGAGAAAACGTTCAGAAAACGTGAATGAGACACTTCTATGTCATCTAAGATTAGGTCATATTAATCTGAATAGGATCCAAAGGTTGGTGAAATATGGTTCACTGTCGGACCTACAGCTAGAACCACTTCCAACCTGCAAATCATGTTTGGAGGGTAAAATGACCAAGAGGGTATTTGGAGCCAAGGGGAATAGAGCCACAGAAGTGTTGCAAATCGTTCACAATGACGTGTGTGGTCCAATGTCAACCAAAGCTAGAGGTGGCTATGAGTATTTCGTGACTTTCATCGATGAATACTCAAGGTTCGGGTACATTTTCCTCATGAAACACAAATCGAAAACCTTTGATAAATTCAAGGAGTTCAAAGCCAAAGTGGAGAATCATAGGGAAAAGAGTATCAAGTTTCTACGATCTGATCGTAGAGGCGAATACCTCAGCGATGAGTTTTTGAACTACCTGTCAGACAAGGGCATTATTTCCCAGTTGACTGCACCCGGAACCCCTCAACAAAATAGGGTTGCAGAATGAAGAAACTGAACACTCTTAGAAATGGTTAGATCCATGATGAGTTATTCAGATCTACCCAAGTCATTTTTGGGTCATGCCTTGGAGACGGCGACTTATGTTCTGAATCTGGTGCCATCCAAATCAGTTCCCAAAACCCCTAAAGAGTTGTGGACTGGGCGCAAGCCCAGTCTGAGACATCTTAGGATTTGGGGGTGTCCGACATACGTGCTAGACAAGGAAGCCGGTAAATTGGACGCACGTTCAGAACTAAAGTTGTTTATAGGATATCCTATGGGAACGAAAGGGTGCATGTTCTATGGTCCTGAATATCAAAAGGTGGTAATAAGTACGCACTTTAGATTTTTGGAAGAAGACTTTATGAACAATCGAAAGCCCAAAAGTGAGATTACCTTAAATGAAACTAGAGGGCAAACTCATATACCAACTGTACAGGTTGATATACCAAGCATCACACCGACATAATCAGAACCTCGTCGTAGTGGGAGGGTTGTCCGATAACCTGAGAGATTCATGGGGATAGTGAATCAGAACCCTGGTCCTACAAGGAGGCGGTCCAAGATAAGGATTCAGAATCCTGGCAAACTGCGATGGAAGCCGAGATGGGCTCAATTTATCATACTCAAGTGTGGGAGCTTGTTGAACCACCCAGTGGGGTAAAACCCATCGGATGCAAGTGGGTCTACAAGAGGAAAAGAGGACCGTACGGGAAGGTGGAAACCTTTAAAGCTAGGCTTGTGGCAAAGGGATACACTCATAAAGAGGGTATCGATTATGAAGAATCCTTTTCGCCTGTAGCCATGCTTAAGTCCATCCGTATTCTCTTGGAAATAGTTGCGTATCTAGACTTTGAGATCTGACAAATGGATGTCAAGACAACTTTCCTTAATGGGAGTCTTGACGAGGAAATCTATATGCAACAGCCCAAAGGTTTCATCGAAAAAGGCCAATAACACCTTGTGTGCAAGCTAAGGAAGTCCATTTATGGACTGAAGCAAGCATCTCGGGCTTGGAACCAATGTTTTGATCATGTAATCAAATCTTATGGGTTTAATCAAAATGATTTCGAGAGTTATGTTTATAAGAAGTGTGACGAAACTGCCTTGGTATTCCTAGTACTATACGTAGACGATATTCTGCTCAGCGAAAACGATGTAAAGGTTTTGTCAGACGTAAGGGTATGACTGTCAAAACAATTTGATATGAAGGACTTAGGGGAAGCCAGTCATATTCTTGGGATCAAGATCACTCGAGATCGAAATAAAAGAATGATTGGCTTATCGCAAGCTTCGTACATAGATACCATTTTGAAGATTTTTAGCATGCAAGATTCCATGAAGGGTTTTGTACCTTTCAGGTACGGAATCCATCTATCGAAAGACATGTGTCCTAAGACACAAAGGGAGATAAATGACATGACAGGTATTCCTTATGCGTCGGCAGTAGGAAGCCTCATGTATACAATGTTGTGTACGAGACTGAATATCTGCTACGTCGTAGGCATGGTAGCAAGATATCAAAGTAACCTCGGAAATCAACATTAGATTGTTGTTAAGAACATTCTAAAGTATCTGAAAAGAACTCGAGATAGAATGCTGGTTTATCAGTCAGACAATTTATTTCTAGTGGGATACACGGACTTGAATTTCCAATCAGACCTAGATTCCATAAAATCTACCTCGGGTAGTGTGTTTTGTCTGGGGGGAGGAGCTGTAACATGGAGAAGCGTTAAGCAAAAATTCATCGCCGATTCTACCATGGAAGCCAAATATGTAGCTTCTTGTGAAGCAGCGAAAGAAGCGGTGTGGCTGAAGAACTTCCTAGTGGACTTGGATGTTGTTCCGAATTTACCCAGCACCATCACGATTTTCTGTGATAATGCCGGAGCAGTTGCAAATTCAAGGGAACCGAGAGCCCACAAGGCCAACAAACACATTGAAAGGAAATATCATCTTATACAAGAAATCGTTAAGAGAGGAGATATAGAGGTGACAAAGATCATGTCGGAAGACAACCTAGCCGTTCCATTCACAAAGGGTCTGCCTCAGTTAACATTCGAGAGACATGTGGAAGGAATGAGTGTCAAGAGCGTTGCCAATCTGCTTTGAGTATAAGTGGGAGAAATGTTATTAGGTTGATGTAGGTGACATTAGATGTCACCGTATAATAAATTAGATATGTTGTGGTATACTTAAAAGCAGACTTTGAGTATAAGTGGGAGATTGTTGGGGTTATACGTGAAAGTATGCTTTTACTTTGTATAACTTATGTATTAAACACTTATTTACTGAAATAAATTATTTATCACTGTTGCTTTAAATATGATTGAATGTTATATATATTTATTACAAATCGTTCATATAATAGGACGCATTACATTGTAGTTAACGTGGTGATACCAGATCACAGAAGATCACGTTAACAGTGTCTTGTAAACGAGTTCATGTTTCACAACTTATATAGATCCGAACAATCTATTGGTAGAAGTTGATGTGTAAGGCTCAGATTGACTTGTGTTGACCAAGAGATTACACTAGTGCATTCGATGCGCTGAAGCGGACCTGCAGAGAGGATAAACTCATTCGCACTGACTTAAGGGATGAAGAGTTAGACCTCAGTGGTTGTTGATTTCTTAATCTCTGCCACTTAATAAGGACTGTGTGTGATTAGTAGTTATTGCTTTGACTTATAAATGGGAAGAGAATCATTGCGACTTCGGTACCCTATATCTTGAGCAATAATATTAATTGCACGACAGTTGCTAAATTAATACAGAGAATCGTGTGCTTGCAATGTCTTGCGTGATTGGTCCCCTTGGTGGGCCCGAAACCTTTATCATACCAAATCTTGCAAGTGGAATTAATTTTCCGGTATGGATAATAAAGCTGGGTTGTCCTTACTCCAAGGATAAAAATATTAATTAATATAAAGCTTTTCAGTGGCTTAATTAATTAATGAACTAAATAATCTTAAACACGAAAAATAATAATCGGGAGTCATATTACCGTAATATTGGTTAAGTTGGATAGTGCAATATTAATTATATAGTGGTATTAATTAATATTAATGGGCTGAATTATATTGTGGCTCAATATTGGAATTGAGTAGCCCATTGGAAGGTCCATCTTAATTCTCCTAAAGGCCCCTCAAGTAGCCCAAATTAAAGTCCATTAAATAAAAGATGCTTAAAATAAAAGAAATTATTGTTGCATTATTTTTTCCTTAATTTTTCGAAAATATTAGAGAAAAAGAGGGAGAAAGATTTTCTTGAAAATATCTTTATGGAAAGGAGATAAGTATTCTTGGAATACAAGATTATCCCATAAATTCAAGAAATCTCCCACCTTGTTTCTTTAATTGTAATTTTCGAAAATATGTAGAGAAATAAAAGGGAAGAAAGATTTTCTTGATTCTTGGAAATATTTTATGGAAGATATGTATTTTAAGATACAAGAATATCTCATAAATTCAAGAATGATCCAATCTTGAAAATCCCCTATTATTTTTTAAAATGAGCTAAATAAGGGTGTGAGATTTTTGTGGAAAAAATACACATGAAAAGAAGAATATATGAGATATATTCAAGATTTCTTGGAGATCAATAAAAGATCTTTCCTAACCCTATTTTGCCTCAAATTTTCGTCCACCCCCTCTATATAAATAAGGGGATGAATTTTTTCATCCCCTACAGTTCCATGTGTTGGAAATATTAGAAATCCACAAAGGTGGTGCAACAATTATTTATTTTTTCTTAGTTTATAAATTGTTCATTGGAGAACCTTTCACCGGGGTTATTGAACGAGGACTTGGGAATACTTGAGAAGGACTTTTGGTGGGTATCCAGATACTTGATCATGTCTGTCTCAGACTGTCTCTCCAACGGGTACATTTACGTAAACTCCTAGAAATTCTGCATGCTAGGATCTTTTACATGAAATATTATTTGCATGTCGTTGTTGGATTAATTATTATTTGAATTCACTTAGGTTAATTCATGCTAGTAATAATTGTTAATTTAAATTTGTGTTTATGAGGTCGTCCCGATAGATCCTGGCATATGTTATCCCAACAATCGCCCGCTAAGATAGTCTTTACTCTTCTTTTTCCGACCTCGCCTATGGGTTGTCCCCGTGGGAGATCGCTCGTTTAGGTGAGGTTGGTCCTCTATCGGGTCGGGTTGATTCAGGCTTAGGTGGGCCCTGCTGACGTGTCAAATTCGGGCACATATTCAGTTTGATTTGTGCTACAACACTTAATAAATAACCAAGTGGGAGATTTCATAAATTTAATGAGATAATCTTGTATGCGGAATGGTTGTCCCTAAGTTTATAATCATTTTAGCTTTGCTGAAAATCTTCCCTTCAATAAAACATTGATTAAGGTTGTGATCAATTTGATGCAAGTTCAGTGGATTGGTTCCAACTGAATATCAGTGAACTATGCTTTCAGTGAAAAACATGCAACAGATAATAATGCAGTACAGAAAGTAAAACAACACAACAATTATAGTGGTTCAGAGACTCAAGCTCCTACATCCACTCTCTCTGATCTTCAGAGAAATTCCTTAACCACTTCCTAAAGCTTTCTGGCTAACTCACTGTAGCTTACTCACTTTTCTACCTTGAGTTTTCTGACTGACTCACTGCAGCTTACTAACTCAAACACACACAAGTGTTTAGACTACCACAAGTAGCTTACTAACTTCTTCTCTAGAGTTTTCTAGCTAACTCACTGTAGCTTACTAACTCTCTACAACTCTAACTCACCAACAAAACACACACAAACTACCTTAACAAAGGGTTTGGGTTTTGGGTTGGTTTCCAACTAGGGTGAGATATCCTTTACAATAAGAATTAATGCAAAGGCTAGGATATCTCTTCTAAGCTTTGGGTATATCTATCACTCTAGGCTTAGAATAGTGAGCTCTCTCCAATGTGAAACACTTGGGAAATTCTAGGGTTTTTCGAGTGCTTCAATTTGCAATAATACTAATGAGCTCTTGAGTTGCTTTGAAATTTCCCGTGACCTCTCAATGTAAAGGGTCACTGGTATTTATAGGCAACTTCACCAAGGTCACTCTTTGAAAACTATCCGTTGGAGGAGATAGTATCAAGGGTTTCCTCTTCTGGTGTTTGATGAACGACTATATTTAGGGTTTGAACACTCCCTTGCATGTTTTAGGAAATATGCAGTCATGTAGCCAATCACCAATTTTTGCAAACTGGAACTTAGTACTACTGACATGATTCAGGGTCCTGTCGCTTTCAGTGTCAGTAAAGTACAGTGTTGTCTTCCTCTGATTGGTTCTTGTCTTCAGTGAATGTAGACAAACAAAACGGCTCTTTTTGGTCAATCTCTCTGAATGAGACAACCTTAAACAACACTTAGACTTAGTTCCTTTTGTATGCATATGAATGTTTTGGGCAATATCTACTTTTCTGAATATTTGCGCTTTTCTCAGTTTTTGTAGTCTTCAGATAGATTATATTCAGTGCTTTTGAATATTCAGGTTATACTGAGTATTCAGTATCTACTGGGTCTTCAGTATCTTCTGGGTCTTCAGTATCTTCTGAGTCTTCAATGACATACTGAATCTTCATTGTCTTCAGTGACATACTGAGTCTTCAGTGTCTTCAGCAACTTACTGAGTCTTCAGTGTCTTCAGTGACATACTGAGTCTTCAGTGTCTTCAGTTACTTACTGAGTCTTTAGTGTCTTCAGCAACTTACTGAGTCTTCAGTGTCTTCAGCAACTTACTGAGTCTTCAGTGTCTTCAAAATCTAACCTGATCTATATCTGCTGACTATACATGGTGCAGATAACTTCCTGAACAATCTATACTGAAACCTGACTCAGTCTATCAAGATTATCTTGAACATGTCATACTCAGGGTTTTTGGGATCTAATCAAAACTTCTTTATTAAATTTATCTCCCAACAATTTCCCCCTTTTTGATGATGCCAAAACCATCTTATTATATTTAAGAAAACCTAACCTATCCTCAGGTTTCAGTTTATCTATTACAACCAAAATGGTATTTTTCCAATCAAGTTCTTTAACAATCTGGCATATCAAGACATGTAAAAAGATAATGAGATATTATCTTTGAGCATAAAGATAAAAATTTTATTGATGTAGGATAAGAGTTACAGATTACAATGAAAATAAAATAAAAAACAGAAGTACAAAGTCTTCAGTCTTCTTCTACTTCATCCTCTGGCACTTCCAGGTTGAACATCTCATAGTATCTCTTCTTCAGTTCATCTCTTGCCTTGATGATTTCAGGGTTGTTTCCTGTTAGGCCTAGTTGGATGGAATACTGGGCTATTTCCTGAGAAATGGCTGCCTCATTTACATAGTCATGCTCAAACATAGGAGCCGGGTACATGTATGGACCAGGAGCTACTATCAAAGTGTTTCCTTCATCTGCCAAGTTGATCCAACTTTGCAGGCACTTAGGATAGAATGTCAGTAAGTACTCAATAAAGACTTCATTCTTATCCGAGCTGCTCCCCCTCCATTCTCTCAGAATCTCATAATAGAACCAGAAGGTTCTCTTGATCTCTTCCCATGCATCATTGGCGTATATGCATCCACTTGTCAATGTCGCGCCACTACGAGTCTTTTTTCGTACCTTTCCTTTTGCTTAGAAACTTTTTGAATCCACCTCTTCTTTTCTGTTCTTCTTCTTTCTTCTTTCTGATCAGAGGAGCACCAGATACTGAAGCAACAGTTCTTTTCTCCTTTTCAATCTGCAGGGCCTCAGAGTCTTCTTGGTATCAAAAGTCTCTGGTTGAGCTTCAGTTTCCTTTTCTGGTCCTTCATCTGATCTTTCAAAATCCATAATCAGCTTCCTCTAAGTAGGTTTAGCTACCTTTGCTCTTTTCTTTATTTCAGTTTCAACAAAGGCAACTGCTTTTCTCTTTTTTGGTCTGGCTTGTTCTTCTTCTGCCTTGCTTGTTCCAACCATCCTTTTATCACTCAATTTTTCAGAAATTACTTCCTGAACGATTTGCTCAGATGTTTGAGTGAAGATAGGTTTCTCAGCTTCTTTGAACTTTAGTTTCTCAGTGGCTTCAATTTCTCTTAAGGCATCAACAATTTTCTTTCCTTCAGCTTCTTTTTTGAGCCTTTCTCTCCAAGGTTTGTGCCAACAACTCACTTAATTTTCCACCAGGCCTTTCCCCCTTTTTGGCACCATACCTTGGGAGTAGTTGAGTCAGTGCAGTATCCATATAGTATTTCTCCTTACTCATACTGTACACTTCTCCTGCCAACTGATTATGCTCATCTTCTAGCCTTCTCATGTAATTCTTGGCCATTGAGAACTCATCCGAAAGAGGAGTAAACTGTTTTGAGAAGACATCATGCATCATCTCTGTCATCTTGGTCATGAGCAGAGAGCCCATTTCCTCAACAGTTGTTTTGATCATCAGATCATTCTTCTCAATCAGCTTGGCTTCAAGATAGGCAGTTCTTTCTTGATACATCTGCTTCATGTTGGCATTAAGCTCTGTATGTACTCCATCAATCTTTCCATCTAATGTAGCTAATTTACTTGATAGAGTTGTTTGAAGCGTATCAAATGATGAACTCAGGTTCTCCATTTTCTGAATTTGAGCAGCCAGAACTAACTCCATCATCAGTATCTGTCCCCATCTGACTCTCAGTTTCCTTCTCTTTCTCAGTATCTATCTGAGGTTCTTTCTCCTTCTCAGATTTCTTTTCTGCATCATCTCCCTTATCCTTATCTTTATTTTGATCATGGGAGCTGGAAGCATCAACTCCTTCAGTAGCTTTCTTTTCAGCTAGCTTCTTTTTCACTAATTCATCAAAATCAGCAGCTTTCATGCTCAGCTTGGTTTTTCTGAAACCTGAGAATTTGGTCAGGGCAGCTGTCTCTGCATTCCACCACTCTTCTCCTCTGTATGAAGCAATGTTCAGCATCTCCGGGAGTATTTGATTCAGAATATACACTGTGGTTCTGAGCCTGAAGAACATATCCTGAAGGTTAGGATAGACATTCAGCTCAGGGTATCTGTCTAAGATGAACCGTTCCCCCTTGCTTCGCCATTTAATCTCTTCGGCTTCTCCCTTCTTCAATCTTGGGCTTTCAGAAGCAGTAGATTCAGAGTGTATGAGTTCTAGAGTTGATGGATCTAGAAATGGTTCATTCAGAAGCGCATCCAAGTTCAGCAATTCTTGAGGTTTAGTCTGATCTGAAGTCTGAACAGTTCTTTCTTCAGTAGGGATCTGAGGTCCCTTGAAGATTTCCTGAGAGATTTTATCTGAGCTCAGAGAGGTTTCGAGTACCTAAAAAAAAACCTGTTCCTCAGTTTCTTGCTCCTGCACATTTGTCACTACCTGAGCAAGAACCTGAAGTGGAGATTTCAACCCTTGCTGGCCTTCAGGTTGAGTTTCTTCAGTGTTACTGGCCTCCTTCTCAGCAATAGATTGAAGCCTTATGCGCTTCTGAGGAGCCAATGCTTTCTTTTTTAGTTTCTCTACTTTCTATCTTTTAATTTGCATCAGGGCTTTCCCCCTAGCTTGTCTGGCTTCTTCATCGGTTTCTTCTTCAGCAGTCTCCTCCTGAGACTCAGAGTTTTTCTCTTTCTTTCCTCTCAAAGTCTTCTTTGTTGGTTTGAACATGATTTTTGACTTTGGAAAGGAAGTGGAATTGGCAAAGATGTCCTCCTCTTCTCTGCACATTTCCAAGATAAATGCAATCTTGGTTGCATGTAGAATATTTCCTTTGATAACTACAGAGCCATTCACCTTCTAAATTTGTTTGGCTTGATCACTCACCACCTTGATCAAATAGTGCAACCAGTTGAATGCCGTGGAAGGTGAATCTTTAATCGCCACCATTAGCCTTAACTTAGGCGTGCTTATCTGTTCGAAACTACCAGATCTACTCATAATGCATTTGCTTACAATATCCAACAATACTCGATATTTAGGCTTCAAATGCCTTTTATTCAGAGTAGCTTCAAACTTTACTGGATGCTCAGTAATTTTATCCAAATATTCTTGTTCCCTACCCATCATGTATACCGTAGGGTCTTCACCTCTATCACTTAACTCATATATGGCATTTAAATTCTTAGGAATAATATATAATTCCCTAACAAAATCTACATATTTCGAACCATGCTCCATATGCGAGACTGTAATCTGAGATTCTATGCAATTCTCATCATCTAACTGCATATTAGAGATAAACTCAATTACCTCTTTCGCATATTCGGCCTCTGGTTGATTCGCTACCAGGCATGTAAGCTTTGCCAAACGAATCATATGCAACGCCTCCTCCTCGTGAGTTGCATTGGATGAGCTTTCTAGAGAAACAACATATTCGTACCAAGGTTTATTGGAAATGGCGAGTTTGTCGTATACAGAAAGTGTCATTTTTGGAGAATTTCTGGTGAAGGGTTTTGAGATAGGTGAAAATTTATGGGCAATCGAGGGTTTCGAAGCAGAGTGTTTGTGAAGATGAAGGCTTTTTGGAATATGGCTTTGAAAGAAATTTTTCAATGGATATGGGATTTTGATTTATGGAAAATCGCGTAGATGAAGAATTCGACGGTTGAGATTAAAAACCGACTAAAACGGGTATATGAAAGGACGATTTTGCAAATACTAAGCCACCAATTTATCCCTATTGGTGATTAATGAATAGTGCATTTAATTACTGTTCCTGCAGACCATTGACTTTCCTTGTGGATTTCAAAGGTCCCGCCCAATTATTTCTTCAGGTGTTTTGTCATTTATTGCCAATGATTACTGAGATTCAGTTAGACAATAAATATGTTGCATGAGTCAATACTTCTTTAGACTAATTTTCTCCATCAGTCTTACTGAGTTTTAACCTTGATAAAATATCAGTATAATACTGAGTACTGATCTTCAGGATAACTGAGTTTCCCAAGACTCAGTGTTCAGTACTCTAAATTTTATCCTGAGTTTTTCAGTAAAAACTTGAGAAAACTTCATGCATCTGAAAACCTTCATTTTTTTAGATTTTCTTTATTCACCTGGATCCAACATACCTAATTCAACTGATAGTTCCTGAAATCTTGATTCAGCCAAAGGTTTAGTCAGGATATCTCTCTGCTTATCAAGATGAATTTTCTCCATTTCGATGTCTTTCTTCTCAACATGATCTCCGATAAAGTGATGTCCGATATCAACATGCTTACATCGGTGTACTGTCTGAGATTTTGTGTAATAGCAATTGCCTTATTATTATCACAAAATATAGGTACTTCATTGGCTATAATCTTATAATCCCTCAATTGTTGTCTCGAGCCAAAGAATGCATGCACAACCGCTTCCTCTGACCATGTATTGACTTGAAAATCTTGATTTCTCATCGAGGTTTGTTTCTTTGAAAACCATGATATCGGTTTACTTCCAAGAAATTGACAAGTTCTGTGGTAGACTTCTGTCAATTCTACATCCTCCATAATCGACATCTGAATAACCGGTTAATTCAAGGTTATCATCATTTGGATACCATAATCCTATATTCACAAATTGCCTTTAAGATATTTGAGAATCTTTTTGGCGACCTCCTTGTGACTAAAAAGCCTTAGGATTAGCTTGGTATCTTGCACATATCCCAACAAAGAAATGTTATATCGAGGCCTACTTGTCGTGAGATATAGCGATGATCCAATGATCCTCTATAATCGGTGTGATTTACTAATTTGCCTTGAGGATCGGGATCCATCTTGTAGTTAGTATTCATAGGAATTCTAAGCGCATTGCAATCTGTACACCATACTTTGCAATCGGATCTACGGTGTATTTTGCTTGATTGATGAAAATTCCTTCCTTAGTTTGTTTCTTTGAAGTCCAAGAAAGAAATTCATCTCCCCATCATTGACATCTCAAACTTTCATTTCATCGGGGTAGAAAACTTTTTCACACACGGTGATGATTTGGAGATCAAAATATGATGTCATCTACATAAATCTGAACAAGTAAGATGTCTTTCCCATCTTCTATCCTGAGCAGTCCTATCGCCAGGTTCTTTTGATAAAACCATGGTCAAGAAGAAACCGAGAAAGGGTATCATACCATGCTCGGGGTGCTTGCTTAAGACCATACAAGGCTTTCTGAGCACGTAAACTTGGTCATTATGCTCAAAAACGGGAGGTTGTTCCACATAAACCTCTTCCTTAAGCACACCATTCAGAAATGCACTTTTCACATCCATCTGATAGATTGTGAATTTCATGTGGGCAACATATGCAAGAAACAATCTGATGGTTTCTAGTCTTGCAACAGGTGCAAAGGTTTCATCATAATCCAAGCCTTCTTCTTGGGAATAACCTTGTGTAACTAACCTTGCCGTGTTTCTCACAATGCTGTTGTTTTCATCTCTCTTATTCTTGAACACCCACTTAGTTCCAATCACATTGTGCCTCTTAGGTCTATCCACTAGCTCCCAAACTTCATTCCTTGAGAACTGATTCAGCTCTTCTTGCATAGCAGTAATCCAAAATGAATCTTGTAGAGCTTCTTCAATCTCAGTAGGTTCTTTTTCAGATAGGAAGCAGCAGAACAACGCACTTTCTCCATGGAACCTTCTTGTTTTGACACCATCTGATAAATCACCCACAATCTAACTTGTAGGATGACTATCCAACCATTTTCTCCTGGATGTTCCCCCTTCAGTAGTATCCTCAACATCAGAAATGTTAGGTTCATGTAGTTCATTAAATTCAGGGAACAACAGAAAAGGTGAAAGAGAATCATCTTCCTCAGGGGAAATTTTATTCAGAACATTGTCAGAGACATTTGTTCCCCATTGGTTGATAGATTCAGAGTTTGCCTCAGTTGTGACCACATCTTCATCGGCATTACTTACCTGAGTCTGAACTGGTGTATGTTTAGATTGGTCAGCTTCAGTGTGTTGGCTTTCCTTCAGTGGAGAATTTCCATCCTGAGTCTCACCATCCTGAGTTTTTCCATCCTGAACTTCTTTGTGCGAAGTCCGATTCACTCCATTCATAGAAAGTGTCGACTTCTTCTTTTCGAGTTCGAGAGGATGTTTTATCATTCTTTTTCGGGCTAAGTCGGTGATTCTCTTGATCAGTTCTCTGAGTCATGTTTCATTTCTTTCGAACACAAGTAGATTCATCAAAAACAACATGAGGTGTTTCTTCCACAATAAGAGTCCTACTGATTGTAAACTCGGAAGGCTTTCTTGACTTGAGAATATCCTAAGAATATTCCTTCATCGGCTTTGCTATCAAAAGTTTTCAACCCGATCTTTACCATTATTGTGTATGAAACACTTGCAACCAAACACACGAAAAGAAAGAAACAAGAGGCTTCCTTTCATTCCACGGCTCATATGGAGTTTTTCCTTGGTTCTTGGTCAAGATGGATGCATTCCGAGAGTAGCATGCGGTGTTGATAACAAACCCAAAATCTCTTAGGAATATCAGCTTCAGCAATCATTGTCCTTGCAGCTTTTTTCAGAGTCCTATTTCTTCTTTCAGCAACACCATTCTATTGTGGGGTCCTTGCAGCTGTGTTTCATGAGCTATTCCATTTCTTTGCATTAATAATCGATATGATATGATTGATAAACTCGGTTCCTTTATCTCGTCGATTTTGACCACACTCAGATACTTTTCAGTACTGAGCCTTTTCAGTATTTCAAGTAGTTTTGTCTGAGTCTCTTTCTTACTGAGTAAGAATATGACCCATGTGTATCTAGGGTAGTCATCAACTACCACAAGTGTGTATTTTCTGCCATTAGTGTTCACAGGTGTTACTGGACCAAACAGATCCATATGTAACAGTTGTAGTATTCTATCAGTAGAAACATCTACTTTGCTTTTGAAAGATGCTCTGATTTGTTTTCCTTTTTGACAAGCATCACATACATGATCTTTACTGAACACTTCATTGGGTAACCCCCTTACAAGTGCTAATCTTGCAAGTGTGTTCAGGGTTTTGAATTTTAAGTGATTCATTCTTTTGTGCCACAACCAACTGGTATCAGTGGAACTTTTTGCAACCAAACATGTATCTTTAGGAGTTGAACTCCAATCAGCAAGATACACATTTCCTTTTCTAGTACCGGTCGGTAAAATTTTTACGTGAAGTATTGTCTTTTACATAACATAAGTTCTTTGAGAACTCAACACTGAATCCTTTGTCACAGAATTGACTGATAGAAAGCAAGTTATGCTTTAGACCAGACACATATGAAACACCATGGATATGAACAGAGTCAACTTCAAGAGTTACAAATCCTTCAGTTTGTCCTTTGGAATTGTCTCCAAATGTGATCTGAGGGCCTTTTTGCTCAACATAGTCAGTGATTAGTTGCTTATATCCTGTCATATGTCTTGAACATCCACTGTCTAGATACCATACAACAGGAGCCAATTCATTTCCACTCATCAGTGTTATGTTATTTTCATTCACTTTCGGTGGTTCTTTTCCTTTCACAAAAAAAATAGATTAGTTCTTAGGTACCCATTTTGGTGTAGGGTCCTACCAGTTATTTGTACCTTTTGGAACCCAAATCGCCTAACAACTTTAATTACTTTAGAGTGGCTGATTTGTCTCCCATAAACATCTACATACACATTCACCACCCTAGAGTCTTAGCGATATCCGCATGCATGAGTGCCCGACCTTAGCATGAACATGAGTCTTAGAGTTCTTCTTGGGTTCAGCCTTTTGTTCAAGTGCCTTAAGCGTTTTTTCTTGTTGGTCTCTGTCTCTCTGTGACTTGGGTTCAGAAACATTTACTCTTAGACAAGTGGGGTTTAGGTTGTCATCTTTGAAATTGGGGTCTTTTCAATGTCGAGGACTTGGTATTTTAGGTTGAGAATATCTCTCTTGAGTGTTTCTCTTACGAAAATTCCTCCGATGGTTCGGTCTTGAGATCTCTTTAGGTTGGTATTCTTAGCTTTGAGGCTTTGAAGTAATGGCTTTGAAAATTTCCTCTTGAGTGTTAGGTTTTCTAGCCTTTTCAGAGTTTGGGCTTTCTTCCCTGAACCTTGATTTTTTTCGAAACCATAGGTCCTTTACCCTTGTCTAAAACTCTGGGCAGTTCTTCAGTAAGAAGATTAGATGTCATTGGTTTAACAAAGACAGTCTTGTTGATACTAGAAGCAGCATTTAGAAGACCTTGTGAGGTTCCCCCTGGAATGTATCTGTTGGTATATTTTAGTTTTGATGAATTATGCGAAAACATTATCAACTTGTGTTATTGAAGCTAATTTACAGATAACAAGTTGAGGGGGAACGAGAGAACACATTGAGGGGGAACTCACAAAATCAGACGTAGATGATCGAGATCAGATGAGTAAGATGAGTTCGAGTTAATCGATGAAATGAGCAAAAAAAGAAGAAAAGTTAAGCCGGTGATCGATCGAAGATCGATGACCGGATGACCCGATCGAGATAACTGTAACATACCGATCGATGATCGAAGAATGCAGACGATCCGATCCGGTGATCGAAGAGCGCATAAGCCGATCGAAAGAAACCGACCGTAAGATCGTAAGAGAAGGTTGCGGATCGTAAGAGGAGGAGATAAGACCGATCGAGATCGGATGTGATCGAGATCGATATGAAGATGAGCGATGATCAAGATCGGGCGTGATTGAGATCGGATAAAGCTAAACCGATATGCTAACCTAATATGCTAACTCGATGTACTAATCGATGCAGATATATCGATATGTTGACTGATGCTATATCGATCGATCATGTGGTGATCGATCAAAGTAGAAGAAATCGATATCGAGAACCGAAAACCGAGATCCCGGATCGGAAAGAAGTCATCCAAGAGAAGTCATCCAAGTCATATTCATCGAGAATCGAATGCTTCTTGATGAAGCAATTGAAAAGCTTTAGTGACTGAGGGTCGATTGTGCGAAGACAAGAATCGAACTCACCACTCGAGTGTCAAGATTCCGATCGATAAGGTCCCCTGAAGAGAAGTCAGCTGAAGGCTCAGATAGACCTGGAGGCTCTGATGAAACTAAAGACACTGAGACTCAGAGAATCCTGAATGATTCCAAGGCAAGGAATCTGAGGAATATAGCCGTTAGAATCAGCTGACGTGGACCAACGAGAGGAAGACAACCAGCCTGGAAAAGCTGCAAAAAGCTAGAGAATAGTATGGATTTGAATGTGACTCCATCCAACGGTAACATTCAAATCCACACTATAAATACAAGATCTTCCTTCATAATTCGGTGTGGAAAATTCATGAAACATCCATCAAGCCAAATCATCTAGCATTCCCACCCTAGAACACAAGTCTGTAGAAATACACGCATATATTCAAAGAGTGTTCTACCCTAGATCTAAGCACAAATGTAATATCCTAAGCTTAGAGAGATTTTCCCAACCTTAGCATTGAGGCTAAACAAATGTAAGGGAAAATCTCAACCTAGTTGGAAACCAAACAAACCTTACCCAAATCAGTCGGTTAAGTTTGTAGGTGAGTTTGAACTCGGTAAACATCTAGCAATCCCGTAAGGGAGGGTAGGCAATCCCGAGTGAGGGTGATAAGTCCCGTTGGAGTGTGAACTCGGTAAACATCTGTAGGCAATCCCGTGGAGGGTGATAAGTGCCGTTGGAGTGTGAGCTCGTTAAATATCTAGAGGCGAACCCGAGAGGGTGATAAGTCCAGTTGAAGGAATTTCCCTAGGAACAGGGAGAGTGAATGTAGGAGCTTGAGTCTCCGAACCACTATACTTTGTTGTGTTGTTTACTGCTTTAAGTTCTTATCTTGACATATGAATTCGATTATAAGCAAAACACAACACATGAGCTTTAAATGAAAAAAAAATCTGGAATCACTCTGCCCTCACAATTGTTTTTATATGCATCTCATGAAAAGTTTGCTTCCGCACGCAAAATCGGTTTTAAAATCGGGACCTATCAATTGGTATCAGAGCGGGTAGTTCAACAGGTCACCAGTTTTCAAAGTGACCACCTGAACTGATCTTTTTAAACAAAAACCGATCTCTGCATAAATGCATATATTTTAAATGTTTTGGCGTCATTATCAAAAAGGGGGAAATTGTTGGGATATTTTAGTTTTGATGAATTATGCCAAAACATTATCAACTTGTGTTATTGAAGCTAATTTACAGATAACAAGTTGAGGGGGAACGAGAGAACACATTGAGGGGGAACTCACGAAATCAGACGTAGATGATCGAGATCAGATGAGTAAGATGAGTTCCAGAGTTAACTGATGAGCTGAGCAAAAAAAAGAAGAAAAAGCTAAGCTTAGCCGGGAAAAGATCGATGACTGATCGATAACGTAATGCGGACGATCGGATTATCGGAAGAAGCATTTGAGCGGATCTGGTGATCGGAAGATCGCATAAGATCGTAAAAAAACCGACCGTAAGATCGTAAGAGAAGGTTGCGGATCGGAAGAGGAGCAGATGAGACCGATCGAGATCGACGCGGATCGAGATCAGATATGAAGATGAGCAGATGATCAAGATCAGACGTGATTGAGATTAGATGTGCTAAACTGATATGCTAACCTAATATGCTAACCTGATGTACTAATCTGATGCAGATATATCGATATCTTCGACTGATGCTATCTTGATCCGATCATGGGAGTCGATCGATCAAAGCGAGAAGAAATCGATATCGAGAACCGTAAATCAGATACCGGATCGGAAAGAAGTCATCCAAGAGAAGTCATCGAAGTCATATTCATCGAGAATCGTAATGCTACTCGATGATCGGTTAGCTCGAATCTGCTAGTGACCGAGGGTCGATTGTCGAAGACAGAAGAATCGAACTCGGTCGGCTGAGTGTCAGTATGCCTGATCAGACAAGGTCCGCTGAAGAGAAGTCAGCTGAAGGCTCACATAGACCTGAAGGCTCAGATAGACCCCAAGGCTCAGATGAAACTGAAGACACTGAGACTCAGAGAATCCTGAATGATTCCAAGGCGAGGAATCTGAGGAATATAGCCGTTAGAATCAGCTGACGTGGACCAACGAGAGGAAGACAACCAGCCTGGAAAAGCTGCAAAAAGCTACAGAATAGTATGGATTTGAATGTGACTCCATCCAACGGTAACATTCAAATCCACACTATAAATACAAGATCTTCCTTCATAATTCGGTGTGGAAAATGCGTGAAACATCCATCAAGCCAAATCATCTAGCATTCCCACCCCTAGAACACAAGTCTGTAGAAATACACGCATATATTCAAAGAGTGTTCTACCCTAGATCTAAGCACAAATGTAATATCCTAAGCTTAGAGAGATTTTCCCAACCTTAGCATTGAGGCTAAACAAATGTAAGGGAAAATCTCAACCTAGTTGAAACCAAAACAAACCTTACCCAAATCGATTCGGTTAAGTTTTAGGGTGAGTGTGAACTCGGTAAACATCTAGCAATCCCGTAAGGTAGGGTAGGCAATCCCGAGTGAGGGTGATAAGTCCCGTTGGAGTGTGAACTCGGTAAACATCTGTAGGCAATCCCGTGGAGGGTGATAAGTCCCGTTGGAGTGTGAGCTCGTTAAATATCTAGAGGCGAACCCGAGAGGGCGATAAGTCCAGTTGAAGGAATTTCCCTAGGAACAAGGAAAGTGGATGTAGGAGCTTGAGTCTCCGAACCAGTATACTTTGTTGTGTTGTTTACTGCTTTAAGTTCTTATCTTGACATATGCATTCGATTATAAGAAAAACACAACACATGAACTTAAAATGAAAAAAAAATCTGGAATCACTCTGCCCTCACCCTTGTTTTTATATGCATCTCTTGAAACGTTTGCTTCCGCACGCAAAATTGGTTTTAAAATCGGGACCTATCAATTGGTATCAGAGCGGGTAGTTCAACAGGTCACCAGATTTCAAAGTGACCACCTGAACTTATCATTTTAAACAAAAACCGATCTCTGCATAAACGCATATATTTTAAATGTTTTGGCGTCATTATCAAAAAGGGGGAAATTGTTGGGATATTTTAGTTTTGATGAATTATGCCAAAACATTATCAACTTGTGTTATTGAAGATAATTTACAGATAACAAGTTGAGGGGGAACGAGAGAACACATTGAGGGGGAACTCACGAAATCAGACGTAGATGATCGAGATCAGATGAGTAAGATGAGTTCCAGAGTTAACTGATGAGCTGAGCAAAAAAAAAAGAAAAAAGCTAAGCCGGTGATCGAAGATCGATGATGATCGAGATAACGATCGATAACTGATCAGATGATCGGAAGAAGAACGAGCTAATCGGTGATCGGAAGAGCGCAAAAGTCGATCGAAAAGAAACTGACCAGAAGATCAGAAGAGAAGGTTGCAGATCAGAAGAGGAGCAGATGAGACTGATCGAGATCAGACGTGATCGAGATCAGATATGAAGATGAGCAGATGATCAAGATCAGACGTGATTGAGATTAGATGTGCTAAACTGATATGCTAACCTAATATGGTAACCTGATGTACTAATCTGATGCATATATACTGATATGCTGACCTGATGCTATACCGATCTAATCATGGGAGCCGACGATCAAAGTAGAAGAAATCGATATCGAGAACCGTAAATGCGATCCCGATCGTGAAAGAAGTCATCTGAAGAGAAGTCATCTGAAGTCATATTCACTGAGAATCAGAATGCTACTGATGATCAGTTAGCCTGAGTGCTAGTGACCTGAGGGTCAGATTGTCTGAAGACAGAAGAACCAACTCCGGGCCACTCGAAAAGTGTCAAGATGCCTCGACGCATAAGGTCCGCCCAAGAGAAGTCACCAAGGCTCAGATAGACCTGAAGGCTCAGATGAAACTGAAGACACTGAGACTCAGAGAATCCTGAATGATTCCAAGGCGAGGAATCTGAGGAATATAGCCGTTAGAATCAGCTGACGTGGACCAACGAGAGGAAGACAACTAGCCTGGAAAAGCTGCAAAAAGCTACAGAATAGTATGGATTTGAATGTGACTCCATCCAACGGTAACATTCAAATCCACACTATAAATACAAGATCTTCCTTCATAATTCGGTGTGGAAAATGCGTGAAACATCCATCAAGGTAAATCATCTAGCATTCCCACCCTAGAACACAAGTCTGTAGAAATACACGCATATATTCAAAGAGTGTTCTACCCTAGATCTAAGCACAAATGTAATATCCTAAGCTTAGAGAAATTTTCCCAACCTTAGCATTGAGGCTAAACAAATGTAAGGGAAAATCTCAACCTAGTTGGAAACCAAATAAACCTTACCCAAATCAGTCGGTTAAGTTTGTAGGTGAGTGTGAACTCAGTAAACATCTAGCAATCCCGTAAGGGAGGGTAGGCAATCCCGAGTGAGGGTGATAAGTCCCGTTGGAGAGTGAACTCGGTAAACATCTGTAGGCAATCCCGTGGAGGGTGATAAGTGCCATTGGAGTGTGAGCTCGTTAAATATCTAGAGGCGAACCCGAGAGGGTGATAAGTCCAGTTGAAGGAATTTCCCTAGGAACAGGGAGAGTGGATGTAGGAGCTTGAGTCTCCGAACCAGTATACTTTGTTGTGTTGTTTACTGCTTTAAGTTCTTATCTTGACATATGCATTCGATTATAAGCAAAACACAACACATGAACTTAAAATGAAAAAAAAATCTGGAATCACTCTGCCCTCACCCTTGTTTTTATATGCATCTCATGAAAAGTTTACTTCCGCACGCAAAATTGGTTTTAAAATCGGGACCTATCAATTGGTATCAGAGCGGGTAGTTCAACAGGTCACCAGATTTCAAAGTGACCACCTGAACTTAGCTTTTTAAACAAAAACCGATCTCTGCATAAATGCATATATTTTAAATGTTTTGGCGTCATTATCAAAAAGGGGGAAATTGTTGGGATATTTTAGTTTTGATGAATTATGCCAAAACATTATCAACTTGTGTTATTGAAGCTAATTTCTGAGATAACAAGTTGAGGGGAACGAGAGAACACATCGAGGGGGAACTCACGAAATCAGACGAGATGATCGAGATCAGATGAGTAAGATGAGTTCCAGAGTTAACTGATGAGCTGAGCAAAAAAAAGAAGAAAAGCTAAGCTTAGCCGATCGTAAGATCGATGATCCAACGACCGATCGATAACCGTAATCAGACTGATCGGATTGATCGAAGAATCAGCACGGAGCCGATCCGGTGATCGAAGAGCGCATAAGCCGATCGTAAAAGAAACCGACCGTAAGATCAAGAGAAGGTTGCAGATCGAAGAGGAGCAGATGAGATCGACGAGATCGACGTGATCGAGATCGATATGAAGATGAGCAGATGATCAAGATCGATGTGATTGAGATCGATGTGCTAAACCGATATGCTAACCTAATATGCTAACCTCGATGTAATTAACTGATGCAGATATACCGATATGCCGACTTGATGCTATAATCGACCGATCATGTGAGCCGATCAAATCAAAGCAGAAGAAATCGATATCGAGAACCGTAAATCCAGATACCAGATCGGGAAAGAAGTCATCCAAGAGAAGTCATCCAAGTCATATTCATCGAGAATCGAATGCTACGATGATCGTTAGCTCGAAAAGCTAGTGACCGAGGGTCGATTGTTCAAGACAGAAGAATCGAACTCGACAAATTTGAAAGTGTCAAGATGCCCGACGACAAGGTCCGGCCAAGAGAAGTCACCAAGGCTCGATAGACCAAGGCTCGATAGACCAAGGCTCGGGATGAAATCAAGACACTGAGACTCAGAGAATCCTGAATGATTCCAAGGCAAGGAATCTGAGGAATATAGCCGTTAGAATCACCGACGTGGACCAACGAGAGGAAGACAACCAGCCTGGAAAAGCTGCAAAAAGCTACAGAATAGTATGGATTTGAATGTGACTCCATCCAACGGTAACATTCAAATCCACACTATAAATACAAGATCTTCCTTCATAATTCGGTGTGGAAAATGCGTGAAACATCCATCAAGCCAAATCATCTAGCATTCCCACCCTAGAACACAAGTCTGTAGAAATACACGCATATATTCAAAGAGTGTTCTACCCTAGATCTAAGCACAAATGTAATATCCTAAGCTTAGAGAGATTTTCCCAACCTTAGCATTGAGGCTAAACAAATGTAAGGGAAAATCTCAACCTAGTTGGAAACCAAATAAACCTTACCCAAATCAGTCGGTTAAGTTTGTAGGTGAGTGTGAACTCAGTAAACATCTAGCAATCCCGTAAGGGAGGGTAGGCAATCCCGAGTGAGGGTGATAAGTCCCGTTGGAGTGTGAACTCGGTAAACATCTGTAGGCAATCCCGTGGAGGGTGATAAGTGCCATTGGAGTGTGAGCTCGTTAAATATCTAGAGGCGAACCCGAGAGGGTGATAAGTCCAGTTGAAGGAATTTCCCTAGGAACAGGGAGAGTGGATGTAGGAGCTTGAGTCTCCGAACCACTATACTTTGTTGTGTTGTTTACTGCTTTAAGTTCTTATCTTGACATATGAATTCGATTATAAGCAAAACACAACACATGAGCTTAAAATGAAAAAAAAATCTGGAATCACTCTGCCCTCACCCTTGTTTTTATATGCATCTCATGAAAAGTTTGCTTCCGCACACAAAATCGGTTTTATAATCGGGACCTATCAGTATCCTAATCCAGCTTTTATAGTTGCAGGTCTTTGATATCTCTGAATTTTATCTATCACTTTAGATGCAGAATTCAATAGAGCTAATTTCTCTGCGCACTATCCTCACATTTCTTTAGAGTTTCATGCTTCTCAAAGAGGTCATTGAACTCAGGTCTGATAAGCTGAATCTCTTTAATGGATTTCTCTAATTTTCCATTCAGGATCTCTATCACCTTCTCTTTTTCTAAGAGTTGTGCTTTCTGAACATCCAGTTCATCAGTAGTTCCCATCAATTGAGAAGTGATCTCAGCATTTTTAGAGTCTTTCCACTTCAGATTCTCGGCAGTCAGTTCATTGTTCTGCTCTTGAGTTTCAGTGAGTAGTTCTTGTAACACAGAATAGTCCTTCATAAGATTCTCAAACGAATCCATCAGGTCAAAGTTACTGTTTACAGTTGAACTTGAGAACTCATGTGCTTGTGTAGGAGCAACAACGGAGATAGAAGAATTTACCTCCTCCACAGCCATAAGACAGACATCATTACTGTCACTGTCTGAGGAACTGGAACCTTCTTCAGAATGTTTTTCCTCTTCTGCAATCATAGCTTTCTTGCTAGAGATCGTCCCATCTCTCTTAGCTTGTCTCTCCTTTCTTTCTTTAGCACTCAGCTCAGGACAGTCATATTGAAAGTGACCTTTCTTCTGACAGTTGTAGCATTTGTTGGTATCATCATCCTGATCACTTTCCTCCTTGGTCTTGGAGTCCTTCTTCTTGGATGAGGATCCTTCAGCTTTCTGGTCCTTCCTTTTCTCAGTGTATCTGTCCTTAGCTTCTGAGTCTCTCTTGTACCTGTGATTCCTGTAATATTTTTTATATTTCCCATATCTGCTATTGAGTCTTTCAAACCTCCTTGCCATTAGTACTAGCTTATCCTCCTGCTCATCCTGATTTTTGGCAAGTGAGTTCTCAGACTCTCTAGACTTACAGGATTTCTCTTTGGCTTTGAAAGCCACGTTCTTGCTAGATGAAAAATCATCTTTGCTGTCAGATTTCTTAGTTTTCTTGTCAATCAAGAACTCATAAGCTTTCAGTTCAGAGAAAACTTGTTGATATGGCATGGAATCAATATTTTTGGTGTTTTCAATCACCACAACATGTATATCCCATTTCTTAGATAATCCTCTAAGAATTTTCAGTGTCACTTCTCTCTGTGTGTATCTTTTCCCAAGAACACTCAGATCATTCATGATGCTAGTGAATCTGACCTCAAGTTTGTCAATGGATTCACTATCTTCCATTTCAAAGCTATCAAACTTTCCAATAGCAACAGAAAGTTTGTTTTCCTTAATATGATCTGTGCTTTGACACATAACAGCAAGTGTGTCCCATATTTCTTTTGCAGTTTCACAGTGCACTACAGGAAATCGCACATTTCGTGACAACAAATTTCGTCATAAAATCATCATTTTTCGTCACAAAAAGGTGTTTGATGACAAAAAAATTTCGTCACAAAGAACGTCACCTATAGTGCGTCATATTAGGTAAATGCGACGTTATTTAAATTCGTCATATAAATTTATCTTTTGATGACGCTAAAGGTCATCGTCACTATATCATTCCATCTATAGTGACAAATAAAACTTCACATTTGGCTTCAAATTTTCATTGAATATGGTGTTTAAATCACTAAAAGTTTATCTTTACATGACAATTTGATTTTTTGTCGTGATTTAAATAATGATTGTCACTATTTATGTACATGTATAATGATTTAAATAAGTTGTCACCAATAAGTTACATTTTCGTGACAAAAGTTCTATTGTCACAAAATGATGGAGAAATGGTGACAAATTATTTTTCTTGGTATAATATAATATTTAGTGATTTAATCGATAACCATCACTAAAAGTTTAGATACGGTGACAACATAAATTTTGTCATTTTTTCAAAATTTTCGTCAAGAAAGAATTACACAAGAGCGACAAATATTTTATTATATAGTGACAACACAATTCGTCACAAAAATGTAGGCTATAGTGACCAAATAATTTGCGTCGTTAAAAAAATGTGAAAATAGTGACAAAATATTTTTGTCATAATAAAATATTGTCTAGTGACGAAGATGATAATTGTCATTAAAAAAACTATTGTATAGTGACAACATATATCGTCATTACTGTCGCGAGTCGTTTTAGTTAATGAATATTATGTGGCTAATTTGGTAACAACTCGCAAACAAAATATATACGTGTAAAATAAACGGTAAATAAGATGAATTTGTTGACCCAGTTCGTCAAGAAATGACTACTCTGGGGGCATACCAAGCCAGGATATTGTATTATGAGCTTCACACGTACAGTTCTTGATACATCTTATGAAGATGAATCGATGCAGATAAAGATAATTTTTTCAATTAGCAAAATGAGTGCTAGGGTTTTTGTATATGTGGATGATCACTTTCGAATTTTTAGTTCCTCTCTCTCTCGGGGATTTTTGTAGGCTATTTTTCGAACCCTTATCTTCTTTTTTTTCTTCCCTTTATAGCACTCCTAAGAAGCATGATTTGGGTTGGTATAGCATGAGTTTGGAGTCTTTAGATCATGCAAGAACCCGTTGGTGTTGCCATGTTTCGGCCGTCTTCTAGATTGATCTTTGTGCTAGCTTTATGCATAGGATGCTCTTTTGATCGTCCAAATTAATCTCTTGTTCGGTTGGATGTTTTGTTCGCCTCTTTAATCATGTCGGTTTTATCTTTTGGAAGATTGTCCTCCTCGAGCACACTTGAGCCCTCGGGGATATTTGGGTCTTCGGGATATTTGAGTGTCGAGCACTCGACCCTTGAGATTTCCGAAGTATTTTGGCGCTGAATCCTCGGTTTTGCTTATGGCCTTCTCGACTTAGCTTATCGATTCCTTCTTTCGACACGAGTAAGCGGATCGTTTGTTGGTAAAATTTGGTCGAAGCAATTCGATCGGTTGGCGAACAAAAAGTAACTTATCCACGGGCATGATTATTTTGTTGAATATTACACCGTGTCGCTCTTTGATGTTCGATTAATCGATTTATTATATCGAACACAACAATACCCCCAATACGGGTCGTCTTTGTTTTCTACATGGGGCCCTACCATTAAACTCGATTAGGCCATATTTGGTATAAAACCAGTATTCGTATTTGTATTTTGAATTCAGATTCGATGTTTATATAAATCATATTTCTCTGCCTTAACCCCTTTCTTTTTTTTCCTCTATTTTTTAATTGTCTCTGCGTTCGAAAGTTTCGGTGGGGCCTCATCGTCAAATGAAGAAATTCATTCGAATGTAATTTGCATTCTTCTTCTATTTTGTAATTATGGCCTCTTGCTCGAACTCCTCTGTTCAATCCGACCATCATAGTTCCCCTTCTCCTTCCCCTATCAGTAGAATCCCCCGTAGTAATGTAAATACGTCGGAGACAAATGTCTCGAATTCGGGATTTTCGTTGGCAATTTCCGCAACCATTTGTCGTTCTTTCCTCCGATTCAATGAAGCCCTAACGGAGTCGGGATAGGGACTTGGCCCGTAATGATCCGTCGGACGACTCGATTATGATTCTTCGCCCCCAAATTCAGATTAGGTCTAGGGTCATTGATAATGTTAATGTAGATAGAAATGACAATGTTGTGAGGGGGGGAAATTTTTGGGACTGTAAATTTAACCGGATCGAACATAGGAGTAGATGGTGAGCAAAGCTTTGAACTTGATATACCTATTGGTGTCCCTCATAGTCCAACATATAGCGAGTATAATGCTCGTTATAGTTTCGATTTGCCCGAGCAACCTCATAGGAATAGGGTAGAGAACGAGTACCCAGCGAGCAAAATAGCAAGCATAATTGATGAAGATATGCTCGTCACCAAGATAAAATTTATGAAACCCCAAGGATGTTTTTTTTTCTGGGCACCGGGGTTCGATGAGCGGCCGATCAACCTCCTGAAGGTTGTGTCGCAGTGAATTTGGACACCATGGAAGCTGGCCTCCGATTTCCTCTTCATCCGGCTATCACCCGTTTGCTTGTTGAATGGAACATTACCATTACTCAGCTCAAACCGAATGGATGGCATATGATTATGAGTTTCTTGACTTTGTTCGGTAAAATGAAACCAAGATATTATCCTTCGGAATTGAACTTGCTCGATTGGTGCACTTGACTCGTCCGAGGGGTGAACACGGATGGTTGTTTATGCAAGCCAATGCTAAGTGCAAAATCATCGAAGATGTGCCGAACAAAATTAGTGATTGGAAGGAAAAATTCTGGTTCGTAGGGGGCGATTGGAAAAGCCCGCCCTCCGAAGTTTAACCAAATGCTCGTTTAGACATCCCCACTGACTTCGGAGTGTACCGAAGTAAGTGATTTTGTATCTTTCATTCTTCAATTTGAACTGATTTTAACTCACTTTTTATTTCAGGGATTCTAGCTGCAACGGACAAGGAGACAAACGACGGCTATTTCAAAGCGTTTTGCAAATTGATCTGGAATCTCGCTCGAGCGATCTGTGATAACTCAAATCTGCTGATCGAGAGAAAGAAAGGAGGTTTGTTTCGTTTGCCTCCTCATCATCTTGTCTTTTATTAATACTCTTTGGTAAGGATTGTCTTTTGTTTTGTATGTCTTGTGCCTTTTTGTTATTTGTTATCCTCTGGTTCTCATTGAATCATTTTATTTCTGACTTTCCCATTTGTGACCATTCTTTGTGAGTACAAGCTGAACATACGGAGATGGCTCGGAGAAAAAAGGCCACAGGAGCTTCTTTCGGATTCAAATTTGGCGAGAGGCTCGTGCAAACGTAGTAGGGGAGGAGGCGGGCTAAACGACCCTCATCCGGTCTGGGGAATCAAGCCGAAACGCAGGGGGGCTCCGTTTAGTTGAACATGGGGTTAGCGAACAAAGCTCCACCACCGAAAAAAAGACCAAGGGTGGAGATCGTGAGCAGGGGTCGAGTGAACAGGGCCCGAGCGGGGCGAGGGCGAACGAGCAAACTCGGACGAAAGCATGATGTCAGGTCGACTCGGACCCCTCTTGTCGGCGTCGGGCGAGCGCCGCCTCTGTTGTCGGTCCCATTTCGCATTGTTGAAATGGAAGTTGGCACATCTTCTCCACCTCCAAATTTGGACCCGATCATGGACTCCGTTAGATCCTCGAGCCGATCTCTGAAGATAAATCATTTTTGGGATGGGATCCAAATTTCACGCAAGGTGTACATTTTGCTCGATTTGTAGCTGCTTTGGATTCTGGTCGATATCTTTATACTCACTTGCTTGAATATATATTGTAGGTTGAGCAGGTTGTCGCCCTTAATGCCCAACCTGAAGAATTACTTTTGCTCACGAGTGTTACTTAAAGTTCAGCGTCCGAGCATGTTCGTAAAGCTTGTCGTTCGCTCGCGTGGACTACTGATCTGGAGGAGTCCACTACGGGTCCCACCCCCTTGGAAAATATGCGTCTGGGGCTGGTGCTTCAGGGCCAATCTATGGTCGCTCTTGAGAAAGCTTATGCTCAATCCGCTAACCTCCAAGCCAATTATTTGGCTTTGATTAGGAACTTTGAAGATAAGGTGGTCGAGCTGAATAGGGTCCAGGATGAACTGAGATTGGCTCAGGAGCAATTTGCTTCGGCACAAGCTGGCGCCCATCGGGCTCAGGAGGATGCCCGCCGATTTCAAGAGAATGCTCGTCTGGCTCAAGAAGATGCTCGTCAAACAAGAGAGGCACTGAATCAGTCTCAGGAGGAGGTGATCAATATACGAAAGAGCTCAGGAAGAAATGAATGTTGAGCCGTAAACTCCGAAATTTGGTGTTGAAAAAAATGGAAAGTGAGAGGGACGATTTCGCCAACAAATTTCATCATCATTCTTTGAGGAGACTAATACTCGTTTAGGTCTCGAAAATTCAAAACTGCACGATGATGAGTATGTCGACTCTATGTCGAACTTCTCGTATATTTGTGCCTTCGTCGATGCCGTTCGATCTGTTAACCAGATACTCAACAGCGAACAAATTTCTCCTCTCATATCCAAATTTTCGGCAAAGACACGATTGATAACCCTCTGGGATCGCAACCTTCCAATGTCGATTTAAATGATCTGTGCAATTTCTCCGTTCTTCCTGATGGGATCAAAGTTGATGATCCGATTCTAGATGAGGAAGAGGGCGCAAACATGAATATCGCTGAGGTTGCTGGCCAAAATCTTCAGACTGAGCCTGGGACCGATCAGGTGCAGGACGAGCAAAGGGGACCTCCTGAGCAGAATGCACCGGTGACGGCGTTTTGGTAAATCGATCATACCGGAAGGAGTTGTTGTTGAAATTTGAGCACAATTCGTTCGATGTTTCTCTCCGTTTACCCCCAATTTTGACTTTGTTCCTTGATGTTTATTTTTTCTTTGTCGAACATGCGTTGTGTAATTTTTTGGTCTTCTTCACTCTTTTGTTCGAACAACGCCTTTAACACTTTTGATTTCTTGTCTTTTGTTCGAACATATTTACAATTGGACGAATGGATTACATACCGAACTGTTTCCTCTAACCTGTTTGTTGGGGATGAATGTTGATACTTGTGTTGCTTGATGTTTGCTTTGTTGCTTTGCGTTCGCTTTATTGCTTTCCAGTTTTTGCCCTTTTTTTACGAATGAATTGAACATTGAGTTTTACTATGCCCGCTCTTCTTTTTCGTTTTTGATTGTCTTATTAGCGTTGCAATCGGTTGATCGTCTTATTTAGGTGCGACCGGATGGGTTACTTTATGAACCCCCTTTCTTGGTCTTGCGATCGTCTTATTTAGGTGCGATCACTTCGCGTCTTAGGGCCGTCTTATTTAGCTGCGACCCACTTTTCGTCACCCCCTTGTCTACAGTATCTGTAAGTACTAATCGTCTTATGCCACTGCGTACCCATTACTCGCTTTTTGCTGCGGGAATCAGAGTACGAACTCGTTCGTCAAGTGAACCTAGACCTGGGCTCGTTCGTCTTTGTTCGGGTCGTCCGGCTTAGGTGCGACCTCAAAATAGGCTTAACTAGAAAATCTTAGCGAACAAAAGTACATATATCTTTCTTTTTCTTTTTGCAACACTTTGTATTCTATTACATCCTTCATATCTAAAGAAGACTATCTATTACACAACTTATTGTCATCAGACTAGGGTTTTGAATTTAAACCTTGTCTTGAGTAGACACGAACTGGCCTCACCTTGTCTGCAGAATTGATGTTGACAAGTATGTGGCACATCATCCTGTCTACCCTTCTTTCTTTTGTAACATGCTCAGCAAAGAAGAAGATAAACTTTTGTCCCTCCCGACAAGTTGTGGTTATCTTGGCGGGGCAAGGGCATGAGCATGTGGCGCCAGATTCCTTTCCGCTTTAAAATAGGTGCGAAAGCAAAACTTTCATTTCGCACCATTCTGTCCCCTCCGGTAGATGCTCGAGCATCAAGATCCGTGATCTTGTTTTGAGCGGACACTATGACATCCCCTCCTTCCGGAGGAAATTTTGGGGATGCATAGGGGACTCACGGCTTTATCATGCGTGGCGATGAGTAACGTGGAGTGGCAACCATGACTCTGCCGAGCATCTTGAGTCCGGGAACGAGCTTCAACTTTGTGCTCGCAAAGTCATCACGGTAAAAGACTTCGTGTCGTAGGCGACGCTTGATTCAATTTGAATGATTCTTTGAATCGAGAACCGAATTCTTCTACGTCTGGGGGCATACTAAACCGACTTCCTTCTGAGAATCGCAAAGATTTTTCCTTTTTTTTTCTTCTTCATATGTTTTTTTTTTTTTTTTTTCAAATTTATCAAGTATGCCCTATTTATAGAACTATCAAAGCCGGTGCTAGCTCTCTTATTTTTGTTCCCCCTTTTGACATCTGTTCGGCTTTTTTGACGGCTCTTGCTCAAAAAATTAACTCATCCTTGCATGGTTGCCACCACTTGTCAACTCGTTCGATATGTATCTTCTGCTGACAACCCGTTTTGACACGTATCTTCTGTCTAACGATAGTGTTGTCCAAAGATCTTGAAGATATGCATCGAAAATGATATACTCTTCTTTTATGGTCGTCCTACTCGTTTGAACTGAATGGCTGATTATGTTCGCCCTTTGTATTCATTTCAAATTTATCTAAGAACATTGTGTTCGGCCAACAATATGCTCGCTTTAGCTGTTTTAACTTTGTTCGGCCGATACTATGCTCGCCTTTATTGATAGTATTTTTTCAAATTTGACGCGTTCCACGAGTAAGACAATGGGACTCCATTCAGGTCCTCCAAGTCATATGCCCCGTTTAGCAAACGTTCTGTGACTCTGAAAGGACCTTCCCATGCTCGACCGAACACACCACTTGGTACCCCCATTGATCGCTTTTAAAACCAAATTCGCCCACATTGAACTCTTGGCGTTCGGACTTTGGAATTATAAAACTTTTCTGATCTCTTTTTATACATAGCATTCTTGAAATCAGCCTCCGTCCTTCTTTCTTCCAACAGGTCTGAATTCAGAGCGAGCGCCTGGTCATTAATATGCTCTCCGAAAGTCATTGTTCGATGACTTGGAATCTTGATTTCTGCGGGTATAACAGCTTCCGCACCAAATGCTAAAGCAAACGGGGTCTCCGCAGTTGATGTTCTGAAAGTTGTTCGATAAGCCCATAATATTTCAGTAACTCTTGACCATCCTCGAATTAATTATCAAGTCTAGCCTTGAGGGTATGCTTGATAATTTTATTAACGGCTTCAACTTGACCGTTTGACTGGGGATAATATGGAGTTGAGTAGTGCTTTTTTATGCCCCAACGAGCACAATTTTGTCTGAATTCACTTCCATCGAATTGTTTGCCGTTATCAGTGACCAATGATTGGGGAAGGCCAAATCGACAGATGATACTTTTCCAAACAAAGTTCCACATCCTTTGTTCGGTGATCTTGACAATGGCCTCGGCTTCTACCCATTTAGTATAATAATCAACGGCCACCACAGCATATCTAACTCCCCCGATGTGCAAGAGGAAATGGGCCGATCAAATCGATCCCCATTTTGGCAAAAAGGCCATGGGCTATAAACCGACACCAATTCTTGGTGGGCTATGAATAAGCGGAGCATGTACTGCATCGATGACACGCCACGAGCATATCGAGCGAATCTTTTTAAGGGTTGGCCAATAATAACCTTGCCGATTATTTTATGTGCGGGGCGAGCCCCTTCGTATGATTTCAGATACTCCGTCATGGATTTGTTGCGTATACCTGCCCTTCTTCAGAGTAATGCACTTCGTAAGTGGAAGTGAGAAGCTTCTTTTGTACAAATGCTCGTCTATAATAGTATATCGAGCAGACTATAACCTAAGGCGAGCAGCTTGTGCCCTATTTTCAGGGAGAAGTCCCTTTTGTAAGTAACTCATTATCGAGTCATCCAAGTTTCTTGTTCGCTTGTTATTGGGGCGATCATAATTTGGGAACCGATGATAGACAGCCGCGGGCGACCACAATATTCATTGTGTTAAATCACTCCTTCTGTTGTTGCGGCAAAGCGTCGTGAAAAGAATTATCCAATCGTGGTAATTGTTCGATAAAAACTTGTTCAAAATGCTCGAGCAATTCTTTTTGCAAGTCGTTGATATTATGCCATCTGTTCTCTTCTAAGCCAGCCGTGCTACTCACATTACTTGATAAACAATTATCCGGGAATCATTTATAGATCATCAGCCTCTTGATTCCCATTGTCATTGCCATCTGTAGTCCAGCGATCAATGCTTCATATTCAGCTTCATTATTTGTAGCTGGGAAATCAAATCGGATGGCTGTTGTAAATGTTTGTTTGGTTGGGCTGATGAGAACTACGCCTGCTCCGGCTCTTGAACTTGTTGATGAACCATCAACATACATGTGCCATGGTTGATCGACAACTTTTTCAGGAATTTGTGGATATGTCAATTCAACCATGAAATCGCCATAGCTTGGCCTTCATTCTTCATTTCGTGGGGAGCTTAACGTAATGCCAAATTGTCCTAATTCCACCGCCCATTTGAGCAACCCGCCCAAGTATATCGGTCGGTGGAGGACTTGGCGCAATGGAAATGCGGTCAATACCTCAACTGAGTGGTAGAAAAAATATGGTCACAATTTTCGCACACTCATTACGAGGGCGTATGCTAATTTTTCCAGTGGAGGATACCGGAGCTCGGCCTCTTTTAGCACTTGGCTAACATAGTAAACGGGCAAATGTGTGGTCCTTACGCCCGCATTGAGCATAAGATTGATTGCATGTTGGGACGCAAAGAAGATGAGATAGAGTTGTTACTTTGGGATAGGCTTTGGCAAAGGTGTCGAGTATCCGCAAGGTCTTGTTTCAATGATTCAAATGCATTTTGGCAATGCTCGGTCCATGAAATTTCCCTTCTTTAATGCATCAAAGAAAGGTTTACATTTGTCCCGGTTAAGTGATATAAACCGGCTCACGGAGGCTAATCGCCTTGTTAACTTTTGGACCTCTTTCAAATTTCGGGGCTTGCATATCGAGCATGGCTTGAATCTTTGACGGGTTCGCTTCAATCCCCCGTTGACTAACCATATGTCCGAGGAATTTCCCTGAGTGAACCCCAAAGCTACATTTCTTGGGATTTAACTTCATATTGTATTTCCTGAGTATATCGAACGTTTGTGTGAGGTGGATGATGTGGTCTTCCTTATGTTCACTCTTTACCACAATATCGTCAATGTAAACTTCAATTGTCCGGCCGATGTATTCGTCGAACATTTTGTTCACCAAACGTTGATATGTTGCTCCGGCATTCTTTAGTCCGAAAAGGCATGCGTTGCCAAGAAGACATATTCTTTCATTTTGCGAATGCCGTATCCTTTTGATCGTCGGGATGCATGGGTATTTGGTGATAACCAGCAAATGCATCCATGAATGTCATGAGTTCATGGCCCGCTGTATTATCAACCAAATAATCAATGTGCGGCATCGGAAAATTATCTTTTGGACATGCCTTATTCAAATCAGTGAAATCAATACACAGTCTCCAAGATCCATTGGATTTGCGAACGAGTACAGGGTTCGCAAGCCATCTTGGGCATTTTACCTCTCGGATCGGTTTGTTGTCAGCGACTTTTTGATTTCATTATTCATCGCCGCGATATTTTTACGGACTAAACTTTCTGCGCATTTTTGGACAACTGGAGCTTATCTTTGGATCAAGGTTGAGGGAGTGGCGGGCATGCTCTGGATCTATTCCAACCATGTCCTCGTGTGACCATGCGAACACATCTAAGTTTGCTTGAAGGTAAGCAATCATTTAAATTCGGATTGGTTCGTGTAATTTCGAGCAGCGAACACTTCTAACTCGAGTCCGTTCGGGTCGTCTTGATTAGCTCGCTTGCTCAACAGGGTTGCTCTTTTTTTTGCTTCCACCGAGGATCTTGAATGGATCCCGGTGGTCGTCATCAACCTCCATGGGTTCAAAACCTATGCGAGGCTCTAGGTCCATTTGCTCGTTCGGCAGATCGATATTCATTTAATCTAGGAGATCTGGGGAACTAGTTGCCAACCCGGAATCTGTGTTCGCGTATTCTGTGCTCGAGCGAGAAGCTATGCCCGTCGAACTTATGTTCGCTCGGAAAATGTTTAAGCGGGGTTTTTGCTTTCGTGGCTTGACTCACTAATCTCCTCGCTTTGTTCCATCATGTTAACAATATTTTGTTTTTTCGGTACACATGATAGCAAACAATCTCGAGCTTTCTTTTGATCTCCTTTTACACTTCTCGTTCCATCTTGTGTCAGAAATTTAACACAATAGTAATACGTGGAACAAGCCGCTTTGAATTCTTGAATAAACGGGCGACCTAGAAACCCGTTATAAGTAGACTGAACATCGACGATTACAAAATCTAACATCCTAGTTCGTCGAATGTCCGAATTCAAAGTTGATTCTAGCTCGACTCCTAACCTAATCATGCCATAGGGTCAAGATTCTGATTCCCCAAAACCCATTATAAATGCGATTACATGGTTCAATATAACCGCTCAAATCCCCAACTTGTTTTTCCATCCGGCGAAGGGTATTGACGAACAAAATGTTCGTGATAAGCTCCAAAGATCAACTAAGAGGCGATGTACCTTCAACCCAAGGAGACGAAAGCACCGATGGTTAAGGAGTCGTTGTGGGGAGTTATAATTCTGTCGAGATTGTCCCTCTGAAAAAAATGATTTGGTGTGTAGGTGGGGAACTAGATGATGCGCTCGCCACCTTCACCTGATGGATGTCCTGCATGGCACGCATCTCCATCTTTTTGCGTCTATTAGATAACGTTGGTGCTGGTAACATCCACCCACGGACCATATTCGGGGCGTATCATGTGAATTTCTTGGCTTTCTCGACCTCTTCCCCGGTAGGAGAGGCCCTCTTTTGGACGTTTCGGATCTCTTTACGTGATTCTTCGGGATCACCGTCGGATGTTTGTTGGCCTTTCGCTCCCCTTCGATCTTCTATTTTTTACGCTTTTGCGAATCCACATTTGAGCTTTTTAAGAACAGGGAAAGGCAATTTTTTCTTCATATAGCTTCCAAAGTTGGCGGAGTAAATCGCGGCAATTTTTCGACAGTGCCGATGTACTCGTGATAATTCTGAGATTTGGAAGCGTTAAGTCGACGCTTATCCATTACAATTCTTCTTCTTGGCCTGTCCAACATGTCCCGATCTTTAATTTTGTTAAAGATAGTTTTTAAACGCCTAAAAGACTTAAAAGGGCGTAGGCGTTTCTTACATTCTTTCTTCAAAAGGTTTGAAAGAGCACGGGGTCTCAGATACCCCCTTCATTAAATCGTTTTCTTTCTTTAAAACTTTCCTAGTGATAGGCTCCTGTCTCAATTGTGATTGTGCGAGCAAATCTTGCATGGCTATGATTTTAGCTGCTCGCTCTCGAAACTCTGAGTATGAGTTCGGCCAATCTTGATGCATGGCCTTCCACATATCTGTATTTAAAGTCAGGCCTCCGACCACCGCGAGGATCTTAGCATCCTCTTCAACTGGGGCTCCATCATACAAACATTTATCAAATCTTTCTATGTATGCTCGATCAGACTCACCTTTTAGTTGGGAAAAGTGCGCCAACCTTTGTTTCGGCTCAGGGCGAGCACACATGGATGAAAAGTGGGACAAAAATTGCCGCCCCATTTGTGCGAAAGATGTGATGGACGCAGCGGGTAAAGTAGTAAACCACCTATGTGCCCGATCACCCAAAGTCATGGGGAATGATCGGTCGCATTTGTAGCCCCCATCGCGATCATAAAGTCTGAATATTTCTTTGAGATGGACATGAGGATCCGACTTCAAAGATCGAAAATGGGAATTGGCGGTCGGGTCTTTGCGACTTTCTCTTGTACTTCGGCCGCCATGATCGCTGGTGATAATGGCGAGCAGGGTATGGTGCTCGTTCGAGGGTGGCTCTTAGTCGCGGCCAGGTCGGCCTGTAATCCCTCGATGGCTTTTTGCATTTCCTCAAATTTTGTGGGATTGATAGACTTAGATTGGGGCTGTTTCCCATCATGAGGATCCCGTGGATCATGCTCGTGATGGGGCAGTCCCCCTCTCCAAGTTTGTCCTTGACTACCCAATCGGTGATGGATAGACAACTTTGTTCCCGCCGATTTTTGTTCGGCATGCGGATGCTTATGAAGATCTGAATGTGCGGGCATCTCTATTGGATGTCCCTTTCCTGGATCCTGTCGCCTATTATTGTCGATTCGGTCTTTGGCGGAGAGCCTCAAACGTCCAAACGCTGATGGTCTAGACCCTTGAAATTGTTTCGTCATTCGGACGTATCATCGGCTTTTTCTTCGCCCGCTTTGCGTTTTTTTTTTAACTTGCTTCGTCGGTGTATGCGAGTGTTGCTCTTCATGCTTTTGAGCTTCTAACTTTGCCAATTCTTTTTCGGCCCTCTCTTTCTGTGCTCGCAACAAGAAAGTGATGGCTTTTGTGGTGGCCGCCGGATCATTGGCTATATCCTCAAGATTGATAGTCTCCACTGCCTGATCTTTATGAGGCTGACGCTGGGCCTCTTTACGGTCATATGGTCGGCTTTGTTCCGACCTCTCCGTTTGTGTGTTCCTAGATTGAGGCATTTTATTTTTTTTTACGCCTCGGCTAACTAAGGGTTCGTGTATGGGATGGTTTTTTATACCCTCCTTCTAGCGCCAATCGTCATGTGAGTCGTTTTAGTTAATGAATATTATGTGGCTAATTTGGTAACAACTTCGCAAAACAAAACATATATCGTGTAAAATAAACGGTAAATAAGATGAATTTGTTGACCCGGTTAAATCAAGAAATGACTACTCTGGGGGCATACCAAGCCAGGATATTGTATTATGAGCTTCACACGTCTGATTCTTGATACATCTTATGAAGATGAATCGATGCGAGATAAAGATAATTTTTTTTCAATTAGCAAAATGAGTGCTAGGGTTTTTGTATATGTGGATGATCACTCGAATTTTTTAGTTCCTCTCCTCTCTGGGGATTTTTGTAGGCTATTTTTCTGAACCCTTATCTTCTTCTTTTTTCTTCCCTTTATAGCACTCCTAAGAAGCATGATTTGGGTTGGTATAGCATATTTGGAGTCTTTAGATCTTGCAAGAACCCGGTGGTGTTGCCATGTTTCGGCTTCGTCTTCTAGATTGATCTTTGTGCTAGCTTTGTGCAGTAGGGTGCTCTTTTGATCGTCCAAATTAATCTCTTGTTTAGGTTGGATGTTTTGTTCGCCTCTTTAATCATGTCGGTTTTTCTTTGGAAGATTGTCCTCCTCGAGCATAATCGAGCCCTCGAGGATATTTGGGTCTTCGGGATATTTGAGTGTCGAGCACTCCAGGCCCCTTCAGATTTTAAAGTATTTTGGCGCTTTGAATCCTCGGTTTTGCTTATGGCCTTCTCGACTTAGCTTATCTGATTCCTTCTTTCCTGACCTGAGTAGCGGATACGTTTGTTCGGTAGGCTGGTCGAGCAATTCTGATCGGTTGGCGAACAAAAAGCAACTTATCCACCAGGCATGATTATTTTGTTCGAATATTACACATGTCGCTCTTTGATGTTCGATTAATCCTGATTTATTATATCGAACACAACAATTACTAATTAGTATCTAGTGACAAATATTTTGCATCGTTAAAAAAAATGTGAAAATAGTGACAAATTTTTTTTGTCATAATAAAATATTATTTAGTGACGAAGATGATAATTGTCATTAAAAAAACTATGGTGACAATCTAGAAATGATTAAATTTATTAAAAAATTAATTGAATTTTATATATTAAAGTAATAAGTGATCATACAAATAGCCATGATAAACTAATTTCAATTACTAAATGTAATAGAAAAAACATCACAACAAAACTAAAAAAAAATAAAAAATGAAGGATTGGAAGAGTAGGAGCTTATCACAAGTAATATTAAGTCTTTTGAAAATGCGGATAATATATTCTTCTAGTTCAAAGAAAGGTAAATTAACTGCAAAAGTGCAATTCTAGTTTCATTAAATCACATCCTGGTAGTCTAGATAAGGCAGCATAAGATAAAAGATACACATCCAAATTAAGTTGCAAAAGTAAAAGGTTTCAGAGTTAGCAAAATAAACATGTGATGGAGATTTCAATTTTCAGAGAGTAGTTGTCGTCAACCACGTAACCTTTCTCGGGGTCTTGCAGATCAGCAATTCGTATGAATTCAGGAAACCTCGCGCTCTTGGTGAAAAACTGCATGTAATAACCAAACAGACTGAATAAATTAACTGTGAAAAACTTATTTAAAATCATTTCCAATTAATAATTGATCTCTATGGTTAGGACTTTCATAGATATAAAAAAATCCCTACTTACTAGCTCCAGTTTATCAGAGGCATTACACTGACAGAAGCTAATCCTACTTCATTATCTTTTTATTTCCACATTCTTCCCCATCTCATCATTCTAGTTTCTTTTAGAAACAGAGTTCAATAAATATTGTAACTAGTAAGGATAAGTTAAATTTCTTAAAATTTAACACCGATGCATATTTAAGCATCTGAGATAATTTAAATTTGTTTTCTTTTCACTACCTAGAATAACCCGACATATTATCTGCAAAAGTCACACACTAGAACAAATTCTTGACAAGTCCAGAAAAATTGTCTTTAAGAGTGAACAGAAATCAAGAACATGGTTGTAAGTAGTATTATCCTCAGTAGAAATACTAATGTTGGCTAAGAACTAATCCGAAAATGTCATGTTAAATAAAAAATTCAACCCCGCAACATTATGATGGTTTATCACTGTTACATAACCCTTTTCTATTTCCCAAAATCCCTACTGTTAAAAAGGACCAGCAGCTGCATCTATTGTAGACACTCTATCCTTCTAAACACTTTATACACGCATAACTATACATATTGTAAAGCATCGTCGATTTTATAGGTATACTCTTCAAACTGATTCATGTAAAATACATGTAGACACCTATGGTAAAGGTGTAAATTGCTCAGAAGGGAAACAAGATGATTCACATCCCTCTCAATTAATAAGACTAGGCTTTTAAATTGCTCAGAAGGTAAACATAAAATTGTATGGACAAAAGGTTGGTGCCTTCAACAGATATTCTAACAGGCAATATAGTACAACCTAATTTTAAAAAACATGAGGCAGTGAAGCACATGCAATCGATCTACAATAAAGGAAAATTAAAGCTCTTCAAGATTTCTAATGAAAATTCATCAATCAGATTCATATCCAAAATCGATTCAAAGAAACCTTCGTTTTCAAAAACAAACCTAACCAATACCACCAAAGATTCACACTATCAATAATATAAAGAATACAAAACTACAACATCCAAAATCACAAACAAAAGCAATCGTAATCTCTCACGAGAAAAACCCCAAAAACATAAAATAAACAGACACAATTAAAAACCATAAAGCCAATCAAAACTCATCTCAATCAAACAATACCATCAATTTAATAAATTTGCACCACCCATTATTGCAACAACTTATATATATGTAAATATGTCAGACCATACTCCATTGACAAACCAGATTTTAGCAAAACTAAGATATAAACATATGGATGATTCACATACAAGTTTGGGGGAGCAGGCATACACATTATATAAATAGATATAGAAGAATAGAAGCTAACCTTTATCATTCCATCTCTTCATCGTTGAACATAGCCATTAGTTTGTTGAGAGCTGCACCTTGCTTGGAGAGTTGTGCTGTGAAATTTGCATTTTGCGCAGCAAGCTCGTCTTTCAAATCAGTTACTTGTGTTTGAAGTTCTTCCACCTTAGCTTTAGACTCTTGCAACTCTTCTATTGTTTCTTCTAGCTCATCTTTATATTCACTAGTGGTATCGTGCAACGAGCTGCGTTTACTTGGAGGCTGTGGACCGTAACCAAGACCTTTTCTGTATCCTGACCCATGACCTAACACTTCAAGGACTATCTCTTCTTCAGTCTTCTCAATTCCAAGCTCAATATACTCGTCTTTTTTTTTCATCATCATGTCCTAATAATAAAGAATAAAATAGAAGTAAATTAACATCAAAATTTGTAACATAACTAAATATCATAAATATGTCTACACAACTTACCCAATTCTTCTTCGCCTCATTTGATTTCCATCCATCTTTCTTTGTACTGTGAGTATCCTTATACAAGTGAATTCGTCCTCATGGTTCTCCAGCTAACTCAGTACGAGACTATAAAAAAAAATAGTTACTCCCCTGATCTAAAACTCATCATCAAATCAAAGATTCGTAAAACAAAAGGTTGCAATACATTTATCCCCTGATCTAAATCTGATTAGATAATAGTTTCCTCACAAGTTCTCATTCATAGGTGTAAGATGTCAAGAAATGTTACGAAGGTGGATGCAACTTGAGGGAAGTTTTGGTGTTTATATATATACTCAACTGATGGTTATGTAATTATCTTTAAGGGTAATTGGGTTATGAAAGTTTGCTAAATCCACAGATCAGTTTTACTATGCTTTATTATAAGAAAAATGATAAAGGAAACATAAAACAAAAGATCAAAGTTATATATGAAACTACAAGTCCAAAAGTAAAATACAAACAAAAATCCAGTAGGCCCAAAAAAATAGAAAGCAACACATTCAGGACTCATTCTTTACTTAACAACTCCCAAAAAATCACTACACGTAAAACCTATAAAATCAAAAAAAAACGATTGTCCAACAAATTAAAACAACACAACATGAAATTGGTACAATCCTCATCGCAAAAATGCTCCATATTGCAAAGAAATTAAAAACAGATCCACCATCAAAAGGGCAACACATTTGTAATGTGCCTTTCGCTAATTCCCTAAAAGCGTAGTATATCTTTTTGCAAGAATAGTACAAATTTGGACTAGTAAGGAAATATCAACACATGAAAGAAATTTTAAACCTAGCATATAAGTGCATAATTATATACTCACAATTTCACGCGATCGAACAAGTAAAAGCTTTTCTTGAACAACATGTTTGCATTTCAATTTTTCGACGGTTGCTTTTATTTACCTCTACTACGACGCTACAAGAGAATTAGAATTGTAAAATTACAAATCAGAATTTGGCACTGAAAAATCACAGCCATTATGAATTTTATAGCATTATTACCTTGAATTTTGGTGATGCAAAATAATCACACAAAGTCTTCCTGGGCCAAATCGGGACGGACTCGGCTTGTTATTCTTAGCCTCTTCCAAAAGTTGCATCTTGTGGAAGTCTTGATGGAAATGGTAACGCTTTTGTCGAGAAGTGATTTCCATCCGCTCGATCACACTTCGTTTCACGTCCTGTTTATCCATATTCACATCCATGTGCATCTACAAACTCACATAAAAACATGCACATTAGATTACAAGAAGTGTTAAAAATTATATACAGCACATTAATTTTTGTAACCCACACCTCGAGGTGGTCAAACCCTGGAGTCAATCCATTGGCCTCGGCCCACATCTTTCCATTTTTTTGGGTACGGGAAGAACATCCCGCATTACTAAACCAATTTGAGTAGCAAATTTTCTTCGACTCGTCCGCATTAATAGGTCCTTTATTGATGTATCCACGTTAATCTTCATCTTCCCATTAGTATTAAAATACTTTAATAATTCCTTTCGGTTGTTTTGCCTCGAAATTTTTTTTTTTTTGGAACCAACAACTACACGTGAATAATAAATGTATGTTACAATATATAATTTTATGTACATAATTATGAAATTTTAGATACTCAAGAACATGTAAAAACACCTAAAAATAATTTTACCTGTTGTTGCAGCAGCATCTTCACTTGATGCATGTTGAATGCTCTCCACGGATGGCATTGGAGAGGTTTCATGTTCGGGTATTTTTTAAGACCGAGATGCTAAATTTGACCGCGATGGGTTGGCTTTCGGTGTTTGATTGTTTGCATTTGCATCTCCTTTCAATTTTTGAGTTCGTTTATCGTTTTGACCTACTATTTTTTTTCCCTATTAAGTCGTCTCCAATAAGAGTTGTTCTAGAAACAAATTGGCGTTTTCGTTTCAAGTTTGTTGGACCTCCGGGAGCCATATGAAAAATCTGGAAGAACAAAACAATGACAATATCACATAATTTAATGATAATGCAATCTTGGATTAGCAAAATGAGCAATGGATGTCAACAAGACTAAATCAAAAGATACAAAAATGGAATTACATTAAAATAGATGAAATATTAGTCTGCAATTTATTTTTAAGAAAAATCAACAAATGGGGTTATATGGTATACCTCAAGATGTGGCTGTAATTGATTCACATACCAAAACCAATTGGATTATTTTGTTCAGTAGCTAGTAAAACACAGAGTGAGTTCCTAGGATGCAGGTTTCAATCATTTCAAATTAGGGAATATGATGCCTAGGAAAGCTAAGATCACAAATATATTTCTTCCTGCTTTCATATGTTTAGTTGCAGGTTCTATTTCTTATGATTAATACCATAAACCATAAACCTTGCACATATATTAGTAACATCTACCAGCCCACTCTTACTGCAATAATGATATATAAGAGACTCGAAATAAGACAAACTTCACAGGGACTGTGACAATCACCCAACAAAGCACTGCTAAACATATTTTAGAAGTGATATTATATACCATGCAACCGTGACTGATCTTTGAAAGAATCAGAACATAACTGATGAGAGAAATGTGACCAAAAAAATGGGAAAGAACTACAAGACATTTGCACTAAACTATATAGTTCAACAGATGAGTTATCTAGTCAAGATCAACCGCAAAAAAGAAACCATTATGAACAAAAATGATGAGTAGTTTAGTTTAATTCAACCACTGTTACCCAAATGAAAATGAATTTAACCAGTTAACATGCTGTAAATATGGTTCCTGATCTCTACTCCTCTCATCCTGAAGTTAATCAAGGATCTGAGGTATTACCTCAAACAGCTTAAAATGACACACATATATATTTAAATTTTCATAGATCTCAATTTTACAAGACGACCCAGTAAGTAGCAGCTCCAAATTTGCATCACTGATCCAAAAAAACAATCCAACAAAACCCCAGAAACAAAAACAAACAAGTTCATGTGAATTTGCATGAAAATTGAAAAAAAATCGAATCCGGGCATAAGAAACGCATCAAAACATTCACATACACAGAAATGGACCTGAAAAAATGGTGAGCAGTCGAAGAGGGGAGTATTCAACTGAAAACATAAAACGTACGGTTAAATTCAATTTGATGAAAATTCTTGTTTTCCTCTCTCCTGCATCCAAAATTCCAAATATTTTACACCTCCACCAAACTCTAATTAAACATACTACGAAATCAAGGTCAAGAAATTGATAAAGCTTAAAAGATCTCCATATACGCGAATCATAAAAAATAAAATACATCCTCTGCGCACGTTTCAAATGCCGCCAATCGAAGAGAATTGAAGAATTACCTTAGTTGATCCACACAATTGAAGTGCCCGATTTCCAGTAACTGAGAGATGGAGCGCCGGTTACAGAGAATTGGAGAATTGGAGCGAATTTGAGAATTGAGAGTGGGTTTTTTTACAGAGAATTGAGAGACAGTTATTAATGTAGAAGATTTCAGAAGGGGATTTTCCTGATATGTATGCGTATCATTCGCATCATTCCCTTATTTTCCTGATTCATTCTCTATTCAAATGAAAATTAATATTTTAGTAACCCGCCAATTGAATTTTTGGCTCTCAAGGGGAATTAATATGTAAGTGTTTTATGATGTTTTTGGTATGGTTTTACACAAATGGAATAGGTCCAAGCAGCTTCACTATTCTGACGTTTAATACTTTTTATGTATAAATATAAATATATTATTAGATATTTGGTTTTATTTTCAGCGGCTCTGCAAAAACTATTTTTAGAGAATGTAATGAACATGTGTAGAAAAGAAAATGTATAATTGAAAATTTTATGGAAGAAAAATTTTATGAGTAATTTGCGACAAGTTGTTCAGAATTAGTAGGAATTATTTTTCATTAGTCAAGGGGATTTTACTTGGTAAGTTGATATATATGGTAATTGTATGTATGTAAGGGAATTTTTATTTTTAAAGAGTATAGCTTAAAAATTTTCAGAACCCGCCTAATAGCTTTTTTGCCTCTCAAATTTCATTAGTTCATAATAATTAATGGGGTTAATATTTTATTTAATAAATTTTGAGTATATGATATTATATATTGGAAATGCTTGTATGCAATTCAAATATATTTTTTAAATATGTAATTTATTTATGCTAAAAAAGTGCTATTTATTTTTAATGACACAAGTTGCATGTTATAGTGTACATACGTTAAATGTTTCAATACAACAAGTTGCATGATTAAAGATGTACTTGAATTGCACAATGTACATGGTGCACATAAGACCTACTCTTAAAATTTCACCGAAACTAATTTTACTCGAGTTGACTCGAATAGGATGTTATTCAAACTTGTTTGAAATGTTATTGAGCTTTGTACATCATGGTTGAGCTTGTTTAATAATTAAGGGGTGTTTGCAAAAAATATACTTTTAAAGAATTGATTAAAATTAGTGATTATGGGAAAATTATTTTTTAATAGAAGTTGATAGAGTTTTTAAAAAATATTTAAAAAGAAGTTGATCCCAAAAAAAAAAAAATTAAACAAATGGCATATAAGCTACCAAAAGCACAACACTTCAAATTGTTTCTGCACACAATTTTATGTGATTATAATCACTTATAATTTTCTAAAACACCCCCTTAATTGAGTTGAGCTCGAGTGAGCTTTAATCAAGCTTAGCACGAGTCAAGCTCAAGTAATTTTGTATATTTACACATAATTATCTTATCTTACTTATCGAGCTCGAGTCGAGCTTTAAAAGTGTACTATAAGGTAGTGAACGTTATATAGTGATCATATAATTTAGATAGTTTTATTTACGAGAGGTGTTCATGTAGTTTACTTCTACAGGCTTTAACAATAATCATTTCCAAAATAGTTTCAAACTTTTAAAACAAGGAAAAAATTCTAAATTGTGAAGCTACTAGTTCATATGAATTATTGTATTAATTCATATAAAATTATTTAAGCACATTTTAGGCCAATTTTCAAGCAAGATTTCAGCCGAAGACTAAATATCAGAGGTGGTATTTGTCTCAATCAGGGTCGTGCTTTCCATGAGTAGAACAAGTCGTTCGACTTAGACCAAAAAATATGAGACGAGGTACAAACAAACACAAATCAACATCCACCCTTTCAAAGTGTTAAAGTGATAATGTCCGAATTATACTCCATGTCACGCAAGTGTGCCTCATATATTTTATATGTGTACAAATTTTGTTAATACTCTATTGTTATGCAATTGGCTAAGTGGTGAGGAATTAACAATTATTCTTATGTCACATAAATCTAGGAGGGATTAACAACTATTCTTATGTCACAATTAAAACATTAAGAGAACCATTACATCTTATTTTGTGCTACTTAAAAAATAATAATAATAATAATCTTGTTTTGTGCTACTTTAAAAAAATAATAATAATAATCTTGTTTTGTATTAATAGTTCTTTCAAACAATTCCAGTTTAACAATTTCATTCAATTGATCTAACTGAATTTATTATTTGAATAAAATACTTCGATTTATAACATCATTTAAGGTACTTTGTCTTTGGCTGAGGGCTTTGGGAGTAGGAAAAATGAATGAAATGAAAAACGTTTATTTTATTATTTTATAATACTTTCATTGAATGCTACAAATTACAATGATCTAATTTACAATGATTTTAATATTTTCTATGAGACTTTAATTGGCTGAGGGATTTGGGAGTAGAAAAATTGAATGAAATGAAAAATGTGTATTTTACCAATAGTTCATTAAAATTATATCGTGAAACAAGTAATACCTTCTGATGAAACAACTAATACTGTTAAAAATGTACACACCCTTAAATTTACCACCCCATTAATCATCTCATAAGTCTTGCAAATGGTATGAATCTTTAAATTCTATTTTAATTTTCTTTGTTGAAACTAATATTTTATAGTTAAACAATTAATACCTTTTCATGGAACAACTAATACTGTTATGAGGAAAATAAGAAAAGAAAATAACATGAAAAAGGAAACAACGTGTATTATATAGCACATTAAAATTTCTGAAAAGATCAAAGAAAATCCCATTAATAATTGAAGCTTAGGAAACAAGCTCATTCAAGAAATAGATGGAAATTATCTAAACATGAGCTAATTTTAATAACAGGTTGATCTAAAATTAGTAAAAGAAATTTATATGTATATAATATGCCTATTATGTAATCGAGATGTTTTGAATTCTTGGATACCTTGTACTCCAAGGGTATTTCAATATAATTTTTGCTTGAATTAAAGAAAAAAAAAGTAATGAAATATCAAACATATTTCATTTCTGAAAAACTCATAATGGAATTCAAACATCAAACATATTTCATTTGTGGAAAACTCATAATGGAATCCAAACATCAAACATATTTCCAAGTGACTGAATTTTATTCCAGATAATTCTTTATTCAATGAAGCTCACAATTTTATTTGGTAAGGAAATATACCATCTTGGTTCTCAAACTGTTGGTTATTCGAGTTGCCATTAAAACATATCTCCCGAATAATATACTTTCTGAAGTGTTATTTTGTCAAAACTTGTAATATCACAAACAAAAAAGTCGAAATTTTACTGTGCAAGTCTAACTATATCCATCTTCTTAACAAAGCTAAATAAAAAATAACTTGAAAAAGATCTTCATTTGTCCACTTATTTGCTGCACACATGTTTCTTGATTTGGCGCCACTACTATCAACTTTCAGCTCAATCAAGAACTAAAGCAAGATAAAGTTTAATTTCAAGATAATTATTTACCATAACAAGTTTGTCAACCTTCAGTTCTACATTTTGCTTTGTCCCTGGACTAGCTACAATAATACCTTGTATCCACACTGAATATCGCACCATCCTCCACCTATTAAGAGGCATTCAACACATAAAACTGATCAGATGTTCCAACCATTATTTGACAACTAAGAAAATAACAACTTAAGCAAATCAGATCTAGAGAACCAGACATGGTTGATGACAGGGAGCTATAGAGAAGCCATAGGCATAAATCACAAGAAATTTTGTCTAAGTATGTTGCAATTGTATACCAACTAGTAAGGTTGTTAACAACTGAGAGAAACACAGCTGAGACAGATTGAGGAGATTCGTATTTTAAACAGCCAAATTAGCAGGAGGGATATTGCAGAACTCACCTAATAATGGCTTTTCTGGTTACCACAGCAACAACAACAGCAGTCGCAGTCATCGGAAGAAAATGGCCAGATACAACAAAGTCAATCTCTTCCCTCACAAAACCATGGTGTACTCAAGTTCTGCACATTCACATGCATTTCACAACTAATAAACATATCATTAGATATAGTAAATAATATAAAACAACCAATCACCATTACACTTTTCATGAATTCACATGCATTCATGAACTCAAACAACCAAATAAAACAAATATAAAAACTAAGTAATATCACCATTACAGAAAGCAAATATAAAACAACCCCACATAGTTCAACTTAGAAACTAATCATAAAAACTCTAAAGCAGCAAAAAGCATGGGCTTAAGATCATCAGAAACACTTTATAGAGACTATTTACAATATTTTAATTTGGACCATCAGAAACACTAATTAACCACTGTATTTCTTCACCAGAAAAATAACCACTAAGCAATAACAGGTAGAAAAGCAATTTTTAAAAAACACAAAATCAAAAACTATTTTGGTATCACGCTATCTGCAATGCCACTCAAGTAGATAATTAGCAGATAGGCAGGGGATCCTGTGCGCTCACAGAACAATCCCAAGGATTCAGAAGACGCAATTCAAAACTCTACACAGGGATCCGCTAATTCAGAAAAGACAAATAATGTTGGGCCGAATAGCTTTAAAGCCAAAAGGGCAGCAATTGAAAGTTACGTTCAAAGCCTATAGCCAAGGAGCTGGCTCAACAAGAAAGCTTTCCACCTCTATCATCTCTATAATTATTTACTCAGGATTGTTCTTTACAGTTTCTTTTTGAGAAAAAATAAACCTATAAATTGATAAGACCTAGAATTGAGAAGGGCATGATATATACAATAACCAATATTTAGAATCATAACCCCAAAAGCTTCCAACTATTAAAAAATAAAGCAATGACAAGAGAAACATCAACAAGTATCAGAAGAATAAAGCTTGGCAATGATAAGAAGAACAATTTATACCTTCAATATTCATTAACCTGATGTGTAGTCATCATCACTCTCGTCGTCGAAAATACTATTTTTCTGAGAGTCTTCTTCACTGCTACAATAATCAACTAAGGTGTCATCTAACTCATCCTCATCGAAATTGTCTAAGTTCAATTCTTCATGAACTTCAGATGTTGTTGAGGTTATCAACTGCTCAACTTCTTCCACATCTATGTCCTCCTTTGCGCGTTGATTGTATTTTCGCCAATACCGACTTCAAATGCATCATCAATATAATTCTCCTGATATACTTCTTGTTCTACTTGCGCTTCATCAATATTCACATCCTCATCTTGCATCTCATCAACATCATATATATGTCTATCTTTGGACTAGTTGCACCACTCGCCAATCTCCTCCTAATTTGGGATCATTAATGTAGAAGACCTGTCTCGCTTGATCAAGCAAATATAAAAGGATCATCCTCATACCATTTCCCTGTTACTCTAATACTTGTTATATTTCCTTCCTTTCGTATCCATGCCCCCTTTTTCTTCCCTTGATCAAACCAATCACACTTGAATATAGTAACATGTCTATCCTTCACATAGTCAAGATAAAATATATCCGTCAAAATACCAAAGAAATCAATATTCTCATCACCATGATTCCCTTCTACAACAATCCCACTTGGTTTTGACTCTTAAGATGACCATCACGCTCTATAGTGAGAAATCTCACCCCATTCACAATGCATCCAAAGTGTACTTCCTTACCAAATTTATTAGGTGCACAAGCAAGAGAATAAATAGACTCATTTACATCTGATGGTTCAAAGATTATAAATTTGACTCATCGGAAAATAATATGTGAAATTGAATAAATAATTAGATGTAGGCAAAACATTATGTAATTGCAAAAAAAAATTGAAAGCTTCGCTATCTTACATGTTTTTTGAACCATGCATGAAATTTTCGTTTGTGATCTTTATCTATGTTGGTACAACCTTCCAACTGAAGTTGTTGCTTGTGCATCCTACAATAAAAAAATGTCATTGCAAGTTTTGATAATTTGATAAATACTTTTTAAAATGCTCAACAAGTTTACAAAATACATAATCAACTTACTCAAGCAATTGTTCTATTTCATCGCAATATTGGTAAACAAACCATTGCATGTCCTTGTACTCATCCTCTGATAATTGAACATAATCAGCTACCCCAAGATGACGACATTTTTGACTGAAGATCCATAGACTATCATCAGTTCCTATATCATTATTTCGCTCATCTCTGTTAAATCTAGCCTCAATTCCCCTCAAGTACATTGAGCAGAAGGTTAAGCACTCCCTTGCAATGTACTCCTCAGCAACCGACCCTTCGGGATGAGCTTTATTACGCACACTTTGCTTCAACACACATAATGATCTGCACAAAAGAAATAGAAGGTTATTATTATGTGAATAATGTGAAATAAAGTATACATAAAAAGAAAGATCGATCCAAATACAACCTCTCGATTGGATACATCCATCTAAATTGAACTGGTCCACCAAGTAATGCCTCTCTAAGTAAATGAGAAGATAAATGTACCATGACGTCAAAAAAGGCAGGAGGATAAATCTGTTCAAGTTTACACAAGATCAAGTTGATATCTTCTCCCATTTTTTGCAACTCAGACCTCTTCAATTTCCTACAACACAACCGTTGGAAGAAATGACCCAACTCTGCTAGAATGTCAACTACATTCTTGTCTAAGGATCCATGTATACCAACTGGTAGTATTCGTTGTAATAGTATATGGCAATCATGACTTTTAAGTCCTGATATCTTCTGATCACTTGTAGCAACACAACGAGAGATGTTAGAAGCATATTCATCCGGAAACTTAACGGACTTTAGAAACTCACAAAAGGCTTGTCTTCCTTTCTTGTCTAGAACATAAGTAGCATCCGACATAACATACTTCCCGTTACTTTTCTTAGACATATGCAACTCCTTGCGTATTTTCATGTCTTCTAAATCTAGTCTTGCTTTTATTGCATCTTTTGTTTTCCCCTCTATATTCATCAAGGTCCCTAATACAGACTCGCAAATGTTCTTTTCTATATGCATTACGTCTAAGTTATGCCTTAGCTTCAACTTGCTCCAATAAGGCAGATCAAAAAAAATACTACGTCTCGACCAATTCAACTCCTCAGCCGTCCTTTTTCTCTTCTTGTTACAATATTTTCCAGGTGCTTGAACTGGAAGTCTCTCCAACTGTAACAACACATCATCCCCACTCAATTCTCTAGGTGGTTCTCCGTCTTCTTTTTTACCGTTGAACTTTCTACTTCTCCTCCAAGGATGATCTTTTGGTAAATTTCGACGATGCCCCATGAAACACAACTTGTTTCGTAGTCTCTGAGAGCAAGTTTGATCATTGCAAACCGGACAAGCCATGTATCCTTTAGTAACCCATCCGGATAGGTCACCATATGCTGGGAAGTCGTTGATAGTCCACAAGACAGCAGCATGCATCTGAAAATTCTGTTTACAAGAGACATCAAAGGTCTCGAAACCTTCAACCCACAATTTAGTTAATTCTTTAACTAATGGCTGTAAGTAGACATCAATGTCTTTCCCTGGTGACTTTTTCCCTGGTATAAGCAAAGACAACATAAGGAATGCTTGTTTCATGCAATCCCAAGGAGGGAGATTCAACGGCGCTAGAATAACTGGCCACATGCTATAAGTGGTGCTCATGTTTCCAAATGGATTAAAGCCATCAGCAGCTAGGGCCAGTCTAACATTTCTTGGATCATTAGCAAACCAGGGAAACTCACTATCAAAATCTTTCCATGCTATAGAATCGGCTGGATGTCTCATATAATCATCATCGATGCATTTTTCTTTGTGCCAAACCATCTTCTTAGAGGTTTTTGAAGATATGAAAAGGCGTTGTAGTCTAGGTTTCATTGGAAAATACCTCAACACCTTTTGTGGTATCTTTTTCCCTATACCATTCTTGATTTTCCAACGAGAAGTTCCACACGTAGGGCAAGCCTCTAAATTCTTATTTTCACTCCAAAATAAGGCACAATCATACTTACACGCATGGATACATTCATAACCTAATCCCATATCACGTAAATACTGTTTAGCTTCATAGCAAGTACGTGGAAGTGTCTCACCATCAGGAAAAGCTGACTTCATCAGACCCAACATCATATCTATAGCTTTATTACTCAACTTGTTGTACACTTTTATATGGAGCAATTGGATGATAAATGATGTCTTTGAAATCTTCTTACAACTAGGATATAATTCGTCTTGAGTATCTTTCATGAGTGCCTCAAGATATGTAGGGAGACCACTAGTGTCGTTATCCTCAGTTGGTATATTATCATTATATGCGTTAGTGTATTGCTGACCGAGGTCGAAAAACATTTCGCTAACTCCATCATCTTCTTCATTGTGGTCTTCGCTCATCGGATCACTATCGTCTTGTACCCACGTCACTTAATCTAGGCTCACCATGATAAAAACCACGTAATGTACGTTGATCTATCCCATTCTCCAATACATGATGCATAACCTCTATTTGACCTTTAAATGTTAAGTTCAAACATTTTTGACAAGGGCATCAAACATCACACGTTGGACCCATATGAGTTTTAATAAATTGCATAAAACTCTTTACTCCATCTACATAACTTTTAGACCACTTGGTATCACGCATCCAACTCTTGTCCATTTTGCACTACACCAATTAAATGGAAAAAGGATCACATATATATTAAATCCTGCCAACATATCCAAACTAACACCCATATTGTCAAAGTTTCAACTTTTGATCTATTATTCACAAATCCTAAAATTTCAGAAATATATAAGTATATATATGACTCTTTCCAAGTTATGGACATCTTTGAAATAGATATAACAAGTAATGGACCGTAATTATAACAAATTCAATGTAGCTTTCTTATCGTAATTATAACAAGCATGAACTGGTATAACTCCAATTTGAAACTCATAAGGCTACTTAAATGAACAAAAGATGTGTGTATCAACATTTCGTTTAAATACTGGTGATTAAAATTGTGCTAAATTATAATAACCTGCTGGGCAATGCTCCGATTCCAAGCTAAGAGTTTAGATTCCCGACTTGATACAACTATAAATTACTAGATGCAGCCTCATTATTATTATTATTAATCGAATTGGCGACCATTAGTTGTGACATGAAGTCGGCCTCATCGGACAACATTTCATCCAATGAATAACTGTTGTACTTCCCTAATTCACACATTAATGCACCTCCCATGCCTAATTCCATTTCTACCTTATTATTATATATAAGATGTGATGTTAAACTACAAGTTTTAAGAGCATTCCTGAAAATGTATTATATCCAAAATCGGCTATCCAGAATCCCGAAACAACAATCAAACAGAAACTGAACTACACATTTACTCATTATTTAAGAACCAAATTGAAGACTTTAAATTCTAACGAAATAAAACATGCTCAGATAATAAATTGCAGTCAGAAAAACAAGAATACAAATTGGTCCAGAATTGATTTATTCCCTCTCATGTGCACTTATCCAAGTATACCCAACACGAAAATCGAAAGCCCAGATCAAGAAATAGCGTACCTATTACTGTTTGCTCAATTCTGAAAAAAATTTCACTTAATCAAGAACATCGACTGAATGCGCCAAATTTCGTCGCGATTTCTGGTAGGAGTGCCAAATTCGTCGCGATTTCTGGTAACAAAAGGTTTGATTCACGCCAAAATTGGGGAATTCTATTTGATTCCCGCAGTTTTCTGGTAGAATTAGGTTGGAAGAAAGTTGGGAGTACGATTTGGGGATATTGTAATTATATTATGTAACACATTAATGAAATAACTATAATTTTGTATTCAAAACATACGCAAATTAGGTGGTGGCATAGTTGGTCTCGACACCTGTGAGAAACCTCAGAGTCTAGGGTTCGAGCCTCTCTCATCCCAAATTTTTGATTAACTTGCCTTTAATTTCATTTTCCAGAATATGAGAATTTTTGCTTCTTTCTCGTCATTTTTTATTAACTTGCCTTTAATTTCATTTTCCAGAATTTGAGAAATTTTGCTTCTTTCTCATTGTTTTTAATCCTCTTCTCGCATATGGGATGGTGGCACAGTTGGTGTCATATCTTATGAGTAACCTCAAGGTCAAGGGTTCAAACCTCTCTCACCCCAAATTTTTGTTTAACTTGCCATTAATTTCATTTTCCAGATTTTTTTTAATAAATTATATATTCACAGTTTTATTTAATAAAATCTATATTTTATATGAAAAAATTATTAATCGTCACCAATCCAGAATTTTTTTTAATAAATTATATATTCACAGTTTTATTTAATAAAATCTATATTTTATATGAAAAAAATTATTAATCGTCACCATGTATAAATATTGGTGACGAAATACTATGTTATTAATTACTATGAACAATTAATGACAAAATATAAAACCGTCATGAAAATTTTATATTATATGACCAATATTGATCGTCACTAATTAAAATGAAAATCGTCACCGAATAATATTATGACAAAATAAGCGCGTCATTAAAATGGTTATTAATCGTCACTATAGATAAATATTGGTGACGAAAGAATATGTCACTAATTACTATGAACAGTTAATGATGAAACATAAATTTGTCATGAACATTTTATATTATATGACAAATAGTGATCGTCACTAATTAAAATTAAGATCGTCACTGAATAATATTGTGACGAAATAAGTGCGTCATTAAAAAATGATTTTTAATCGTCACTATATATCAATATTGGTGACGAAAGAATATGTCACTAATTACTATGAACAATTAGCTTAATTTAAACATAAAATCGTCATGAATTTTTTATATTATATGACGACTATGATCGTCACTAATTACAATGACGATCGTCACCAAATCAATTTGTGACGAATTAAGTGTGTCACCAATTCTTTTGAATAATTAATGATAAAACATATAGTTGTCATAAAATACTATTTTTCATGACGTTGAATATCGTCACTAAATATTATGAATATCGTCACCAACGTTTATTGCGACAAATTTCTTATTTTGGTCATTTAAATTTTTTTAATTCGTGAAAAAAAAATATCGATAGTGACAAAAATAAAATTTGTCTTAATTCTCACTTTTTAGTGACGAAAATTATATTTGTCACCTTTAGGTAACATATTGTGACGAATATTGTGTAATCACAAAAATTTTGTCACAAAATGTGTGATTTCCTGTAGTGGTGAGAAATCATCCCCATAACACCATCATCAATAGTGCTATACAAAGTATCTTTAGCAATGTAGTCCAGATTGACTAACTTTCTCTCATCAGGAGTAAGTTGATCATCGCTTTGGAAATTCATCTCTGGGATCATTCCTCTCCAAGATCAGTGATTCTGGGATTCACAACAGTAAATTTGAATGGTCCTTCAGAAACCACTCTCCACATTCTTTCATGTTTTGAATCCGAGATGAGTCTGCATTCTCAATCTCCATAGGTCGAGCTCTCAACAGAGAACATAGGAAGTTTCTTAGAAGGCATGATGGTCGAGCCTTGTAAGATATATCAAAAACAGATGTATTCAGTAGACCACCACAGTCTTTCAACAAAATAGACTATGGCTACCAAAGCAAGTGGTCAAAATGAACCACTGCTCTGATTCCACTTGTTGGTCCCGGTGCTAACGAGTCTCACATGTGTATGGGGGGGGAATACACATGTTTAGTGATTTTTAAAACTTTTATTTCACTGAGGTCGGATGGGTGGAGTTATCCCGATGATTTTTTGCCTCGAGAAGCACGGATTTTTCGAGTCAAAGTCTCATCGAGACAATGATCCGAAGTTGCTTTAAGAAGCTTCAGATTAGCCCAACTGAGCCTGAGTTTATCAGAGATCCTGAGGCGTTTGGATCAGATAATTATCTTACTGAACCCTCAGTAGAGTTAGTTCAGTTTGGTAACTATTTGTTCTAGCTACTCAAGTGTGCGGAATGGTTGGCCCTAAGTTTATACTCATTTTAGCTTTGCTGAAAAACTTCCATTCAATAAAACAGTGATTAAGGCTGTGATCAATTTGATGCAAGTTCGGTGGATTGGTTCCAACTGAATATCAGTGAACTATGCTTTCAGTGAAAAACATGAAACAGATAATAATGCAGTACAGAAAGCAAAACAACACAACAATTATAGTGGTTCAGAGACTCAAGCTCCTACATCCACTCTCTCTGATCTTCAGAGAAATTCCTTAACCACTTCCTAAAGCTTTCTAGCTAACTCACTGTAGCTTACTCACTTTTCTACCTTGAGTTTTCTGGCTGACTCACTGCAGCTTACTAACTCAAACACACACAAGTGTTCAGACTACTACAAGTAGCTTACTAACTTCTTCTCTAGAGTTTTCTGGCTAATTCACTATAGCTTACTGACTCTTTACAACTCTAACTCACCAACAAAACACACACAAACTACCTTAACAAAGGGTTTGGGTTTTGGGTTGGTTTCCAACTAGGGTGAGATATCCTTTACAATAAGAACTAATGTAAAGGCTAGGATATCTCTTCTAAGCTTTGGATATATCTAGCACTCTAGGCTTAGAATAGTGAGCTCTCTCCAATGTGAAACACTTGGGAAATTCCAGGGTTTTTCGAGTGCTTCAATTTGCAATAATACGAATGAGCTCTTGAGTTGCTTTGAAATTTCCCGTGACCTCTCAATGTAAAGGGTCACTGGTATTTACAACTTCACCAAGGTCACTCTTTGAAAACTATCCGTTGGAGAAGATAGTATCAAGGGTTTCCTCTTCTTGTGTTTGATGAACGGCTATATTTAGGGTTTGAACACTCCCTTGCATGTTTTAGGAAATATGCAGTCATGTAGCCAATCACCAATTTTTGTAGTCTGGAACTTAGTACTCTTCGACATGATTCAGTGGTCTGTCGGCTTTCGATTGTCGATAAGAAAGTACGATGTTGTCTTCCTCTGATTGGTTCTTGTCTTCAGTGAATGTAGACAAACAAAACGGCTCTTTTTGGTCAATCTCTATGAATGAGACAACCTTAAACAACACTTAGACTTAGTTCCTTTTGTCTGCATATGAATGTTTTGGGCAATATCTACTTTTCTGAATATTTGCGTTTTTCTCAGTTTTTGTAGTCTTCAGATAGATTATATTCAGTGCTTCTGAACATTCAAAGTTATCTTGAGTATTCAAGATCTCTTTGGGTCTTCAATATCTTACGGGTCTTGATATCTTACGAGTCTTGATTTCAAGAATAACATCTTTGAATCTTCAATGTCTTGATGACATACCGAGTCTTGATGTCTTGATGACATATCGAGTCTTGATGTCTTCAAGAACTTCATTGAGTCTTGGTGTCTTGATGACATCTTCGAGTCTTGATGTCTTGATTACTTCTTCGAGTCTTTAGTGTCTTGAAAGAACTTCATCGAGTCTTCAATGTCTTCAAAGAACTTCATCGAGTCTTCAATGTCTTCAAAATCTAACATGATCTATATCTGCTGACTATACATGGTGTAGATGACTTCCTGAATAATCTATACTGAAACCTGACTCAGTCTATCAAGATTATCTTGAACATGTCATACTCAGGGTTTTTGGGATCTAATCAAAACTTCTTTATTAAATTCATCTCCCAACATACCTAACAAAAGGGTTTGTGTTGGGAAATTTATAGTTTTGATGGAAGTTCCAAAACAGTTGTAATAGGACCAGTCGAACATGTTAGTCGACTGATGATTTTAATAGGAAACCAGCAGAACATGTTAGACAGCTGATGAATTAGACTAGGTCACATTTTGAGGGGGAACTCAAAATAAATAAGTTAGATCAGAAGCGAAGATCAGAAGCGAGGATCAAAATAAAAGAGTTGTAAACGCAGTAGGCCATAAGACCTATTCTATGGAAACATCAGTAGAGTCGATAGGTTGAAGCTAAGACAACCATATCAGAAGACTCAAGTTTACTGATCAGAAGTATACTGATCAGATCAAGGCGAGTCAGAAAAGTGATAAGCAAAACTACTTATCCAAGGCATAAGATGAAGATCAGACAAGAAGAATATCACTTGGTTGGCTTTACAGGGCGCCGAATAATTGTACTTGTTAGCCACTAAGGGGTCAACCCGTATGTACGCATCTGACGATGGAGGATATGGCATATCAGGGCAAATGGCTACAAAGGACATATATACATGGAGACGGCATGGCCTTCCTGAGCACTTTGCACACTACCTATTTTAATATTACATGCATATTCTGAGTCTGGATCAGATTTGTATCAAGTAACTGATCTGATCAGTTTGACACTTTGTCATCTGATCTAAAACAGATCACTCATAATCTGATTTGAGCAAACTGGTTTTTCACACGGGTTAACTTATCTTCCGCACCAACAGTTGAATAGATAGACACCGAACTAATCTTCTCACAAGCGATCAGTAAGTCAGATATCAGTTCGTACGGTTTCACTCGCACTCTGATCAGAATTACTTGCTACTTCACATCTGATCTCACAAAAAGTTTTTGAAGTCTATTCGCCCCTCCCCTCTAGACTTCAACCCTCACTAAACCCGTTCGGGACCTGCAAGTGGTATCAGAGCAGTGGTTCTACTGACCACTGGCTTTGAGTATCATCGGTTCTTGAGGAAGAATCATTGTGGTCACTTGAACAGTTCTTTGAAAAACCTGTTTTAAAATTCATCTGCTTTCAAAACTCATATTCAGCATGGATAATACCTCGGGTATGTATCATGATCTGCCGAAGTTCTCGATTGATGAGTATGCTGACTAGACCATACTCATGAGCAACCATCTGGGTGCGATAAGCAGCAGAATGATGGAAGTTCTTGAACAAGGACCCATCATTTTCTATCACAACAACCCAATGAAGGAGGTGATCCAGAATTTCCATCTGGAGCCAGAATCAGAAAGAGTCCTTCACTGATGGATGCCGAGGAAAGGAAATTGTCCAATCTGGATAAAGTAGCCTGACATATCATTATGAAGATGATGGATAAGATAACACGTGAAAAGATCAAGTACCTCAAAACTGCTAAGCAAATGTGGGATACTCTTGCTGAGATGTGCGAAGGAAATGATCTCATTAAGGATAACAGATTGCAAGCTGAACTGGTAAAATTTGAGAAACTCAAGATGCTGCCCAATGAAACCATAAATCAACTCGATGGACGAATCACCATGTCAGTCAACAAGCTTCGTGAACTGGGATGAGAAATGTCTGATAAAGATATCAACTACAAGATCTTGAGATCTCTAACCATGAAATGGGATATGAAAGTAACAGTTATAAAAGATTGTCAAGATATTGCGAAGATGAAGCCAAGCAACCTGTTTCTCAGTCTGAAGGCCAATGAATTTGACCTGATTGAAAGAGGCCAAGAAGAAGATGATGAGTCATCTGCTGAAGCCACACCTACCACTTCAAAAAGAAGCCAGATTCATGGCAACTTTGCGGCAGATTAAAGCCTACTGGTTTATTGGAAACATTGTGAGTCAGACTGAACAGATTGCTCTGCTGACCAGAATGCTTGAAAGATCAAATATTCAACTGGGAAAGTATCAAAGATTTTATAGAGACTATCAGAACAGCAGAGGAAGAGATAAGAGATCTACTGACAGATCACAAGAGATAAATCGTTCTGATGATAAAAGAGACAACAGATCAGAAAGAAGGAATTCTGATTACAGGCAAACTGGGAAGGCACCTGACAGATCCTACATAAAAAATGACTCACCTGGCAGAAGAAATTCCATGGAACCTGGAGCATGTTTCAACTGTCAGAAACCAGGTCACTACAGTGCAGACTGCCCTGACCTGACTCCAAAGGAAAGAGAAGATAAGCGAAATAGAAGAGAGCAGAGATACAGAGACAGAAAAGCCATGGTTGCTGATACATCTGGGATAGATGACTCTTATCTGCCATCAGATGATTCCGATTACTCATCTGTAGAAGACTTCTGCCTGATGACCACTGCTGATGATTTTGACAACTTCGACGATCTGATGTTCTCATCTGATGACGACATCTGCCTCATGACCAAGGATGCTGATCAATCTGAGGTAACTTCTAAACCTTCTGTGATTTTTGTTTCCACACCTGTTGTGTTGAGCACACCTGCTGGAGAGATTGACCTGCAGCTCTACAATGAGCAATTACTTGATGATCTCTCTAATGCAGTAGACACTTATACAATAGTGGAAGTTGAGAACGATAAGCTAAGGGCTGAGAACATTAGTCTTGCTAAGGAAAATGCCTTAAGAAAAGCAAATTTGAATCGAAATCGGTTGATCGCTTTCGAAGATAATCGCAGAATCGAGTTTCGAAAGTCAACTCTTCGATCGAGGTAACCGGTCAAGAACGACAAGCTATCAAAAAATAGCAAGTTGATGATCTCAGAATCTTTCAAGCTAAGTTTGATGAACTCTTCCGACTGCATGAGAGTCTAAAACAAAGTGAGGACAATTTGCGAAAGAAAGTAGAGATCTTTGGAAAAGCTTCCAAAAATGTTGATGAAATAACAAGCTACTTTCGGAAGCCAACTGATAAGAATGGTATTGGGTTTGATAACCCTTCTGGATCCTCATATGTCCAACCTGGTTCACAATCCAAAAGTGAATCGAGGAAGGTTTTTGGACAAGATACACGAAATGCCAAATTTGTATCAAAGAAGGGAAACAGACCTGCTGAACAGGTAAGGCGAGTGCCTGATCAGAAAGGGAACAGAATGGACCTCAACTGGTCAAACATCAGCCGAGAAATCAACAGAAGAACCCTGTTTTTCTGAAGAGACCTCAACCTGGTCAGCAGATTTGGAATCAGAAAGAACAATCTCGCAAGGGAGAGTTCAATCTGATACCTAATCAGGTCAAACTCCCTAACCAGCATGCTAAGGGTAAACTGCAGAAACCATTTGTGCAAAAGAGATATGAATCTTTTGATGGTAGCAGTCGTACCTATCCTTTCAACCAGAAAACCAGGACATCTGCACCTGAACTGCACTGAATTAAAAGAAGAGAAACAAATCAGAAAAATCTCAAGTCTTCTGATTCATCCAAGGTCAACACTCATAATCATACTAACCAGAAAGCACATGAAGAGATGTATGATTATGTAGATGCTTATGGGAGACAAATAAGGCCTTCTGATCTTGAAGATTACCATAGAAGTGCCCTGTTTGTTTGGATCCCGAAAGGTAACACTAACACCTCAGGACCCAATCCTACAGGGGTACCTAAAGCCTGATTTGATTGCAGGTTCGCGTGGGTTTGTTCAATAAGGGAGGTGTACAAGCAACTATCTGGTACATCGATAGTGGATGCTCAAGGCACATGACTGGAAACAAACATCTCCTCAGTTCATACACAAAACAAGAAGGCCCATGTGTACTCTTTGGTGACGATAACTTTGGTTTTACCAGAGGATTCAGAACCTTAGTGAATGATGATGTACAGGTTACTGGAGTCTCGTACGTCAATGGTTTGAAGCACAACCTGTTATCGGTTTCACAATTTCGTGACAATGGATTCAGCGTTGAGTTCTCGACTAATCAATGCACTATCAAGAATCGAGCTACTCAAATATTTTTTTAACTGGTTCTAGGAAAGGAACGATCTACACTACAGATTGGAACAGTTGTCCAAGAAATGCATGCCTGATTGTTAAGAGCTCAAAAAGCAGCAGTTGGCTCTGGCACAAGAGAATGAGTCATCTGAACTTTAAGACTCTTAACAAAATAGAAAGGATGTCTCTGGTTGAGGGTCTCCCAAATGAGGTATTCTCTAAGGATCAGACGTGTGTCTCATGTTAGAAGGGAAAACAGGTTAAAGCCTCATTCAAGGGGATCCCAGGACCAGCATCCTGTAGAGTATTGCAACTGCTCCACATGGATTTGTTGGACAAGTTACACTACTTAGTCTCAGCGGACGCAAATACACTCTGGTAATCGTGGATGATTATTCCAAGTTTACCTAGGTTGTATTCTTGTACAAGAAGAATGAGACTACAACAAAGATACATGAGCTGCTCAAGAGATTGTAGAATGAGAAGGGTGTCAGTATTGTAAAAATCAGATCAGATAAAGGTACAGAATTTCTGAACTCCTTTATTACTGACTTTTGCACTAAGTTTGGTATAAAACATGAAACATCAGCCGCCAGAACACCACAACAGAATGGCGTAGCAGAACGGAGAAACAGAACACTCAAAGAAGCTGCTCGCACTATGTTAGCTGAACATGCAACTCCAAACCGTTTCTGGGCAGAAGCTATCAAAACAGCATGTCACACTCAGAACATATGTTCTCTGACTAAGATTCACTTCAAAACACCCTATGAACTGTGGAAGGGCAGAAAACCTCGTGTCTCTTACTTCCATGTTTTTGGGTGTAAGTGTTTCATTCACAACAATGGGAAGAATCAGTTGAAAACCTTTGAACCCAAGTCAGATGAGGGTATATTCTTAGGATATTCCTCAACTAGCAAAGCTTTCAGGGTGTTCAACAGGCGAACTCTAGTTGTGGAAGAAACACCTCATGTGGTCTTTGATGATACATCTTCTGAAGAAGAGAAATCTTCCCCAGAACAAGCAGTACCAGATCAAACCGTATCTGATGCTCAGAAAATGGATCAGTTAAGTGTCAAAGAAAAGGGATCAGATCACGTAACAGTGTATACCCCTAAGCTTGATCTTAATGATTCACCAGGTCAAATGGACCCTCAGGTACGTACAACTGTCAATGAAGAAGTAGATACAGCTGAGACAGTAACAACTGAACCATCTGGTTCAGAGGGGAACACCTGATGTTCCTGTAGACAGACATCAGCATATGATGATTCCAACATCAGTTGAGACTTGTCCATGCCAAGTGGATCCTATTACTGTACCTCTCCCAATCTCTAGTGATGAATCACTATCAGAAAAGGATGATGATCTCCAATCAGATGAAAATCAGAAAAGAAGGACCTGGATAACCAGTCATCGAACTGATCTGATCATCGGAGACCCATCTGATAGAGTTAAAACTAGACACCAGATTGGTGAAAGTGCCATGTATTATTGCTATCTGTCTTTGAAGGAACCTACCAAAATAGATGAAGCTATGCAAGATGCCAACTGGATTCTGGCTATGCAAGAAGAATTAGAGCAGTTCGAGAGAAATCAGGTTTGGGAACTGGTAGACAGACCAACTCATCAAGATGTAATAGGCACCAAGTGGGTATTCAAGAATAAGAAGGATGAGAATAATGTCATTACCAGAAATAAGGCAAGACTTGTTGCGAAGGGTTATTCACAATCAGAAGGAATTGATTATGATGAAACCTTTGCACCAGTCACTTGCCTGGAAGCCATTCGGCTGTTTCTGGCATATGCTGCCCACAGAGGGTTCATTGTGTATCAGATGGATGTAAAGAGTGCATTCTTAAATGGGGTACTAGCGGAGGAAGTTTATGTTGAACAACCTCATGGCTTTGAAAAAGGCAACCATGTGTACTGTTTAAGAAAAACTTTTTACGAACTGAAACAGGCTCCTAGAGCTTGGTATGATACACTATCTCAGTTCTTGGTAGACAGCGGATTCACTAAAGGGGTCATAGATAGAACACTGTTCAGAATAGAAGATGGTGAAGATATTATGTTGGTTCAGATTTATGTGGACGATATCATCTTCGGATCTCCCAACAAGAGTTTATGTGAAAGATTCAGCAAACTTATGCAAGGGAAGTTCGAGATGTCTATGATGGGTTAGATGAATTACTTTCTGGGCCTTCAAGTTAAACAAAGTACAGAAGGTATATTCATCTATCAGGCCAAGTACACTAGGAATTTATTGATTAAGTTTGGAATTCAGAACAGTAAGGAAGCCAAAATTCCTATGATGACTGGATTCAAGATGGATCCAGACGAGAATGGTCAGAAAACTAATCAGAAAGAATATAGGGATCTCATTGGATCTTTACTATACCTTACTGCCAGCAGACCAAATATAACATTTGCAGTAGGTGTATGTGCCAGATTTCAGGCAAATCCGATGCAAAGCCACCTGGAAGCAGCTAAGCGGATTCTGAAGTATCTGAAGGGAACAGTAAACCTTGGTTTATTCTACCCATCAGATGATAATATAGAGTTTAGTGGGTATTGTGATTCTGATTATGGAGGTTGTAGAATTGACAGAAAATCAACCTCAGGTACATGTCAGTTCTTAGGAAGCAAATTGATCTCTTAGTTTTCAAAGAAGCAGATATCTGTTGCCACATCTACTACTGAAGCAGAATATATGGCCGCAAGAAGCTGTTGTTCCCAACTGCTCTGGCTTAGTCAACAGCTGAGGGATTATAACATTATAGCTACGAACGTGCCCATATTCTGTGACAGTAATAGTGCTATTCCAATTACTCATAATCCAGTTCTACATACAAGATGCAAGCATGTGGATGTCAGACATCATTTCATAAGAGATCATGTGGAAAAGAAGAATATCAGAATGGAAAAGATTCATACTGATAAGTAGAGAGCTGATATTTTAACCAAGCCACTAGCTGAAGTCAGATTCAGAGAATTATGTAATGAGCTAGGACTTCTGGATCTAGGAGAAAGTGCACCAGAAATTTTTGGTGGACTAGTCTCCAAGACCAGTTGGTTAAGAAACTGATCAGAAAAGGAGAATCAGTTGAGAAAAGAATCTCAACTGATCAGGAAGGATCAGTCAAAGGGCTGATCAGTAAAGGGATAACAGTTGAAGGAGGAATTTCAACTAATCTGATAAGATCAGAATAAATCTGATCAGATAAGTGGGACATTGTTGGGAAATACAAAGGGATAGGCAGAAATTAAGATCAACTGAAATTAGTCAGACATAAACAGACTTCATGGAGTATTGACTGATTACAACACCAGCCAATCAGATACGCATTTCTGCTCCTTTTATCTTTCTGCTTACTCATATGTAATCATCTGATAATATTTGCTTTTACTGTGCACATATCATTTATGACACACACCCTGCAAAGCATTTAATGCGGATGTGGGGAATATGTATTAATTTCTATTAATTATGCGTTTTTAAATCCAAAAGCTGCGACCTATTTTTTCTCTGACCGCACGATCTCAATTTCTTTAAAACTGCTTAATCTAAACCATCGATCTAGATTAAACGTCGCTTGGGTTTCCGATTCGAAAAAACATTGAGTTTTCCCCCCTTCTCCTTCTAAAACCCTTATTTCATCATTTTCATACTTCACAAACTCATCAAATTCTCTACAAATCTTACTTCTCGCAAAACTCAAATCATTTTCTGCATCTCACCGTTTATTAGCATTTTCCATTCATACTTGCGTGTGTAATCTGGTAAATGCTCTAGGGTTTATGATTGTGCTTCCAATTTAAATTTGTGATTATGTACACAAGTTTCTCGAATCTGACCACTTCAAATTTTTGCAGAAATGGCACCAAAAGTAAGACAAGTTGCAGAAACTGCTCACTCCTCTTCACACGCTTCTCTAGAACCTGAAGATCCAATCTTTAGGAACTTAGCCAACGAAGTAATCGAAGAAAGATGTGTCGACTTCAGAACAACCACAGATCTAGAGTCTCTTGAAGTTTTGAAACTGCTAAAAGACTGTGGGTTGAAGACATATTGTTCTGCAAGTGCAGATTCAATTTTGTTGGATGGTGCTCTTGAATTTCTTTACAACTTGAGAGACCATGAAGGGGTGTTGTATTCAGAAGTACAGGGAGAGCATTTGGACATTACAGATGATGACCTTTACAGAATTTTTTGGCTTCCAGCTCCGGCAGATGGGATTATGCCTGATGAATATCTCGCCACAGAAGATAGTACAATTATCAAACACCTTCTCCACCCTGCTGATGCTCATCATTCCAAGGGTTTTAAGAAACCGATGCTGAAGCGAAAATATCGCCAGTTGTTTGATATTGTTCAGAAGGTAATCGTTGGAATTACTTACAGTCTGGATGTTGTTGTCGTCATTAACAATGCCAAGGTTAACTGGCTGGAGTTTCTTAAAAGGAGGTTATTGGAGGAATCAGCCAAGTTTGTGGTAGAAGGAGGGAAAGTCATCCTTTCTGCCAAGATCACTATGATGCACAAGGTCCCTCTGATTCTGATTGACCTAATGCGAGACAGAGATTGGAGCGAGGACGAAATGATTCCCTACAAACTTACGTATAAGAAGATGTTGCTGGTCAATAGGCTGATACCTGGCCCTGCTGATGATGTTGCAGAAGCGACTGTTAAACCAGCAACCGAGGTTCGCAGGACAGGCAAAGGTGGTCAGAAGAGAAAGGCTACTACCAAAAAACTGGAAAAAGGGATTGTCCTAAAAGAACCAGTCTTCAAGAAAGTTAAATCAGCACCAGTTACTGAAGTTGGTGTTAAAGGAAAGCAGAAAAGCCAGACAATACTGGTGGATGAGTCTTCTGACTCTGATGTTGTTCGCATTCCGATCAACAGACTGCCTAAGGGTCCTGGACAAGCTTCCAGAATGTCATCACGCATATCACCCTCCAAAGGCCCTGCTCAAAAGGAGTCGTCGCCTACAACGTTCCAGGTTCACTCTGAAAAACCTACTTCTCCTGATTATGCCCATCTGGGGGCCTCTTCACCTGATCCAGAGGCTCCAGAATATGCTGAACCAGTAACAGACGTGCCAGATTCTATAGTGTCATCTCCTCCTCTCCATCATCTTCTCCACAAGCAGAGTTTCTGTCCTTTACAGAGAAGATCATCAGACGGCGCTTGGAGAAGATGATCGAGGAAAGATACCCAGAGCTTGCCATCAAGCCAGATACAAAAGCCACTGTTCTGGATGTGCTTACTTGGGGGATATCAGGCTGAAAAAGTTTGAAGATTTCGGAACCGTGCTTGAACAGAAAGGTGGGATTCGTCCTTTTCAGGACTATGAGCATCAGATGCGCAAAATTGCTGGAGTTGAGACTGCTCCTGATCTACTGTCAGATGATGCGGTAGAAGGTTTGATTACAAGACAGTTGGGTTTGCCAGATACCCCAATCCACAGAGAAATGACTCACAAGATGGTCAAATACAGTCGAGCAATGCGGCAAATGAATGAATCTAATGAGGGAGAATTGTTTGGCGATAGTGGTCCGATTAGTATTGAGGAAATCTTCGAGGAAATGGTTGATACTGAGAAGACAACAAAAGAGATAAGGATCATAGAGGAACCTGGAGAAGTTGTCGATGAAGCTGGTGTTGGAGATGCGGCATAGTCCCCATCAGCTGAGGCACAACCAGCCGAGCCCGTGATAGACCTGACTGCTGGAGGGAGTCAAGTTGAAGATATGGAGGTCGAACGCCCCTCGACATCAGTAGGACAGGTAGTGCAGATTCTCCAAACTTCTCCATCCTTCGAAGAGAATCTCATGAAGTACATCAAGAACTAGTTCAGAGCGAACATGGCACATATGTTCAGAGATGATGTCAGCTTCTTCGTTCCCCGACAGTTAGAGAAAGCCATCAGAACTGAAATAGAATACGTATCTTCTCACTGCATGAGAATGACTGAAGAGTTGAGAGATACAACTGCTGATAAGATGGTGGAAGTAAACGAGCGCCTGGCTAAGATTGAGGAGAACAGGAATTAGCAATTCACCTTAATGATGAATGAGAAGATGGCTCAGCTGACCGAACTGCAAAGTGATCTTACAAATGCAACTAAGAGGGCCAACTCTTCTGCTGATAAGCATGAGAATCTGTTCGACAAAGTTAACACTGTGGTAGATAAAGCTCAAAGTTCTATGCTGGAAATTGTTGAGGAAGTTAAACATGATGCTGGGATTGAGTCTCCTGCCCTGAAAGAATTACAGTTATCTCTTACTCAGGAAATTGGTAACCTCAGTTTTGAACTTAAGACGCTTTTTGAGGGAACCAAAAAAGGGGAAGAAGAGAAAGATGCTGAAGTACAAGGCAGGCTCAACCAGGTTGAGAATTTTGTGGCTGGCATCCAGATTAAGCTGGATAAGAAGAGATTACAGAAGGATGCTAAAGCAACTATAGAATTGGAGGAAGCAGAAGGCATCTCTTCTTCCACTGAATCTGATGAGAAAGCAAGAACATCAAAGAAGGGAAAGAAAGTTGCTGTTGATGATAAGAAGAAAAAGTTATCGGATCTTGCTGAAAGAAGAAAAGTTGAGGAACAGAGGAAAGCTGAACTGGATAGGAAGAAAAGGCTGGAGGAAGCATCAAGCCTTGATAAGTCATACAGACAGAAGAAGAAGAAAGGGCTCGTAGCTGAAGCTGGAGAAGGATCGCACTTCATAGAGCTAATTCTCGATGGAGATGTGGATGTGATTGTCAAGCCAGATAGGAATATGGTAACAGAATGGAAGAAAATCAAAGGTGAATGGTATATCTCGGCTTACATCAATCAGGTTATTCTGACCAATGTTGAAATAAACGAAATCTTCAGAGATTGTTTGAGTAACAAACATCAAGTATTCTATGAGAACATCATGAGAGAGGCCAAGAAACTGAGTTGCATACCAATTGTCCCTGAGGTCGAAATCATGGAATACAAGAAGACTCCGGATGGAAAGTTGGGCAAGATTTCCTTTAATGCAACTCTGAACATGTGCTTGGCACAAGATGATATCTTTGAAGAAAGCAAAGTTGCAGAAATCAAGGCAAGGCTCTTCGAGATGTGTGCCATTCTAATGGAAGAGAGATACTGAAGTAATCAGAAGACTCAACTCTGTAAGATCATAATAGGATATGTCTATCTTGTACTTGTAATGCTAATATTCTTTAATGAAAATTCCTATTTTTCTTATCTTAAGACAAACTCTCTTTGTCTTCTGATTTACTGTCTCTCTTACTTTTGCTTTAATATTGTTCAGCATACTTTCTGGTAAATGTTTTGGTTCCATCAAAAAGGGGAAAATTGTTGGGAAATTTATAGTTTTGATGGAAGTTCCAAAACAGTTGTAATAGGACCAGTCGAACCTGTTAGTCGACTGATGATTTTAATAGTAAACCAGTTGAACATGTTAGACAGTTGATGAATTAGACTAGGTCACATTTTGAGGGGGAACTCAAAATACATAAGTTAGATCAGAAGCGAAGATCAGAAGCGAGGATCAGAATAAAAGAGTTATAAACGCAGCAGGCCAGAAGACCTATTCTATGGAAACATCAGCAGAGTCGATAGGTTGAAGCTAAGACAACCATATCAGAAGACTCAAGTTTACTGATCAGAAGTATACTGATCAGATCAAGGCGATTCAGAAAAGTGATAAGCAAAACTACTTATCCAAGGCATAAGATGAAGATCAGACCAGAAGAATATCACTTGGTTAGCTTTACAGGGCACCGAATAATTGTACTTGTTAGCCACTAAGGTGTCGACACGTATGTACGGATCTGACGATGGAGGATATGGTGTATCAGGGCAAACGGCTACAAAGGACATATATACATGGAGACGGCATGGCCTTCCTGAGCATGTCAAATCACGCCTACAAGCTACCTAAAATAACCTGAAATTCAAATTGCTCTCCAACGGCTCTTTAACTTCAAGGTCTATAAATATGGGATTAACCTTCATAGAAAGGTTATGGAAATTATCATCAAGCTCAAGCACAAGCAAATTTCTGCACGAAGAACATTCAATTGAAGCTTATTTTCTAAGTGTTCATCCCATAGTTCTTAGCTTAGAATTCTTATCCTCCTGCCTTAGGCAACTCATATACTAGGATAGAATTCCAGTTGGAACACAACAAATCTTATACCCAAACCCACAAAGTCAGGTTAAGTTTATTTAGCAAGATTTCAGACTAGGGTTTCTAGTTTCTGATTTCTGGGATCGGTTGAGTGAGAACTCTTGAAACATCTGATTGTACTGTGTTGGAATAACACATTAAACTAAGTCCAACTTGGTTAAGTTGGTGCCCCTGCTGATAGGGAAGAGTGGACGTAGGACAGGTTGTTCGAACCACTATAAAAATTTGTTGTGCATTATTTGACTTACCTGCTTTACACTTTGCACACTACCTGTTTTAATATTACATGCATGTTCTGAGTCTGGATCAGATTTGCATCAAGCAACTGATCTGATCAGTTTGACACTTTGTCATCTGATCTAAAACAGATCACTCAGATTCTGATTTGAGCAAACTAGTTTTTCACATGGGTTAACTTATCTTCCCCACCAACACTTGAATTGATAGACGCCGAACTGATCTTCTCACAAGCGATCAGTAAGTCGGATATCAATTCGTAGTGTTTCACTTGCACTCTGATCAGAATTACTTGCTACTTCACATCTGATCTCACAAAAAGTTTTTGAAGTCTATTCACCCCTCCCCTCTAGACTTCAACCCTCACTAAACCCGTTCGGGACCTACAGTTTGGGTTTTGGTTGGTTTCTAACTAAGGTGAGATATCCTTTTACAATAAGAACGAATGCAAAAGGCTAGGATATCTCTTACTAAGCTTTGGATACTTAACATATTCTAGGCTTAGTAAATGAGCTCTCTTCAAAGATGAAACACTTGGGAAATTCTTAGGGTTTCGAGTGCTTCACAGTAATACTTGAATACGAATGAGCTCTGGAGTTGCTTGATTTCCCGTAACCTTGCAAAGTTGAAGGCAACTGGTTTTTATAGGCAACTCACTAAGGTCACTCTTGAAAAACTATCCATTGGAAGAGATAGCATCAAGGGTTTCCTCTTCTGGTTAGTGATAAACGGCTCTTTTAGAGTTTGAACAAGCCCTTGCATGATTTGGGTAATATATAACCCATGCTGCTAATCACTTTGAATCTGCAGACTGGAACCCAGCAACTCTGACTCTCTCAGGGATAGGTCGCTTTCAGTGTCAGTAAAATACAGTGTTGTCGCTCTCTGATTGGTTTAGATCTTTAGTGAATAGAGACAAACAAAACGGCTCTTTAGGTCAACTCTTCTGAATGAGACAACCTTAAAGACACTTTAGTTCCAATTCCTTTTGTCTACAATCAACTATTTGGACAACATTTATTTTTTCAATAAATGTTCAGGACTCAAATTGGTCCAGATGTCCTCAGTGAGATAGTCTTCAGGTCTTCAGAGCCTTCAAATCATCCGAGTCTTCAGATCTTCAGGTCATCTGAGTCTTCAGATCTTCTGAGTCTTCTGAGTCTTCAGGTTATCTGAGTCTTCGGATCTTCAGGTCATCTGAGTCTTCAGATCTTCAGGTCTTCAGGAATACACTGAGTTCTGCCTTACTGTATTCTTCCTATACTAATCCTAAGTAATATCTGCTGACTATACATGGTGCAGATATTTCCTGAAAACATCCTAAACTGAAACCTATATACTGACTATAAAGATTACTCTGAGCATGTCATACTCAGGGGTTTTGGGATCTAATTAAAATCTCTTTTATTAAATTCATCTCCCAACAAGTATCTTTAGCAATATAGTCTAAGTTAACTAACTTTCTCTCCTCAGGAGTAAGTTAGTCATCAGACTTAGGAAATTCATCTCTGGGATCATCTTTCTCAGCATCAGTAGTTCTGGGATTTGCAACAGTGAGATCATCTTTCTCAGCATTAGTAGTTCTAGGATTCACAACTCTTCACATTCTTTCATGTTTTAATCAACTAATACTACGCAATAAAACAATTAATCAACTAATACTACACAATAAAATCAACTAATACTACGCAATAAAACAAGTAATACTAAACAATTAATCAACTAATACTACACAATTAATCAACTAAAATTAATCAACTAATACTACACAATTAATCAACTAATACTACACAATTAATTAACTAATACTAACAATTAATCAACTAATACTACACAATAAAACTAAATAATACTACACAATAAAATCAACTAATACTAAACCAACTAGGTAATACTAAATAATAAACCAACTAATACTAGTAAACAATAAAATAATTAAATATACTAAACAAATAAAAACACTAATACTTAAGAATAAAACAAGTAATACTAAACAACAAAACAAGTAATACTAAACAACAAAACAAGTAATACTCATAACAATTATAAAAAACGAAAAAAACTTACCTTAGGATGCGACGGAGTGCAACAGCGGCGCCTCTTCTCGTTTCCTTTCTGGGGGAAAAAACTCGGCCGAAATGAAAAATGAAGGGGTGGGTTCGTTTTTATAGTGGGGGGCGAGAGAATCAAAGAGGGAATATGCCCTCGTTAAACGAGGACATCTTTTACCGGGCAGAGTGCGTTGACCCGCGACAAGGGCGACCACTTTTTGAAATTGGCGAGGGTTTTAAACCATCGCTAAAAGCGCGTCTCTTTCGGCGATGGTTATAAACCCTCGCTAAAAGCACGTTGACATTTGGCGAGGGTAAAAACTCTCGTCAATTTTTAACGCTCGTTACAACCCTCATGAATCAAATCCCTCTTTAAAACCCTCGTGAATTAAAGAGGGTTTTCATTCCCTCTTTAATTACCCTCGTTAAATCAACTATATTTTGTAGTATCGATTAAAATTGCGGGTTTTCGAGCTCGTAGCTAACGTGATACTGACTGTTAAAAGAAAAGTTCATTTTTCTAAAAGATTAGAAAGAACAAGAAAATTCCTATCATAAGTGCGGAAAAAATGATTTTTTGCGTCCATGTCAACTACGAGCTTGGAAAACTCCAATTTTAATCGGCACGTGACTTGCACGTGATAGAAAGACAGAGTTTTATATTTTTCGGCTAAAATGGAATTAAAATTGGACAATTGAGATAGTTATGAAACTAAAATTGTATAATTAAATATTTTGGGACAAAAATTGGATTACAGGAAAGTTATGGGACCAAAAATTAAAAAAAAAAATTGTTTGTGTATGAAGCACATAAAGAGCTTTATGTTGAAGATTTACAGGGGGATCGAGACAGGCTGTTAATTTTGCGCAGCTTAATTTAATAATCAATTAACTGTTCAAGCTCTATATATCCTTTTTTTTTTCATTTTGTTTCATTTTTTAGCATGTTATGCCTGTGCAAAAAAACTTCGATGGTATATAATTTGCATTTACTAAGATATTATTTGTTAATTAGACTAGGGAATTAATTAGGAGAATATCGAAGAAGTAGGACGCTATAATTCACTCCACAAGTATACATATATCAAGAGTAGGTCTTCGGGAAAACTTATTCGTAGTAGGAAATTTATATTAGTACACTTACAAACTAATACCACTACACTTATCAACTGATATTAATACACTTATAAGTTGAGATTAAAGTATTAAATAATATATGTACTAGTTTATAAGTGTAGTGATATCAGTTTATAAGTGTAATGATATGAGTTTCATACTATGAACAAGTTTCACAAAAGAGTGTGTGATATGGATTTCTTGAAACTTCCATGAAGTAATATTGTTGTTTTCTATAAAGGGGTGTTTGGTTCAAAAAATTTCAATAGGAATTTTAATGAATAATTGTGGTGGTTAATTAGAATAGAAGATGATTCACCTTATCATAATTCATACATCATGCCAGAAAGTGAACATTCAAAATAAGTTTTTAATTATTACCCCATTTTATTAAATACCTCCCCGCCCAATTCAATTTCTCTGTGCCACTTTTTCGTGTTCCAAAATTATTTCACCTCCTAAATCTTTAACACATGAACCCAGGATTATGGTGGTGCGTTGGATATTTTTATCCATTCCACATGTCATTAATCTAGACTATGAAATACATAGTGGAACATCATTTTTTAAACAAATGATATCGTGGCCTCCCCGCCTATAATCATTCCTCCAATAATTTCACTGTTCTTCAACCAATAATAATTTTTTATCCCTAATTATTCAAAAATGAAAACAATTAATTACTAATATTGTAACTATCCTTTTACCCCGAAGTATTCACTTGCAAGCCAGAGTATATTATTTAGGGCAATTTTTGGAGTTTGTGTATGTTGTTTCATCCCACATTAGAAGAAGAAACTAATTTTGATGGGTTTAATAAAAAGTCTTCATGCACTTGGAGATATATAGATCAAGCTTTGCCTCGTCTTTTTGTGTTGGCAATCCTTTTCACTCTGAAAATCTATCTCAGACATTATTCTTTGTGCCTATTTTTGATATATAATGATAATTGGCGGTATGTATAAATCAACAATATATGAATAGTGACATTGAAAGATGGCTTCAGGCTTTTAATGTTACTTTTTGGTGTTATGTTCATTATGAAATGAGCATCTTTTCTTAACTGCAGCTACAATTTATGCTTCGCATGATAGCGTAACTTGCATAGTTTATTACACGAGATCTTCTCACTTATAACACTTTAATTTTGTTGAGTTAAATTCATTTTTGGTCCCACAGGACACGGTACCTCACGATTTTGGTCGCAATTACACTCACCACTTTGATCCCAAAATCATTTTTCCATGCAGTTTTGGTCTCACGGTTATGTTTTCCGTTAAAGTTTGGTCCCACAAGATAATGTTTGAGACCAAAAGTACAGTTGAACTTAACGGATTCCGTAACAAAAGAACCAAAACTACATGAAAAAACACTTACGGGACCAAAATCGTGAAATCCCGTGTCCTGTGCGATCAAAATGAATTTAACTCTCATTTTGTTCCAATCATTATGATCCTTTTAGCTTTGGATGCTTGAAAAACCCACCTATGATGGATGCTGAACTCCACACTGATTTGAAACAATTATGCATATACTCCAACTCTAGTTTTGTTTTTAATTTATGTGCAACGGTGCAAGATTGCCCTATTTTTCTCAATCCTTTATGCTTCAAGGAGAGATTTGCTTCCGCCTTTTTTGAAAGGAAACACATTTTTTAGCTTTCCAGCCCACCTTGCAACATGATGTGAGACGCTTCATCAGGCTTATTAGCCGTTAGTCCTCCTTGATGACCCGAAAGAACCTGCATCAATCAATAAACTTGCACTCTTTTATTGTTCTTGATTCATTGAACTATAATTTAAGTGAATGCTTTTAATTTAATTAAATTTGATGTTAACATAAAGAGAATATGATACAAACATTTGTGTAGTACCATATCTTAAAACGGTGCAGGGAGACTATTATCATAACCTAATGATAAAGATTTGTATATGATGATATCATATATGAGACCGGTCTTATTTATCATAGAAAATTGGCAAAAATGTCCTTTATTGATATTTCAAACAATTTTTTGCCATACCCTTGATAAAAAACTTTATTTTGTCCCTTTTTAACATATTTACCCGTAATTACAAAATTAATGTCTATCCCTCTCGCTAGGTCGCGCGATCCATGTGCTACTTATGCGCGACCTACGTGCGACCCTCCATGTGAGATCCATGCTCGACTCTTTTTAATAAAGCTAAATATGTCATAAAAGGGAAAAAGATAAAAAAAAAATTCAAGGGTATGACAAAAAAGAGTTTGAACTATGAATATATGACAAGAAAGAGTTTGTTCATATTTATTATGTTAAATATTGTTTAGCTCAAATATATCATTCAATTGTTTTGGCGAGAACAATATCTCTAACAATATCAATAGTTAAACCGCTCTCTGTTAACTGAGTGACAGATATTTTCGAAATTAAAGTACCATCTTTTTCCACTACAAGATTGGTATAAAACTCCATTACCACTTGTGCCCATTATTAGTGTTAGTGTCCTAGAGACAATCTATTGCAAGGACATAATACTCGATGATATTCAGTTTGATTTAATATTATAGTTCACTTAATATTAATGTATGACAATACACTTGTTTGAATATTATGTTTGATTATTTGCATTTATTCATACAAGTGTTCCCATGATTCATTGTTGTCATTGAGGTTGTGAGAACTCAGATGACTTAAGCATGATTCTCAAATAGTCCAGATCAAAGATCATAAAGAATGGGATATTGATAATGCAATCGAGATTGGTGTGCGATCTGCATCATACTCTTAGAGAGTATAATAAGATCTCACTTACTACGAGATACTAGGTATCTCATGATGGATGCACAAATACCTTAGAGGGTATTGGTGTATTTCCACTATATGTGTCTACGGGTGTCTCGGTTAGTGGGAGTGATGCGATACTCCTTTGACTTGAGGTCAATATGCATGACGTGTGTGGGATGATGAATTTTGACCATGACCGACGCTTGCACCCTTCCATGGATAGATATGGCTTGGATTGGGTTCATCACGAAATGCATGTGCGTGGTAGTTGAGCCAAGAATATGATTCATTCCTCAATGTGGATTTAGAGAGAATACTCATCTTTTCATCATAATTGGATCAAAGTCATCGGCCGATGCACGTCAACTTAGACTTTGTGGCTAAGTGTGACATACATGATCAATTAGTGATTAGAGATAAAATGATTAAGTTATTTGAATAGACACTTCATCATGTTCAAGACTTAACCTAGTATTCGCGAATGAAAGGAGGAAATCGTAATAGCCCATGTTTCAGTTACAGGTAGTTGCACGTTTCTCGCAACGTACGTCATATATTGAGAATGTCTGATTTATTGTCTAGGGTTCAATTAAGACCGTTAGTTTGACTAATCGCTCGATATATGAGGGTCTATGGGTCACACAACAAGTAGTTCCCTTTTACGGATTATAGTTGGTTGATTAAATGTTAAATTGAATTTAATATTTAATTTATGGAGAATTAATTAATAATAGATTAATTTGGAATTAACTATTATTAATGTTTAATTAAATTGAATTTAATTAAATAGGATTCCCAATAATAATATATGGAATATTATTATAGGATTTAATATATATGGAATCAAATCTGTAGAGATTTGATATACATGAGAATTAAATACATAGAGATTTTATATGTGGGAAATAAATCTTAGAGATTTATTTAAATAAAGATTAGGGATTTTATTTCCCAATCAGGTTAGCTTAACATTTAAGCTGAGTCTTCCCTATATATATGAGCTCTTGGAAATTCACAAACAACGTTAATTCATATTTCTCCATAAAATCTAGAATATGAATTTTCCTAGCAAATTCCGTCTCAGATTCAACGCTGGCAAATCTGTAAATCTGTGCAATTCTGTGAACGGGGATTACGTGGATACCATAGTAGAGAAATATGCCTACGATTTACTGTAAAATTTCTCTTTATATTTATACGTATTCAATTATGCAATTACGTGTTCGTTGTTGGTAAACTGTTTATTTCCGCTGCGCATATATTACTTGTTTACGTGCCTCTAAATTTCAACAGTGGTATCAGAGCTCAGCCTCTTGACTTAATTGTGTAATTGAAAAAAGGAGCTAGGCTCAATACTGATTGCATTTATTTTTCTAGTGAAATTTTTGCTCGATATCAATTTCTTTGCCTCGATTTGTTAAAACGTGATTGATAACAAATTTGGGGTCAGTTTTCTTTTATTCTTTTGGCCGCTACTTTTCACTAGGTCAACAGTTAGAATTGTTTTTGCTGCCTTGTTTTTGTTTTGAAATAAAACAATCAAATTTTTTTATTTGTTAAAGTTGGATGAACCGGTCGCCTTCTTCGCACCTGCACAGGAAGGGGACGCCGATTTTTCGCTGCGCATCTCCACGTATTCGATGCATTAATGTGAGATGGGCCGGTTTAATAAAATTCCATCTTTAAAAAATAAAAAAAAAGGCTTTTCTGGAAATCAAAACTGTGTTCGTCTGAGTTTTGACATCCACGGCCACGGCCGGATCTGTTTACCGTCGAAAATCGCAGGGCCGGATCTGGTTGATTTCTTGCTAGGCGAGAATTGACTGAATCCATCGGCTTCTGCAACTTATCGGATGACGGGAATCTACGAATTTCGGGGAGGTGTTGGGCACTCGTCGCGGAGCTGGGCGCTGCTTCACGATCGGAAAAGTAAACGCAGTCTCGGTATGTTTGATTTCGATGCCCACTTGGAGTCGCCATTGATTTCGGGCGATGGCCGCTGTGAGAACGCCTAGGGCAAGGCTCCAGCCTAGCGTGAATGGTGGGGACCTGGTTTGAGAATTTGATTCTCACCATGCCCCTGGTTGCAAATTCCCAGATTGTAAAAAGAATGCTTACCGACAAGTTGGAATCCAAAGGTGAAAAGAGTTACTTTGTGGGATATCCTAAGGAAGCTAAAGGATACTACTTCTATCTACCTGAGAAATAATCAGTGATTGTTTCTAGGAAGACCAAGTTCCTCGAAGAAGACTATGTCTTTAAGGAACAAGGTCGTAAGCTAATAAAACGTGAAGAAATTCAAGAACCACAAATTAACAAAGAGACTGATATCTTGTCAAAGCAACATGACAAAGAATCCGTGCCAGCAACTTTCACGGTGGGAGTCTTTCACTAGGTGATCGTCTTTCAGCCAGTGGGAGCGTAATTGGAGTATGTTTGCCAGTGCAAGAACCTCCAAGTGGGCTAAATGAAATTAGCATAGTTCAAACTCCCGCCCAAGAGGCATCTGAAAGTGTAGCCCTTGAGGACTCTCCGGGCATTGATGAGATCGATGCACCACAAAATTTTCACGATCAGAATGTACAACCTGCACAACCACAGCTCCAAAAGTCAATTAGGAATCGTAATCCGCCCATTAGATATGGTTACCTCTTGGAGGAACTCGATAATATGGACATACCGGATAAGGACGATCCTAATACTTATTCTAAAGCAATATAAGATATTGATCCAGGGAAGTGACATAAAGTAATGAAATCTGAGATGGACTCGATGTACACCAATCAAGTCTGGGACTTGGTTGAGTTGCCTAAAGGGGTTAGACCCATATTTTGCAAATGGGGTCTTCAAGCATAAGACCAATGCAAATGACAAAGTACAAACCTACAAAGTTAGGTTGGTGGTGAAGGGTTATAGTCAACGCGAAGGCATTAACTATGACGAGACCTTCTAACCAGTTGCAAAGATCAAGTCCATTCGAATTTTACTTGCGATAGCAGCACACTATGATTATGAGATTTGACAGATGGACGTCAAAACAGCTTCCCTCAATGGTAACAATGATAAAAAATGTTTATGACTCAACCGAATGTTTTTATATCTAAGCCGAATTCTAATCTAGTATGCAAGCTAAAGAGATCCATCTATGGATTGAAGCAAACTTCTAGGAGTTGGAATATCCGATTTGATGAAGTTATCAAGTCCTTTTGACTTCATCATTAATTCGGAAGATCCTTGCGTTTATCGTAAACACAGCGAGAAGAATATTGTTTTCATAATTGGGTATGTTGATGACATATTGATTTTGGGAAACAATATCCCGTTAATGCAGTCCATTAAAGATTTGTTGATAAAGACCTTCATGATGAAGGGTCTTGGTGAAGCCTGCTACATCCTAGGGATCATGATCCACAGAGATAGATCCAAGAGGATGTTGGGGCTGTCACCGTCCACCTATGTAGACAAGGTGTTGAAGCGTTTTGCGATGGAGAACTCTAAGAGAGGATCTCTATCGGCAAATCATGGGATAAAGTTATCAAAGACGAATTGTCCTTCTGTTGAAGCTGATATCAAGCACATGAAAGATGTCCCATATTCATATGCAATTGAGTCAATTATGTACGCCATGACTTGCACTAGGCTAAACGTGGCCTACGCTATCAACATCATTTGTAGATACCAACAGAATCCGGATGAGTCTCACTGGATTGCTGTCAAGACCATTCTGAAGTATCTCAGACGAACTAAAGAATATTTTCTTGTTTATGGTGGACAGTCAGAACTAGTAGTGATTGGTGAAGCTGACATAAGTTTTCAATCCGACTGTGATGATTATAAATCACAGTCGGGTTACGTTTCACTCTCAATAATGAGGCGGTCAGTTGGAATAGTTTCAAGCAAAAGTACCGCAGATTCAACAACCGAAGTTGAGTACATTGTTGTATCAGAAGACTAAAGGAGGTTGTCTGGATTTTATAGTTCTTAAGAGAACTAGGGGTAGTTCCGAGTGCCAGTTGTCTAATAAAGTTGTATTAAGACAACATTGGTGAGAATGCGCAAGCAAAGGAACCGAGATCAGCAAACATAAACAAGCATGTACCTAGACTTATCATTTGATCCAAGCGGTCATAAGGATAGGAGAAATGGAATTAAATATTGGGATTTAGAGGCACGTAAATACGTAATACATGTGCAGCGGAAATAAACAGTTCACCAACAACGAACAATTAATTGCATAATTAAATACGAGTAAACGTAAATAGAATTCTTACAGCACTTCGTACACGGATTCCTCAACTATGGTATCCACATAACAGTCGTTTACTAATCTGCACAGGTCTGCCAGCGTTGAATCCCCGAGATGAATTTGCTAGAAAAATTCTAACTTAGAGATTTTATGGAGAAAATATGAACTCACGTATTATTAATTCACAAGAGCTCATATATATAGGAGAGACTCAGCTTAAATCTTAAGCTAACCTTTATTAGGAAAAAATCCCTAATAAAATAAATCTCTCAGATTTATTTCCCACATATAAATCTCTACGGATTTAAATTCTATATATGACAAATCTCTACGATTTATTTCCATATATATTAAATCTGACAATAATATTTCAAATATTATTATTGAGAATTCTTATTTAATTAAATCCAATTTAATTAACTATTAATAATAATCAATTTTAAATTAATCTATTATTAATTACTTCTCAATAAATTAAATATTAAATCTAATTTAACATTTAATCAACTAACTATAATTAGTAAACAACCATTACTTGTTGTGTGACCCATAGACCCTCATATATCGAGCGATTAGTTAAACTAATGGTCTTAATTGAACCCTAGACAATAAATCAGACATTCTCAATATATGAGGTATGTTGCGAGGAAATGTGCAACTACTTGTAACTGAAACATGGGCTATTACTATTTCCTCCTTTCCTTCGCGAATACTCGATTAAGTCTTGAACATGATGAAGTGTCTATTCAAATAACTTAATCAATTTATCTCTAATCACTAATTGATCACTTATGTCACACTTGGCCACAAAGTCCAAGTTGACGTACATTGGCCAATGACTTTGATCCAATTATGATGAGAAGATGAGTATTCTCTCTAAATCCACTTTGAGGAATGAATCCTTTTCTTGGATCAACTACCACGCACATGCACTTCGTGATGAACCCAATCCAAGCCATATCTACCCATAGACGGATGCAAGCGTCGGTCATGGTCAAAGTTCATCACTCCACACATGTCGTGCGTATTGACCTCAAGTCAAAGGAGTATCGCATCGCTCCCACTAACCGAGACACCCGTAGACACATATAGTGGAACTACATCAAACGGTTTCTCGGATGGGTATACCAGTACCCTCTAAGGTATTTGTGCATCCATCATGAGATACATAGTATCTCGCAGTAAGTGAGATCTTACTACACTCTCAAAGAGTATGATGCAGATCGCACACCAATCTCCATTGTATCATCAATATCCCATTCTTGATGATCCTTGATCGGGGCCATTTCAGAATCATGCTTAAGTCATCTGAGCTCTCACAACCTCAATGACAGCAATGACTCATGGGAACACTTGTATGAATAAATGCAAACAATCAAACATAATATTCAAACAAGTGTATTGCTATGCATTAATATTAAATGAACTATAATATTATGTCAAACTGAATATTATCTAGTATTATGTCCTTACAATAGATTGTCTCTCGGACACTAACACTAACAATCTCCCACTTGGACTAGAGTCAATCACCTACATATCTAACCCCTAGACCATCAAATGTCTAGTGTGTACATGAACACTCTGTGTTTTGGTGAAATGATCTTCTAAATTAAATATGTGGGAATGCATTTTAATTTCATTTCTCATATCCTTATGATCTCTCGGATCAAATGATAAGTCTAGGTACATGCTTGTTTCTGTTTGCTTATCTCGGTTCCTTTGCTTGTGCATTCGCACCAACGTTGTCTTAATACAACTTTATTAGATAATTGACACTCGGAACTACCCCTAGTTCTCTTAAGAACTATAAAATCCAGACAGCCTCCTTGAGGCTTCTAACACAGCAATGTACTCAACTTCGGTTGTTGAAGTTGCGGTCCTTTTGCTTGGAACTATTCCAACTGTCCGCCTCATTATTGAGAGTGAAACGTAACCTGAGTGTGATTTGTAATCATCACAGTCGGATTGGAAACTTCTGTCAGCTTAACTAGTAACTACTAGTTCTGACTGTCCACCATAGACAAGAAAATATTCTTTAGTTTATCTGAGATACTTCAGAATGGTCTTGACAGCAATACAATGAGACTCACCCGAATTCTGTTGGTATCTACCAGTGTTGTTGATAGCGTAGGCCATGTTTGGCCTAGTGCAAGTCATGGCGTACATGATTAACCCAATTGCATATGCATATAGGACATATTTCACGTGCTTGATATCAACTTCAATAGAAGGACAATCCTTCTTTGATAGCTTTATCTCATGATTTGTCGATAGAGATCCTCTCTTAGAGTTCTCCATCGCAAAACGCTTCAACATCTTGTCTACATAGGTGGACTATGACAGCCCCAACATCCTCTTGGATCTATCCCTGTGGATCATGATCTTTAGGACGTAGCAGGCTTCACCAAGACACTTCATCATGAAGGTCTTTACCAACAAATCTTTAATGGACTGCATTTATGGGATATTGTTTCCCCAAAATCAATATGTCATCGACATACCCGATTATGAAAACAATATTCTTCCCACCGTGTTTACGATAAACACAAGGATCTTCTGAATTAATGATGAAGTCAAAAGGACTTGATAGCTTCATCAATTCGGATATTCCAACTCCTAGAAGCTTGCTTCAATCCATAAATGGATCTCTTTAGCTTGCATACTAGATTAGAATTCGGCTTAGATATAAAACATTCCGGTTAAGTCATAAACATTTCTTTATCAATGTTGCCATTGAGGGAAGCTGTTTTGATGTCAATCTGTCAAATCTCATAATCATAGTGTGCTGATATTGCAAGTAAAATTCGAATGAACTTGATCTTTGCAACTGGTGAGAAGGTCTCGTCATAGTCAATGCCTTTGCGTTGACTATAACCCTTCACCACCAATCTAGCTTTGTAGGTTTGTACTTTGTCATTTGCATTGGTCTTACGCTTGAAGACCCAATCGCAACATATGGGTCTAACCCCTTTAGGCAACTCAACTAAGTCCCAGACTTGATTGGTGTACATCGAGTCCGTCTCGGATTTCATGGCTTCATGCCACTTCCCTTAATCAATATCTGATATTGCTTCAGAATAAGTATTAGGATCATCCTTATCCGGTATGTCCATATTATCGAGTTCCTCCAAGAGGTAACCGTATCTAATGGGTGGATTACGATTCCTAATTGATTTACGGAGCTGTGGTTGTGCAGGCTGTACATTCTGATCGTGAAAATTTTATGGTGCATCGATTTCATCAATGTCCGGAGAGTCCTCAAGAGCTACACTTTCAGATGCCTCTTGGGCGGAAGTTTGAACTATGATGTTCTCATTCAGCCCACTTGGAGGTTCTTGCAATGGCAAACATACTCCAATTACGCTCCCACTGGCTGAAAGACGATCACCAAGTGAAAGACTCCCACCATGAAAGTTGTTGAATGCTCCCACTGATTTCTTGTCATGTTGCTTTGACAAGATATCAGTTTCTTTGTTAATTTGTGGTTCTTGAATTTCTTCAAGTTCTATCAGCTTACGACGTTGTTCCTTAAAGACATAGTCTTCTTCGAGGAACTTAGTCTGCTTAGAAATAATCACTGGTTGATTAAACTTTAGGTCCTTTGATTGTTTCACTTGAAGACCTAGAAAGAAATTCATCTCCCCCATCATAGACATCTCAAATTTGCCTTTCATCAGTGTAGAAAACTTTTCACACAACTGATGATTTGGAGATCCAAAAATGATGTCATCAACATATATCTGAACTAGTAAGATATCTTCCCCAGCTTCTATCCTGAACAAAGTTCTATCAACAGTTCCTTTGACAAAATCGTGGTCAGTAAGAAACTGAGAAAGAGTATCATACCATGCTCTTGGTGCTTGCTTAAGACCATACAAGGCTTTTCTGAGCTTGTAAACTTGGTCATTCTGTCTGAAAACAGGAGGTTGTTCCACATAAACCTCTTCTTTAAGCACACCGTTCAGAAATGCACTCTTCACATCCATTTGATAGACTGTGAACTTCATGTGGGCAGCATATGCAAGAAACAATCTGATGGCTTCTAGTCTTGCAACAGGTGCAAAGGTTTCATCATAATCCAAGTCTTCTTCTTGGGAATAACCTTGTGCAACTAGCCTTGCCTTGTTTCTTACAATTTTGTTGTTCCCCCTTCAATAGTATCCTCAACATTTGAAATGTTAGGTTCAGTTAGTTCATTAAACTCAGGGAAAAACAGAAAAGGAGAAAGGGAATCATCTTCCTTAGGGGAAATTATATTCAGAACATTGTCAGTGACATTTGTTCCCCTTTGGTTGATAGATTCAGAAATTGCCTCATCTGTGACCACATCTTCATTGGCATCACATACCTGAGTCTGGACTGGTGTCTGTTCAGATTGGTCACCTTTGGTGTGTTGGCTTTCCTGAGTCTCACCATCCTGAACTTCCTTGTCTGAGTCTGAGTCACTTCATTCATAGAAGGTGACTGACTTCTTCTTTTCAGGTTCAGTGGATGATTTGTCATTCTTCTTCAGGCTTAATCTGGTGATTCTCTTGGTTAGTTCTTCTGCATCATGTTCCTGTTTCTTCTGAACACAAGTAGATTCATCAAAAACAACATGAGGTGTTTCCTCCACAATAAGAGTCCTACAATTGTAAACTCTGAAAGCTATACTAACTTCAGAATATCCTAAGAATATTCCTTCATCAGCTTTGCTATCAAATGTTTTCAACTGATCTTTACCATTATTGTGTATGAAACACTTGCAACCAAACACACGAAAGAAAGAAACAAGAGGCTTCATTTCATTCCAAAGCTCGTATGGTGTTTTGCCTTGACTCTTGGTCAGCATGGATCTGTTTTGTGAATAACATGCAGTGTTGATGGCTTCAGCCCAAAATCTTTTAGGAATCTCAGCTTCAGCTATCATGGTCCTTGCAGCTTCTTTTAGAGTCATGTTCCTTCTTTCGGCAACACCATTTTGTTGAGGGGTCCTTGCAGTTGATGTTTCATGAGTAATTCCATTTGCTGCACAATAATCAGATATAATATGGTTTATAAATTCAGTTCCTTTGTTAGATCTGATTTTGACCACACTCAGGTTCTTTTCAATACTGAGCCTTTTCAGTAATTCAGGCAACTTTATCTGAGTCTCCTTCTTACTGTGTAAGAATATGACCCAAGTATATCTTCAGTAGTCATCAACTACTACGAGTGTATATTTCCGTCATTAGTGCTCTTTTTGGTGTTCTTTGGACCAAAAGATCCATATGCAACAACCGGAAGTATTCTTTCAAGAGAAACATCTACTTTGCTTTTAAATGATGCTTTAACTTGTTTTCCTTTTTGGCACGCATCACAAACATGTTCCTTACTGAACACTTCATTTGGAAACCCTCTCACAAGAGCTAATCTTGCAAGTTTATTCAGGGTTTTGAAATTCAGGTGATTCATTCTTTTATGCCATAACCAACTAGTATCTGTGGAACTTTTTGCAACCAAACATGTATCTTTAGGAGTTGAACTCCAATCAGCAAGATACACATTTCCTTTTTTGTGACCGATTAGCAATATTTTTACGTGAGATGTCATCTTTCACATAACATAAGTTCTTTGAGAACTCAACATTAAAACCCTTATCACGTAATTGGCTTATTGAAAGCAAATTATGCTTCAATCCGAATACATATGAAACACCATGGATATGAATCGAGTCGATTTCCAAAGTTCCATATCCTTGATCATCCTTGGAGTTATCTCCAAATGTGATCTGAGGGCCCCTTTGTTCAACATAGTCACTGAGTATCTTCTTGAATCCTGTCATATATCTTGAGCATCCACTGTCAAGATACCATACAGCAGGGGCAATTTCATCTCCACTCATCAGTGCTATGTGATCTTCAATCAGCTCAATGCCCTTGTTTTCCTCCTGAAAAACAGATCAATTCTTAGGTACCCAATTTGTGTAGGGTCCTACAAGGTTAGTTGTACCTTTCGGAATCCAAATCTGCCTGACAACTCTAATCACTTTAGAGTGGCTGATCTATCTTCCATAAACATCTACATACACATTTACTACTCTGGGTGCCTTAGCAGTTTCCTGTGTATGAGTGCTAGCCTTGGCATGAACATGAGCCTTAGAATTTTTCTTTGGTATAGGCCTTTTGTTCATTTGCTTTGGCTTCTGTGCAGCCGGTCTGAATTTTTGCTGACTCGGGTTCAGGTAACCTTTACCAATAGGCAAGTGGGGTTCAGGTTGCTGTCTTTCGAATTTGGGTCTTTTCAAGATATCTGCGGACTTGGTCTCTTCAGTTGAGAATGTCTCTGCTGAGTGTTTCTCTTCTGAAGATTCCTCAGATGGTTCAGTACAGATCCTTTCAGGTTTGCATTCTTAGCCTGAGGCTTCGAAGCACTTGCCTGAAATTTTCCTATCGAGTGCTTTCGGGTTTTCTAGCCTTCACCGAGGTTTGGGCTTTCTTACCCGATCATTCGGGTTTCTTTCGAACCATAGGTCCTTTTCCCTTGTCTAACACCTTGGGCATTTCTTGAGTTTGAAGTGTAGGTGCCATTTGGTTTAACAAAGATTGTCTTCTTGCTACTTGATGCAACATTGAGGATGACCTTGTGAGGTTCCCCCGAATGTATCCCAATCCCATTTTTTATAGTGGCAGGTCTCGATAACTCTCAATTTCATCTATTACTTTAGATGCGGTATTCAATAGAGTTATTTTCTTCACAAGACTATCCTCATTCTGTAGAGTCTCATGCTTCTCGAGAGAGGTCATTGAACTTGGCTCGATCAATTTGAATCTCTTCAAATGGATTTCTCTAGCTTTTCATTCAGGGGTCACTATCAACTTCTCTTTTTCGAGAGTTGTACTTTCGTAACATCCAGTTCATCAAGAGCTCCCATTAATTGAGAAGTGATTTCAAAGATTTCTAGAGTCTTTCCATTTAAGATTTTCACCTTGATTCCTTATTCGCTCTTGAGTTTCATTTAGCGGTTCTTGTAAAACAAAGATAGTCCTTCATCGATTCTCAAAAGAATCCATCAGTCAAATTATTTGTTTTACGGTTGAACTTGACAACTCTTGTGCTAGTGTAGGAGCAACAACAGAGAAAAGAAGAGTTTGCCTCCTCAATGCCCATTAGACGCGGAGGTCATCACTTTCCTTTGTCGCGAGAACATTTCATCTGAAGAGCTAGATCCTTCCTCAGAATGTTCTTCTTCTGCAACCATTGCTTTCTTGCTAGAGAACTTCTTGTGTCTTTTAGCTTGTCTTTCTCTTCTCTCCTTAGCACTCAGGTCAGGACAATCATACTGGAAGTGACCTTTCTTTTGACAATTGTAGCATCTGTTGGCATCATCATACTGATCACTTTCTTCTTTGGACTTGGAGTCCTTTCTTTTGGATGAAGATCCATCAGCTTTCAGGTCCTTCTTCTTCTCAGTTGATTTGTCCTCAGCTTTCTTCTGGTACCTGTGATTCCTGTAATAGTTTTTGTATTTTCATATCGACTATGAAGTCTTTCAAACCTCCTTGCCATCAGTGCTAGCTTATCCTCAAGCTCATCTTGATTCTTAGAAAGGGAGTTCTCAGACTCTCTAATTTTACAAGTTTTATCCTTGGCTTTGAAAGCCACATTTTTGCTAGATGATGAATCATCTTTGCTGTCAGCTTTCTTAGATTTCTTATCAATTATGAACTCATAAGCTTTCAGCTCAGAGAAGACTTGTTGATATGGCATTGAATCAATGTTTTTGGTGTTTTCAATCACCACAACATGAATATCCCATTTCTTAGAAAGACCTCTAAGAATTTTCAATGTCACTTCTCTCTGTGGATATCTCTTTCCAAGTGCATTCAGATCATTCATAATGCTAGTGAATCTGACTTCCAATTTGTCTATAGATTCACCTTCTTCCATTTCAAAACTATCAAACTTTCCAATGACAACTGAAAGTTTGTTTTCCTTAATATGATATGTGCCTTGGCACATTACTGCTAGTGTATCCCAAATTTCTTTGGCAGTATTACAATGAGAAATCATTCCCATCACATGATCATCAATTGTACTGTATAGTGTGTCTTTAGCAATATAGTCTAGATTGACTAACTTCCTCTCCTCAGGAGTCAGTTAGTCATCAAACTTAGGAAATTCTATTTTGGGATCATTTCTCTCATTTTCTGTTCCTCTGGGATTCACCACAGTAAATTTGAATGGCTCTTCAGAGACCACTCTCCACATACGTTCATGTTTGGAATACAGGTGAGCCTGCATTCTCAGTCTCCATAAATCATAGTTCTCTACTGAGAACATGGGAAGTTTCTTAGAAGACATTTTGTCTGAGTCTTTTAAGAATTCAGCAAATATGATCTGTTCAGATAGACCACAAGTATTTTAGCAAATAAAACTTTGGTCAACAAAAAGCAGTGGTCAAGTTGAACCCGCGCTCCGATACCACTTGTTGGTCGGTGTAACGAGTCTTACACGTGTATGGGGGGGAATACACGTGTTCAGTGATTTTAAAACTTTTTCTTTACTGAGGTCAGCTTGGGTCAGGTTGTCCTGATAATTTGGTCCTGAGAAGCACAAATCGCCTCGAGTCAAAGTCTACCCGAGACAAAGTGATCCCGAAGCCGCTTTCAGATACCTCGGATAATCCCAATCGATCCCGAAGCCAGAGATCCGAAGCCGCTTGGATCGATAACTAACTTCATTGAACCCTCGTAAGAGTAAGTTTCGGTTTGGTAACTATCTGTTCTAGCTACTCGGATGTGCGTAATGGTTGGCCCTTAGCTTATACTCGTTTTAAGCTACGAAAAACCTTTTTTTAATGGAATAGTGATTAGCCGTGATTCGGTTCGGATGCAACTTCAATTGGATTGATTCCAACCGAATATCGGTGAAAATATGCTTTCAGTTTAAAGATATGCAGCAGTTAATCAAAGCAAAATAGAAAGCAAAGAACACAGCAAGTTATAGTGGTTCAGAGACTCAAGCTCCTACGTCCACTCTCCCTGATCTCTTCAGAGAAATTCACTAATCACTTCCTAAGGTTTTCTGACTACCCCTGTAGTTTACTAACCTTTCTATTTTGAGCTTTCTGACTACCTCTGTAGTTTACTAACTCAAAACACACACAAGCTTTCTGTCTATCCAAGATAGATTGCTCACTTCTTCTCTAGAGCTTTTTGACTACCTCCTTGTAGTTTACTAACTCTTTACAACTCCAATCTCACCAACAATCACACTCAAACTACCTTACAAAGGGTTTGGGTTTTCTTGGTTGGTTTCCAACTAGGATGAGATATCCTTTACAATGAAGAACAATGCAAAAGGCTAGGATATCTCGACTAAGCTTTGGATATATCTTATCAAGCTAGGCTTAGTGGAATGAGCTCTCTTTGAAATAAAGCACTTGGGAAATTCTTGGGTTTTCGAGTGCTTCAGCTTGCAATAATAAGTTTGAGCTCTTGAGTTGCTTACAAATTTCCCGTAACCTTCAATGTAGAGGGTCACAAGTATTTATGGGCATACACCAAGGTCACTCTTGAAAAACTATCCGTTGGAAGAGATAGCTCCATGAGTTTCCTCTTATGGTGTATGATGAACGGTTATATTTAGGGTTTGAGACTCCCTAGCACGTTTTAGGCAATAGCCTTTCATGCAGCTATTCAACACTTTTTGCAGTCTGGAACTTAGTACTTCTGACATCTTTTCAGTGACCTGTCGCTGTCAGTGTCAGTAATGTACAGTGTTGTCTTCTTCTTTTTGACTTTTGTCTCCAGTTAAAGGTAGACAATCACAACGGCTCTTTTTGGTTACATCTTTGAGTGATATAACCTTAACAACACTTTGTTTTAGTTCCTTTTGTCTGCATGAGAATGTCTTGGGCAATATCTATTTTTCTTAGAAATCGCATTCTTCTCAGTATTGAATCCTTCAGATAGATATTTTCAGTGCCTCGGAACATTCAGGTTTATACTGAGCATTCAGTACATTACTGAGTCTTCAGTAATTACTGTGCCTTCAGTATCCTTTAGTCTTCAGTCTTTTGTCTTCTGCGTCTTCAGGGTCTTCTGAGTCTTCAGAGTCTTCTGAGTCTTCAGTAACTTCTGAGTCTTCACAGATATACTGACTGATATACTGAGTCTTCATGCTAAGTCTTCAGTTTCTTACTGAGTCTTCAGTATCTCAGTTTCTCACTGAGTCTTCAGATTCTCAGTTTCATACTGAGTCTTCAGTATCTCAGTTTCATACTGAGTCTTCAGTTTCTCAGTTTCACACTGAGTCTTCAGTTTCTCAGTTTCATACTGAAACTTCAGAAACTTCAGTTTCATACTGAAACTTTAGTTTCTTCAGAAACTTACTGAGTCTTCAGAATCTTCAAAATCTAACCTGATCTATATCTGCTGACTATACATTTTGCAGATAACATCCTGAACACTCTAAAACTGAATCCTGACTCAACTATCAAGATTATCCTGAACATGTCATACTCAGGGGTTTTGGGATCTAATCAAAATCTCTCTTTATTAAATTCATCTCCCAACACACTCCAACTGGACTTATCACCCTCTCGGGCTCGCCTCGGGACTTATCACCCTCCACTGGATTGCCTACAGATGTTTATCGAGTTCACACTCTAACTGGACTTATCATCATCTCGGGATTGTCTAACAACTACCTCACTTCACCACTAGTTATCTCTTACGAGAATGGGGTTTGGATTTGGTGTTGTCTCCAACTATGGTGAGATTTTCCCTTACATTTGTTTAGCCTCAATGCTAAGGATGGGAAAATATCTCTAAACTTAGGATATTACATTTGTGCTTAGATCTAGGGTAGAACACTCTTTGAATATATTTGTATATCTACAGACTTGTGTTCTATGGTGGGAATGCTTGAGTATATGTCTTCTTGGCTCTGTAGCATCTTTTTCCACATTCTCCACACTTAATTTGATGGAAGATCTTGTATTTATAGTGTGGATTTGAATGTTACTGTTGGAGAGAATTACATTCAAATCCATACTATTCTGTAAGTTCTGCAGCTTTTTCAGGCTGGTTGTCTTCCTCTCATTGGCCACGTCAGCTGAATCTAACAGCTATATTCTTCAGGATCATCTGAGTCTTCAGGATTCTTCTGAGTCTTCAGGGTTTTCTGAGTCTTCAGGATTCTTTGATTTAGCAGACTCCTCTTCAGCGGACCTTGTCTGATCAGGTATACTGACACTCAGGCTAACTGAGTTCAGCTCTTCTGAATTCAGACATCCTGACCCTTAGGTCACTTTTACTCACTGACCCTCAGGTCACTTGACTCAGGCTATCTGATTTCTTCTTGCCTGATCTGATCAACTCGACTGATCAGATCAGCACATCTTCAGGTCAAAATATCAGGATAGCATCAGATTAGTACATCAGGTTAGCATATCAGGTTATCTACATCAGGTTAGCACATCTGATCTCAATCACGTCTGATCTCGATCAGTCTCATCTGCTCCTCTTTTGATCAGCAACCTTCTCTTTTGATCTTCTGGTCAGTTTCTTTCTGATCAGCTTGTCTGCTCTTCTGATCACCAGATCAGCTCGTCTGTTCTTCTGGTTATCTGATCAGGTCTGTTATGGTTATCTGATCAGCTGACTTTCTCCTTCAGATTTGCTGGCTTAGCTTTTTCTTCAATTCTAATTTTGCACAGCTCATCAGTTAACTCGGAACTCATCTTACTCATCTGATTTCGTGAGTTCCCCCTCAACTTGTTCTCTCGTTCCCCCTCAACTTGTTATCTGTAAATTAGCTTGAATAACACAAGTTGATAATGTTTTGGCATAATTCATCAAAACTAAAATATCCCAACAATTTCCCCCTTTTTGATAATGACGCCAAAACATTAAAATATATGCATTTTTAAAGAAAATGGGTTTTTGTTTAAAAAGATCAGTTCAGGTGATCACATTAAAAGTGATCTTTTGAACTCCTACTTTGATACCACTTGTTGGTCCCGGTGCAAATGAGTCTTACACGTGTATGGGGGGAATACATGTGTTCAGTGAATTTTAAAACTTTTCTTCACTGAGATCAGATGGGTCAGGATGTCCTGAGAATTTTGCCCTGAGAAGCACAAATCGTCCTGAGTCAAAGTCTACTGAGACAGTGATCCTGAGCAGCTTTCAGAAGCTTCAGATTAGCCCAACTGATCCTGAGTTTTATCAGAGATCCTGAGAAGCTTGGATCAGATAATTATCTTACTGAATACTCAGTAGAGTTAGTTCAGTTTGGTAACTATCTGTTCTAGCTAATCAAGAGTGCGGAATGGTTGGCCCTAAGTTTATACTCGTTTTAACTTTGCTGAAAATCTTCTTCCTTTAATAAAACAGTGGTTAAGGTTGTGATCAACTTGATGCAGATTCGGTGGATTGGTTCCAGCTGAATATCAGTAAATATGCTTTCAGTGAAAAACTATGCAACAGATATAATGCAGTACAAAAAAGAAAACAACACAGCAATTATAGTGGTTCAGAGACTCAAGCTCCTACGTCCACTCTCTCTGATCTTCAGAGAAATTCCTTAACACACTTCCTAAAGCTTTCAGGCTAACTCACTATAGCTTACTCACTTTTCTACCTTGAGTTTTCTGGCTGACTCACTGCAGCTTACTAACTCAATCACACACACAAGTTTTCAGACTACCACAAGTAGCTTACTAACTTCTTCTCTAGAGTTTTCTGGCTGGCTAACCTGCAGCTTACTCACTCTTTACAACTCTAACTAACCAACAAATCACACACACTCAAACTACCTTATCAAAGGGTTTGGGTTTGAGTTGGTTTCCAACTAGGGTGAGATATCCTTTAAAATAAGAACAAATGCAAAGGCTAGGATATCTCTACTAAGCTTTGAATATATCTATCAAATCTAGGCTTAGTGAAATGAGCTCTCTCCAATGTGAAACACTTGGGAAATTCTAGGTTTTTCGAGTGCTTCAATATGTATGAATACGAATGAGCTATTGAGTTGCTGTAATTTCCCGTAACTTCTTAATGTTGAAGGTCACTGGTATTTATAGGCAACTTTACCAAGGTCACTCTTTGAAAAACTATCCGTTGGAAGAGATAGCATCAAGAGTTTCCTCTTTTGGTTATTGATGAAAGGTTATTTTTAGGGTTTGAACACTCCCTTGCATGTTTTATGAAATATGCAGCCATGTAGCCAATCACCAATTTCTGTGAACTGGAGAATATCAGACCTGACATATCTTCAGTGAGATGTCACTTTTAGTGTCAGTGAAGTACGTTGATGTTGCCTCCTCATTGGTTGGAATCTTTCTTTGAACAGAGACAAGTATAACGACTCTTTTTAGTTGACCTTTCTGATCTGATATGTTCCTTAATGTCCACAAACATCTAACATTCTGTTTGTTTGTACCAGGAATGAACATAAAACTATTCTTTCAAAATATTTGTTCAGGGTCATTTTTTATCAGTACAAAACAGTCTTCAGGATCTTCGGGTCTTCAGGATTCTTCTGAGTCTTCGGGATTCTTCTGATTCTTCAGAGTCTTTTGAGTCTTCAGGATTCTTCTGAGTTTTCAGAGTCTTCTGAGTCTTCATATTTCTTTTGAGTCTTCAAAGTCTTCAGAGTCTTCATGTTTCTTCTGAGTCTTCTGAGTCTTCAGTATTCTTAAATTTCTCTGATCTATATCTGCTGACTATACATGATGCAGATAATCCTGAATCCTAATATTTATTGAAACCTGGTCCTGATTCTATTCTATCAAGATTATCCTGAACATGTCATACTCATGGGTTTTGGGAACTTAATCAAAACTCTTATTAAATTCATCTCCCAACAAATAAGATTAAAATTGGTTAAACTAAAATTCTTAAACTTTTGTTTAATTTTAGTTTACGTTTTATGATTATCAATTCCCACTTGTGTTAACTTGTTTTGAATTTGTTAACACATTTATAGTCCGTTTTAATAACTGTTTGGGTAGGCGGAGCCCAATATTTATCGGACCGTATTAATTATTTGGGTAGACGGCGCCCATATAAATGTTAGTCCATGTAAATCATGTTTGGGTAGGCGGCGCCCAATAATTGCTCAAATATGATGTAGATTAACATGTTGGATCTCGATTAAGCAATTAATACCCCGTCTTTTAAAATGATCCTCACTAAAATATGGTTTTCTCATTGATTTGATAAGATGTCTTCCATCAAAATTAAAAGAAAACCGGAGATTTTGTTCCACTGGGTATTTAAGGCCCTCGTCTTTTGCTCGGATCTACATCTAACGAAACTTTTATAGGGACATGAAAATGTCACCGCTTGATGGTTGTAAACCAACTTAACTTTGTTTAACTCACCCTCGCGGGGACAAAGAGTAAGGGACATCAGCTGAACTAGGTTCGACAAACTAGGAGTTGCAATTTGCAATTGGTTTGGAGACCTACCAGTTATGCTATTGTGATATTCAGCCCTCGTTGGGATTATGATAGTAGGAATGTGGATCCTAGTCCATTATAATTTATATTTAATATAAATTTATACTCTTCCGATGAGGTCGTTGAGTATGTGAAAATAATGGAAACAAAATAAACACTAAAGAAAGGCCATGTTTATTTTGATTGCTGAATATTGATCATAGGAATTATGTGTTTTAATTCCCATTTTATTTTATTTCTCTTGGTTAGTTGAAATGTATAACTGTTATTGAGATGTGTTTTGGAAACAAACAAAATTGGCTAGGCAAAATTTTTTGGACTGGCACCGAAACATGTGTTTGGTGCTAAGGCAAGAAAAGATTGAGTACGTGTTGGACCCGCCAATCCCTGTTACCCCTGCAGCTGGTTTCGTGAGACAGCTATGTTTGACGTAGCAGCTCAGAATAAGCATCAAAAGGATGCTTCCCAGACGTAGTATGTGATGTTGCTCAGCATGACTCCCGAATCGCTTAAGGCAACATGAGAAAATGGGTCTCTTCTAAATGCTCAAGCATCGGAAGGATCTCTTTGATTCTGAATCTCATTCTGAGATTTATGAAGTGATGAGAGATCTGTTCAGATGCTGGTCAGCTAAAGGAAAGAAGATTTCACCTCATGTGCTTAAGATGATTGGCCTAATTGATAAACTTGGTAATTTAGGCTTTGAGATAAAAGACCAACGTTTTCATTTATGCTATACTCCAGTCGCTCTCGGATTCATATTTTAGCTTCATTGTGAACTACAATATGAATAAGGCGGATGCGACCATGCCTGAACTTCACAACGTGCTCAAGACTTTTGAGTTCACTATCACTAAGATCGTGTTCAAGAGAGTGAGCGGGTAAACAAGGATGTGTGCCTCTACTATAAGTAGAAGAGGGAACTGGAAGAAGGACTATAAGGTTCTGGTTGCTAAAAGGAAGGCACTGGGTGCTTCTGGCACTAGAATATGTATGTTTGTTATTAAGATAGGCATATCCATTAATAGCGCTAACTGCTTGGTATTAGATACCCGATATGGCTCACACATTTGTACGAATGTGAAGGGGCTCATGTGTCTTAGGACAGTTAGGCTGGGTAAAGTTGTCTTACACGTGGAAATAGAGCAAGAGTTGCTCCTGAACGTGTGGGGACTTATGTGTTAGACTTACCCTCTGGTTTTTAGATTAGAATTTAATGATTGTCATTTCGTTCTTTCTATTACTTGCAACATGTATTTGTTGCATTATGGAAACCCGACTTACTTATGGCATTGTAGAACTTGATCATGTAAACGAGAAAGGAATTGCAAGGTTAAGAAAGTTAGACTACATAACCCCATTTGACTTTGAGTCTTATGGAGATTGTGAATCTTGTCTCAAGGGCAAGATGATCAATAAACCCTTTCTGGGAAAGGGGTGCATGCCAAAGAAGTTCTAGAGTTGATCTACAATGATGTTTGTGGACCATTGCCCACTCTAGCTATGGGTCACTTCAGATACTTCATCAATTTTACTGATGATATCTCAAGATACGGATACGTGTATCTTATGAAACACAAGTTTGAATCTTTTGAGAAATTCGAAGAGTTTAAGGATGAAGTAGAGAAGTAACTTGGTAAGAGTATCAAGACTTTCCGATCAGATCGAAGAGGTGAATACCTTAGCCATGAATTCATTGATTACTTGAAGTTACATGGAATCCAATCACAATGGACTCCTCCGGAACACCTCAGATGAATGGTGTGTCCGAGAGAAGAAACCGAACCCTGTTAGACATGGTGAGGTCCATGGTGAGCTTTTCCTCTCTTCCGACATTCTTATGGGATACGCGTTACAAACCTCAATTTACATTCTGAATAGGATTCCATCTAAATCGGTTGAGCACAGGCCATATGAACTATGGTGTGGCAAGAAGCCAACTTTTACACATATCAAACATGGGGTTGCCCCGTGATCGTGAAAAGAATGCTTACCGACAAGTTGGAATTCAAAGGTGAAAAGGTTTACTTTGTGGGATATCCTAAGAAAACTAAAGGATATTGCTTCTATCTACTTGAGAAATAATCAGTGATTGTTCTAGGCAGACCAAGTTCCTCGAAAAAGACTATGTCTTTAAGGAACAAGGTCGTAAGCTGATAGAACTTGAAGAAATTCAAGAACCACAAATTAACAAAGAGACTGATATCTTGTCAAAGCAACATGATAAGGAATCAGTGGGAGCATTCAGCAACTTTGACGGTGGGAGTCTTTCACTAGGTGATCGTCTTTCAGCCAGTGGGAGCGTAATTGGAGTATGCTTGCCAGTGCAAGAACCTCCAAGTGGGCTGAATGAGAACAACATAGTTCAAAATCCCGTCCAAGAGGCATATGAAAGTGTAGCTCTTGAGGACTCTCAGGACATTGATGAAATCAATGCACCACAAAATTTTCACGATCGGAATGTACAGTCTGCAACCACAACTAAGAATAAGTATTAGGATCGAAAGTGTAGCTCTTGAGGACTCTCAGGACATTGATGAAATCAATGCACCACAAAATTTTCACGATCAGAATGTACAACCTGCACAACCACAACTCAGTAAGTCAATTAGGAATCGTAATCCACCCATTAGGTACGGTTACCTCTTGGAGGAACTCGATAATGTGGACATACCGGATAAGGAAGATCCTAATACTTATTCTGAAGCAATATCAGATATTGATTCAGAGAAGTGGCATGAAGCCATGAAATCTGAGATGGACTCGATGTACACCAATCAAGTCTGGGACTTGGTTGAGTTGCCTATAGGGGTTAGACCCATATGTTGCGATTGGGTCTTCAAGAGCAAGACCAATGCAAATGGCAAAGTACAAACCTACAAAGCTAGGTTGGTAGTGAAGGGTTATAGTCAAAGCGAAGGCATTGACTATGACGAGACCTTCTCACCAGTTGCAAAGATCAAGTCCATCTAAATTTTACTTGCGATAGCAGCACACTATGATTATGAGATTTGACAGATGGATGTCAAAATAACATTCCTCAATGGAAACATTGATAAGGAAGTGTCTATGACTCAACCGAAAGGTTTTGCATCTAAGTCAAATTCAAATCTAGTATGCAAGCTAAAGATATCCATTTATGGATTGAAGCAAGCTTCTAGGAGTTGGAATATCCGATTTGATGAAGCTATCAAGTCTTTTGACTTCATTAAAAATTCGGAAGATCCTTGCATTTGTTGTAAACGCAGCGGGAAGAATATTGTTTTCATAATCGTGTATGTCGATGACATATTGATTTTGGGAAACAATATCCCGTTAATGCAGTCCATTAAAGATTTGTTGTTAAAGACCTTCATGACGAAGGATCTTGGTGAAGCCTGCTACATCCTAGGGATCAAGATCCACAGGGATAGATCCAAGAGGATGTTGAGGTTGTCACATTCCACCTATGTAGACAAGGTGTTGAAGCGTTTTGCGATGGAGAACTCTAAGAGAGGATCTCTATCGACAGATCATGGAATAAAACTATCAAAGAAGGATTAGCCTTCTGTTGAAGCTGATATCAAGCACATGAAAGATGTCCCATATGCATATGCAATTGGGTCGATCATGTACGCCATGACTTGCACTAGGCCAAACGTGGCCTACGCTATCAACATCACTGGTAGATACCAACAGAATCCGGGTGAGTCTCACTGGATTGCTGTTAGGATCATTCCTAAGTATCTTAGATGAACTAAAGTATGTTTCCTTGTCTATGGTGGACAGTCAGAACTAGTAGTGACTGGTTAAGCTGATGCAAGTTTCCAATCCGATTGTGACAATTACAAATCACAGTCAGGTTACGTTTCACTCTCAATGATGGAGCGGTCAGTTGGAATAGTTCCAAGCAAGAGACGACCGTAGATTCGAAAACCGAAGCTTAGTACATTGCTGTATCAGAAGCCTCAAGGAGGCTGTCTGGATTTTATAGTTCTTAAGAGAACTGGGGGTAGTTCCGAGTGACAGTTGTCTAATCAAGATGTATTAAGACAACGTTGGTGCAAATGCGCAAGCAAAGGAACCGAGATCAACAAACAGAAGCAAGCATGTACCCAGACTTATCATTTGATCCGATAGATCATAACGATAGGAGAAATAGAATTAAAATGTATTCCGATAAATTTAATTTGGCAGATCATTTCACCATAACACTAAGTGTTCATGTACACACTAGACATTTGATGGTCTAGGGGTTAGACATGTAGGTGATTGACTCTAGTCCAAGTGGGCGATTGTTAGTGTTAGTGTCCTAGAGACAATCTATTGTAAGGGCATAATACTCAATGATATTCAGTTTGATTTAATATTATAGTTCACTTAATATTAATATATGGCAATACACTTGCTTGAATATTATGTTTGATTGTTTGCATTTATTCATGCAAGTGTTCCCATGAGTCATTGTTGTCATTGAGGTTGTGAGAACTCAGATGACTTAAGCATGATTCTCAAATAGCCCCGATCAAGCATCATCAAGAATGGGATATTGATGATACAATGGAGATTGGTGTGCGATCTGCATCATACTCTTAGAGAGTGTAGTAAGATCTCACTTACTACGAGATAATAGGTATCTCATGATGGATGCACAGATACCTTAGAGGGTATTGGTATACCCATCCAAGAAACCCTTTGATGTATTTCCACTATATGTGTCTACGGGTCTCTCGGTTAGTGGGAGAGATGCGATACTCCTTTGACTTGAGGTGTCAATACGCACGACATGTGTGGGATGATGAACTTTGACCATGACCAATGCTTGCAGCCTAACCATGGGTAGATACGGCTTGGATTGGGTTCATCACGAAGTGCATGTGCGTGGTAGTTGAGCCAAGAATAGGATTCATTCCTCAAAGTGGATTTAGAGAGAATACTCATCTTCTCATCATAATTGGATCAAAGTCATCGGTCGATACACGTCAACTTAGACTTTGTGGCTAAGTGTGACATACATGATCAATTAGTGATTTGAGATAAATTGATTAAGTTATTTGAATAGACATTTCATCATGTTCAAGGCTTAATCGAGTATTCGTGAATGAAAGGAGGAAATCGTAATAGCCCATGTTTCAGTTATAGGTAGTTGCACGTTTCTCGCAACGTACCTCATATATTGAGAATGTCTGATTTATTGTCTAGGGTTCAATTAAGACCGTTAGTTAGACTAATCACTCGATATATGAGGGCCTATGGGTCACACAACAAGTAGTTCCCTTTTACGGATTATAGTTGGTTGATTAAATGTTAAATTGGATTTAATATTTAATTTATGGAGAAGTAATTAATAATTGATTATTTTGGAATTAATTATGATTAATATTTAATTAAATTGGATTTAATTAAATAAGAATTCCCAATAATTATATTTGGAATATAATTGTAGGATTTAATGTATATGGAAATAAATCGTAGAGATTTTCATATAAGGCATTTAAATTCGTAGACATTTTATATGTGGGAAATAAATCCTAGAGATTTATTTAAATAAAGATTAGGGATTTTATTTCCCAATCAGGTTAGCTTAAGATTTAAGCTAAGTCTCTCCTATATATATGAGCTCTTGGGAATCCATAATATGGTTGTTCAAGTTCTCTCCATTAAATTTAGAATAGGTATTTTCCTAGCGAATTCAGTCTCAGATTCAACGCTGGCAAATCTGTGCAAGTCCGCGAACGGGGATTACGTCGATACCATAGTTGAGAAATCTTCTCTCGAGTTACTGTAAGATTTCTCGTTATGATTATTGTAATCTATATGCAATTAACTGTTCGTTGTTGGTGAACCCTAATTTCCGCTGCGCATGTATTACGTGTTTACGTGCCTCTAAATTCTAATAGCACTGCCGAGGCTCGCGAGGGCGACATGCATAGTGCTGGGTGCGCGGGCGCAGGCTCCTGGTCGACATGGCCGGCGGGGATGCGGGCGGCATCCTGGTTGCGTGCTGTTCAACGTGGGCGAACAACGGGTGTGGCACAGAATGGCGAAACGAGACAAAAAAAATTCGAGATGAACGAGTGGGAGAAATTCAAGACCATATTTCTTCAAGATCAAGACGAGAAAATTAAACCATGACAATTGGATAATTGGTGCCCAATTTGTTTATTTTTTTGTTTTGTTTTGATGTGTTTTTTCTTATAATTCTGTATAATTTGTTTAATGTGTTTGCATGAGAAATTATATGTGAAAATCTCAACCTCAAAATTACTAAGTATGTTTTGAATAATTAATTTTTTTTTTTTTTTTGAAAAATCAAATTAATTTTGACCTCCATGATTTATTTATTTGTGAAATCTTTTGGAGAAATTTCCCCCACTGAACTGTCAAAAGATATCTATCACGTGAATAAATTCCTAACGGATGATTGTGAATTATTATTAGTGGCGACAATGACCCTCTCCACGAGGCTTGTTCAAAACGAAGTAATGATTCTGCATTTAATCATGGTTATTACTTAGGTATAAAACTGATATGCATATACTTCTCCGAAGTCCCTGTCAATTTTATATGGTCAAGTGGGAGCCAACTATTAATTTTGAATTAAAGGTTTGTAACTATCATTGTTTGTAACCTGCTTAAATGTGTTTAAATAGACAGCTCACCCCACGTGACCTATTGAAACTGTTTTGAGATGTTGGCTGATGCATGTTCATATTCTTTTGAGATTTTGATATGTTACATGTGATCGAATTATGTGATAAATTTTGTGCTTAATCTGGATATTAACACAAAAATGTATGTTTATTTCCAGTTCAGCATGTCGCAACCTTTTAATCCACTGTTTACTATACTGAAGGATCATCAATTGACTGGTGAAAACTTTGTTGATTGGAATCGAAAATTATCTATTGTCCTAACTGCACAACAACACAAGTGGGTTCTTGATGTACCTAAACCCACCAAGCCTACTGGTGACTCTAGTAAAACGGATAAGAAAGAGTATAGTGACTGGGAGTGTTCCAATGAGATGGCAAAGTGCACCATTCTGGCTTCAATGTCGGATGTGTTACAACATCAACACCAAAACTTTGGAACTGCTGCGGAAATTATGCAAAGTCTTAAAGCGATGTTTCGACATCAGAATCGTACATCTAGGCAGATCACCATGCGAGATATGTTGTCGCAGAAAATGGTGAAGGGAACGCCCGTGAGGGATCACATTCTCCAGATGATGGCTCACCTTAACAAGCTTGAGGTTCTTGTCGCTGAATATGATATGGAGACCCAAATCGTTTTCATTCTTCATTCTTTACCGAAAAGCTTTGAGCAGTTTCAACTGAATTATCAGATGAATAATCAGAAGTTCACACTTCCCGGCCTGCTTCAAGCTCAAGTTTCGGCTGAGATGCTAATGGGGCGCCATAATCAAATCTTGGTGGCAACGGTCCTTCTACTTCTTCTAGGACAAATGGTGGTAAGAAGAGGAAGAAGGCAAAAGGCTAGAACCAAGTCAACTCAAGCGTTGCCAAGGGCAACGCAAAGGTGAACCAAGGGGAAGGTGTCAAGAAAGCTGCTAAGGGGAAGTGTTTTAACTGCGGTGAGAATGGACATTGGAGGTCAGCCTGTTCCAAACCTAAGAGGGATGAAAAGAAAGGTAATTCTCATGCACTAGTTGTTGAAACTTGTTTAGCGGCGTATGCTTCCCATTCATGGGTAGTGGATACAGGAGCCACAAATCATATTTGTTTCACCTTACAGGGGTTCCAGCTAACCCGGCAACTTAGTGGGAGTGAGATCCTCATCATACTGGGCGATGCTACGAGAGCGGTAGCTACATCAGTGGGAGAAGTGAAGCTATCTTTTGAAGATAGAGTTTTAGTTTTAAGAGATGTTCTTTACGTTCCTAGTTTTAGAAAGAATCTTATTTTGATTTCTAAACTTTTTATGGATGGATATTCAGTTTCTTTTTCTAAGCATGTTACTTTTTTTCAAAATGATCTATTTATCTATCATGGAACGTTGTCGAACAATCTCTACACTATTAAATGTTCACACCACTCACAAAATGCATCCTATAACACATTGATTGTTTTGCATAAAAGAAAGCGTTCTTCAGACATGAACAAAAAACTTATGTGGCATTTAAGATTAGGTTATATTAATGTAAAAAGGATTCAAAGGTTGGTACAAGACGGATCATTGGAGTGTCTCCAGATTGAACCGTTTTCGACTTGTGAATCTTGTTTAGAGGGTAAAATGACCAAGAGGGCATTTGGAGCCAAGGGGAATAGAGCCACTGAAGTGTTATAGATCGTTCATACTGACGTATGTGGTCCTATGTCAATCAAAGAAAGGGGGGGTTATGAGTATTTTGTTACGTTTATCGATGATTACTCAAGATATGGATACATTTTCCTCATGAAACATAAGTCTGAGACCTTTGATAAGTTCAAAGTGTTTAAGGCTGAAGCAAAAAAACATAGGGAAAAGAGTATCAAGTTTCTACGATCTGATCGTGGAGGCGAATACCTCAGCAATGATTCTCTAAACTACTTATCAGATGAAGGGATTGTATCCCAGTTAACTACTCCCAGAACCCCTCAACAAACTGGGGTAGTAGAACGAAGAAGCAGAACTCTTTTAGAAATTGTCAGATCCATGATGAGTTATTCGGATCTTCCCAAAGCGTTTTGGGGACACGCTTTGGAAACAGCGGCTTACATTCTAAACATGGTGCCATCCAAATTGGTTCCTAAAACCCCAAAGGAACTGTGGATCGGGTGCAAGCCCAGTCTAAGACACATGAGAATTTGGGGTTGTCCGGCTTATGTGTTGGACAAGAAAGCCGGTAAGTTGGACCCACGTTCGGAGTTAAGGTTGTTCATAGGGTATCCCAAGGGAATGAAAGGGTGTATGTTCTATGGTCCCAATGATCAAAAGGTTGTAATAAGTACACATTTTAGATTTTTTTGAAGAAGACTATATGAACAATAGAAAGCCCAACAGTGAGATTACCTTAGACGAATTAAGAGGGCCAACACCAACTGTACAAGTTGATATACACACCTACACAATCGGAACCTCGTCGCAGTGGGAGGATTGTTAGACAACCCGAGAGATTCTTAGGGATAGGAGAGTCTTCGGACTTGATCTCAGGAGAAGAATCAGACCCATGGTCTTACAACGATGCGATCCAAGACAAGGATGCAGATTTTTGGCTAACTGCAATGGAAGCCGAGATGGGTTATATGGATCATAATCAAGTGTGGGAGCTTATCGAACCACCCAATGGGGGTGAAACCCAGTGGATGTAAGTGGGTTTATAAGAGAAAAAGGGGACCAGACGGGAAGGTTGAGACCTTCAAGGCTAGGCTTGTGGCAAAAGAATACACTCAAAAAGAAGGGATCGATTATGAGGAAACCTTTTTGCCTGTAGCCATGCTGAAGTCCATCCGCATTCTCTTGTCGATAGCTGCACATCTAGATTTCAAGATCCGGCAAAGGGATGTCAAGACAGCTTTCCTAAACGGAAGTCTTGAAGAGGAAATCTATATGCGCCAACCCAAAGGCTTCATTACGAAAGGCAAAGAGCATCTAGTTTGCAAGCTAAAGAAGTCCATCTACGTACTTAAGCAAGCATCCCGAGCTTGGAATTAATGTTTTGATCAAGTAATAAAATCCTATGATTTCGATCAAAATGAGTTTGAGAGTTATGTATACAGAAGTGTGACGGAACTGCATTGGTATTCTTAGTATTATACGTAGATGACATTCTGCTCATCGAAAATGATGTAAAGGTGTTGTCAGATGTGAGGGTGTGGTTGTCAAATCATTTTGGTATGAAGGACTTAGGAGAAGTTGGTCATATCCTAGGGATCAAGATCACTCGAGATCGCAGGAAAATGATGATTGGCTTATCCCAAGCTTCATACATAGATACTATTTTGAAGCGATTCAGCATGCAGGATTCCAAGAAGGGTTTCTTACCCTTCAGACATGAAATCCATCTGTCAAGAGAAATGTGTCCAAAAGACACAAAACGAGATAGATGACATGAGGGGAATTCCATATGCGTCGGTAGTTAGAAGCCTCATGTATGCAATATTGTGCACGAGACAGGATATTTGCTTTTGTCGTAGGAATGGTAGCCAGATATCAAAGTAATCCGGGAAAAGAACATTGGACTGCTGTTAAAAATATTATGAAGTATTTGAAAAGAACTCACAATAGAATGCTGGTTTATCAGTCAGACAATCTTATCCCCATTGGATACACAGACTCGGATTTCCAATCGGACATAGATTCCAGAAAATCTATCTCGGATAGTGTGTTTTGTCTGGGAGGTGCACCCATAACATGGAGAAGCGTTAAGCAGAAATGCATCGCAGATTCTACCATGGAAGCCAAATATGTAGATGCTTGTGAAGCAGCGAAAGAAGCGGTATGACTCAAGAACTTCTTAGTGGACTTGGACGTAGTTCCGAATTTGCCCAGTAGGTGATATTAGATGCCACGTAGAACATGAGACTTGTTGTAGGTATACCTAAAAGCAGACTTTGAGTATAAGTGGGAGATTGTTGGGGTTATACGTGAAAGTATGTTTTTACGTATTAACAGACTAATGTACTCTTATTTACTGAATATAAAATTGTTTATCACTGTTGCTTTAAATATGAATGAATGTTATTTATTTACTACAAACCGTTCAATATTAGTACATATTGCATTGTAGTTAATGTTGTGATACCCGATCACAGAAGATCACATTAACAGTTCCTTGTAAATAAGTACATCTTCACAACCTAGATGGAACTAAACACTCCATTGGTAGAGGTTGAAGTGTAAAAGCTCAGATTTGCTTGTCTTGACCAAGAGATTGCACTAGCACATTGTGGTGTGCTGAAGATGACCTACAGAGAGGATAAATTCTTCGTACTGAGTTATGAGATGAAGAATTAGACCTCAGTTGTTGTTGATTTCTTAACCTCTATCACTTAAATTGGATTATGTGTAATTAGTATTTATTGCTTTGATCTATGTTGGGTTTAGAGTCAGATAGCGATTCTATACTTTACATTTTGGGCAATGTTATTAATTACATGACAATTGCTAAGATTTAATACAGAGCAACCTGTGCAAGGAAAGTCTTGTATGATTTGTCCCCTTGGCGGGCTCAGAAGCTTTATCATACCAAATCTTGCAAGTGGAATTAGTTTCCGGTATGGATAATAATGTTGAGTTGTCTTTACTCTGTGCATAAAAGATACTAATTAATATAAAGCTTTTCAGTGGCTTAATTAATTAATGGACTAGATAATCTTAAATACGGGAAATATTAAGCGGGAGCCATATTATCGTAATATGGATTAAGATGGATAGTGCAATATTATTTTTTTGTGATTTATATGGAAAATATAATATATGAGATATATTCAAGATTGTATCTTGAAAAGATACAAAGAAATTTATCATATCCCTTTTAGGGCACAAATTTTCGCCCCTATGCTTCTTATAAATAGGGGATGAATTTTTCATCCCCAACACAATTTCAGTCTTGGAAAAATTAGAAATCCACAAAGGTGGTGCAATATATTTTTGGTTTTCTCTTTTGCTATAATTGTTCATGTGAATCCTTCCACGGGATTACGAGCAAGGACGTGGGACATATTTGACAAGGTGTTTGGGTTGATCCATCTACTCAAATGTTGTCACTCCAAGAGGTACGTTTCGCATAACTCCTAGATTTCGCATGTATAGGATTTACGTGAAATCAATTGTACGCATGATGTTGTTGTCTTTTAATTGTTATTTGAGTTAATATAGGATTAATTCATGCTAGTAATAATTGAAATAATTTAACTATGTATTTAATTGCACCTCGAATAGATCCGAGCACCCTTTTCCCCAATAGTTGTCACCAAGCAAAGATCATCTTCTGATGAAAAATCAGATTCATCTGAGGGTAGGTAGGAGTCATCGATACCAGAAGTGTTAGGAACCATAGCTCTTCTGTCTTTGTACAATTGCTCTCTTCTGGTCCACTTCTCCTCTCTTTGTTTAGGGGTCAGGGCAATCGACACTACAGTGACCTGGTTTCTTGCAGTTGAAGCATGCACTAGGATCCTCAGAATCTCTTCTGCTTGGTGAGTCTCTTCTCCTATATGATATCTTAGGAGATTTACCAGTTTGCCGATAATCAGAATTCCTTCGATCTGATCTGTCATCTTTTCTATCATCCTTATAGTCAGCTCTTCTATCGTCTCATCGGTCATCTCTTCTGTCCTCTCTACGATCATCTCTTCGATCGTCTCTTCTGTCATCTCTTTTCTCATCAGAAGGGTTCCTTTCATCTGATCTATCAGTAGATCTCCTATCTCTTCCTCTCATCTGCTTGTAGTCTTTGTAGAATTTTATGTACTTTCCAAGATGAGTATTAACTCGTTCCAACTTTCTTGTCAGCAAAGCAATCTGTTCAGTCTGGCTGATGATGTTCTCAACTGGTTCAATAGACTTTGAAGCATTACTGGTTGCCTGAAATGCAACAACTTTAGAACTTGATGCAGCTGGGGCATCATCCTCCTGTTCTCTTTCTTCCAGATCAAACTCGTGATCTTTCAGACTCAGAAACAGCTTGCTTGGCTTCATTGTGGCAATATCTTGATAATCCTTAATCACAGTAACCTTCATGTCCCATTTCTTGGTCAGAGACCTCAGTATCTTGTAGTTGATATCCTTATCAGACATTTCTCTTCCTGGTTCCTTTATCTTGTTGATAGCCAGAGTAATCCTTCCATCAAGCTGATCAATGGTTTCATTTGGTAGCATCTTAAGTTTCTCGAATTTAACTAGCTCATCTTGTAGTCTGCTGTCCTTTATCAATTCATTTCCTTCACACATTTCAGCCAAAACATCCCACATCAGTTTTGTTGACTTGCAGTACTTGATCTTCTGCCCAGTGGCTTTGTCCACTATCTTTAGTATGATGTCCTTAGCAACAGTATCCAGGTTGTGTAGTTTTCTCTCTTCTACATCCATCTGAAGGATACTTTTCTGAACTAAGGCTCCAACTGGTTCATTTTCCTCACCTCCAGTGGAAGGGCTTGCATGATAGATAACGATGGGTCCTCGCTCAATAACTTCCATCATTCTGGAGCTGAGTGAACCCAGATGGTTAACCATAAGAAGGGTCTAGTCATCATACTAATTGATTGAGAACTTTGGCAGATCATGATACATACAAGTTGTGTTTTCCATGTTGAGTTTTGTGAATAAAACAGATGATTTTTAAAAATAGGTTTTTCAACGATCTGTTCAAGTGACTACAAAGGTTCTTCCTCTGTTGGGAAATTTATAGTTTTGAGGAAAGTTCCAAAACAGATGTAATAGGACCAGTCAGACCTGTTAGCTGACTGATGGCTTAGAAATCAGGCTAGGATGACCAGTTTAGATGTATAGACAGCTGATGTATTAGATAGGTCACATATTGAGGGGGAACTCAATATGTATAGGTTAAGTCTTGAAGAAGATCTGAAGATCAGATAAGTCAAGAAGATCAGAAGAGCTGAAGACTCAGAAGACCTGAAGATCAGATGACTACTGGAGAACAAGACCAAGAAGACCTCAGATGACCTACATCAGAAGAATGAAGAAGAGTTTGTAAGTTGTGCTAAGACAACCTACATCAGAAGAATCGGTCAGGTAGACTGATCAGTTTTAACTGATCAGGTCAACTCAGTCAAGTGACAAACAAAAGTTCACCAAAGTCATACGAGTTCATCAGACAAGAAGAATGTCAAACTAAGTTGGTAAATTAAACACTGAACAAGTGTACTTGATATCCAATGAGAGCAAGACACGTATGTACGGAGCTGATAGTGCGGGATTCGGCGCATCACAGTCAAACGGCTATAAAGGACAACAAGCACTCATTTGGCCATGCCGAGACTGAGCACGTCAAATCAGACCTGCACACCTACCTCAAATAGACCAAAATTTGAATTGCTCTCCAACGGCTAATTCAATTTCGTGCCTATATATATGGGATCAAACCTTCAGAGTAAGGTTACGGAAATAATACACAAGCACAAGCTCTAGCTATTTCCGCACAAGAACACCAAGAACTCAAGTTTATTCTAAGTGTGTTCATCCCATAGTTTCTTAGTTGAATTCTTATCCTTTAGCTTTAGGCTACTCAGAAGATAGGATAGAATTCCAGTTGGAACAACTCAAATCTTATACCCAAACCAAGTGTTAGGTTAAGTTTGTTTAGCAAGATTTCAAGTTAGGGTTTCTAATCTTAATTTCTGGGATAGGTTGAATGAGAACTCTTGAAACATCTGTTGTATTGTGTTGGACTAACACACTAATCTAAGTCCAGTTGGTTTAGTTGGTGCCCCTGCTGATAGGGAAGAGTGGATGTAGGACATGTTGTCCGAACCACTATAAATCTTGTGTGTTTAATCTGTTTTACACTTATAGGCACACCTGATATTCAAACTTGCATGCATATTCTAAGTATGGGTCAGTTTTGCATCAAGCAGCTGGTCTGATCAGTTTGGCACTTCGTCATCTGATCTGTTTCAGAAAACTTAGGATCTGATTTGAAAAATTGGTTTTTCACACGGGTTAATCATATCTTCCGCACAATCAGTTAAGCTGATAGACACCGAACTGATCTACTCTCGAGTGATTAGTAAGTTTGATATCAGTCCATACTGATTCACTCGCACTCTGATCAGGAAACTTGCTTTCACACCTGATCTCACGAAAAAGTTTCAGAAGTCTATTTACCCCCTCTAGACTTCTGCCTCACTAAAACCCATTCAGGACTTACATCCTCAAGAACCGATGATATTCAAAGCCAGTGGTCCGTAGAACCACTGCTTTGATACCACTTGTAGGTCCTGAACAAGTTTCAGTGAGGCAGATGTCTAGAGAGGAAGGGTGAATGGACTTCTGAAACTTTTTATTGTGATCAGCGTGGTTTGCAAGTTTGCTGATATAGAGTGCTAGTGATCAGTACAGACTTATATCCAACCTACTGATCGCTGAGAAGCAGATCAATTTGGTGTCTATCAGTTTAACTGATTGTGCGAAAGCTTATGTTAACCCATGTGAAAAAACAGTTAGATAAATCAGTCTTAAGGTTTTCTGACTGATCAGTTGACAAAGGGCCAAACTGATCAGATCAGTAGCTTGATGCTAAACTAATCCAGTTTAAGACATACAGGATTTTATAATAGATAAGTGCAAAGTGTAAAGAAGATAAATCACACAATATTTATAGTGGTTCAGACGAACTTGTCCTACGTCCACTCTTCCCTTATCACCATGGGCACTCACTAACAACCTGGCTTAGTTTAATGTGTTAGTCAAACACAATACATACATATATTTATGGAGCTCTCACTCAACAATCCTAGAAATACAACTAGAAGCCTTAGTTCAAAGTCTTGCTCACAAACTTAACCTATCTCTCAGATTTGAGTAGGATTTGTTTGGTTTCCAACTGGAATTCTATCCTAGTATTTGAGTAGCCTAAAGCTAAAGGATGAAAATTCTTGCTAAGAAACTAAGGGATGAACCCTTAGAAATATTTGCTTGAGTTCTTCAGTGTTCTTACGGAAATGACTTGAATGCTTAGTCATGTAGAATTTCTGTAACCATACTCTGAAGGTTGATCCCATATTTATAGGCCTCGAAATTGAACTAGCCGTTGGAGAGCAATTCGAATTTTGGTCTATTTAAGGTAGGTTTGCAGGTTGATTTGATGTGCTCAGAGACTGCATGGCTAAATGCGTGCTACGTAGTCCTTTCTTGTCGTTTAACTCTGATACACCATATCCTGCACTGTCAGCTCCGTACATACGTGTCTCGCTCTCATTGGTCATCAAGTACACTTATTCGGCGCCTTGTAAGACTTTATGTCTTCTGGAATTCAGCTCTTCTGATCTTCTAACTATTTTGGTCTTCAGATCTTTTGATCTTCTGATTTTCTAATCTGGTCTTCTGATCTTCAAGACTTAACCTATACATATTGAGTTCCCCCTCAATATGTGACCTATCTTATTACATCAATTGTCTATATATTTCAGTTGGTCATCCTATTCTGATTTCTAGATCATCAGTCAACTAACAGGTCTGACTGATCCTATTACAACTGTTTTGGAACTTCCATCAAAGCTATAAAATTTCCCAACATAATAGTTGACATATCCTTTCAGTAGAAATTTCTACTTTGCTTTTAAAGGATGCTCTTATCTGTTTTCCTTTCTGACAAACATCACACATATGATCTTTGCTAAATACTTCATTTGGTAACCCTCTCACAAGTGCTAATCTTGCAAGTTTATTCAGGGTTTTGAAGTTCAAGTAATTCAGCATTTTGTGTAATAGCCAACTAGTTTCAGTGGCCTTTTTGGCAACCAAACATGTATCCATAGGAGTCAATCTCCAATCAGCAAGATACACATTTCCCTTTCTAGTACCAGTCACTAGTACTTGATGTTAAATATTATCCTTAGAGAACTCAACAATGAATCATTTATCACATAATTGACTGATAGAAAGCAAGTTATGTTTTAAATCAGAAACATATGATACACCATGAATATGAACAGTATCAATTTCCAATGTTCCATATCCTTCAGTCTGTCCTTTGGAGTTACCTCCAAAAGTTATCTGAGGGCCTTTCTGTTCAATATAGTCAGTGAGCAGATACTTATATCCTGTCATGTGCCTTGAACATCCACTGTCCAGATACCATGCAGTAGGTGTAACTTTTTCTTTAGAACATCTCCTCTGAGGAACTGGAACCTTCCTCTTCAGCATCATTGTCCTCAGCAACCATTGCCTTCTTGCTGGAAAACTTCTTGTCCCTCTTAGCTTACCTTTCCTTCCTTTCCTTGGAACTCAACTTAGGACAATCATATTGGAAGTGACCCTTCTTTTTGCAGTTGTAACATCTATTGGTATTATCATCCTAATCACTTTCTTCCTTGGATTTTGAATCCTTTCTCCTGGATGATGATCCTTCAGCTTTGTGGTCTTTCTTTCTCTCAATGGATTTGTCCTCTCCTTCAGAGTTGTGCTTGTTCCTGTACCTATTATCTTTATAGTACTTCTTGTACTTTCCAAATCTGCTAGAGAGTCTTTCAAACCTCCTTGCCATCAGTACTAACTTATCCTCCTGTTCATCCCGATTTTGGCAGGTGGGTTCTCAGGCTCTTTTGCTTTACAGGTTTTATCTTTGGCCTTAAATGCCACATTTTTACTAGATGAAGAATCATCTTTGCTATCAGGTTTCTTTGACTTCTTGTCAATCACAAACTCATAAGCTTTCAGTTCAGAGAAAACTTGTTGATATGGCATTGAAGCAATGTCTTTGGTGTTCTCAATCACCACAGCATGAATGTCCCATTTCTTAGTGAGACCTCTCAAGATTTTCAGTGTCATTTCTCTCTTTGGGTATTTTTTCCCAAGAGTATTCAGATCATTCATAATGCTAGTGAATTTGACCTCACATCTTTCAACAGATTCACCTTCTTCCATTTCAAAGCCATCAAACTTTGCAATGGCAACAGAAAGTTTGTTTTCCTTGATATGATTAGTGCCCTGACACATAATAGCAAGTGTGTCCCATATTTGTTTAGCAGTTTCACAGTGAGAAATCATCCCCATAACACCATCATCAATAGTGTTATATAGAGTATCCTTAGCAATATAGTCTAAGTTGACTAACTTTCTCTCCTCAGAAGTAAATTGGACATCAGACTTAAGAAATTCATCTTTGGGATCATCTTTCTCAGCATCAGTAAGTCTGGGATTCACAACAGTATACTCAAATGGTCCTTGAGACATAACTCTCCACATTCTTTCATGTTTAGAGTATAGATGTGTCTGCATTCTCAGTCTCCACAAGTTATAGCTCTCAAAAGAGAACAGGGGTAGATTCTTAGAAGGCATGATGAAAAGCCTTTTAAGATATCAACAGTAAGATTTATTCAGTAGACCACCAAAAGTCTTTCAACAAACAAGACTATGGCTACCAAAGCAAGTGATCAGTTGAACCACTGCTCTAATACCACTTGTTGGTCCCAAGTATGAGTCACACACGTGTATGGGAAGGGGGGAGGAATACACATATATAGTGTTTTCAAACTTTTAAAACCTTTATATCAGTGAGTCAGGTTTTCCTGAGTTTAAACCCTGAGTAAGCACAAACACCCCGAGTCTAAGTCTACTGAGACTAAAACCCTGAGCAGCTTTCAGTAACTTCAGATAAGCTCAACTGATCCTGAGTGCAAAAGTCATGAGTAGCTTTGCACAGATAACTATCTTACAGAATATTCAGATGAGTGGTTCAGTTTTGTAGCTATCTATACTAGCTAACTAAGGTGCAAAAAGTGTAGGCCCTAAGTTTATACTCGTTTTAACTTGGTGAAATAGCTTTTCCCTTAGTTCATAAAACTGTGATTAAGGCTGTGATTCAATTAATGCAATCTTCAGTGGATTAGTTCCCAACTGAATGATAAAAACCTTTGTATGCTCTCAGTGAAAATATGCAAACAGCAATGCAAAATAGAAAGCAAACAACATAGAATTATAGTGGTTCAGAGACTCAAGCTCCTACATCCACTCTCTCTGATCCTTAGGGGAATTCCTTAACTCTTGGAATCCGCTTGGTTTAGAATGCCAAGGTGCACTGACCAAATTACCTATCAAAGGCAATCTGATCCCTAGGATCTACTTCCTGAGTCCTAGTACTCAAAACTTCTACTCTCTCAAGCTTTCAGACTGAACAACTCTCAGCTTACTAACTCCACAACTCTCAACTTCCAAACAACAACTACTCAAACTTCCTAACACTTAGGGTTTGGGTTTAGGTTTGGTTTCCAACTAGGGTTGAGATATCTTTTACAATAACAACAAATGCAAAGGCTAGGATATCTCTACTAAGCTTTGGATCTTATAAAATACTAGGCTTAGTGTGTTAGCTCTCTTCAATGTGAAACACTTGAGAAATCTTTAGGGTTTCGAGTGCTTCGAAGGTAAACTTGAATAAGCTTGAGCTCTTGAGTTGCTTGATTTCCCGTAACCTCAATTATGTGAAGGTCACTGGTATTTATAGGCAACAATTGAAGACACTCTTGAAAAACTATCCGTTGGAGAGATAGCATCAAGGGTTTCTTCTTTTAGTAACACTTGAACTACTATATTAGGGTTTAGACAAAGCCTTGCATGGTTTGGATAACATGCAGTCAAGCTAGCCATTCATTGGTTCTGCAGATTGGAACACAGTAGGTCTGACTTTTCTCAAGAAAGGTCGCTTTCAGTATCAGTGTCGTACATTGTTGTCGCCCTCTGATTGGTTCTTGAACTTAGTGAACAGAGACAAACAGAACAGCTCTTTTGAAGGTCAACTCCTCTAAATGAGACAACCTTAAAAGACATTTAGTTCCCATTCTTTTTGTCTGCAAGAATCTTTCGACTTAACATTTATTTCTCATAAATGTTCAGGACTTTTGATTCAGTTCATATGTCCTTAGTGAGATAGTCTTCAGTACTTCAGGCCTTCTGACTTCAGGTCTTCAGGTCTTCTGATCTTCAGGTAAGTTCATAAATGACCGTGAACAAAGCATGGGGGGCATTTGTAAGAAAATAAAATATACACCAGTTAAATGGCGACACGTGTACAAATTACATATTATTATCAAATTAAATCAACTTTTTATATTGGAAATTTAATAAATTAATTCTCAAAATTAAATGGTTAAATGATTGATATTTAATATATACACGGTATAAGCTAGTCAAATTTTACGGGTAACCAGATACTCGTGTGTGGCTAATTAGATTGATATTTTGTCATAAATAAAAGGAAATTAATGACAAATCAATCAAATTAAATAATTTGTGTTAATTACGTCAATCAAATTCCTCCAACCAACCATAGGTCGCCCGTGGCACCTCAACAATTGATAATTTGGCACCCCTCACCCTATAAATAGGGGTCCAAAACTCATTCATTCAACACACAACAATCATTCCAGAAGAGATCTTCAAACGAAACAGACAAGAAGAGCCTAGAATTCTCTACAATCCTTCTTGAAGATTCGAAGCAACTTCAAGGCGTTCTTCATGCAAAGCATCCAAAAGTTGCATTCAGTCCGAGACCAAGGCTCTAAACCCCTCCAATCAGACGTTTCTTCAAAGGTGTTCTTAATCCAATATTTGAAGATTTGAAAGCGTTCTTCACCAGCTTTAGGCGTTCGCCCAGAAAAAATATCCAATCCGAGACCAAGGCTCTAAACCCCTCTGATCCGGCGTTTTCCAAAAACGTTCTTCGTTCAATTCTTGAAGATTTGAAGATCTTCTTGACAAGCTATTGAAGATTCCCGTTCGAAAAAGCTATCTAAGTCAAAATCAAAGTCAACGAAGAAAATAATCAAAGGAATAAACTAGAGATTGAACACGCCAAATTCATAAATTCAATTCAAAAAATAATATTGTAAAGGATTTCTGTGTTTTTATATTAAATTCATGAGATTTGTCCTTACACTACTTACTGATAAACATAAAAAATTTACACAATATTTTATTACAAAATCAAATTGCAATTTTAATTAAATCACTTTGATGTTGGTCAATAAATATTATATAAAAATATCAATATATTTCAAACTTTTAATCATACAACTCAAGTAAAAAATAAAATCATAATCTTTTATAAATAAAAAAGTTAATAAATGTTTAAAGCCCTTTGTTTGGTAAATTAATTTTTTCACTTTCTCCGTCCCGAACTCGATTGTACATTTCACTTCTTTATTCGTGTTTTAGTGAGTAAGTTGTTTATAGTATATGAAATGATAAAATGGCTTTTAAGGAGGTGTAGAATAGATGAGAGGTAGAACTATCATACCCCACCTTAAAATCTCTTTATCATTTCAAATATTAATAAACAACTCGCTCGCTAAACACGAGTCAAATAGTGAATGTACTTTGGGACAGAGGAAGTGTTAGAGTTGATCTCCCAACAGGAATCGGAACTTTGACCTCCAAAAATTTAATATTAGGCCACAACAACTCGGACAACATGGCAATTATAATCAAATATTGTAACATTGTGCATATATTAAATATTAATATATGTAAATAAAATTATGCGCCCTAAAATATTACAAAAAAATCGGGCCTTAGTCGATTAACTCGTTTGTCTCAAAAAAGGCACAACCCTCAGTAACACTTAACATGCACAATACTAATACTAAAAAAAGAGAGTTCACGTACTTGAATTCGGTTCACGAGAGATCTACTCAATATACTATATACGCAATTTCCATCAAATATAAATAGACATATCAAAATAGTATTACATCCCCATCCTCACGTTGTCATGACAAGCACATTATATACGATGAATTATCAATGTATTAGAAAATATTGGATTTAGATTTTGAATGCGGTATGAAATAGAAGGTTCCAGTTAATGACATTATCAGGTTTGTTTGTTCTCGAAATGATTAAGATTACTTGATTAAGACTAGTCAACTTGATTATTGAAACTAATTAATACTCACTTCTTCTCATTCTTCTTTGAACATTTGATCAAAGAGTAACTCTCTTGTAAAATATTGCACACTATGAATATGTGCAATACACCATAATTAAAGCAAATTAAACTAAAATTTGCGGGTCAATCTCGCGCGGGTCGTGTTGGATCGGGCGTGGGCGGGCAGGTTGTGGGTTAGGCGAACAGGGTGGATATATATTAATAGATGCATATCATTATTGACTATGTGTTGTAGCCCAGTGGTTTAGGTCCGTTGTTAATGTGTTTAGTTGCAGGTTCAATCCTTATTAAGCACATAATTTTTTTTTAAAAAAATCAAGTTTTTGTGTGTTACTACATCTATGTATAAGTGTTACTACATTGTTATATATATTGAAAAAACTTCATATCTTACGTAACACATATTAAAACATATCGTAACACATAAATATTCATAAGGTAACATGGGTCGCAAGGTAACACATTGTTGTTCATATGGTAACACATGAGTATTCATATAGTACTACAACGATATGTGAAAAGTGTTACATATTACTAGAAAAATATGTGTTAATACATGAACAAAAAGTGTTACCCTATGAAGAAAAACGTGTTACCACATGAACAAAACTAGTACAAACGCGAAAAAAAATCGTCAGTCCAAAATTACAGATTTAAATAACAACTTGATCAGTGGCGGATCCAGGAAATTTTAATGGGCTGGGCTCATGGCTGCTGCATATTTAATTAAAATGGACTATTTAGTTGGGGGTGGGCAGAGTAATTAAGTAGAATGGACTTTTAATTAATTTTTATTAGAACATATATATATTTAGTGGATCTTATGCCCGGTGCAGCTCACTAGTGTGTCCGCCCCTGAACTTGATGTGTTACTACATGAACAAAAAAAGTGTTACCCTATGAGCAAAAGAGTGTTACTACATGAATAAAAATCAGTACAAACGCGAAAAAAATCATCAGTCCAAAATTACAGATTTACAAAACAGCGTGAAAAGAGTGCAGAAGCATCTGAAAAATTGTGCCAGAAAATCAAGAGAAAAACGAATGGAAGGACCTGTAAATTTGTCAGGATGAGAAAACTGAAAAAGGGAGAAGAATATGGAAGAATTTTAATAAGGAAGAGAAAGAAAAGAAAATGAAGAACAAAAGAAGAGAAGAAAAAACCTAAAAATGCACCACTATAAAATCTGGAATCGCGAGGAAAAAGAACGTGAGGAAGAAGAACCCTAGGATCACGAGGAAGAAGAAAACGGGCAAATCTGAAATGGCCTTGGACCTGACCCGCGAAAAATTAATATCTCTCCTATTTGGGCTAATTGCACATAAATCACACTATACAATATTGCAGACAAATTTTTGTGTTGACCAAATAATTCATCCATATTTATTTAAATATTTCTTTAAATTAATAAATTAATTTTACTTTTTTACAAAATTCCTTCCAACATCTCAATATTTTCCCCTCAATATATATATATATATATATATATATATATAGTAATGATATAGAATCAACTATCTGGTTTTTTATGGAACCAGAATAATGACGTGTCATGCCAACTCATCATCCACATAATTAATTCTACTTAAATAAATTGTAGAATTAATATAATATACCCTAAACCATGAACCCTAAACACTAAATTATGAACCATTTGGGTCGGGTGAACCATGAACCACTCGGGCCGGGTTCAGTTCTGGCCGAAGTTGAGGGAGTAAAAAAAAAAAAAAAATTTTTTTTCTGTTCGGTTTTAATTTTTCAGTTCAGTTCAATTTTTCTTTTTACCCGGCCCAGACTGTTGGGGAATAAGTTGCACGGATCTATTCGGGATAAATATTTAATTACAATAATTATTACTAGCATGAATTAATCATATATTAATTCAAATAATAATTTAACAACAAATCATGCATATAAACAGTTCACATAAATCCTACGCATGCGGAATTGCTACGGGTTTACGTGAACTAACCTCTTGGAGTGCCAATGGTCTCGTCGATTAAACATACCGAAAGACTTCCCAAGTATTATCTAATCCTTGCTCGACAATCCGGTGGAAGGATGCTCGCGAACAATTAACAAAAGGAAAAATAAAAAATTTGTTGCACCACCTTTGTGGATTTACTAATTTTTCCAGCACATGGAATTGTACACTACTCACAATTGACGTTTTTCAAAAATACACAATCTGTCGACATTTCAAAATATTTGATATTTTATCGACGCTGATATTTTTCCGAAAAACCAATTTTCATGTTCACTTGAGAATGAAACATTCATCCCTTATTTATAGAGGGGTGGTGGACGAAATTCTTGTCATGGAATAGGGAGGAAAAAATCTTTTCTTGATCTCCAACAAATCTTGAATATATCTCATATATTATTTTCTCCATAATTAAAATATTCCATAAAAATCCCACCTTCTCTTGTTATGGTTATTTTCGAAAATACAAGGATAAAGATTCCAAGATTTTGATCTTCTTAAATTTATGAGATATTCTTGTACTCCAAGAAATACATATCTTCCATAATATATTTTCAAGAAAATCTTTCTTTCCCTTAATTATTCAAAAAATTCGAAATATACATATGAATAACCAAGTGAGAGATTTCTTGAATTTAATGAGATAATCTTGTATTTCAAGAATACATATCTTCATTCCATAACAAAATTCAAAGAAAATCTTTCTCCCCTTTTATTCATAATTTTCGAAAAAGAGAGGAAAATTAGCAACAAATATTTATTTTATTTTTAAACACCTTTTCCAGTTATTGGACTTTATGTTGGGCTACTTGGGGGGCTTTTAGGAGAATTAAGATTCGACCTTCCAATGGATCTTGAATTATCAATATTGATCCACAATATTATTCAAGCCCATAAATATTAATTAATCTCACTACATAATTAATATTGCACTATCCATCTTAACCCATATTATTATCAATATGGCTCCCTTGTTATTATTTCCGTGTTTAAGATTATCTAGCCCACTAATTAATTCAAGCCACTGAAATAGCTTTCCATTAATTAATATCTTTTGTCCTTGGTTAAGGAACGGTTCAACATTATTATCCATACCGGAAACTAGTTCCACTTGCAAGATTTGGTATGATAAAGTTTATGAACCTCCCAAGGGGACAAATCGAACAAGCGTTCTTGCACACGATTCTCCGTATTAAATCTTAGCAATCGCATGTGACCAATAATATTGCCCAAGATAAAAAGTATTGAATCTCGTTGATTCTCTACCCATGGTAAGTCAAAGCAATAGTTACCAACCACACGTGATCCTATTTAAGGGACGAAGATTAAGAAATAACGAACCACTGAGGTCTAATTCTTTCTTGTTCAATTCTGAAGAATTTGTCCTCCTCAGAGGTCCTATTCAAAGGCATCGGTCATGTACTAGTGTAATCTCTTGGTCAAGACAAGCCAATCGAGCCTTACACTTCAACCTTTCACGATGGATTGTTCATTTCCATCTAGGTCGTGAATGGTGTACTTTTTGGTTACAAGGGACCAATTAATTTAATCTTCTTTGATCTGGTATCACTAAATTAACTACAATGTAACACGTACTATTTATTGAACAATTATGCAGTAAATATATGTAACATTCAATGATATTTAAAGCATCAGTGATAAACAATTTATTTCAGTAAATAAGTCCGAAATTGGTTTTTTGATTATACAAAGTAAAAGCATACTTTCTAGTATAATCTCAACAATCTCCCACTTATACTCAAAGTCCGCTTTTAAGTATACTACAAAGATGTCTCGTGTAGTTCTAATACGTGACATCTAATGTCACCTACACGAACCTAATAATTTCTCCCACTTATACTCAAAGCAGATTGGCAATAGTCTTGACACTCATTCCTTCCACATGTCTCTCGAATGTATTCGAGAGGACCACTTTGTGAATGGATCGCCAGGTTGTCTTCCCGACGTTATCCTTGCCAATTCTATATCTTCTCTCTTAACGATATCTCAGATAAGATGGTATTTCCTTTCAATGTGTTTTGGCTGGCCTTGTGGGCTCTTGGTTCCCTTGAATTTGCAATCGCCTCTCAAGCATTATCACAATAAATAAAGTGATTCTCTTTGGGCAAATTCGAACTACATTCAAGTCCACTAGGAAGTTCTTGAGCCAAACCGCTTCTTTTTCTTTGCCTCATAGCACTACATATTCGGCTTCCATGGTAGAATCATGACGATTTTCGCTTGACGCCTCTCCATGTCATGGCTCCTCCCCATGCAAAAACACACTCTAGGAGGTAGATTTTCCGAATCTATGTCCGATTGGAAATCGAGTCCGTGTAGCCGATGGGGATTAGACTATCGATCGATAAATTAACATTCTATCTCGAGTTCTTTTTCAGATACTTTAATGTTTTTAAGCGTCAGATCAATGTTCTTTCCCCAGGTTACTTTGATATCTTGCCACCATGCCAACGTCAAAGCAGATATTCGATCTCGTACACAGCATTGCATACATAAGGCTTCCGACAGCCGAATCATATGGAATGTCTTTCATGTCATCTATCTCCTTTCTTGTCTTAGGGCACATTTTCTTGGATAGATGGATTCCATGTCTGTAAGGTACGAAGCCTTTCTTGGAATCCTGCATGCTGAATCGTTTCAAGACAGTGTCTATGTATGAAGCTTGCGACAAGCCTATCATCCTTTTCTTGCGATCTCTAGTGATCTTGATCCCAAGGATGTGGGCGGCTTCCCCTAAGTCCTTCATATCAAACGGTTTTGAAAGCCATGCCCTTACGTTTGATAACACCTTTACATCATTCCCGATTATCAGAATGTCGTCTACGTATAGTACTAAGAATACCAATGCAGTTCCGACACGCTTTTTGTACACACAACTTTCGAACTCGTTTTGATCAAACCCATAAGACTTTATAACATGATCAAAACATTGGTTCCAAGCTCTGGATGCCTGTTTGAGTCCGTAAATGGACTTCATGAGCTTACAAACTAGGTGTTCTTGGCCTTTTTCAATGAAGCCTTGGGGTTGTTGCATATAGATCTCTTCATCAAGACTTCCGTTAAGGAAAGCTGTCTTGACATCCATTTGCCAAATTTCAAAATTGAGATGCGCAGCAATCGATAAGAGAATTCGGATGGACTTGAGCATGGCTACGGGCGAAAAAGTTTTCTCATAATCAATCCCTTCTTTCTGAGTATAACCTTTCGCCACAAGTCTTGCCTTGAAGGTTTCCACCTTCCCGTCTGGTCCTCTTTTTCTCTTGTACACCCACTTGCAACCAATGGGTTTGACCCCATTAAGTGGTTCGACTAGCTCCCACACTCTGTTATGATCATGGGTCTGATTCGTCTTGACCAGGGATCAAGTCCGAGGACTCTCCTATCCCCATGAATCTCTCGGGCTGTTTCACAACCCTCCCACTACGATGAGGTTCCGGTTGTGTAAGTGTGTCGTTTGGTATGTCATCTTCTACAGTTGGCACTGAGGTTAGCCCCCTTAGCTCATTTAAGGTAATCTCACTTATGGGTCTTCTTTCGTTCATATAGTCTTCTTCCAAAAATCTAAAGTGGGTGCTTATTACCACCTTTTGATCTTCGGTACCATAGAACATACACCCTTTTGTTCCCTCGGGGTATCCCACAAACAACTTTAATTCTGATCGAGGATCCAATTTACCGGCTTCCTTGTACAACACGTAGGCCGGACACCCCCAAATCTTCATGTGTCTCAAACTGGGCTTGCGCCCGGTCCACAATTCTTTCGGAGTTTTGGGAACCGATTTGGATGGCACCAAGTTCAGAATGTAGGCTGTTGTTTCCAAGGCATGACCCACCCCAGAACGACTTTGGAAGATCCGCATAACTCATCATAGATCTAATCATTTCCAAAAGAGTTATGTTTCTTCGCTCTGCAACCCCGTTTTGTTGAGGGGTTCCGGGTGCTGTTAGCTGGGATGCAATCCCTTTATCAGACAAGTAGTTCAAAAACTCATCGCTGAGGTACTCGCCTCCACGATCGGATCGTAGAGACTTGATACATTTTTCCTTATGATTCTCTGCTTGAGCCTTAAATTCTTTGAATTTCTCAACGGTCTCAGATTTATGCTTCATAAGGAAAATATAACCGTACCTTGAGTAGTCATCAATAAAAGTGACGAAATACTCATAACCTCCTCTTTCTTTTGGTTGACATTGGACCACATACGTCTGTGTGAACGATTTCTAACACTTCTTTGGCTCTATTCCCCTTGGCTCTGAATGCCCTCTTGGTCATTTTACTCTCCAAACATGATTCGCAGGTTGGAATTGGTTCAACTTGGAGAGACTCCAGTGAACCTGCTTCTACCAACCTTTGGATCCTCTTTGGATTAATATGTCCCAATCTTAGATGCCATAGAAGTGTCTCGTTCACGTTTTCTTTTATCGGAAACAGTTGATGTGTTATAGGATGCATTTCGTGAGTGGTGTGCACAGTTAATTGTATAGAGATTTTCCATCAATGTCCCGTAACAGATACACTCATCATTTCAAGAAATGATTTCATTCTTATTAGAATAAACTAAGTGTCTATTAACAGAATTTTAGAAACTGAAAGTAAATTCTTTCTAAAACTGGGAACATAAAGAACATCTCTTAAAATTAGAACTCTGCCTTCAAAAGACAGGTGCACTTCTCCCACTGCTTCAGCTGCCACTCTCGTAGCATCGCCCAGTGTGATGAGAATCTCACTGCCACTAAGTTGTCGGATCAGTTTTAACCCGTGAAGCAAACATGATTAGTGGATCCCGTATCAACTACCCACGAATGAGAAGTATACGCCGTTAAACAAGTTTCAACAATTAGTGCGTGAGAATTACCTTTCTTTCCGGCCCTTTTGAGGTTGGAACAGGCAAACCTCCATTGTCCTCTTTCACCGCAGCTTAAGCACTTCCTCTTTGGATTTTTCTTGACACCACCAGCATTCGTCATCTTATCATTGCCTTTGGCAACAGTTGAGTCTGATTGCTTATGGCCTTTGGTCACCTTCTTCTTCTTGCCATCCCTTGGCCTAGAAGATGAAGACGGACCACTTGCCGTCAAAGCTTGAGTTTGGTGCCCTATCAACATCTCTGTCGAGACCAAAGCTTGTAACAAATCAGCTTGCGAGGTAAAATTGCTCAGAAACTTTTGGGCAGAGAATGAAGTACCAAATTCATCTGAGTCTCCAGATTATAATTTGTACTCAGAACTTCAAGTTTGTTCAGATGGGCCATCAATTTTGAGGACGTAATCCCTCACGGGTTTGCCCTCCACCAATTACAGCGACGACATCTCTCGCAAGGTGATCTGACGAGTCTCGCATTTTTGACTCGTCAATTGGCTCATCTGATTTTGTTGTGTCAAGAATCCACTTGTGCTTTTGTGCAGTTAGGACAATTATAATTTTCCGTTTCCAATCAATATAGTTTCCATACTTATTCTATTGACTTTAAGTATAATAGCAGTGGATTAAAAAGTTACGACATGCTGAACTGAAATAAATAATAATATGCATAAACACAAATATATCACAAGGTTCGATCACATGCATCATATTAAAATCTCAAAAAAAATATGAACATGCATCAGCCAACATCTCAAAACATTTTAAATATGCCACGTGGGGTGGGTCATTATTTAAACACATTCAAGCAGGTTACAAACAAGAACAGTTATTAAACCTTTAATATCCAGATTAATAGTTGGCTCCCACTTGACCAATATAAAATTGACAGGGACTTCGGGGAAGTATATGCATATCAACTTTATACCTAAGTAATAACCATGATTAAATACAGAATCATTATTTCGCTTTGAACGAGCCTCGTGGGGAGGGTCATCGTCGCCACTAGTAATAATCCACAATCATCCATTTGGAATTCATTCATGTGAAAGCTAACTTTTGACCGTCCCGTGGGGGGAATTTCTCCAAAAGAATTCACAAATAAATAAATCATGGAGATCAAAATTAATTCAATTTTATTATCCGGAATAAAATTGACAATTAATTATTTAAACATACTTAGTATTTTTTTATGGTGAGATTTTTCATTGGGCAACTCTCATGCAAACACATTTAAACAAATTAAATAAAGCACAAGAAAACACAATAATAAATCAAGCAAAGCGAAAAAATAAACATATTGGGCACAAATTATCCAATTGTCATGGTTTGATTTTTCTTGGCTTGATTTTGAAGAAACGCCATCTTGAATTTCTCCCACTCGATCGTCTCGAAAAGAACTCTGTCTCGAAACGCCACGCCAAGTAGCTCGCAGCCGGGATGCACGCCTCGCCTCACCCGCGGATCTCAAAGAACGCCCGCGTCCCCGGCGCCTTCGCCGCCGCCCGCCCGCCGCCTTGCGCCGTGCATGGTCGCCCGCGTCCCATGCGCCCGTCTTAAGCGTTGCCGTCGCGCCCACGCGTTCAGCCGATCCCGCCCGACGCTTAGCATCGCGCTTCAGAAGATGGCGGCGTCGCGTCAAGCGTGCCTCCCCTTGGCATGTTTAAGCGCGATGCACGCCGTTTCACAGATTTGATTCTCGAACTATCCTTTAATTCGTCGTCTCCGCCTCCATTTCCGATTCGATTACAATTTATTTACAAAAAAATAAATAAACCTAGATCTATACTAGTCTATTACATTGATCAAATCAAACAAATCCTAGTCTACTCGTGGATTTTCTCACGAGGCAAAACGAATTCGAACGAATCGAATTAAAAACCACAATTTATATGCATGCATAAATAAACACATTAAATTCCATGACAATTAGATACCTGCAAAAAAGATCTAGCAATTCTACTATCCAATTTCAAATTTAATGAAAACGAATTAAATTACAATTTAAAATTCAGAACCCGAAATCGAGGCTCTGATACCAGTTGTTGGGGAATAAGTTGCACAGATCTATTTGGGAAAAATATTTAAATACAAATTTAATTCCAATAATTATTACTAGCATGAATTAATCCTATATTAATTCAAATAATAATTTAACAACAATTCATGCATATAAACAGTTCACATAAATCCTACGCATGCGGAATTGCTACGGGTTTACGTGAACTAACCTCTTGGAGTGGCAATGGTCACATCGATTAAACACACCGAAAAGCCTTCCCAAGTATTCCCTAATCCTTGCTCGACAATCCGGTGGAAGGATGCTCGCGAACAATTAACAAAAGGAAAAATAAAAAATTTGTTGCACCACCTTTGTGGATTTACTAATTTTTCCAGCACATGGAATTGTACACTACTCACAATTGACGTTTTTCAAAAATACACAATTTGTCGACGTTTCAAAATATTTGATATTTTATCGACGCTGATATTTTTCCGAAAAACTAATTTTCGTGTTCACTTGGGAATGAAACATTCATCCCCTATTTATAGAGGGGTGGTGGACGAAATTCTTGTCATGGAATAAGGAGGAAAAAATCTTTTCTTGATCTCCAAGAAATCTTGAATATATCTCATATATTCTTTTCTCCATAATTAAAATATTCCATAAAAATCTCACCTTCTCTTGTTATGGTTATTTTAGAAAATACAAGGATAAAGATTCCAAGATTTGGATCTTCTTGAATTTATGAGATATTCTTGTACTCCAAGAAATACATATCTTCCATAATATCTTTTCAAGAAAATCAAGAAAATCTTTCTTTCCCTTAGTTATTCAAAAAATTCGAAATATACATATGAATAACCAAGTGGGAGATTTCTTGAATTTAATGAGATAATCTTGTATTTCAAGAATACATATCTTCATTCCATAACAAAATTCGAAAGAAAATCTTTCTCCCCTTTTATTCATAATTTTTGAAAAAGAGAGGAAAATTAGCAACAATTATTTATTTTATGTTTAAACACTTTTTCCAGTTATTAGACTTTATGTTGGGCTACTTGGGGGGGGCCTTTAGGAGAATTAAGATTGGACCTTCCAATGGATCTTGAATTATCAATATTGAGCTACAATATTATTCAAGCCCATAAATATTAATTAATCTCACTACATAATTAATATTGCACTATCCATCTTAACCCATATTACAGTCAATATGGCTCCCGGTTATTATTTCCCGTGTTTAAGATTATCTAGCCCACTAATTAATTCAAGCCACTGAAATAGTTTTCCATTAATTAATATCTTTTGTCCTTGGTTAAGGAACGGTTCCACATTATTATCCATACCGAAAACTAGTTCCACTTGCAAGATTTGGTATGATAAAGCTTATGAACCTCCCAAGGGGGCAAATCGAACAAGCGTACTTGCACACGATTCTCCGTATTAAATCTTAGCAATCGCATGTGACCAATAATATTGCCCAAGATAAAACGTATTGAATCTCGTTGATTCTCTACCCATGATAAGTCAAAGCAATAGGTACCAACCACACGTGATCCTATTTAAGGGACGAAGATTAAGAAATAACGAACCACTGAGGTCTAATTCTTCCTTGCTCGCTCAAGAATTTGTCCTCCCAGAGGTCCTATTCAAAGTCATCGGTCATGCACTAGTGTAATCTCTTGGTCAAGACAAGTCAATCAGGTTTTACACTTCAACCTTTCACGATGGATTGTTCATTTCCATCTAGGTCGTGAATGGTGTACTTTTGGTTACAAGAGACTGTTAATTTAATCTTATGTGATCCGTATCACTAAATTAACTACAATGTAACACGTCTTATTTATTGAACAGGTTATGCAAATAAATATATGTAACATTCAATGATATTTAAAGCATCAGTGATAAACAATTTATTTCAGTAAATAAGTCCAAAATTCAGTTTTGATTATACAAAGTAAAAGCATAATTTCCAGTATAATCGCAACACAGACCCTAACCCTGCCCGGACCCAAACCCGGCCCGAGTGGTTCATGGTTCACCCAATCCGAATGGTTCATAATTTAGGGTTTAAGGTTCATGATTTAGGGTATAGTATATTATAAAACATTCTATAATTTATTTGAGTTGAATTAATTATGTGGATGATGAGTTGGCATGACACGTCATTAATCTGGTTCCATACAAAACCAGATAATTGGTTCTATATATTCTATATATATATATATATATATATATATATATATATATATATATGCGTGTGTGTCATTTTATTTGCACCAACATATCACTACTTGATTATTCAACCTTAATAATAAAACTCTTATATCCCATTCATTACATAATAATTAATAATTTCCAACATTTAAACTACGTGCAAACAGTAAATGTTCAAACAAATTCGGGACGGGAGAGTAATTTATATTTTCCTATTTGGCTCAAAGAGGGAAAAAAACCATTTATGGACAACCTGGCGTTACTGTTTGGAAGATATTGAACTTCATCAAATTAATCTACAAAATGAGAGTACTATATCGGATGACTGATGATATGATCATATATATGTTTAATATAATATCTCTGCCTTGTTCCGTACATATATGTTTCCTTCAACGTGGTCCTCATAACTGATAATTGCCTATTTTAATTTCATTGATTTTCTTAATAGTAGTATAGTACATAAAAACTAATACGTAAAAATTAACAATGAGATTTCCTTTAACGTGGTCCTCATAACTGATAATAACGTATTATTTAAGTTTTTCTAAAGTAGTAATTTCAATAATACATCAGAGTGAATACGAAGGTAATTAATAGGAGTTTGAATGATAAATGGTCCCATAATTAATTTGGCATCAAGTAAATTTAGTCCCATAAATTTTTTTATCATTTATTTAGTCTCAATAATTTTGAGAATGTTCAAAATTAGTCCCAAAACGGTCAGAACAACGTCGTTTTGCAGTTTCAATTCATGGTTTTCCGGCAAATGTTGTGACGTGTATTTTTTTAGAGTTACTCTCATGTGCACCAATTGCACCTTGTGCAATTGGTGCAATATATTGGATTCAATTTTAATTTGGATGAACTGTGCACTCTAAACCCTAACCCCTAAACAATGAACCATAAATCATATACTCCCTCCGCCCCATAATTATTGTCTGGTTTACTGTGTGGTCGGTTTTTAAGAAAAAATGAAAAAGTGTTAAAGTGTAAGGGGTAGAATTGGTAAATCAACTTTATTGTAAAGTGAAAAAGTGATAAAGTGTTAAAGTGTAAGGGGTTAAGTGAGTGGCAATTGGTGTAATTTATATGTATTGTGAAGGGTGTTTATATTGATGAAACTTTCCATTTTAGGAAAGTGGACAAAAATTGTGAGACGCCCAAAATAGAATATTGGACAATAATTATGGGACGGAGGGAGTATGAACCATTTGGGCCGGGTGAACCATGAACCACTTAGGCCGAGTGAACCATGAACCACTCGGGTCGGGTTTGGGTCCGGGTCGAGAGAAAAAAAATCTAAAACTGAAATTAAAGTTAAAAGAAAACTGAAATTGAAAAGAAAAAAAAAATTAAAACTGAAAAAAATTAGAAAAAGAACTACTAAAATTAAAGAGAAAGTCTAGTTGTGTGAAATATTGCACACTAGTGTTATGTGCAATACAACATAAATAAGGCAAAAATAGTCTCAAATTCATGGTCCGGGCGGTGGTCTCTGCCGGGCGGGCATGGGCGATGAGGGTAGGGTGTAAGGGTTGTGGGTTGTGGTGTGTGGGTGAGGCGTATATATATTTATAGAAGGATATTTTTATTAAATATGTGTTGTGACCTAGTGGTTAAGGTCTATTGCTAATGTATGTGGTCGTATGTTCAATTCTTACTGAGCACATAAGTTTTTATGTGTTACTACATCTATGTACAAGTGTTACTATATTGCTATATTGAAAAAACTTCATATCTTACGTAACATGTAATAAAACATATCGTAACACATAAATATTCATAAGGTAACATGCGTCACAAGGTAAAACATTATTGTTCATATGGTAACACATGAGTATACGACGATATATGAACAGTGTTACATATTACTAAAAAATATGTGTTACTACATGAACAAAATGTGTTACCATATGAAGAAAAACGTGTTACCACATAAATAAAATCAGTACAAGCACGAAAAGAAATCCACACTCCAAAATTACAGATTTAAAGAACAACTTGATGTGTTACTACATGAACAAAAAGAGTGTTACCATATGAGCAAAATAATGTTACTACATGAACAAAAACCAGTACAAACGTGAAAAAAAATCTTCAGTTCAAAATTACAGATTTACAGAACTGCGTGAAAAGAGTGCAGAAGGATCTGAATTTCATCACACACTTTGTGTTGAGGGGTAATCCAAACACCACACACATATTCTCTCTTCTTCTCGAATAATTAATACCAAAATTCAAATTGAACAATCTTATTTAATCCAATAATCAGAGCAAAAAAAAAAATTAGGGCACGAACGAGGAAGAAGAAAGCCCATGAGATTCGCCAGAAGAGAAGAGGAAGAAGAGGAAAACTGACCGCGTCCGGCTTGGCACGTGAGGAAGAAGATGAAGAAGCTCATTGACCCACCAACAATCTGCCCTAAAACCCGGTTCCCTTCACCGCGAGAAAAAAAAAAGATTCAATTGCACATATCACTTGTATGCAATATTGCATACAAGTTTTTGTCAAAATTAAATTGCACCAATTTTATTGGTGCATGTGGTGCACAGGAGAATTTGTCTTTTTTTTAACAACCGATTTGGGACTAAAATATGACATTGTCAAAATTATTGGAACTAAATCGACGATAAAAGAATTTATGGGACTAAATCTATTTGAGGCCAAAGTTATGTGACCTTTTTTTTATTATTATTTGAAGCATGATCCATATCAATCAAGATCATAATTTATAAATGTTTAATTTCGAGATGATCACAAAAGTCACGTGAAATGTCCAATAATTAAGTTCTAATCAAGTCCGGAGGCGTCAACTTCACATAATTGATTGAACTGTGTCTCCAGCTGCTGCACATATATATATATAATTAGCTTGAATACCAATCATAAGTGTATGAAGATCAACCTTAATCCTACACCAATTTTTTCAAGTAATATTAATTAGTTTGAAAAGGTAAAAAAAAATGTGGAGATTGAAAACGTGTGAAGGGGATGATGATATATGGGTTAGGAGTGTGAACAATAACTTAGGAAGACAATACTGGGAATTTGATGGAAGCTCTAAACAAGAATCTCTCGTTGAAAAGGCCCGAAATGACTTTCATAGCACCCGTTATGATGTCAAACACAGCTCCGATCTCCTCATGCGAATTCAGGTAAAAAAACATATACTCTCTAATTCTTTTTAAATGTCATTTTAGCCTTTTAAAGTATTCATCTATATAATAAATGTCATTATGATATTTTCTCTTTCATTATATTATATGTTGGAATAGGGAGGTTAGAAATCCACTAACCTCTATTCCAGAAATGCAGCGGAAAATATCGAACCCGGTTCAATTCATCGTATGCACTGGAATCTCTTAGTCCGAAACACAACCACACGAATTGATCACGGATTGCTTCCATTATCCATAATTTAAGAGCCCTCTTTGTGTAGTATATACGTGATGTGTATTTAGAATTAGAGAACAAATTTCTCTATCTTCTTTCCCTTTCCGTGAGAATGAGGAGGATATTCTGGTTTTCTGAACCGTGAGAATTCTGAATGAATTTCTCTCATAAATATACCGTATGATTTTCATACTTCAAAATATATTTTATAACCTCCTCCAACTCTATCCACTTCATGGGTGGATTAATATTATTAATAAATAATAATTAATATTAAATTAATTATTAATATAATAATTACTTTCATCTCCCACTCACACATGAAGTTTGAGTCTTACACTCATTTACTTCACCTTTTTACACCATCACATAAAACTTTTCATACAGGTAAATAAATCGTGTGACCCTCGAGAATATGAGTTTTTCACGCTATATAACGTGTTAATGATATATAGCAACTCAACCAGTTTTATATGAAGAATTCAAAACTCGTTATAACCCAGAACTCTTTCAGTTAACACAAGTTGACATATCTCTTTCAATCCCTTGAAACTATTAGAGCATATTCAACCTTTCGTCAGATCTATGCATTCATAATCAAGTTCTCAACTCGATTGACCGGTCAATGAACACAATAGAACATGTTAATAAAGATGTCTTTCCTTTCACACAAAATAACTACAGTCTCCTACTATAGCTGCTTTCCTAGACATGTACTGCATTGTTGCATTAATCATAGTTATTGGTAGCATGCTAAAGTAGCAACACTAAAGTGAAGACTTAGAAATTTAGTAGAAAGTCTTAAGAGTACTTCTAAGAGGCTTATCAAAACCTCAAGGCCCCATACAATAAGAAAATAGGGATATCTTTCTTATTTTCTTATAGTCAACTTAGCACATGTGGTATGAAATAAGTGTCACGATGTTTTAACTTCCCAAGATGGAAGTGTGTGTCATTTTATTTATTTACATCGTGTAAATCACAATTCAAGTGTGTCCTCGACACTTAACTTGAATTTCTCCCTCTATCGTCCAGAAATCCATTGATTTAGCTTTGTAACAAGTCAAATAGATTTGTGGTAAAATCTATTGCGATTATCTTTGAATAATATTGTTGGGATATTTTAGTTTTGATGAATTATGTCAAAACATTATCAACTTGTGTTATTGAAGTTAATTTACAGATAACAAGTTGAGGGGGAACGAAAGAACAAGTTGAGGGGGAACTCACGAAATCAAAAGTAGATGATCGAGATCAGACGAGGCTGCAGACAAGACTGATCGAGATCAAATGAGTAAGATGAGTAAGATGAGTTCCGGAGTTAACTGATGAGATGTGCAAAATCAGAAGAGAAGAAAAACTAAGCCAGCTGATCAGAAGATCAGATGACCAGAACAGACCTGATCAGATGATCAGAAGAACAGTCGAGCTGATCTGGTGATCAGAAGAGCAGACAAGCTCATCAGAAAGAAACTGACCAGAAGATCAGAAGAGAAGGTTGCAGATCAGAAGAGGAGCAGATGAGACTGATCAAGATCAGACGTGATCGAGATCAGATAAGATAACCTGATATGCTAACCTGATGTTATCCTGATATGTTGACCTGAAGATGTGTTGATCTGATCAGTCGAGCTGATCAGATCAGGCAAGAAAAAATCAGATAACCTGAGTCAAGTGACCTGAGGGTCAGTAAGTAAAAGTGACCTGAGGGTTAGGATGTCTGAAGTCAGAAGAACTGAACTCAGTCAGCCTGAGTGTCAGTATGCCTGACTAGACAAGGTCCGCTGAAGAGAAGTCTGCTGAGTCATAGAAACCTGAGACTCAGAGAAACATGAGACTCGGAGAACCTAAGACTCAGAAGTATCCTGAGACTCAGAAGACACCTGAAGACTCAGAAGATCCTGAAGAATATAGTCGTTAGATTTAGCTGACGTGGACCAATGAGAGGAAGACAACCAGCCTGAAAAAGCTGCAGAACTTACAGAATAGTATGGATTTGAATGTGATTCTCTCCAACGGTGACATTCAAATCCACACTATAAATACAAGATCTTCCATCAAATTAAGTGTGGAGAATGTGGAAAAATGCTACAGAGCCAAGAGTCATATACTCAAAGCATTCCCACCATAGAACACAAGTCTGCAGATATACAAATATATTCAAGAGTGTTCCTAAACCCAATCTAAGCAACCTAAGATATATCCTAAGCTTAGAGAGATTTTCCCAACCTTAGCATTGAGGCTAAACAAATGTAAGGGAAAATCTCAACCTAGTTGGAGACACCAACCAAACCCAAACCCTATTGTTAGGTAGTTTGTGTGGAGTTGTAAAGAGTTAGCAAGCTGCAGTGAGTCAGCCAGAAAACTCAAGGTAGAAGAAGTGAGTAAGCTACAGTGAGTTAGCCTGAAAGCTTGTAGGCGATCCCGTGAAGGGTGATAAGTCTCGAGGCGAGCCCGAGAGGGTGATAAGTCCAGTTTGAAGGAATTTCCCTAGGAACAGGGAGAGTGGATGTAGGAGCTTGAGTCTCCGAACCACTATACTTTGTTGTGTTCTTTATTGTTTTATGTTCTTATCTTGTCATATGCATTCGATTATAAGAAAAACACAACACGTGGACTTAAAACGCAAAAATCTGGAATCACTCTGCCCTAACCCCTGTTTTATATGCATTTCATGATTTTTTTCCGTATTTCATGGGTTTTTCACCAGGACAAACAATTGGTATCAGAGCAGGTGTTCAAAAGATCACTTTTAATGTGATCACCTGAACTGATCTTTTTAAACGAAAACCCGTTTCTTTAAAAATGCATATATCTTAATGTTTTGGTGTCATTATCAAAAAGGGGGGAAATTGTTGGGATATTTTAGTTTTGATGAATTATGCCAAAACATTATCAACTTGTGTTATTGAAGCTAATTTACAGATAACAAGTTGAGGGGGAACGAAAGAACAAGTTGAGGGGGAACTCACGAAATCAAAAGTAGATGATCGAGATCAGACGAGGCTGCAGACAAGACTGATCGAGATCAAATGAGTAAGATGAGTAAGATGAGTTCCGGAGTTAATTGATGAGCTGTGCAAAATCAGAAGAGAAGAAAAACTAAGCCGGTGATCGTAAGATCGATGACGAAATACCGATCGATGATCAAGAACGATCAAGTTGATCCGGTGATCGGAAGAAGGCATAAGCCGATCGAAAGAAACCGACAGAAGATCATAAGAGAAGGTTGCAGATCAGAAGAGGAGCAGATGAGACTGATCAAGATCAGACGTGATCGAGATCAGATAAGATAACCTGATATGCTAACCTGATGTTATCCTGATATGTTGACCTGAAGATGTGTTGATCTGATCAGTCGAGCTGATCAGATCAGGCAAGAAAAAATCAGATAACCTGAGTCAAGTGACCTGAGGGTCAGTAAGTAAAAGTGACCTGAGGGTTAGGATGTCTGAAGTCAGAAGAACTGAACTCAGTCAGCCTGAGTGTCAGTATGCCTGACTAGACAAGGTCCGCTGAAGAGAAGTCTGCTGAGTCATAGAAACCTGAGACTCAGAGAAACATGAGACTCGGAGAACCTAAGACTCAGAAGTATCCTGAGACTCAGAAGACACCTGAAGACTCAGAAGATCCTGAAGAATATAGTCGTTAGATTTAGCTGACGTGGACCAATGAGAGGAAGACAACCAGCCTGAAAAAGCTGCAGAACTTACAGAATAGTATGGATTTGAATGTGATTCTCTCCAACGGTAACATTCAAATCCACACTATAAATACAAGATCTTCCATCAAATTAAGTGTGGAGAATGTGGAAAAATGCTACAGAGCCAAGAGTCATATACTCAAAGCATTCCCACCATAGAACACAAGTCTGCAGATATACAAATATATTCAAGAGTGTTCCTAAACCCAATCTAAGCAACCTAAGATATATCCTAAGCTTAGAGAGATTTTCCCAACCTTAGCATTGAGGCTAAACAAATGTAAGGGAAAATCTCAACCTAGTTGGAGACACCAACCAAACCCAAACCCTATTGTTAGGTAGTTTGTGTGGAGTTGTAAAGAGTTAGCAAGCTGCAGTGAGTCAGCCAGAAAACTCAAGGTAGAAGAAGTGAGTAAGCTACAGTGAGTTAACCTGAAAGCTTATAGGCGATCCCGTGAAGGGTGATAAGTCCAGTTTGTAGGTATTTTCCTAGGAACAGGGAGAGTGGATGTAGGAGCTTGAATCTCCAAACCACTATACTTTGTTGTGTTCTTTATTGCTTTATGTTCTTATCTTGTCATATGCATTCGATTATAAGCAAAACACAACACATGGACTTAAAACGCAAAAATCTGGAATCACTCTGCCCTCACCCCTGTTTTATATGCATTTCATGATTTTTTCCGAATTTCATGGGTTTTTCACCAGGACAAACAATTGGTATCAGAGCAGGTGTTCAAAAGATCACTTTTAATGTGATCACTTGAACTAATCTTTTTAAACGAAAACCCGTTTCTTTAAAAATGCATATATCTTAATGTTTTGGCGTCATTATCAAAAAGGGGGAAATTGTTGGGATATTTTAATTTTGATGAATTATGCCAAAACATTATCAACTTGTGTTATTGAAGTTAATTTACAGATAACAAGTTGAGGGGGAACGAAAGACCAAGTTGAGGGGGAACTCACGAAATTAGAAGTAGATGATCGAGATCAGACGAGGCTGCAGACAAGACTGATCGAGATCAAATGAGTAAGATGAGTTCCGGAGTTAACTGATGAGCTGTGCAAAATCAGAAGAGAAGAAAAACTAAGCCCGGTGATCGTAAGATCGATGACCGTAACGAACTGATCGGATGATCGGAAGAAAATGGTCAGTGATCTGGTGATCGGAAGAGCGCATAAGCCGATCGTAAAGAAACTGACCAGAAGATCAGAAGAGAAGGTTGCAAATCAGAAGAGGAGCAGATGAGACTGATCAAGATCATACGTGATCGAGATCAGATAAGATAACCTGATATCTTACCGATGTAATCGACCGATGTTATCGATATGTTGACTCAAGATGTGTTGATCTCGATAAATCGAAATGATCGATCGGTAAGAAGAAATCGATAGCTTCGAGTCAAGTGATCCGAGGATAAGTAAAAAGTGACTGAGGGTCGGGATGTCCGAAGTCGAAGAATCGAACTCGGTCCACTGAGTGTCGAAGATGCCTGTTCGGACATGGTCTGGCCGAAGAGAAGTCTCTGGCCGAGTCGAGAAACCTAAGACTCAAGAGAACCTGGAGACTCAGAGAAACCTGAGACTCAGAAGTATCCTGAGACTCGGAAGAAACCAAGACTCAGAAGATCCTGAAGAATATAGCCGTTAGATTCAGCTGACGTGGACCAATGAGAGGAAGAAGACAACCGGCTGAAAAAGGCTGCGGAACTTCTGAGAATAGTATGGATTTGAATGTGATTCTCTCCAACGGTGACATTCAAATCCACACTATAAATACAAGATCTTCCATCAAATTAAGTGTGGAGAATGTGGAAAAATGCTACAGAGCCAAGAGTCATATACTCAAAGCATTCCCACCATAGAACACAAGTCTGCAGATATACAAATATATTCAAGAGTGTTCCTAAACCCAATCTAAGCAACCTAAGATATATCCTAAGCTTAGAGAGATTTTCCCAACCTTAGCATTGAGGCTAAACAAATGTAAGGGAAAATCTCAACCTAGTTGGAGACACCAACCAAACCCAAACCCTATTGTTAGGTAGTTTGTGTGGAGTTGTAAAGAGTTAGCAAGTTTGCAAGTGAGTCGACCGTAAAACTCAAGGTAGAAGAAGTGAGTAAGCTACAAAGTGAGTTAGCCCGAAAGCTTTAGCATGGCGATCCCGTGAAGGGTGATAAGTCTCGAGGCGAGCCCGAGAGGGTGATAAGTCCAGTTTGAAGGAATTTCCCTAGGAACAGGGAGAGTGGATGTAGGAGCTTGAGTCTCCGAACCACTATACTTTGTTGTGTTCTTTATTGTTTTATGTTCTTATCTTGTCATATGCATTCGATTATAAGTAAAACACAACACATGGACTTAAAACGCAAAAATCTGGAATCACTCTGCCCTCACCCCTGTTTTATATGCATTTCATGATTTTTTCCGCATTTCATGGGTTTTTTCTCTGGGACAAATAAATATAATCTCATCTCTGCACATACCTCGATGTCAGAGGCGACTGCTCGTATGAGAGAGCCGAGAACTTGTCGACATACTATTATATGAACCTTTCATATAATTCACAATACATAAATGTCTAGTAACATTAACAACTACTTTGTAGTCCATTTAAATCCATACAAACTCAAAACCTTAAGATGTCTTACACATCTCTGTAATCAGGTTTGACAACAAATCTGCTAACATCAAGTCAGCAGAAATTTATTCAAGAATCACTATTTCTTCTTGTAATGTCATTACAAAGTGAACCTTTTCATGATACTTGGAATCTTTAGTGTAACCTTTGCTTGCTTTGATTACTACGATGAATCATAACAACTTTCACTTGAGTGTTTGATTTCACAATCAATCAATACAACTCTCATTGAAGTATAAATATTCATAATTAATGGCTACAACTCCGAACTGAAGTATTTAATTTTAGAGTGAATCGATATATCCCTACTGGAGCATTTCATTCCACAATGAATCACTACAACTCCCACTGAAGTGTTTGATTCTATAATGAATCGATATAACTCCCACTGGAATGCCACAAACGTCAATGAATCGTTACAACTCCCACTAGAGTGTTTAATTCACAATGGAATGTTATAGGTCTCAATTGAGTGCATTCCAAATGTATCATGAAAATTCTGAACCAAAATTTTATTTGATTGCAGATACACATGCCACAAGTTCAGTTTCAACAGTGGTCAGTGTTATACAGACTTATTTCATGTTATACCACGAGATTGCTTCATTATTAAGCAAGAATGTATAACTTGAATTTGACTTACTTGCCTCTAAATCATAATTCCAGTTAGAGTCTATATATTTTCTAGGTTAGATTATCTCCTTGAGATAATAATCTGCAGTATCCTTCAGATTCCACACACTATCTTTTAGTGTCTCTTTTCGGATTAACTGATATCTACTAATCAAACGAACAACTTAACAAATGTCTAAATGTCCGCACAACTTAGCATACATCAGACATCCAATTGAATTTGCTTATGGTACATTTGACATTTTATCTTTCAGTCTTTGGACATTCATCATAATTCAGTGACTCGTCTTTTTATAACATGAGAATCAACATGTTTTTATACATTCATTTGAATCGTTTTAGAAGTCTTACTACATGAGTCTGCTAAGACTATCCAAGTAACTTCTTTGAACGATCTTTATGAAGCTTTCACCAAAAGATTCTAATTGTGTCTTTTCAGCTAACAATGTATCAACATATAATCATAGAATTACAGAACTATCTTTGGACCGTTAAACATAAACACAGTGGTATTTGTCTAACAAAGTTACTACGAGACAATCATAGTATGAAATCTCAAGTACCAATGTTTTGGGGATTTATTTAAGTTTGCAATTCGACTTCTTCAATTTACAAACATTATCCTCTTCTTTGTATTCTCCATTGAGAAAAATAGTAACGTCCATTTTTTATGTAATTCTAAATATATACTTAATACTATAGCCAAAAATTGAACGAATCGAGGTAAATCTCAAAACAAATGAAGAAAGTTTAAATACCCCTTATTGAGTATAATCTTTCCCTACTAAGTGAGCATTTTTAAGATGTGTCTCAATAAAGGATCTACAAGTTTCAAAAAAACTTGATTTGACCTTATTGACTTTATATTATCTTTCATTGTTTTGTTCCATTAGTCTCTTGCATAACGAGATAGAACTTCTCAATCATCTGTAGGTTCTTCCTCATTCACTAAAGACTGATCTAATTTCTGAAAATATAAAGAAGGTGTGTCCCTCGATATCATGATGTCTCTCAGACACATGTTTCCTAGAGTATTTTTCAAGATTGAATCTTTGTGACATAAATAATTACTCTCATCAAGATCCATCTAATCTTAGTGGGCAAACTTTTATCAAATATGACAACATTAAGTAAATCACTTCCACTTGGATCCAATAGAGAGTGATGATTTCAATCTGAAAATGGTATAGTATTTCAAATACCTCCCCTACTAGGAAATCTTTTTTAGAAAAATTGACATTATGTGATTTTAACTCATGTCTTACTCTGAACTTCTTGATCTCCGATCAATTTGTATCCATTGAATTTAGCATAGTATCTTAGAAGATACATTTCTAAATCCTTTAGACCCTTGTTGGTCTACAGATACCAAGAATAACAAATATTCAGGTCTTCAACTTTCTAGAGTTCAGATGAAGTTGACTTAATCAACTATGAATAACTTTATTCAATGTGCAGACAATCATAAATAACTCATCTTTCCAAAAAAGATAGTTAAAATTAATTGTCTTATCATGGATCACGTCATATCCAACAACGTTTAATCCTTTCAGTTACACCATTGAACAATGGTGTATAAGGTTTTGATAATCGTTAGATTATATCATTTTCATTACACAGTTACCTGAACTGCATGGATAAACATTCACGTCCTCTATTGGTTCTTAAAACCTTTTAAGGTTATGCCTTTTTATTCTCAACCCCATTTAGGTAATGTTTGAAGCAACCCAATGCCTCAAACTTATGAGAAATTTCAGACATGTAAAACGTGAAAAATTATCAACTTAAGTAATGAAAAAACCAGTAAGTTCCATGATTTGCTATTTGACATTAGTAAAATCACACTTATCAAAATAAAATAATTGCAATGAAAAATCAACAATCATTGTTTTATCAAATAGTTTTCTAATTACTTATGAACAAGACAATGTTCACATTTTAATAACTTGACTCTTAAAGATGAACTCCATAGTTCTTCTTTCGCAAGACAGTTATTTAAATCTTGCACAACTGACCAAATCTAGTATGTTAAATGTCATCATTTACACAAGCATAACTAGAGTAACAAATATTTAGTAATCCATGAATCATCATCATAATACAAAAATAATTGTTCTCTTATAGTCAAAAACCATATAAAACATACAATAATTGTTCAGTACCATAATACACATTGTATATACTATTACAACCATCTCTAGTGTAAATTGCAAATCACATACCAATCATAGAAAAATAGATACAAAGGTGAGATCCATAATAATCTCCAGAGAAAACAAGACATCTTGTAGTGTGAAACATTGACCATTGTCAATCTCAAGTTTGCAAGTCCCTAGACTTCAACTCGAAATTAGTTTCCACATATATATTCATCTCATCCCACTTGGAACATGATGACGATGTAAATAAAATGTCAATTCATCGTTAGTCAATGATCTGCGTTTTTTGAATCTATAATCCACAAGGATAAAATTCAGTCATAAATACAGCAACATAGGCAATTATGCTAAAACCAAATAATTATAATGAACTTATTTGTCCCTCTTGGACTCAAGATATTCATAAGTAAAATGACCAAGCTTGTAGGTCATCTAATTTTTAGTTTTGCATATCTCTTCTTCTTATTCTTCTTAGCATTAGGATTAATTTGAAGTTTAATTGCAGTATTTCTAATTTAATACTGCTTGTCATTTCCTTCATTCCTTCCAGTATGTCTTATGTTTAGGGTAAGAAGTGTGTTTAGAACTAGATTAAGAAATCAGAACACTTGATGAAGACTTGACAGCTCCAAGTACCACATCCTTCAGCTCAACAATAGGAATTGAATAAGCGAAAGTCTTAATACTTTCATCACGGGTCGTGTTAACCCTCAAGTGTTCCCACTTATAAGGAAATGATCATTTTAGATCAGAATTTGATGTTGTTCAGAATGTGATGTGCTACCATACTTCTCTATCAGATATTACCAAATATCATAAATTTTAAGGTGTTGCACATTCTCAAGGATCGTATTGTCTACAATCGAGCTCACCAGTTTGTTATGAGCTAAGAATTTTTCATATTCTAAGCAAGGTAAGTCTTTTGATCTATTTTGATAGGTAAGTCTTTTGATCTATTTTGATCTGAATCTCCATCTCAATCCCATAATCTTCTATAATACGATAGATAATATTCAATGCATTTTGTTCTCCAAGAGCATTTAATTAATTATGACCCCACATGTCATAATTATTGTCATTGAGTTTATTTTATTTTATTTAACTCGAAGTTGATAGCTTTTGAAGCTATTGTTTGGTTATTGAAGTGATTCAATGAGTTAATGTTCACTTATGTATCAATATGTTCAATGTTAAGTTAACAGACATCTGAAAAATTTAATACAAAATTTGATATCGAAAAATAACTTAAAGTCATTAATCATCAATAGCATTAAGTATCCTCATTAATCAGATTCAGTTCCAAAACATGAACACAAATAATTTTAGCTTTTACTCCAATAAATAGATAAAACTCCCACTTAACAACATGAAACTATATGCTTAATAACATTTATAATTATAAACGTAATAAAGCACAATCATGTTATGAGTTAATAAAATAACTCAAAGTAGTCAAAAAAATCAAATGGCTATTATAAGCCCAAAATATCAACTACTAAGGTTATTTTAATCTAATCATATTTCAAAAACACTATATATCAGGAATTTTTCATGAATAGTTCGAATCCTCTTTGAAATTTATATCTCTTGAAGTACTACATTTAGTACTGACATTATGAAAAATTATGACAGTGATGATTCGTATTCAAGCATTACATTTACCTCTCAAGGTAATAACACCGGATCAATGAATCATCTTTAATACATAAACATGTCGTCCCAACAACTTGTCTACTTGAATCTCTAATCCAATCTACCAATCATTTTCTCATAAAAATTATCACTATTACTATTAAATTCCAATCTTGACATAATTTTTTATTTTTTTTTTAGAAAACTACTATAAGTCTTCTTGGAAATGTCATAGCTTAAGTTTCAACTCTTACTAAGTTCTGAGGTATTAAATCAGAATTATCAAATGTGATAATAAAAAAGAGCGATAAACTATACACCTCCGTCAAGTAACTTAATATTCCAAAATAGTATGCTAGTTTTTCATGTAATTCTTATAAAAATTGCATAAGAAAATCTTGAATTTATAGAACAACAATTGTTCATTTTATTGAGTCATATCTACATAAAATGAGCAACCATTTAAACATTCAACGTTTAAATACTTAACACATGAATTTTAAGCTCACAATTACACAAGAAAATTTAATTTCAAGCATAATAAGCTAATTCAAGTGTAATAAATTTTAATTGTGATTCTCAATTTAATAGATAAATAAGCACTTGAATATTCATAATTCAAATGCCTTCAAAATATGCAAATTAAGAATCTACATTGAAAAATAAGAACGTAACAACTTTCGGAATCAAAATCGGAGTTAAAACGAGCCAAAACAAGATTACACGAGCGCAAACTCGCCGAAAAACAATTCTGACAGGCTGGAAACCACCCCAGGTACCCCGGCAAACCATTTCCCTCGCCGGAAACCACCTATACGTGCCGGAACGCGCCTACACGCGCGGCCTCGTCGAATCCACGCGCCAACACTTGCGACCACGCGCTCTCACGCACCTGCGCATGTATTACACTCACTATATGCTGACATCATATAGGCGCGTGAATATCACGCGCCGCCGTTGATAATGTCATGTATACGCGTGTTTTTCACGCGTCGTTGCCCTTGCCGGTGGATGTCGCTGTCGAATCTGGTTGGGGTCACGGGTCTGACCCTTGTGGACCGTGACTTGACCGGTCAAAAAATTTATGTTATCAGAAATTGCAATTAACTCCTTAGAGAATTTCGAATTCTTAAAAAATAACCCCTTAATTTTCTGAAAATTTGCGGAATGGTCCCAGAAATGTGATTTTTTTCAAAAATCATATCTCACTCGTTTCTCAACCAAAAATACCGAATAATATACCGTTGGAATCTTCTTCCAATGTAGATTAACTCAGTACCAATAAAATAACAAAATTCATTCTGTATTGTTCGCAATTTGCAGTCAAAATACACAATTTTTTTCAAAAATTGATTTAATTCTCACAAATGGCTTGGCCAAAAATTACGAAACTTTGCAGATATAATCAACACTATATTACTCATCTAAATTAAAATTTTCATCCCCAAATTCGTTCGTTTGATTAAATCGAAAAATTTGAAAAATACGAAACTTTGTTCTCTTCAACGCGAAAAAAACATGTCAATCACATATCAACATATATACGAGCGAGAATCATAAACGCATATGAGAATCCAACACAACGGCTCTGATACCATTGTTGGAATAGGGGGGGTTAGAAATCCACTAACCTCTATTCCAGAATTGCAGTGGAAAATATCAAACCCGGTTGAATTCATCGTATGCACTGGAATCTCTTAGTCCGAAACACAACCACACGAATTGATCACAGATTGCTTCCATTATCCACAATTTAAGAGCCCTCTTTATGTAGTATATATGTGATGTGTATTTAGAATTAGAGAACAAATTTCTCTATCTTCTTTCCCTTTCTGTGACAATGAGGAGGATATTCTGGTTTTCTGAACCGTGAGAATTCTGAATGAATTTCTCTCATAAATATACCGTATGATTTTCATACTTCAAAATATATTTTATAACCTTCTCCAACTCTATCCACTTCATAGGTGGATTAATATTATTAATAAATAATAATTACTATTAAATTAATTATTATTATTATAATTACTTTCATTATATATACCCTTTACATGATTATTTAATTTTTAAAATTTTTACGATAGTGTCGTATGAATAATTTTTTCAACCAATGGTGATTATTATTATCATTAATTAAGATTAATTTTGTCATAAGAAATATCCTTCGTTTGTCTAAAATAATAAAAAATGAGTACTAAAAAGAATAGGATGGAGTATATTATTTCTTGGGTGAGTCTTGTATTCACCAAGTGTACAGTGCACTTCATAGTGTATTTTAAAATCATACAATTTGTTACATTGAAATATGTAAATTATTTACACTGAACCCTGCAACAATTAATATGGGAAACAAGTTACACGATTCAGTGTAAACAATTTGCATATTTCAGTGCAACAAGTTGCATGGTTCTAAAATACACTATGAAATGCATGGACCGGTGCACCTAATGCACATGAGACCCGCTCTTATTTATTTGGTTAATATCAAATTGCAATTTGTACAACATTTTTTTTTTCAACTTGCAACGTGTACATTATTTTATATTTGATTGCAATCTTTACTATATATGTCAAATTGATAACCAATTAATTGCAACTTAAACTCTATATTTTGTGGTATTAAAATACAAATATATATATATATATATATCCCTCTATGTACTAATAGAGAGTTTTTTTTATGATGTGTCATCTTGTGATTAATTTGGATGATGTGTCATCTTGAGGTTAATTTTGATGAGATGTTATATTTTATTGTATTGATGTGTTATTTTTTTATTGGTTAGTAATATTATGTGGCATCCATGTGGCATTTTAACATGTAGTTTAATAAAAAAAATTGCAATAACTAAAGTTTGAACCATGCACATCTTAAATTATATTTATGTTACTTAGAAACTAAGTTACTCTATAAATTTTTAAATATCTTGAATATTTATTTTATTAAGCATTAGCTTCTTTGTATTAATCTTTATTTTATATCTAATATTTTATCATACATCAATTTTGAAAACATCCCTCAACCAACTAATATGAAATTTCTACTTCTTATGTGTCGCATTATTTTGAATTTTGATGATGTGTCGTCTAATTAAGAAATGAGAATTATGTAAAAAGTAAATAATGAATTTGATTTATAGATAATGATGACATGTCACAATATAATTATTTTCTAATTATTTAAGTATTTAAAGTATATGTGAATGTTATAAAGTGCGTAATTAATATTTATTATTTTATATTTTATTTATTTAACTTTATTCTATACTTCATTTATTTTTGTTTAGTTAATCTTTATTTTGACTTAATTTAATATAAGTAAAATATTCAATCTAAATGTATTTTATATTAATGTGAATTATATTTAATTATTAATTCTTTAATGATTAATTTTATTTTATTATTGCTCTTTTGTATATCTTAATTTATTTTATGTAACAAAATATTTTATATTATAATTCATTACAAAATATTTTATATTATAATTTATTCACTTTTATTTTTTTATTAATACATATTAATTAATATATTAATATTTTTTTATCATTGTTTCATTTTTTAAATTTTTTTCTTAATCGGTTTATTTTATTTTAATTTGCATGTTTCAACTTAATATTAAAAGGGATGATTAATATTTGACATAATAATTTTATTTCAAGGGTTAAACAAGGTTGTTAATATACACTTTAAATAATTATTAATTATATTTAATGTATATATTTATAATTTTAATTATTAAATATATTATTTAATTGGAATGTTACATTTTTTAATTAAAGAACCGTGTAACACGCGGGCATTAAACTAGTATATATATAATAGAGTTTAATTTACAATCGGTCAATTTTGTATAGTACTAATTGAAAAAAAAATATTTGTACATGTTGCAATTTGTAAAAATGACTATAGTACATATCGAATTGATCATATGCCCGCAGGTGGGAACAAACTTATATGTCCACCGCTTATGTGGCGAGCCACATATGCAAGGTCTCCACCATTATTTAATTAGTTTCTTTAATTAATTCAATCTTCTCATTTATATATATTTCATACTTTACCCAATTTTATTAATTATATTAAAAAAAAATACCCGACCTGGACTCAACCCGGCTTGAACCTGAACCCGGTCCGAGTGGTTCATGGTTCACCCTGCCCGAATGGTTCATGGTTTAGAGTTCATAGTTTAGGGTTTAGGTTTATATATATAATTAAAAAAAATTATGCGACCCGGACCCAACCCGACCCGAACCCGAACCCGGCCCGAGTGGTTCATGGTTTAGGGTTCATAATTTAGGGTTCAGGTTTATATAATTAATGAGACGATTGAATTAATTAAAAAAATTAATTAAATGATGTTGGGACCTTACATATGTATACACATGTATATGACATATCTCATTAATGTAATTTTCTTGCCAATATGATCAAATCCGTAGTACATATTGCAAATGGATAAAACCATAATTCTTTAGATCTCCACAAAAGTTTCTTTCTTTCAGTCTTCTCTCGTTCAACAATACACTCGGTCCTTTGTATTCAGAAATTTATGTTTAATTGATGATAATTATGCATGCTCATATATATATATATATATATATATATGTGTTTTTAATTATTTTAGTTTGGGAGGGAGAATGGTGGTGATGAGCAGGACAAATGTCCGGTAGGGATTGACGAAGAAATGAGTGAGGAAAGAGTGGAGAATGCGTTGAGACGGGGTCTGAGATTCTACTCAACTCTTCAGGCTGAGGATGGACACTGGCCGGGCGATTATGGTGGTCCTTTGTTTCTCATGCCAGGCTTGGTCCGAATCACTCTCTCTTTTGTATATGTGTATATATGACTATTAATATTGTTCAGTAAAAATAACTAATACCTTATAGTAAAGAAACTAATTAATACCATTTAAAAAGCAAAACTATATATTAGTCCCATTATCCGATTTGAATTTTCTAATATTGAAAATTTCAAGATGGATTTTCAGGTTATAGCTTTGTCCATAATGGACGTTTTGAACACAGTCCTCCCAGACGAACATCAAAAAGAGATATGTCGTTATCTGTATAACCATCAGGTTAATTATAAATCTAATTGAGATTAATTTTTTGTTAATTTGGATATACATTGAGATGAGGTTAGTTTCGAAGTGTAGAATGTTGATGGAGGATGGGGTTTGCATATAGAGGGGTGTAGCACCATGCTTTGCACGGCCCTTAATTACGTCACCTTAAGACTTCTAGGACAAGGTATGGACGGTCGAGATGGAGCCATGCACAAAGCAAGAACATGGATACTTGATCATGGTGGTGCTACTTGTATTCCTTCATGGGGAAAATGTTGGCTCTCGGTAAATTAATATTAATTAATATCGTCTCTCTTAATCCATTATGCCCATTTACCTAATCCTATTTTACACATCTTATGTAAGTTCCAACATCTTATAAGATCGATGTAATTCTTATATAGCTTATTAGATATATATATATATATATATTTTTTTTTTAATTTACATTCTAATTTTGATATAAAATAATTGTATTTTTTTTTTTCTTTTTTGGAGTGGGTGGTGGGTGTGGAGTTGGTTGGGTCATTCTAATTTATCTTTTTGAAACTTATAAGTAGAGTTGACGTTTTTGGTCGCCCGACCAATTCATCGGGCAAATTGATGTTTTTTTGTTGGGTCAGGCCGGCCCAAACTCTCATTGGATTTTTATAAATGTAGTCCAGCCCAATTTTACATGGGGTAGCAGGCCAGCCCATCCCAACTCTCATCAGGCTAGACACAAATTGTTGGCTCTACTTATAAATTGTTATACATCTTTTATTTATCAAACACTTTTACAGAGCTTATAAGCTTGTTTACCCACAAAACTTTGATTTTTCTAGTCTTTTTATGACGTATAGGTACTTGGTGTTTACGAGTGGGATGGGAATAATCCTCTGCTCCCGGAGCTATGGCTTCTTCCCTACTTTCTTCCGGTGCATCCAGGTTCACTTCGTCAATTTTTCGCAATATGATTAGATTGTATACTACTCCCTCCTCCCATGATTATTGCAACACCAAAAATGGACCGCAATTTAAGTAAAGTAAGTTTTAGTGGGTTTGAGTGGAATAAAATAAGGGTATTGTGAGTGTATTAATATTATGTTTGTTTCCATTTTGGAAGTGTTGCAGTAATGTTGGGACCAGGGACGGATCCATAAATTTTATACTGCAGGGGCACAAAAATTTTACAAATATAAATTAAGAAGTTCTTTCTATATAATAACCTAAATCTGTTACAATTGAAATCTATGAATTTTTATAGACCGAAGTATTTACATGATTGATTCATTATCAACAATATTATAAATATTTCTTTAAAATTAAAAAACACTATTACAAATATTTCATTCAATATATATATTCCAACCTATGAATTTTCATCGACTGAAATATTTTTATTGATTATGGTACAAGATATGGAAGGAGTCATGACTTGTGGGGATTTGGATTTGACATTTGAGCCCAAGTTCAAATATAATTGAGCCTGTTATGTAACATTGCAACTTCAGCTTTCATAAACTAATAATAATTATAACTATGTAATATATATATAAAACTAATAGTGAAAAAGTAAAGAACTGTGGGGGGCAAGTGCCCCCAAAGGTGATACCGTGTGTCCGTCTCTGGTTGGGACGTCCAAATAAGATAAGTGTTGCAGTAATCACGGGACGGGAGAGTAGTAAATTTGTGCCGACTTTGACTTCGTATGAAATTAAACACCCTTTTTTATTTATACGCGAATGCAATTAATTGATGTATGTAGGGCGTATGTGGTGTCACTGTCGTATGGTGTACCTTCCCATGTCGTATTTATATGGCAAGAGATCAGTAGGGCCAATCAATGGCGTCATCCTTTCACTTAGGAAAGAGATATATGTTCAAGATTACCATCAGGTTGATTGGAATTGTGCAAGAAACCAGTGCTGCAAGGTAATCAATAGCTACCCTTATCCTACGCCCTCATTATACTACTTAGATTAGTACTCATGGAATTATAGTAATGTTTGTGTTCACTAGTTGCATCGTGCAACTGATGTATAACTAATCCTGTTCAATAAATACAATTAATATTGTTTAGTGAAAACTACTAATGTGGACAAACTAATAGTGTTCAATGAAAACAAGGAATAATGTTCACTGAAAACTAGATAATACTCCCTCCGTCCCAAAAGACTTAGCACACTTTCCTTTTTGATCCCATAAGACTTTGCACACCCAAAAATAGACACACTCTTCTCAACTTATAACCTTACAACACACACTTATTACCCTCATACACATTTACCACCCCCATAAAACAATTTTTCTTAATCTCTGCGCCGAAAAGTTGGCGCAGAGTCTTCCAAGATGGAGGGAGTATTGTTCAATGAAAACAACTAATACGGAGTATTGTTCAGTGAAAATAACTTTTACTATTAAAAAAAACAAACTACAAGTGGTGTATACAAGAATTTGTCTTGATATTATTCATGCATGGCAAATTCCACTTTTTTTTTTTCCAGGAGGATTTGTACTACCCACATCCCTTAATACAAGATATTGTATGGAAATGTTTGCACAAGTTTGTGGAACCTCTTCTTAGGCAATGGCCTTTCTCCAAGCTAAGGCATAAAGCACTAAGGACTGTAATGCAACATATCCGGTATGAGGACGAAAACACTAACTTCCTCTGTCTTGGACCAGTAAATAAGGTGATATTTCTTGTCTATCTCATACTTAATTTGGAATATATGTATAGTGAAACACTGAAATTAAAATGCAACAGGTATTGAACATGCTATGTTGTTGGATAGAGGATCCAAACTCATCCTCAGTGAAACGACATCTTGCAAGAATAAAAGATTATCTGTGGGTGGCTGAAGATGGCATGAAGATGCAGGTCTCAGATTCATGATAACCAATTTCATTAATTTCCTTTATACAACCTATCCATAAACAAACTATATTCTTGTTTTTTTATTTCAAAAATACAAAAACTAGCCACTTGAATTAGAGAAAACGGGTTAATTGCACGAAACTCCCTCATGTTTTGGAACTGCTACGTGAAATCCCCTCGAAATATGAAAATTGCAAGAAAACCCCTAGTGGTTTATTAAATCAAGCGAATTATCCCTTTTTTCAGAAACGAGTTAACAACTCATCTATTTTTTCTATTTCTTTTGTTATGTCCTTTATTGTATAATCTCAATACTTCAATATTTGGAAAAAAAAATGATATGAAAAATAGAGGAAATAGATAAAACTATTAACTTTGGAGAAAAAGAACAATTCGCTTTATTTAACAAACCATAGGAGGATTTTGTGCAATATTTTCAAACCACGAGTTGGTTTCATGCAATTAAACCATGAGAAAATTGATAAGTGAGAAAATGAAATGTCATTGGATTTCAGGGGAGTTAAAATAATTCATTTTCAATCTGTTTCTCAGGGGTATAATGGGAGTCAACTGTGGGATGTTGTTTTGGGTGTTCAAGCAATACTTGCATCCAATCTCTCTCAAGAATATGATGTAATGCTTAAAAGGGCTCATGAGTTTATCAAATTGTCACAAGTAAGATTACTCAAAACTTGAATAAATGTACTATCGTATATTTACATGTTTATTTTATCATGTAATGAATGTTGTGTTTGTAGATAAGAGAAGATAGTTCCGGACATCTGAGTTCTTGGTACCGTCACAGCTCTAAAGGCGGTTGGCCCTTTTCTACTACAGACAATGGCTGGCCTGTATCGGACTGTACAGCAGAAGGCCTTAAGGTCAGAATTCTCTAATAACACAAATGAAGTGCATATTGTAAAAAGATGAGAGTAATTTGTAGTGATATGTAGTTTCTTACTCTTTAGGTTGCGCTTATGTTATCACGGCTGCCACCGGAGATTGTTGGAGATGCATTAGAACCAGATAAGCTCTATGATGCAGTTGATCTCATTTTATCTCTACAGGTAATAAATTTAACCACCTATTGCCAAAATCTCATGTGAACTTTTTTTTTTCAAATATCATTATTATGCATACAAAGTGTCACTATTATACATGCACACTATCATTATTGTGTATACGAAGTGTCACTGTTTAAAAATCAAGAATATCTGAAACAATAACAAATAGAGACTTCACGTGAACCCTTGTTTGCACAAGCCCCACTCATTAATCTTCATTTATGTGCAGAATAGTAGTGGAGGCTTTGCATCATATGAGCTCACAAGATCCTATGCTTGGTTAGAGGTATTGAATTTTTCAAATTAAACCTAATATTTTACTGAAAATATTAGATGCTCTAAGATTGATCGATCAAATTATGATGTGTGCACAGATGATGAATCCGGCAGAAGTATTTGGTGATATTGTCATAGACTACCAGTAAGTTCAACTACATTTTCACTATTCATATTAGAGCATCCCCAACTATGGGCGTAAAAGCCCCCACAGGACAATATTTGTACCCATTGAGATACGAGGTACACAATTGGGGAGTGGATACAAATTGAAAGATTGGTGGAATTGTGTGCCCAACTGACATATTTTACCCTTTTTCTTTTCTTTTATACTTCTGTTATTTTATCTTTTATTTAATTTATTTTTTCTTTTTATCCACACTAGATGTGATATATCATTTTTTTTTTTTTTTAACAAGCGGCCAGAATTATATATTTTTAATTATTTATATTTCACATTTTAATTTTAAAAATTGTTTGAACTAGTTTCTAAATATTTTTCAACATACTTAAACTTTTTTAAAATATTATCGTTGATATTATATCCATATATAAAATTCAAAATAAAATTTAAAATTTGTTTATCACAATTTTATGCAAAACATACCATTAGCTTAATTTTCTAAAAAAGTTAACAAAATATGATTAAAATATTAATTTATTAATTAATCCTATTAAAATAATATTATAAATATCATTTATATAAATAAATTAATATTTATTAAAAATAAAGTAAAGTAGAAAATATGGAAATAAGGCGGATTGTTGTACTTGAGATAATAGAAGAGTACTAAAGATATAGACTGATAGGCATAATTTACTTTTGATATGGCAAGTAAGGTGGAAAAAATTATTAAATTACACCATTGGAGATGCTCTATTTTTTTATTTATTCACTAGTATTGAAAAGTCTGGTTAATATAGGTATGTAGAATGTACATCCGCAACAGTTGAGGGGCTTAAACTATTCAACAAGTTGCACCCTGGATATCGACAGAAGGACGTAGAGGCTTGCATTCACAAAGCACTTGAATTCATCGAAAGCATGCAATTGGCTGATGGCTCATGGTTAGTATTTGGTGTTTGCATTGAATTTGTGGATTTTCCCAAAAAAATTGTGCAAAACAAACAGACTAAACACGCACGCAAATATGTGTTACTAGAGACATGCATTACTATTTCTATATATATGGACAAGTATATTTAACAATAATTATAGTAGCACATACATGCCCATAGAGTAACACATACATATTCATATGATTTGGGACATATTGCACAAATCTTGAACTATGCAATATTGTTTACAAATTATTGTGTATATTATCAATATTGTATACAAGTGTTTATGCATATATTGAGAGATACTAATGAACCATAAACAATTAGGTATGGATCTTGGGGGGTATGCTACACCTACGGAACATGGTTTGGGATAATGGGACTGATCAAAGGTGGTAGGACTTATGAAAACTGCTCATCTTTAAGAAAATCTTGTGAATTCCTTCTATCTAAGCAACTACCCTCTGGTGGCTGGGGAGAGAGCTATCTTTCAGGCCAAAATAAGGTCATGATATGTATCATCTTAACTTCTTTTTTAATTTGATAATTCTCGTTAGACATGTTCTCATAAGAGACGATCTCTTTCAATTATACCCACAATATGAATATTTATAATCTCATTATAACAGGTATACACAAATATTGTTAAAGACAAATCACATATCATAAACACTGGATGGGCTATGCTTGCACTTATTGAAGCGGGACAAGTAAGTATCTTTAAGAATACTTGTATTATTTGTCGCAAAATATAAATAATCTTTTTATTAATTTAGAGCCTCAAAGATATGATAACTATCAATTTGAGATTTAAAATATAAAAATAATGATGCAAGACCTAAAAGATAAACTTATCAATTAAAGACCTATAACAAGACCTCACTTAACATCTTACTTACAATTTCTAGTTATTTACAGAACATTCAAAAGAAAATATAAATCATACATATATATATATGTATTGCCATTGAGGCTAGCCCAACATTATCTCATATATTTTACTTTCAGATTATGCATGTACGTTTTATCTTTCAAGTTTTGAATTGATTATTGAGAAGAACTTGAACAAATATTATAGTCAATATATTAATTTGAGAATTAGCAAACCAGATACCCATCAAATACATATGTTAACTTTGAGTATGTCTAGTGTGGAAATTTTCATGTATGAAAATCTATAAAATTGTCTTAAATCAATCATCTACACCCTAAACACTAAGTAATGAACCCTAAATTATGACTTATTTGGGCCGTGTGAACCATGAATCATTTGGGCCGAGTGAAGCATGAACTACTCAATTTTGTCTTACTTTCACCAATTACAGAATTTGGTTGTAAATTAAAGTTTTTTCATGTATGAAAATTTTCATACTAGACTTTGTTGTTAACTTTGGAATAATTAGGCAAAACGCGATGCATATCCACTTCATCGTGCAGCAAAAGTGCTCGTTGATTCACAAATGGAGAATGGTGATTTTCCACAACAGGTATTTCGTAATCATCAAATTTGTGTGAAAATTGTAGTGATGCAAAAGTCGATCTAGGCGCCCATCTAGGCGGCGCCTAGGCGCTAGGCGGTCATCGCCCGACTCGATTTTGCCTAGGCAAGCGGCCAATTCGGGAACTAGACGAGCTGCTTATTTTTTTTTTCCTCCAAGAGAAGATGTCGTGTCAATTATTAATTAAAAAAAATATGACTAACATAAACAAAACCCGTCCAAATTCAAATTGAGAGAATTGCACCCCTTCATCGATGTCATTTTCTCGTTGTCCGTCCAACCAGGTGCTCAATACTATAGTATTATTTGATAATGAGAGGCTTTGTTCTTAGAATAAACTGATGATAAGACAAAGATTGATAATTTTCTCTACATTAAAATTCCAAAGTACAAATTTATTTAGTTTTTTTATATTAAATTAATTTTCTTTTACTCTATAGTGGATAATGGATATAAGAAAAGGTGTTTGAATTGTTATCTCGATTTAGGCGGTAATGTTTTGTTGATTAATTTTTAAGTGTATTTTTGTTATAAGATATCGACAAGTTGTAAATAAAACTCATTTAGATAAAAAAAATAAAAAAAAGTCGAACTGACTAGTCCCTGCCTAAGCGTCCTAGGCGCTAGGTAGTCCAAATCCGCCCGACTACCAATTTTCGATTCTGTAATATTGTACGCATGAAAATACTTATTCCGTGAGACGAATACTATTTTTTGAAAGCAAAGCATATAAATAGGTCAGTGTTAATTTCTAAGTGAAGTTTAGCCAAATATACTAATTAGGGCTCTATCTCACAAAATAGGATATGTGAGACAGTCCCGCACAAGACCACCTCCCCTTCTGTAATAATGTTGTGTTTCAAATTCTTACATAAGAATATATTATATATAAATGTTTTAAGAAAATTAAGTCGTTGATGAAATTTCAGGAAATTGTGGGTGTATTCAACAAAAACTGTATGATTAGCTATTCAGCTTACAGAAACATTTTCCCTATTTGGGCTCTTGGAGTGTATCTCAAAAAGGTGTTACGATCATGACAGAAGGAAGAGTATATTTGTATGCACATCGAGTGAAGAAATATCTAAACCTTCGTTCTACTAATAATTTTTATGTATGAACTATATACAAATTCTCTACTATGATGCATATTTAATATATTGATAAACTCTTGCGTTAATGGTTCAATATGAGTCAAAGTTGTAAGACAAATCTTAACAATTACATATTTAAATTTAATAAAATAAACCCTTAAAACCACAATAAATTTTGAATTTTTATCTATGTGCATGTCACATACAATATTCATATAAAATCTTTAATCTGATGTATTTTGCATTAAAAATTAATTACTTGAGACGAAAAAATTATTACAATTTGAAACTCTTCAAGAAAAAAACAGAATTTTTCATATTTGAAAATATGATTTTGTGGGGAAAATGAAAATTTCTTATTTTTAGAATATTATTATGTTTATGTCACACCCCAAAAACCCGTCATTGAGGACATTTTTCAAATTAAGTAATTAACATCAACCTTGATGACCAACATAAATATCGATGACCGATAACAGGACTTGAGTTGGTGACCGATGTCAGCATGGTTGGCGATCAACATCACAAAAAATTAGCAAAAAGTGATTAGAGATACGAAGAAAACTCAAAAGAATCAATTTCGATCTTCAATGCATTACAGATATTCCTCCTCGTCTAGATAAGTTCCAAAATGGCATAATACACCCATAAACTATCAATTTTTATTTTAAAAGACCCCTAAACTATTTTTTGTTTTAAAGAACCCTCGAACTATCAATTTTTGTTGCAGAAGACTCCTAGGAATGGAAACTAACGGATGCTGCTGACCTGGACTTAACAGTTCTGTTAACTAATACCACCTCAGCAAAGTCTTAATAATTTTATATCCACGTCATTTTATTTCTTTACAACAAAACGTTAGTTTCATTTTCATTAGAAAATCCCCAATTCCAAACCCTAAATTTTCTATGGCTGGCTGGAGACAATTCATCTACGTCTAATGGTAGCACCTCAGAGATTTATGGAGATATTGATGTTGCGACCATGAAATCAATTATCTCTATGGAGTTCCTTCTAGGATGTGGGTGTCAATGACTGAAAAAATTATTGGCATAAGGTTTCTCCGATGTTGAGTATATGAGGTAAGGTTGTAGTGGATTATATGTTATAAAATTCGAAATGAGTTATCAATTTCTAAGATTTCTGTATAATCAATTTCTAATTAAAATAATTGAAACGAAATGTGTAATCAATTCGTAGTAGGAAATTTTCAATTTGATTTCTAAGCACAATTATTGAATTTTGTCATTTTGTAAAATTTTATGTCCGTGGAATTTATATTTCGAAAATGCTACTGTAGAGATTTCTAATTTACGTGATGTAATGCTTATAAGGTAGTTAAAGTGGAAAACTAGCTGGTTGTTGAACTTTTTATACTTATAATGACAACAATGAGTATTATAAATAAAGAACTGTTGTAATATGTGATGTATACTTGTTATGAGAATATGTAAAATTCAAGTGCAACATATTTTAGAATTAGATTGTGGACAATAATGAGTTCATTCCATTGTAAATTTTGTGTTGTTTTGTTAAATCAGATTAAAAAATAATGTAATTTCTTCAGGTTTCTTCAGGTGGTATGGTGAGAAGTTTTCAGAGCATATAAATAGGATGCTCATAACTTTGAAGAAGTAAAATATACAGGCGAAAATGCAGAACGACTTGAATCAAATGAAAGAGAATTCATTGTAATTGACAAAGAGTTGAAGGAGACGAAGAAATCAAGAGTTTCTGCAAAATAATTTGGTGGTTATAGTGGGTACTTTTTTAGTTTTGTGGTTTAAGTCTATGTTTTAATAGTATTAAGGTGGGTTAATGTTGTTTTAGTAGTAATATTAGTATTCAATATAATATGTACTATTTTTTAGAATGGAAATTAGGCTACTGATGCTATTTTCCATTGTGTTGCTACCTGATTAAGGTTGTGATGCTATTTTCCATTGTGTTGCTACCTGATTAAGGTTGTAAAACTACTTAGTAATGTTGAATTGGGGAAGTTGTTTTTGCTATCTGCTTGGAGTTAATTGAATTATTCTGGTGAGAATTTTACATGCTCTACATTTGGGGAAGTTGTTGTGTTGTTACTTGTCAGATATGGTTTTGCTTAAAATTCTCTACGTTAAGTTATTATTACTATACACTCTGCATACACTATGCATTGATTGGTGATTTAAAAGTGAGATGACATAAAGGATTTTACAGAGTATTTGTTGAGATGAAATAATTGGTGATTTCAGTCAACTTAAGCCTAATGCTGTAAATTTTGATAGATGTTTTTGCCTATGTATTTAATAGTCTATTCTTCGTTACCTTTACAGTCCATTTTATCAATTGCCAACAGTGTTGAATCACTTCAATCTAACTCAGATAGCAATTTTTACACCTAATATTATGACAAAAGGAAATAAGCACACAATCTAATACAAATAAGAGATCAAGATTCTATAAAATTATTTCAACTCCCTAGTTGGAAAAAAGTTTGTAACCAAAAGAAGCAAATCCCAGCAATATACGTCCAATGTCGTGTAAAATCGAATTGCAACCTTAATACACATTGCAGCTAAAATATTAAATGTCAAAATATGGCCAATGTATATGTTTTTAAAATAACTACAAAAATGACCCTATTGTTTTTCCAAATAACCACAAAATAGCTGAATTATAATGTTCAAGGTGCCCCATTTTCTTTTCTACTCTTCGCTTGTTTTGTAATTGCACCAGTTTTTTGTTGTGCCTCGGCCTGAAGTTGTCTAGTTGTCATTGCAGCTTTTCCCTTCCAATTCAGTTTTCTTGATGAACCAGGCTACAAGAAATCAACATAAGCAACATTAACGACATTAACAACAAATCAACAATAACGATAAACCAACATTAACATTAATCTTACATTCAGTATTGAATAGCCAGTAGCCTCATTCACATAACATCCATAACCTTTAAATTTGGTTTTCTTTTCTTTGCCCAACACGCTTCTAGTTATGGAAGATGACACAGGTTGTGATATTGTTTCTTGTGTCAATTGACTCCTAATTACGGCCGATGCAACCTATTTCCAAATTGGAAAAAAATTCAATGATATGACTCAAATAAAGAAAACTAGAACTTGTAAAAAATAAAGTGATAGTAATATTTAGTTTTACTCGATTCTCAGAATACTCTCGAGTTTGTGTCCTCTTTCTCTTTCCAGTTTGATTGCAAATAGGATCCACCTTCAAGTATCCAACCAAAAATATATTAAATAAAGTTATACAAAAGGCTAAAAATAGAAATAATTATAAGTTAAAGAACACTTACATCCTTTGATTTGTTAGGACATTTCTGCGATTGTGATTCGGTCGCTTGCATATTGTACATTTCATCACAACACCTTTCTTTGACAGCTTGTTTGATTTCTTTTTAACCTCATATTTGTATTTCCTTCTTCGCAACTTAGGCCTCCCAGGTATCTTCTTATGAGGTGGTGGTGCAATTTCTTCTTTGCCAGTCTCTGTCCATAATATCTTACCCTTCACAGGTTGCATCATGAATTGATATGCTTTCAAATATATTTCTTCTGTATACCAGTGACAGACATAGTCTTTTGGATCCTTTCCTTCACTATAAAGTGCACAAATTACATGTTGGCAAGGTATGCTAGTCAAATCCCACTCTCTACATGTGCAGGTTGAAGAACCAAGGTGCACCGTGTGTCTGTTGTCAGCTTCATAAACATGGGAGATTTCATATCCATCATCTCCATTCCAAACCATTTTCCAATTATAGGACAACTCCTTGTTCTTCTCCAATTTCATCATAGGCCTCGGTGCAATTTCACATATCACTACTACACATTTTAGCTTGGATAGCTCTACTTGGACAGCCCTTTTAGAAAGATCTCTCCAAAAACGACCTTGGAGAGCGGTTTTTAATAAAAAAAAATTAAAAAGTGGTTCCGAACCGCTCTGTAAGGAATGGGGTGAAATGCGTAGCCCTATATCCAGAGCGCGCCCCCATCGCGTTTTTTCTACACATTTCCTCATCTCTCATCCAATATTCCTCCTCCTCCCTTCTCCATTTTTTCCGTCGCCACCACTGTGCATTGCCGCCACACGTCGCCCTCCTCCTCCCCCCTACTGCGTCAGGCTCCTCCACCTCCTCCTCCCCCCCCCGCGCCTCCTCCTCCTCCCCCCCCACGCTTTTGCCGCCCCTCTATATATATAGGTAATTTAATTCTCTTATTTAATGTTTTATATATATATATATATATATATATATATATATATGTATATATATCTATATATGTTAGGATATATATAGTGTTAGATTAATTAATTGGTTAATTGACTTGGTTTAAATTGTTGTTTGTTTGAATATTACATTGTTTAATTTAGTTTAATTGTTGTTATATGTTAGAATTAATTGTTGTATGATTAGATTGTGGTTAATTGGTTATCAATTTATGTGTTGTTTCACTCAAAAGTATTAGTTGTTTCATTTAAAGGTATTAGTTGTTTCATTTAAAAGTATTAGGTGTTTCATTAAAAGGTAATATTAGTTGTTTCATAAAAAATTATTAGGTGTTTCATTCATAGGTATTAGTTATTTCATTCAAAGGTATTAGTTGTTTCATAATAAGGTATTAGGTGTTTATTCAAAGGTATTAGTTGTTTCATTAATAAAAAAGTATTAGGTGTTTCATTCAAAGGTATTAGTTATTTCATTAAAAGGTATTGATTGTTTCATAATAAGATATTAGGTGTTCCATTCAAAGGTATTAGTTGTTTCTTTAAAAAGTATTAGACGTTTCATTCAAAGGTATTAGTTATTTCATTCAAAAGTATTGTTGTTAGTGTGTGATTAATGTTGGTTTAATTATATTGTTGTTAGTAGCTTGGATTAATTGTTGTTAGTACGTGGCTTGAATTAATTTTTGTGTGTTTCTTTAATTAGATGATTAATGATGGTACATTAGAATACATTAGAAAATTAAAATGAATGTAGATTAAGTATAGTTAGGTATGCTTTTAAGTTTAATAATTTAAGATACATTGTCTTGAGAAACAGTCTTCATATTGTCTTTCCTGTAGGTATTTGTAGCTAGTTCTATATGGATCGAAAGTGGATTCGAGAAGATCAATTATTAGATGAGTATAGGAATGGGGTGGAAGATTTTTGTAATCATGCAATTAGACACTGCACCTACCCTCTGTACATTCCATGTCCGTGTTGGAAATGTATGAATGGAAAAACCGTTAGTGGTCGAGAAAGTCTGTTTCACCACTTGATGATTCACGGTATTGATAAAACATATACCGTTTGGACATATCATGGTGAGAGAAGAGATGGATGTAGCTCAAGCAACCTAAAAACTGACTTTAGGTTTGAAGATACAGTGGATGCGGATATTTTCGATGATGTACCGACTGTTGATACATCGAGTGGGGATGATGATGATCTGTGAGATCACCCTTATATGTCAGAGAAGTTAAGGGATTCTGCTAGATTACCACTGTGGCTCGGGTGTAAGAGGGCAACAAAACTGTCAGCTGTGTTGATATTGTTCAACCTAAAAGCAGCTCACCAGTTGTCCGATGAGTGCTTCACAAGTATGTTGGAAATAGTTAGTGGTCTACTGCCTGATGGAAATGTACTGCCTAAGAGAGCATATGATGCTAAATAAATGCTCAAGTCCATCGGGTTAACATATCAGAAAATTCATGCTTATCCGGGTGATTGTATCTTATTTCGGAAGGAGTATGCAGACCTCGATGAATGTCTCAAGTGTGGGCTAAAGCGATATAAGAAAAATAAATCTCCCGCGAAGGTGTTGTGGTACTTTCCAATAATACCAAGATTCAGGAGAATGTATAGTAGCGTTGTGGATGCTAGAAATTTAACTTAGCATCATGATGAAAGGATCAAAGATGGAATGCTAAGACACCCTGCTGATTCACCCCAGTAGAAGACATTCGATGTCAGGCATCCAGAATTTGGCACCGAGCCAAGACACTTGTGTCTTGCACTCTCAACTGACGGAATGAATCTGTTCGGTATCCAAAGTACCAACCATAGTACATGACCAGTGATTCTGTTAGTTTATAACCTTTCACCCGAGTTGTGCATGAAGCGCACTTACATGATGTTGTCTATGTTGATATCAGGACCCAAACAACCTAGTAACGACATAGATGTATATTTGGCTCCTTTGATAGAGGACTTGAAGCTCCTGTGGGATAAGGGTGTCGATGTGTATGATGCTTGTAGAAAGGAGAATTTCAAGTTAAAGGTCATGTTGTTTGGATCTATGAATGACTTTCCCGCTTACGGGAATCTATCTAGATATAGTGTGAAGGGGGCCGATGCATGTCCTTGTTGTACCAAGAAGACACATCACATTCGCTTGAGTCATTGTAGGAAGACCGTTTATATGGGACATAGGAGGTGGTTGGACACAACACATAAGTACAGAACAATGGCCGATGCATTCGATGGCACAATCGAGACAGGTGAAGCACCACGTTTATTGTCAGGTTCGGATGTATTGAATGAGATGAAGAATATCGACACACAGTATGAAAAGAGCTTCGCAAAGAGTGTCCTCACTAGCGGTTGGAAGAAGGAATCAATTTTCTTTCAATTGCCCTATTGGAAAGAGTTGTATGTTATACACTTTATTGATCTAATGCACGTTGAGAAGAACGTTTGTGCCAGCTTGCTCAATACTCTCCTAGTTGATAAGAAGTCCAAGGATGGTTACAATGCAAGAATGTATATGATTGATATGGGAATAAGAGCAGAATTAAAACATGTGCCTAGAGAAAGGGGTCAACCCTTCTTACCTCCTGCTGCACACACCTTGTCCAAGAATGAGAGAAAAGAGTTACTTCAGACGCTAAAGGATGTGAAAGTTCCAGAGGGTTATTCGTCCAACCTATAGAGACTTGTATCAGATGATGGTTTGAGACTGATGAATCTGAAATCGCATGACTATCATGTCATCATGGAGACTTTCTTGCCCATTGCAATACGTTCTATCTTGCCTGAAAATGTGTGCATAACCATAAAAAAGTTATGTTGGTTCTTCAAGGCAATGAGTAGCAAGGTCATAGATCCTAGAAAATTGCTTGGTTTTCAAAGACAGATTGTGGGGACGCTCTGTGAGCTTGAGATGTATTTCTCTCCATCATTTTTTGATATAATGGTTCACATAACCGTTTATTTGGCGAGACAAGGATGTGTGGTCCTGCTCGTATGCGATGGATGTATGGTGTAGAGAGATATATGAAAGTGCTCAAATGATATGTGATGAATATGTCAAGGCCGGAGGGATGCATTGCAGAACGCTATTTAGTACAAGAAGCAGTCGAGTACTGGTTGAATTCATTCCGAATGTCGATGCAATTGGACTTCCAATTACTCGGTACACCAATAGGATGGATGGTGAAGGCATTACCGGTGGTCAATCTGTAAATGTTAGTATGGAAAAACTAACACGGATGCACTTGTGCGTACTTCACAACACAGTCGACGTGCTTCCTTTTATTGACCTGCACATGCAAGCACTTGTTGAGACATTTCCCACCAGAGATAGATCATGGATTGAAGTTGAGCACAATCGTACGTTTGTTGACTGGTTCAATGGTTATGTAGCAAATATGTTGTCACGGGATAAAGAATCAGTGAATGAAAGAGTTAAGTGGTTATCTAGAATGCCTGATAGACATGTGTATTCGTACAAGTGTTATCTTATTAACGGATACACATTTTATACCAGAGATCATGATGCCACAAGTACAATGCAGAATAGTGGGGTGTCCATTACTGCAACTGCAGGGGATCAATCGAGTACTACTTACTTTGGACAGATTGTCAACATTTGGGAACTCGACTATGTTGTTCACCGACAACCAATCTTCGAGTGCAGTTGGGTGAGGATCCCTAACGGGGTCCAAGTTGAAAGATCTGGGTTCGTACGCATTGATTTGAAGAATGTGGGACACAGAGATGACCCTTACATAATGGCCAGTAAAGCTCAACAAATTTTCTATGTCCCCGACCTAGTTAATAAGAAATGGTCCATTGTGGTTTTGTCAAACAAATTTAACAGTAGTTACCAGATTAGCGACCACGTCGATGAAAATGTTGACACTATCGATGATCATTTTCAGAACTTCACTCATTCTGTACCCTCTTTCGATGATATTGCAAATCCACGCCCGTACCAGAGAATAATTATCGATGAGGATGAATATGACAATCCGGATCTTGTTAACATTTATGGTCATGAACGAGAAAAGTCAACCAAAAAACAAAAAAGAAAAACATGTGCTAAAAAGAAATGTACGACTTTATTGAATGTTTTTGCTTCTGCTTTATTAAATGTTGTTTCTTTTGCTTTATTGAATGTTATTTCTTCTGCTTCCTTAAATATTGTTTGTTTTTTGTTTATTAAATGTTGTTTCTTCTGCTTTACAGGATCATGTCTTATCTGCCACATCCTGGAGATGATGGAGATGATGATGGAGTACATTTAGGAGATCATGGTGGAGATTATGATGGAGATCATGGTGCTGATGATCGACATCATACTGATGACTTGGGACAGGGTGACACTTCTGCTCCCACCACTAGCAGCTCTGGGGATAAGCGCAGCAGAGGTATAGTCACGATGTCTTCTATTAAGAGGGCTCGTAGCAAGGGGAAACAAGTGCAGGTAATTTTATTACAATTGAACAGTTGAAATTGTAATTATATTGATTGATCGTTGAATCTAATTAAATAATATATTATTGCAGTTATCATTCAATGAGTATGGGCAGACAATCGATAAACAGAGTGAGATGTTGTCTTTCTACCTTCGAGCTGCAGTCAGGCGTATAATCCCTATCGTGCTGCCATCCAAGGACTAGCGTAGCGACAAACTGACTTCTTTGAAAGAAAGATTATGGGATGAACTTTCGGTATGTTAATTATATATGCTTATTGAAAGTTGTTGTATGATTACTAAATTTACTACATTGTAATGTTATATGCGTACAGAGTACATTTCTCAGTGTTGATTATTCAAAGAAGAAGCAAATATTGTCGCAAGCTGGAGTATTGGCCAAGAATTTTTGGGCTTGGCTGAGAAGTCAAGCACGAGATCCGGATACTGGTCTTTACTCGGCTAGTCTGCCTGAGGCGTATCAGAATTGCCCTGCGGTGGCCCCATACTGGGAGGAGTTTGTGTGACGATCTATGGATGATGAGTTCCAGGTAAAATTGATCAATATCATTTAATGCCCTATGCTTTTCAGTGTTTATCGTATATCTATTACACTGTAGTTACGAAGTGAGAAAAATATCAAACAACCAAATCGATGGAGGCGCGATATCGTGGCTCGAACAAAGATTATGCACGCATAAGAGAAAATCTGGTGAGATCAAAATCCTAACATTTAATTTTGTTTATATATTCACTTTTAATATATCTAATAAGGGGACACGTTAATGACTATCGTAGAAAGAAGAAAAAAAGAAAGCTGGAGAGAGTGAGCCTGTTGTTACCCGTTTCGAGTTATTTCAAACTACCAGAAAGACTCGAGACGGGAATATTCCCGATTCTAATGCACAGCGTATCATCGAAGAAGGGGTAAGCTATCCATTAATTTGTCTTTGAATTACAAACTATTATTTCTAAACAAATAATTAAATAATAATCTTTTGTAATTCAGGAGCGTATATCCCAGACCATGACACCCGAAGATATCCGCTTTGTCGGTACCGATGATCTACTTGGATGGGCTATAGGTCGTCAGGAGCATCCCGGCCGCTTACGGAGTGTTGGCCGTGGCGTGACGAAGTCATTATTGGCCATGTTACCTGCTCTTCAAGCCATGAATATGGTGGTATACTTTCTGAACAGGTTGCCTAGATGGCTAAAGAGTTGGAACAGATGAGGTCCGAGAGACGGTCGCATCATGGAATGCCTCGAGTGGAGCAAGCTGTGAAAATAGTGTCGCTGATGTTATGTTTTCGGCTAATGCTAGGGATGATTTTATTGAGGCACTTCAAAAAGACGTCTCGCAGATATCAGATGTGTCTCACATTGATTTTAATTAAAGACTAATATATATATTAAAATTTTCTAACTAAATATCTTATTCGAACAGTCACCGACCTCATGCTACCTTCATTTGGAGGATCCTACTCAGTTGGTGGCTACAGGAACGTTGCTCAATAACTCCAATGGAGTTATTCATGGTAGTCCCATCACTCCAGGTTTCGTGAGGGTCACGCTCGATGTACCCATAATCGGAGAAGAGGATTCACCGGTGTCTAAACCAATTGATGAAGCTGTCACAGTCGGAACAGCGGTCGGGCACTTCATCGAATGGCCGGCCAACTTGGTCTCTCTCACCATGAAGGTAAATTTAATATATGTTATTAAAGTTTATTATCTTATTTTTCGTTCTAAATAATGTTGCAAATTGATTGTAGAAACTGTCGACACCACAAAAGCCTAAACAGAAATCAAAGGGTGTCGCAGCCAGTCAGAGGGAGATAACGAGGGACTCCACTATTGGTGATCGCAGACTTGGAATTGCCTGGAAACTTAGATCATGACTACACCGTACAAAATACGGTGTAAGTGATAGTGGAGTCCTTTGATTTCAATATGATCACAGTTCCTATGAATGCTTACTTTCATCGGAATTCTATTGAAGAATACATCGCTCGGGAGCATGTGATTGAAGCCGTGAACGACCAGTGGTTGAGTGCAACGAGCATAGCCTTTTACCTCAGGTATGTGTTTACTAATTAATTCTCATTATTTACGTTCTATATAGTTTTTAATTTCAAATTAAATATTAATTAGTGTATATATGTTGGTTAAAGATGTTTGGGTGAGGTATATCTCTCCAGAGATCCTCGAGCATGTGGAATGTATTCCTTTGTCTCCCCCCAAGTGTCTTGCTTAATGGCTGATAGGGCACAGACCATGGAGTGGTTAGTTTCTCATATGCTGAGTTATACTGACAGAGATCATCTCATTTTTTGGCCAACAAATGTGGGGTGAGTACAATAAACATTTCGTTAAAATTTATATTCATAATATATATGATATTTGCACATATGCTAAATTTATAGTTAATTTTAATATTCTTAATATAATATAGGAATCATTGGGTGCTGGTCGTCATAAATATGATCACATTAAGTGTGTATTTTATGGATCCAGCTGCGAATGGGTTGGCTTCAAATCGACATGATCTCACTTCGTACATTGAAGCGTAAGTTCATTTTTAATATTATAATATAATGATTTGTTTTACTTATTAAAATTATGCATATTTAATCTAACTTTATTTTTTAATTCCAATAATAATAGTGTGATGACGATGTATCGGAGTCGCCTTCCTAATCAAGGCTCAAGAGATAATTTCAATAAAGTGAGCTGGAATAATGTTAAGGTAAATATAATTTATTAAGTTATCAAATTAATATAAAATAATTATAATTGTAATACGTGATTATATTGCTAATCAACAGGTACCGAGGCAACGAGATAGTGATCAATGTGGACATTTTGTGTGCTGTTATATTGAAGATATAATACGCGCTTCTCAAACTGCGGTTCCTATCAACGTAAGTCAATTTATCGATTTATTTAAATTATTATTAATTGAATAAAAATTCATACTATATATCTAACTATATTGATTAATTGATCGTTGTTTGCAGTTTGTCTATGATCGTCCGGTCAAGTCTTACTCCAAACAAAGAATGAACAAATGGAAAATGGATTGGACAGAGTACTTTTACAATCGATTCTTGTATAATTATAGATAGAGTGGGATAACTTTTGGTAGCATATTACTTATATATATATATTTGTATTGATATACTTCATGCATGTTTTAATTTGTTGTATTGGACGAATATTTATTTCATGATGTGTGTGCGTTTATTAATTTATTTGATGTTTTGGTATTGCACGTATATATATTATCGTGTGGTATAAAATTTGGTTTTTAGTTTTGGTTTTGGTTTTATATAAACAGGATTTTAAAAATATAAATTAAAAGTAATATATATATATATATATATATATTGGACAGCGGTTAAAACGGTTTTTAACCGCTGTCCAAGTGTATTTATATATAAAAATTAAAAAAAAAGGGTTAGGACAGCGGTTGTAAACCGCTGTCCAAGTGAATATTCTTGGACAGCGGTTAAAAACCACTGTCTAAGTGTAAAACTTGCAATGCGGTTTAAAATCGCTGTCTTAGTGCAATGCGGTTAAAAACCGCTGTCTTCGTGCAATATCTTGGACAACGGTTTTTTATCAGCTGTCCAAGCTTGGGCAGCTGTTACTTGGAGAGTTGTTATAACCGCTCTTCAAGGACATTTTTAACAATTTTCCAAGCCCAAATCTGTATTAGTGTATATCCATGACCTGCAGAACCTTCTCTTGGCATGAAGCCTCATCATTACAAGAGTTCTTATGTCTTCAAGCATGCTTATAATTGGTTTACACCTTGCTTCAACTATCCAACCATTAAATGCCTCGGCCATATTGTTATCCACAACATCACATTTTGCAGAAGTCCTAAAATGAGCTTTCGAAAACGATTCTACACAATAACCCACTAAGTCTTGAACTATCCCATCTCCCAACAAATTCAACTTTTGCATGTTAGACTTCAACTCATTTTTAAATGTACTTTTAGCACAATTCCAAAATGCAAGTTTTCTCCCTTCACCTCTCCATTTTTTTGCCCAAGCTGCATAAACATGTCTAACACACATTCTATGCTCCACGTGCGGCAAATGCTCCCTAATAGCACTGTCTAACCCCTATAACAAGAAAAAAAAAGATATAGAAAAATTAGTATCATAATCTATACAATTAGAAAACTAAAACAAACAAACAAATAAATTTTTTAAAAAAAAAATATTACCTTTTGCATGTCTGAAATTATTGTTAATTCTACTCTGTCTTCAAGACATAAATCATATCTTAGCATATTTAAAAATCAACCCCAATTCTCCTTATTTTCAACTGACACAACAACCCATGCAATTGGGAACATTTGATTGTTCCCATCACGTCCATTAGCACATAGAAGTTGTCCCTTGCACACTCCTTTCAGAAAACAACCATTTAAACCTATTATCTTTCTGCAACCCGCCATCCAACCTCTTTTACATGCATCAAAACAAACATAAAACATTTTGAAATGGTTGATTTCCCCACCCTCTTCTTTAGAAGTTTTCACCACACAAGTTGTTCCAGGATTACTAGTGTTTATCTCATGAACGTAATCATGCAACCTCTTGTACTCTTCAGTGTAAGTAAATAACAAGTGTGAAAACACCTTTTTCTTTACACTTCTAGCTTGAGTCATACTAATTTTCAACTTCAGTTCAGTCCTGCACAAAGCTTTCAAATCTTTTATATTGATGGAAGGTGTAGACATCAATCTCTCTCTCAAATGCCTGACCAAATACTTGTTGCTGGCCATAGGGTTGGTGTTTTTCCCGTGACATTTATGCTTAGGCATGTACATTTTCAAAATATAATCACCACCGAATTCATCTCTTTTTGCATAAAACTTCCATGGACACTTTGACATGCATTCAGCTCTAATCCTTGTTCTATCATTTTTAACAAAATGAATTTGCAAGTCTTTCTCAATAGCATACTTAGCAAGGGTATCTCTGCACTCTTCACCATTTCTGAACACCATTCCACAACAAAAATAAGGTACCACTGCACTTGTATCAAATCTAATAGTTTGCTCTGTCTTCTAAGTGCATGATCACCACATTCCTGATCTGTCTCACTGTATAGCTGCAAGTATCATCACTATCATAATAAAAGCTTTCTGTGGAGTCCTTATCAGTTTCAGATCCATCATTTACCTCATCGCGTGCAACCCCCACTCTTTCACCTTCAAATATGGCATGGTTTGTCTCTGTCACATCTGCAGTCTCTCTTTGACAAAAATTCTCACTATTATCTTTACTAGCACCCTCAATTTTTTTCCTCTTAAAAGCTCTAACATTGTCTACACTGCTCCAATTCCTCCTCATCATCATCAGTTAAAAATCCCACATTAACATCCAGATTGTCAAATGTTTGTTGTGAAGGGTCATCTTCCATGTCATTTTCTTCTTCTTCGGAATCAAAGTCCTCAAACGAATCTTCATGATTATGGAAATCATGATCAATTATGTCATCTCCATTTTCCTCAGTTTCAACCCTTGGAGCTGCTTCATCCACTACATTTTCAACCCTTAGAGCTGCTTCATCCACTACATTTTCAACCCTTGTAGCTGCTTCATTCACTATAGTTTCAACCCTTGGAGCTGCTTCATCCATTGCTTCATCAACTACATGGTCAATGTAAAACTCTAAAGTTGTTCCGCTGCACAGTTTACTAGCAATTTCAAGGATGCTATTATCATCTTCCACCAATATAAATTCTCCTCGAAGCACCTTGAAGTAATATATTCCGGCAATAGACTTTATATCATAACCTAAGTCTTCTTTAACATATGACATGATCTCAGGGTATGAGAGCTTATCAATATCTAAATCTTCACAAACCCGAGTCACTTTTCCACCAACATATTGTGATTTTCTACAATTATTGAACCTTCCACCCTGATGTATGCTAAGAACAAATGTAATTTCTAACATCCTGCAATAAAAATAAGAATATAAGACATAATGCAGTTTCTGAGAAACTATGAAGACAAAATATAAATATTAAGGAAAACCTTCGAACTCTTATTCCTATAAGTAATCAGAGGCAAACAATAGTGTTTTAGTAATTTAAATTAATTTGATTAATAATTGTTGTCCATTCATAATTAAACTAATTTGATTAATAATACTCCCTTCATCTTTTTTTTATTGCTCAAAATCCATAAATAAATGTCCGTTTTAATTTTCTTATTCCGTAAATGACAAAAGAACAATTTTATCATCTCAAACAAACTCCTTACAAATATCCGTTAAATTATATCATTAATAATTACACATAAAATATCTATATCATTCTTTAAAAAGGACCAAATTAATCACCCCCAATACAAAATAATTTTATTTCTCTTAATAGTAGTTAATACTAAACCTGTGTTATTTTGACTTATTTTGCTTTCAAAAAAAATATTACCTTAATATAATTGATGGAAAGAAAGTAATCACATGAATATTCCCTGCTTCAAGAATAATTAATTCAGGAATTTTCAATTGTTCCTCTGTTTTATCAATATCCTATCTTAATTGTTCCGCTGTTTCTATAAGTGAGAACATATATTTGATCAGAATGAATTCAACAAGAATTTCAACAATGAATTCAATCACCTAGCATCTAAATAAACATGCGAGTCAGGAAAAAATTGTGGGCAGGTGAGTGAATGTGTGCGTGTCTGCTAGAAAAACAAGCAGCTTTTAAGTGAAAATTTTAAAACACAAATTAATGAATTTTTCAATTCAAGTGGTTCCAAATGACTTGTCGACAACAACACATGACCAAACAACATAAAATTTTATTACTACAATAAGAATAAGATACATACTTTTTCAAGTGGCCCCAACTCCCAAGAACTTGGTCTTTTCTGTATATACAATCGAAACCCACAAAAAAATTGTGAAATTCACAAAACCCTTGAAACTTGTGAAATTCTCTAACGAAATTAGAGTGAGAGTTCAATTTAAGAGTAAAAGCTCTTCGAAATTCAGAATTGAGAAACTAGGGTTATTTGTCCGCAGTTTCTATTGTTTTACTCGAAAGGCTGTGGGTTTATTTTCAAAGAAAATAAATCTCATTTGAAAAAGAAATATTATTTACATATGTGATTATTTTAATCCTACATGTCATATTCCTTTCAAAAAGATATCCTACATGTCATATTAAATCCTTCACCACTCGCATAAAACGGCATTTGAGAAACACTTGCTAATGGGCCGTTAAAAAAGGGCTTCATGCAACAAAAATTGATAGTTCGAGGGCTCTTTAAAACAAAAAATAGTTTAAGGGTCTTTTAAAATAAAAGTTGATAGTTTAGGGGCCTTTTGATGCATTATGCCTTCGAAAATTGAAAATTAAGTAAAGAAACAAGTCCACACCGAGGAAGAACGTTGAAAACTTATCTATTTTGTAGATATCCCAACAGAAACAAATATGTGTGAATGCTCCTATAAAACATCTAGGATGAAGAAGATCGATGTAATACCCCGAACCAAAAATAAGAGGTTTTAATGGAAGTTTAAATGTTTAATTTTATTCTAATGTATGATGAATTTTGTTTCAAGAATTTTATTTTCAGGAGGACGAAACGAGCAATCCGGGCCTGAAACACTCCTAGCACTATATGGAAATAAATAAGTTCAAAGCTTTGATTAATAAAATATTTCTCAAAATTAAAATCCGATGACGACAATTCTGTATCGTCAAAATAAAACCGGATTACCAAATGATAGTCCAACTATATTTATAATTGTTCTTTATTAGTACGTGTAATTTGAAAAAAGAAAAGAAAAGAAAAAAAAGAAAACCAAAATTTCCCTCTTACACTCTTAGTATTATTTTTTAACTAACTATAACTTAATATATATTAATATTTAATGTATTATGTCACATGGGATAATTGGTAAGATTAGGAAGCTTCTTAAATACAACTCCTATCTTTATCTCCATAGTTGACCGGCCCCCCTTTACTTCTTAACCACTCTTAAACTCCATTTTTACACTTCTAACAAGCTTTCACTAAGGATTCAAGGTGATTGAAATCCAAAAGCTCAATCAAAGTAAGAAAATCAGTAAGCTTGTATGATTTTTATTTAATTATTGGCTAGTTAAAAAATTTTGAATTTTTTATGCGATGTTCTAGTTGACGTCTTCTGCCACATGATAAATTTAGTAATTTGTGGATGTATGGTTTATTAGTTAAAATTCTTGCAAGAAAACTGGTCAGTTTGTGTTATGTTTCGGAAAAACGAAGAGGAAAGGACTTTGGGAGAATGTTTTTACATGGAACTTATTTTTGATAGATTCTATACTTGATCAAGATCATATCTGAAAAAGGTTGCGTTTTATTTCAATGTTTTGGTATTTTATTGGATTTTTGAAGTGTTGGCCATGAAACTGCATGTTCAGTCCTCTATTCTGGATTCAAGGCTTGATATCTTATACTTTTGGCTAAGCTATTGGTTAGAAATTGGTATAAACTTATTCTATATGATGTTTGGTAGCTACTGTAATATTTGGGAAATTTATTTAAGATCCAAAGTATTTTATTAAAATTTTCCAAGTTAAACAGCCTGTTTGAAATTAAAAATTAGAATTTAATTACTCGATTAATTTTATGGAAATTTCAAGTTGTGAACATGTTCTATATGCCAATATGTCCCTACATGTAATTGTTTGGATTTTTATGAGTAGTCAAAGTATTTTTAAAAGATTTTTTTGCAAAAACCGTTGGGTTATTTTCGGTAAATGGAAATGTTTGTTCAATCAAATCCTTAGAAGTCAACTCCCTATACTTATGTGGTTACTTGTGAATGATATGCTTATGTGTATGTTTTGAATGTGAAAACCCTAAGAAATGGAGCTTAACGTCCCCGTTAAACTCACGGATGAATCTTCTATAAAACTTTATGATTTCTGAATAAGACTAAATTATGGAACTGTGCTAGGTGAAGTGTGGCCAGAACTCGGACGTCTAAGTTTCGCTCTCATCTCGCGTTTATTTTCAAAGAGTTTAACTTTACTTTAAAAGTTCAAAAGGTGGGTGATGCTATCTGTATTACATTTGTTAATGTTACATGGACTGTTAGTGTATTCTACGGTTATCGTTATACAAACTTTTACAAAATTAAAGACCTTTGGGTCCCATGAATACGCGGTATTAGTAAGCCGCTATGATACTATGACCACTGTGTCGACATGAATATGGTATGGGCATCAGAAACTCGTGCATACCTAAGGGTATGGGCATCAGAAACTCGTGGGTACCTACGACATAATAGTCAATATGAATATGGTATGGGCATCAGAAACTCGTGCATACCTAAAGGTATGGGCATCAGAAACTCGTGTGTACCTACGTCATAATAGTCGATATGAATATGGTATGGGCATCAGAAACTCGTGCGTACCTAAGGGTATGGGCATCAGAAACTCGTGCGTACCTACGACATAATAGTCGATATGAATATCATGAATACACGGTATTAGTAAGCCGCTATGATACTACGACCATTGTGTCGACATGAATATCAGTATGGGCATGAACAACTCATGCATACCTACGACATAATAGTCATCATGAATACGTATGGGCATGAACAACTCGTGCATACGATATGTATATATGGTATAATTGATATTAGGATACTGCTAATCTGTGTAACAGCCTACGGGTCATTCCACTGAGATTTTTATCTCACACCCCTACAGTTTTATGTTTTCAGGTTATGATCGAGAGGGGCCGGAGTTTGCTGTAGACACGGAGTTTCCCATACTTATGAAGTTGTTACTGTTAATTATGTGATGAACCTTTTAAATTAAGTCATTTTACCTTTTGAAATTGTTAAACTACTTTACGAGGGTTAAGTTGTTTATGTATCTTTAAAAGATTGTCAAATTTATAATTCTACCATATTTCTCGGTATATGTATTAAATGACTCTCCAAGCTTTAATCCTACTGATTTTCAATCTTACTTTACTTTCCGCTGCAAAATGTTAGTCTAAGCTTTATTGTTTTATTTTAAAAGAAATTTTTAGGCTCAGATTTTACGTTCACTAAAGTGGCAAACCAGATCTAGAGTGTTTAAGCTGAAAAGGGCTTCATTCTGGAAATGGGGCGTTACAATCGAGGATACGAGTTTTCTGCATACTAAAACCCCGACTATTCCAAGCATTAAAAACAAGCAATTTCCTTTTTCTTTGGTATTTCTTTGTTGGAAAATTTATAGTTTTGATGATTGTATATGGTGGATTGTCTCTTGGACAATAATGTCATGCAATCCTCAAGACAAAAGGAAAAGACAGCTTATGTCAATGCCCTTCAAAGTAGCCAAGTACAAGAAATCATTTGAAGTTTAAGTCATCAAGATGAAAAAAACAACTTGACAACTGATTTTAAAGATTTGTTAGAGTCAAAGAAAATGAACAAATGAAGAGTAGACAACATTTGTATGGTATCTGACAAAAAAAGCAGGGGATTTAGACCCAATGACTCTAAAGTATGAGGAGCAGCTGAAGTATTATCTTAAATGGTAACAGGTAGACAATGCATGATTCCAAGGCCGATTGCATACCAAAAATAGAATGATCTCAAACTTGCTCTCCTGCGGCTAGTTTTTTACTCTATAATGTTGTGCCCGGTTTACGTTTCCGGCCAACAAACAATGAACAAATGGACAAGTAATGAAATGGACGATCAAAGCAAGTAAAAAACACAATTTGATAACCCAGTTCGTCTGTGAATTAGACTACTTCTGGGGGCGACCAAGTCAGGACTATTGTACTATTATTTCTGCCTATAACAGTAGATTTGCCAACCTTTTTCTAGTGTAGCCGAGATGACCTATTCATACAAGGATTTCCGCCTCTTGGGCGGGAATTTACATAAGAAAAAGCAATAAATGAAGCTTTAATCCCGCTGGCCAAGAATTCCGCTTCACCGGGTCAATGGTCGATGTAGTTAATAAGCCTCATTTGCGGACCGAGCTTCAAGGGCGGATCTTGCGGCTTGTCGGGCATTTCTTAGAACTTATGGAATCTGCGACTTCACTACCTCTGGCTTGCGGAGTCCTTGTTCTGGGTCGCCTTCCCTGGTCGCTGGTCGCGACCTATTGTTCTTATGACTTCTGGGTAAGTCGTATTTGCGTGCGGTAGAGCAGTGACTATTTGTCCTTCTTATAGGATTATCCGGTCTCTTGACTAGTCTCTCGATCATCTGGCCTTCAGGACATCTGATCTTTAGCCTTCTGGTTTATGGGGTCTTGCCCCCAAGTCGCTTTTATCTGGTCATCGGCGGGCAACTTGTCAACTTCGCGACTTGTCCATAGGTCGGTTTTATCTATGCCACAATAATTGCCCCTCAAGTCGAGGTCTTGAGCTTTTCCTCTGGGCCTTGACTTGATCATTACTCACCAGACTTGCGACCTCTCGACCTAGGGACTCATCCTGGGTGTGTCGCTATCCTCGGACAGGTGAAAAGTTGCCTCGATTATACGAATTGGCGTGACAAATTGCCCTCGATTTCTCGAATCAAAGTGACAGGTTGTCAGGATTCATGACGCGGGGCGCCGTGGGTCGTTCCAATGGGAAGTCGCGGTGAGCACCATGCGCGACTCCCGTACGTTTCTTGCCGGGACTGGCCCGAGGTTTGGCTTAATTACATTTCAGCCCTCCACTTCTCTTATAAATAGATAAGGGTTTTGTGGCATAAATCCTTCTTCACTTTCATATTTTTCGAGCATTTAAGGTTTCTGCAAGAGTTTCCAGCGAGAATAGATTCAGGTAATCCTTTCGATCTTTCCTTCTCAAATTTTCTTCAATGGCCACTGATCCTTCTGCGACTCCCGTCGTCTCTTGACCAGTGGTATTATCATCTTCCTCAGAGGATGAAAATTTTATGTCTGAACGCCGCCATCAAGGGCAGACCTCCATGGCGGGTGCCCCGAGTGAGACTTCTACATTTCCAGTGTCCACGGCCGGTGCCCATGGTGGTAGCCGGGAGGACGACAGCAATGATGTCGAAGTGGATGAGGCATATCTGGAGGAATTGGATGACATTACGCACCTTTCTCTTGTGGACGTCAGTCCTATCCGCACCTTTCTGCCGGAGATGGAGGGGCCATGGGACCCTCTGGTTTGGCACGTGATATTGGGACCCACGAGCAGATTTTCGATTATGATGCCTATATGGCGCAAAGCCCATAGAAGCGACCTGAGGGTGCATACCGGAAGTTGGCCAAGTCTGACTTTGTGGCGTCTGATGAGAAATTTTGATCGGTTTTGTCTGATCGCCACGTGCGTTCATTTCATTGTCAGTACAAGGTGCCCAAAGATGTATACTTCTATGGGGCGACCTCCGATGAAAGTGCCGACCAGCCACCTCCAGGGATGATTGCGGCGAATGGACATTCCATGGAGGTCGGGATCCGGTTCCCATTGCATCCAGCTATTTCTCACTTGCTCGCGGCCTAGAATCAGAGCCTTACGCAAATCACGCCGAATGGGTGGAGTTACATTATCTCCACCATGACTGTGTTGGGGCAGGCCGGATTCTATCGGTTGCCCAGCCCGGGCAAGCTTTCGTATGTGCTGTATCCTGTTTATCAAGCGAATTGTTATAACATCGTGCGACTTTGCAAAGGTCGGGAACTTGTGAGCGGGATCCCGAATAAGGTTGATGGGTGGCACCAAAGGTGGTGGTTTGTCGGAGGGGCGTTGGATTCTATGGATCCTGCAAACCCATTGGCCATGCATGTCCCAAAGGATTATGCGATCCGAACTGAACATGGTAAGTCTTTTATCGTAAAGCTTGAAGTTATACTGATCTAATTCTCCTTTTATTTTGCAGTGTTCCTGCCCCAACCTTCCGACTTATACTGGGATTTCACCGAGGCTTTCAATCTGGTTCGAGACACTCCTCCAAGCCATCGAGACATCAACTTTTTAAATTTCGAGCTCCAACGATTTAAGGCCGGGTTATACACATATCCCCTCCACCTCAACATTCTCTGTAAATTTCCATCTTACAGTCATTTTTATTTATAGCAACTTGCAATTTGTGACTTACAAGTTTTCGCGTTGTTTTGTGGCAGCTCCCGACTTTCAAATCTATCGACGTCAACCATCAGCTTCTGTGATGGCATCCCAAAAGAAATATGTGCTCGGCATAATGAGAGGAGCGTTGTGTACAAGCACTCCTCCCCCAACATCGACTCACACTATCCCTTCCACTGCCGACAAGGGGAAGAAAAAAACTTCGAAGTATGCTCCGCCAGATACCGAACGCTCTCAAAAATGACCAAGGGAGGAGACTGGTACCTATCAGTTAAAGATAAATCGGGGGCATCGGAGTCACCATCCTGTGCTACCCCGTAGCCAACACTACCCCTACTGGAGGTCATCGTCCTGAGGACGACTCCTGGATGGGTTGGGATGAGGAGCTTTGTCAACGAGTAAGTCTTGTGTTTGCATGAGAATTTTCTTGATTCTCTTGTCTTCTTCTGACGACTTGAATTTCTCTTGCAGCCCGGAGTTTACGCCAACCAAGTTCTCCCCCGAAGTGCTGAGCTTCTTGAGGTCAAGTGGAATTGTTGTGGAAGGGCTTCCCGATGACTGGCCGAACTACTTGACCCGAGCCATTAGGCACATGCCTCGGTGTTGGACGAAAGAGGATCATGCCAACGCCCAATGCCATAAGGTCACGGGCAACCTGTATGTGGCCTTGGTCCATTCCCAAAAGACGACCTTGTACCTGGAGAAGGCGTGTGGTCAGTCGGAGGGTGAGCTTAGGAAGCTGGAGGAGCCTCGTCGAATGGTTAGCGTACACGCCAAATCGCTGCTCGCCACCTGCGACATTCAAAAGAAGCTGGAGGTCTCCAACTCCCAACTGACCCAGAAGGCTTCCGAGCTCGAGGGCCGACTAAAGGCTGCAGAGGACTGGCTCGAGGCGGAGAAGGCCAACTCCCGGGCGGCCATTGCTCGGGTTTAGGGGGAACTGGCCTCCATGGATGTGGAGGTCAAGGAGAAGCTTGCTGCCAAGGAGGCGCAGTTCAAGCAGGTTGAGGAATGAACGCCAACTATGCTTATATCATGGCGGTTGCAAGGGCCATCCGAGTCTTCCGCCGGACGAATCCGACTAGCGACCTCTCCGGTGTGGTCGCAGAACTGGTCAACTACATCCATGACAATCCTCCCGACTCTAACGTCCTGTTGGATATTAAAGACTTGGAAGATCTGGGTATTAACTTATCCTTCTTCCCCAACCAGAGCCGGATAGTGTTTTCCCTCCCCGATCCCTATGAGACGCAGCCGGGAACTTCTGAGGTGGTTCCCGAGATGCAGACTAAAGAAGTCGGGTCTCAGCGGGAGGTCGTAGGAGAGTCGAGCGCGGACCCAGTTGTTGAGGGGGCCATTCCCGGCCTCTGAAGGAGGTGTCTACTAGCTCAAGACTAAGGAGACAAGAGCGGCCTATGAAGCCATGCTCAATGTTATTCAGCACCATGAACCTCATCCCCAACAATACTTTTGATCATCAAATGGAGATGATGGTCTTGATGATGATGTTGGTGTTGATGTTGAGTTTGAAGGGCTGGTATCTTTTGAAGTCGGGGTTTATCTGGAAGTCGCAGGAGAGTCGAGCAATAACAAACAATTGGTAGTGCATAAAGATTTGTAACTTGGTATAATCTTTGGTTTACGTTGGCTTTAGGCCTCTTGATGTAATCGACCTTCAGGCTTTCTTATGTACTGGTCTTCGAGCCTTTGTCATTAATGAAATCATTTCTTTTTTCTTCCTATATTGTGCCGACTTGATTTCCTTATGCGACTTTTAAATTGCATTCGTTCTTATTGTCTTATTGTCATTGTGATATGATTGAACTTGTTCTTTCCATCTTATTTGTATGCGGCTTATTAATGAACTTGGCTTAGTCGTCTTACAAAGTCGGGGGAGGATCGCACCACTTAGGGTGGCGATCTCGCCGCCAGTATGTCGAAAGTCATACTTCGGGAGGTCGATGTTTATTAATGCAACCTCCCTCTGTTTAAACACAGGAATTTTGAAGAGAAAGATAACATTTTATTTGACTCGGCTAAACTAGTACAAAGATGCGACTTTTGACCTATTGATAATACTTCTTTAGGTGAGCCGCATTCCATGGGTATTGAGCCTTTGTGTTATCTGGACTTTCGAGCTCGTAGGCTCCACTTGGTAGGATTCTTGATATCTTGAATGGACCTTCCCAATTCGGGCAAAAGTCCCTTTTGGTACGCCGAGTACTTTCTTTAACACCATGTCTCCTTTCTTGAAGTTTCGAAGTCGTACTTTAGAGTTGTAGTACTTCTCTGATTGTTGTTTGAATCTCGCGTTTCTCATATTGGGCTCTAATCTTTTTTCTTCAAGCAGATCTAGCTTTCTGGCAAGAGCCTCGTCGTTATGGTCGATTGTGATTTGTGATGTCCGGAGGCTTGGGAAGTCGACCTCTAAAGGTAAGACCACCTCGGTTCCGAAAACTAAGGAGTAAGGAGTCTCCCCAGTTGAATTTCGGCAAGTCATTCTATACGACCATAGGACATCTGGCAGCTCGCTGGCCCACTTTCCTTTTTCTCCCTCAATCTTTGTCTTCAAGGTGTGCTTGATAATTTTGTTAACAGCCTCGACCTGTCCGTTTGATTGGGGGTGATACGGAATGAAAAATAGCTTAGTGATTTTCCACTTTAAAAAAAAAATGTCGATTTTGAGTCCATCAAACTGCTTCCCATTATCCGATATGATAGCCTGGGGCTGGCCGAATCTGCAGATGATGTTTCGCCATATGAATCTGATGACATGATCTTGATCTATGGTTGCCAGAGCCTCTGCCTCGGCCCATTTTGTGATGTAATCCACAGCGACTAGGGCATACTTGACCGAGCCAGGAACCGTTGGGAGTGGTCCAATGATATCTATCCCCCACTTCGCAAAGGGCCATGGACTGAGGATGCTGGTAAGCTCTTCTGGAGTGACCTTAATTGTTGGTGCAAAAATTTGACATTTGTGACATCTTCAGGTGAATATGATGGCATCTGCCCTTAAAGTCGGCCAAAAGTATCCTTGTCTTATAGCTTTGTGAGCCAATGATTGTCCACCAGTGTGGTTTCCACACACACCTTCGTGTATCTCCCTCATGATGGCTACCCCTTTTCTGGTGTGATATATCTGAGAAGTGGTGTGTTGAAGCCTCATTTATATAGCTCGTCATCGATGAGAGTATACCTTGCAGCTCTCAACTGTAATTGCCGAGCTTTTACTCTATCTTGTGGTAGTTCGCCACTCCTCAAATACTCGATGATGGGTGTCATCCAGTTTTCTTCAGTTGTTGGGGTTATCTAGGGATGCGGCCAGTGTGTTAATACTGGAGGGGTGGGAGAGTCTTGTGCTGGTGACATCCTTCATCTCTGTTGGCCCCTCTGAAGTCGCTAGTCGTGCTAAAGCATCGACTCGTGAATTCAGATCTCGCGCGATTAGTTTCACATTCACTTGTTCGAATTTCTAACATAGTTTCTTCACGACTTCTTGGTAAGTCACCATTCTGTCATCTTGAGCTTCATATTCCCCGAGACTTGATAAGCTACGAGTTGAGAATCTGTGTGTACCTGAAGTCTCTTGATGCCCATTGCCGCGGACATCTCCAGACCGCTGATAAGTGCCTCGTATTCGGCCTCATTGTTTGTCGCTGGGAAATCGAAAGTTATGGCATTCTAAAAAGAAGTGCCCTCTGAACTGATCAGGACTACCCCTGCACCTGATTTGTGAGAGGTCGTTGAGCCATCTACGAACAATTACCATGGCGGGCCGGACGAGCTGCTGGCCTCTGACGGGAAGGTTAGTTCGACAATGAAGTCGGCTAACACTTGAGCTTTGATTGTCGTGCGAGGTGTGTACGTTACCCTGTATTGCCCGGCCTCAATGGCCCATTTGAGGCATCGACCTATTGTATCAGGCCAGTGGAGTACGTTCCTTAGGGGTAAGGAAGTGAGGACTTCAATCTGATGGTCGAAAAAATACGACCTCAATTTTCTGACGCTCATGACTAAAGTGTATGCCAGCTTTTCCAGAAGTGGATACCGTTGTTCGGTTTCATTCAACATCATATGTGTGTGTATTCTTGAAATTTAATGTGCTGAGTTGATGTTTGATTTATTAAAGATGTTATTACTATGTTGTATGTGTGTATATGTGTATATATGAGCTTGTTTATTGATTTGCATTCCGTTTCAAAATAACTTGTTGAATTTGTAGATCTAAATTTATTAGATATTTTCTCTCTTCTGAATTGCAATTCTAGTTGCAAAAATATATAAGTCAATTAATCTCTTTAGATCTTGAATAAGGTTTGTACAATCTTTCTGGACAAATATGTGTAAATCAATCTTCCTTATCGATTTGATATTTGTTTTCTATTTAAAGCTCTTTTTTTTACTATAAAATTTATTTGTTTCATTAATGAATTCTCTCTAGTTGTTATAAGATTATTATGCATTATAAATTTTAAGGAAAATCACACCAACTTGTATTTTTGTTCTGTGATTTTCATGAAGGTTCTACTGGAAAGTTGCTCGGCCTATATTCCAAGAATGAAATTCATTTCCCCCATCATGCTTGTTTCAAATTTATTTTTCATGAAATAGAGAATTTCTTAAGAGAGGAGTATACTCCTAAGGGGTTTCAAACCTTAGACCTAGAGAAGAGCATACTCCTAAGTCTCAAGCCTACATCACTTGGCCAACCCTTGGGGGTTCCAAATATGTTATTGTTGACATAGATTTGTACTAGCAGAGTTTGATCCCATCTTTTATTTAAAAAGAACCATTTTATATATGGGAGAAATTGATTTCTACATTCTTTAAAATTGTAGCAGATTTTGATCCCTTATCTTATATATGAATGCGGAGTTCTAGATGCTTTAAAATTTTGATTTCTTGAATTTTCTTAATCTAGGAAATTACCTTGATCAAATTCAACATAAAGAGTTTTAAGGTTTTATTTTTCGTTGTTCAACACATAATACTTACATCTAATATGTGCAAGTATATATGAAATATTTGATGTTATTCATTTCCAATAATTATAATTTGTTTTGTCACGGTCATTTATATGATCAAGTATATGTTCTGAATGTAGTGAGTTTTGTTGGTTGTTTTTGCACAAAACCTCTTAGGAATATAACCTTCAAGTTTTCTAAATGCTCAATCGAACCATTAATGCATGTGATCCTTTTATGTTATTTACTTTTAGATTTACAATCTTACATGACTTGTGCCTCTCTTTCTTTGAACTATAGAATAAAATTTCATGGATCAAGTATAAGTTCTGTTTTCAAAGTGTATAGTTACATAATGTTTGCATCCATAAATATCTCTTTCTATTATATCTTAAATCTTTTTATTATTCACATTATAAATGTCATTTTCTTTGTCCTCGCAATATATTAATGCTCAGATATGCTTATAAATTTCATGTAGACATGGTATGCAATTATTCTTCTGAAAAGGTGGTAGATACCTTTGTCAACCAATATTATTTCATCCTTAGAAGGCATCCTGAAAATCTACATAAATTAAACCACTTTTGTTTTAGCAAAACAAGAAAGAGGGTTCTATGTCTTGAATGATATCTTTCAAATTTTGTATGTATGCGGCGAAAAAACTACCACAACTACTTCCAATAGTGGTTTATTCAGCGACCAGGCTCGTGAAAATGATATTTTTAAGGCCACCAGATTTGAAGAGAGATCCCTTGAAGAACAACTCTCCAAGAGCAGGACCCCTCTCGACCAATCTCATGAAGCCAAACTCAGAGAGGAATCTCTTATTGAAGGTATGCGGCTAAACACCAGTTCACTTTTTACCACGAAAATCGATAAACAATTCTTCCACACACTTGATCAAGATTTGTGCCAAGCTTACCCAAGCAGTGCTTGCTACTTAGGGAATACGAGCATATCTCATTTCTATGAACCTTTTAGTTCGTCAACCTACATACAAGAACATTGCGAATAACATATAGTAATATGAGTTAGTGCTAGGAGAAACGGAAAATCTATTATATTTCCTAGAATGTTGTCCAACACATGAAATATTAAACAAAGTAAGAGAGAGGAATGGGTTGAACAATTCAATTGCAATTTCTTGAACGTGGACTCCGCCGCACTTTAATATTCCTGGCTCTCTATCTTCATTCCAAGATCACCATATAGATCATTTTATCTATATCTTCAGCATCATCAATAAAATAACATTATCATCAGCAACATTTTCTTCATCTTCAACATTCTCTCTCTCATCAATCCCTCCCATGAATCACATTCTCTCCCTCGTCTTCATGAGCAATTGAAGATAATAGTTCGATCTCTCTAATCGAATCGCCCTTTCTCTCTCAGAGTATTTGAGTTTTTGGCTCGAAGATTCAAATCAAAGCTCGTAGGATCGTTAGAATGTAAGTAAGCGTTTTGCCCTAATATTTATTTTTCCTATTCAATTTTGTAGTTTTTTTCATTTATTTTTGTTGAATTAGAGTGATTCTTCTTCGGTTCTCAATGTGTATTTTGCAATTTTATTTTTGTGTGAGTTTTTGCAACTCTTAGTTGTGTTTATCTTCCCATTTTTGTCTCCTTAATTAGTGCTAATATTGAAATTGTTGTGCATGCTATGGTTTATGAATTTTTAGATGGTGTTTGCTAAGCCTGGTATTATAATGTTGTAGAGTTATTTCAATAAGTTTTGGGAGTTTTTAATTATTTAGATTGGGTGTATTTATGCTAATTGTCAATCTCTAGTGATTGTTAGAAACATCATTTGATATAATAATCACTTCTAGGAAGTAGATCAAATGTTGGACTGTGTTGAGATATTAGAAGACATCAGCATATCCATTTGGATCGATGCATGATAACATTTCACCTGGTCCTCTTTTCAAATTTTGTCAAAATTTTGAGACTGCAGTTCTTGTCCAGTTTGAACATAAATGTTAGTTTGGATATGGACAGTGTGCTTGTCCAGGTTTTCTTAAATTTTGATAATTCTTAATTTGTATTCCTTTGCAGATTGTCTACCAAGATAAATTCAGTACAAGAGGCTTCAGGTGCTAGAAGGATTTCTTTTAATTACATTGCCATCAAGGTACGATAAAACTTTTAGCTAGAATCTCCAAAAAAAGAGGGGGAGTTCTTAATTTGTTGGGATGGACTTCTCTTGTTGATCTTGAGACCGTTATTTTGTTTCTTTTTTTGGGGGGACTATTTGTGTCTCTGTAATTGCTATTCTTTTAAGGCATTTTTTACTTGTAAGGTTTTTGTTTCGTATCAGTTTGAGAGAGGTTTTATTTTAGATTTGCCTTTGCTTGAGGGAGGAAAAGCTATAGATCCTCCACCAGCCTGGTTTCCCCAATCACCAGTCTAATACCATTGATCAAAATACAAACATTACAACTAATTACAGCCTGGTGGACTTAGTTCTTTCTTTGATCTATGGAGTGCTAAATTTGAGTTCTTTGATAAATTGTGGAAAATTATGTTGGGGGATATCATGGTGCTTTGATAAAATATTGTGTGAATTCTGCGGTATACTCTCTACTAAAAAATTTGGAAATGTGGGAAATTTTTGGTGATACAGCTTGTTTGATAAAATATATTTCTTCTGCAACTTTGTTGTCCATCTTAAAATATATCTTGTTTGTTAAAATATGGAGTAGTATATTTCTTCTACATCTTGGTGATACATCTTGTTTGACAAAATATATTTCTTCTAAAGTATACTCTCTACTAAAAATATTGGAAATGTGGGAAATTTTCTATATAATTCAGGAAAACAAAATTTGATGTTGTCCAGTTTATAAAATTCAGGAAAAAGTTGCAAGTTATTTATTTCTTCTACTTTTCCTGTTTGACAATTGAATTATTTACAGAATTAAATTCTGGAAAGTGTATGTGTGATCATACCTTTACATTGCCATAACATAGAATTGAAGTATGAATAGCAGTTGCATGCTAACTGCAAAGAGGTATATGATGTATAAGATGCAGCCACTTCTGTTTTACCTTCTTTCCTACTTTTATGATATATATGATAAGCTGAGTTTCTCCTTAATTTTCTCTGCTCCTAGGCAAGAGAAAATGGCTTTTCTCTTGTCTTGTCATTCTTAGATAATGAGTAGGTGATCGAGATAATATGACTTTGGGAGAAGCTAATTCGTAATCCGAATCTCAACTTTCCTATTCCAAAAGGACAAAGTATTACTTGGTTGATGTTGGATACACTCATATGACGGGGTATATGGGTCCTTGTAAAGGTGAGAAAATAAGATATCATCTTGATGACTTTCGTCGAGCTAGGACAATACAACTACGTAAACCGAGAAACTTGAAGGAAAAGTTCAATTTCTATCACTCTTCATGTAGAAATTGTGTTGAACGCACTTTTGGAGTTTGGAAAGCAAGATGGAATATTTTGGCTGATATGCCTTATTTTCATATTGATACACAAAGAGAAATTGTGTTAGCAACTATGGCTATCCACAATTACGTAAGGAAAAATAATGTTCTAGACAAGGCGCTTGAGAACGAAAATTATGAGCCAAATGTCGAGCATCTGTGGAAGCTTCCAATGTAGAAGATGCAAGTAGTTGTCAGAGTCACCAGAATATCTATTAGATGGCAGTGCGAGATTCAATTGTGGCGGAGGTTGCTAGGCAAAATTTATAGACTCGGGTTCGATTGCTAGGTGATGGGAAAAAAATCAGATTTGTATTTGTTGAATTTTAGATTTAAAATTTTGTGTAGAAGCAATTTTAGATTTTTTTTTTTCAGCAATCAGGATTATTCAGCAACTTTCTATATTTTTCCAGAAATTTCATATTTTTTTTAGGCATTTTGGAATTATTCAGCAATTTTAAATATTTTTTGCAATTATTCAGCAATTAAAAAAAAAAATTCCAGTATATTAGAATTATTTTAGGATTATTTAACAATTTTAAAATATTATTCCAGCAATTTCAGATTTTTTTTACAGTATATTTGAATTATTCAGCAACATATAAAAAAAATCATAAAGAAATTCGCATGTATATTTCTTATAATTATTAATGCGCACTACAAGAAAAATGCTGAACAACAATGGTGGAACACCGTTGTCATTCCAATAAAAAAAACGTTATTGTATCCATCGTTGTTACAAAAGGCGCCGATAGACAACGGTCAAAAACCCGTTGTCTTTCCAATTTTCTACAACGGTCTAATCTTTTTTGTCATCTGGGGTGAATGGTCTGTTTTCAATGTTATGAGTTTTATATAAATAAATCTAACTTTGGGAAATACATTGATGTTCGATTCCTGACTTTATTTACACTAGAAGAGTTGGAGAAAATCATATAACCTTTTAAAATAATTTCATAACATGTCCTGAGGCCAGCTACTTGATTCCTGCTGTGAGTCTTTGAAACACTTGAGTATAGGATTCTGATATTAGCTCTTTTTTTCTTTTCCTGTAGGTTGTGTGAAGGTGGAGAACTGCTGGACAGAATACTGTCAAAGTGAAACAGGGCACTTAATTAAATTCAAGAAAATTCTATAGAATAAGATATCTCATACAAAATTATATGTATACTGCAAAATAACACACTAATTGGCATAAAAGGTCTCTTCAAATCATATGAAAGTTTGACCTGTTTCACAGAAAGAATTAGCAAAAATCGCAAAGCATTTTATTCTCTTCAAATCAAATGAAAGTTTACTAACCAATAACAGGAAATTATATCTAAAGGACACCGTGTTTGTAGACATTAAAATGAGAAAAAACCCAAACATCAAGAACCCAGACCATCCCAGCAAGTGCAGGTATCATACGTCCATTCACTATCCACAATAATAACAAAAATTGAACAACAGTTCAGTATGCAAAATAGTATATAGCACCTCACGCATTCACAACTAAGAATGTAGTTAACAATATTATTTTCATCAAGAAACTTATTCTATATGTGCAGTGATGTGTATGTATATACAATAGCATCCCATATTGGTAATTCGATCCATTTGAGTTGGCAAGAAGTCATACAAAATGCCTTTTTGCCCATGAGTGCACCCATCCAAAGCAACATTTAGGGAATCTATAAAAACCCCAAAAGTTCAACAATGACATATATACATTTTGTACGCAACAAATCAAAATAAAGGAAACCAATCCTCCCTTCTCCTGAAACCAAAAACCTGACCAATTAGCCAACTAAACAACCCAGTGCTAAAAGGTAGAAACTCACAAAGTCAACAGTGGTTGTAGTGGTGACGGAGAGACTCGACCGTAGTGCCGGTCGAGAAGAGGAGGCGGCGACGGTGAAGGAGAATTCGGGGCTGGTGTCTGGAGTGCGGCGGCAACGGTCGAGAAGAGGAGGTGTGGCGACGGTGAGCGGGAGAGTGATCCTGAAGTCAGCTTGGGTCAGATAATCCTTAAGATTAGGTTCTGAGAAGCACAGATCGCTCTGAGTCAAAGTCTCATCGAGACAGTGATCCGAAAGCCGCTTTCGTAAAAACCTCAAATAATCCCAACCGAAGTCCGAAGTTTCAGAGATCCCGAGTTGCTTGGATCGAGATAACTAACTTCATCTTGAACCCTCGGAAGAGTAAGTTCGGTTTGGTAACTATCTGTTCTAGCTACTCAGATGTGCGGAATGGTTGGCCCTTTAGTTTATACTCGTTTTAGCTTTGCTGAAAACCTTCCTTTAATGGAATAGTGATTAGGCTGTGATTCAATTGCATGCAACTTCCAGTGGATTGATTCCAACTGAAATATCAGTGAAAATATGCTTTCAAACTCAGTGATGCAACAGTTAAGCACAGATAAAGAAAGCAATAAACAACACAGCAGTTTATAGTGGTTCAGAGACTCAAGCTCCTACGTCCACTCTCTCTGATCCTCAGAGAAATTCACTAATCACTTCTGAGCTTTCTGACTACCTCGCGTAGTTTACTTACTCAACTCGGCCTTGAGCTTTCTGACTACTCCACGTAGTTTACTTACTCAACCCGACCTTGAGCTTTCTGACTACCTCCGTAGTTTACTTACTCAAACACAAACAAGCTTTCAGACTACCCTCGTAGCTTACTAACTTCTCCTCTAGAGCTTTCTGACTACTCCGCGTAGTTTACTAACTCTTTACAACTCTTCTCACCAACAAACACACTCCAACTACCTTCTCAAGGGTTTGGGGTTTCTCGGTTGGTTTCCAACTAGGATGAGATATCCTTTACAATGAAGTACAATGCAAAGGGTTAGGATATCTCGACTAAGCTTCGGATATGTCTTATCAAGCTAGGCTTAGTTTAGTGAGCTCTCTTCAATATAAAAGCACTTGGGAAATTCTAAGTTTTTCGAAAGTGCTTTAACTTTATGATAATAAGTTTGAGCTTCTTGAGTTGCTTATAAATTTCCGTAACCCTACAATGTAGAGGGTCACCAAGATTTATAGGCATACACCAAGGTCACTCTTAAAAACTATCCGTTGGAGAAATAGCCCGTGAGTTTCCTCTTATGGTATGTGAGAACGATTATATTTAGGATTTGAAACTCCCTAACACATTTTAGGCAATAGCCTTTCATGTAGCCGGTCTTCACTTTTTTGCGATCCGGAACTTTGTACTCGACATCTTTTTTCAATGACACATCCTTTGTCGATTGTCGATATGGTACAAAGGTTGTCTTCCTCTTTTTGACTTTTGTCTCGGTTGAAGGTAGACACCTTCAACGGCTCTTTTGGTTACAAACTACGAGTTGATATAACCTTAACAACACTCCGACTTAGTTCCTTTTATGCGCATTTTGAATGTCTTGGCAAATATCTATTTTCTAAGGAATCGCGATCTTCTCAAGATTGCATCCTTGGATAGATATATTGGTGCCTCGGAACATTCGGGTTTATAGTGAGCATTCTTGAGTCTGCATTCTGCGAGTCTTGATAATTCTTGTGCCTTGATATTCTTGATCTTGATCTTGATCTTGCGTCTTGCGTCTTTTTGAGTCTTGAGTCTTACGAGTCTTACGAGTCTTACGAGTCTTCTGCGTCTTGAGTCTTACGAGTCTTGGCGTCTTGAGTCTTACGAGTCTTGACGATATCTTGGTGATATCTTTGAGTCTTCATCTTTGAGTCTTGATTCCTCGGTTTCATCTTGAGTCTTGATATCTCGATTTCTCCTTTGAGTCTTTAAATTCTTAGTTTCTCATTTTGAGTCTTGATTCTCGATTTCCTCTTGAGTCTTCATAAACTTGATTTCATCTTTGAAACCGGTTTCTTGAAACATCTTGAGTTCTTGAGTCTTGAACCTATCTGATCTATATCTCTGTGACTATACATTTTTGCGAGATAACATCTGAATACTCTAAAACCGAATCGACTCAACTATCAAGATCATTCTGAACATGTCATACTCAGGGGTTTTGGGATCTTAATCAAAATCATATATCTTTTATTAAATTCATCTCCCAACATATACCAGCAGAAGACCAAGTTCTGAAGACAGTAGAGTCTTAAGATTGTTGCTAAGTCAATCTTACTTCAGACTCAAATATGATCAAATCATCTTGGGAACTGATCTGATGGTCAGATGGTTCGAGAACAGATGACTCTTTTCTAGAGTCAAACTTAAAGTGCAAAAACACATGAAGAATATTATCAAGTCATACTAAGATCAGGCCAGAAGAATGATCAGAAAAATGTTCTGATAAGTGTCGTCTTAGTGTACTTGTCAACCAACTAGAGGAAAACACGTATGTATTTGTACTAACAAAGCAAGATATGAACTACTACGGTCAAACAGCTAGAAATGACAAATTTGCACGCTCTAGGCATGGTCGTCCCTGCTAACATCACTTCATAATTATCCTCCTACTAAAAATAAACTGAGATTCAAATTGCTCTCCAACAACTCTTTGATCTCACCTCTATAAATAGAGACGAAACCCTTCAGAGTTCATTACGGAAATTATCAAGCATTCAAGCTATCAAGTTATTTCCACAAAGAACACTCAAGAGCTCAAGCATATCTTCAAGTGTTCATCCCATTCCCTCTTAGCATAAATATTCTCTCATAGCTTTAGGCTAAACACTTGTTAGAGATATTTCATAGTTGAAAAATAAAAAATAAAAACCCCTATACATAATTTGTTAGGAAAGTTTGCGATGGGATTTTGGTAATACATACAAAAAAGGGAAGTGATGAAAGAAGAGATATGACAGGGAAGAACAAATTGATACTAATTGACATGGATAGTTGTAGATATGATAATAATTGTTTATTTCCTTTTATAGTTTCTATCAGTTCATGAGATTAGCAATTAGGCACTAAGACATTTCTTTATAACTCGCTGTATTGAAGACTTTGAGGATCATCTTTAATACAAGCATTTTGTGGCTGAATATTTTCTAGTAATCTTGTTATTGGCTAGTTATTTCGAGAGTTGTGCTTGAGTTGCTAGAATTCCTCACTTGGGGATTCATCAATTGGCACCAGAGCCTTGTGATGAGGTATTTTACAAACAAGCAGAGATGGTTTCAAATTGCAGGCGATTTGAACTCATTGAGGAGTTGATACATGGAGATTTTGCAGGGACTATCGGGCCTTGAACATGGCAACGATCAAAGACCATTTCTCGATACCGACAATGGATAATATGCTCAACGAGTTACATGGGGCAACTTATTTTTTGAAGCTCGACCTGCGAGTAGGTTACCATCAGATTCGAGTGCACCCCGATGACGTACATAAGACAACATTCCGGACCCACTACGGCCATTATGAATATCTGGTAATGCCCTTTGGTTTATGTAATACACCCTCTACGTTTCAGTCAATCATGAATCATATTTTTCGGCCATATCTTCGAAAATCCATTTTAGTGTTTTTTGATGACATCTTAGTCTACAGTCGAAACGAGAATGAGCATCTCATACATCTTCGTATGGTATTGGTGATATTGAAAGATAATGAATTTTGGATAAAGCGGTCGAAATGTTTTTTTGGGGTTAGAGAAGTGGAGTATTTGGGCCATTTCATTTCCGGGGAAGGTGTACGGATGGACCCTCGGAAAGTTGAAGTCATTCAAAAGTGGCCAATACCAACCAATGTGTCAGAGTTGAGGGGTTTCCTCAGATTGGCCGGGTATTACCAAAAGTTTTGTGCAAAGTATGGACAAAAGGAGAGACTGTTACATAATTTCGCCAAAAAGAATAAATTTAGGTGGTCGGAAGAAGCTCAAATAGCGTTTGAAGCATTGAAGGCAGCTATGAGCACGACTCATATCCCTGCACTGCCCAAATTTGAGGGGGACTTTGTGATTGAAACGAATGCGTCCAGATTCAGGATTGGGGGAGTTCTGTCGGATGACTCATAGCTTTTCTTAACAAAGACATTGCAAATTCGAAGAAATCCTGGTCCATATACGAGAGGAGATGTTGGTCATTCTTGAGGCGATCCGTTGCTGGAGAACTTACCTTGTGGGGCAGAAATTCAAAATCATTACCGACCAACGGAGTCTCCGCTACCTATTGGAATAAAGGATCACGACTCCTGAACAACAAAAATGGATCGCAAAATTAGTAGGGTTCAATTACACGATCGTTTATCGGCCTGGAAGGGATGATGGAGCGGCTGAGGTGCTCTCTAGGCGAGATGGTAATGAAGCAGCGCATTCCTTACTTGCAATCTCAGCACCCATAGCAGGTATATGGGACGATATAGCAACTGTTACTCGAGAAGACACTGATTTGTTGTTACAATGGGAGGGACTGCGTCGTGATGTGGTCAACTTCATTCAGGCCTATGACGTATGCCAGCGAAATAAGCCTGACACCCGAAGCCCAGCAGGTCAATTGTCTCCCTTACCCATTCTGGAGCAAATATGGGTCAATGTCTCTATGGACTTCATCATCGACTTACCACGTTTGAGGGGACAGGATAAAATTCTTGTGGTGGTGGATAGGTTGTCCAAATATGCCCATTTCATAACATTGCATCACCCGTACTCAGCTAAGGATGTGGCAGATTTGTTTCTTCGTCACGTGGTTAAACTATATGGAATTCCAAAGTCGAAAGTTTCCGATATAGACCAGGTTTTCATTAGCACATTTTGGTGGGAGTTGTTCAAATTACAAGGGACGCAGTTGAAGACGAGCTTGTTGTACCACCCACAAACTGATGGCCAAACCGAGGTCGTAAATTGATGTTTGGAGCAATACCTCTGTTGTTTCTCTTTTCAAAAACCCAAGATGTGGGAGGTATATTTGCCTTGGGCCGAGTATTGGTACAATACTACTTTTCATTGGGGAATTTCAATTACCCCATTTGAGGCTGTATATGGGAGGGCTGCATCCCCGATTCCAGCTCATGAAATCGGATCATCGGCTGTACATGAGGTTGATATACAACTTCGAAACAGAGACGCACTGTTACGAGAACTATGGTTTAACTTGGAAATTGCTCAAAATTAGATGAAGCAGTATGCTGATTCCAAAAGACGACCTGACGAATTTGAACTGGATGATTGAGTGTACTAGAAACTCCAACCCTATCGCCAGTCGTCAGTATTCAAAAGGGTGAATCAAAAACTTGCAAGCAAATTTTATTGTCCATTTCGTGTGATGGAACGAATTGGGAAGGTGGCGTATAGACTAGACTTGCCTGTTGATTCTAAAATACATCTAGTGTTCCACGTATCTTTGTTACGTCGGAAAATTGGCAACAACTCACTAGCACAGCAAACACTGCCACCATACTCAGTCGAGGGCTTGCCTGAATTAGAGCCTGAGATGCTTCTGGATTTCCGTTTACGGGACGGGGGGACTACACAAATTTGAGAAGTGTTGGTTCTTTGGAAATCATAGCAATTGAGGACGTGACTTGGGAGTCACTAGACGAGTTGTGAGTCCATTTCCTTACCCTTAACCTTGAGGACAAGGTTCATTTTGAAGGGGGGATGATGATGGGAACTTACCTTCCGGGTCAAGAGCAAGAGATTTTGGTAATACATAAAAAAAAGGGAAGTGGCGCAAGAAGAGAAATGACAGGGAATAACAAATTGATACTAATTGACATGGATAGATGTAGATATGATAATAATTGTTTATTTCCTTTTATAGTTTCAATCAGTCCATGAGATTAGCAATTAGGCATTAAGACATTTCTTTATAATTGGATGTATTGAGACTTTGAGGATCATCTTGAATACAAACATTTTGTGGCTGAATATTTTCCAGTAATCTTGTTGTTGGCTAGTAATTTCGAGAGTTGTGCTTGAGTTACTAGAATTCCTCACTTGAGGATTCAGTTTGTTAGCAAGTTTGTGAGTTAGTTCATCTACCTTGCAATTTGGGATAGAGTGAGAACTCAGTAAACATTTGTTTGTATTGTGTGTCTAAAATAGAAAACTAAGGTGGTTGTTAGTGATCCCCTGCTGATAGGGAAGAGTGGATGTAGGAGAAGTTCTCCGAACCATTATAAATCTTATGTGTTATTTATCTGCTTTGCATTGCACTCTTAAAATAACATGCATACTTAAGCTGATCAGATTAGACACCAAGTATACTGTTCAGATCAGTCTGACCTTTTGTTTGCTGATCAAGGGCAAAACTTAAGTTGTTTGAAAAGGATTTTCACATGAGTTAAAACTAGCTTCCGCACATCAGCTAATCTGATAGATGTCCAACTAATAAGCTTACCAGTTTGTCAGTAGGTTGGATATCAGATCAGGCTCATCTCACTTCGAACTCTGCAGCACTTATCTGATTTCACACGCTGCTCACAAGAAAAGTTTGAAAGTCTATTCACTCTTCCCCTCTAGACTTTCCACCCACGAAACCCGTTCGAGACCTAGAGTAAATTTTCTTCATTCATGCAAGAATTCAAAACTTTGGAAGATTGTTAGTACATAAGCTTGGGTCAATTTTTAATATTATATAATGTATCAGTCTACTTTAAGATCAAGATTAAGATACACTATGCAGAGAAGCTTCAATGGAAGTTAGAAAGTTATTTAAATTAATGCCTTCTAAGGCATTAGTTAAATTTTGATTTTGATATTTTTGTTCACTCTTAACCAATGTATTCTTCATAATGTGAATTCATCTAGCAGGGCCCTGAGGTTAAGAGTGGTGATTTACCGCAACCAATTACATTCAAAACTGGTTAGAAACTTACTCTTACAATTTGAAGAGGAGCTGACACAGAGATCAACTCACAGTTGGAAGGAGATTTTTTAAATCATGTTGCATGGTAGACATATTCTTAGCTAAGGTTCTCGATGAATTATTGCTTATAGATAATAATGTTGAGAGGTTGAGATTTAGATGAAATATTTGTTTTAGATTATAAGTAACAAATGTTTTCTTCATACTGTGAATTGATTCGGACTGGGCGCTAAGGTTAGGAGTGATTATTTACCTTAATCAATTACATTCAAAATTTATTAGAAACATATTTTTACCATTTGAAGAGGAGTTTATACAGAGATCAACTCACAGTTGGGAAGGGGAATTTCTTAAATCATGTTGGTACATAAATTCTTAGCTAAGGTTCTTGACGAATTCTTGCTTATATGATAATAATGTTGAGAAATAGAGGAAGAATTGGTTAGATTGTAATTATTCTGATAAATATTTGTAAAATTATTAGTCCTTATCACTACAGTTTAATAATCCACAAACTAATGATGGAGAGAGTGGCAAAAGCACTTAGACTAATATTCAAGATTCATTTAATATTAATGTAATTCTACAGTTAAAAGAATTTTTTATTAATGAAGAAGATAGAAAGAAATTTATAAGAATGCTTCAATTAATGATAGCAAGAAGCTCTGGTCTCTTGAAACTTTCCGTTATTCAATTACATTTTATTAAATATTTACGTGTAATTGAGACATACAATACACGTATGTGCATATTAAATTTGATTTGAAATGTGAAATAAAACGTGCAGATAAATACAGTTGAAATGCACATGCTAATAACTAAAACAAAGCGAGTACATCGATTTAATCTATGCACCGAATTCAAATGAGAAGTCATGCATTCTTTTATAAATTACAAAATTACAATAAACTCGTGCATCGCACGAGCAAAGAACTAGTTCATATTAATATACATAATACCAAAATTTTAATATTAATTAAAAATTTGATATGATGTATATTAATATAAATTAGTTAATACTTATTGCACTAATAAATAAATGTGTTACAACTAATTTAACCGTCACACTTGCTACTTCCTCTCAATTATAATGGTTCTTAGTAGTATCAAAATAAGTAAATGATCAAGATTTTTTGATCCACTGGAGATAACTAGCACAATGAATCTCGAAACCTAAGTGTTGTCATGAAATTATAATTAAGATCAATGGTTTGTTTTGAGTTTTTAAACTGTTAGAATAATATGATATATATATATATATGCTATTGATTTATAGGGTTGTATAAATTTTTTTTAATTAGCTTAGATCTTTGTATATAAATATCTTCTCATCTAGTTAGTAATACACACAAAATTCTTGAATAATGGTTATTAATTAATGTTTAACATAGTATCAGAGCCATACCATCTAGGATTTCAAAATTTGAATCTTAGGGTTTGAGAAAATTAGGGTTTATATACAGATTTGGGGTTTTACATCCCCGGTCGACACCATCGACACAACGAAGTGCGCTACCGTTCGGCGACCCTTTGCTAGAAATCTAATAGCCCACACGCGTCGATAATGTTGTTTTGGACAATTTCTTTCCCCGGCAACGACGCCAAAATTTGACCGCACTGTCAAGGTGTGACAAAACAAATACCCAAATTTACCCTACTAATTCATAGTAGTGGCAAGCAAGGGGTCGATCCACAAGGAACGTAGAATAATTCTTATACTAGTCGTATGAATTTATGAGGACAAACTCGCAACACGAAAAGAGGGGGGTATAGATTGGATTTCTAAAAACTAAATTGCAAATAATAAAAATCAAATAACAACTATGAATGCCCCCTCGGTCATATCCCAAATCAAGTTCATTATTTAATTAACACGACGGTTTCAAAACGTTTACTCTATTTGTTTTCAAGAAAACATTTCGGGATCAAAACGCTTCAATTTCCCGGTCATATCCTTAAGTATATTTAATTGAAAAGACGCTCTTCAAGAAAAGATTTTAACCTAAGACGCCCATAGAGAGAAGAGAAGCATTACAAATTAGGATAGAGAGCAAACAAATTCCTGAATACGCTACCTCGACCCGAAAGAACCTGACTTAATTTACCCTAGTGAACCCACTAGTTGTTACCAATTGTCACCACATATAACAATTACACGGATTATATGCTTAGAACTAACAGGCGTATTTAAACAATTAACCTAGATGGTCAGTCTAAACCAATTAATTTAAACACGCAAGAAATTAAAATAGATAAATTAAACAATCCAAAAACAAATATCATAAACATCTCGATTTAAAACATCAACATTAAACACGGGTTCAGAAATTTTGCAGGAGTTGGGATAAAAACGACTAACTAAATAGGACTCTCAAAACATCCAAATTGGTGTCTGCCTCCCTGCCGAATTCTCGTCTTGCTCCTGAAACTGACCTCCAGCCCTGTCCTTCTCGCTGCTTATCTCCATTCCTTAAATACTAACATATTAGGTTAATTGGAATCAAGAGTGATGGGCCCAAATCAAGGCCTTAATTTAATAAAATTCCACTTCAATGCCTTCAGATCACGTGCATCATTAATCTTGATCAACAAGCAATTCATAGGCTGATCCATTTATGTCTTTCACTCGGCCTCTCGCGTGCAAAATTAATCAAACAATTCGTGGGCCTTGTTATGGGCTGAATTTCCCCAAAAAGATCTGTTGCATTCTTTTCCTTTTCTTTTAATCTTCTGAAATTGTTCCTGGACTGAGTCACCCAGTGTGGACTTCTTACTCCAAAATAATAATCCACCAAAAAGTATCTAAATACACTAAAAAAATACAAGAATCGATCAAGTGCGGAATAATATCATTAAAATACACATAAGAAAACTAATCATGTCATCTTAATACAAACGAGTTCAATAAATTGCACTATAATCTATTAAAAACATACATAATTTATTACTTACCAAGGCACGTCCGACATCAGAATTTTCTCTAACGAGTCTCTAGTGACTCGCCTCAATGTCCTCTATCCGTCTGTGTACTCATTTTGTTCAATATCCAAGCGATGTGTGATTTCATGTTTGGGTACAATTTATTTATCCAATTTTGGGTACAATTTTGGTGAAAACTTGGAATTAATTTATTGTGTACACAATTTTGGGCAACGTGGCGGGTTAGAGGCGGACTTTAGTTTTTACTATTTAAAAATTAATTTTAAAGTATAAAATATTTCATTTTGACATTAAATAATTTAATTTAAACATATAGTTACTTAAAATAACACTTAATATTCATCTAATGCTTAAAAATAATTTATATAATTTATATACACACAAATTTAAAATACATTAATTCTAATATACATTTATATAAATGCATAAAAACATAAATTATTATAAATATTTTAATGAGGTGGATTCTAATGCGGGTTCTTCGGGTGGGTTCTATAAAAACCACGATCCATACCCGCTTGACCGCGTCCAAACCCAACCCGAACCCGAGTAGGGCAGGTTCAATATTCACACTCGAATATTTACTCAATACACCATTTTACAAATGGTATGTGATGTTACAAAATATTAAAAAAGTTGGAAACATTAGGTGTAACAATAGTGTTTTTTTTAAACAAAGGTGTAACAAAAGTTTGGGCGTAAGTAGCCGCAACCTACTTTTTATGGGTAATATATGTATGTTTTTTGGAATATTTATATAATAGAGGTATTAGAGGTATTAGAGATATTATATATATATATATATATATATGTTATAATCTTTAATATTACAAGGTTACAAGGTTGCACACTAGAGAGGGATTTAGAGAGAGAAAGAGGGGGCGAGTCTAAACTCGAGCGTGCCTCTCAAAATAAAAACAAAACTATATGTAGAGGAGAAAGAGCCGGACATTAATCCCGGACTTCAAACTCAAAATTAAAATAAAGGTTAATAGTAAAAAAGTGAATAGTGTTTTTACTATTCATGAACAGTACTTGGTCTGCTGATTTAATCAATGACGAAATTTAATTTTGTCGATTACTGTAGTCGTATCTTGCAAATACGCTAAGTCCAAATTTTCACGGCTAAAAGGGTCAGCCCACACGGTTAACTCATGAATATCACTGGAAAGCTCATATATACCTATAGGTTAAACCAATCACTACCTTCGATATATCAAGTAAAAATAAATCTTACATTTCATAAATGGGCATGATAGTAGAGTATTGTTAAGTCAGGTCATGATTCAATACAAGTAATCTAGCCGACCATTGAGGCGGCGATCAACATAAAATAAAAATATAAATACAGAATTTAAATAACAATATACCTTAAAGAACCACAAGCATAAACGAGTTTATGAACAATAATATTACCAGGTTACAAGGTTGCACACTAGAGAGAGAAAGAGGTGGCGAGTCTAAACTCGAGTGTGCCTCTCAAAATGAAAAACAAAGGAGAAAGAGTCGGACATCAATCCTAGATTTCAAACTCAAAACTAAAGTAAAGGTGAATAGTACTTTGTCTGCTGATGTAAGCAATGACAAAATTTAATTTTGTCGATTACTGTAGTCGTATCTTGCAAATACACTAAGTCCAAATTTTCTTTAGATCGTCATCAAAGAAACTTGTTTCTTCAGAAGTTTTAGAGTCTTCTTAAAACCTTCTAACGAATGAGGATAATGCATCCTTTTTCTTCTTCTTCTTCATGTCTATAACCTATCTTTTCCAGAACAGGAATAAATATTTCAAGGATTTTAATTTTCTTTTTAAGAACCTTAAGATAATTTTTATCTCAAATTTCATGGTTATTTTCATCGAAACGAACATGCAAAGGAACTTGCCAGATATAAAAATCTGACTTCACTGATCAAAATCAAACAATATTAAATTCCCAGTCTTCCATCAGCACTTCCTTTCTTTTATCTTCTCTTTAAGAGAATTCTTCAATTGGTCAAAACTTTCTTGAATAGAAAAGTCTTGGTAATCATCATTTGGATCCTGAGCATCCTGTAGATCAGAACCAGAAATCATAGAAGTATCTGATTTTGAATCATAAAAATCAATATCTTTGAATAAATCATTTTTAATATGGTCCATATAAAAATCCATAATTTTTTCATTTGGAAGTATTCCCAGATACTTCTTAGAGTATTCTGAAAATGATGAAAGAGTATTCGAACTCTTTTCATCAGACTTATTCTAGTAGTCATCAATTTTTTATTTAATCCCTTCAATATTTTCTTGCAACAGTGACTCATTGGAGCAGGAGTAATAACATTTAAGTTATTCCAGAATCTTGTTATATGGATTCTCCATAAACATGGTTACCATATTTAGTATAACCGAATTCTGGTTTTCATTTCCAGACCGATGGGATTCCGGAATCAACAAAAAAATACAAGTAATTTTACACTTGTATTATGAGATTATAAGGAAGAAGAAATAATAGAATATTCTTCCAATAGAGATTTAATCTCTTCAGGCAAAATATATGCCATTGCACCAAAATTTTCCCACCGGTTAGGTATTTGATTCCTGTTGATATTCTCACAAATTTTTATCAACCAAGTGTGAGAATGCTTAGCATTCTGATAGAATAACGTTTTATAAAAACTTTGTAAGTAATCCCAATAATTGTATTGGAATACCGTGTGGGTGACTTCATTAGTCATACTTATTTTAGCAAAAGGTGAAGTGCTTCATTCTTGGATGAAGATAATTTTTTTAATAATAAATTTGGAGTAATTTATATTTTTACTCTTTGGAGGAAAATGTTGAATATCAACACGTCCGAGACTAATGAGAATATTCTCATAAAAACCTATGGTTTTATAGGTCTCAACATTCCAGTTAGAATTTGGAAAATATTTTTCCATAAGAATCCATGGGGACTCTTTGAACTTCTCATCTTCATCCTCAAGGATAAGAATTAATTCTCTTTTAGGAGAATCAAAGAAATTATATTCTTTTTTAGCAACAGAAGAATATGATTCCTCGTCATTAGTCTTTGAGGAATTGTCCTCTACTGGTATATTTTTACCACGTTGTCTGAGGAATTCTTGAAATTCCTTTTGAACATTATCTCCTTTTGAAGAAGAGCCACTACCAGAATGTTCTGGTTGAAAAGAGATTTCTTCCCATGCTGTATAATATGAGGATGACCTCTGCCTCCTCTTCCTCTATAAGAGGAATATGGACTTCTTCCAGAGTGACTCATTTCTGTCATGAAGAAATAAATTCACGAGTTAAAAAATCGGAAGATGATTATCTTTCCCCTGCTTATAGACAATATCAAAATCAAAATAAACAAAGATGAGATTGCCATCAGGCAAACATTATGTTCAAAATCTTTGAAAAGCATAAAAGTAGCAGCTCTACAATCAGTTTTAATTGTAAATTTCTAATTATATAAATCATCCTGAAATTTAAGGATACATTTGACAATAACTAAAATTTATTTAGCAACGGTAGAATAATTCTTTTGAGTATTATTCCATTTACCTGAGTAAAATCTAATAATGTATTCAACATTATTAACAGTATTAATCTGTTTTAATATACCACCATACCCCAAATCTGAGGCATCAGTTTCAACATTTTTTTCCCATAAGGGATTTGCAAGCATAAGACAAGGAATGTTCTTAACCTTTTCTTTAATATTAATAACAGTCTTAGTATGATTATCATTCCAAGGAGATGGATTCTTTTTAAGTCTATCATATAAAATAGCAGAATCTTCAGAAAGATTTTTAATATAAGAAGACACATAATTAAGACTTCCTAAAAATCTTTGTAACTGAGTTTTATCAGTAATAATATCAGGAAATTTATTTCCGAATTCAATGCTTCTTTGAATAGGAATAATATTTCCTCTTTCAATTATATGACCTAAGAATTTAACTTTGGTTTGGAACAAAACCATTTTAGGTTTTGAAATAACTAAGCCATTTTTAATAACTATATTCTTAAAAATATCAAGATGTTTAAAATGTATTTCTAAATCTTTAGAAAATACAAGAATATCATCAATATAAACAATGATAAAATCACTATAAGGATAAAAAATGTCATTCATAATCTGTTGAAATTCTGAAGGAGCATTTTTTAAGCCAAAAGGCAAAACAATCCATTTGTAATGACCGAAAGGAACATTGAAGGCAGTGTTATACCTGTCTACTTGATCAATCTGTATTTGCCAAAATCCTGATTTTAAATCAAATTTTGAAAATACAAGAGAATTGACTACTAATCTGTCAAGAAGATCATTTTTATTAGGAATTGGGTGTCTAATCCATTTAAGGACTTTAAGAGGTTTATAATTTATAACCAATCTAGGAACTCAACGCTCCTGTTCAGAATGCTTATTAACATAAAAGGCAGTACAAGACCAGGGGGGCTTAGAAGGAGTAATAATCTTCTTCTGTAATAAGAAAGATATTTCCTTCTTACATAACTCTAAGTACTCAGAGTTCATCTGACAAGGTCTAGACTTAGTTGGGATCTTATTATCTTTAAAATTTTCCTCATAAGGAAGAGAAACAATATGATTCTTTCTATCCCAAAAAGCATTAGGAAACTCTTTGCAAATATCAAGAGAGAACTTATTATGCAATAGTTTTATCTTATCTTGAAGCTTATAATTTTTTAATCTATCTTCAATAGTTAAAGAATTTAATTCTTCTTTAAGAAAATTAATCTGACAATTTTTATGATCAATTTGGTCTTCGATCAAATTAAGAACCTTATGGATAGGTTTAGTTATAAACTTGAAAGTAATAGGCTTACTATTTTAAGTACCAGTAATTCGTCTTTCATTAATAAAAGTAAGAGGATAAATCTTATAAAGAAAAGGAAAACCAATTATCATTTGGCTGGTAATATCTTCTGCAATAAGAAAGTCGTTAGGAATACAACAACCTTCAACACAAACATAAACATTTTTAAGCTTATAATTGATTTTTTAAGATCCTCCTCCTGCATGAGAAAGAGAATGTGTAGTTTTTTTCAAAAAATTAGTGGGAATTTTTCTCATCTGGATGACACTTAAGTCAGCACCACTATCGATCATAACAATAAAGTCTTCTTTATAAAAATTATTTATAAGAAGCGAAATCTGAGTATACCACTTTTGAGATATAATTATATTAATAGTTGATAAATGATTTTTATCAATATTAATAATATCATTAGCACATTGGGGCAGAGCTATTGAGCTTGTACTAGTATCCTCAATTTTTTCTTTACCTTTCTCAATGTCAGAGTCTTTTCTAAGAATTTTTTTAATCCTTTCAGCAAACAAATAAGGAAGACCGTCAACAAACTTGTTCTTCCAAATATCCTGATTACATTCAGGGATATCATAAATACGAGACAGAAAAGTATCTTTGTACCATCTGTGATCAGTTAAAGTTTTACACTTCATTTTTAAAAGAAGAGTTTTGGTATTTTCAGATTTATTAGTAAATCTACCAGTAAAATGTTCTAGAATAGTAAGAACAAGAGAGTAGACAGCATTGGGTCAATTTTAACATAAGAAAATATTTGTTGTTTATTTAACGGGTTCAAATAATTATCCCACCAACCTTTAAGCTGGCCAGTAAAACCAACAATAATAGCCTGTGCGGATTGTAAATCATTATTTTCGCTAATTCTACAAGCAGAACTATACATAAGCATACGATGGTATTGTGTAAAAATATGTTTATCACTACCACCATCAATATTCTATTCATAAATGTTTTTTTCCAGAATAAGAGGTATTAAAGAAGTTTTCTTGTTCTTCATGGAGAACATCCATAGGAGTAGGTCTTTTATAATAATATTTAGACAAATTTGGCTTATCAGCCCATTTTATTTTACTAATACTATTAGTATTATCAGTATTACTAAACTCAATAGGACTAGTAGTGGGACTTTCTTCGAAGTCATCATCTAAAACATAAATATTCGGATTATCAAATTTGTCACTAATGATTTTTCAAAATCAGACACAGAAGCTTCAATTTTGAAGTCTTTCAATTCTACAGGAGACTGTATTGAAGAAGCCGTTTTAATAATACTATCTTTTTCAAGTAAAATCAGACTTAGTTTGAATTTTAGTTTGAGATATTATTCTATCTATTTTATCATGTAAAGAGATAATTTCTTCACCTAGAATAGACATATAAAGATTACAAAAATTATTTTTCTCAATCATTTGATTAATATGTTTCACAATAATTTATAAAACATCATTCTCAATAATTTTAGAGAATGGAAGGAAATTAAAAATCCTACCATTTCTTTCAATTTGAAACGGAACATGTGGAGGGCAAACAGATTTTTGTGTTCTTCCAGAAACGATCTTATAATCTCTCTCAATAACTAAAATATGATTTATATAAAAAGACTTAATAAACCAAGGGACATAATAAGTTATTCATTATGTTGTTCACATAATTTATAAAAGCTGTCAACAAAATAATTTAAATCTTCTTTTGAGAAAGAATTAAAATACCAAATTCTAAACTTATCCAATTTAGGATTGTTGAACTCATTATTTATATGAGTTCTAGTCGAAGATCCTTTAGAGAAATCTAAAATGGTTGAAACATCCATAAAATTACATTTTAAAGTTACAATCCGAAATTGTTTCAGGGTCTATTCCATCTTTGTGGATGATATTATTTTCATTGATAATTATTCTTTCGTTATTGTAATTATTAGTTTTACAAAACATATCTTCTCTATAAGAAGAAGTAGAAGCCCTAGAATCAGAAGGTAATTCTACCTCATAATCTAAAGGAGAGATGAAAGAATGGTTAGACATATGAAAACACAAATTTTCGTATTTAAGATATGAATAAACACGTAAAAGGAATTACAAAGATAATTTCTTGAGTTGAATATAAATTCGAGTACAATCTCTAACTTGATCCTCTGATTCTCTCTTCGAACTTGACTTTGACTTTCTTCCAAGATTCTCGGAGTTGGATCCACAGTGAATCTTATCCGTGACTTGAATTTCGGGACTTTGTAATATTAATCCAAGGGGTTTTTCACCTTGATCTTGGATTAAAGGGACTTTCAAGGGACTTTTGAGAAGAACGCGGATCCAAGAGGCTTAGCACCATGATGTTGGATCGAAGACCGTTATTGCTTGATTTCTGAGGGACTTCCGAGGGACTATCGAGGGGCACTCGAGGGACTCGAAGAACTTCCTTGAAGAACTCGAAGAACTTCAACTTGGAGAACGCGGATCCAAGAGGCTTAGCACCGTAATCTTAGATCGAAGATCGTTCGTGGTCGACTTCCTTGAAGAACTTGAAGAACGCCTTGAAGAATTACTTTGAATCACAAAACTCGGTCGTTAGCACTTACGAATTCTTGTGTATTCAATATTTTTTTGTGTGTCTCAAATGAGAGGAATGAGACCCTTATTTATAGGTGTGGAATGTGGCCTTTGCCCTAGATTTGACGGGCTTGATTTGATGGGCTGGAAGGTTCTAGAACTTTCTAGAAATACCTGATGGGCTCTACAGTCTTGGACTAGGCTTGATTTAATTTATTGGACTTTAGAGGCCTAATTCGATTATTGGACTTTAGAGGCCCAATTTGATTATTGGACTTTTAGAGGCCCAATTTAATTTATTTGAACTTTAGAGGCCCAATTATTTATTTATTGGACTTTAGAGACCAAATTTAATCTATTGGACTTTAGAGACCCAATTATTTAGAGGCCCAATTATTTATTTATTGGACTTTAGAGACTAATTTGTTATCAATTATTTATTTATTTATTTTAGGAATTAATCTTACATTCCCAATTAAATAAATTTAATTGATTTTCAACGTCCAATTTTCCACGTGTCATAATTTAATTCGTAATTAAATTTATTTGCTTACAACATAGATCTAGAATAAGTAGTTGAATGTCTTCTTTGATTATTCTGAAAATCAATACTAATAATTTCATTATTACTTTGAGTAATGTGTTGGAAATCACTATTAATAATAGGTATTTTAGGAATTGATTGTTCGATAGTCCAATTTTCATGGAAAGTAATTTCTTCCCATTTAATGGATCTCCGGGTAGTAATGTTTGATTTACCAAAATTAGTTTCAATAAGAATAATCTCATTATTGTCTTTTTCAATTCTTTTACACATAGGATTTAGTGTAAATAAAGGTTTATAATAAATACGATAACAAATACACATAACTTCAGTACCTGGTATGTAATTATAACCATGAGTTTTAACATTTAATGTTAACGATTCAAGAATATTACTATCAGATAAAGATAGAGATAAATTAGGATAGACGTCAAAATAGATAGGTCCTAAAGCCAAACTAGACCCTATATTCCCATAAGGGATTGTTTACAGTTAAGGTTTCTGCCATCTCTAAGGGTAGCTAGAAAGCTTTCTGGTAAACCGTTTAAGGTAAGCTGTCTAAAGGCAACCTGAACGCATCCAATATGTAAGAACTTATGAGTTCTTTTGTAAGATAAAATATCATTTTTACTCAGGAATTTAATAATCATCTCTTCTTCATGAAGAGGTATAGAAGATTCAGAGGTTTTAACAATTTGTTTAAAATCCAACTTTTCAAAAGTTCCTAATTTATAAACCATATTAGGTTTAATAATTGGGACAGTCCATTTATTTAATAGATCTAAATTTTCAGGAATATCATACTCATGAGTCATACTGTTTTTGACAGTATATTTTAACCTGAACAGATTCATAAGAATCAATTTGTATTGAATCATTAACCATATAACACAACATACTCTACTATATATGTTATAATCTTTAATATACATAAATACATATGCACATTAATTACATATAAAATTAAATTTTTGCAAGTATTAACTTCATATAATAAATTAATCAATTATTATGATTAAATTAATATTACCTCTATACGTTCAGTTCATATGATTAATTAGATATAATTAATAAAAATATATGCATTAATAAACAAATTATATATTATAAAAAATATTAGTTTACAAATAAACATTGAGAGTATAAAATTGTCCAAAAATAATTGTTACTTGTATTAATTTTGTAAAATATTTCATATATATTACTCCATCTGTCCTAATTTTGATTGTCCACTTTCCGTAAATAGTCGTCTTAATTTTGTTTGGTCATTTCCTAAAAAGGAAATAAAATAACTTTCAATACTATTTAATACTATTATTTCTCTCCACCAAACCCACTTTGTACTATTTAATATTATTATTTTCCCCCATCAAACTCACTTTACCCACTTACACCATTTAATAATATTATCTTCTATTTTTTCTTAATCTCTATATCTACAGTAATCGAATAATAAAAAATAAGACGGAGTGAGTATCATGTACTCTTTCAAATGTTTTTGGACTTTGTCATCTTTTATTTACAGAAGCCCAATATCAATTTAAGAATTTGGGCCACCCAGTGTCAACATCGCCTCAAAATCTTGCTTCAACTCCTCTATCTAATTCTACTTCGCCTGTCAACCTCTTTCCCACAGCTGCGGCTGCACGATTACCTACCTACAAACAACGTCGTGGTAAATCATTGATTCTTCTGTCTTTTAGCTGCAACTTTTCGTTTAATCTTTTCCCCTAATCCTACATAGGGTTTTAGATACTTATGTTCTGCTGTTTTCTATCTTGAAAACGTTTTCGCCGCTCAAAATTGTATCGTATTAACTTTTCATCAATTTCTGCCTAATTTCTATTTTGGAAAACTTTTAGTTGAAATTCATAGGATTGAAATATGTATTATTCATCTTTTATTTTTTTGGGGAAGAATGGATTGGGGTTGGGGTTGAGTTGAGTGCAATGAAGGAGGGGCTTGTGTTTGGGGGAAATCATTAAGTCTTTAACCTGTGCTCTATAGAAAGACCAATTTCTAATTAATCTTTTTATCTTCTGTGTGGCAGTTGTTTTGAATAAAAGAGATAAAGAATTTTGTAAAGAAGCTTTTAACTCATGGTTTCTGCTGCAACTGATGACTTTGCTCATATGCAGGTATGTATTATTTTTAACTTCGGCTTTGTTGTCTGTGGTATATTATTTCGATGTGTTGGGTCATTCCTCAATGATAAATTCATCATGTTAATATGAACTTAACGGAACAAAAAAAGAAGGGAGTTCCAATGGATTTTAGTTGATTTTAATGATGTGTAATGCATTTAAATTTGCAAGGAGCATGATGCTGCATCCTTTAACATCAAGTGACTTAAAAATCACTATGAGCGTGACATGTGATATGATGTACTATATGATCCCAGATTTTGTACGTTTGCTATTGCATTATATGTTATATGTTTTCTCTGTATCATATGACATCTATTTTCTTTTTCCGAAACATAATATGTTAATCTGTCTGCCCCAACAAGTAGAATGCTAGCTCTACCAGTTAATAGATTACCATTGTCCTGTCCCTAAGTTATGGGATATTATTATACTCTTCTCCTTCGATGATCCGATGCTGGTCAAGCATAAATATTCACTACACAAGTTTCTTAATTTTGACTAGATCGCTTAATCGGTTGATTTGAGAGTTAAGGAACTAGAAAAATGACGCAATGGAGAAGTTGACGACCTTCCTTCTGGAATTTGCTTCTTGAAAATTCATCTTTTAATAATTTTGCTTATTGGGAATATTACTAATGTTTTTTTTTTTCATTATCACATCCTACATTACAAAAATCTAGAATGTGCAAGATTAGGTGTCCACTTCTTTTATTGAACTTGAGCTAGACTGCTAGTTAGTGGTTTTCACTTGTTTATGTGTTCCTTTGTGGAAGATCATGTATTCTATTTTTGCTTTTCTTTTTCTTTTTGGACAATGCATATTCCGAGTAAGTTGTTGGTCGGTGGTTCTACCCAAATCTGGGAAAATCTTGGGGGAGGGGGATAGTTGGTTCATATGCATACCTTATAGATCCTTCCGTACACATTTGATGAAGATTATTTGGAAAGCTTTTTAAGTGGAGAAAATCATGAGGGTTATGTTGTCATACAAGGTTATCTCCTCTGAATTGACATTTACCACCTGAACCCTAAGTCTATGTAACATTTACCAAAGTTCTTTGAAATGTTTGATTCTGTATTTAGTTGTCTTTATCATTGAAATCCATTATCTGTTTTCATAGAGCATTGGGTTAAAGGTTATGCTTGCTGTGCTTTATTCAGTGTCTTGGACACACTTATAATTCCCTGTGCAATCAATGATTGAAAGAGAGAGAGAGATATTTACGTGATGTTGTTTCTGAACATTTTTCCATCTTTTGAACATAATATTTTTTTACGGATGGAAAAATTTATAAGGCACTTTCTCTTTATTGCACCATCTAGGAAGTTTTGCTGGAATTTCGCGCTGGGAAAATGCTTTTGGAAGGAACACGTGTAATCCCTGATTCTCGTAAAGGACTTGTTCGTATTGGAAAGGTAAGGAGAAACACATCTATTTCTTATTACCTTTCTTGACATCTTCTATTTCTCTATCTTCGCTATTTTCTCCCAAAACCAAGAGGTCATTTTCTTTTCACTTTGTAATAGGATTTCATGATGTAATGATATGTATGTGGAGTTTCTATTTTCTAAAGTTAACCATATTCCCTTGTCTTTTACAGGGAGAAGAAGGGCTTGTCCATTTTCAGTGGCTCAACAGATCTCTAAATATTGTTGAGGATGTATCCTGATTTTGTATTCATTGTGATGAATGGCTGTATTAGTGCCTATTATATTCTACAATCTCCTTCCATCTATTACTCCCTCGGTTCCAATTTAATTATCGCTTTTGGTTGTATAAGATTAAGAAATTCATTAAATACTCATAATATTTGTATAAAAAGGACAAATATACCCTTCTGGGTGTTGTAAATAGAATCTTGTATATAAATGAGACATATCACAAAAATTAAGACAAGGACAAAAAAAGGAAAAAATATATTTAATTTCTCTTGGAAAACCAAAAGCGACGAATACTTTGGAACAGTTTTTTGTTCTCTAAAATAACAGTTCGGAGGGAGTATTTATTGGATGGTTGTTATTCCTTAGCTAAACTTGAACACAGGACCAAATTGTTTTTCCTGATGAGGCAGTATTTGAAAAGGTACATCTCGTTGGTCTTGTTTAGAGTGCCTTATGCAACTATATCCTTTTCAATTAGTACATAATTGCATGCATATAATTTTGAGTCTCTTTCAGGTTAATCAATCTGCTGGAAGAGTATACATCCTGAAGTTCCATACGGATGACAGAAAGTTCTTCTTTTGGATGCAGGTTAATTCATAAGTTTTTTTTCTTTTCCTTTAGTTATTGGGTATGAAGATTGTACATATGTTAATGAGTATTGCTTTGATTTTTTGTAGGAGCCCAAAGCTGAAAATGATGCACAGTTATGCAACTCCATCAATCTCTACCTAAATCAACCTCCTGGGTATTTGGACAGCTACCTATCTATGCAGTAGTATAGGTTTTAGTTTCTGAAGTTGTTTTTGTATCTTTGATCTTTGTCACTGGTTTATTATGCTGGAGATAATTCATCAACTTTATTGAACTTTTTATCTGATGTCATACAGAGTTATGTATCTTTATCAGTTTTGGGGTTGTCCATTTTATTTATCATTGGGCTTGATTGTGAGCCTAGTTGTTTCTTGGGGGATTTACTACTTGGGCCGGGGTTTTCTACACTTATTTTTTGGGCCTAAGTTTTCTTTTAAACCTGTAATTAGTATTTTGTTTTACGCCTTATTGTTTGGGATTGGGTTTTACAAGGGGCATTTTCTGCCCCCATCTTGCTTTTATTAGTCTTGGGGATTTTCTCTTGTGGACCACTTTGGATCTTTATTCTTTTTCATATGGGTTGGATATTCTTTTTGGTCACCTATGACTCTTGTATATTTTCATTTTTCTTTTAATAGTATCATCTCATTTCTCAAACAGAGTTGCCCAGTGATGATGAACCTGATGTGTCAGTACCTGTACAGAGCTCAGAAGTTAACGTTGAGGATGATATCTCTTCTAGGTAAATTTAACAGGATAATCCTGTCATATGATGGGTACCTAGATAAGATTTTTGATTGATCATAAAATTTATGATGATATGTACCTATACATCACCAAACGGTTTAATAATTTTTCCCCATTCTTTATCTTGAAATGATCTATTAACTTGTGGAGAATCATCAACCTTTCAGTTAACTTTTCACCAACGTTGTTAATCATAATTTTTAAATTGAGGTAAAAGGGTTGAGAGATGAGAAAACTATAATATAAAAGGTTTTAGGGGATTAAATCCTGCCCAAGCAACAATTGCCGTTTCCAAATTCTATGATCCCTCTGGATGCCCTAATAAGAAAAACAAAGCAATACAAATAGACTCTCAAAACAAAATACTAACATAAACCTAAGCAATAAAGCCCACGGACAATTTATTCAAGAATTTGAAATAAAAGGCCCCGCTATAGAGCAACACTGGGTGCGACTGTTGCAACGTGCAATTAGTGCACAACTAAAACTGCTCAATGAAAACAACTAATACTGATCAATTAATACCATTTAAAAATGTACTTGAGTTGCACGGTGCAACTCACGTGCATTGAAGTATTTGCCCCAACTATAATAATAATAAAATAAAAATAATAATAATAATAATCACTTTTCCAATATATAGATAATGGTCAATTGCTTGTGAATAATAATAATAATAATATGAAGTGTACCAGAATTCTTGTAAGTTGTAACATTGTCGTTTCTACTTTGATAGGGCTGGAAATTTGGTTGGTCCTAGCATGGGTGCAGAAGCAAGTGGTGATGTAACATCTGCCGGACCTGTAAAGCTGGCAGATCTTCAACGTATACTTAGTAACATAGGATCTGCAGGTATTCTTCGTTCTGTTAGAATGAGCCACTGTCTGGCATCTATTCTTCTAGCCTGATGAACTTTTATATATCTTGTTTTCTGATGCAGGTGAAGCAGCAGACCCAGATGCAGGTATTAACTTTCCTTATCCTGATGCATATTAATGTTAACCTTGGTGTTTAGTAATATAAAAACTACACTTATAGAGGACCTTACTTTTTATCAGGATTCGTGGTTATTTATATCTTATTTGAAAAACTCTACTTTGAATTTTTTACGTATAAATGGGCCTTGAAACATCAAGGTAGTGATATCTGATGATTATGAACCTTCGTTAACTTGATTTTATTCTGGTTTCCGTGGTTTATCTAGGCTTGGGATTAGGTGATATTTTGAAGCCGGAATATTTATGGACAGAAATTCAAGAGCTGCCTTTAGATAAAGAATTGATGTCACATTTGCCAGAGGTAAATAGTTGACTATCGTTGCATCCTTCTATTTTTATTTATAAAATGTCTGGTCCCTTGGTGAGATTCTTCCCTGATTACAGGGCATATGGACTCCGGAGGAGTTAATAGAGTTGCTGCAGAGTCCTCCATTCCGCCAACAACTAGATTCGTTTACTTACGTGCGGTTCCTCCAATAAATCAACATTTCTTTTGCTTTGTTTTTTGGGGCATTTATTTAATTGTCTTTTGTTCTTGTTTTAGGTGCTGCGCACAGGACAGGTGGATCTGACCCAGTTTGGGATAGATCCCAGCAAATGTAAGTGTTTGCTTTTTACAAACTGGGGCAGTTGAGATTACATATATATCCTATTTTAGAAGATCATTTCATTCTTACGGCATCCCTAGCTTCATCGTTGCTCATAATTTGGTTTATCTAGAATGGTTTTTTCAACTGAACTTTGGAATAATAAAATTAAGATTCCTTTGCTAGAGAATCTGTTTAACCTTTTGTCTTCTTGCAGACAAGTTCACCGTTCCTTCGTTTCTCGAGGCCCTTGAAGATTCCGTCCCTAGAAAATCGGAATCTGAAGTGGAAAGATCTCAGACTTGTCACGGGGGTGATGCTATGGATGAAAGTCAATAGTGTTGTGTTGGTAACTTGGTACAGCTGTTTTGGTTGGTAGTTGATACTTGTTGCTGATTATTAGATTTGAGGTTCATTACTCATTTTAAACTATTTTCTAAGGGATTTTGTTGGATCTGTGAGTTATTTCAAGTAAGATGTAACTAAGGTTGTATGATGGGCTTAAGAAATGGATTTCAAATTCATAATAGCCAACAAGCATTATGTACAGTACTGATAACGATGGGCTCTTTAAACAATTCGACTTCATCTTTAATTATTTTTACAGAGTTAAATTGAGAATGAATTCAATATTGAATTTTAGTTAAAATCGATATTACATGTACCATTTTGATTTTTAGTGGGTCTCTTATGCACTAGATGCACTTTGCACTCCATAGCGTATTTTAGAAGTTTGCAATTTGTAACAAAAATTTGTAACGTATAGTTTCAATTCAACAAGTTATAAGTTTCAATTCAACAAGTTGTAAGTTTTTAAATACATTATATAGAGTGCACGTCATTCGGTGCATACAAGACCTGCCCTTTGATTTTGGCTTGGTGGTACAAAGAACTTACACCTACTTGCCAATGGATACAAATCACCTTTTAAAGTGCTACTAGGTACAATTTTATATAACCAATTCCCTGTTTTAACCTTCTCCTTAGTTTATAATTTTTTTTAATTTTTTTTGTTTAATTGATAATTGTCTAATCAATTTCTTACACATTTCTTACACCTTTTTTACTTTTTGAAATACTTACCATCAGAAACACTTTAATTCAAAATTCAAATAACTTCCTAATACATTTTTCTAATTCTTTGGGCTCTCCTGGCGTGATTCATACTGGGGCCATTTTTCGGAATTCCAGAGGGTTCTTTGTTGGTGCTTTCTCTAAGCCTTTCGGGAGGGGTTTTCCTTTTGACGTTGAGCTTGCAGCGTGTTTTCTGGCCATCAAGATGGCGGCTGAGCAGGGCTGGTTCAATCTCTGGATCGAGTCCGATTCTGAATTGGTGGTCAAGTCGCTCTCTGATGGACCTATTTATGTACCATGATGGCTCCATGCCCTTTCGAGTAACATTGAAGATTTCCACCATGTCCTCAATATTCGGGTCACTCACATTTTCCGAGAAGGTAACATGGCAGTGAACCGACTTGCTAAGCTTGGGACTTCACAACTTTGGTTGGGAGGATCTCCGCCTGATTTTCTTATTGATGTACTTTACTTTGATATGAACACGGAATAAGCCCGTCTTGTTTAGTTCTTTTTTGGAGATTACCTTCGTGTTGCGGGGTAATTCTTTGTAGAGGGGTTACCTTTTTCCCTTGACCAAGAGTTTTGCCTTAAGGAGGGTTTTACCTTGGCAAGGTTTTTGGGATCCTGGCCTCTGGACCGACCTGTGGTCTTATGGCTCTAGGCTCTTTTTTTTTTTTCATTTTATAGAGTAGTCATTTGCCTAATACCTTTTTCTGAATACAATTTGAAGACAATAATCATATTAAAATTTTGTATTGCATGCAAGCTCATTTATGGGGAAATTCGATTGGTGAAAAAAAATACTATCAGTTCGGTACAAATGCAATCTCCTCTCCCGGGCGAAAACACACGACGGTGAAGGCGGTGAAGGCATAATTCGCGAGTGTGATCATAATGGAACCACCATCGGAAACAAACGACGGCCAAGAGTTTTCATGTCTTTTAAGTGTAAAGTACAGAGGTGAGTGCAAAATCATTTAATTAAAACCAAATTCTGTATTTTCGGATATAAGATCGCAACTTGTTAGTACGTGGTATAATCTTCTTGAGATGAATATAAACTGTCGATTTTCCATTGGTAGCATTAACAATTGTGTACTGCGATTCGATTCCGACGTGCAAAATCTGCTATTATTGTGTCATTATATGTCTGAGAAAATCGCAAAAATAGAGATTGTTGATATACAATCGCACAAGTAGTAGAGGGGCCACCCATCATCCCATCCGCCACCGACACCCAATTCTCCGTCTCAAAATCACCATCTCCTTCTTCCTCCTCCTCCTCCTCAACCCCCTTGAACCGGCTTTGCAACCGCACAGAGTCGATTGCGGCTAACCAGATAGATTCCAACCCTAAAAAAAATTAAAATAAAATTAGTACTCTAAAATTAGGGAAAATTCAAAAAAGAAAGTGAAAATAGGTATGATTCGTACACACCTTTGTTGCTGTGTAGTCGAAAACTCAGATCCACACACAAAAAAGACCCAAATCCGCCACTCTCAAAAACTCGAATCACAACCAAGGCCGCTGCTGCCCAAATCCACCCAAATCTGCTGGCATATCGTCGATCTGTGGAAAAACGGTACCGCCCCCGCCCCATAACCCCGCAAAAAATCAATCGCTGCCGCCATCTCCATCTCCAACGCCTCCAATGCCCCCATTTTCTCCTTGGGCGAAACCTACCATGACCACGCTTCTTAAAGAGAGGGGGCATTGGGCGAGCGCCACCTCTCCAGCGAACAACAGCCGCCACCCCAAAAAGATCGCAACAATTGTCAAACTCCCGACGACCATTAGGCGGTGGTGGATTTGCAGCGACGTAGGTGGCGTCGTTCAAGAGATGAGAGACAGAGAAGGGTTCGAGTGAGAGAGAGAGATATATGAATTTTATTTCTGAAATGAATTGGATGGTATGACGATATATTAGTGGGAATGTGAGATTGAGGGTAAAATTGGAATATTTTGTACCTCAAAGTAAGACCAAAATATGTTTGCACCTATGAGTAAGGGTTGGAGAAAAATGGCACTTATAAGCAATTTTCCCTAATCTTTTCTCTAGTCATAACATAAATTATTCACATCATAAAGTAATAAAAAACAAAAGGCTCACATAATGGATAGTAAATATTCCTAGTTAATGTTCTTAACATTCATGACTTTATATTTTTCTTGCAAAACAAACATACAAAATTTATTTAAATTAAAGTGAAAAAATACCTTAATTGCCGAAAAAATCTTAATACACTATTGTTGAGTTAATCTGTCGTGTTGAATCACTACATAAGCACAATGTCTAAAACATAAAAAATAATAAAATAATATAACTAAACATTCTAAAAAAATATAACAAAAAAAATAATGTTGTGTTTTATTTAAACGCAAAAATCCTACTTTTATATGAAAATAGACCAAAAGTAGTAGAAGAGTGTGGTGATGGAGACTAATTTTTTATGTTATACAGTGGTGGATGTGGGTTTTTTTTTAATTAAAGTGGTAGAGATTTTTTGCAAAGGTGGTAGAGGTTATCTGGGTGTTGAAAGAGGAGAAAAATAAGAATGTGGGAGTAGGAGAATGGTGCAGAATGGAGAAAGAGCGGGCTCATAATTTGGAGGGGTTTATACAGGGGTAACCGTGTTTTTACGGTTGGGAGTTTGTGGGGGAGTAAATGCAGGCAAAATTGGAGTTTGAGGGTGTTGCTTTTGGCGAGCGCAACAAGTATGCTTATATATTCAAAAGCCATGCTTGGCGATTGACAAGGGCAGAATTCCATGGCAGACATCTTCCCATACGTGTACTTTTGGTGATTGATAAGGTTGATTGGTAGGATTTCATGACAGACATCTTCTCAGGCGTGTCACATGTTGCTTTTGGTGAGAGCAACAAGTTATACATACGAAAATATATGTAAACACCCAACTAGTTGCGCTCATAGAGTGCAACAGGTGATACATTTATATACATACCACTTAAAATTGTCAAATCTAAAAAACTCACCCTATTTTTATAACAACCATCCAAAACTACTCTAATTTAATTGAAAAAAAACCCATTTAAATTATAAAATATTTTTTAAATATTGATTGATAGTATTTATGTATAACATCGATAAAGTTTATGCATAACAACGATAATGCGTATAAATAGCAGTGATATTAAAAAAATAGAGTTTATTGTGAACATGATTTTTTTTTATCTTTAATAATAATAACATTAATTGATAAAGTCTATTTTGTACGCATCTCCTTACATCTATTTCCCAATATTTCTCTTTCCTACGTGTCTCAACATAATTCTCATATTCAAATTTCTAATTTTCTCAAAATTCTACATTTTTTATTTAATTTTTTGTCTTACGGTTAACACTCATCTCCCCACTCTGCTATTAATTTTTTTTTATTTTCTTATTTTCAATTTTAATTTAAATATCCCAAACATATTTTAACCGCTTTGCATTTTTAATTTTTTTTTCTTACGATTAACACCCTTCTCCCCCACATTCTGCTATTTAAAATTTTCATTTTCTCATTATTTTACATGGATGTTAGGGGATTAATGTTATTTAACCATCCCAAAAAGTTATTGTTGCTTCTCTTCATCATTTTTATTTTTTACATATCTTAATTTAATAAAATGTAAGTTAATTAATAAAAAAATAATATTTTTAAAATCCCGCATAATATGCGGGCTATGCACTAGTTTACTATATAATGAAGGAAGAGCCACTAAACACACCCCATAATCCTCCATTCACACCTCACCTACTATACTCACCCCATTAAAAATTAAAAATTAATTTGTATTACTAAACCCACCCCAAGTCAATACCATTATACCCTTCTCCCCCCAAAAATAAAATTACTTCTTCCCCTTCCCAACAGCAGCGTGCGTGCGAAAAAACAGAAGAAGAAAAAAGGTCTTCCACTTTGATTCTCATGGAATAAATTCGAAGGTGAACTCATGGACAATGGCTGAAAATCGATCATTCAAAGGTAACAAATTCATACAAATTCACGTGTGTTCGGTCGTAGGGTTATGTTCAGACTCACTGTTGTTCGTACGACTAATCATGCACGGATATATTACCGTTCGGTCCCTTGGACCGAACACTGCCAATTTTTTTATTTTTTTATTTTTGCACGGTAGTTTACATCGAGTAATCTCGCCTACGTTCAGCTACGATTTTGACCGAACAGTTGCACGATTAAACCCTAATTATACCAAATTTTTTGCATAAAAATCGATAAAAAAAGGTAGAAAAAAAATCCATAAAAACACTTACATTAATGTGCTCATTTCAACTTTCACGTTCCATGACTATGGTGATTGAAATTAAATAAAAAAGATGAAAGGATATATGGGCGTGAATTCCAAGAAATAAATATTTTAGCGTTTATGATTTACATATTAATTATGTAAATAAAATATAATTCTATATCTATTTATATGAGGGCATTATAGTCATTTTTTGTATGCCTATTTTAGTCTTAAATATTATGGTGTGTGAATGAAGGATTATGGGGTGTGTCTAAGACTCTTATAATTAAATACTTAAAAAAAAAGGAAAAAGGAAATAGGGCGAAATGCAGAATTCTAGTGAAGCGCAAATTAGTGTTTTCATGCTTTAGGCAGGAGATCAGCTGAGGAAAGATTAAGTTGATTCAAGGGTTTAATTTATTTAACCTGGCTGGGTCAACCGATTTTAAATGATCCTACACATACATTTTTTTAATATTTCATTCTTATATTAAAATTAATAAAATAAACTAAATTTAAATTAAATTACTATCATTTTTCCATCCACCAAGTACACTACATACAAATTTTTGGGACCACATGTCAGTTGTCACAATGCAACTATAAAATAATTATGAATTAAGAATCAAAATGCATAGATAAATGGGCTAAAACATAATTATAGGTGGACGACTAAAATTTTATATCTTTAATTAAGAACCGTGGATGCTCCTTGGGATCATCTTAGATATTATTTTGGGAGAAGAACATTAGGGTACAAAGTTAAGAGAAATCTAACTTATTAGTACACAACCTTTTCCCAATTACAATTGGATACAAATCAGGCCCTTAATTGTCTTAAATGCCCTTGATTTTCTCTTGCCTAACCATATGCTGATTTGACCGTTTTCCCTTGCAAAATCAATCACTTATTTGACTTTGTTTTTTTAATTGAACCATTTTTTACCCCATACAAATTCAAATTTCAATTTTCTCTCAATTACTTCTGTCTCATATCTAGTATTTTTTTAAAGAAATTAGCTTCGTTTTTTTTCTCAAAATTTTCAGAAATTTTGTTATTCCAGTTTATTTCACTTTTTTTTTTATTAAAATCCCAATTTGTTCTATTTTTTTGAAAATAAATTCCAATTCGTTTAAAAATTTTAAAACAAATTCTCACTTTTTTTACAAAAAACGCAGAATTATATACTAATTTACCAAAAGTGCATCATTTATACTAAAAGTGCATCATTTTCGTATATAGTGAGATTTTTATATGTAAAAGTGAAATATTTAAAACACAAGTGCAAATTTGACTAAATGTAGTGAAAATTTTATATATAGCTAGTTTCAACAACCCATTACCACAACCCATATATACACAGAAATGATCAAATTCCAATTTTAATTTTCGGAAATCAACAAACATCCAGATCTCTTATTACAAACATAAATCTCTTTTCCAGATGCTTGAAATATACACACATATACATATATATACAGAGTGTGGTTTCAACAACCCATTACCACCACCCACTTTCATAAATTATCAAATTCCAATTTTAATTTCCAGATGCTTCCACTAGCTTCTGCTAAAGAAAGAGAATTAATTAAAAGAACCAATTTCAAAATTTCAGTAAAATCAACAACCTAATTCCCACCCCACATAATACATCAAAGATTCATGGGTGTCTTGATTTACAAAAATTATACAGATTAAAAGAAATCCCAAAAAATTACATAAATTAAAAAAAATTACAGAAAATTAAGATCGTCTTCTTCATAGAAATCTGCTTGTGCATTGAAACTCTTTAAACAACAAAACAGAAATTACAAAGATCCAATATAAACAGTGCATGGAAAACCCCCCAATATGCACAGGAACAGATGGGGAAATTCAAGATTCAAGATCTTATAACCCTAATTTCTTAAAAATATAAACACTAAAATCATCAAAACCTTTATCCCCCAAAGATCTAAGCCGAATCACGCAGCCTTACCTTTATCAAACATTCAAGATCTCGAGCCTGTCTCGAAGAATCTAAAAACTTGCGGCGTCGCCTCCAACACCGCCGATCGAAAAAATTTCAAGATCTACGTCGTTGCGACACCGCCGTCGGCCCCGTCAGGGTGCGGTGCAGTGTTGCGCAGATGTTGGGCGCGGCGGTGCGGTTGCTGTGCAGAGGTTGGAGGTTTGGGCGGCGGTGCGATGCGGTGCGATGCGGTGCAGAGGTTGGAGGTTGGGGCGACGGTGCGGTGGGGAATAGTGGCGGTGGGGCTGTGCTGTGGGGAAGCGGGCCGCATATTTTTTGAGAGAAAAAGGAGAGAGAGAGAGAGAAAGTGTGAATTTGAAAAATGAAAAGTGGAGATGAGGTTGGGGATTTTGACCGGTTAATTGGGTGAAATAAATTAAAGGTATATGTGTCAATTTATTATGTTTTTGTATTGGGTTGTAATAGGAAAAAGTAAATGTAGTGTGTTGTTATTGTAGTCTAAATTTTGTATCTAGGTGTAATTTTCCCTATTATTTTCCCAATACAACTTTTGAGAAACTATTTTCATCTACAGAATGTGTATTCCTTCTTCCAAGTTCCAACATCACTTTCTTCCTCACACATACCAGATATTGTTTCATCTTCTCCACCACTTTCCTCAAATTCCGACACAAAAAATCTCAATTCCTAAGTCTTAATCGTGTCATGTCTTTATATTGAAGAAAACAGTTGTTGAAGAAATCGCTTTCTTCCTCACCATACCAGTTGTTATTTCATCTTCTCCACTACTCTTTGAAGACGCCGACGATGAGGGGTGGTTACGCGGACGACGACGGCGACGCCATAGGGTGGATGCAGAGAAAGAATGGTTTCTCTTAAACCTACGCTTATTTTTGTTCTGATTTTTTGGGAGTGTGTTGGTCCCAGTGAAAATGAGTCTTACTGGCGTGTATGGGGAATCTGGCGTGTTGTTGATGTTTTAAAACTTTTTTTTCATCGAGGTCGAACTTGGGTCGGATAATAATCGAAGATTAGGTCGAGAAGCCTGGATCGCTCTGAGTCGAAAGTCTACTTAGGCAGTGATCTGAATCGCTTTCGAAACCTCGAGATAATCCCAATCGAGTCTGAGTGTCGAGAGATCACGAGTTGCTTGGATCGGATAACTAACTTCTTGAACCATCGGAAGAGTAAGTTCGGTTTGGTAACTATCTGTTTAAATTTCTTTCGGATGTCTTGAATGGTTGACCCTTAAGTTTATACTCGTTTTTAAAGCTTTCTTTGAAAACCTTCCTTTTATGGAATAGTGATTAGCCGTGATTCAATTACATGCAACTTTCGGTGGATTGATTCCAACCGAAGCGTCGGTGAAAATATGCTTTCAAACTTCGGTGATGCAACGGTTAGCACATATAAAAGCGATAAACAACACAAAGCAATTTATAGTGGTTGAGACTCAAGCTCCTCGTCCCTCCCTCCGATCCTCGGAGAAATTCACTAATCACTTATGAGCTTTACATCGACTACCTGTAGTTTCTTACTCAACTTCGGCCCTAAAGCTTTCGATTCTCTCCGCGTAGTTTACTTACTCAACACAAACAAGCTTTGAGACTACCTCTTGTGGCTTACTAACTTCTCCTCTGGGTTTTACGACTACTCGCGTAGTTTACTAACTCTTTACAACTCTTATCACCAACAAACACACTCCAACTACCTTCTCAAGGGTTTGGGGTTTCTCGGTTAGTTTTCAACTAGGATGAGATATCTTTACAATGAAGTACAATGCAAAAGGTTAGGATATCTCTCGACTAAGCTTTGGATAAATCTTATCAAGCTAGGCTTAGTTTAGTGAGCTCTCTTCAATATAAAAGCACTTGGGAAATTCTAGGTTTTTCGAAAGTGCTTCAACTTCTTGATAATAAGTTTGAGCTCTTGAGTTGCGTATAAATTTCCCATAACCTTACAATGTAGAGGGTCACCCGGTATTTATAGGCATACACCAAGGTCACTCTTGAAAACTATCCGTTGGAGAGATAGCCCCGTGAGTTTCCTCTTATGGTGTGTGTGAGAGCGGTATATATTTAGGGTTTGAGACTCCCTAACACGTTTTAGGCAATAGCCTTTCATGTAGTCGGTCTTCACTTTTTGCGATCTGAAACTTTTGTACATCGACATCTTTTTTTGACACATCCTTTGTCGATTGTCGATATATGGTACATTGTTGTCTTCCTCTTTTTGACTTTTGTCTCCGGTTAAAGGTAGACACCTTCAGCGACTCTTTTGGTTACAAACTACGAGTTGATATAACCTTAACAACACCGACTTAGTTCCTTTTATGCGCATTTGAATGTCTTGGCAATATCTAACTTTCTAAGGAATCGCGTTTTTCTCGATATTGCATCCTTGGATAGATATATTGATTGCCTCGGAACATTGAGGTTTTTATCTTGAGCATTGATACATTTTGAATCTTTCGGTAATTCTTGTGCCTTGATATTCTTGATCTTGATCTTGATCTTGATCTTGCGTCTTGAGTCTTACGAGTCTTGAGTCTTTGAGTCTTGAGTCTTGATTGTTTAGCGATATCTGGTGATATCTTTGAGTCTTCATCTTGAGTCTTGATTCGCCGATTTCATCTTGAGTCTTGATATCTCGATTTCCCTTTGAGTCTTGATTCTCGGTTTTCTCTCTTGAGTCTTGATTCTCGATTTCTCCTTTGAGTCTTGAAACTTGATTTCATCTTGAAAACCGGTTTCTTGAAACATATCTTGAGTTCTTGAGTCTTGAACCTATCTCGATCTATATCTGGCGACTATACATTTTGCGAGATAACATCACGAATACTCTAAAACCGAATCGACTCAACTATCAAGATCATTACGAACATGTCATACTCGGGGTTTTTTGAGATCTTAATCAAAATCATATATCTTTTATTAAAGTCATCTCCCAACAATTTCCCCACTTTTTGATGATGCCAAAACCTATCTTGTTACAAACATATAACCTATACTCAGGTTTCAGTTTATTCTATTACAAGATTGATTATGTCTCCCAACAATTTCCTGAACAGAGAATCTCTTAACAATTTCAGAGAATTTCTCAACAATTAAATCATTCAACAATTTCTTCAGTAATGAATCTCTCAAAGAATTCATTACCAAATACTTAATAAACAATCTCCCCCTTATCAACTCACAATCAGTTCAGAGACATTCATTCAGCATATCAAAATAAAAGACATGTAAATAAGATAATGAGATATTATCTTTTGAGCATAAATGATAAGTTTTCATTAATGATTGGTATACCATTCTGATTCAATGGGTCTTATCAACAAAATAAAAAGACAAAAATTTAAAGATTACGAGAATCTTACGAGAGTCTTGATCTTGATTTGGCTCTTCAATCTTACGCTCTTGATTTGCTTCTTCTTCAACTTCATCGGTGGGCACCTCGAGGTTGAACATTAAAAAAAACCTTTTCTTGAGTTCATTTCTTTCCTTAATGATATCCAGGCTTGTTTCTGTCAAACCCAATGACCAAAGATATCTTGAGCAATTTCTTGAGTAATGGCCTTCTCATTCACCAAGCCATTACCAAGTCTTGGAGGAGGGTAGGAATATGGACCAAGGGCAACTATCTGTACCTTTCCTTCATCAGCTAAGTTCATCCAACTTTGGAGATATTTTGGATAGAAGGTTAGGAGATATTCAATGAATGCTTCATTACGATCCGAGCTTTCCCTCTCCACTCCTCGAGAGCACATCATAATAGAAACCGGAAAGGTTCTCTTGACTTCTTCCCACATATCGTTGAGTTTGATAGGCATCCATTTATCAGCGTGTGGCTACTTCGGTCTTTTGATGTCTCTCTCCTTTTGCTGCATAAACTTTTTGAAACCACTCGCCCCCCCGGCTCTTCTTCTTGATCTTCTTCGATCCACAACGCGCTGAGAGATCGAATTTGCTTTCTTAGCTTGTTCTATCTGGAGTGTCTTCAGAGCTTTCTTCGTATTGAAGACTTTCTTCTGCGGTTGACACTCAGATTCTTCATCATCGAATCGGCTTTCTCTGGATTGGCTTAGAAGCCCATGACGCTTGCTCTCGGGTTGAACAATGCCCAAGGCTTTCCTCTTCATAGGCCATTCGGCGGCTGGCTTATTCCAACCATAGTTCTAGCACTTTCGGTTTCTCTCTTGCAACATCAAGCATGATTTCCTCGAAACTTCGAGTGTAGATAAACTTCTCCCTGGCGAACTTGGTTTGTCGAAGAGCCGACTTCTTTTAAGGCTTTGGATAGGTTATACATTTGGCATCTTTATGTGCCTTTTTTCTCCAAAATCTGGCGCATGATAACTCACGAGGTCTTCACCTTTCTTTTCCCTTCTTCGCGCGTAATTTGGAAGAAGTCACGGAGAGTGTTGTGTCCATGTGATATTGCTCTTTGCTCTCACTTTACGCACCTCTCCGCTATCTCGATCTTGTTAAATCTTCGACCTCGATGTAGTTCTTAGCCCACGAAACTTCTTGAGAGAGATGGGCAAAGCCCGGCGAAGAGTGCTTCTTTAAACATCTCTGTCATCTTGGTCATGAGCATTGAGCTCATTTCCTCAACACATGATTTGATCATCACTTCATTCCTCTCTCTGCCAATTTCACCTCTAGAAATGCAGTTTCTCTCCTGGTGCTTTTGTTTGATTTATTTTCATTTCGGCCTTGACTCCCTCCAAACTTTTCATTAAACTTATCTTCCATGGAGGTCATCTCGTGAGGTCGAGTGTTTTGGATTTGCACCAGTTCTGAAGAGTAACTAATATTCTCCATCTTCTGAGCTTGGCTGGCCAATGTCTCTTCCATCTGAGCAATCTTGTTCATTGGCTCAACCTTCTCAAGTTTCTCCATCAAGGGAGTGAGGTTAATCTCAGGAACCTTCTGCAACTTCTGTGTTGATTGATCATCACGAGCTTGAGACCACAACACGAGGGCGATGCTTTTTGAGCTTCAAACTTCATCCTGAGCTCCAGTCTCCAACTGAGCCTCAGTCTGTACATCAGACAATTCAGAATTAAATATAGAACTTTCAGTAACTTTGGCATAATTGTTAACAGTGCCAAAAGGTATTAAAGAAAGTCTTAACTTTCGATCGAGGTTGACCGATTTCAGGTTGATCAGCACCAGAAGTTTCCTTCTCCATCTGAGACTGATCCTCAGCATCTCCCTGTTGGTCCCCATCTTGAAATTTGTCTCTGCTGCTAGGGGCACCAACCCGATTAGCTCTCCTCTCGGCTATCTTCCTACGAACCCGGCTCATCAAAATCGGAATTTTTCATCCTGAGCTTTGTCCTCCTAAATCCTGAGAAGTCAGTCAGGAAGGTTGTCTCCTCATTCCACCAGTCTTCCCCTCTGAATGCAGCAATGTCAAGCATCTCTGGAAGAGTCTGATTGAGGATGAACCTGATCGACCTTGTCTCGAAGAAGACATCTTGCGGATCGGGGAATGGTGAGCTTCGAGGAGTAGCGGTCAAGAATGAACCGTTCCCCTTGCTCCTCCGCTCGCCTTCTTGACCGCCCCTTCTTCCATCTCGGGCTTTTCGGTTCGGTTGAAGCATTGTTGAGGGATCAAGAAGTAGATCACTTTCGAGGAGCTCATCAATAATAAAGTTTGCTCTGAGTCTCAAAGAACGTCGATTGTTGTCGATCGAGTCCTCGGTTTGCATCTGAGTGGGTTACGGGGGCTGAGCTTGCACTTCCTCGGATTGACTCGAGTTGGCTCTTCTGTTATGGCCGAGGCACATCTTTGGTAGGAATCTCGAGGGCTTGAGTTCCTTTAAAAATTTCTGAGAAATTTTATGCGGCTGGCGAAGTCTCAAGCACCTCGAGAGAAGACACGCTCCCGATTTGTTCTGTGCCTTAGAGATAACATGAGCCAAAACTTGCAATGGCGAATTCTGAGCGGTTTGGCTCTCAGGTTGAATCTCCTCAGAATCACTGCCATCTTCATCGGTGAGAACCACCAATCTTCTGCGCTTGGGAGCGAGGGTTTTCTGCATCTTCAACTTCTCACCCTCCTCCTTCTTTGTCTCCAACAAAGCCTTCCCCCTGGCTTGTTGGGTCTCTTTTTCAGCAGCCGCAACCGGTGATTCTGCTTTCTTTTCGTTCTTCCCTCTGATGGCCTGCTTCTTCACAACAATGGGCTTGAATATCACCTTGGACTTAGGGAATGGGGTCGAATTGGCGAAGATATCCTCCTCCTCTCTGCACATCTCCAAAATAAAAGCTATTTTGGTTGCATGGTGGATCTTGCCTTTAATCGTGATCGCCCCGTCAACATTCTTGAAGACTTTGGCTTGCTCACTCACCATCTGAATCAAAAATTTCAACCAGTTGAAGTCGGTGGTGGGTGAGGCCTCGATCGCCGCCATCAATCAGACTTGGGTACTAAATACGCTCAAAACTCATGAAGACTCATGATGCTTTTTGCTCACAATATCCATCAAAACTCGATATTGTGGCTTCAAATACCTCTTATGCAGTGTAGCCTCAAATTTCACAGGATTCTCAGCAATCCTATCTAAATACTCCTGCTCTCTACCCAACATATACATAGCAGGGTCCTCTCCTTTATCCACGAGCTCAAAAAACATCATTTAAATTCTTGAAATAATATATAATTCCCCTTTCAAAATCGATGTATTTGGACGATCGCTCTAAATGTGATCTGATAATCTTAGAATGCATACCATCCTCTTCATCTATCCTCAAATTACGGATGAATTCGATTACCTCTTTCGCATACTCTTGATCCGAATTGGAACTGCGGCGAGATGAGTGAGTTTGGCCAATCGAATCATGTGGAGAGCCTCCTCTTCTGGTTTGGAATTGGTTGTGCTATCGAGAGAGACAACGAACTCGTACCAGGGTTTGTTGGTTTTGGCTAATCTCTCGAACAGGGTTGGGGCCATTTTGGATATGAAGAATTGAAGCTTTAGGGTATGGAGATTTACGGGCAAAGGAATTTTTAATTCAGAGGATTTGGGAGCGAAGGGTTTGATAAAATTTTGGCTTGAATGGCTTCTTGAGGAATATATAGCTTCGAGATCGTGGGGAATCGCGTTGGTTAGGTGAAAAGCAATGGTTGAGATTAATCTCCGATTAATTGGGTATACGAAAACAGACGATCTCCGAAAAAGTAAGCCGCCAAAATATCCTCATTGGTCAAAAAAATGTAATGAGCATTTAATGGTTGTTGAGCTTCTTGAATTTCAAAACGATCCATAAAAACATTCCTTAGGTGTTTTGTATTTATTGCAAATGATTCTTGAGCTTTACTTAAGCAATAAATGAGTTACATGAGTCATTACTTCTTGGACTAATTTCTCTCTATCGGTCTTCTTGAGTCTTGACCTTGATAAAATGTCAATTATGATACCGAAATCTTGAATGGGTTCGATATACTCTTCGAAATCTTGACCTTGATAAATCTGAGTTTCACGAGACTCGATTCAATATTTCCATTTTATCTGAGAAGTTTCTCGGTAGAATTCGAGAGAACTTCATGCATCTGAAAAACCTTCAATTTTTTAGATTTTACTCTAAAACACGGATCTAACATCCCTAATTCAATTTGAAAGTTCACGAAATCTTGATTGACGAAAGGTTTAGTCACGATATCGGCTCTCTCGCTTATCATTATGAATTTTCTCCATCCTTATGTCCTTCTTCTCGACATGATCTACGATGAAGTGATGTCGATATCCACATGCTTGCATCGGTGTGCAATCTGGGATTTTTGTGAAATAGCAATGGCTTTATTATTGTCACAAAATATTGGTACTTCATTGGCTACAACTTTATAATCCCTTAATTGTTGTGCGAGGCAAAGAATCGAAAAACAAATGACTTCCTTGACCATGTAAAACTTGAGTAATCTTTGGTTACTCTTGAGGTTTGTTTCTTTGAAAACCAAGATATCGACTTACTTCCAAAGAAATTGACAAGTTCTGTAGTGGACTTTTCATCAATTCTGCAACCTCCATGTCGACATCCGAGTAAACGGTTAATTCAAGGTTATCATCATTTGGATACCATAATCCTCTATTCCTTTATGCCCTTAAGATACTTGATTATCTTTTTGGCGACCTCCATGTGACTAGCCTTAGGATTAGCTTGGTATCTTGCACATATATCAACAACAAATGTTATATCCGGCCTACTTTAACGTGAGATAGAGCAATGATCCAATGATTCCTCTATAATCGGTATGGCTCACCGATTTGCCTTTAATCGAGGATCCATCTTGTAGTTAGTATTCATGGGAATCTAAGCGCATTGCAGTCTGTACACCATATTTGGCAATCGGATCTACGGTGTACTTTGCACGGTTGATGAAGATTCCTTCCTTTGATTGTTTCACTTGAAGACCTAGAAAGAAATTCATCTCTCCCATCATTGACATCTCAAACTTGCCTTTCATCGGTGTTGAAAACTTTTCACCACGGTGATGGTTTGGAGATCAAAAATGATGTCATCAAGATATATCTGAACTAGTAAGATATCTTCCCCATCTTCTATCCCGAGCGAGTTCTATCAATGATTTCTTTGACAAAACCATGGTCGAGAAGAAAACCGAGAAATAGTATCATACCATGCTCGGGTACTTGCTTAAGACCATACAAAGCTTTTACGAGCACTGTAAACTTGGTCATTCTGTTTGAAACCTGGGAGGTTGTTCCACATAAACCTCTTCTTTAAGCACACCGTTCAGAAATGCACTTTTCACATCCATTTGATGGATGTGAACTTCATGTAGAAAAAGCATATGCAAGAAACAATCGATGGCTTCTAGTCTTTGCAACAGTGCAAAGGTTTCATCATAATCCAAGCCTTCTTCTTGGGAATAACCTTGTGCAACTAACCTTGCCTTGTTTCTTACAATGTTGTTGTTTTCATCTCTTTTATTCTTAAAAACCAACTTGGTTCCAATGACATTGTGCCTTTCGGTCTATCTACTAGCTCCCATACTTCATTCCTTGAGAATTGATTCATCTCATCTTGCATAGCATGATAATCAATGAGAATCTTGTAGAGCTTCACCAATCTCGGAGAGTTTCTTTCTCCGATAGGAAGCGTGAGAATAGTGCACTCTCACCATGGAACCTTCTTGTTTTAACACCTTCGGTTAGATCACCCACAATCGACTTGTAGGATGACTATCTAACCATTTTCTTCTTGATGTTCCCCCCCAAGTAGTATCCTCAACATTTGAAATGTTAGGTTCGATTAATTCGATAAACTTCGGGAACAACGGAAAGGAGAAAGGAATCATCTTCCTCGGGGAAATTCCATTGAGAACATTGTCGAGACATTTGTTCCCCTTTGGTTGATAGATTGAAATTTGCCTCATTTGTGACCACATCTTCATTGGCATCACATACACGAGTGCGAGGCGGTGTCTGTTGAGATTGGTCACCTTTGGAGTGTTGGTTTTCTGAGTCTCACCATCTCCGAGCTCCATCCGAACTTCTTTATCGAAGTGCGAGTCACTCCAATCATAGGATGTGGTGACTTCTTCTTTTCGAGGTTGATGGATGATTTATCTTTTCATTTTGGGCTTAATATGGTGATCCTCTTAGTCGGTTCATCTGCATCATGTTCTGTTTCTTACGAACACAAGTAGATTCATCAAAAACAACATGAGGTGTTTCCTCCACAATAAGAGTCCTCTGGGTTGTAAACTCTGAAAAGCTTTTCTTGACTTTAGAATATCCTAAGAATATTCCTTCATCGAACTTTACTATCAAATGTTTTCAATCGATCTTTACCATTATTGTGTATGAAACACTTGCAACCAAACACATGAAAAAAAAAACAAGAGGCTTCCTTTCATTCCAAAGCTCATAGGGTGTTTTGCCTTGACTCTTGGTCAACATGGATCTGATACGAGAGTAGCATGCGGTGTTGATCGCTTGATTAAAAAACCTTTTAGGAATATCGACCCATTTATCATTGTCCTTGCGAACTTCTTTTCGAGTCATGTTCCTTCTTTCAAAGAACACCATTTTGTTGAGGGGTCCTTGCGGTGATGTTTCATGTGAAATTCCATTTCTTTGCACAATAATCGATATGATATGATTTATAAATTCAAACTCCTTTGTCGGATCGATTTTGACCACACTCGATTTTTCTCAATCTTGAGCCTTTTCGATGAATTGGCGACTTTTATTCGAGTCTCTTTCTTCTTGAGTAAGAATATGACCCAAGTATATCTTGAGTAGTCATCAACTACTACCAATGTGTATTTCACGCCATTAGTGCTCTTTGGTGTTATAGGACCAAAAGATCCATATGCGATGGCGAAGTATTCTTTCAGTAAAAACATCAACTTTGCTTTTAAATGATGCTCTAATTTGTTTTCCTTTCTGGCACGCATCACAAATATGTTCCTTACTGAATACTTCATTAGGCAACCCTCTCACAAGAGCTAATCTTGCAAGCTTATTCAGGGTTTTGAAATTTAGGTGATTCATTCTTTTATGCCATAACCAACTGGTATCTGTGGAACTTTTAGCAACCAAACATGTATCTTTAGGAGTTGAGCTCAATCGAAAAGATACACATTTCCTTTTCTTGTACCAGTCAGTAATATTTTCTGTGTTGCATCATCTTTCACATAACATAAGTTCTTAGAGAACTCAACATTAAAACCCTTGTCACAGAATTGGGTTATTGAAAGCAAATTATGCTTCAATCCAGATACATATGAAACACCATGGATATGAATCGAGTCGATTTCAAAGTTCCATATCCTTGATCCATCCTTGGAGTTATCTCCAAAAAGTGATATATGGGCCTCTTTGTTCAACATATAGTTTGAGTATCTTCTTGAACCTGTCATATGTCTTGAACATCCTTTGTCAAGATACCATACATCGGGGCCTTTTTCATCTCTGCTTTCATCCAGTCTTTATGTGATCTTTAATCATTTCGGTGCCCTTGTTTTTCTCTCCCGAAAAAGCAGATCAATTTTTTTAGGTACCCAATTTGTGTAGGGTCCTACAAGGTTAGATGTACCTTTTCGGAATCCAAATCTGCTGACAACTCTAATCACTTTAGAGTGGCTAATTTGTCTTCCATAAACATCAACATACACATTTACTACTCTGGGTGCCTTAGCGGTTTTACGTGTATGTGTCTTTAGCTTTAGCATGAACATGGGCTTTTGAATTTTCTTTGGTTCGGGCCTTACATTTCATTTGCTTTGGCTTCTGTCTGCGGCCGGTCTAAATCTTTGTTGACTCGGGTTCAAATAACCTTTACCCTTAAGCGAGTGGGGTTCGGGTTATGCATCTTTGAAATTTGGGTCTTTCGATTATATTGAGGACTTGGTCTCTTGGGTTGAGAATGTCTCTTTGAGTGTTTCTCATCGAGGATTCCTCGATGGTTCGATGTGGAGCCTTTCGGGTTTGCATTCTTAGCAGAGGCTTTGAAGTACTTGCTGAAACTTTCCAATCGAGTGCTCGGGTTTTCTAGCCTTCACGAGGTTTGGGCTTTCCAACACGATCATTGATTTTTTTGAGACCATAGGTCCTTTTCCTTGTCTACAACCTTGGGCATTTCTTGGTTTGAAGTGTAGGTGCCCTTTGGTTTTACAAAGATTGTCTTCTTGCTACTTGATCGGCATTGGATGACCTTGTGAGGTTCCCCTGGAATGTATCCCAATCCAGATTTTATAGTGGCGGATCTCGGTAACTCTGAATTTCATCTATTACATTAGATGCATTATTCAATAGAGTTAACTTCTTATACATGCACTATCCTCACATTTCTGTAGAGTTTCATGCTTCTCGGAGAGGTCATTGAACTTAGTCTGATTAAATTTGAATCTCTTGGGTGGATTTTCTCTAGCTTTTCGGTTAGGGTCATTATCAACTTCTCTTTCTCGAGAGTTGTACTTTGAGAACATCCGGTTCATCGGTAGCTCCCATTAATTGAAGTGATTTGAGTATTGCTAGAGTCTTTCCATTTTAGATTTTTGACTTTTCGGTTCCTTATCTCGCTCTTGAGTTCTATTTAGCGAGTTCTTGTAAAAGCAAGACATAGTCCTTCAATGATTCTCAAAAGAATCCATCGAGGTCAAAATAGTGTTTTTCGGTGGAACTTGAAAACTCTTGTGCTAGTGTAGGAGCAACAACGAGAGAGAAAGAAGAGTTTACCTCCTCAATGGCCATCAGACAGATGTCATCACTTTCACTGTCTGAGAATATTTCATCTGAAGAGCTAGATCCCTCCTCAGAGTGTTCTTCTTCTGCAACCATGACCTTTTTGCTAGAAAACTTCTTGTCTCTTTTAGCTTGCCTTTCTCTTCTCTCCTTAGCACTCAAATCTGGACAATCATACTGGAAGTGACCTTTCTTTTGGCAATTATAGCATCTGTTGGTATCATCATCCTGATCACTTTCTTCTTTGGACTTGGAGTCCTTTCTTTTGGATGAAGATCCCTCAGCTTTCAGGTCTTTCTTCTTCTCAGTTGATCTGTCCTCAGGTTTCTTCTGGTACCTGTGGTTCCTGTAATAGCTTTTGTATTTTCCAAATCTACTATTAAGTCTTTCAAACCTCCTTGCCATCGGTCTTTAGCTTTTCCTCAAGCTCATCGATTTTTTGGCATGGGGTTCTCGAACTCTCTAGTTTTTCTGAGGTTTTATCTTTGGCTTTTAAAGCCACATTCTTACTAGATGATGAATCATCTTTCTTTGTCGACCCTTTTGGATTTCTTATCAATTACAAATTCATAGGCCTTCATTTCAGAGAAGACTTGTTGGTATGGCATTGAATTAATGTTCTTGGTGTTTTCAATCACCACTGAATGAATATCCCATTTCTTAGAAAGACCTCTAAGAATTTTCAATGCAACTTCTCTTTGTGGATATTTCTTTCCAAGTGCATTTAGATCATTCATGATCTTTAGTGAATCGACTTCCAATTTGTCTATTGATTCACCATCATCCATTTCAAAACTATCAAACTTTCCAATTGCCCTTTGAAAGTTTGTTTTCTTCTATATGATCGTGCCTTGGCACATTACAACTAGTGTATCCCAAATTCTCGGCAAAGCGATATTGCGGTGAGAGATCATCCCCATCACACCATCATCAATTATCTTTGTATAGTGTGTCTTTTGCAATGTAGTCTAGATTGACTAACTTTCTCTCCTCAGAGTCGGTTGGTCATCGGACTTAGGAAATTCTCGCTCTAGGATCAATTCTCTCATCTTTTGTTCTCTCTGGGATTCACCACAAATAAATTGGAATGGTCCTTGAGAGACCACTCTCCACATACGCTCATGTTTGGAATCTGGTGAGCCTGCATTCTTAGTCTCCACAAATCATAGTTCTCACCGAGAACATGGGAAGTTTTTAGAATACATTTTTTATCGAGCTTTTGAAAAATTGACCAAATAAGATCGATTCGGATAGACCACAAGTATTTTTTAGCAAATAAAACTTTGGTCAACAAAGCGGTGGTCAAGTTGAACCCTTTGCTCGATACCACTTGTTGGGTCGGTGAAAGCAGAGTCTTACACGTGTATGGGGGGAATACACGTGTTAGGTGTTTTTAAAACTTTTTTTTCTTCTTGAGGTCGACTTGGGTGAGATAATCCACGAAGATTAGGTCCGAGAAGCCACAGATCGCTCTGAATCAAAGTCTACTTAGGCGGTGATCTTCGCTTTCGAAACCTCGGATAATCCCAACCGAGTCTGAGTGTCGAGAGATCTGAGTTGCTTGGATCGGATAACTAACTTCTTGAACCCTCGGAAGAGTAAGTTCGGTTTGGTAACTATCTGTTCTATTTACTCGGATGTGCGAATGGTTGGCCCTTTAGTTTATACTCGTTTTAAAGCTTTCTTTGAAAACCTTCCTTTATGGAATAGTGATTGGGCGTGATTCAATTACATGCAACTTCGATTGGATTGATTCCAAGCTAAAGCGTCGGTGAAAATATGCTTTCAAACTTCGGTGATGCAGCGGTTAAGCCTGAGGATAAGGAAAAGCGATAAACAACACATCAATTTATAGTGGTTGAGAGACTCAAGCTCCTCGTCCACTCTCTGCGATCCTCGAGAAATTCACTAATCACCGAGCTTTTAACTACCTCGCGTAGTTTACTTACTCAACTTCGCCCCGAGCTTTTACGACTACTCCCGTAGTTTACTTACTCAAACACAAACAAGCTTCCAGACTACCTCTGTGAAGCTTACTAACTTCTCCTCTAGAGTTTTTACGACTACTCGGCGTAGTTTACTAACTCTTTACAACTCTTCTCACCAACAAACACACTCCAACTACCTTCTCGAGGGTTTGGGGTTTCTCGGTTGGTTTTCAACTAGGATGAGATATCCTTTACAATGAAGTACAATGCAAAGGGGTTATAATATCTCGACTAAGCTTTGGATAAATCTTATCAAGCTAGGCTTAGTTTAGTGAGCTCTCTTCAATATAAAAGCACTTGGGAAATTCTAGGTTTTTGAAGTGCTTCAACTTCTTGATAATAAGTTTGAGCTCTTGAGTTACGTATAAATTTCCGTAACCTTACAATGTAGAGGGTCACCCGGTATTTATAGGCATATACACCAAGGTCACTCTTGAAAACTATCCGTTGGAGAGAGATAACCCGTGAGTTTCCTCTTATGGTGTGTGAGAGCGACTATATTTAGGGTTTGAGACTCCACTAACATGTTTTAAGCAATAACCTTTCATGTGGCCGGTCTTCACTTTTTTGCGATCTGGAACTTTTGTACATCGACATCTTTTTATTGACACATCATTTGTCGGTGTCGATATAGTGCAGTGATGTTGTCTTCCTCTTTTTGACTTTTGTCTCCGGTTAAAGGTAGACACCTTGGCGACTCTTTTGGTTACAAACTACGAGTTGATATAACCTTAACAACAACGCCGACTTAGTTCCTTTTATGCGCATTTGAATGTCTTGGCAATATCTAACTTTCTAAGGAATCGTGTTTTTCTCGATATTGCATCCTTGGATAGATATATTGATTGTCTCGGAACATTGGGTTTAAGCGAGTCTTTTCGATAATTCTTGTGCCTTGATATTCTTGATCTTGATCTTGATCTTCAATCTTGATCTTGCGTCTTGAGTCTTTTAGGGTCTTACGAGTTTTGAGTCTTGACGATATCTGATGATATCTTGAGTCTTCATCTTTGAGTCTTGATTCCTCGATCTCATATTGAGTCTTGATATCTCGATTTTAATCGAAGTCTTGATTCTCGATTTCTCTTCGAGTCTTTAGATTCTCGATTTCTCCTTTGAGTCTTGAAACTTTAGTTTCATACTAAAAACCTCGATTTCTTGAAACATCTTGAGTTCTTGAGTCTTGAACCTATCCCGATCTATATCTCTTTATACATTTTGCGGATAACATCCGAATCTTTCTAAAACCGAATCGACTCAACTATCAAGATCATTACGAGCATGTATAATTTTCGGGTGTTTTGGGATCTTAATCAAAATCATATATCTTTTATTAAATTCATCTCCCAACAGGGTGAAATAAAAAAAAAAAAAATGGTTTTACGGTTCGCCGGTTACCCTATTTTACCGGTTTTTCCCGGTTCTCGATGGTTTTATCCGGTCTAACCATAAAAACGATTATTTAGGGTTAATTGGACCGAGTTCTTGACCGGTTCCCGGTTGAACCTGTTGAACCGACCGGTCCGGTCCGGTTTTGACAACACTGTGAATTATCAATCATCGGTTTGGCCCAGCCAACTGCTACCAACATTGGGTACACAAAACACACCGTGGAGCCGAGGTAAATCTTTTGATTCTTCTACAATCTTTTTATCCCATTTTCTTTGTTAGTAATCTTTTCTCCTAATTGCACTGAATTCACAGTTTTGCCAACTTATATCCTGTTGTCCGCCCAAAATTATATCTTGAAAAAATTTCATCAAGTTTTGCCTGATTTCAATTTTGAAAATATTCTAGTTGAGTTGAGCGAGTGGAGTTGAGTCGACTGTTTGGGGGTGAACATTTAATTTCACACTCTCGATTAGCAGGTGACAGTTGTTTTGAATAAAAGAGGCAGATAATTTAAGAATTAGGTTTTAAATCATGGTTCCTTCTGCAACTGATACCTTTACTCATATGCAGGTTTGTGTTACCTTCGCAATTTTTACCGATCTATTATATTTATCTCCGGTTGTGTTGTCTGAGACGTTAATTTTTATGAGCAGAGTCATCATTAATGATAAATTCATCATGTTTTTGATGGATTTTAGTTGATTTTTATTCTTGACAGATTTAGGGAGGGAAAATGGCAGTTATGGATGAACATTCCCCAATCTGGGTAGAAATTTACTGTGCCGAAAGGTACGCCTGCCTTTTTTAGTTCAATCGTTTTGGAGATTATCCACTCCAACTCCTTTAGGCATGGAGTCTGTAATTATGTGTTTCTGTATATGCGGATTATCAGTTATCTCGTTTGCTGTATGTTCGATGAGGCAACGGCATTAGCTTCCTCTATTCTAAAACAATTGCTTGAAAATCATAATCAGAACGATAAGGGGTGCGAAATTTCGGAGCATTTCGATAATGAATGGTATGATATGCTGGAATCATCAGGCATGGTTTTTGTACAATCGATGAAACAATTGAAAAGGTGAAGAGTAAATCATTATTATCTTAATTTTAATTGTTGGGTGGTGAGTTTCTGCCGTTTAAAGAAAAAAAATCTTCAATTTGCAGGACATCGGAGATTCTGAAGGAGCTTAAACTGTTGTTTGGTTCATTCACTGTGGTTCCTGTTCAAGTTTTCCTCACTGGGTACCTTTTTTTATGTTTTGTTCTTCTGTAATACTAACTAAGAATTCCTTGTAATTTTAATGAATGCTACAGAATTTAACATTGTTGTGTTCTTTTTTTTTTTTACCATATTTAACTTGAATTATTGCACATGTAATTTCCTGTAAGTATGTTTTTAATTAGAAATTTGCTAATCCTATTTTATTTCACACCCCTTTTGGAAAGATCACTAGTTTGGGTAGGATTTAGAGGAAATTTATAGTTAACTACAGAACACCTAGGTGATGTTTATTTTGGGTTTTAAGGTATTTTAAAAATCAGTCTCTGAAATCTGGGAAATTTTGAAATCTTGATAACCAGTAAGGTGTCTGTTTGTTTTGGGATCTTGAATGATGTAATATTATATTGTTGTTGAGTGTGATGTACTGATTGAAAGATGTTGATCTTGAATTATATATATATATACACACATATATTAAAGTGTAAGGAGGGGGAATTGATTGTACAGGAAAGTGTGGTAGTAGGTCTATCGCTATTGTAGTGGTGGTTTTATAAACACAGATTTAAAAATGCGTAAGTAGAACTGGATTTAGATTTGTAAATCCAAAACCTGATTTTTAAAACTCAAAACAAGCATCACCCTGGGTTCCATAGGAAACGACAAGGCAGCTTGAATGATCCGAAATTTAACTGGTGGCACATGTAAAGTGTCTACTTATACTTTGCCATATTGTAAACATATGTTCATATGATTCAAAAGCTGAATCATGCTTTTTTTTTTACTGTTCAAGACTCTCTTGAGGAGTTTCTTAATAACTGGATATTTGTGGATGACCGATATTATCCCCTCCCTAGTACAGAAGGTAGGGAACCTAACACTTCTATGGGAGTTGACAAGTATTTGGAAGTTGTTGAGCTCTATGTGGTAACACTTCTTGCTGCATCTGTAAAAGGCATGGATCTTGCTATCTCTTGGGTGGACAAAGCAATGCTGCCCATGGAGAAGCGTCAGCTACCAAAAAAAATGAAAAATCAAGCACATCCATTCAAGAACACAGATCATTAAATATTCAAATTTGTCCAAGAGTGTTCTTCATTATATCTAAGAAAAAATGTAATATCATAAGCTTAGAGAGATTTTCTCAACCTTAGCTTAAAGGCTAAAACAATGTAAGGGAAAATCTCACCTAGTTGGAAATAACACCAAACCCAAACTCTTACTTGAGAGAGAATTAGTGGTTAAGTAAGGTAGTTAATAGGCAATCCCGTGAGAGAGATAAGTCCCGAGAGAGTGAGAACTCATTAAACATCTATAGGCAATCCCGTGAGGGAGATAAGTCCCGTTGAGTGAGAACTCATTAAACATCTATAGGCGATCCCGTGAGGGAGATAAGTCCTGTTGAGTGAGAGCTCCATAAATATCTGTTGGTTTAGTTGGTGCCCCATGAACGGAAGAGTTGATGTAGAAGTTGGACTCCGAACCACTATAAAAATACGTGTGTTCTTATTTGCTTTCATATTAACTGTCATACATACTTTAACAAATCTGCATAACACATTCGCAAAAATTTTAAAATCGTCTCCCATTGAGATTTTTCGGGTTTTAAACTCGGTATTTTTCGGGACCAACAACCAATAATACCAATTTGGTAGAAGATTAGCATTCTTGAAGATATAGAGCCTCTTAGGTCCCAAGGAGTGACCCTTGACAGTGCAAAATCTTTGTGATTTGAGAAAATAGAGTGCATATATTCTCTGTAAACATTTTATTGACTTTGGAAGTTCTTGTAATAACTCTATTACCATGTTGTTATCCCGAAGGCAAAAATACAACGCTTAAAAAATCGAAAACATAACATTTAGGGGGTGTTTGTATATGGATTTGAAATCCAGTTGGTGGATTTGATGAATAGTAAACGATCTATTTGGGTTTTGTATTATTTGGGAGTGTGTAAAGATAAAAGGAGAAAGAGAGTTGGAATTGGGTAGACAATAATAATTAAAGAGTGGGAGATACATGAGTGATAGTGTATTGTGTTTGATAAAAAGTAAAATAGATGTATTATAGGATTTATAGGTTAGAATGAAATCCTATACCAAAATCCAGTTGACAAACAAGGATTTGGGTTCGAAATGAAAATGCTGGTTGGAGGGAAATGAAATGAAATTACAATTTTTACCTAGAACTCACAGAAGAACGAATCCATGTGAAGAAACTTTAGGTGAGCTATTTAAGCCAACAGTTAATGAATTAGAAAATACATGATTGAGATATAATATTTGTTCTCTCGTTGCAGGGTTCTTGCTAAGAAATCTGCCTCCATAAAAAAGGCTTTACTGGATTTATGGCAACTTGCATTCTCATACCAAGTGAATCCCCTGGCTGCTGTTCAACCACTACCTAATGCAACACTTGGAAATCGCTAATTGGTGAAGATTTCTACTAATAGCAGGGATGGATCTAGAATTTTTCTTCAAGGGGTGTGAAAATCCTTATATTATATTGTCACGTTTTATTTTCGTTCAATTTTTCAATTCGGGGGTGTGTGGATGGGTGGGGGGTGGGGGTTAACTCAAATAAAATAGAAGTTTAAATAAATAAATAAAAAACTCTACATATAGTATAAAAAAGTTCAAATCTCCAGGGTTCTTTGTTTGTAGCTTTCTGTATACATTTAAATGAGGCTTCTAGGAAACATGCTACATGAAAGTATAACGTGTCTGTTCAATCTAAATCGATTATACAAAAAATACTGAATTACATTTGGAGCCTTAGAAGATTTTCATCCAAGTGCTGTTTCTTGGCAATTTACAGACTAATTTGGTGGATGCTACCGTTCGGTAGATGCTTCAAACGCTTACATTTTCGGTCAAGTGTTCTCATATGATCTTGATATTATTTCCTGATAGATAAGAGATTTGCTTAGAATTAAATTCATGTGTTATATAGTCTAGAGTAAGAATCCAACCCATTGGTAGTGGTGAGTCACTGGGTAATAGTGACTATGGTGCATTCGTTTCACATCAAAAGCTTTCCGTGAACTTGAGTTCACACGATTTTTTTTTTCAAGTGTTATTGTTAAGTATGCGAAATGTCATTAATATTATGCATACATACTATCACTGTTATACATATGAAGTATCACTGTTTAAAATCACTTGATAAATGGTGATAGTGACACTCCATATGCATAATAATGATAATGTCTATGCATAATAGTGATCCTAAAAAAAGAGTTCATATTAACTCGGTTCACAACCTTCTCTATATATTATTATTTAATCATCTATCTGGGAGTAGTAGTTTTGTTCGATTTGTAAAATGAGTTAAAATTAGGTGCAAGGTGTTCTTTCTCCACAAAGTGATTTGGGAAAAAAACACTCTCCATCTCAGTTTCGTTGGGGTTCCCGATTCTCTGTTCGTGTGGAGATTCACAATCTCCCTTTCTTTGTCTATATATATATTTTTTTCTGAAACCATGGTAGAAGAGAAGTTGTTGATGGTAAAATATCGATAATTATAATTAGGGATGTAAATGAGTTGAATCGAGTAGTGCTGAACTCGAACTCAGTGCAGCTCAATTTTTTTAGCTTGACTCGAAAAGAAGTTCGATAAACTTGAGCTCAGCTCGATTTAATTATAGAAAATTAAATATAAAATATATATTTAAAATATTAATATATATATATATATAATAAAATTAATAGGAGTAGCAGTTTATTGTTTGACTCTATTGCCGAACTCAATAAATAGGAAGTTTTACTTGAACTTGGTGATATCATTAACTATATCTTTTGTCCTTTTGTTTTGCTTATGCATCAGCGAACTAGTATATTTAAACATTTTAAACTTTGTTTTGATAGTTGATAATTTGGAAGTCCGTAATCTTTAATGGCCCCCATAGCATGTCTCCTTTGGCCTGTTTCAAAATGCACAGAATCTGACAATGATAAGTTCTCATATGACCTTCAATTGTAGCTCACTTAATTATGTGTTGTTGTTTAGAGAAAGAGAGAGATGAACGAAATTAGGCGTTTTCAGTAACTTTAATGTTATTTTAATTAACAAGAATATATTAGTAATTTTCATTAAGCATATTTTTGTTAAAAAAAGTGGGTGAACTAAACAATTTTGTGGGTGGATAACCGCACCCAATATTAAATTTGGCAGAACAAAAATTAATAATTTTCATTGGAAATACAGATTTTGCAGGGGAGAAAAGACAACAGTAAGTAATATAATGTAAAGTGTTGCAACACTTTAAACTACACGAGTGTAGAAATTAAATTAAAGTAAATAAAATGTAAAGTAGAATAAAATAAAGTAAATAATGTAAAACACAACCCATGAAATTTCTCACACAAGTTTATATGTGTATAGTTGTGTTGTGCTTTCATGAACAAAAGAAATTCATGTTTGCATCAAATTAGTTTAAATGCCAATACTTACAAATATTTAATCAAATCGAAAAAAAAGTGATGAATTTTTTTGGATTCAAGTTTGGCTGGTTTCAAATCCATACTTTAATATAATAGAGATCCAGTTTGACTGTATGTTAAAATACCAAATCCAAAAATAGCTCGAGTTCCGCACGTAAAATGCTGATCTTATTTGAATTATTACGTTTAGCTTGATAACGCTATTAAACTTGAGTTGAAACTCATTAAACATGTAATCTAGTTCAACCTTATTAATCAAAATTTTAACCAAGCAATATAATAAGTTTGTGGGCTCATGAGATGAACTTGTTCACAATTTTATAAACGACATATGTAATATGTTCGTGCGCTTTCAATTATCAAGCTTGAGCTTTATATTCGAGTTCAAGTTGACTCCTATAATCTAAACTGCTAATGGATATTTTATTGAAATCTACATAGCTTATGGACGACTTCCTCATTTATATTAAATGTATAAGAAAACCCAAATAGCTTGTGAACAAAGTGCATCTCACTATATGTAATTTGAACGACTTCCTCATTTTCATTCTACATTTACAAAATCGTTGTTTATGAAGCGAAAATCACCAGTAATAATACAAAGAGGTCTCTCAAAGTACTTTAAAATTGTGTCTATCAATCTGCATTTTCTCCAACAGATTGTGCACAAACATACACTCTTAGCTTCCTAGTCAAACTGTGTACCGCTGATGTCGAATTAGTAATCAATGATAAAAAATAAAATAAATCCAACATTAAAAATAAATGATAAAGTAAAAAAATGAAATTTACCTCCAAAGTCTTAAAATGATACACATTTTTAAGAAAAACTTGAGGAAAAAAAAAAGTGGGAAAAAAAATTGAGGTACAAACATTCAAAAGAATTAAAAAGATTTGAAAAGAAAGAAAGCAACTATTTTTAGCAATTGAAGAGTGTTAAAAAAAATTGAAAGAAAAAAAATGACCGTGTCTGTTAAAAAAAAAAAAAAATTTGAAAGAATAAAAGTGTTGAGGTATCAAACAATATCACACATCGGAATAATATGGGAGGATCATGTGGTTTATTAGGATGAACACAATCTTAATTGGTATGAGGCCTTTTGGGAGATGCCAAAAAACAAATCCGTGCGGGCTCGGCCCAAAGCGGACAATATCATACCAATGTGGGGATTTGTGTCCATTCAGGGCCATAACAGTGGTATCAGAGCCATGGTCCCAGATGAAACGGTGTGGAGTAGTCCCCGGTGTTAAACAAATAAGACGGTGAAGCCTTGGTGAAAAAACGGGGGTCTCTATGGACTAGGCGGTATTGACCTAGATAGAGAGGGTCGTTTGAGGGGAGGCTCGGTGGTCTTTGTTTGAGGGGAGAATTGTTGGGGTATCAAACAATATCCCACATCGGAATAATATGGGAGGATCATGGGGTTTATTAGAATGGACACAATCTTAATTGGTATAAGGCCTTTTGGGAGATGCCCAAAAATAAATCCGTGCAGGCTCGGCCCAAAGCAGACAATGTCATACCAATGCGGGGATTTGGGTCCATTCAGGGTCATAACAAAAAGAAGGGTTAATTTATAAAAATGTTGTTGGAAAAATTAGTTGGATGTGTGTAGACGAAGATGACTATGCAAACACTGACATGGTAAAGTCGAGGCAAGAGTTTGACTCTCTTTCCGTAAGACGATATTGCCCCGTATTCTGGTGCAATACGGTATCATGGCAATCGTCCCCAAGATACAACGACTTTAAAGCTTTCCGACCACTGCACTACGAATCGGAAACTATAGGCGAACGAACTCAAGTATCCGGAACTATATTGACACGACTCTAATGCAAATTTTACAATTCTAAAATGCCATGTATGCATATTGTAGTTGAATGTCTTGACAACTCACAAAGTTATCTTTTTTGATCGATGTAAAATTGATTATTGAAATCAATCAACCGATTTATCAAACGATGAAGTCAAATGAACAATGTGGGAGTCTATATATAGATTTTCAAAAGCCATAGGTAATAGTTGTGACTTTTCACAATAAACTTGATTTTTCCAAAAGTTGCAACTTTTAGAAATAGACAACTATTCGCCAAAAGAAACGAGTCAATTTTCCTAAAAGACACATCCTTTGGAATAAAGTCTTTTTGTCACAATTTATTACTATTACCATAATAAATACATTCATAAATGTATTTATCCACATATTAAATGACATGAATTTCTCATTCACCCAAATTTGGTTTTGAGAATTCAAATTCACTAAATTCATTTCCACAAAATGAATTGTTAATGTCACTTAATTATTTGGTCAAAACCAAAATTCCAACAATCCCCCACATGAATGAAATTAATGCATGCAAACCTAATAAAGTTCCAACGAACCGTTATTGCATCAGGATAGGTAGCTTGTGGCTTTGAACCTTCCGTAGTGAAATGCCATCGGATTTACTCGCTGTTCAGTGAACACGATGTCTTGAACTGGTCAGCTTTTTGTGTAAACCAGGACAATGACATTGTTGTAACATAGATTTTACATCTATGCCACAAACAAGTAATTAAAGAATGACGAATGAATAAAATGAATGAAAAACGTAAAGAATGCAAGAATTTGTTGACCCAGTTCATCCGGAAGGACTACGTCTGGGGGGCAAACCAAGTCAGGGTTATTTTTCTATCAGTTTTGTGTGTTTTTCGTGTCTTTTCTCTTGGGGTTTGTCCCCTATTTATAATGATTACAATGCACAAAGATAAAAACCCTAATGGGCCATTTAATGGGCCTTCTAAACAAGGAAATACAAGATACACTAAATCTTCGTTTGGAGCTTTAATAGATGTGTAAGATCTCTCTTTCCATAATGAACATTGGGAATCTTCCTTGTCTTCGATATAAGGATGCCGACCTTGCTCATGGGGCAACCTCGGGGGAGGTCGCCCAGTCAACCGGTCTTGATCTTCGGGGGAGGTCGCTCGTTAAGGCGAGCTTGATCTTCTTTGCTCGTCGCCAGGTCGCCCTATGAGGGCCGTCCTCGACATCTCGTACTCTTTAGCTGAACTTGGTTCTAGCCGCCACATCAGCACCATTTGCCATGTCATTGTCATTTGTCACGTGGCTGCTGGCTGATTATTATGGCTACAACAATTGCCCCCAAGAGTGGACTTCAACTTTGTTCGGAGGTCGGTCATGACCTTTGTTCAAATAAAACTTATCTGATTTTTGCCCTTGAAGTTGCATTCTTTGCCCCTGTGTATGCTATGAATGCCTTCATGTGGTCTTGATTGTCCACACTTTGATGGTACTACTTCCGGTATCAAGTCTGGATCTTCAACTTGACTCGGGTGTGTTTTAGTGGGCTCAATTCTCCCTCATGCCCCCAGGTCGGAGGTCTATCTTGTGCCCACTATTTGTCAGGAGGTTCATCTGAAATTGCTACTTGTTGGGATTTGAGCTTGTCGAGAGGCTGGGCTCGTTGAGAGTCTTGATCGCTGGTCCATGTTGCGACTTGGTAGGTATTTGATTTTCTTTATTTGTGCTCGTACTTTGTGGTGAACCTCTTGGTACGCGTCTTTTCTGTGCTCGTACTTTGAGATGAGCCTCTTTATATGAGTCTTATCTGTGCTCGTACTTTGAGGTGAGCCTCTTGGTACGAGTCTTTTTTGTGCTCGTACTTTGAGGTGAGCCTCTTTTATGCGAGCCTTTCAGTCTTTCGTATTTTGAGGTGAGCCTCTTTTATACTGAGCCTTTTCCTGTCTTTCGCACTTTGAGTTGAATCTCTTTGTGCGAGCCTTTTCTTTGCTCGCACTTTGAGGTGAATCTCTTTGTGCGAGTCTTTTTAGGTCTTTCATAACTTTGAGGTGAGCCCTCTTGGTGCGAGTCTTTTACGTACTTTCGCACTTTGAGGTGAGCTTCTTGAGTGCGAGTCTTTTACGTGCTTTCGTGCTTTGAGGTGAGCCTCTTGGTGCGAGTCTTTTACGTGCTTTCGTGCTTGAGGTGAGCCTCTTAGTGCGAGTCTTTTACGTGCTTTCGTACTTTGAGGTGAGCCTCTTTTATGCGAGCCTTACTGTCTTTCGCACTTTGAGTTGAATCTCTTTTTGTGCGAGTCTTTTTACGTCTTTCGTACTTTGAGGTGAGCCTCTTTGTACGAGTCTTGTTTGCGCTCGTCGATGACCATTTCTGGTTGAGCAATTTGCGACTTTATGTACTTAGCCTTCAGGCCTTCTGTCATTAATGAAAATCGTTTATTTTTCCTTCCTTTATTGTGCTGACTTGATTTCCTTACTTATGAAATTTTCTTATTCGTCTTACAAAGTCGGGGAGGACAGCACCGCTAGGGTGGCGATCTCGCCGCCAGTATGTCGAAAGTCGTACCTCGGGGGTTGATGTTTATTCATGCGACCTCCTTCGGTTTAAACACATAGGAATTTTGAAAAGAAAGATAATATTTTATTTGACTTGTATTGGCTTATGATAGATAAAACCAGTGAATCTCGCCAAAATAGGTGGAAACCCGACGCCGAAGAGGCGGGTAGGTCGACGCCAATGAAGGCGGATAAAATCGTCGCCAAGAAGGTGGTAATGCCAGTGTTGAGGAGGCGGGCAGGTCGACGCCAATGAAGGCGGACGAAGTCATCGCCAAGAAGGCGGAGAGCCGACGCCGAAGAGGCGGGCAGATCGACGCCATATAGGCGGACAAAGTCATCGCCAAGAAGGCGGTGAGCCGACACCGAAGAGGTGGGCAGGTTGACGCCATATAGGCAGACAAAGTCATCGCCTTAGGAGACAGAATGCCAGCGCCGAGGAGGCGGGCAGGTCGACGCCGTATAGGCGGACAAAATCATCTTCGTAGGAGGTGGAATGCCAGCGCCGAGGAGGTGGGCAGGTCGATGTCGTATAGGCGGACAAAGTCATCGCCGTAGGAGGCGGAATGCCAGCACCGAGGAGGCGGGTAGGTCGACGCCGTATAGACGGACAAAATCATCGCCGAGAAGGCGGTAGTGCCATGGTTTGTTTGACCATTTGAGGAAATTCTTTGGGAGAGAGAGATTTAGGTTTAAAGACTCTCGAAAATTTTGCAAAGATATTATTAAGAGGTCAGAAAATGTTTCTGATATTTTTTGACAAAACTTACTTTTATTAGTGTTTGAAAAGGAGACTTGAATTTCGAGATTATTAACAAGATCTTTTTCAATTTTTGTGGTATAAAATAACCTTGGAGATTTCTGGGGTTTTGCCCCCAGGATCGGGTTTTGGTATCTATTTAAAAACATCTTTCATGGATGTGCAAATGTTTGGGATCCCTAGGGTCTTGCCCCAGGATCGAGATTTGATTCTCGTTTGTTTAGATTATCTGTACTAGAGCGATTTGTTGTTTCAAGAATGTGAAAGAGGGTTGTCACATAGGTTTATAGTCATTACGGACTATGTATGTTTATAGTCGTTTCAGACTGTTTGCCAGTGACTTGAATGACTTCTGCAACTATGAATCGAGCTATGTTCTTATCGGCTAATTGACATTGCGATTTAAGTGAACTTGTTCTTATCGTCTTATGAAGTTGTGACAAAAATTGAGTCGTTTAGGCCGCGACCTCGCCGACCTTGAGATTCGAAAGTCAAGCTTGCCTCGAAAGATCGTCTTACAAACCAGCGACCTCCTCCGGCATGGCTACGATGTGAGCTGGAGGATATTCCGAAATGTGACTTTACACAAGTGTTTTAACTTGGTGTCAACTTGGATTGAGATATTCGTGACATGAATATGATGTCATCTTTGGAGGTCGTTTTATTGAGATTACAACCCATTTTGAAGGGCTTATTTGTCGTCTTACTTATGTTGTGACTTGACTGCCTTCTGGTTTGACCATTGTGTTCGTCGGGGTCGACAGGGCCGTTCGTTTGATATCGCAACCTCGGGATTTTGACATCAAGGGTCTGCTTGTTCGAAACCGCGACTTTAGGCGTTTGAGATTGTCGGGTCTGCTTGTTTGCGACTGCGACTTTAGGACTTTGAGTATCTTCCTTAATCGTTTGGTGCGATGTAAGCTTGAGGCCAAATTAGAAGTTTGTTTCATTTGTACGAGACTTTCGAGTGCTCGAAAATGAATTTTGTGATAGTCCCTTTTCTAGGGTTTATGATATTAGTGAAAAGTAAGGATTTGAAGTTTGTTTTAAATAACCCTCCAAATTTAGACATGTTAGTTTGTGTCTCTAACGTCAACTATTGTTCTGAAATTAACTCGAAAAGCTCGAGATATGAGCACATATGCCCCCGCCTTTTAATATATATGAAAGTATGAATATTGTAATATATATTAAAAGGAAGTAAGCGAAATAGAACCTGATGTGAGTGGTCTAAAGGACTGCCCGTAGATTCTTCGAGCTACCCCCGAGGCTTCGTGTGCCCATGCAATTTTCCTTTGCGAGAGTCACGAGTATTTTTTCTCGCAAGAAATAAGTAACCCGTTAGACATCGAGTTAGTCATATTCAATCATGGCAGAATCATGAAAATTCGAGATAAAATTAAGCATGATAAACATTTATTCACACATAAATATATAGATGTATAAATATATATAAATATTAATATGTATTTCAAAATGTTACCGTGGCACAAACAAAAGTTAATACCCAGCAACTTGGGCCCATGAGATTTAATTAGAATATCTCCAGCCAACTCGGCCCAAAGGGAAATTCAAACTTGGGCCCAATACTTGGAGGATAGGAAAATCAGCCTTGAGACCTTAGATGAATTTTGACCGCCTTCTATTTATCCCCCAAACGAGATTTGCGCTGTCAATCAGCAAGATATTTGCGCTCCTGGTGTTTTCTCGAAATTCACGCTCCAAAATTGGCCTTCTCATTCAGTCCACCCAACAGCGAACTTCAAGCCGCAAACCTGCCCCACGTCTGCCGCACAATCCGCCAAGCCCGGTGTCGTTCTGTATCAAATCTGGCCCAATCTTCCTGTTAGATCGGGCCCCAAAACTTACTCGCCGGCCATAGGCGACTAATCGACGCCGTGGATTGCAGCGATAGGGGCAGCATGACTCCGGGCCTCGGCGGGCTTCGGCGATGATGGTTTTGTGGTGGACTTCATGCTCCAGCGTTTTAGCGTCTAGGCAGCGATACGCGGCCCCGGGCGTGGTTGGTGATGGCGAAGCGAGCGGCACCAATGGCGAGTCACGGCGGTGCGATGGGAGCGACTAAATGATGGGCCTTTGACCTTGTCACTCGGTAGAGCGGCTCGGCTAGGCGGCGCGACGGAGATGGTGGAGTGGCTGTGCACAGTGGCGATGGTGGTGGGCTTCGATTCAGGAAGCGAGTTGCGAGATTTCTGAATCATAGAGCTATGGCAGTGGTGCTGTTTCAAAAGTATTACAGCGAGTGTAGGTGATATAGCATATGGATTTTCGATGTTTTTGTTATCTAAAAATCACATATGAATACTGGATGTTGATGAATGTTTTTCGATGATGTATGACTGTATGATGGATTTGTGATCCAAAACTATATATGAATGTTGGACTGATGTATGACCAGGTATGAATTTTGTAAGGAAATCGTGAAATTTTCGGTTGAAACCCACAAAGACGTATGAACAGTGAGCTTTTGTGAAATCTGGGTAGAATTTTGGATGAATAGTGAGTGTTTCATTTAGATTTTGTTTTTGGGTCCTAATGAATTTTCATTGAATATTCATTAGATAGTTCCACATACGGCGCCAATTGTTGTAACATAGATTTTACATCTATGCCACAAACAAGTAATTAAAGAATGATGAATAAATAAAATGAATGAAAAACGTAAAGAATGCAAGAATTTGTTGACTCAGTTCGTCCGGAAGGATTACGTCTGTGGGCATACTAAGCCAGAGCTATTTTTCTATCACTTTTGTGTGTTTTTCGTGTCTTTTCTCTTGGGGTTTGTCCCCTATTTATAATGATTACAATGTACAAAGATAAAAACCCTAATGGACCAATTAATGAGCCTTCTAAACAAGGAAATACAAGATACACTAAATTTTCGTTTGGAGCTTTAATATATGTGTAAGATCTCTCTTTCCATAACGAACACTGGGAATCTTGCTTGTCTTCGATATAAGGATGCTGACCTTGCTCGTGGGGCGACCTCGGGGGAGGTCGCCCAGTCAACAAGTCTCTATTCTTCTCTTTCTGACCTCGCCTACGGACCCTCTTCGGGGGAGGTACTCGTTAAGGCGAGCTTGGTCTTCTTTGCTCGTCGCCAGGTCTCCCTGTGAGGGCCGTCCTCGGAATCTCGTACTCTTCAGCTGAACTTGGTTCTGGCCGCCACGTCATCACCATTTGCCATGTCATCGTCATGTGTCACGTTGTTGCTGACTGATTATTATGGCTACAACAGACATACACAAAATAATGACTTTAATACCATTTTGGTTCTCATCTTGTTGTCCATTTCGGCCATAGACCATATCTCGGATTCATAAGTGTGTACTGAAATGCCAGTTGAAGCTGCCCCACTTCACACTTATATAGACGATCTCCTATCAAGAGTACCCTGCAATACTCCACCTTCAAAGGTATAGGAATCATTAAAAGCTGTTAAGCTTAACCTTACCACACGTCATCAGGTTTATGCACCTGGAGGTGCAATTTGCACTTGAAGGGATTCGAGAATGAGCTAGAAAAGTAATTTTCAAGTGCATGACTGAGATCTTCATAACTTAGTTGTCTCATTTAACCAAGTTCTTGGGATCCTCCAGTCATCATGGATGAGTTACCGCTATGAACATCCTTTTATGTGTGGGTTTTAGCTTCATTCCCCTTACCAGTTATCCTCATAAACATTTAATCTTTAACTAGCCGGGTTTTTATCCAAATGCAATAATATTTCAATTCATTGTATATTTGTTTAGAGGATTTTTATGACACTACTCCCCCACATTTTCACTAATGGGCTTGGAGTCTGTGTCAAAATATCCAGTTTTCTTTTGTGTTTCCTTTAAACACATCTGGATATTCCATTTCCATTTCTAAGAACATACGATTTGTTCATTAAGGATAGTTAAGCACCACTGGTGCTTCAATCTTTTACTAGTCACCCCCACACTTCGAGATAATTTTTTAGGATCATTTTATCCTTTCTTCATGATTCACATGACCATTTTGTCCTATCTTCACATTTCACATGATCTTATCTATTTGTGTGGTAACTTTTCAAGAACGTGATTGATTGAACAAATCCGTATAACTTTGTGGAAACAATTCCACTAGGCATCATCGGCCATATGTTTTCCATTTAGCTTCAAGGCTACACCTTTGCTAACAACCTGACATTCGAATGTATCCATGAACAAATCTATTTCTTCCAACATTTGGATGTGCCTGTGGCGAGACTTCATCCCCCACATTCGAGTTGTTTGTCCATCTATTAATATTCACTAAATATTAATTTGGACACAATCTCAAAACGAATTGGAAAACCAAAAGTTTTGAATTCACCATTTTAATTCAAATTTCTTTGTTGGACTTTAAAATCTATAATTTTGTTAGTCCTAACAGAATCCGAGTTTGAAAATAATGGTCAAAATACCAAAATTAAATGAAATTTCAAATGTCCCGTAATGCCACAGTTGACTCTCAAATAATTCCTTACTAAATTATACGAGTCAACAATCCTTTTGGATTAAATTTTAATCTATAATTTTCGCTCTGAAGCACGATTCCGAATAAGGCCTTAATTACCTATTTAACTCGTAAATAATTTCCTGGCGAATTTTATGAGTGAATTGGATTAAATCAAAACACAATTGGTGTACCTCGAGCACACCAAGAAAATGGGGCCCCAATATAAATTTGGACCGACCCATATTCAACTTATTTGGTCCAGCAACCAAATATCAGCAGATCCCATCTACGAACCAACAGACACCCCACCCCTTTCCCCACTATTTCTCCCCCTCCCCCATTTGAACAACCCCCCACCTTCAGTCCCCATACAGTATTTCCAATTTCCAATTTCCACAATGGCAAAGGCGGCGGTTGCAGTTTGATCGGGGAGGAAAAGGCCTAGAAATTAAAGTTTTAATTTGAAAGGGTAATATAGTCCTTTTAGATATAATTGATTTTGTTAACATCTTGAGGGGGTGTGTTGGCGGTGCAAATAACACTCCCAACATATATCATTGGCTTCACAGGAGAGCCCAAAATTATCAAACGTGTTGATATTATCGCCGCCTTTTCTTCTTTCATCTGAAACGTCGTCTTCAACCAAATTAGAAGACAGTTTTAATTTTTATTATCAGAGACACTATCAAGAATTGCAATCGGCGCGATGTATCAATTATGTGAACCATCGTCACCAGTCATGTATTGCAATAAGCGCTTCGGCAAGGGCATCTTATAAACCCCGCCGTCTCAAATTACCAGCGGGAGTGTTACAGCTGGCTCTCCGAGTCACGTGCCGAAGGCGTGAGCAACTACCCATTGGGACCGTTACACTCTCAACAGATTTCTGTTAGTTTGTTGGGCCATTTCTATTGCTTGTGTTGGATAGGAGAGTCGCGACCCATTTAGCTTAATGGGCCGTTCTTGTAATAGGTAATTGGGCCGGTATTATAAATACTGGATCCCAGGTCTTGAACCTCACTTTTTGGATGTCTCTTTTTTCGGCCCAGCCTCTCTTCTCCCTCTGTAACCGTTTTTCTGGTTCTTCGTTTGTCAAACATTCACGTTGAATGTTTTAGTGGCCTCAGAGCTACTACGATTCCTTGATCACGCTGCGCGATTGAAGATGGTGAACAATTCAGATCAAATTCTATTCCTGGAAAGTCAGTTTGAAGCTCAAGTGGCTTCAATTGCAGAATTGCAAGCTGCGCAACTCGCAAACAAAGACGAAGTAGTTCAGAAACTCGATATACAAATGGAAGCGATTTAAACAACATCTCGCCGAGACTTTGAAAGAAATGAGCTTGAAGCAATCGAAACAGAGAAATGTCAAAGTTCGGCTGACAATATGGATTGTGCGTTCAAAAATCCGACGACTCAGAATCAGGCTAGAGCGGATGCAGGTATCCTCTCTACGCCGACTACGAATGTGAAATTTCATTCGCAAATGAGTCCTCCGATTTTTGGTTGTTATGGCGCACCGCAAGGTTGAGGTGGTAACTCAGCCGGCGAATCCGGGGCTAGAGCAGTCTATACTCATAGTAACCCCTATTATCCCCCTAATAGTGGTGTTTACTATGCTCCGAAGGGACCAGCTGGTCACTCAATCGGAGGACCTGGTCCAGAGTACCACCAGGCATACATGCCCACTGGTGAGCACCATTTCTACAGTAAGTCACCTGATTTCCGTCCTTCGAATCCATTCAAACCTAGGATAGACTTCCCTAAGTTTAATGGAGAACATCCTAGGCAGTGGTTGCGCAAATGTATGAAGTACTTTAAGTTTCATCCTATGAGTGATGCTGATAAGTTGTTGTTAGCTTCAATGAATATGGAAGATGATGCAGACAACTGGTTTCTAGACTATGTGGATGGTGTGGGTGAATTGAGCTGGAACCAGTTTGCTACTCTGGTGATGGAGAGGTTTGTTAATGTAGAGGATGAAAATCTCATTAGCAAATTTAATCATCTAAGACAGAGAGGTACAGTGAAGGAATATATGAGGGAATTTGGGGAGCTAAAGTCATTTATATTGGAGAGTAACCCTTACTTCACTGAGTACCACTTTGTTAAGAGCTTTATTGGAGGTTTGAAGAATGAGATAGGGAACATGCTGCAGTTCATGAGCCCTAAAAGCCTTCCAGAGGCTGTACAAATGGCCTTCAAGCAAGAGAATACATTGAATGACTTGAGCAAGAACTCTAAGTATGCAGGGAGATCTAACTGGAACTCTGCACCAAAGGCATTTACACAAGAGTTTCCCTATACATTGGTGGACTCTAAGAGTAAGGATAAGGGTGCTTCTTCATCTGACAAGAGAGATATGAGTCACTCTACTAGAATTCCACCTGCAAAGAGACTTACTCTAGCTGAGATGGAAGTAAGAAGAAAGCAAAACTTATGCTTCAATTGTGATGAAGTCTATCACATTGGTCATAAGTGTAAAAGGATCTTTGTCATCTGTAGGTCCCGAGCAGGTTATGTGAGGGCGTAGTTCTAGAGGGAGGGGTGAATAGATCGAAAAACTTTTTCGTCAGATCGGTGTGAGGAGCGGATGCTTTGATCAGAGGCGAATGAATCGATTTGGTCGATAACCAACTTCTTTGACGAACGCCGTAAAACGGTCGATTCGCAGAACTATCGATTAACCGATGTGTCGGAAGCTTAAGTTTTACCGTGTGAAAAACCGGTTTGTATAAATCGATTCCAAGTTTTATCTTTTTAATCGGATGACGTAAATATCAGTCCGATCGGATCGGAAGCTTGGTGTTTGTCGATCTTAACTTAGAATGTATGCGCTTTTTAAGATTGTGCGATGTGAGAGCGCTTAATCAAAGCAATAAAGGCACACAAGATTTATAGTGGTTGGGACAAAACCGATCCCTACGTCGTCCTCTTCCCTTTCACAAGGGCACCAACTTAACCAACTTAACCGATTTAACCGACGGACTTAGTTTAGTGTGTTAGTCCAACACAAAGACACCAACGGATGTTTTAAGAGTTCTCCTCAACCGATCCTGTAAATCAACTTAGAAACCCTAGATCGAAATCTTGCTAAACAACTTATCCTAACTTGGGGTTTGGGTAAGATTGTTGAGGTTCCAACTATGAAATCTTTCCCTAGCAAGACAAGCGACGGGATAGCTAGATGAAAAGATTTCTTGCTAAGAACTTATGGGATGAACACAATATAAAATAAAGCTTTGTTGTTGTGTTCTTCGTATGAAATCGACTATAGTTTGAGCTTCTTGATTATTTTGTTTGTCCAAGCATTTACGTGTTTTCACTCAAGTGTGATCCCATATTTATAGACCTTGAGATCAAAGAGCCGTTGGAGAGCAATTTGAATCTCGTGCTATTTTAGGTAATGAACTTGCGGGCTTGATGTGGCGTTTTGAGAAGCGGCATGGCGAAAAGCGTGAATGTGTATTTTATAGCCGTTTGAGAGAGCAACATCGAATCCATGATATCGGCTCTGTTCATACGTGTTTCTTCCTTATTGGATGGAAGACTTGCTTTGCGGTGTTGTTCCTCCAACTAAGGTTGGTATTCTTCTTGTTTAGATCGCAGACGATGATAAGATGAAACATCGTTTTTCATCTTATGAGTCATTTTCGATCGATCCGAATCGATCATCACCGATAGAGTCTTCGGCGCTGGCTGACTTAGCTTCATTTCGGGCCGACTCTACCGATGTAGGTCTTCCTCGGTCTTATCTTCGGAAGTCATCGATCTTCTAAGTATTCGGCGTTTGAGCTTCATGACTTCCATTGAAGTTATCCGACTAGATCGATTCGTCGATCTTCCGCTCGTTTAACGCTCGCTTACCTGTCGGATATCGAACTTTCTTCCGATTCTTGATTCGACCTATACATATTGAGTTCCCCTCAATATGTGACCTATCTATTACATCAGTTTTTCTATCTGATCATTATCAACCGGTCTCCTATAGCAAGATAATGTAAACATCATCTATAACAGTCCGTTGGTCCTATTACATGTGTTTTTGGAACTTTCACCAAAACTATAAATTTCCCAACAATTTCCCTTTTTGATGAAACCAAAACACACGAGAAACCAAACAGTTGATAAGTATAGAAACGATTAAAGAGCAAATGTCGGAAAACAAAGAGATTTTGTCTTGGGATCGAAAAAATAAACTTTTCATTAGATATGTTGATTACATGTTACATCGTAAAAGTTTTGAATTTAAAAAGCGGTGATCCCTCAGACGCCGTCTTCGATTCTTCACTCCTTGGGCTTGTATCCTTCGGCATTTCTCTTTGGTCTTGTGGAACGTTGAAAATCTAATAGAGTTTCCATTTGACATCGGTTATGCGACTTGATCGGTTATATGCGATTTGCTCAAGATGTCAAAGTAGAATCTCTCAAATGCCATCTGTCAAATGAGCCATCCGCTTTTCTTCGAGTATACTAACAGATCATACTCTTGGCGAGATATCTTTACATTTATGAGTTTGGCCTCATTTTCCGGATACTTGTAAAGTCCGGATATTTATACAGAACCGGTTGAGGAACTCATCATCGGTGATTCTTCTTAATGGAACAAGATCAAGGACAAAGGCATCAAGAAGCCATTCACTTCGATCTTATTCCATTCCTCAAACCTCTTAGCGTGTCTGTAGGTTTTTTGGTATGATCTAAATCGACTTTTTGCCGCAACCGAGGTTAAAGTGCAGATTTTCCAATCAATCCTTTCTTAGCCCTTGATTTGAACCTGTTTCAACCCTTACGCCTTGTGCGTTTTTTTTTCCCTTCTTTTCTTCTTGATCATCCGCTCTTTGGACAATCTTACAACTAGTTTCTTATCACCAGATGTCGACTATTTATTATACGGTGACTTTCCGGTCCGATGGCGGTCCAGTTTTGATGTCCCAAAGACCCAGCAGAAACCTTTCTTTAATTGAGCTTTGTCCATGGGCCTTATCCGTATGAATCGAGATCTTCGATGTGTCATTTGGTTTCTCAGATCCTTCCCTTTTTTTGGTTTGATCAAAAAGCGCATTGGTGGGAAGTCGAGAGCCAAAGTTAATCGATAATGCTGATTTAGATCATTAGCGAGATAAAACGAAGTTTGATTTTGTTAGATTACGAGCGGTTATGTCGGCTCTGTCTTGGCGGTTTCCATTGTAGCGAAGAGTGTCCAAATCATTTTGTCAAATTTCTCTTCGATAACTCGAGCCTTTTCTCGGTGGCGTCGAGAAAAGAAGATTGATTTTGATCCCTGTTTTGACTTGTCATCAACTCGATTTTGTAAGCTCAGCGAGACATGGTGGTCATGGATTGGGAGAACCGATCTCGATTGCTTCGATTTGTTTGAGACTGATTTGTCTCGATCGATTAAGCACTCCCTCAATCTCTTCTTTCGGGGAGATCTTTGAGACAAGATCGATCTCTCGGTTGATCGATGGTGATTTGAGATGTAGAATTGGATCCATCACTTGATCGGAGTTCGTTGTTTGTGCCTCCGGTGGTTGGTGCGTGAACTGACACGATTCCACTTTCATGGGCGACTCGTGCATTCTCCATTTCAACGTCACGTTTTTACGGGCTTCTTGGGCGATCTCAGCTTTTCTTCTTCGGCAATTCCAACTTCACGTGGATCGAGCTTTCCACAGTTATCGGATATTAGCTCATTTGGTGATCCCACTTTGGCGGACTTCCTCATATCGAAGTCAAAATCTGCGAACTCATCCGCACCACCCATCATTCAACAAGTAAGATAAGATCGAGAAGCTTTTTAATCGAGATCTCTCCGGTGAGGATCTCCATGACTTCTTTCTCGATAGCGGGATGGGCGACCCGGTTGTGGATACGTCTCATCAATCTCGTTCAATTCTTAGTCGACCATTTTTCGGTGATGGTCTTTGTTGATCTGGATCTGAGGAATTATCATCCGGATTACATTGGATGAGATGTGGAAGCCTGGTTGTGCTTGAGTGGTGGAAGTTATGCGATTGGTTCGACTGCGGTGGATTCTCTTTGTAGTGGCGGATTATATCGGTTCGGAGTTCATGAAAGCGGGTGAACTAGCGGGAGTGACATGCTTTCAATGACCTTTAGTCTGGCGGTGAATCGGCTTTGAGGTTGAGAGAAGGAGATTTGCCGGTTTGTGCTTCTACCTCCGAGATCGTTGGCGAGCCCTCGGGTTGAGAAGCTTACTGTCGATTGTTCTTTGTTGCGCAATGACCATTCGGGCGCTTTTCTTTCTTCTTCGACTCATCTTCTAGTCTTAGAGTCATGGTAGCTTGCTTTGCTTTCTTTGGCCTCTTCTCGCAGGCCTTCACGATTTTCGTTTCTTTTACGTGGAGCAACGGGTGTGGATGAAGTGACTTCTTTGCTCTTTCCTTTCTTGATTTTGTTGGAGTGGGCTCCTTGTCATCGTCTCAGTGGCCCATATATAAGCCCGAAGTTGATGAGAGGAAGGCATTTAGGACTTGATCCATTCTCGATTCCATTCGGGCTTAGCGATTTGTCCTTCAATATAAGCTTTGAACCTTGTTGAGATTCTTGACTCTCTTTTTGAAAGACACACTGGATTCATTGACTCCAAATTTTTCGTGTTCTTGGAGCAAAGATGGCTTTTCGCGAAGCCGTGCTAATTGATGTTACGAGCCCCATCAATTATTCTTTGCCATCTTTGTACATTTTTGGTGATGTGAGAGAATCTGGGCTAAATGAGATTCCCATGATCGTTCTTGACGGAATGTCGAACAACGATCTATCTTTCTTTTGAGCATTGGCACGATGAATCAAACTTTTCGATGTTTGTCGCCTCTCTTAAGAGCTCCTCTCGATTTCTTCGTCCTCATTCTCCCCAGTGTGCGGGTGAGATTCGCCCTTTTAGTAAGCCGAGCAGACCAGTGATGTCTGCATTTGTCGATCGATTTCTTCTCAGATTGTTAGCGACATCGATTCGTCTCACGTTTTTTTGTATCCACACTCAAATTTCGCAAAATTCAGTGCTTCATCTTTGCATCGATTGGATTGCGGTGGAGCGAGCAATATGTTTCGATCCGGCCTTCTTGAATTTGTTCCACCTCCATGGATTGAGGATCCTCGGTGGTTCCAAACCCGAAACGAACTTATCCTCAAAGATCTTCGTTGCGATTCGCATAGTTGCACATGATCTTTCCTAGTCCATGAGTGGCCATCTACAGGTGAGATAGACTCATTAAATTTGTGCATAATCAATATCAATATCATATTATGGAAAAAAAAAGGCAATGAAGCATAAATTCGAAAAAAACAACTTTTGAAATCAACGTTTTTAACGGAAAAAGAAAGATTCATCATTAAGTTTAAAAGAAAGTATTACCGATTCAAATTTTTAGAGATGATTTTGAACTCTAAGAAATCGTTTTGAGACGATAGAGAAAATTTGAAGTTTTTCAATTGAAAGTAATGCAAGTTTGTGAAAGCAGAAAAACTCGTAAGGTTTGATGAATCTTTATATAGGCGGAGGGAACAATAAGACAAGATTTGGAAGATCAAACGTTTTTGAAAAGATTATGCGCTCAGTTGAAGCGGTTTTGATCGTAGGTCGGGAAAACGACGCGTAAAAAAACTTTTGGATTTAAAAGCACGATCAAATAGCGGTTAATACATGTACCCCACGCGTCGCATTAAATGATTTGCGAGAGTACGTCCACAAGGATAGTGGGTACAAGAAGGCAAATAATATCGGATACGATCCGATAAATAAGTAAAGAACAAAGAAAAGAGATCGATCTGGTTGGTGATATTTATGTCGGTCAATATTACTTGTCAATGTTGATTCCACTTGTTGATCTTAATCATTTCGCCTAAGCCTTAAGAAATTTCCCAACCGATCCTTTCAACCGATCTTCTCCAATTTCATCGATTTGTTGAAACTTCAGTTTAAACCGATCTTTCCTTGAGTACGTCCCGATTTCCCTTTTGATCCTCCTTGATCGGTTGAAGTTCCCCTTCAACCGATATTCTGTTTTATAAATGATATATCGATTTATTGGAGTTTCAAGCTCGGTGATCTCTCTCATCCGATCATGCTCGTAAAGTAATCGATTTTGGTTGACCTCATCGATTCTTTTGATTAAGCCAATTCTTGGGATAAGTGTTACCGCCAAAACTTAGTCTAGAGTAGTAACTTCTATTCCCTAAGTAGACATGAATTGACATGCGTAAATATCGCCCGAATCTCGATATGTCAATCAACCGTAAATTTATCCAATTATCGATCGCGTGATTTCTACCTTTGTCCTTTTGATGCAAATTTCTCGGATAGGCTTCTTGAAATGGAAATTGCATTTGCATCCTTGCTTGGCCTCTATAAATTGGACCAATGTTTTACACAACATCACCCATTCACCATACTTATCTTCTTTGTAAGAATCATGTATCTTGGTGAACCCTTGTTTCCAGTGAGACTTCCTAAAACACTTTTACACCCTTTTATATGGTTTCACCTTCTCAAATCAACCCTTTGCATCCCTTATTCTTTGTTTTCTTCATCATCTTCGATTTCACATACGATTCTTTGCAAAGCTTCTCTACCACCAGGCGGCGGATCTCTTTTTGTTGTAACCGAGAAGACACTTCTCTCCTAACCGTATGCACCTTGTGTGTCTATCTCGGATGGCGTAACGAACCCTCGGACTTAGTGCGGTATAAAATATCAAACACATGTGCCCATGAGATCGACGACCAACTCTTTGGCACACGTGCTCCATTTATAAATTTGGAGAGCCCTACTACTCTCCCTTTTAGGGCTCCAGGCTTAAGAATCCTATCAAGGCCGCTGTCGCTCCATTTTTCTTGATCTTCAGCTTTTGCGACCGCCTTGGGATTCTGTTCTTTAAAGCCTTTCTCACCCCTTGTTAAGTGGGGGAAAATGAGAGTTTAAAATCTCTCTCTTTTCACTACAGGGGGGTTAGGATGAAGGTTTAGGGTTATAGGTTTAGGATTTTGGTTAACATTTATGTCTTGACCTCGGGTCTTCTTGTTTTTTGTAACTTCGTAATGTAACCTCACCTTCGGGTTTTTATCAATGAAAAGTTCTGTTATTTCATCGTTGTGTAAATTCACCTTTCTTATGCGATTGTTAGCTCTTAATCTCTCGATTCTTGCTTGTTGAATATCAGCTAAATCGATTCACAAAGAAATACTATAACCAAATTGATTTAATCAGATAATCCTTTAAACTGAGCATTTTCCTTTAATCTGATAAACCTTGAATCTGATCAGTTCCTTTAAACTGATAGACTTTAAATCTGATAAACTAAAATCGATCGGTTCATTTTGGATGCGGTAGCGTGTAAGTCCGATCGATTTTTGCTTATCGATCTCTTGAGATCGGTTAAGATACCAAACTCGGTGATTTCTCTCGATCCGTTAGTCTCTTAACCAACCTAGTTCGAGAACATTCCATCAAACATTTTCGGTGACATTTCTCCAAGATCTAGAAGTCTAGCTCATTGCATAAATCTACGAATCGATCTCAGCTAGTGGCTTGGTTAGAATATCAGCCTTCTGTATATCAGTATGAATCTTTTCCATTCTGATATTCTTCTTTTCAACGTGATCTCTTATAAAGTGGTGTCTGACATCCACATGCTTGCATCTTGTATGTAGAACCCGGATTCGGTGATTGCAATAAAGATTATTATCGCGAGAATATAGGTACGTTTTTAGCTACAATGTTGTAATCCCTCACCACCGACCGAGGCGAAGCAATTGGGAACAAATGACTTCCTGCGGCCATATATTTCTGCAGGTTGTAGATGTCGGCGATGTCTTCTTTGAAAACCACGAGATCGTACTTTTTACTTCCTAAGAATCGACATGTTCTCGAGGTTGATTTTTCTCACGATCTTGCAACCTCCATAATCGTAATCGAGAATACCCACTAAGTTCTAGATTATCATCGATGGGTAGAATAAACCAAGGTTTATTGTTCCCTTGAGATACTTAAGAATCCGCTTACCGCTTTCTTCTGGTGGTGATCATTGGATTTGCTTGAAATCTTGCACATACACCTCTTGCAAAAAGTGATATCCGGTCTCTTGGCGATCGGGTATAATAGAGATCCAATGAGAGCCCTATATTTCTTCCGATTTGTTTTGTTGGCCAAGCCTCATCTGGATCCATCTTGAATCCAGTCATCATAGGAATTTTGGCTTCCTTACTATTTTGAACTCCAAACTTAGCCAATAGATTCCTAGTGTACTTTGCTTGGCAGATGAATATCCCTTCTGTACTTTGTTTAACTTGGAGACCTAGAAAGTAATTCATCGACCCATCATGGACATCTCGAATTTCCCTTGCATCGGTTTCTTTGAATCTTTCACATAGGTTCTTGTTAGGAGATCCAAGATGATGTCGCCCACGTAAATCGAACCATCGAGAATATCTTCTCCATCTTCTATTCTCAATAAGGTTTCATCCCATGTTCCTTTAGTGAACCCACTTTCGATCAAGAATCGAGAGAAGTGTATCATACCGGGCTCATGGAACTGTTTGTGCCATAAAGAGCTTTTCTTAAACGATACACTTGGTTGCCCTTTTCAAAGCACGGAGGTTGTTCGACATAAACTTCCTCTGCTAGTACCCCGGATTTAAGAAAGCACTCTTTCGTCCATCGATACCAAGTGAACCCTCTTGTGGGAAGATATGCCGAAAGCTTGACCGAATGGCTTCAAAGGCGAGCGGCGGTGCAAAGGTCTCATCGTAATCAATTTCTTCCGATTGTGAATACCCCTTAGCAACAAGTCTTGCCTTATTTACGTGATAACATTTTCTCATCTCTCTTGTTCTTGAAGATCCATTTCGTGCCAATTACGTCTTGATGACTCGGGTCTGCGTCTACTAGTTCCCATACTTCATTTCTCTCGAATCGTTCCGGCTCCTCTGCATGGCTAGAATCCGGTTTCGTCTTGTAATGCTTCCTCTATTGTAGTTGGTTCCTTCATAGGCGGATAACTTGACAATACATGGCACTTTCACCAATCGATGTCTAGTTTTAATTTTATCGACGGGTCTCCGATTATCGATCGATTGGATATTTGGTTATCCAGTCCTTCTGTTATGATTTGTGTCGGTTTTGAGAACATCGTCCGTTTCTGATAAAATCTTATTACTAGCGATTGGGAGTGGTGCGAGGTTATGGTCCACTTGATAAGAACAAGTCTCGGTGATGTTGGAATCATCATGTCGATATGCATCGCGATGAGAACCAGAGTTCCCCCCGAACCAGGATGGTTCGATTTACTCTTGCCTCAAATTGAATCGGCTTTTTTTCATCGACGAGTTGTTCGTACCTTAGGATCGATTGATCCGGTGAATCATTTAGATCCGGAATGTAAATTGATCTGATTTCGATCCTTTTTCCTTGATCGTTAGTCGATCCATTTTTACGAATATCGAGGTTACGTAGATCGTACTTCTTTGTTCGGAGGTGATTTCTCTTGATCAGAAGATGCTTCATCAAAGGCTACATGGGGTGTTTCTTCCACAATTAGGGTTCGTTTGTTGTAGACCACGAAAGCTTTCTTTAGATGAGGAATACCCTAGAAATATACCCTCATCGGACTTGGCCTCAAAAGTCTTCAACCCGACTTTTCCATTATTGTGTATGAAACACTTGCACCCAAAAACATGGAAGTAAGAAACACGAGGTTTTACGCCTTCCATAGTTCATAGGGTGTTTTGTAGTGAGCACTTAGTCGGGGAGACATCATTACTGCGTATGGCATGCGGTGTTGATTATACTTGAAAACGGTTTGGTATCGCATGTTAAACTAACATTGTTCGGCGAACTTCTTTGAGAGTTCTGTTCCTCCGATTCGGCTACTCCATTTGCATTTGTGGGCGTCCTCGCCGGTGATGTTTCATCTTTGTATATACCAAACTTAGAGCAAAAATCGATAATAAAAGAGTTGAAATGCACGTACCTTTATCGTCGATTTTTACTCTGGCGACACCCTTCTCATTTTGTAATCTTCTTAGTAACTCGGGTATCTTGGTTGTCGTCTCATTCTTCTTATGTAAGAATATAACGGAGTAAACTTGGAATAGTCATCCACGATTACAGAGTGTATTTCGTCCGTTGAGGTATTTGGTGTAATCGGTCCAAACAGATCCATATGAAGCATTTGCGGTACTCTCTTTGGATCTTTGGTCCGAAATTCCTTTGAATGAAGCTTTGACTGTTTTCCCGCCGACATCAAGATATGTATCGATCCTTTGAGAACACTTCATTCGGAAGTCCTTCCACTAGAGACATCCTAGCTATCTTATTAAGAGTTTTAAAGTTCGGATGACTCATTCTTTTGTGCGAGCCAATTGCTACTTTTGGAACTCTTAACAATCGGCACGCATTTCTTGGACAATTTATTTCCAATCACCGTGTAGATCGTCCCTTTTCTTGAACCGATTAGCAAAATCTGTTGAGTGACTCGATTCTTGATAGTGCATTGATCGATTCGAGAACTCAACATTGAATCCGTTGTCGCGAAATTGTGAAACCGATAATAGGTTGTGCTTCGGACCTTCGACATCTGAGACTCGGTTACTTGTACATCATCATTCTCTAAGGTTCGAACCCTTTGGTATAACCAAAGTTATCATCACCGAAGAAGAGTACCGCTGGCCTTTCGTTCTATGTAGGAGGCCGAGGAGATGTTTGCTTCGGTCATGTGCCTTGAGCATCCACTATCGATGTACCGGATAGTTGCTTGCACACCTCCTTTGTTGGCGGACCCACGCGAACACCAATCGGATCGGGCTTTAGGTACCCTTTCGGATTGGGTCCTGAGGGTTAGGTTTGGATTTGGGGATCCATACAAAAGCGAGCACTTCTATTGTGATCGGTCGGATCGGAAGGCTGATTTGTCTCCCATACTGTCAACATAATCATACTTATCCTCATATGCTTCGATTTGTATGATTACTTGTGTGAACCTTGGATGACTTAGAAGACTTATGATTTAACTTTTCGGTTTGTCTTCTTTTTGTCGATTAATGGTTGGTCAAAGTGACCACTAAATTTCGACTATAGGGGTAGGCACGATTGCTACCATCAAAAGATTCATATCCTTTTCGCATAGATGGTTTTCATGATTTTACGAAGCATGCTTATTAGGCGGTGACCTTGGTGGGTCTCGATTAGACTTCCTTTTGTAGGTTGTCTTTTTCGATTTCGATCTGTTGATCGGGTTGAGGTCTCTTCGTAAGAAACGGGTTCTTCCGTTGATTCCTCGGTGATGCTTTACGGTTGGGGTCCATTTCATTTCCCTTTTCGGTTAGGCACATGCCTTACCCCGCTCACCTGGTCTCTTACCCCTATTAGATCTGAGTTTAGCTTTTGGTGTGTCTTTTTTGAAATTGCCTCGATTACACCTTTCGAGATGAATCGATTCGGGGCTTTTTGAGGATGTGGAGGGTTTCTCATAGCCAAGTCCCTCCTTATCAATCTTTACTCGAAAATAGGCGTTCATGTCTTGAAGCGGTTTTAGATGATTTTGAAAAAACCTCTATTTTCTTCTGTAGATTATCCTCGGAGGATTTGGACTTTCATGCATTCGGAATAGCTCATCGAATTTTGCTTGCAAGATTTTGAAGTCATCGGCTTGCTTTTACATTAATTTCCATCGATCTTTGATGCTTTTCTGATCGAAGCTTTAACCGAGAATTTTTAAATTCTCGGTTACATACGGCGATTTGGTGATCTAAGTTCAGGAGGCTTTTTCCGAGATCATTTTCTTGACAAAGTTGATTATTTACGGTCCTCGACTTATCATTCTCGGCTTCCACAATAGCATAAGTTTCTCTTGCATTGGAGAGATCTTCAAGCAATTGCTCGGTAAAGCTGCGAGTCAATCTCGGCCGGGTGTCTTAATGATAGCGGTGTAAAGCGAAGCAAGCGGGTTTGGAGGTTACCTCGAATTTGGTCCTCCGGCCATCGGCGAGAGTTCATCATCGTCGGCGAGAATATCGGATCTTCATTTTCATAGAAGTCGGCTGCCGCTGGCGTCGGTGAAGTCTTCTCTGGAGTATCCGGAGTCCTCGGAGGCGGATAGGAATCGTCAATTCACGGCGTATCGGCAACCATGGCTCTTACTGTCTCTATAAGCGTTGCTCTCTTTTGTTCCTCTTTTCTTCCCTCTCTCGGCGTCAGTGCAGGCGATGTCTGCTATAGTGACACTGGCTTCTCCACGATTAAAAGCGCTCCTTGATCCACCGTTCCTTTCCTTCGGGTGAATCACTCCGTCATATGACCTATCGGTGATTTTCCTTCGATAGTAGTCGAGTTTCTTCTATCGATTGGTTATCTCTTCCTTCCCCGTCGACTATCTCTTTCCCTTTCATCTCTGTGATCCCTCCGATCATCGGATCTGGTTCTTTTTACGGAGATCTATTATACGATCTCTATCTAAATCCTCATTTATGTTGATAGTCCTTATAAAATCTTGATACTTACCAAGTTGTATGTCGACTTCTCAAGCTTCACGGTAAGCAACGCGATACATTACGCCTCGACTTAATATATTTCCAATGGGTTCATTGGCCTTTGTTCTCGCCTCTTTTGGTTGCCTTGAAAGCAAGCCCGATTTTGAAGTCGAGGTTTTGGGGACCTCGTCTTCATCGAACTTGACCTCTTTCAATCGGTCGAACTCGTGAGCTTTAAGACTCAAGAACAAGCTACTAGGTTTCATTCTTGAAATATCCGGCAATCTTTGATTCCGTGACCTTCATGTCCCACTTCTTGGTAGAGACCTTGGGATCTTATAGTTGATATCTTTATCGGACATCTCTCTACCAAGTTCTCGGCTTGTTTATAGACATTGTAATTCTTCCATCGAGTTCGTTGATGGTTTCGTTTGGGCGACATCTTGAGTTTTTTCGAACTTCACCGGTTCGGCTTGAAGGCGGTATCTTTTTATCTGTTCATTTCCCTCGCAGATCTCGGCGGAGTATCCCACATTGCTTTCGCAGATTTGAGATACTTAATCTTTTTCTTTGGTGACCTTATCCATTGTCTTCATGATGATATGTCTTGCAATGGTGTCCAGAGTATGCTTTTTTCTTTCTTCTGTGTCCATCCGGTGGGCTTTTTCGCACAAGACTTCCGTGGGAAAGTCCGGATCTCCTCCGATCGCGCAGGATTGTCATAGTAAATGATGATGGGTCTCTCTCGATGACTTCCATCATTCGCCCTTGTCGACGAGCCTAGATGGTTGGACATATATATGGGCAATCTGCGATACTCATCGATTGAGAACTTGGCAGATCATGATACATCTGGGACGTGTTATCCATGCCGAGTGATTTTGGAAAATGAATGAGTTTTTAAAAACGGTTTTTCAAGATCGATTCGGTTGACCACAATGACACGAGTCGGTGGTCGGAAGAACCAACCGCTCGATACCACTTGTAGGTCCGAGCGGGTTATGCGAAGTCTAGAGGGAGGGTGAATAGACCTGAAAAAACTTTTTCGTGCGATCGGGTGTGAGAGCAGATGCTTTGATCGAGTCGCGAGTGAATCGATTTGGTCCGATAACCAACTTAAACGCGCCAAAACGGTCGGTTCGGTAACTATCAGATTAACTGATGTGTGCGGAAGCTTAAGTTTTACCCGTGTGAAAAACCAGTTTGTATAAATCAGATTCCAAGTTTTATCTTTTTAATCAGATGACAGAAATATCAGGTCCGATCAGATCAGAAGCTTGGTGTGTCATTCGATCTTAACTTAGAATGTATGCGCTTTAAGATTGTGCGATGTGAGAGCAGTTAATCAAAGCAGTAAAGGCACACAAGATTTATAGTGGTTCGGACAAACCAGTCCTACGTCCACTCTTCCCTTTCACAAGGGGCACCAACTTAACCAACTTAACCGACTTAACCGACTGGACTTAGTTTAGTGTGTTAGTCCAACACAGTACACCAACAGATGTTTTAAGAGTTCTCACTCAACCGATCCCAGAAATCAGTACTAGAAACCCTAGACTGAAATCTTGCTAAACAACTTATCCTAACTTGGGGTTTGGGTAAGATTGTTGAGGTTCCAACTATGAAATCTTTCCTTGCGTACAAGCAGCCTGATAGCTAGATGAAAAGATTTCTTGCTAAGAACTTATGGGATGAACACAATATAAAATAAGCTTGTTGTTGTGTTCTTCGTGCGGAAATCTGACTATAGTTTGAGCTTCTTGATTATTTTGTTTGTCCAAGCATTTCCGTGTTTCACTCTGAAGTGTGATCCCATATTTATAGACCTTGAGATCAAAGAGCCGTTGGAGAGCAATTTGAATCTCAGGCTATTTTAGGTAGACTTGCAGGCTTGATGTGACGTCTTGAGGAAGCGGCATGGCCAGCGTGCGTGAATGTGTATTTTATAGCCGTTTGAGAGAGCAACATCGAATCCGCGATATCGGCTCTGTTCATACGTGTTTCTTCCTTATTGGATGGAAGACTTGCTTTTGCGGTGTTGTTCCTCCAACTAAGGTTGGTATTCTTCTTGTTTAGATCGCAGGCGTATGATAAGATGAAACATCGGTTTTTTCATCTTATGGTGACTTTGATCGGTCTCGAATCGATCTACTGATAAGTCTTTGGCGCTGTTGACTTAGCTTCAACCGGCCGACTACCGATGTAGGTCTTACGGTCTTATCTTCCGGAAGTCATCGATCTTCTAGTATTCGATGTTTGAGCTTCATGACTTATTTGAGTTATCGACTAGATCGATTCGATCGATCTTCCGATTACGGTTTAACGTTACGCCTGTCAGTATATCGAACTTTCTTCGATTCTTGGATCGACCTATACATATTGAGTTCCCCTCAATATGTGACCTATCTATTACATCGAGTTTTTCTATCAGTCATTATCAATTTGGTCTCCTATAGCAATAATGTAAACATCGGTCAATGTGTCCGATTTGGTCCTATTACATGTGTTTTTGGAACTTTCATCAAAACTATAAATTTCCCAACATCATCTTAGTTGAAGATCATGTTGATGATGACAATGGACTGGTTTTTGAGGAGCCTAAGGAAGATGAATAGAATCTGAGGGCCTCTCTCAATGCTCTCAAAGGATTACACACCCCTAATACAGTTAAGCTGGCTGGTAATAAGGGTAAGCAAACTCTCACCATACTATGGGACTTAGGAAGTACTCATAGTTTTCTGGATGTGAACACAACTAAGAAATTGGGATGTGTGGTTGAGTACACATCCCCACTCAATGTGACCATAGCAGATGGTAGCAAAATGGAGTGCAACTCCAGGGTTCCAAGGTTTGAATGACAAGTAGGGGAAACAAATTATGTTCTTCAATCAGAATCTTGAGTCTGGGGGGTTGTGATATGGTGATAGGAGTTTATCTGATGAGTCAATTGGGCCCTATAACCTTTGACTTCAAACTGCATAAGGTGGAATTCTAGAAAGATGGTAAGACCATCAGCTTGCAGGGCATCAGTAATGAGAGCATGCAATTTAGCATGATCACTGGTAAGCAATTAAGGAAGATGGTTAAGAGACAACAATGTGAAGGTCAAGCTTATCTTTGTATCATTAAAAATGACTCTGAAGTGAATAAGTGCAAAGTTATCCCTGAGTTGGAGCCTTTACTGGAAGAGTATAGGTCCATTTTTCAGATGCCCACTGCTTTGCCTCCACATAGAGGGCTTGATCACTTTATTAAGCTGAAAGAGGGTACTTCTGCTATTAAACAACAACCCTACATGTACTCTTATCTACAGAGACAAGAAATTGAGAAAATGGTGACTGAAATGTTGAAGGAAGGAGTCATACAACCCAGCAACAGTCCATTTTCCTCACCAGTCTTGTTGGTGAAAAAGAAGGATGGAGGTTGGAGATTCTGTGTAGATTACAGGAAGTTGAATGCCATCACAATTAAAGATAGTTGCCCTATCCCTCTGATTGATGAGTTGTTAGATGAACTGGGAGGGGCTAAGATATTTTCTAAAGTGGATTTGAGGGCTGCCATCAAATCAGAATGAGTCCAGCAGATGTGGCAAAACAACTTTTGTGACAGTATCAGGCCTCTATGAGTTCTTGGTGATGCCTTTTGGCCTTACTAATGCCCCTGCCACATTTCAAGCTCTTATGAATAAGGTGTTTTCTGCATATCTCAGAAGCTTTGTGCTTATCTTCTTTGATGACATCTTAATATACAGTCAAAACATTGAAGCTCATAAGTGTCATCTCAGAAAAGTGTTTGATCTAATGGTTAGTAACCAGTTGCTAGCTAAAGCCTCTAAGTGTGAGTTTGGATTCCCTAGAGTGGAATATTTGGGACACATCATTTCTACAGCTGGTGTCTAAGCTGATCAATGTGATGAAGGATTGGCCAACTCCACATTCAGTTAAGTCTTTAAAAGGTTTCCTTGGACTGACTGGTTATTACAGAAAGTTTATCAGGTCTTATGGCATGCTTGCTAAACCTCTCACTTTCTTAACCAAGAAGGGCCAGTTTAAATGGAATGAAGAAGCTGCACAAACTTTAAATCAGTTGAAGGATGCTATGCTTGATTCACCTATTCTGAAGCTCCAAGATTTCACTAAGCCATTTATAGTTGAAACTGATGCTAGCTATGGAGGACTAGGGGTTGTGTTGATTCAAGATAATCAACCATTAGCTTTCTTGAGTAAAGCTCTTGGGGTGAAGAATTTGGGCCTCTCAGTCTATGAGAAGGAATTTCTAGCTATCATCATGGCAGTAGACAAATGGAGATGTTATTTGCTCCATGCCCCATTCATTATTAGAACTGACCACAAGAGTTTAAAGTACTTGTTGGAGCAGAAGATTTCCACTCCATTGCAGCACAAGTATCTTACTAAACTGTTGGGTTTTGACTATACTATTGAGTATAGGCAAGGGAAGGAGAATATAGTGGCTGATGCACTATCTAGGAGGAATGGATGAGGCTCTAACTTTGCACTTTCTTCACTCAAATCTGATTGGGTTGAAGAACTGCAGAATACTATGAGGGTGACCAGATGGTATCCCAAATCATCACTGAAAGATTGACCATTCCCTACAATCTATCTTTATGGGATTACTCTGCTGGCCTGGTCAGATATAAAGGCAAGCTCTATGTGGGAGGTGTTCATGGGTTAAGGGACAAAATCATTGAATATATGCATGCTTCTCTTAATGGGGGTCACTCAGGGGTTGATGTTGTAACGATCTAATTTTATTTTATTTTTTTAAGAAAGAAACTAATTTAATTTTTTTTTAAATGAACCAATCAACAAAAGTAATGTACTTCATAAAGTTATGGGTGATCACCACCAAAACCAAGAACAATCTTAAATAAGTAGCAGCAGAAAAGAAGGTAAATTGAAGAGTTATAAAAGTTTGCATCACAGCAAAACGACACTAATGTTAACATGTCAAAATATGGCTGAAGTTTAATTTCCATAAATTAAAAATATTTGCGCTTTAGAGTCCAAGATCTCACGTCCACCTTCATTACTCTTACGCATCTTAACCTGGAAAGGGAAAGGGTGAGTGTTCGGAAAAACACCCTGTGGGTTCACTCGAATGCCCACTAATACACTATACAAATTATTGAAATAATAGTCAAGTACATGAATCAGGACATATCATCATAAAGACAAACAAGACTCTTAATCTTATTCATAACCTTAGGATCACATACTCACAACTTTGTAGTACATGTTTCAAGAATCCAGCAATCATATAACAAATCACATGCCACGTTCAACTTCATCCTATACGTCCATATCTAGTGTATACTTAATATAAGTTACACATAAGAGCACATCAATCTTGTTGGGGCACGCCTTACCCCACTCGAGCATCTTGTTCGGGAGCTACCCAAAAATGATATTTCGATCAAATCTTGTATGGTTTTATCCGTGATCTTATCATAGCTATAAGGGTATTATCCGTATAACATACATCTTGTACGGTCTTGACCTTAATGCATACACTTTCACATTTGCATACATATACAATCAATCATAATACTCATCTTCATGTTCGAACATACATTTATGCAAATAATCATAACATGCATCTTCACCTTTGGTATTCATTGCAAACTTTCATGTAAGACAATTAAGGCAATAAATTGTAAAGTATGCAAGTAGACATTATAAGATCCAATGAGAGTTACCCCACCTAGTAGTTTGTACGAGCTAAGCGACATCGTCTCCTCCTAGTCCCAAGCTCTTTCCTACTTCGTGATTCTCAAGTCCTACAATAGAGAAATTCTACCTCTTAGTTCTCACTAATAAAAACAGTAAACTAATGGTGTAAGTGCACGATTAAGTGTATTATAAATTGGTAGTTAAGTGATTCACAAAAAAGGTCTAGAATTTGTAAAGAATGCAAAATCACAGGGGTTTAAAGGCTTTCTTTACATTTATAAAAACTCAAAGTCCAATTAATTTTATGAAAAACTGCAACTTTTGGAATTTGGGTCGATTAGCCACTGATTTCGTCAAAAGCGGATAAGAAATGAGCATTTTACGTTTATTTTATGTTTGAGGACATTTATATTATTTCTAGAACTTTGATAACATAACTTGAATTCTATAACTCTGATTTAAAGATAAAAACATGTTCTGAAAAGCCATTGAAATCAGATTTCCAACAAGACCAGAATCACAAGATTTGAATAACCGAGCAAAAGGTTATGACATATAGAAGTTAGTCCGCATTCTAAGGCATCTCTCTAACTTCCATCGATTATAACTTGAGTTCTAGAGCTCCAAACGAGGATCCAAAAGATGTTATAGAAAGCTCTTGAAATAAGCTTTCTAAGGAGACTAGAAACACAATTTTTGAAAATCTGTAAAGAATATTATGATAAAAAGAAGTCAGTCCGCCTACTAGGGCATCCCTCCAACTTCCACCGGAGATAACCGAAGTTCTAGGGCTCCAAATGAGAATCCAGAAAATTTTATGGAAAGCTATTGAAATAATCTTTCTAAGGGGACCAAGAACATAATTTTTGGAAATGCTTACAGAATATTATGATAAAAGGAAATCAGTTCGCCTACTAGGGCATCCCTCCAACTTCCACCAGAGATAACCGGAGTTTTAGGACTCCAAACGAGAATCCAGAAGATGTTATGGAAAGATCTTGAAATAATATTTCTAAAGAAATTAAGAACATAATTTTGGAAATGTGTACCGATTATTATGATCAAAAGAAGTCAGTCTGCCTACTAGGGCATCTCTCCAACTTCCACCGGAGATAACCGGAGTTCTAGGGCTCCAAATGAGAATTAAAAAGATGTTATGGAAAGATATTGAAATAAGATTTCTAAGGAGACCAAGAAAATAATTTTTGGAAATGTGTACCGATTATTATGATAAAAAGAAGTCAGTCCGCCTACTAGGGCATCCCTCCAACTTTCACCGGAGATAACCGGAGTTCTAGGGCTCCAAATGAGATTCCAGAAGATGTTATGGAAAGCTCGTGAAATAAGATTTCTAAGGAGACCAAGAACATAATTTTTTGGAAATGCTTACAAAATATTATGATAAAAAGAAGTCAGTCCGCCTACTAGGGCATCCCTCCAACTTCCGTAGGCAATAACCGGAGATCCAGAACTCTAATCACAAAACCGAAAGATGTTCTTGAAAGCTCTGGACTAGATATTTCAGATGGTGTAGAGTGTGTGTGTGTAATGTGTGTAGAGAGTGTTTACCTTAAAAAAAATGAAGTGCAAAATTTGTGCACAAGGGCTGAAAGTGCCTATTTATAAAGCCCTCCAAGACTAGGGTTTCCACTTAATTGGGCCCTAAGTGCCCTTGTCTTCTTACTTATAACTTAGGCTTTTCCCTCCACTTAACTTGATCCTTATTCTTATTATTTTATGAAAAGCCCAATAAAGTATTCTCATCCATAATCATTAACTTTAATAAAATCTAAGAATAAATAATTTAAGGATAATAATCATATAATTGCACACCTTAATTAAATAAATCACATAAATTTCACAAAAATAAATTTAGAAAACTTTTTGAATTTTCGTGATATTACACCCTACCCCCTTCAAGAAATTTCGTCCTCGAAATTAAAACGGTAAACACGTACCAAATTGCGTTAGGTTGGGGTACTTTTCTAGAATCTCACTCTCAAGCTCCCAAGTAGACTTCTCCTTATCATGATGGTTCCATTGAACTTTAACTAGACGGATCTCGCGGTTACGATGCTTTTTCGTCTTGCGTTCTAGTACTACGATTGGTGACTCTGCATAGGACAAATCCTTTTGGACTTCAAGCCCTTCATGATGGATTACATGACTCACATCAAACACGTACTTTCTCAACATGGAAATATGGAACACATTGTGCACCCCAGATAGATCGGGTGGTAGAGCAAGACGATAAGCAACTTTCCCGACACGTTCTAAAATTTCATACGGTTTGATGAATCTGGGTTGTAGTTTCCCCTTTTTGCCAAATCGAACAACACCTCTAACAGGTGACACCTTGAGGAACACCTTTTCTCCAACTGTGAATTCCAAGTCTTTTCGTCTTTGGTTAGCGTAAGATTTTTGTCTATCTTGAGCCGTCTTGATCCTTGCTCTAATTTTATCAATAGCTTCGACTGTTCTTTCAATTATTTCTGGGCCTAAGATCCTTCTTTCTCCAACCTCATTCCAATATAATGGTGAGCTACATTTTCTCCCATAGAGTGCTTTATAAGGCACCATTCCTATAGTCGCTTGAAAGCTGTTATTATATGCAAATTCTACCAAAGACAGATAATCTTCTCATTTTCCTCCAAAATCCAATACACAAGCCCTTAACATGTCCTCTAGTGTCTGTATAGTTCTTTCTGACTGACCATCTGACTGTGGGTGGAATGCAGTGCTAAAATTGAGTTTTGTCCCCATAGCCTTTGCAAGCTTTGCCAAAATTGAGATGTGAACCTCGGGTCACGGTCAGAAACTATTGATACGGGTACTCCATGGAGTTTCAACACTTCTTCAAGATATATGTGAGCCAGCTTATCCAAACTGAAGGTCATCTTGATTGGTAAAAAGTGAGCGGACTTGGTTAAACGATCAACAATGACCCAAATTGCATGGTTACCTCGTGCTGACTTTGGCAAACCAACAACAAAGTCCATTGCAATGTGTTCCCACTTCCATTCTGGAATTTCGAGTGGTTGTAGGAAGCCGCTAGGTCGTTGATGTTCTGCCTTGACTTGCTGACAAGTTAAGCATTTCTGAACAAATAGTGATATGCTCCCCTTCATGTTCCTCCACCAAAACATCCTTTTTAAGTCCCGATACATCTTTGTGGTTCCCGGGTGGGCAGTGTATGGGGTGTTGTGTGCTTCTTCAAGGATCTCTTTTCGGATATCTTCATCCTTTGGAATGCATATTCTTCCTCCATATGATACTGCCCCATCAATTTCTATGGCAAAACCCTTTGTGGTGCCACTTACGACTTCATCCCTCAACTTCTCCAAAAATTCATCTCTATTCTGGGCTTCAATAATCCTTCCTCGTAGAGTAGGCTTCGTTACAAAAGTTGTTATGATGGCCATAGTGCTTACAGGTGGCAATACAACTTCCAAATTCAACCTGCTAAACTCATTTATCAGTTTATCTTGAGAAGTCAACATGCATGCCACATTTCCCTTTCGACTTAGGGCATCAGCGACTACATTAGCCTTTCCGGGGTGATACAAGATGGCGCAATCATAATCCTTAACTAATTCTAACCACCTCCTCTGCCTCATGTTCAACTCTTTTTGTTCAAACAAGTACTTGAGGCTCTTATGATCAGTGTAGATCTCACACTCTCCACCGTAAAGGTAGTGACGACATATCTTCAAAGCATGAACAACAGCAACATGTTCCAAATTATGAGTTGGATAATTTTTCTCATGAGTCTTTAATTGTCTCGAGGCATAGGCTATAACTCTCCCGTGTTGCATCAGAACACAACCAAGTCCAAGTTTAGATGCGTCGCTATAGATGACAAATCCCCCAGTACCATCGGGTATAGCTAGGACAGGTGCATAAATTAGCTTATTTTTGAGCTCTTGGAAGTTGTTCTCGCACTTTTCTGTCCACTGAAAGCTCACTCCCTTTTGGGTAAGACGAGTCAGGGGTACTGTAATTTTTGCAAAATTTCCGATGAACCTTCGGTAGTACCCTGCTAAACCAAGAAAACTTCGAACCTCACTTACATTGGTTGGTTTCCTCCAGCTACTCACCACATCGACCTTGGCTGGGTCTACTTCAATGCCTTTAGCTGGCACGATGTGGGCGAGTAAAAACAACCTTATCCAACCAAAACTCACATTTTTTAAACTTGGCGAACAACCTCTCTTTCCTAATTAAGAGTTTCCAAGGTGATCCTTAGGTGCTCCTCGTGTTGTCTCCTATCACGAGAGTAGACCAATATGTCGTCGATAAAAACAATCACGAATCTATCCAAAAATGGATGGAAAATTCGGTTCATCAGGTCCATAAATATTGCGGGTGCATTACTAAGTCCGAAAGGCGTGACCACAAATTTGTAATGTTCGTATCGCGTTCGAAAGGCAGTCTTGGATACATCTCCTTCCTTGATTTTCACCTGGTGATAACCCGAACGCAAGTCGATCTTGGAAAATACACTTGACCCTCTAAGTTGGTCGAATAGATCCTCGATCCGTGGGAGCGGGTATTTATTCTTTATAGTGAGCTTGTTTAGTTCTCTGTAGTCAATGCACATTTGAAAAGTTCCATCCTTTTTCTTGACGAACAACACTGGTGCCCCCCATGGTGAGACACTAGGTCGCACGAATCCTTTATCATGAAGCTCTTGCAGTTGAACCTTCAACTCTTGTAGTTACCTTGGCGCCATTCTGTAAGGTGCTTTTGACACGGGTGCAGCTCTAGGGAGAAGGTCAATGGTAAACTCCACTTGTCGATTCGAAGGTAAACCCGATAAATCTTCAGGGAAAACATCCTTATATTCCCTCACTATTGGCACATCATCCAAATTTAGATCTGAAGGCTTGGATTCTGTCACAGTCACCAAGTAGGCTCTGGCGCCTTCTCTCTTTAGTAACTTAGACGCCTTCATCACATAAATAACATGAGGTATTAACGCAGATTTCACCCCAAAGAATATAAATTCGTCCTCCCCAGGTATCATAAATGATACTTCCATTTCGTGACATTTGATTGTGGCGTGGTTGGCTTGGAGCCAATCCATGCCCAGAATCACATCAAAGTCTTTCATCTCAATGACGTGGAGATCGGCACATAAGATTTTATTCCCAAGGTCAACTTCAACATCCTTACATAGTTTATCAGTTCTTATAACTTTATCAGAAGGTATGCTAACTTCTAAACTATTGTTCATAATAGTGAGACCCTCGTCTTTCAAACGCTTAAAAAATTTAGTAGATATAAAAGAATGTGTGGCACCAGTATCAAAAAGCATTACAGCAGGTACATTTAAAATGGGCAACATACCTGCCATGGTTCCTGGTTTCTTAGCTGCTTCTCCTTTGGTCATTGCAAACGTCCGGGCTTTTGCAACATTGGGTTTCCTCGGATTTTCCTTTCCCTTACTAGCATCTGGATTCTTTGCTTGTGGACAATCAAACGCACTGTGATCGGGTACTCTACAACGGTAGCAAATTCCAGTTCCAAACAAACATTCCCCATTGTGATGTCTCCCAGACTTAGGACACGAAGGGATGTCCTTAGAAGAATTGGTCACACAGTTCCCTCCGACCTTAGCATGTTTATTTTTAGCTTGCAGCGGATTTCCCCACCTCTTCCTACTGGAGGATTCAACAGTGCTCTTGTTCACGTTGTCTAACTTCAATCTAGAGGCAATCTCATGAGCTCGCTCTAAGACCTCGCCATAATTCATAGCTCCTTGTCCAGCAAGAATACACCAATCTCTGGTCGTAGTCCCCTCTCAAAACAACGAGCTTTCTTTTCTTCAGAATCCACCATGTGAGTAGCGTAGCGAGATAGCTGTGTGAATTTTCGCTCATACTCCATCACTGTCATAGTCCCTTGTTTCAGATACATGAAATCTGTCTCCTTCTTCTCACGATAAGATCGTGGCAAGTAGTTCTGTATGATCACATCTTTGAATTCGTTCCAAGTCATGATTTCCATTTGGGCCGGAGTTCGGGTCCTACGATAGGATTCCCACCAAAAATCAACATCCTCAGTTAGTTGGAAAACATCACATGAAACCTTTTGTGCATCCGTGCAATTTAGGTGGGTGAAGAGTCTCTCAAGAGCCCTAAGCCACTCTTTCGCCTCGGCGGGGTCTCCTTTTCCATTAAAGGTTGGTGGTTGGAACCTACGAAATTGATGAACTATGGAGCTAGTGTCCCCACGTGGAGGTTGCGGTGCAGGGGGTGCTTGAGCGGCGTTGAAGTGTTGTGCCAACCCTCTTAGTACAGCTAGAAGCTCTTCATTTGGAAGGCCAACGCCCGCAGCAGGTGCCTCTGGAGCTGCTGCATTAGGTTCGGGAACTGGAGGGTCTTGGACAGGTGGTTGATTTTGGCGTATACGACCTCGATGAGCCATGCCAAATCTAGTAGGTTGCAAGTAATATAGTGAAACCACTGAAACTACATCCATCAAAAAATTTCCTTATCAACTATAAAGAATCAATGAACTTCAAAATGAATTCCAATTACTAAATAAATAAACAAAGAAGCAACAATGATTCATCGAAAAAGGTAAGTCAATACATATTCGTCTTAAACGATAAACAACCAAGTAAAGTCACCAACATGAATGTCAAAGTTATATATATAAAAAAAAGGCCACAAGAGGTAAAGGATGGTCATAACTAGCACACTAAGTTACTAATATGATAACTCTAATAGCCTAGACTAGTGATCCTAATCCCGATCCTCCTCAAGATCCTCCTCAGGATCCTCTTCTGGGTCTTCCTCGATGGGATCATCCTCCATCGGATCTGTAGTGTCCTCTTCCTCCTCTGGAATCCATGCTGGTTCTGGTACAACATTATTAGGATCTTGCTCAAACGCCCATTCACGGTGAAGAATAGAGGTGAATTCTGGGTAACTGATGATGGGTGAGTCATCAATAATATCGTAGCAGACAATTTCTGAGTAGAGGTTCTCCGCCCGGACCCGCCAATCTTGAGGTAGAGTGTTGACTAGTCGAAGACAAGCCTCGCTGTCTGAAACCCCACTTGGGTAGTCTCTAACCTCCCTCCACATATCCATCATGCGGGATATGTCCATACCAACAAAATCTCCCTCTTCCATCGAGTAGTTGCGGTACCTTCTCATAGTCGCCACCCGAATCATTTGTCGTCCACTCATGGATTTTCGAACAGTCTGCATCAATCATACCATCGTCTATTCCTAAGAGCAAGAACCCAGTAATCTTAAAATTTATCTCACATCCCAACTATGTAATCACTCCCATAAAACAAGCACATATACATAAAACATGAAATCGAACACATTCAATAAAATTTACCAAATTGTAGCGTCAGACTGAAGCTGGAAGTGAGTCTCGTCTCGAAGTGCGTAACATTTAGAAGGACTTTTTTTTCATATTAAAAGATACTAGTGAGCTGTCTCCAGAAAGGTAGACCCGCTCTGATACCATACTGTAACGATCTCAATTTTTTTTTAAAGAAAGAAACTAATTTAATTTTTTTTAAACGAACCAATCAACAAAAGTAATGTACTTCATAAAGTTATGGGTGATCACCACCAAAACCAAGAACAATCTTAAATAAGTAGCAGCAGAAAAGAAGGTAAATTGAAGAGTTGTAAAAGTTTGCATCACAGCAAAACGACACTAATGTTAACATGTCAAAATATGGCTGAAGTTTAATTTCTATAAATTAAAAAGCTTTGCACTTTCGAGTTCAAGAGCTCACGTCCACCTTCATTACTCTTACGCACTTAACCTGGAAAGGGAAGGGGTGAGTGTTTGGAAAAGCACCCTGTGGGTTCACCCGAATGCCCACTAATACACTATACAAATTATTGAAATAATAGTCAAGTACATGAATCAGGACATATCATCATAAAGACAAACAAGACTCTTAATCTTATTCATAACCTTTGGACCACATACTCACAACTTTGTAGTACATGTTTCAAGAATCCAGCAATCATATAACAAATCACATGTCACGTTCAACTTCATCCTATACGTCCATATCTAGTGTATACTTAATATAAGTTACACATAAGAGCACATCAATCTTGTTGGGGCACGCCTTACCCCGCTCGAGCATCTTATTCGGGAGCTACCCGAAAATGATCTTTCGATCAAATCTTGTATGGTTTTACCCGTGATCTTATCATAGCTATAACTAGGGGTGGACGGTACGTCATACCGAAAATTTTCTCGCCATACCGTTACCGGTATACCAAAATATTTTTGGTATACCGAAAATTTTTCCTGTATACCGAAAATATTTAGGTATACCGAAATATTTTGGTATTTCGGTATACCGAAATTTTCTATATTTTCATACCGTTATCGTACCGAAATTTTCGGTACGGTATGGTACCATACCGAAAATTTCGGTATACCAAAAGTTTCGATAAAATCGATATTTTTCGGTACGGTAAGTGCGGTATACCGGTATTTTCGGTATTTCCTCCACCCCTAGCTATAATGGTATTATCCGTATAACATACATCTTGTACGGTCTTGACCTTATTGCATACACTTTCACATTTGCATACATATACAATCAATCATAATATTCATCTTCATGTTCGAACATACATTTATGCAAATAATCATAACATGCATCTTAACCTTTGGTATTCATTGCAAACTTTCATGTAAGACAATTAAGGCAATAAATTGTAAAGTATGCAAGTAGATATTATAAGATCCAATGAGAGTTACCCCACCTAGTAGTTTGTACGACCTAAGCGGCATCGTCTCCTCCTAGTCCCAAGCTCTTTCCTACTTCGTGATTCTCAAGTCCTACAATCAAGAAATTCTACCCCTTAGTTCTCACTAATAAAAACAGTAAACTAATGGTGTAAGTGCACGATTAAGTGTATTATAAATTGGTAGTTAAGTGATTCACAAAAAGGTCTAGAATTTGTAAAGAATGCAAAATCACAGGGGTTTAAAGTCTTTCTTGATATTTCTAAAAACTCAAAGTCCAATTAATTTGATGAAAAACTGTAACTTTTGTAATTTGGGTCGATTAGCCACTGATTTCGTCAAGAACGGATAAGAAATGAGCATTTTACGTTTATTTTATGTTTGAGGACATTTATATTATTTCTAGAAATTTGATAACATAACTTGACTTCTATTATTCTGATTTAAAGATAAAAACATGATCTGGAAATCCATAGAAATCAGATTTCCATCAAAACTCGAATCACAAGATTTGAATAACCGAGCAAAAGGTTATGACATATAGAAGTTAGTCCGCGTTCTAAGGCATCCCTCTAACTTCCATCGGTTATAACTAGAGTTCTAGAGCTCCAAACGAGGATCCAGAAGATGTTATAGAAAGCTCTTGAAATAAGCGTTCTAAGGAGACTAGAAACACAATTTTTGAAAATCTGTAAAGAATATTATGATAAAAATAAGTCTGTCCGCCTACTAGGGCATCCCTCCAACTTCCACCGGAGATAACCAGAGTTTTATGGCTCCAAACGAGAATCCAGAAGATGTTATGGAAATCTCTTGAAATAAGATTTCTAAAGAGATCAAGAACATAATTTTTGGAAATGTGTACCGATTATTATGATAAAAAGAAATCAGTCCGCCTACTAGGGCATCCCTAAAACTTCCACCGGAGATAATCGGAGTTCTACGTCTCCAAATGAGAATTAAGAAGATGTTATGGAAAGCACTTGAAATAAGATTTCTAAGGAGACCAAGAACATAATTTTTGGAAATGCTTACAGAATATTATGATAAAAAGAAATCAGTCCGCCTACTAGGGCATCCCGACAACTTCTACCAGAGATAACCGGAGTTTTAGGGCTCCAATCGTGAATCCAGAAGATGTTATGGAAAGATCTTGAAATAATATTTCTAAATAAATCAAGAACATAATTTTTGGAAATGTGTACCGATTATTATGATAAAAAGAAGTCAGTCCGCCTACTAGGGCATCTCTCCAACTTCCACCGGAGATAACCGGAGTTCTAGGGCTCCAAATGAGAATCCAGAAGATGTTATGGAAAGCTCGTGAAATAATATTTCTAAGAAGACCAAGAACATAATTTTTGGAAATACTTACAGAATATTATGATAAAAAGAAGTCAGTCCGCCTACTAGGGCATCCCTCCAACTTCCGTCGGCAATAACCGGAGAACCAAAACTCTAATCACAAAACCGGAAGATGTTCTAGAAAGCTCTGGACTAGAGCTTTCAGATGGTTCTAACTGATTGAAGATCGGAGTTCATATGGTTTGCCGAAATTCAGTTTAAGTTCGGTGGTGTAGTGTGTGTGTGTAATGTGTGTAGAGAGTGTTTACCTTAAAAAAATGAAGTGCAAAATTTGTGCACAAGGGCTGAAAGTGCCTATTTATAAAGCCCTCCAAGACTAGGGTTTCCACTTAATTGGACCCTAAGGGCCCTTGTCTTCTTACTTATAAATTGGGCCTTTCCCTCCACTTAACTTGATCCTTATTCTTATTATTTTATGAAAAGCCCAATAAAGTATTCTCATCCATAATCGTAAACTTTAATAAAATCTAAGAATAAATAATTTAAGGATAATAATCATATAATTGCACACCTTAAATAAATAAATCACATAAATTTCACAAAAATAAATTTAGGAAACTTTTTGAATTTTCGTGATATTACAGATGTTATCTATCACAGAGAGAAGATGGTCTTCTGGTGGTCTACTCTCAAGGCTGATATTCATAAGTTTGTCACTGAGTGTCATGTTTGCCAGCTTTGCAAGCATGAACTTCTCAAGTCACCTGGGTTGTTACAACCACTCCCCATTCCAGAAAGGGCATGGGAAGACATCTCAATGGATTTCATTGAGCAATTGCCAAGATCTAAGGGTTATGATACTATTTTGGTGATTGTGGGTAGGTTCACTAAGTACAACCATTTCATCCCTCTCACTCACCCTTACTCAGCTTCTCAGTTAGCTCAGGTGTTTCTGGACTCAATCTATAAACTTCATGGACTACCAACCACTATTGTCTCTGATAGGGACAAAATATTCACTAATACATTTTGGAAGCAATTGTTTCAGCTTATGGGGGTCAAATAGATGCTTAGCACAACCTACCATCCACAAACTGATGGTCAAACTGAACGGGTCAATCAATGCTTGGAGCATTATTTGCGGAGTATGGGTGGTACTGACCCTAAGGGATGGGTAACTTGGCTACCACTTGCTGAATTTTGGTATAATACCAATTTTCATACTGCCATTCATATGACCCCTTTTGAGGCTTTGTACGGGTACAAGCCCCATCTTCTCAACTTAGGGCCTTATCTACAGAGTCCGGTGCAGGTGTGAATGAATCATTACAGCACAAACAATTCATCATACAAAAAGTAAAAAGAACGAATGACAACTACAACTAATAAACATCACACAGAGAGGGAGTTCAACATTGGGGATTGGGTATACCTAAAATTACGCACATATCACCAGGTCACTCTACACAGCAGCCATATTTGGAAGCTCAGCCCCAAATATGCTGGTCCGTTTCAGGTGGTGCGCAAGATAGGTAAGGTTGCCTATACATTGGCCTTGCCACCATCGGTACGAGTTCACCCCACGTTTCATGTTTCTCTACTCAAGAAGAAAGTGGGCACTTCAAATAGAGTCAGCAATATCTTACCTGAGTTTGATGAGGATGGTAAGGTTATATTCACTCCGACTAAGATTCTGGCCCGCCGTTTGGTGAAACGCGGAAATGCGGCTGCTACAGAATTGCTTTTACAGTGGGCCCACTTGCCGGATGAAGAAACTACATGGGAGGATTCAGAATTTGTCCGCCGAAAATTCTCACATCTGTTAGCTTGAGGACAAGCTTTGCGAAGGGGGAGGGGGGCAATGTTACAGCTGGCTCTCACGCACACCTCTGTCTCCGAGTCACGTGCCGAAGGCGTGAGCAACTAGCCGTTGGGACCGTTACACTGTCAACGGATTTCTGTTAGTTTGTTGGGCCGTTTCTATTGCTTGTCTTGGATAGGAGAGTTGCAGCCCATTTAGCTTAATGGGCCATCCTTGTAATAGGTAATTGGGCCGGTATTATAAATACCGGATCCCAGGTCTTGTACCACACTTTTTGGATGAAATAAAATCTCTCTTTTTTGGGCCCAGCCTCTCTTCTCCCTCTGTAACCGTTTTTCTGGTTCTTCGTTCGTCAAACATTCACGTTGAATGTTTCAAGGAGGCGCGATTTTCGTTGAATAAATGAGACACGACTTCACCCGCAAAAGGGAGGCACGACCGCCTTCGTCCTTTCGCCCGCGGTGCTCATGACTTGGCAATTTCACAGTCGTTCTGAACGACGTGGGAAGCGACACCGGTGCCCATGCCGCCGTCTCAATCAGACAATCACCACCACCACCATCTAACCCACATCACCGACGTCCGCTAGCCACCGTCGCGAAATGGAAAAATTGGGTCTGTGAATTTACAGCATTAGAGACGCGTCTGCATCAAAAATTTCCTGAAAAATTCCGATGCCAGATTCGTTCAACCTTTTCCCGGCGAGAGCACCCAATGGTGGCAAAATTGCCAGATCACTTAGCATTGGCCTGCACGCCAAGTGAATGTTGAAAATTTTGCAAAGAAAAGATGGGGAGAAATTTGACTTCTGCCAACGTTTTCTCAAACTGGATTTCTTAATCGAGGAAAGCCCATCTCTACAAATTGATCATTTATTAAATGATCCTGAAGAGATAAGATTCATAAAATCATGTCATAAGGAAAAAATTAATTAAAAATTCACAAAAGAATTAAAAATAATCTCCCTGTTAAAATGAGCGGCGTCACCGTATAAACTAGTACGGCTGGAACATAGGAAAATCCGTCCTCGAATACACGCAACTATCATCTTACATTTGTTGGAAAAATTAGTTGGATGTGTGTAGACGAAGATGGCTATGCTGACACAGACACGGTAAAGTCGAGACAAGAGTTTGACTCTCTTTCCGTAAGACGATATTGCCCCGTACTCCGGTGCAATACGGTATCATGGCAATCCCCCCAAGATACAACGACTCTAAAGCTTTCCGACCGCTGCACTATGAATCGGAAACTATTGGCGAACGAACTCAAGTATCCAGAACTTTCTTGACACGACTCTAATGCAAATACTACAATTCTAAAATGTCATGTATGCATATTGTAGTTGAATATCTTGACAACTCACAAAGTTGTCTTTTTTGATCGATGTAAAATTGATTATTGAAATCAATCAACCGATTTATCAAACGATGAAGTCAAATGAACAATGTGGGAGTCTATATATAGATTTTCAAAAGTTATAGGTAATAGTTGTGACTCTTCACAATAAACTTGATTTTCCCAAAAGTTGCAACTTTTAGAAATAGACAACTATTCGCCAAAATGAATGAGTCAATTTTCCTAAAAGACATATTCTTTGAAATAAAGTCTTTTTGTCACAATTTATTGCTATTACCATAATAAATACATTCATAAATGTATTTATCCACATATTAAATGACATTAATTTCTCATTCACCCAAATTTGGTTTTGAGAATTCAAATCCACTAAATTCATTTCCACAAAATGAATTGTTAATGCCACTTAATTATTTGGTCAAAACCAAAATTCCAACAAATGCATGATCTTTAGGTCCAATATCAATTTAATCAAGATTTTTAACATATTTGTTAAAAAATCAACCTTTTAAGGTGTTTCAATCCAATGCACATTTTTAAAATTCGTTGGAGCTTGTGTTTCTTTGCCACGTATGGTGCCACATAATTAAAAAAATATATAATAAATTCACATCAACACCAACACATTCCACATTAAATAATAATAACAACACTTTTATGTAGAAAACTTTTTCGGGTTAATGTAGAAAGTGTAATTTGGATGTATAAAAATGTTATTATTTAATGTTGAAAGTGTTATTCACTACAAAAAAATGCACGTTTTACCAATGGAATTTAGCGATGGTTATAAGAACTGTTGCTAATAGCGACAATTTTTACGATGGTAACGGTCAAATGGTCAAAGTCAACTGTTTTAGCGATGGTAAAGAGAACCGTCGGAAATAGCGACGGTTTATGCAAACCGTCGAGGATAATAACGGTTTTAGCGACGTTTTGGACTAACCCATTTAGCGACGATTTGAACTAACCCGCTTTAGCGACGATTTTAGCAACAACTTTTTTTTATTTAAAAAAAAATATTTTTAAACTTTTTTTAATATTTAATTTTAGTTATGTTTTTTTTAATGTTTCAGGATTATACTCGATTTTTTAATTGTTGTTAATGCATCTTACCGTATATTTAATTTATAGTCACTTGGAGAAGAGTTCCACCTGACCGTAGTCAGATCTATTTCAAAGAGTTTACAGTATAAAATTTAATTTATAGTATATTTAAATATATATATTGACTAAAAGTAGTACTTGTTTAAATAGAAAAGTAGTACTTGTTTAAATGAAAAGTATTACTCCCTCAATCCCGAAAGACTCTGCACCAACATTATTATATGGGGGGTAGTAAGTGTGTATATGAGGCGGGGGACGGACCGGTGAATTCAGTAGGGGGCCCAATTTATATTAAATTTAAGATGAAACCGCCTCAACGATGAGGCAGTGTAATTTGTCGATCGACGCTTTTAATATTTTGGGAGGGTGGATGTTGATTGTCTTTAGCCAGTCTTTCAAATCTCATGCGAGTTTTTGTCATAATTAATGCACTTTCAAATTTTTTATATATATTCAAAATTATTTAGACGGAGTAATAGATTTGGGGTGTGTGTTTAAACTTTAAACAACTACCGCACTCCGTATCCGAATCAGTAACTCAGCCTAATTTAATTTAAATTAAAATTATTGTTTTTTTATATTAGTGGAAAAGCATGGGGTGCCTGACTTATATTAGAAGTTTTACCCAAGTTCTTGCATGCCATTTTATTCTTTCCCAAGTTTTTGGTGTCTTAATATAGTAAACTGGGGCCCTTGTCATTTACTCCCTCCAATTTTTAATACATATCATTCTAGAACTAAACTACAAATTAAGGTAGTATTTTTTTTGCCAATATTGCCCTCAATTAATTAGACCACAAATAAATACCCCTAAATTAGAGGAAAAATAAATGGAAAGATTTGTGGGAGATTAATTTTATGAGTTAAAAAGTAATAACGGTAAAATTAACATATATGAGGAAAAATAATCAAAATGACATCTATTAAAAAATTAGTGTAAAAGCTAAAATGACATGTATTAAAAATTGGAGGGAGTATATTTCATTTGCTCCTTAATTTTAAGGTTATGTTTGATTCCCGGGATTGAAATTAATTAGTTATAATATGATTGAGTAGGATTGAGTAATTAATATTAAATTGATTGGAATGGATTATTTGAATCAAGTTACAATATATTTTGATTATAAAATTGCATCTTTTAATCATGTACTAAAAAATTAAGATTTGTGTTTGGATTGAGGGATTAGTTTTGATACCTATTAAAATATCATAAATACCTTGCAAATGGGATATGCTTGGCCATTTTATTTTAAATACAAATATGAGGACATTTATATTTGGGACATATCCTATCTCACTTTCACATAAGATTGACTTATCCCTCAATATAGTGATTAAATATATTTTTATACCCAGACTGAAAATGTATTCTGGGCCCTCATCCGGCAAACTAAATAGCCGATTACTTGGAATTAGACCGCTAATCCCTACCTATCCGTGAACCAAACAGAGATTAGCACAAATCACTTTTCTTTTGTTTATAAAAATAACGAACTCCCCATTTTATTTATAAAAATAACAAAACACAGACTCCAACTTGTTCCTCATACAAATTTTGGAAAATGCGTGTATAAGCTAATCTGATTTGTCTAGATATTTAATCTTTACTACTCCTCGATGCTCGATCACTATAACATATTTGCACGCTGTGTTGCTGCAAATTCATTCCATAACTTTAATTTTAAATAAATTTAATCTCATAATTTTTTTTATTATCGATTTAATCTCAAACCTCAATTTAAGTCTCAAGTCTTAAATTATTGTGAAAAAGAAGATTCAGTAGAAATCGTGCACTTAGGTAGTAGATACTAGATAGTGATAGAGTTGACTTTGAATGGGCTTGGAATCCTTTTTATGAATTTAGCCATCACCAATTATTTATTTTAAATTTAATTTAACACGATTGTTTTAATTAGAGTAAAGACCCAACTTACCTAATTAATCATTTCGAGACATTAGGCCCATCCCATCACATAAAGAAACAGATTCCTATAAGCTAACTTCCTTCGCTTTTGAAAAAAATATACGTTTAAAAAAACTTGTGTGACACAATACACAAATTAGCACATATATTTACCAAGACAAAAACTTGTATGCAATATTGCATGCTTTAAATTATGTGTAATTTGTCCATATCCTACCCGCTTGCTACCCGAGTTCATATATAGATATCTATACTGAGAAACCCTTATATGTCCAATTCCAATTCGTCCTCTACCATCGCCGCCGTCAAAACCCTCCTCATACGCCCAATTTCAATTCGTCCTTTACCATCGCCCCGTCAAAACCGAATCGAAGCGGAGATCTTTGATGACGATCGCAAGTCGCAACTCTGTAGGGATTCTTCTTCTAAGTTGTTGTTCTGTTTTTCTGAAGCTGTAAAATCTGGAGAGGGGAAAACAAGAAATTAAGCGGAGGCAGAGGTGAGTTGAGATTCTTCACGTTCATTGACCTGTCCATTGGCTAACGAGAGAGATGTTACCTTTTTTTATGGTTATTATATTGTTTAAGTTTCATTCTTTTGCTTTCTTGGCTCCACCTGCATCTACTTGTGATTTTCTAGATATTTGATCAACACTGTTGGGAGATGAATTTAATAAAGATATGATTTTGATTAGATCCCAAAATCCCTGAGTATGACATGTTCAGAATAATCTTGATAGTTGAGTCAGGATTCAGTTTTAGAGTATTCAGGATGTTATCTGCAAAATGTATAGTCAGCAGATATAGATCAAGTTAGGATCTGAAGATTCTGAAGAACTCAGTAAGTGTTGGGAGATGAATTTAATAAAAGATTATATGATTTTGATTAAGATCCCAAAACCCCTAAGTATGACATGTTCAGAATGATCTTGATAGTTGAGTCAGGATTCAGTTATTAGAGTATTCAGGATGTTATCTGCAAAATGTATAGTCAGCAGATATAGTTCAGGATAGGTTCTGAAAGTCTCTGAAGATTCAAGATGAAACCGAGAATCAAGACTTAAGATAAAAGACTCAAAGATATCATCCAAGATAAATTTAAAGACTCAGAAAACTCTGAAGACGCAAGACTAAAGACTGAGAAACTGAAGATCAAGAATATTTGAATGCCAAGTAATTATCAAGACTTCGGTAATGTATTGAAAGCTCAAGATGAACCGAATGATCCGAGGCAATCAATATATCTATTCAAGGATGCAATCTGAGAGAGAAACGCAATGCCTTAGAAAGATAGATATTGCCAAGACATTCAAATGCGCATAAAAGGAACTAAGTCGAAGTGTTGTTAAGGTTATATCAAACTCGAGTTTGTAACCAAAAGAGCCGTTGAAGGTGTCTACCTTTAATCGAAGACAAAAAGTCAAAAAGAGGAAGACGACATTTGCACTATACCGATAATCGACAAATGACAAGTCATTGAAAAAAGATGTCGATGTACGAAAAGTTCCAGACTACAAAAAGTGAAGACCGGCTACATGAAAGACTATTGCCTAGAAAGTGTTAGGGAGTTTCAGACCCTAAATATAGCCGTTTCACACACCATAAGAGGGAACTCACGAAGCTATCTCTCCAACGGATAGTTTTCAAGAGTAACCTTGGTGTATGCCTATAAATCTTGGTGACCCTCTACATTGTAAGGTGACGGAAATTTATACATAACTCAAGAGCTCGAACTTATTCTTGCAAAAGTAAAGCACTCGAAATACCTTGAATTTCCCAAGTGCTTCTATATTGAAGAGAGCTCACTTTACTAAGCCTAGATTGATAAGATTTATCCAAAGCTTAGTCGAGATATCCTAAACCTTTGCATTGTGCTTCATTGTAAAGGATATCTCATCCTAGTTGGAAACCAACCAAGAAACCCCAAACCCTTGAGAAGGTAGTTGGAGTGTGTTTGTTGGTGAGTAGAGTTGTAAAGAGTTAGTAAACTACGCTGGAGTAGTCGAAAAAACTCTAGAGGAGAAGTTAGTAAGCTACAGAGGTAGTCTGAAAGCTTGTGTGTGATTGAGTAAGTAAACTACGGAGGTAGTCAGAAAACTCAAGGTCGGGTTGAGTAAGTAAACTACGTGGAGTAGTCGAAAACTTAGGGCCGGAGTTGAGTAAGTAAACTACGAGGTAGTCAGAAAGCTCAGAAGTTGATAGTGAATTTCTCGAAGAGAGGAGAGAGTGGACGAGGAGCTTGAGTCTCGAACCACTATAATTCTTTGTGTTCTTTATTGCTTTCCTTATCTTTGCTTATCCATTGCATTGACCGATTTTGAAAGCATACTTTTAACCGATATTGATTGGAATCAATCCACTTTGAAGTTGCATAAGTGAATCACGACCTAATCACTATTTCATAAAGGGAAGGTTTTTCAAAGAAAGCTTAAAACGAGTATAATCTAAGGGCCAACCATTCAAGACGATCGAAAGTAGCTAGAACGAGATAGTTATCAAACCGAACTCTCTTCCGAGGATTCATTAAGCTAGTTATCGATCCAAGCAACTCGGGATCTCGACACTCGAGATTCGGTTGGGATTATCGAGGTATCTGAAAGTTAAAAGACAGATCATTGTCTCCGAAGAGACTTGACTCAGAGCGATTTGTGCTTCTCGTAACCTAATCTTGAGGATTATCGACCCAAGTGACCTCGAGAAGAAAAAAGTTTTAAAATCACTGAACACGTGTATTCCCCCCCCATACACGTGTAAGACTCGTTTTCACCGGGACCAACAAGTGGTATCAGAGCAGTGGTTCAACTTGACCACCTGCTGTGTTGACCAAAGTTTTACTTTCAAAAATACTTGTGGTCTATCTGAACTGATCTTATTTGCTGAAATTTTTTTTTTTCCTTTCAAAAGATCAGAAAAATGTCTTCTAAAAAACTTCCCATGTTCTCAGTAGAGAACTATGATCTATGGGATCGAGAATGCGAGGCTCATCTGTATTCCAAACATGAGCGTATGTGGAGAGTGGTTTCTCAAGGACCATTCAAATTTACTGTGGTGAATCCCAGAATTACAGAAGAAGAGAGAATTGATCCTAGAGCAGAATTTTCTAAGTCTGATGACCAACTAACTCCTGAGGAGAGAAAGTTAGTCAATCTAGACTACATTGCAAAAGACACACTATACAGTACAATTGATGATGGTGTGATGGGAATGATCTCTCACTGTAATACTGCTAAGGAAATATGGGATACACTAGCTGTTATGTGCCAAGGCACAGATCATATTAAAAGAAAACAAACTTTCAAAGGGCAATTAGAAAGTTTGCGGTTTTGAAATGGATGATGGTGAATCAATAGACAAATTGGAAGTCAGATTCACTAGCATCATGAATGATCTAAACGCACTTGGAAAGAGATATCCACAAAGAGAAGTGGCATTGAAAATTCTTAGAGGTCTTTCTAAGAAATGGGATATTCATGCAGTGGTGATTGAAAACACCAAGAACATTAGTTCAATGCCATACCAACAAGTCTTTCGAAATTTGAAAGCCTATGAATTTGTAATTGATAAAAAAATCCAAAAAGGTCGACAAAGAAAGATGATTCTTCATCGAGTAAGAATGTGGCTTTAAAAGCCAAAGATAAAACTCAGTAAAACTAGAGAGTCGAGAACCCTCATGTCAAACATCGGGATGAGCTTGAGGATAAGCTAAAGACCGATGGCAAGGAGGTTTGACAGACTTAATAGTAGATTTGGAAAATACAAAAGCTATTACAGAACCACAGTACGGAAGAAAACCCGAGGACGGATCAATCAACCGAGAAGAAGAAGGACACGAAAAGTGAAGGATCTTCATCCGAAAAAAGAAGGACTCCAAGTCCAAAGAAGAAAATGATCGGGATGATGATGATGCAACAGATGCTATAACTGCCAGAAGAAAGGTCACTTCCAGTATGATTGTCCAGAGTTGAGTGCTAAGGAGAGAAGAGAAAGACAAGCTATAAGAGACCAGAAGTTCTCAAGCAAAAAGGCCATGGTTGCAGAAGAAGAACACTCGAGGAGGATCTAGCTCTTGGATGAGATATTCTCGACAAAGTGAAAGTGATGACATATGTCGATGGCCATTGAGGAGGTAAACTCTTCATCTCTGTTGTTGCTCCTACACTAGCACAAGAGTTTTCAAGTTCGAAAAAAAATCATTTTGACTCGATGGATTCTTTTGAGAATCGATGAAGGACTATCTTTGTTTTGCAAGGATCGCTAAATAAAACTCAAGAGCAGAATAAGGAACTGAAAGCTGAAAATCTAAAATGGAAAGACTCTAGCAAAACTGAGATCACTTCTCAATTAATGGGAGCTACTGATGAACTGGATGTTCTGAAAGTACAACTCTCAGAGAAAGAGAAGTTGATAATGTCCCTAGCGAAAAGCTAGAGAAATCCTTTGAAGAGATTGACTAATCGAACCGAGTTCAATGACCTCTCCGAGAAGCATAAAACTCTACTGTGAGGATGGAGGATGGTGATGAGAAGAAGTTAACTCTATTGAATAAAGCATCTAATGTGATAGATGAAATTGAGTTACGAGAGATCCGCCACTATAAAAACTGGATTAGGATACATTCGGGAGGAACCTCACAAAAGTCATCCGAATCTTTGCATCATGTAAAGAAGAAGACTATCTTTGTAAAAAACCTACACTTCAAAGTGAAGTTCAAAATAAAACTGAATGATCGGGTTAGAAAGCCCAAACCGCAGGTGAAGGCTAGAAAAAACTCCGGTCGATAGGAAAGTTTCGAGCAAGTACTTCAAAGCCTCGGGCTAAGAATGCAAATCTGAAAGGCTCCATTAATCGAACCATCGGAGGAATCCTCGGATAAAACGGAGAGACATTCTCATCTGAAGAGACCAAGTCCTAAGCACATTTGAAAGACCCAGATTTAAAGATCTGCACAACCGAACCTCACTTGCCTAAAGGAAAAGGTTATCTGAACCCGAGTCAACAAAGATTTAGGCCTTTTGCACAAAAGCCCAAGCATCTGAACAAAAGGCCCGAACCAAAGAAGAATTCAAAAGCCCATGTTCATCTTAAAGCTAGCACACATACACGAAAGTTGCTAAGACACCCGAGTAGTAGATGTGTATGTTGATGTTTATGGAAGACAAATTAGCCACTCTAAAGTGATTAGAGTTGTCGCAAATTTGGATTCCGAAAAATACATCTAACCTTGTAGGACCCTACACAAAATGGGGTACCTAAGAATTGATCTGCTTTTTTCGGGAGGAAAACAAGGGCACTAAACCGATGAAAGATCACATGGCAGCGATGAAAGCAGAGATGAAAAAAGCTCACGAAGTATGGTATCTTGACGGTGGATGCTCAAGACATATGACAGATTCAAGAAGATGCTCATTGACTATGTTGAACAAAGAGGCCCTGATCACTTTTGGAGATAACTCAAGGGACGGATGAAGGATATGGAACTTTGGAGATCGACCCGATTCATATCTATGGTGTTTCATATGTATCTGGATTGAAGCATAATTTGCTTTCAATTAGCCAATTACGTGATAAGGGTTTCAATGTTGAGTTCTCCAAGAACTTATGTTTTGTGAAAGATGATACATCACGTAAAAAATATTCTGGTAGTACAAGAAAAGGGAATGTGTATCTTGTCGATTGGAGTTCAACTCCTAAAGATACATGTTTAGTTGCTAAAAGTTCCACAGATACCAAGTTGGTTATGGCATAAAAGAATGAATCACCTAAATTTCAAAACCCTGAACAAGCTTGCATGATTAACTCTTGTGAGAGGGTTGCTTTAATGAAGTGTTGAGAAGGAACACATTTGTGATGCATGTCAAAAAAGGAAAACAAGCTAAAGCATCATTTAAAAGCAAAGTAGAAGTTTCTACCGAGAGAATACTTGACTTTTGAATATGGATCTCTTTGGTCCTATAACACTGTGAAGCACTAATGGCGGGAAATACACATTGGTAGTAGTTGATGACTACTCGAGATATACTTGGGTCATATTCTTACTCAAGAAGAAAGAGACTCGAGATAAAAGCGCCAGAGTTCTTTGAAAAAGCTCAATATTGAGAAAAATCTGAGTGTGGTCAAAATCGATCCGACAAAGGAACCTGAATTCATAAATCATATCATATCGATTATTGTGCGAGAGAATGGAATTTCACATGAAACATCGGGTTGCAAGGACCCTCAACGAGAATGGTGTTCTTTGAAAGGAGGAACAGGACTACGAAAAAAGAAGGCTGCAAGGACTATGATATTTGAAGTCGATATTCCTAAAAGATTTTGAAATTTGAAAGTCATCAACCTTTTGCATGCTACTACTCTCGAAACAGATCCATCTTGACCAAGAGTCAAGGCAAAACACCTTATGAGCTTTGGAATGAAAGGAAGCCTCTTGTTTCTTTCTTTTTCGTGTGTTTGGTTGCAAGTGTTTCATACACAATAATGGTAAAGATCGGGTTGAAAACTTTTGATAGTAAAGGCGATGAAGGAATATTCTTAGGATATTTCAAGTCGAAAAAGCTTTTCGAGTTTACAAGCTGTAGGACTCTTATTGTGGAGGAAACACCTCATGTTGTTTTTGATGAATCTATTTGTGTTGGAAAAACAGGGGGAACATGATCGCAGTGAACTAACTAAGAGGATCACCAGATTAAGCCCTGAAGCGAAAGATAAATCATCCATGAACCGAAAAGAAGAAGTCGGTCACATTCTATGATTGGAGTGACTCGGACTCGAATAAGGAAGTTGAGAATGGAACTCGGGATGGTGAGCCTCGGAAAAACCAACACTCCAAAGGTGACCAATCTGAGCAGACACCGATTCGGACTTCGGTATGTGATGCCAATGAAGATGTGGTCACGGTGAGGCAATTCTGAATCTATCGACCAAAGGGGAACAAATGTCTCGACAATGTTACGAATAGAATTTCCCCGAGGAAGATGATTCTCTTTCTCCTTTCTGTTGTTCCCCGAGTTTGTTGATTTAATCGAACCTAACATTTCAAATGTTGAGGATATTTATTGAAGGGGAACATCAAGAAGGAAATGGTTAGATAGTCATCCTACAAATCAGATTGTGGGTGATCTAAGCTGAAGGTGTTAAGACAAGAAGGTTCCATGGTGAGAGTGCACTATTCGGTTTGCTTCCTTTCGGAGAAAGAACTTGCTTTGAGATTGGTGAAGCTCTACAAGATTCTTATTGGATTCTTTGCTATGCAAGATGAAATTTGAATCAATTCTCAAGGAATGAAGTATGGGAGCTAGTAGATAGACCCGAAAGAAAAGGCACAATGTCATTGGAACCAAGTGGGTTTTCAAGAATAAAAGAGATGAAAACAACAACATTGTAAGAAACAAGGCAAGGCTAGTTGCACAAGGTTATTCCCAAGAAGAAGGCTTGGATTATGATGAAACCTTTTTTTTGTTGCAAGACTAGAAGCCATCAGATTGTTTCTTGCATATCTTTGCCCACATGAAGTTCACGATCTATCAAATGGATGTGAAAAGTGCATTTCGAGCGGTGTGCTTAAAGAAGAGGTTTATGTGGAACAACCTCCCGGTTTCAAACAGAATGACCAAGTTTCTGTGCTCGGAAAAGCTTTGTATGGTCTTAAGAAAGCACCGAGCATGGTATGATACTCTTTTCTCGATTTCTTCTTGACCATGGTTTTGTCAAAGGAATGTTGATAGAACTCATTCGGGATAGAGGATGGGGAAGATATCTTACTAGTTGAGATATATGTTGATGACATCATCATTTTGGATCTCCAAACCATCGGCGATGTGAAAAGTTTTCAACATCGATGAAAAGCAAGTTTGAGATGTCAATGATGGGAGAGATGAATTTCTTTCTAGGACTTCAAGTGAAACAATCAAAGGAAGGAATATTCATCAACTGTGCAAAGTACACCGAGAGATCCGATTGCCAAATATGGTGTACAAAATTGCAATGCGTTAGGATTCCTATGAATACTAACTACAAGATGGATCGATTCGAGGAAAGGCAAATCGGTGAATCATACCGATTATAGAGGAATCATTGGATCATTGCTCTATCTCACGACAAGTAGGCGGATATAACATTTGTTGTTGGGATATGTGCAAGATACCAAGCTAATCCTAAGACTAGTCACATGGAGGTCGCCAAAAAGATACTAAGATATCTTAAGGGGGCATGTGAATAGAGGATTATGGTATCCGGTGACGATAACCTTGAATTAACCGGTTACTCGAGATGTCGATTATGGAGGTTGTAGAATTGACAGAAGTCCACAACAGAAATTGTCAATTTCTAGGAAGCAAGCCGATATCTTGGTTTTAAAAAACAGACCTCGATAGCAACCAAAGATCTTCACCGGGTTGAATACATGGGTGCGAGGAAGTCTGCCAGGTGAGCAATTCTTTGGCTCGCATAAACAGTTGAGGGATTATAAAGTTGAAGCTAATGAAGTACCAATATTTTGTGACAACAATAGTGTCATTGCTATTTCACAAAAATCCGTATTGCACACGGATGCAAGCATGTGGATATCGACATCACTTCATCGAGAGATCATGTCGAGAAAAAGGACATAAGGATGGAGAAAATTCATCTCGATAGTAAAAGAGTCGATATCTTGACTAAACCTTTGGTGAATCAAGATTTCGTGAACTTTCGGTTGAATTAGGGATGTTAGAAACGGTGTATAGAAAAAACCGAAAATTTGAAGATTTTCGGATGCATGAAGGTTTCTTAATTCTCTTGAGCTTCGAGGATAAAATGGAAATATCGAATCGAGTCTCAAGAAACTCGAGTTCTTGAAGGACAATACTCGGTAGTATCTTTGAACCCATTCAAGACTTTCATATTATATAACGACATTTTATCAAGATCGATCTTTCGAGAAGACCGATAGAGGGAAATTGGTGCGAAGAAGTAAAGACTCATGTGACTCATTTATTGCTCAAGTAAAACTCAAGAATCATTCGAATAAATACAAAACACCCGAGGAATGTTTTTTTTGGGCGGGATCGTTTCATATTCGAAGAAGGTCAATCAGTCATTTAATGCTCGCTACATTAATGACCAATGAGGATGTTTTGGCGGCTTACTTTTTAGAGATCGTTTTCAGATACCCGATTAATCGGAGATTAATCTCAACCATTGTTTCTCACCTAACCCACACGATCCTCCACGATCTCGAAGCTATATATACCCCTTTAAGCCATTCAAGCCAAAAGGTTTATCAAACCTTCGTTCCCAAATCCTCCGCAAAAAAAATCCCTTTGCCCGAAAAATCTCCAAACCCTAAAGCTTCAAATTCTTAAATCAATCTCTAAAATGGCCCCAACCTTGTTCGAGAAATTAGCCATAACCAACAAGCCTTGGTATGCGAGTTCGTTGTCTCACTCAAAAAAACACAAACAACTCAAAGCCGGAAGAGGAGGCTCTGCGATATGATCCGTGGCTAAACTCACCCATCTAGTCGCATGGCCCGACCCGGACGGGAGTTCACAAAAGAGGTAATCGAATTCATCGTAATTTGAGAATAGATGAAGAAGATGGTATGCATTCTTCGATTACCACATCACACTTAGAGCATTCGTCAAAAAATCGCCGCTTTTTGAGAGGGATTTGTGCATAATTAAAAAATCGAATGATGTGTTTGAACTCGTGATAGAGGAAAGGATCTGTGATGTATATGTGAATTGTAGAGAGCAGAGTACCTTGATAAGATTCTTTGAGAATCTGTGAAATTTGAGGCGACATTGAATAAGAAGGCATCTAAAGCCACAATATCGTGGCCGATGGATATTGTGAGCAAGTGCATCATGAGTCTTCTTGGGGAGTTTTGAGCTGATTAGTACCCCAAGCTTCAGATTGATGGTGCGATCGAGGCATCTCCTACCACCGACTTCAACCGGGTTGAAATTCTTAATTCGGATGGTGAAGGAGCAAGCCAAGGTCATAAAAAGGGTCAATGGGACAATCATGATGAAAGGCAAGATCCACCATGCCACCAAAATTGCTTATATTTTGGAGATGTCTTGAGAGGAGGAGGATATCTTCGCCAATTCAACCCCATTCCTAAAACCAAAATTCTCTTCAAACCCATTTGTTGTGAAGAAGCGAGGCCATTCGAGGGAAAAAGAAAAGAAGGTAGAATCACCCTGCGGGCCGAGAAAGAGACCCAAACAAACCGGGGGGAAGGTTATGTTGGAGGCAAAAATGGAGCAAGGAGCAAAATTGATGAAGCGGAAGGATCTTGCTCCAAAACGCAGAAGATTGGTTGTTCTCACCAAGGAAGGTAGCAAATGATTACGAGGAGATACAACTGAAGACAAAACCGCTCAAAGTTCGCCATTACAAGTGTTGGCTCAAGTTATCTCCGGGACACGAGGATCGGACCGAGGAGCGGGGTCTTCTCCGAGGTGCTCGAGACATCACTTCAAGTCTGAGATAAAATTTCTCAGAAATTTTTAAAGGAGCTCAGACCTCGGAGATACCTACCTCGGAAGTGCGAGGCTCGAGACGGAAGAGCCATTTCGAGTAGATCTGAAGATGTGCAAGGCTCAAGCAGACGAGCCAACTCGGACTAAACCGAGGATATGCCCGCCGGGCCTCGTAACCCACTCATATGCAAACCGAGGACCTGAATGCACAAACTTGGACACTACCGAGGCTCGGGAGCAAAATATTCTCGAGGAGCTCCAGAGTAATCCATCGCTTGATCCCTTAGCGAAGCTTCTACCGAACCGAGAGCCCGAGATGGAAGAAGGGCGAGGGTGAAGAAGGCGAAAGTGGAGGAGCAAGGGGAAGCGGTTCATCCTTGACCGATACTCTCGAGCTCGACTCATACCGATCGCAAGATGTTTTCTTCAGATTAAGGAGGCGGCAGTGTATATCCTCAATCGGACTCTTCCCGAGATGCTTGACATTCTTTGCATTGAGAGGGGAAGACTGGTGGAATGAAGAGACAACCTTCCTAACCGACTTCTCGGGGTTCGGAAGGACAAAGCTCGGGATGAAAAATTCCGATTTTGATGAATTTGGTTCGGAGGAAGCTACCGAGAAGAGAACAATGAAGTTGGTACCCGAGCAAATGGAGATAAATCCAAAGATGGAGATGGGGACCAAAGGGGAGATCGAGAATCGGTCTCAAATGGAAAAAGAGACTTCGTTGTCGATCAACCTCAGATCGAAAGCAAGCACTCTTCAGTACCTTTTCGCACTATTAACAAATATGCCAAAGTTAATGAAAAGTACTATCTTTAATTTCAATTGTCCGATAAAATGATCGAGGCTCAATTGGAGTTCTGAGCTCGGGATGAAGCCGAACTCGGGATGATCAAACAAAGATGAAGGTGCGAGAGAAGGTCAGCCGAGATTGATCTCACTCCGTAATGGAGAAACTTGAGAAGATTGAGCCAATGGCGATCAAAATTGCTCGAGATGGAAGAAACGTTGGCCAATCAAGCTCGTGATAATGGAAGGTTTTAGCCATTCTTCTAATCGGTGCAGATACAAAACACTCTGACCAATCAGATGACCTCCATGGAAGAAAAGCTGAATGCAAAGCTGGAGGGAGTCAACGCAGAGTTAAGTGCTGAAATGAAACAGAAGCACCAGGAATCGACTGAATTTCTAGAGGTGAAACTAGCAGAGAAAAATGAGGTGCTGATCAAATCTGCTGTTGAGGAAATGAGCTCAATGCTCATGACCAAGATGATGAGAGATGCTTAAAGATGCACTCTCCGCCGCTTTGCCCACATATTCGAAGAAACTGCTGCGTGGCTAAGAACCACATCAAGAGAATGGAAGATGAGCAAGATCAGTTAGCAAGGAGAGATCCGCTGTGTGAGCAAAGAGCAGTATCACATGGACACAGCTCTCTCCAGACTTCTTCCAAATTACGGTGCCAAGAAGGGGGAAAAGGAAGGTGAAGACCTCAGGAAGTTCATGGCACGTACCTTGGAAAAGAAGGCTCAGAAAGATGCTGAAATGTACAATCTAGCCAAAGCCTTAAAAAGAAGTCGGCTCTTGAGAAATTGAAATTTGCTCAAGTGGAGAAGCCCATCTACACTCGAGTTTCTGAGCAAACCATGCTTGAGGTTGCAAGAGAGAAACTAAGTGCTAGAACTAAGGTTGGAACAAGCCAGTTGGAGCCGAATCTTTATGAAGAGAAAGCCTTGGGCGTTGTTCAACCAGTAAGCAAACGTCACGAAGGGTTTCTAAGCCAATCCAGAGAAAGATGATTCTGGATGAAGAAGATGCAGAAGAAACTGAGTCTCAACCTCAGAAGAAAGTCTTCAACACCAGAGATGCTCTGAAGACACTCCAAAAAGAACAAGCTAAGAAAAGTCGCCGCTTTGATCTCGGGGAGCGTCTATGATCGAAAAGAAGATAGGCGAAGAGCGAAGCGAAGGAGTGATTTCGGGAGACGGCGAGCAAAGAGGAAGGAACATCGAAAGCGCCAAGTGGCCCCACGTTGATAAATGGATGCCCATTAAACTCAAAGACATGTGGGAAGAAGTGAAGAGAACCTTACGGTTCAATTACGATGTTCTCGGGGAATGGAGAGGAAGGCTCGGATCGAGCGAAGCTTTCATTGAATATCTTTTAACCTTCTATCCAAAGTATCTCCAAGGTGGATTAACCTTGCGGATGAAGGTGGAGTACTGAGATAAGTAGCCCCCGATCCATATTCCTATCCTCCTCCAAGACTTGGTAATGGCTTGGTAAATGAGAAGGCCATTACGCAAGAAATTGCTTTCGATATCTTTGGTCGGTTGGGATTAACGAGGAACGGCCGGACATCATCAAAAGAGAGGAATGAGTGAAGAAAAGATTTTTTGAATGTTCAACCTGGAGGTACCGGTGATGAAGTGGAAAATGAAGCAAAAACCGAAGAGCCGAATCAAGATCGAAGAGATGAAGAACTCGTAAGACTCGTAATCTTTAAATTTTGTCTTTTTGATTTTGTTTGATAAATTCATTGTAATCTGTAAAGGTATACTTATCATCAATGAAGATTTATCATTATGCTCAAAAGATAATATCTCATTATCTTATTTACATGTCTTTATTTTGATATCTTTGAATGAATGTCTCTAAACCGATTGTATCTTTGATAAGAGGGAAATTGTTTAAGTATTTGGTAATGAACTAGTTAAAGAGATTCATTCTTGGAGAAATTTGATATATGATTAAAACTGTTGAGAAACTCGAAATTGTTGGGAGATTCTCGATCTAAGAAATAGTTGGAGAGACAACCAATCTTGTAATAGGATAAACTGAAACACGAGTATAGGTTATATATTTGTAACAAGATAGGTTTTAGCATCATCAAAAAGGGGAAATTGTTGGGAGATGAATTTAATAAAAGATTATATGATTTTGATTAAGATCCCAAAACCCCTAAGTATGACATGTTGTAATGATCTTGATAGTTGAATCGAGGATTCGAGTTATTAGAGTATTAGGATGTTATCGCAAAATGTATAGTCAGCGAGATATAGTTAGGGATAGGTTACGAAAGTCTCTGAAGATTCAAGATGAAATCGAGGCGAAGACTCAAGATAAAAGACTCGAAGATATCGGTCAAGATAAATTTAAAGACTCAGAAAACTCTGAAGACGCAAGACTAAAGACTGAGAAACTGAAGATCAAGAATATTGAATGCACGATAATTCTATCAAGACTCAAGAATGTATCGAAAAGCTTCGATATGAACCGAATGATCCGAGACCTTTGAATATATCTATCGAAGGATGCAACATTGAGAGAAACGCAATGCCTTAGAAAGATAGATATTGCCAAGACATTCAAAATGCGCATAAAAAGGAACTAAGTCGGAAGTGTTGTTAAGGTTATATCAAACTCGAGTTTGTAACCAAAAGAGTCGTTGAAGGTGTCTACCTTTAAGCGAAGACAAAAGTCAAAAAAGAGGAAGACGACAGACATGCACATACCGATAATCGATCGGTGACAAGCAATTTGAAAAAAGATGTCATATAAAAATGAAAGTTCGGACTACAAAAAGTGAAGACCGGCTACATGAAAGACTATTGCCTAGAAAGTGTTAGGGAGTTTCGGACCCTAAATATAGGCGTTTCACACACCATAAGAGGAACTCACGAAGGTTATCTCTCCAACGGATAGTTTTCAAGAGTAACCTTGGTGTATGCCTATAAATACTGGTGACCCTCTACATTGTAAGGTGACGGGAAATTTATACGCAACTCAAGAGCTCGAACTTATTCTTGCAAAAGTAAAGCACTCGAAATACCTTGAATTTCCCAAGTGCTTCTATATTGAAGAGAGCTCACTTTACTAAGCCTAGCTTGATAAGATTTATCCAAAGCTTAGTCGAGATATCCTAAACCTTTGCATTGTGCTTCATTGTAAAGGATATCTCATCCTAGTTGAAACCAACCAAGAAACCCCAAACCCTTCGAGAAGGTAGTTGGAGTGTGTTTGTTGGTGAGTAGAGTTGTAAAGAGTTAGTAAACTACGCGGAGTAGTCAGAAAACTCTAGAGGAGAAGTTAGTAAGCTACAGAGGTAGTCTGAAAGCTTGTGTGTGATTGAGTAAGTAAACTACGGAGGTAGTCAGAAAACTCAAGGTCGGGTTGAGTAAGTAAACACGTGGAGTAGTCGTAAAAAACTCGGTACGAGTTGAGTAAGTAAACTACGAGGTAGTCGTAAAGCTCGAAGTTGATAGTGAATTTTCTCGAAGAGTGGGAGAGAGTGGACGTAGGAGCTTGAGTCTACGAACCACTATAATTCTTTGTGTTCTTTATTGCTTTCCTTATCTTTGCTTATCTGTTGCATTGACCTGATTTTGAAAGCATACTTTTCACTGATATTCAGTTGGAATCAATCCACTGAAGTTGCATAAGTGAATCACAGCCTAATCACTATTTCATAAAGGAAGGTTTTTCAAACAAAGCTTAAAACGAGTATAATCTAAGGGCCAACCATTCCAAGACGATCGAGTAGCTAGAACGAGATAGTTATCAAACCGAACTCTCTTACGAGGATTGAGAAGCTAGTTATCGATCCAAGCAACTCAGATCTCCGACACTCGAGATTCGGGATTGGGATTATCCGAGGTATCTCGAAAAGCTCAAGGATCACATCTCCTCAAGAGACTTTGACTTCGAGAGCGATCATGCTTCTCGAGAACCTAATCTTGAGGATTATCTCGACCCAAGTGACCTCAAGAAGAAGAAAAAGTTTTAAAATCATCGAACACGTGTATTCCCCCATACACGTGTAAGACTCATTTTCAGGGACCAACAAAGAAGTTTCGAAGAAACCAAGTCTCAAAGATGAAATCGAGATATCAAGACTTCGATGAAATCGAGATATCGAAGACTCAAGATGAAACCGGTGAACCAAGACTCAAAGATGAAGACTCAGTATATCAGTTAGTACATCTGTAAAGACTCAGAAGACTCTGAAGACACAGAAGACAGAAGTCTGAAGAACTGAAGATCAAGAATACTGAAGGCACGATGATTTATCAAGACTCAAGAACGCGTCTTGAATGCTCAAAGATAAACCTAAATGTTAGAGGCCTTTGAACATATCTATCTGAAGGATGCAATACTGAGAAGATCGCGATTCCTTAGAAAGTTAGATATTGCCCATAACATTTAAAGTGCAGACAAAAGGAACTAAGACAAAGTGTTGTTAAGGTTATATCACTCAGAGATTGTAACCAAAAGAGCCGTTGAGTTGTCTACCTTTAACTGGAGACAAAAGTCAAAAAGAGGAAGACAACACTGTACCATACTGACACTGACAGTGACAGGTCACTGAAAAAGATGTCAGAAGTACTAAGTTCCAGACTGCAAAAAGTGAAGACCGGCTACATGAAAGGCTATTGCCTAAAATGTGTTAGGGAGTGTCAAACCCTAAATATAGCCGTTTCTCACACACCATAAGAGAAAACTCTCGGAGCTATCTCTCCAACGGATAGTTCTTCAAGAGTGACCTTGGTGTATGCCTATAAATACTTGTGACCTTCTTCATTGAAAGGTTACGGGAAATTTGTAAGCAACTCAAGAGCTCAAACTTATTATTGCAAAGTTGAAGCACTCGAAAACCCAAGAATTTCCCAAGTGCTTTATATTGAAGAGAGCTCATTAAACTAAGCCTAGCTTGATAAGATATATCCAAAGCTTAGTCGAGATATCCTAGCCTTTGCATTGTTCTTTATTGTAAAGGATATCTCATTCTAGTTGGAAACCAACCAAGAAACCCCAAACCCTTTAGAAGGTAGTTTGAGTGTGATTGTTGGTGAGATTGGAGTTGTAAAGAGTGAGTAAACTACATTGAGGTAGTCAGAAAGCTCTAGAGGAGAAGTTAGTAAGCTACTTGTGGTAGTCTGAAAGCTTGTGTGAGTTGAGTAAGTAAACTATAGAGGTAGTCAGAAAGCTCAAGGTCGGGTTGAGTAAGTAAACTACAGAGGTAGTCAGAAAACTCAGGGCCAAGTTGAGTAAGTAAACTACAGAGGTAGTCAGAAAGCTCAAGGAAGTGATTAGTGAATTTCTCTGAAGAGATCAGGGAGAGTGGACGTAGGAGCTTGAGTCTCTGAACCACTATAAATTGTTGTGTTCTTTGCTTTCTGTTTTGCTTTGCTTAACTGTTGCATATATTCTGAAAGCATATTTTCACTGATATTTCAGTTGGAATCAATCCACTGAAGTTGCATATAAATTGAATCACAGCCTAATCACTATTCCATTAAAGGAAGATTTTCAAAGAAAAGCTTAAAACGCAGTATAAACTAAGGGTCAACCATTAAGACATCCGAGTAGCTAGAACAGATAGTTACCAAATTTAACTTACTCTTCCGAGGGTTGAAGAAGTTAGTTATCCGATCCAAGCAACTCGGGATCTCTGAAAAACTCAGGACTCGGTTGGGATTATCGAGGTTTTTGAAAGCGACTTCAGATCTTTGTCTCAAGAGACTTTGACTCGAGAGCGATCAGGCTTCTCAGGACCAAATCATCGAGGGACAACGACCCAACCCAAGACCTCAAGAAGAAAAGTTTTAAAAACACTTGAACACTTGTATTCCCTCCCCCATACACGCGTGTAAGACTCGTTTGCCTTTGGGACCAACAAGTGGTATCGGAGCAAATGGTTCAACTTGACCACTGCTTTGTTGACCAAAGTTTTATTTTCTAAAAATACTTGTGGTCTATCCGAATCGATCTTATTTCTTTGAATTCTTAAAAGACTCGGATAAAATGTCTTCTAAGAAACTTCCCATGTTCTCGGTGGAGAACTATGATTTATGGAGATTGAGAATGCAGCACACCCGTATTCTAAACATGAACGAATGTGGAGAGTGGTCTCTGAAGGGCCATTCCAATTTCTTCGTGGTGAATCCCGGAGGAGCAGAAAAATGAGAGAAAGCGATCCTAGAGAAGCGAGAATTTCCTAAGTCGATGACCAACTGACTCGAGGAGAGGAAGTTAGTCAATCTAGACTATATTGCTAAAGACACACTATACAAATCTTATTGATGATGGTGTGATGGGAATGATCTCTCAACGCAATAATCGCAAAAGAAATTTGGGATACACTAATTTGTAATGTGACAAGTACACAGATCATATCAAAAGAAAACAAACTTTCGGTTGCAATTGGAAAGTTTGATAGTTTTGAAATGGAAGAAGGTGAATCTATAGACAAATTGGAAGTCGATTCACTAGCATTATGAATGATCTAAATGCACTTGGTAAGAAATATCCATAGAAAGAAGTTGCATTGAAAATTCTTAGAGGTCTTTCTAAGAAATGGGATATATGCAAAGTGGTGATTGAAAACACCAAAAACATTAATTCAATGCCATATCAACAAGTCTTCTTCTCCGAAATTTGAAGGCCTATGAGTTCGTAATTGATAAGAAATCTAAAAAAGGTCGACAAAGAAAGATGATTCATCATCTAGTAAGAATGTGGCTTTTAAAGCCGGGGATAAAACACGTAAAACTAGAGAGCTCGAGAACTCCTTGCTAAAAATCGGGATGAGCTTGAGGATAAGCTAAAGATCGATGGCAAGGAGGTTTGAAAGACTTAATAGTCGATATGGAAAATATAAAAACTATTACAGGAATCACAGGTACCAGAAGAAACCCGAGGACAGGTCAACTGAGAAGAAGAAGGACCTGAAAGCTGAGGGATCTTCATCCAAAAGGAAGGACTCCAAGTCCAAAGAAGAAAGTGATCGGGATGATGATGCCAACAGATCTTTATAATTGCCAAAAGAAAGGTCACTTCGGTATGATTGTCCAGATCGAGTGCTAAGGAGAGAAGAGAAAGGCAAGCTAAAAAGAGACAAGAAGTTCTCTAGCAAAAAAGGCCATGGTTGCAGAAGAAGAACATTCTGAGGAGGGATCTAGCTCTTCAGATGAAATATTCTCAGACAGTGAAAGTGATGACATATGTCTGATGGCCATTGAGGAGGTAAACTCTTCTTTCTCTGTTGTTGATCCTACACTAGCACAAGAGTTGTCAAGTTCAATATAGAAATTGATCATTTTGACACGATGGATTCTTTTGAGAGTCTAATGAAGGACTATCTTTGTTTTTAAAAAGAACTGTTAAATGAAACTCAAGAGCGAGAATAAAGAACCGAAAAGTTGAAAATCTAAAATGGAAAGACTCTACCAATCTTGAAATCACTTCTCAATTAATGGGAGCTCTTGATGGCTGGATATTTCGAAAGTACAACTCTCGAGAGAAAGAGAAGTTGATAGTGACCCTAATCGAAAAAGCTAGAGAAATCATTTGAAGAGATTCGGTGATCGTAACTAAGTTCAATGACCTCTCCGAGAAGCATGAAACTCTACAGAACTGTGAGGATAGTGCACAGAAGAAGTTAACTCTATTGAATACTACATCTAAAGTAATAAATGAAATTGAGTTACCAGAGATCCGCCACTATAAAATGCGGATTGGGATACATTCCAGGGGAACCTCACAAGGTCATCTGAATCTTTGCATCAAGTAGCAAGAAGACAATCTTTGTAAAACCAATGGCACCCACACTTCAAAATGAAGAAATGCCCAAGGTTGTAGACAAGGAAAATGACCCATGGTTTCAAAAAACCTGAATGATCGGTAGGAAAGCCCAAACCTCGGTGAAGGCTAGAAAACTTGAGGCCAGTTGGAAAATTTCGAGCAAGTACTTCAAGCCTCAAAGCTAAGAATGCAAACCTAAAAGGATCTACTTTGAATCATCGGAGGAATCTTGAAGAAGAAAACACTCACAGAGACATTCTCAATCGAAGAGACCAAGTCCTCAAGATATCTTGAAAGACCAAATTTTTAGACAGCAACCTGAACCCCACTTGCCTAAGGGTAAAGGTTACCCGAACTCGAAGTCAACAAAGATTCGGACCAAGCGCAAGACAGAAGCCAAAGCAAATGAACAAAAGGCACGAACAAAGAAAAATTCAAAAGCCCATGTTCATGCTAAGGCTAGCACTCATACACGAGAAACCGCTAAGGTACCAGAGTAGTAAATGTGTATGTAGATGTTTATGGAAGACATATCGCCCACTCTAAAGTGATTAGAGTTGTCGGTGATTTGGATTCCGAAAAGGTACATTTAACCTTGTAGGACCCTACACAAATTGGGTACCTAAAAATTGATCCATTTTTTCGGGGAGGAAAACAAGGGCACCGAGGTGATTAAAGATCACATAAGATCGATGAGCGAGAGATGAAAAAAAAGCCCCTGATGTATGGTATCTTGACAGTGGATGCTCAAGACATATGACAGGATTCAAGAAGATACTCAGTGACTATGTTGAACAAAGAGGCCCTCAGATCACTTTTGGAGATAACTCCAAGGGACAGACTGAAGGATATGGAACTTTGGAAATCGACTCAGTTCATATCCATGGTGTTTCATATGTACGGATTGAAGCATAACTTGCTTTCAATAAGCCAATTACGTGATAAAGGTTTTAATGTTGAGTTCTCTAAGAACTTATGTTATGTGAAAGATGATATCTCACAGAAAGTATTACTGACTGGTACTAGAAAAGGAAATGTGTATCTTGCTGATTGGAGTTCAACTCCTAAAGATACATGTTTGGTTGCTAAAAGTTCCACAGATACCAGTTGGTTATGGCATAAAAGGATGAATCACCTGAATTTCAAAACCCTGAATAAGCTTGCAAGATTAGCTCTTGTGAGAGGGTTGCCTAATGAAGTGTTCAGTAAGGAACATATTTGTGATGCGTGCCAAAAAGGAAAACAAATTAGAGCATCATTTAAAAGCAAAGTAGATGTTTCTACTGAAAGAATACTTCAGTTGTTGCATATGGATCTTTTTGGTCCTATAACACCAGTGAGCACTAATGGCAGGAAATACACATTGGTAGTAGTTGATGACTACTCAAGATATACTTGGGTCATATTCTTTTCAGTAAGAAAGAGACTCGGATAAAAATTTGCTTTAATTGCGAAAAGGCTCAGTATTGAGAAAAATCTAAGTGTGGTCAAAATCAGATCTGACAAGGGAACTGAATTTATAAATCATATTATATATGATTATTGTGTAGCAAATGGGATTACTCATGAAACATCAGCTGGAAGGACCCCTCAACAAAATGGTGTTGCTGAAAGAAGGAACATGACTCTTAAAGAAGCTGCAAGGACAATGATAGCTGAAGTTGATATCCCTAAAAGATTTTGGGTTGAAAGCAACAACCTTTGCATGCTATTCTCAGAACAGATCCATGCTGACCAAGAGTCAAGGCAAAACACCTTATGAGCTTTGGAATGAAAGGAAGCCTCTTGTTTCTTTCTTTCATGTGTTTGGTTGCAAGTGTTTCATACACAATAATGGTAAAGATCAGTTGAAAACATTTGATAGCAAAGCTGATGAAGGAATATTCTTAGGGTATTCTAAAGTCAGTAAAGCTTTCAGAGTTTACAACTGTAGGACTCTTATTGTGGAGGAAACACCTCATGTTGTTTTTGATGAATCTACTTGTGTTTAGAAGAAACAGAACATGATTGAAGAAATGACCAAGAGAATCACCAGATTAAGCACGAAAAAGAATGACAAATCATCCCTTTGAACACGAAAAAGAAGAAGTCGGTCACATTCTATGATTGGAGTGACTCGGACTCGGATAAAGAAGTTCGGGATGGAACTCAGGATGGTGAGACTCATGAAAGCCAACACACCAAAGGTGACCAATCTGAACAGACACCAGTTCAGACTCAGGTATGTGATGCCAATGAAGATGTGGTCACGGTGAGGCAAATTCTCGAATCTATCAACCAAAGGGGAACAAATGTCTCGACAATGTTCAATGGAATTTCCACGAGGAAGATGATTCCCTTTCTCCTTTCTCGTTGTTCCCCGAGTTTCTTGAATTAATCGAACCTAACATTTCAAATGTTGAGGATACAATTGAAGGGGGAACATCTAGAAGAAGATGGTTAGATAGTCATCCTACAAGTCAGATTGTGGGTGATCTAACTGAAGGTGTCAAAACAAGGAGGTTCCATGGTGAGAGTGCACTATTCTGTTGCTTCCTATCAGAGAAAGAGCCTACTGAGATTGTCAAAGCTTTACAAGATTCTCAATGGATTACTGCTATGCAAGATGAGCTAAATCAATTCTCAAGGAATGAAGTATGGGAGCTAGTGGATAGACCTGAAAGGCACAATGTCATTGGAACCAAGTGGGTATTTAAGAATAAAAGAGATGAAAACAACAACATTGTAAGAAACAAGGTAAAATTTAGTTGCAGACAAGGTTATTCCCAAGAAGAAGGCTTGGATTATGATGAAACCTTTGCACTTTTGTTGCAAGACTAGAAGCCATCAGATTGTTTCTTGCATATCGCCCACATGAAGTTCACGATCTATCAAATGGATGTGAAAAGTGCATTTCTGAACGGTGTGCTTAAAGAAGAGGTTTATGTAGAACAACCTCCTGGTTTCAAACAGAATGACCAAGTTTACAGGCTCGGAAAAGCCTTGTATGGTCTTAAGCAAGCACCCAGAGCATGGTATGATACTCTTTCTCAGTTTCTTACTGACCATGGTTTTGTTAAAGGAGGCTGTTGATAGAACTCTGTTCGGGGAGATGAAGATGGGGAAGATATCTTCTTGGTTCGGATATATGTTGATGACATCATTTTTGGATCTCCAAACCATCAACTGTGTGAAAAGTTTTCAACACTGATGAAAGGCAAGTTTGAGATGTCAATGATGGGAGAGATGAATTTCTTTCTAGGTCTTCAAGTGAAACAATCAAAGGAAGGAATCTTCATCAACCAAGCAAAGTACACCAGGGATCTAATTGCCAAGTATGGTGTACAGAATTGCAATGCAGTTAGAATTCCTATGAATACTAACTACAAGATGGATCCTGATTGTGAAGGCAAATCAGTAAGTCATACTAATTATAGAGGAATCATTGGATCGTTGCTCTATCTCACAGCAAGTAGGCCTGATATAACATTTCTTTGTTGGGATATGTGCAAGATACCAAGCTAATCCTAAAATTTAGTCACATGGAGGTCGCCAAAAAAGATCTTGAAGTATCTTAAGGGCACAATGAATAGAGGATTATGGTATCCGGTGATGATAACCTTGAATTAAGCTGGTTACTCGAGATCTCGATTATGGAGGTTGCGAGAATTGTGAAGTCCACTACGAGGAACTCGTCAATTTCTAGGAAGTAAGTGATATCTTGGTTTTCGAAGAAAGCAGGACCTCGATAGTGACCAAGATTATGGGTTTGAATACATGGTCTGCTGAAGGAAGGCTGTTTGGCATGCATTCTTTGGCTCAGACAACAATTAAGGGATTATAAAGTTGTAGCCAATGAAGTACCAATATTTTGTGACAATAATAGTGTCATTGCTATTTCACAAAATCCGGCATTGCACACCAGATGCAAGCATGTGGATATCAGACATCACTTCATCAGAGATCATGTCGAGAAAAAGGACATAAGGATGGAGAAAATTCATACTGATAAGCAGAGAGCTGATATCTTGACTAAACCTTTGGTTGAATCAAGATTTCTGGAACTATTAGTTGAATTAGGGATGTTGAATCCAGGTGTAAGAGTAAAATCTGAAAAATTGAAGATTTTCAGATGCATGAAATTTTCTCAGAATTCTACTGAGAAGCTCAGGATAAAATGGAAATCCGAATCGAGTCTCGAAACTCAGATTCTTGAAGGTCATTACTTTCGAGAGCATCTTGAACCTATTCAAGATTTTCGGTATCATCTCGACATTTTATCAAGGTCAATACTCAGTAAGACTGATAGAGGGAAATTAGTCTGAAGAAGTAATGACTCATGCGACTCATTTATTGCTTAAGTGAAACTCAGTAATCATTCGCAATAAATACATAACACCTGAGGAATGTTTTTGGGCGGGATCTTTGAAATTCCAAATGAAGGTCAACAGTCATTAAATGCTCTGTTACATTTAATCACCAATGAAGTTAAAATGGCAGCTTACTTTTCGGGGATCGACCTTTCGCATACCCGATTAATCATGGATTAATCTTAACCGTTGCTTTTCACCAAACTGGTACGACTTCCCACGATCTCGAGCTATTTAATCCTTTGAAGCCATTCAAGCCAAATTTTATCAAACCCTTCGTTCCCAAAATCCTCTTCAAATAAATCCCTTTGCCCAGAAAACCCAAACCCTAAATCTTCAAATCTCAAATGGCCCCAACCATATTCGAAAGATTAGCCGAGACAAATAAGTCATGGTACAAATACGTGGTGTCTCTGGAGAGCACGTCAAATGCCAAGCATGAAGAAGAAGCGCTCCACTTAATCGTTAGCAAAAATCGACGAACCTCGTCAAAAATCGACTTGAGGCGGAGTATACCCATGAGGTAATAGAGTTTGTTGAAAATATGGAAATCGATGAGGAAGATTGTATAGAATCTAAGATTTCTATTTTGCATCTCGAACAATCGATGAAATGTGTGGATTTTGTTCGAGAGCTCTATATAGTCCCTAAGCATTTGAACGACGTATTTGAGTTGTGCGATAGGGGAGATGATCCCTCATTGTATATGTTGGGACGGGAGTAGGAGTATCTTGACAAGGTTGCCGAGAAACCAATTAAGTTTGAGGCAACTCTGAACAAACGACATCTACAGCCGAAATACAGAGTGTTGATGGATATTGTGGGAAAGTGCATAATGAGTCGATCTGGAAGCTTCGAAAGCGGATCAAGACTCCCAAACTCCGTCGATGGCGGCGATTGAGGACTCACCCACCAAGGATTTCAACTGGCTGAAATATCTGATCAAGGTGGTGACTGAGCAAGCCAAGGTCATAAAAAGGGAGGATGATGGGACAATATCTATCAAAGGCAGAATCCTCCACGCCACCAAAATTGCATTCATTCTAGAGATGTGCCGAGAGGAGGAGGATATTTTTGCCAACTCTACCCCATTCCCTAAGTCCAAAATTATGTTCAAGCCGATTCTTTGCGAAGAGGACTTTCAGGGAAAGAAAGAGAAGAAAGTGGAATCACCGATTAATTTCTTTGAAAAGGAAACCCAACAAGCAGGGGAAGGTGTTGTTGGAAGCCAAGAAAGAGTAGGGTGAGAAATTGAAGAAGCAGAAAACCCTTGCTCCTAAGCTCAAAAGAATGGTGGTTCTCACTGATGATGATGAAGAAAGTGAGACTGAGGAGATTCAGCCTGAGAGCCAAACTGCTCAGAAATTGCCATTACATGTTTTGGCAAAGCTATCTCAAAGGCCTGAGGATCGGCGAGGAGCAAGTCTTCTCTCGAGGTTCTTGAGACTTCACCGAGCTCGGACAAATTTTTCAAGAAATTTTCCAAGGACCTCGGACCTCGAGAGAAAGTTGATTCCCTCGGAGGATATCTTGGCTCGGGACGCGAGAAGATGCTCAGATTCTCTTTGAGGATATGCCCCTTTCGGTTCTCGAGCAAAGCAGAAATTCCAGCTGGAGGTGCGGCTCGGACCTCAGAACCAAGTCATATCCAAACTGAGGAGCTGCGTGTCCAAACCTCAGAAGCTGCTGAGCCTCAGGAGCCGATGAACTTTGAAGAGCTCCTGAGTGAGCTATTGATTGACCCTTCCACTGAACCTGAGAGCCCGATGCTCAAGAAAGGTGAAGCCTGAAGAGACCGAATGGCGGAAGCAAGGGGAACGGTTCATTCTTGACCGCTACCCCGAAGTGAGCTCATTCCTGACCTCCAAGACATCTTCTTTAGATTGAGGTCAGCGGTCTACATCCTCAACCACACTCTTCGGAGATGCTTAATATTGCTTCATTCAGAGGGAATCTTTGGTGGAGCGAGGAGCGACTTTTCTCCTTTGAATTCTCAGGGTTCGGAAAAACCAAGCTCCGGATGAAAATCTCAGATTTTGATGAGCTTGTGAAGAGGAAGGTGGCTGAGAGAACTGCTGAAGTTGGTGCCCCGAGCTCCATTGACAAAGCTCAGGATGGGGACCAACAAGGGGATGACGAGAGTCAATCTTAGAAGGAGAAAGACTCAATCGATCTTGATCAAAGGCCGTTGAACATCCTCGATCGAAGTTAGCCTTCAGTAACTTTGGCACAATTAATAATTATGCCAAGTTTTTCATGAAGTTCCTACCTTTAAATCAGAATGTCCGATATGCAGGTCGAGGCTCAGTGGACACCCAAGTTCGGGGTGAATCGGACTCGACCGAAGTCTGAAGCCCGATTCAAACGGAAGCTCGAGTTGACCGAGACTCGGGATGAATACCAACTCGGGAGGCACAACAGATCGGTAATGCTCCCGAGATTGATCTCACCCATTGATGGAGAAATTGGAGAAGGTTGAGCCAATATTGAACAAAATTGCTCGATGGAGGAAGTTTTGGCCAACCAATCTCGTAAGTTTGAAGGATTGAGTACTTCTTGAAGTCTTCGCCAGAGCTCTATAATGAGAAAAGTTGACCTCCATGAAAGCAAAGCTAGAAAAAACAAGATGGAGGGGGTCAAGGCCGAAGCTTAATGAAGAGTCAAGCAAAAGCATCAGAGAGCGGCACACAAATTCTTGAAGCAAAGTTGGTTGAGAGGAATGATATGCTAGTGAAGAACTTATTTGTTGAGGAAATGAGCTCAATGCTCATGACCAAGATGATGTACATGTTCAAGGAAGCTCTCTCAAGCCAATTTGCACATTTGTCTGAAAAGAATTCTCTGTGGCGAAAAAGAACCACGTTAGGCGGCTCGAGGAGGAGCAAGATCGGATGGCGGGGAGGTGCGGAGTGGCAAAGAAAGAGCAATACCACATGGACCAAAGACTCTCCAAAGCCCCGCCAGAGTATGGTTCAAGAAGGGGAAAGACACGGAGGCGATCTCGGGGAATTATTGGAACATACTCACGAAGGGCAAGGTTGTTAAAAAATCTTTGAAAAGAAGATACTTGCCGAAGCCATGAAGGAGATAGAAGCCACTGAGAATATTAAGTTCAAGGAGGTGGAGAATTCAGTCTACACTCAGGTTTCAGAGGAAACAATGCAGGAAGTTGCTATGGAGAAACTGAGTGGTAGAGGAAGGATTGGTACAAGCCAGGCTGGTGCTGAATTGCCCAACAAGAGGAAGGCCGTGGTGATGGAAGAGCCTGAGGGCAAAAGAGCAAAGGCTTCTAAGCCAGTTCAGAGGAAATTGATACTGGGTACTGAAGATTCTGAAGTCGAGCCAAAGAAGAAAGTCTTCAACACTAGAAGCACTCTGAAAACACTCCAGATTGAACAAGCAAAGAAAGTGTCGCTTACATTTTCGGTGTACCAAAGGATCGAGAAAAGAAGGTCAAGAAGAGCGTAAAAGAAGGAGTGGGTTCAAAAGGTTCATGCAAGAGGAGAGAGGGAACACTAAAGTTATTAAATGGGCCGACGTTGACAAGTGGATGCCTATCCAAAGACAACGATGTGGGAAGAAATCAAGAGAACCTTCCGGGTTCTACTATGATGTGCTCGAGAGAATGGAGAGGGGAGAGCTCAGATCCGAATGAGGCTTTCATCGATTATCTCCTGACCTTCTATCCAAAATATCTCCAAGGATGGATAAATCTAGCGGATGAAGGAAAGGTTCAGATAACCGCCCCTGGTTCATATGTGTACCCTCCTCCCAGGCTGGAGAATGGCTGTGTTAATGAGAAAGCCATTTCTCGGGGAAATATCTCGATCTGTTGCTTTCGATTAGGTCGACAGGGAACAATCCGGATATCATCAAAGAAAAAGATGCACTGAAGAAGAGATATTACGGAATGTTCAACCTAGAAGTCCCTGCTGATGAGGTGGAAGAGCAGAGATGAAGAACCGAACTGAAGAGCTGAACTGAAGAACAGAATGAAGACTCAGAAGATGAAGACTCAGAAGATTCATGTAATCTTTTATTTTTTTATCTTTTTGATTTTGTTTGATAAGATTCATTGTAACTTGTAACAGTCTACCTATCATCAATGAAAACTTATCATTTATGCTCAAAAGATAATATCTCATTATCTTATTTACATTTCTTTTAAATTTTGATATGCCTGAATGATTGTCTCTGAGATTAATTGATTGAGAAATTAAGTATTTGGTGATGAATCCTTTGAGAGATTCATTACTGAAGAAATTGTTGTGAGATTCTCTGTATGGAAATTGTTGGGAGATTAATTGTTAAGAGACTCATTATTTATGGGGGAAATTGTTGAAAATAAAACCAATCTTGTAATAGGATAAACTGAAACCTGAGTATAGGTTAAGTATGTCTGTAATAAGATAGGTTTTGGCATCATTAAAAAGGGGGAAATTGTTGGGAGATGAATTTAATAAAGATATGATTTTGATTAGATCCCAAAACCCCTGAGTATGACATGTTCAGAATAATCTTGATAGTTGAGTCAGGATTCAGTTTTAGAGTGTTCAGGATGTTATCTGCAAAATGTATAGTCGCCAGATATAGATCAAAGTTAGGATCTTAAGATTACGAAGAACTCGAAGAAGTTTCGAAGAAACCGAAGTTTGAGATGAAACCGAAGTTTCAAGTCTCGATGGAGAAATCGAGATCTTGAAGACTCAAAGATGAAACTAAGATACTGAAGACTAAGTATGAAACTAAGATATCAAGACTCAAGATGAAATCAAGAATCAAGACTAAAGATGAAGACTCAAGATATCGGTCAAGACATCTGTAAAGATTTAAGACGCCAAGACTCGAAGACCCTAAAGACTCAAGACTCGAAGACCTCAAGACTCGAAGACTCAAGACACGTAAGATGTAACAATCAAGAATCAAGATCAAGAATACTTAAGGCACAAGAATTCATCAAGACTTCAAGAATGTCTTGAATGCTCAGTATAAACCTGAATGTTCCGAGGCACTGGACATATCTATCTGAAGGATGCAATACTGAGAAGATCGCGATTCCTTAGAAAGTTAGATATTGTTGGGATATTTTAGTTTTGATGAATTATGCCAAAACATTATCAACTTGTGTTTTTTGAAGCTAATTTACAGATAACAAGTTGAGGGGGAACGGAAGAACAAATTGAGGGGGAACTCATGAAATCGAAGATGATCGAGATCAGACGAGGCTGCAGACGAGGCTGATCAAGATCAGATGAGAAGGATGAGTTCTCGAGTTAATCGGGCGCGGCGTAAACCGACGCAATGCGCTTCGATGCGCTTTTATCAGAGCAAATGATTTACAAGATTTTTTTCGATGCGCTTATCGATGCAACCAGATGCAAGGCGGACTGATTCGGCTGAGCCGATCTCGATCAGTGAGCCGATCGATCAAGCGGCGTAAATCGCCCGATGAACAGTGAAATCAGCCCGATGAACAGTGAAATCAGCCCGATGAACAGTGAAATCAGCTCGATGAATGCTGAAATCACCCGATGAACAAGTGATTTCAAAATGATGAACAAGTGATTTCAAAGACACCGTAAATCTACAGATCAAATTTCAAATGACCAGATCAAAGTAATTTAATCGTAAGAAATGAACAAGAATCCGCATGAAATGATCAGATCCGTTAGACACACAAAAGCAGCTGATCAATAAGAAGATAACAACATATATGGATGTGACATAAAGCTGCAAACAACAGTGCAAAAGGACAAAGAAAAGCTGGAAGATTATTAGTATGGATTTGAATATTACTCTCCAACGGTAATATTCAAATCCACACTATATATACATTGCACTATCTTCAAAAGAAGAAAATGGAGGATCTGCAAAGTGAAATTAAAGCCAAATATTCAAGCAACTCCATTCAAGAACACAAAGCATTAAATATCCAAATTTACCCAAGAGTGTTCTTCATTGTATCTAAGCATAAATGCCATATCCTAAGCTTAGAGAGATTTTCCCATCCTTAGCATTGAGGCTAAACAAATGTAAGGGAAAATCTCAACCTAGTTGGAAACCAAACAAACCTTACCCAAATCAGTCGGTTAAGTTTGTAGGTGAGTGTGAACTCGGTAAACATCTAGCAATCCCGAAAGGGAGGGTAGGCAATCCCGTGAGGGTGATAAGTCCCGTTTGAGTGTGAACTCGATAAACATCTGTTGGGTGTTGGACTAACACGTTAAACTAAGTCCAGTTGGTTAAGTAGGTGCCCCTGTTGATAGGGATGAGTGGATGTAGGAGTTGGACTCCGAACCACTATAAAATCGTGTGTTCTTTACTGCTTTATGTTCTTACTTGCCATATGCATTTGATTATAAGCAAAACACACACATCGTTCTTAAAAGCAAAAAATATGGAATCACTCTGCCCTCACCCCTGTTTTATATGCATTGAACAAAATGTTTGCTTCCGCACGCGCAAAATCGGTTTTAATCGGGACCTCACAGATATTGCCCATAACATTCAAAGTGCAGACAAAAGGAACTAAGACAAAGTGTTGTTAAGGTTATATCACTCAGAGATTCTAACCAAAAGATCCGTTGAGTTGTCTACCTTTAACTGGAGACAAAAGTCAAAAAGAGGAGACAACACTGTACCATACTGACACTGACAGTGACAGGTCGCTGAAAAAAGATGTCAGAAGTACAAAGTTCCAGACTGCAAAAAGTGAAAACCGGCTACATGAAAGGCTATTGCCTAAAACGTGTTAGGGAGTGTCAAACCCTAAATATAGCCATTTCTCACACACCATAAGAGGAAACTCTCGGAGCTATCTCTCCAACGGATAGATTTTAAGAGTGACCTTGGTGTATGCCTATAAATACTTGTGACCTTCTTCATTGAAAGGTTAACGGAAATTTGTAAGCAACTCAAGAGCTCAAACTTGGTTGAGAGGAATGATATGCTAGTGAAGAACGCTGTTGAGGAAATGAGCTCAATGCTCATGGCCAAGATGACAGACATGTTCAAGGAAGCTCTCTCAAGCCAATTTGCACATTTGTCTGAAGAATTCTCTGTGGCGAAGAACCACCTTAGCCGGCTCGAGGAGGAGCAAGATCAGATGGCAGGGGAGGTGCGGAGTGTCAGCAAAGAGCAATATCACATGGACACAGCACTCTCCAGGCTTCTGCCAGAGTATGGTTCCAAGAAGGGGGAAAGACCTGGAGCTGATCTCAAGGAATTATTGGAACATACTCTGAAGGGCAAGGTTGTTAAAAATGCTGAAAAGAAGATAATTGCCAAAGCCATGAAGGAGATATAAGCCACTGAGAAGCTTAAATTCAAGAAGGTGGAGAAGTCAATCTACACTCAGGTTTCAGAGGAAACAATGCAGGAAGTTGCTATGGAGAAACTGAGTGGTCGAGGAAGGATTGGTACAAGCCAGGCTGGTACTGAATTGCCCATCAAGAGAAAGGCCGTGGTGATAGAAGAGCCTGAGGGCAAAAGAGCAAAGGCTTCTAAGCCAGTTCAGAGGAAATTGATATTGGGTATTGAAGAAACTGAGTCTGAGCCCAAGAAGAAAGTCTTCAACACTAGAAGCACTCTGAAAACACTCCAGATTGAATAAGCAAAGAAAGTTGCTGCTTCTGTTTCTGGTGTACCAGTGATCAGAAAGAAGGCTGAAGAAGAGCAGAAAAGAAGGAGTGGGTTCAAAAGGTTCGCAAGCAAGAGGAGAGGGAGCACAAAAGTACAGAAATGGCCGCACGTTGATAAGTGGATGCCTATCCAGCTCAACGATGCATGGGAAGAAATCAAGAGAACCTTCTGGTTCTACTATGATGTGCTCAGAGAATGGAGAGGGGCTCAGATCCGAATGAGGCTTTCATCGATTATCTCCTGACCTTCTATCCAAAATATCTCCAAGGATGGATAAATCTAGCGGATGAAGGAAAGGTGCAGATAACCGCCCCTGGTCCATATGTGTACCCTCCTCCCAAGCTGGAGAATGGCTGTGTTAATGAGAAAGCCATTTCTCAGGAAATATCTCAGTATGCTGCTCAGTTAGGTCTGATAGGAAACAATCCGGATATCATCAAAGAAAGAGATGTACTGAAGAAGAGATATTACGGAATGTTCGACCTAGAAGTCCCTGCTGATGAGGTGGAAGAGCAGAGCTGGAGAACCGAACTGAAGAGCTGAACTGGAAAACAGAATGAAGACTCAGAAGATGAAGACTCAGAAGATTCATGTAATCTTTTTTTTTTTTTGTCTTTTTGATTTTGTTCAGATAAGATTCATTGTAACTTGTAACAGTCTACCTATCATCAATGAAAACTTATCATTTATTCTCAAAAGATAATATCTCATTATCTTATTTACATGTCTTTTAATTTTGATATGCCTGAATGATTGTCTCTGAGATTAATTGATTGTGAAATTAAGTATTTGGTGATGAATCCTTTGAGAGATTCATTACTGAAGAAATTGTTGTGAGATTCTCTGTATGGAAATTGTTGGGAGATTAATTGTTAAGAGACTCATTATTTATGGGAAATTGTTGAAAATAAAATCAATCTTGTAATAGGATAAACTGAAACCTGAGTATATGTTAAGTATGTGTGTAACAAGATAGGTTTTGGCATCATCAAAAAGGGGGAAATTATTGGGAGATTAATTTAATAAAGATATGATTTTGATTAGATCCCAAAACCCCTGAGCATGACATGTTCAGAATAATCTTGATAGTTGAGTCAGGATTCAGTTTTAGAGTATTCAGGATGTTATCTGCAAAATGTATAGTCAGCAGATATAGATCAGGTTAGGATCTGGAGATTCTGAAGAACTCAGTAAGTTTCTGAAGAAACCGAAGTCTTAGTATGAAATCGAGATATCAAGACTCAAGATGAAACCGAGATATCAAGACTCAAGATGAAACCGAGATATCAAGACTCAAAGATGAAATCGAGGAAATCAAGACTCAAAGATGAAGACTCAAGATATCGCTTAGTACATCCAGAAGACTCAAGACTCAAGACACATAAGATGTAAGATCAAGAATCAAGATCAAGAATATCAAGGCACAAGAATTATCAAGACTCAAGAACGCATCAATGCTCAAGATAAACCTGAATGTTCCGAGGCACTGAACATATCTATCTGAAGGATGCACATACCGAGAAGATCGCGATTCCTTAGAAAGTTAGATATTGCCCATAACATTCAAAGTGCAGACAAAAGGAACTAAGACAAAGTGTTGTTAAGGTTATATCACTTTCGAGATTGTAACCAATAGAGCCGATTGAGTTGTCTACCTTTAACCGGAGACAAAGTCAAAAAGAGGAAGACAAAGACGGTACCATCATATCGACATCGACAAATGCTGTGTCATTTGAAAAAGATGTCAGAAGTACTAAGTTCCAGACTGCAAAAAGTGAAGACCGGCTACATGAAAGGACTATTGCCTAAAATGTGTTAGGGAGTGTCAAACCCTAAATATAGCCGTTTCTCACACACCATAAGAGGAAACTCTCGGAGCTATCTCTCCAACGGATAGTTCTTCAAGAGTGACCTTGGTGTATGCCTATAAATACTTGTGACCTTCTACATTGAAAGGTTACGGGAAATTTGTAAGCAACTCAAGAGCTCAAACTTATTATTGCAAGTTGAAGCACTCGAAAACCCAAGAATTTCCCAAGTGCTTTATATTGAAGAGATCTCATTAAACTAAGCCTAGCTTGATAAGATATATCCAAAGCTTAGTCGAGATATCCTAGCCTTTGCATTGTTCTTTATTGTAAAGGATATCTCATTCTAGTTGGAAACCAACCAAGAAACCCCATTGTTGGTGAGATTGGAGTTGTAAAGAGTGAGTAAACTACATTGAGGTAGTCAGAAAGCTCTAGAGGAGAAGTTAGTAAGCTACTTGTGGTAGTCTGAAAGTTTGTGTGAGTTGAGTAAGTAAACTACAGAGGTAGTCAGAAAGCTCAAGGTCGGGTTGAGTAAGTAAACTCTGAGGTAGTCGAAAAACTCGTAGGTAGAGTTGAGTAAGTAAACTACAGAGGTAGTCAGAAAGCTCAAGGTCGGGTTGAGTAAGTAAACTACAGAGGTAGTCAGAAAACTCAGGGCCGAGTTGAGTAAGTAAACTACAGAGGTAGTCAGAAAGCTCAAGGAAGTGATTAGTGAATTTCTCTGAAGAGATCAGGGAGAGTGGAAGTAGGAGCTTGAGTCTCTGAACCACTATAAATTGTTGTGTTCTTTGCTTTCTGTTTTGCTTTGCTTAACTGTTGCATATATTCTGAAAGCATATTTTCACTGATATTTCAGTTGGAATCAATCCACTGGAGTTGCATATAAATTGAATCACAGTCTAATCACTATTCCATTAAAGGAAGGTTTTCAAAGAAAAGCTTAAAAGCAGTATAAACTAAGGGCCAACCATTTAAGACATCCGAGTAGCTAGAACGAGATAGTTACCAAACCGAACTTACTCTTACGAGGGTTCGATAAGTTAGTTATCGATCCAAGCAACTCAGGATCTCTCAAAACTCAGGACTCGGTTGGGATTATCGAGGAGGTTTCGAAAGCGACTTCGAGGATCCTTTGTCTCGATAGACTTTGACTCGGAGCGATCTGTCTTCTCGAGGACCAAATCATCGAGGACAAACGACCCAAAGTGACCTCGAGAAGAAAAGTTTTAAAAAACCTTGAACACGTGTATTCCCCCATACACGTGTAAGACTCGTTTACAAGGACCAACAAACACTTTCTTCTGTATGCATATTATCTGTTTGATGAAATACCTCCTAATACATTAGATAATTATCAGTACAAATCGTAACTGTTAAATTCTGTACGACATTTGGAATCTGTCACAAAATTAAATGGTGAAAGGAGATGATTCCAGTAAGCCTTTTGTAGTAATATATATATTTTTAATAGAGTATCACATTTTTATTCATGTAGTAACACATAAAAAAGTTGTGGAAAAATTGATTTTTATTCATTTAAAAATTTGTACATATTTTTGTTTATGCAGTAACACACAAAAATTTGTGAAAAAATTAAAGAAAAACAACATAATTAAAAGGAAAGGAAAAATAAAATAAATTGATTTTTTGTTAATATAGTAACACATTTCCTGTCTATAAATATTTACAATTTATTTATGTAGTAACACAAAAAAAAAAAAAGGAAAAAGGAAAAAAGCAAAAAGCAAAAAAGCAAAAAAATAGCAGCAAATTCGATTTTTGTTCATATAGTAATACATTTTTTGTTCATGAAGTAACAAATTTTAGTAATGTAGTAACACACAAAAAAATTACATTAAAGAAATAGTATCTCTTTTGGTTCAAGCAGTAGTACACTTTTAGTCATGTAGTAACACACAAAAAATTACATTAAAAGAACAATATTGCGTTTTTTGTTCATGAAGTAACACACTTTTAGCCATATAGTATCACATAAAATATTACATTAAAAGAATACTATCGCCCATTTTGTTCATATAGCAACACATTTTTGTTCATGTAGAAACACACAAAATTTACAATTAAAGAAATAATATCACGTCTTTGTTTAAATAGTAACACACTTTTAACAACAAAAGAAATAAAATAAAGACAAAAATAAAATAGTATCACACTTTTGTTCATGTGGTAACAATTAAATATAAAAATAACAGTGAAAATATTAAATAGAAAAACATTAAATAAAAAATCACAATGAAAATATTAAATAAAAAATAGTAAAAATATTTGTTTTCAAAATGATTCGAACTTGAGACCTTTTGCCTCAATAAGTAAAAGCTAACCATTAGACTACACTATATAATTGGTAAAAATACTTCATTAAATGTTTATATTTATTCCAAAAATCGTCAACACAAGCCCAATACCCACGACCCTCCTCCCCGCATACCTTGACCCATGGATGACCCATACGCCTTGTGGTCCAAACCATGAAATTTCAACAAATTTTGTTTAAAATATGTTATATTCCACATATGATTTTTGTGCAATATTTCACAAGAGAGTTACTCATTTACCAAATCATACAGTATTATTTCATCCAACTAAGTAATACTTTCCCGATGACCTCCATTTTTAAAAGAGCACCATTCTTTTCTTTTTATATATGTAATTAAAAGAGTCTTTTTTTTTTTTACAAAAATAGGAAGAAAAGAATGGTGCTCTTTTATTAAAAAATATGTGGATAGGGTAACTTTGGGTTGGCTATATATTACTGATCTAACCCTAATTAAGCTAATAATTGATTTAACCTATCTTGCTAATAGCACAAATAGTACAATGTTAGGTGTCATGATCATAGTTCTTTATATATAGGACAAATGTAAAAAAAAAAAAAAAAAAACTTATCTTTATCCATTGTTGCACTTCAAGGACCCCCACTTTAGACGTTTGCAGGATATGTATTTAACTATCAATTTGTTGCAAAAAAATGACTCTTGCAATTTTAAGATAAAACAATGATTATTATTATTTTTTCAATTTGCTTCTAACTTCTTTTGTTCTCAACCCTAAATAAAAAATAAGGTATCATGGCAATAATATTTTGTAGTTCTTAAATTTTGTGCAAATGTCTAATAGATCAATTATAATCCCATCAGAACTAGATCAATTATAATTTAATGAAATTCATAATATGTAGTTATATACTACTCCTACGACATACACTAAATTAGAAAATGTTACATCAAAATTTTATTGAAAGATAGAACTCTTTGCTAACAACATTAATGTGTCCTGATAGATGCTATATATTTAAAATTTTAATTATATTACATCACAATGATCACAATGTTAGGTACGTAGAGTTCTTTTATTTTATTTAAAAAAAAATCACTTACCATCTAGCAAATGTCTAGATCAATTATCATTACTACTACGACGACTTATAATAATAATAAATTAGAAAATGTTATATTGAAAGATATATAGAACTCTTTGCAAATTATAACAACATGTTGTTAAAACTACTGCCTTAGTATTAGATCGTGCAAATAAAGGTATTACTTGCAGAGCTAAACAGTATTAGTTTGCCAAAGAATGAAAAACAAAAATCAAACACAATGCTCAGAGAATTTATGTGGTTCGATCAGAAAAGATCTACATCCACGGGATCGGGGCACTCTTCCACTATCAAACGAGTAATCAACTACAGATTACAATCAACAACACTCATGAATTAAACCGGATTCAAGCTTTTCTCTCCAAGAACCCTAACTCAATGTGTATATCTCAAATCTCTCACTAATAGAAGAAATGTAAAAGATGAAACTTAAAGCTAATGAACCACCAAGTGAAAACCCCAAACCAATTTGGTGATTAACCCACTCGAAACAGTTCAATTCGTCCTCTGAAAATTGTTCCGCACGCCACCCAATATAACTGAATCTGTTATATAAAATAGATCAGAAAATAGACCGGCCCATTTCCCAGTTTTGCAACTGATAGTACGGTTCAGCAAACGAGCCCGGTTCTCCAGCATCTGAACCCGATTCCGGAAAGCCCTCAACCAAACTGACTTGAACCAACTCTTCACTTCATGTTTTGACCCTCACAATTCTCCACCTCAAAACAAAAGTGTAAGAGAGTGCCCTTCATTTCCAAGACCCATGTAGCAACTTCACTGGGCCCAAGCTTGACTAACTCTGAGCAATACTTAAACTTGCTTCCAGGTAGTGATTTAGTAAGCATATCTGCAGCATTTTCCTCAGTGCCAACCTTCTGAATAACCACAGTACCCTTCTCCACCACATCCCTTACAAAGTGTAACTTCACACTAATGTGTTTTTATCTTTCATGAAACACTTGGTGCTTGACCAAATGAATGGTGCTCTGATTGTCACACAATATAGTAATGCTCCTCTAAGTAATGTCAAACTCTTGTGTAATCCCTTTCAACCATAAGGCCTCTTCCATTGCTTCAGTAACAACAATATATTCTGCTTCTGTTGTGGACAAAGCAACAACAGACTGAAGCACAGATCTCCAGTTAACAGTTGTCCCATAGAGTGTGAATACATAACCAGTTAAAGACTTTCTGGTATCAATGCTTCCAGTAAAATCAACATCTACATAACCAAGAATTGGTTCTGAACACTTATCTGTTTTTTCAAACATCAGACCTGAGCTTGTAGTGCCATTTACATACTTGAAAACCCATTTCAAACCTTCCCAATGTGTGCTCCCAGGATCTGCCATGAATCTACTTACTACACTCATAGCATAAACAAGATCTGGTCTGCTACAAACCATGTCATACATCAAACTACCAACTCCATTTGCATATGGTACACCACTCATCAACTTTCTGTCAACATTGTTCTTGGGAGATTGATCTTTGGATAGCTTGAAATGATGTCCAATTGTATTATTCACAGACCTAGCCTGATGCATGAAAAACTTCTCAAGTACCCTTTTGAGATAACTAGTTTGAGATAAGAACAATTTCCCTGTAGTCCTAAATATGATAATATCCATTCCTAAAATTCTCTTATCATCCCCTAAATCTTTCATCTCAAAAGCAGAACTTAGTTTCTTCTTGAGCATCTGTATTTTGTCTGAGCTTCTGCTAGCTATAAGCATGTCATCAACATACAAAAGCAAGTAATTGATGACATTCTGACCATGCCTCTCTAAGTAGACACAACTATCATAAGCACATCTGACAAAACCAATGGATATCATGAAGCTGTCAAACTTCATATACCACTGTCTGGGACTTTGTTTAAGTCCATATAGTGACTTCTTGAGTAACAAACTTTGTTCTCACTTCCCTTCTCAGCAAATCCCTCTGGTTGCTGCATATAGATGGTCTCTACCAACTCCCCATGCAAAATCCAATTTTCACATCAATTTGTTGAAGTTCCAGATCTTCTTGAACTACCAGAGCTAAAAGCAATCTGATTGAACAGTGTTTGACAACTGGAGAAAATACTTCATTAAAGTCTATTTCCTCTCTTTGTGTGAACCCCCTAGCTACCAGTCTAGCTTTGAATCTCACTTGTTCAGTGGCTCCAACCTCCATTTTTCTTTTGAAGATCCATTTGCAGCTTACAAGCTTTTGATTCTTTGGTCTCTCAACTAGTTTCCAGGTGCCATTCTTCTCCAGAGATTGAAGTTCTTCTTCCATAGCTATGATCCATTTGTCACTGTCAGTGCTGGATATAGCTTCTCTATAATCTCTAGGCTCTTGATACTCTAGTTCTTCAGCTGTGATCAAAGCATAAGAAACAAGATCTGCATGACCAAATCTAGTGGGTGGTCTAATGTTTCTTCTCACCCTATCTCTAGTCAAGTTGTAGTCTCTCAAGTTTCCATCTCCATCTGGTTCAGCACTTCCATTTTGACCATCAATGTCCAGATTCTCTTCATCTATTTCAGTTTCACTTGACTCGGGCAGCTCCACCACAACTGGTGTAGTGTCATCAGTGATGTTCCCATCCATTTCTTGAGAGCTGCCATGACCTCTATAACCCATCTGTTGCTCATTAAAAGTAACATCCCTACTAATAATGCATTTTTTATTACCAGGTTCCGGGCACCAGAGCCTGTACCCCTTCACTCCCTTTGGATAACCAACAAAAATACACTTCAAAGCCCTTGGTTTAAGTTTATCTTGTCTGATATGCACATATGCAGAACATCCAAAAACCTTTAGCTTAGAGTAGTCAGATAGTTTCCCATATCAGACTTCATCTGGAGTCTTCATTCCAATTGCAGTAGATGGTGACTTATTGATTAAGTAACTAGCTGTGTTAACAGCTTCACCCCAGAAAGATTTTGGAAGCTTTGCATCAGACAACATACATCTGACTCTTTCTAGGATTGTCCTATTCATTCTCTCAGCAAGCCCATTTTGCTGAGGGTTAGCTGGTACTGTTCTATGTTTGGTGATGCCCCTCTGTCTACAGAAAGCCTGAAATTCTTCTGATAAGTATTCTAGACCATTATCAGTTCTAAGATGCTTCAGCTTCCTTCCTAACTTGTTTTCATGTTCTGTGACCCAATCTTTGAATCTATCAAAGGCATCACTCTTTTGTTTCAAGAAAAACACCCAAACCTTTCTAGAGAAGTCATCAATAATGATCATGAAATATCTACCCCCACCATGAGATTCTACTCTAGATGGACCCCAAATATCTGAATGAACATAATCAAATTTCTCATTGGTTGAGTGTGTACCTCTTATGAATGACAGTTTCTTAGATTTTCCAAGTATGCATTGCTCACAGAACTGTAGCTTTGACATCTCTTTCCCAGAGAACACCCCTTTCTTTGACAGAACCACCATCCCTTTCTCTCCAATGTGAGCTAGCCTTTTATGCACAAAGCAGTGTCAGTAGCATTAATTGTAGCATATGCAGTACCAGTAACTGTCTCTCCTGTCAAAACATACAAGCCATTTGACTTCTCACCCTTCATCATAGTTCTTCTGGACTTAGTGATGAGAATTGAGCTTTTTCAGTATTAAACTCATATCCAAGTGCATTCAAGGATCCTAGATTTCTTTTGAGACCTGGGACATATCTGACATCTGAAAGAATCTTGTTCTTCCCATCAAACATCTTAATTTTCACAGATCTTATTCCTTTCACCCTGCAGCTCTCGTCATTTCCAAGAAGTACAAGACCTCCATCCTGAAACTTTAGATCCACAAACTATTTCTCCATGGGACGCATGTGAAAGGAACAACCAGAATCTAGTACCCATCCTTTATGCATCTTGTTCTCACTCACTGTCATTGCTTCTGCACTCTCATAACCCTCCTCAGCTACAGCAGCTTATGCTTCCTTTGGAGTTTCTTGAGCTTTCTTTTCCCTATCAGGGCAATTTTTCTTCAAATGCCCAGGCTTATGACAAGAGAAACATTTCCTTTTTTCAACAAAACCAGAAGATTTCTGATCTAATGCAGTGGACTTGCGATTTTTCTTCTTCTTTCCACCCTTAAACTTTACATTCAAACTCTCACCATCCTTGGTAGATTTCTTGTCATCCTTTAGCTGAAGAAATTTTGTCTTGATTGCAGTTTGAACAGAATCAAAACTCAGTTGTTCCTGTCTACCAAATAGTGGAGTATCCTTGAAACCCTCAAAGGATTTTGGTAAGGCATTCAGCAACATCAATGCCTTATCATCATCTTCTAATTTCAACTCAAGACTTTCCAAATCATCAACAGACCTATTGAATTCATCAAGCTGCTCGATTAAACTTTTCTCTTCCATCATCTTGAATGCAAGAAGTTTCTGCTTCATGTACAACTTGCTAGAAACAGACTTTGCTTGATACAAACTCTCCAGTTTCTTCCACAAATCCAAGGCAGATTTCTCTTTAGCCACCTCTCGAAGAGGTTTATCCCCAAGACATAGGATGATAGCACTATGTGCTTTTTCAAGAATCTCGTTTGTAGGTCCCGAACGAGTTTCGTGAGGGCATAAGTCTAGAGGGGAGGGGTGACTAGACTTCTGAAAAATTTTCGTGCAAGATCAGGTGTGATGGTAGGTTGCCTGATCAGAGTGCGTGTGAATCGGTTTGGACTGATATCCAACTTACTGATTGTCTGATGGTAGATCGGTTCGGTGTCTATCAGTTTAACTGATGTGCGGAAGCTAGTTTTAACCCGTGTGAAAAACCAGTTTTAGAGAATCGGTTAAAAGTCATTTTCAATCAGATGACTAAAGTGTCAAACTGATCAGATCAGTTGCTTGATGTAGACTGATCCTAACTCGGAATATGTATGCAGTTTAAACTCAGGTTGTGTGCAGTTGTATAAAACAGGTAAGAACAAGTAAAGGCACACAAGATTTTTATAGTGGTTAGGACAACCAGTCCTACGTCCACTCTTCCCTATCACAAGGGGCACCAATTTAACCAACTGGACTTAGTTTATTGTGTTAGTCCAACACAGTACAACCAACAGATGTTTAGAGAGTTCTCACTAAACCGATCCCAGAAATCAGAACTAGAAACCCTAGTCTAAAATGTTGTTAAACAAACTTAACCTAACTTTTGGGTTTGGGTAAAGATTTATTGTTGTTAAACAGTGTTTATGTAGCCTAAAAGCTAGAGGACGAGATTTCTATGCTAAGAACAATGGGATGAACACTTATAAAATAAACTTGAATTTTGTGTTCTTCGTGCGGAAATTTGCTTATGGCTTGAGCTTGATGATAATTTCCGTGTCTTCACTATGAAGAGTGATCCCATATTTATAGACCTCGAAATCAAATAGCCGTTGGAGAGCAATTTGAATTTCAGGCTATTTTAGGTAGATTTGCAGGCTTGATGTGACGTGCTTCAGGAACGGCATGGCCGAAAGCATGTATGTTTGTCCTTTCTAGTCGTTTGACTATGCAATGCCAAATCCTACATTGCCAGCTCTGTAAGTACGTGTCTTGATCTCATTGGTTAATAGATACACTGATTCAGTGTTTGGTATACCAACTAAGGTTGAGATTCTTCTTGTCTGATAGTACGTATGATCTGGTGCATGAAATAGTTGACACCAGTTGAGAGCTGACCTGATCAGATAAAACTGATCAGTCTACCTGATAGTCTTTTGGTGCAAGTTGTCCTAGCTTCAACTTAGCAGACTCGGCTGATGTAGGTCTTCTGGTCTTGATCTTCTGGTAGTCATCTGATCTTCAGGTCATCTGGTTCTTTATCTTCATTTCTTCACCTGATCATCTGACTGATGGTCTGATCTGATCTTCTTCAAGACTTTATTGAGTTCCCCCTCAATATGTGACCTATCTATTACATCAGTTGTTCTATACAATAATTATCAACTGGTCATCCTAACTCGATATCCAGCTTATCAGTCAGCTAACAGGTTCTGATTTGTCTTATTACAAGTGTTTTGGAACTTTCATCAAAACTCTAAATTTCCCAACAATTTCCCCCTTTTTGATGAAACCAAAACATCTGAGAAACCAACAACAGTTGATCATTATTACAAAACAGTAAAGAACAGAAAATCAGAAGACAATGAGAATTTGTCTTATGATCAGTAAAAATAAACTTTTCATTTAACTGATTTGTCGTTTACATGTTACATCTGAAAAGTTTAAAAATATTAAGTACAATTGATCCTAAAAGTCTTCTGATCTTCACCCTCTTGGAATGTAGCCTTCTGGCATCTCTCGTTGATCTTGAGGCACGTTGAATATCCGGTACAGTTTCCACTTGACATCGTTTATCTATTGAGGATCAGTTATTTGTGACTTGCTCAGGATGTCAAAGTAGAATCTTTGAAAGGCCAATCTATCGAATGAGCCATCTGCCTTCTTTGAGTAGTCTATCACCTCATAATCTTGATGGGATATTCTTACATTTATCTTCCTGGCCTCATTCTCTAGATACTTCAGAAAGTCTGGATGCTTGTTCTCCAACTAGTTGAGAAATTCCTCATCTGGTGATTCTTCTTTCGGCACTAAGTCCAGAACAAAGGCATCCAGGAGCCATTCACCTCTTATCTTATTTCATTCTTCAAACTTATCAGCATGAGCAGCAGTTTTTGGAATGATTTCATCGATTCTTGCTGCCAGTTGTGATTTTGCTGCAGACTTTCCAGTTAGACCTTTCTTTGCCCTCGATCTGTATTTCTTTTTAAGACCTTCTGCCTCGGCCATTTTTTTGCTCTTCTCTCCTCTTCACTTAACCGAGCTTCTTCAATAATTTGCTCTTTGGAGAGTTTCTCTACCAGTTCCTTATCAGCTTGTATCTGGCCCACCGTGCTTCTTGTAACTCTTTTTGCTTGAGAAGCAGGATCGTTTTTTAGATGTTCACCCCGTAGGCCATCTTCCTTGCCTTAGACTTCTCCATCTTTTCAGAAACTTCATTCGCGAACAGATCAAGATGGTCTAGTCTTTGGCCATAAGTCTCAACTATTTGGATCAGCTCCTCTGTTGTTTTAATATAATCAGTTGGTTTCTCAGGATCAGTAACTTTAGATGTTCCAGCCCCGGCGACCATCTTCCTTGCCTTAGACTTCTCCATCTTTTCAGAAACTTCATTCGCGAACAGATCAAGATGGTCTAGTCTTTGGCCATAAGTCTCAACTGTTTGGATCAGCTCCTCTATTGTTTTAATATAATCAGTTGGTTTCTCAACCTGGCCTTCCCCCTTTTTGGTTTGATCAAAAAGTGCAGTGAGGTGGGAAGTCAGGGAGCCAAAGCTGGCGGATATGGCCTTGTTTAGATCGGAAGCATTTAATCCTTGAGCTTGAGTAGTTAATGTTGGGGTTATACTGAAAAGTATGCTTTTACTTTGTATAACCAAACTGAATTTCTTATTTATTTTACTGAAATAAATTATTTATCACATGCTGCATTAAATATGAATGAATGTTATATATATTTATTGCATACCAGTTCGATAAAGTCAGTACGTGTTACGTTGTAGTTAATTTGGTGATACCAGATCACAGAAGATCAAATTAACAGTTCCTCGTGACTAAGTACAAATTCAAAACCCAGATGGAAATGAACAACCCATTGTGAAAGGTTGAAGTTTAAGGCTCGGATTGACTTGTCTTGACCAAAGGATTACACTAGTGCATCCTGATGCGCTGAAAAGGACCTACAGGAGGATAAATTCTTCGGTACTAAATATACAAGAATTAGACCTCAGTGGTGCGTTATTTCTTAATCTTCGTTCCTTAAATAGGATCGTGTGAAATTAATAATTATTGCTTTGACTTATGATGGGAAGAGAATCAATGTGATTCGATACCTTGTATCTTGGGCAATATTATTAATTACATGACAATTGCTAAGATTTAATACGGAGAATCGCGTGCAAGTACGGCTTGCTTGATTTGTCCCCTTGGTGGGCTCAGAATCTTTATCATACCAAATCTTGCAAGTGGAAATTTATTTCCGGTATGGATAATAATGTTGAGCTGCCTTTACTCCAAGGACAAAGATATTAATTAATATAAAGTCGGTTCAGTGACTTAATTAATTAATTGACTAAGATAATCTTAAACGCGGGAAATAATGACCGGGAGCCATATTATTGTGAAGTCGTAATGTGGGTTAAGATGGATAGTTCAATATTAATTTTATAGTGAAGTAAATTAATATTAATGGGCATGAATAATATTTTGGCTAAATATTAAAGCTTCATAGCCCATAGGAGGTCCAATCTTAATTCTCCTAAAGACCCCTCAAATAGCCCAAACTAAAGTCCAATTAATGAAAATGAGAAGAAAATATTTTGGCCTATTTTTCCTAGATATTTCGAAAATTGTAGGAAAAAGAAGAGGAAAGATTTTCTTGATTTTCTTGAAAATATTTTATAGAAAAAGATAAGTATTCTTGGAATACAAGATTATCCCATAAATTCAAGAAATTAAATCTTGATTCTTGTTTCCTTGTATTTTTCAAAAATTCCCATAAAATAAGGAGGTGGGATTTTGTGGAATATTTAATTATGGGAAAAGAATATATGAGATATATTCAAGATTTTTTGGAGATCAAGAAAGATATTTCCCCAGCCTATTCTACACCAAAATTTCGTCCAACCCCTTGTCTTATAAATAGGGGATGATTTTTTCATCCCAACAGAACACGAAAATTAGTTTTTCGGAAAAATATCAGTTTCGATAAAATATCAAATATTTTGAAACGTCGACAGACTGTATATTTTTGAAAAACTGCAATCGTGAGTGTGCAATTCCATGTGTTGGAAAAATTAGAAATCCACAAAGGTGGTAGTTAATTTTTTTCCTTTTCTCCTTTAAAGATTAAAATCGTTCGTTGATAATCCTCCCACCGGATTGCGTTCGTGGACATGGGACATATTTGAGAAGGCACTTTGGGTTAATCCATCGTCTCAGCGGTTGTCTCTACGAGAGGTTAGTGTTTACGTAATTCCTAGATTCCGCATGCTTAGGTTTTACGTGAAATATGTGCTCGCATGATATAATTTGCTTATTAATTATTATGTTGAATTAAATTAGAAATAATTCATGTTAGTAATTAATTGATTAATTTAAATATGCATTTAAATTCAACTCGAATAGATCCGGGTACCCTTAATTTCCCAACAACTGGTATCAGAGCCTCGATTTCGAGCTCTGTAATTTAAATTGTTATTTAAATTATGTTGGCCATTAAATTTTATTGAAATTGGATAGTAGAATTGTTAGATCTATTTTGTAGGTATCCAATTGTCATGGTATTTAATGTGTTTATTTATTTCATGCGTATGAATGGTTTTAATTCAACTCGTTCGAATTTATTTTTCTCGTGAGAAAATCCACGAGTAGATTAGGCTATTTGATTTGTTCAATGTAATAGACTACTCTAGATTTAAGGTGTATTTATTTTTTGTTAAATAAATTGTAATCTGATCGAAGACGAAGACGAAGACGGAGACGAGAAATTAAAACGGATCCGAACCTTACGTGGATGACGTGCATCGCGCAAAATGTGCCAAGAGAGGCACGCGTGCGATGCGGACATCGCCAAGTAGACGGGCATGACGCCAAAGCCGGGCGACGGGCTCGAACGCGCAAGACGGGCGCAGTGCTCGCAAAGGCGAAGCGCTGGCGCTGGCGGGCACGGACGCTGCAGAGAGCACGCTTCCAGAATGCCAGCGGACGGGCGGACAAGGGCGAAGCGCCACATGAGACACGCAGGCCGCTGAAAGTTCATGGCGTAAGGCGGCGGCGGCGCGTAGGCGAGGGTGTGTCTTGCGGGGACGGGACGCGGTGTTCGCCCACCTCCTGCAGAGGTGTCGATTTGTTGAGCACCGGCTGAAGCGTCTGTGGCTACTGTGCCTAGGTGCACGTGAGCGGTTCGCTCGGCAAGGGGCCGGCCGGATGCTAGCGTGCATCCCGGCTGGGAGCTACTTGGCGTGGCGTTTTGAGACGGAGTTCATTTTGAGACGATCGAGTGAGAGAAATTCAAGACGACGTTTCTTCAAAATCAAGCCAGGAAAAAACAAACCATGACAATTGGATAATTTGTGCCCAATATGTTTATTTTTCTGTTATGCTTTATTTATTGTTGTATTTTCTTATGCTTTATTTAATTTGTTTAAATGTGTTTGCATGAGAATTGCCCAACGAAAAATCTCAAATCCAAAAATTACTAAGTATGTTTAAACAATTAATTTGGTTTTGAATCGAATTAATTTTGACCTCCATGATTTATTTATTTGTGAAATCTTTTGGAGAAATTCCCCTAAGGGATGGCCAAAAGATAGCTTTCACATGAATAAATTCTCAAAAGGATGATTGTGAATTATTATTAGTGGCGACGATGACCCTCCCAAGAGGCTCGATCAAAATAAAGTAGTAATTCTATATTTAATCATGGTTATTACTTAGGTATAAAATTGATATGCATATACTTCACCGAAGTCCCTGTCAATTTTATATTGGTCAAGTGGGAGCCAACTATAAATTTTTTTTAAGGAATTAAAGGTTTGTAACTGTTCTTGTTTGTAACCTGCTTGAATGTGATTTAAATGATGACCCTCCCAAGAGGCTCATTTAAAACTGTTTTGAGATGTTGGCTGATGCATGCTCATATTTTTTTGAGATTTCAATATGAATCATGTGATCGAATTATGTGATTATTCTTTGTGTCAATCCGGATATTGATACAAAGATGTGTGTTTATTTCAGTTCAGCATGTCGCAACCTTTTAATCCACTGTTAATATACTTAAAGTCAATAGAATAGTATGGAAACTATATTGATTGGAAATAAAAAAATTATGATTGTCCTAACTGCACAAAAGTACAAGTGGATTCTTGACACACCAAAATTCAGATGAGCCAACTGACGAGTCGAAAATGCGGGGCTCGTCAGATCACCTTGCGAGAGATGTCGTTGCTAAAAATGGTGGAGGGCAAACCCATAAGGGATTACGTCCTCAAAATTGATGGCCCATCTGAACAAACTTGAGGTTCTGGGTGCAGATTATAATCTGGAGACTCAGATGAATTTGGTACTTCACTCTCTGCCCAAAAGTTTTTGAGCATTTTGGCCTCGCTAGCTGATTTGTTACAAGCTTTGGTCTCGACAGAGATGTTGATGGGGCACCAAACTCAAGCTTTGACGGCAAGTGGTACGTCTTCATCTTCTAGGCCAAGGGAAGGCAAGAAGAAGAAGAGGACCAAAAGCCATTAGCAAACAAACTCAATTGTTGCCAAGGGCAATGGTAAGATGACGAATGCTGGTGGTGTCAAGGAAAATCCAAAGGGGAAGTGCTTCAACTGCGGTAAAAGAGGACATTGGATGTCGGCCTGTTCCAATACCAAGCAGAATAGAAAGAAAGGTAATTCTCACGCACTAGTTGTTGAAACATGTTTAGCGGCGTATGCTACCCATTCGTGGGTAATGGACATGGGGTCCACTGATCATGTTTTCTTCACGGGTTCAAACGGACCCTACAGCTAAGTGGAAGTGAGATCCCTATCACGCTAGGTAATGCTACGAGAGTGGCAGCAGAAGCAGTGGAAGATGTGCAACTGTCTTTTGAAGACATAAGTTTAATTTTAAGAGATGTTCTTTATGTTCCTATTTTTTTTCGCAAAAACCTTATTTTCCAAACTATTTGCTGATGGATATTCTGTTTGTTACTGTTTTCGTAACGATGTGGTTATCTGTCATGGAACTTTACGGAACAATCTTTATATTATTAATGGTGCACATCACTCACAAAATGCATCCTATAACACATCTACTGTTTCGAGCAAAAGGAAACGTTCGACCAATGTGAACGAGACACTTCTTAGGCACCTAAGATTAGGTCATATTAATCCAAAAAGGATCCAAAGGTTGGTGCAAGATGGTTCATTGGAGTCTTTCCTGGTTGAACCATTTCCAACTTGCGAATCATGTTTGGAGGGTAAAATGACCAAGAGGGCATTTGGAGCCAAGGGGCTTAGAGCTAAAGAAGTGTTGGAGATCGTCCACATCGATGTATGTGGTCCAATGCAAAACAAAGCAAGAGGTGGCTACGAGTGTTTCGTTACGTTTATCGATGATTACGCGCGCTATGGATATATTTTCCTAATGAAGCATAAATCTGAGACCTTTGATAAATTCAAAGAATTTAAGGCTCAAACAGAGAATCATAAGGAAAAGCGTATCAAGTTTCTACGATCCGATCGTGGAGGCGAATACCTCAGCGATGAATTCTTGAACTACTTGTCGGAAGAAGGGATTGCATCCCAGTTGACTGCACCCGGTACCCCTCAACAAAACGGGGTTGCAGAACGAAGAAACGGAACACTTCTAGAAATGGTAAGATCAATGATGAGTTATGCGGATTTACCAAAATCATTTTGGGGTTACGCCTTGCAAATAACAGCTTACATTCTGAACTTAGTGCCATCCAAGTCGGTTCCAAAAACCCCTAGGGAGTTGTGGACGGGGCGAAAGCCCATCTTAGGACACATGAGGATCTGGGGGTGTCCGGCATACGTGTTGGATAAGGAAGCCGGGAAATTGGATGCACGTTCGGAATTAAGGTTGTTTATAGGATACCCCGTAGGAACAAAGGGATGCATGTTCTATGGTCCCAAAGATTAAAAGGTCGTAATCAGTACGCATTTTAGATTTTTGGAAGAAGACCATATGAACGATAAAAAGCCTAGAAGCGAGATTACCTTGGAAGAACTTAAGGGGCCAACTCCATTGCCAACTGTACAAGAAGACATACCACGGGTCACGCCTACACAATTGGAACCTCGTCGTAGTGGGAGGGTTGTTCGGAAACCCGAGAGATTCTTAGGGAACGGAGAGTCCTCGGACTTGATCTCGGGAGAAGAATCAGATCCATGGTCCTACAACGAGGCCATCCAAGACAAGGATGCGATATCTTGACAAACAGCAATGGAAGCCGAGATGGGTTCAATGGATCACAATAAAGTGTGGAAGCTAGTCGAACCACTTAATGGGGTAAAACCCATTGGATGCAAGTGGGTATACAAGAGAAAAAGGGGACCGGACGGGAAGGTTGAAACCTTTAAAGCGAGACTCGTGGCGAAAGGGTACACTCAGAAAGAAGGGATCAACTTTGAGGAAATCTTTTCGCCCGTAGCCATGCTCAAGTCCATTTGAATTCTCTTGTCGATTGTTGCGCATCTAGATTTTGAGATTTGGCAAATGGATGTCAAGACAGCTTTCCTCAACGGAAGTCTTGACGAAGAAATCTATATGCAACAACTCGAAGGCTTCATTGAAAAAGGTCAAGAGCATCTGGTTTGCAAGCTAAAGAAGTCCATTTATGGGTTGAAGCAGACATCCCGTGCTTGGAATCAATATTTTGATCAAGTGATAAAATCCTACGGTTTTGATCAAAACAATTTCGAAAGTTGTGTGTACAAAAAGCATGACGGAACTGCCTTGGTATTCTTGGTACTATACGTAGACGACATACTGCTCATCGGGAATGATGTAAAAATGTTGTCAGAAGTAAGGGCATGGCTGTCAAAAAAGTTTGATATGAAGGACTTGGGAGAAGTCGGTCACGTCCTAGGGATCAAGATCACTCGAGATCGCAAGAAAAGGATGATCGGGCTTTCGCAAGCTTCGTACATAGATACCGTTTTGAAGCAATTCAGCATGCAAGATTCCAAGAAAGGTTTTGTACCTTTCAGACATGGAATCCATCTATCCAAGGAAATGTGTCCCAAGACACAAAAGAAAATAGATGACATGAAGGACATCCCTTATGCTTCGGCTGTGGGAAACCTCATGTACGCGATGCTATGCACGAGACCGGATAGTTGCTTCACCGTAGGAATGGTTGCAAGATATCAAAGTAACCCTGGGAAAGAGCATTGGACTGCGGTTAAGAACATTCTGAAGTATCTGAAGAGGACACGGGACAGAATGTTGGTTTATCAATCGGACAGTCTAATCCCCATCGGTTATATGGACTCAGATTTCCAATCAGACATAAACTCCAGAAAGTCAACCTCGGGTAGTGTGTTTTGCATGGGGGGAGGAGCCATGACATGGAGAAGCGTTAAGCAGAAATGCATCACCGATTCTACCATGGAAGCCGAATATGTAGCTGCTTGTGAAGCAGCGAAAGAAGCGGTTTGGCTCAAGAACTTCTTGGTGGACTTGGACGTCGTTCCGGATTTGCCAAGCACAATCACCGTTTACTGTGATAACGCCGGAGCAGTTGCAAATTCTAGGGAACCGAGAGCCCACAAGGCCAGCAAACACATAGAAAGAAAATATCATCTTATACGAGAAATAGTTAAGAGAGGAGATATAGAGGTGGCAAAGATTGCATCTGAAGACAACCTAGCAGATCCATTCACAAAGGGTCTGCCTCAGAGTACATTCGAGAGACATGTGAAAGGAATGAGTGTCAAGAGCATTGCCAATCTGCTTTGAGTATAAGTGGGAGAAATATTATTAGGTTCGTGTAGGGTGACATTAGATGTCACATAGAACACGAGACATGCTGTAATATACTTAAAAGCAGACTTTGAGTATAAGTGGGAGATTGTTGGGGTTATACTGAAAAGTATGCTTTTACTTTGTATAACCAAACTGAATTTCTTATTTATTTTACTGAAATAAATTATTTATCACATGCTGCATTAAATATGAATGAATGTTATATATATTTATTGCATACCCGTTCGATAAAGTCTTTACGTGTTACGTTGTAGTTAATTTGGTGATACAAGATCACAGAAGATCAAATTAACAGTTCCTCGTGATAAAGTCGGTTCAGTGACTTAATTAATTAATGGACTAAGATAATCTTAAACGCGGGAAATAATGACCGGGAGCCATATTATTGTGAAGTCGTAATGTGGGTTAAGATGGATAGTTCAATATTAATTTTATAGTGAAGTAAATTAATATTAATGGGCTTGAATAATATTTTTTGGCTAAATATTAAAGCTTCATAGCCCATTGGAGGTCCAATCTTAATTCTCCTAAGGCCCCTCAAATAGCCCAAACTAAAGTCCAATTAATGAAAATGAGAAGAAAATATTTTGGCCTATTTTTCCTAGATATTTTCGAAAATTGTAGGAAAAAGAAGAGGAAAGATTTTCTTGATTTTCTTGAAAAGAGTTTATGGAAAAAGATAAGTATTCTTGGAATACAAGATTATCCCATAAATTCAAGAAATCAAATCTTGATTCTTGTTTCCTTGTATTTTTCAAAAATTCCCATAAAATAAGGAGGTGGGATTTTGTGGAATATTTAATTATGGGAAAATAATATATGAGATATATTCAAGATTTTTTGGAGATCAAGAAAGAGATTTTCCCAACCTATTCTACAACAAATTTTCGTCCAACCCCTTGTCTTATAAATAGGGGATAATTTTTTCATCCCCAACAGAACATGAAAATTGGTTTTTCGGAAAAAATATCAGCGTCGATAAAATATCAAATATTTTGAAACGTCGACAGACTGTATATTTTCGAAAAACTGTAATTGTGAGTGTGCAATTCCATGTGTTGGAAAAATTAGAAATCCACAAAGGTGGTAGCCAAAATTTTTCCTTTCTCCTTTAAAGATTAAAATCGTTCGTTGATAATCCTCACACCGGATTGCGTTCGTGGACATGAGACATATTTGAGAAGGCACTTTGGGTTGATCCATCGTCCCAGCGGTTGTCTCTACGAGAGGTTAGTGTTTACGTAATTCCTAGATTCCGCATGCTTAGGTTTTACGTGAAATACGTGCTCGCATGATATAATTTGCTTATTAAATATTATGTTGAATTGAATTAGGAATAATTCATGTTAGTAATTAATTGATTAATTTAAATATGTATTTAAATTCAACTTGAATAGATCCGAGCACCCTTAATTTCCCAACAGTTAAATCTTGGATCTTTGAGATCAACTCGGATTTGGCAGATTTGACGGCAGTCGAGAGGGTAAGAATGAGCTTATCAAGTTTCTCCTTTGTCTTTTCAAGTTTGTCAGTGACCATCAGAAGAGAAACCTGATTTTGATCAGCCTGGACCAACTTCTCATCAAAAGTCTTCTTAATATCAGTGGTCATGATTTGGGAAAACTGATCTTTGATCGTCTCAATCTGGGAAATAGCAAATTTTCGTTGATCCTTTATTTCCCTGAGTCACGCCTGCCTCTGATCAGCTATAGTGTTGCTAACCGTGTTAGCCAACACCCCTTCTACTTCTTCCTTGAGGAGATCTTTGAAGCACGATCTGATCTCCCGTAGCTGATCTGTGGTTATGTGAGTAGCAGGAATATCTTGAACCACCTGATCAGTGCCAGTTGTTTGTGCCTCCGGTGGCTAGTCATGAACTGTAGCACCAGGCTCACCTTCATCGGCAGCTCCTGCATCCTTTATATGAGCATCCGTCTCGGGTTGTGGGGCTTATCCTCGATTCAATTCAATTTATATCGACTTTTCCCAGCTTCCTGTTGATCGGGGCTTTAATAACCGGCGAAATTAGCTCGGTGAAGCCCGACCTTAGCAGACTTTCTCATATCAAAGTCGTAGTCAGCGAATTCATCAGCTCCTCCCATATGTTCAATAATAATTATGAAGTCGGAGAAGTTCTTGGCGGAGATCTCTCTCGGTCGGGATCTCGAGCGTCGTCCCTTCTGACCCGGATGAGCTTCGGTTCGGGTATAGTCCATCAATTTCTCACGCAATCCGCATTCGTGCCAACTTCCCAGTGATGGTCGTCAAAGATCTGGATTCTGGAATTGACTGTTCGGTTGGAACTGGGGGTTGTGTGGAGGAGGTTTCTGGTGGTGGCAGATCAGCGGTTTGATGCCAACCTTAGGAGCAATGGTTGATCTGGCTCGCCACTGGGGACTTGACACGCTTTCGTGGAATTTGGAGAAGAGGAGGAGTCATCTTGGCGAGGAGAAGGTCGAGGTGTGCATCTTGTGATTGCTTTTTGGATTTTAAAAATGCATTTAATAGCGATTAATACATATTCCCCACGTCCACGTCCACATTAAATGCTTTGCAGGGTACACGTCATAAAAATATGTGTACAATAAAAGTAAATATTATCAGATAATTGCACATAAGTAATCAGTAAAACAAAGGAACATAAATGCGTATCTGATTGACTGATGTTGTAATCAGTCAATACCACTAGTAGGTGTAGATCTGACTGATTTTTGTTGATCTTAGTTTCTGCCTAACCCTTTGTATTTCCCAACAATGTCCCACTTATCTGATCAGTTTCCTTCTGATCAGTTGACATTCCCCCTTCAACTGGTATCCTTTTTCTGATCAATCCTTGACTGATCTTTCTGATCAGTTGAGGTACCATTACTCAACTGATCCTCCTTAACTGGTCAGTCTCTTAACCAACTGGTTCTGTAGACCAGTCCACCAAACATTTCTGGTGCACTTTCTTCAAGGTCCAGAAGTCCTAGCTTATTACATAGTTCTCTAAATCTGGTTTCAGCTAGTGGCTTGGTTAAGATATCAGCTCTCTGCTTATCAGTATGGATCTTTTCCATTCTGATGTTCTTCTTTTCAACATGATCCCTTATAAAGTGATGTCTGACATCCACATGCTTGCATCTTGTATGTAATACCGGATTTTGAGTGATTGCAATAGCACTATTACTGTCACAGAATATAGGTACGTTCGTAGCTATAATGTTGTAATCCCTCAGCTGCTGACTAAGCCAGAGCAGTTGGGAACAACAGCTTCCTGCAGCCATATATTCTACTGCAGTAGTAGATGTTGCAACAGATGTCTGCTTCTTTGAAAACCAAGAGATCAGTTTGCTTCCTAGGAACTGACATGTACCTGAGGTTGATTTTCTGTCTATTCTGCAACCTCCATAATCAGAATCAGAATACCCACTAAGCTCTAGATTATAATCTGATGGGTAGAATAAACCAAGGTTTATTGTCCCCTTCAGATACTTAAGAATCCGCTTAGCTTCTTCCAGGTGGCTTTGCATTGGATTTGTCTGAAATCTGGCACATACACCTACTGCAAAAGTTATATCTGGTCTGCTGGCAGTCAGGTATAGTAAAGATCCAATGAGAGCCCTATATTCTTTCTGATTAGTTTTCTGACCATTCTCATCTGGATCCATCTTGAATCCAGTCATCATTGGAATTTTGGCTTCCTTACTATTCTGAATTCCAAACTTAGCCAATAAATTCCTAATGTACTTTGCCTGGCAGATGAATATCCCTTATGTACTCTGCTTAACTTGAAGACCCAAAAAGTAATTCATCTGACCCATCATGGACATCTCGAACTTCCCTTGCATCAGTTTGCTGAATCTGTCACAAAGGTTCTTGTTGGGAGATCCGAAGATGATGTCGTCCACATAGATCTGAACCATCAGAATATCTTCACCATCTTCTATTCTGAATAAGGTTCTATCTACTATTCCTTTAGTGAATCCACTGTCTATCAAGAACTGAGAGAGTGTATCATACCAAGCACGAGGGGCTTGTTTCAGGCCATAAAGAGCTTTTCTTAGACGGTACACCTGGTTGCCTTTTTCAAATCCAGGAGATTGTTCAACATAAACTTCCTCAGCTAGTACCCCATTTAAGAATGCACTCTTTACATCCATCTGATACACAATAAACCCTCTGTGGGCAGCATATACCAGAAACAGCCGAATGGCTTCCAGGCGAGCGACTAGTGCAAAGGTCTCATCATAATCAATTCCTTCTGATTGTGAATACCCCTTAGCAACAAGTCTTGCCTTATTTCTGGTTATGACATTATTATCATCTCTCTTGTTCTTGAATACCCACTTGGTACCTATCACATCTTGATGAGTTGGTCTGTCCACCAGTTTCCAAACCTGATTTCTTTCAAATTGCTCTAATTCTTCTTGCATAGCTAGAATCCAGTTAGCATCCTGTAGAGCTTCTTCTATAGTGATTGGTTCCTTCAAGGACAGATAGCAACAATACATGGCACTTTCACCAATTTGATGTCTAGTTTGGACTCGGGCATTCGGATTGCCAATTATCAGATCAGTTGGATGGTAAGATAACCAAGTCCTTTTTTTCTGATGTTTATCAGTTTGGATGTCATCATCCTCATCTGATATTGAGTCACTAGTGAATGAGAGTGGTGCAGAAATAGGATCCACTTGACATGGACAAGTCTCAGCTGATGTTGGAATCATCATATGCTGATGTTTGTCCATAGGAACATCAGGTGTTCCCCCTGAACCAGATGGTTCAGTTGTTACTGTCTCAGCTGTACCAGCTTCTTCATTGACAGTTGTACGTACCTTTGGGTCTGATTGACCTGGTGAATCAGTAAGATCAAGTTTTGGGACATACATTGTTACGTGATCTGATCCCTTGTCTTTGATACTCAACTGATCCATTTCTTGTGCATCAGGTACCGGTTGATCTGGTACTGCTTGTTTTGAGGCAGATTTCTCTTGTTCAGAAGATGTCTCATCAAAGACCACATGAGGTGTTTCTTCCACAACTAGGGTTTGCCTGTTGAACACCCTGAAAGCCTTGCTGGTTGAGGAATATCCTAAGAATATACCCTCATCTGACTTGGCCTCAAAGGTTTTCAACTGGCTCTTCCCATTGTTGTGTATGAAACACTTGCACCTGAAAATATGGAAGTAAGAAACACGAGGTTTTCTGCCCTTCCATAGTTCATAAGGTGTTTTGAAGTGAATCTTAGTCAGAGAACATCTGTTCTGAGTGTGGCATGCAGTGTTTATAGCTTCTGCCCAGAAACGGTTTGGAGTTGCATGTTCAGCTAACATTGTGCGAGCAGCTTCTTTGAGTGTTCTGTTTCTCCGTTCTGCTACTCCATTTTGTTGTGGTGTTTTTGCAGCTGAAGTTTCATGTTGTATTCCAAACTTAGTGCAAAAGTTAGTAATAAAGGAGTTCAGAAATTATGTACCTTTATCAGATCTGATTTTCACAATACTGACACCCTTCTCATTTTGTAATTTCTTGAGTAGCTCGGGTATCTTAGTTATTGTCTCATTCTTCTTATACAAGAATACAACCCAGGTAAACTTGGAATAATCATCCACGATTACCAGAGTGTATTTGCTTCAACTGAGACTAAGTGGGGTAACTGGTCCAAATAAATCCATATGGAGCAGTTGCAATACTCTGTTGGATGTTGGTCCTGGGATCCCCTTAAATGAGGCTTTAACCTGTTTTCCCTTCTGACATGTGACACATGTCTGATCCTTAGAGAATACCTCATTCGGGAGACCCTCAACCAGAGACATCCTTGCTATCTTGTTTAGAGTTTTAAAGTTCAGATGGCTCATTCTCTTGTGCCAGAGCCAACTGCTGCTTTTGGAACTCTTAACAATCATGCATGCATTTCTTGGACAACTGTTCCAATCTGCAGTGTAGATTGTTCCCTTCCTTGAACCAGTTAACAAAATATGTTGAGTAGCTCGATTCTTGATAGTTCACTGATCAGTCGAGAACTCAACACTGAATTTGTTGTCGCATAATTGTGAAACCGATAATAAGTTGTGCTTTAAACTATCGACATACGAGACTCCAGTAACCTGTACATCATCATTCTCTAAGGTTCCGAATCCTCTGGTAAAACCAAAGTTATCATCACCAAAGAGTACACGTGGGCCTTCTTGTTCTGTGTATGAGATAAGGAGATGTTTGCTTCCTGATTAGAGGTGAAATCGAGTGAGTTACGAGCGAGTTTTAGCCATGTTTTGAGTGTTTTTAGTGATATTCTTGCGTTGATTGAGAATAATCCGTATAAAATCACTAATTTGCTTCTTTCGTTTGTATAACAGGAAAGAGGGCTGAAAATGGAGCTCGTGAGACTTCATGGTGCATGAATCGGACTCCCGGTTGAAAAGATATGAATGAAATACTGAAAAGTATTAGTTGGAGTGAAGAAAGGTGATAGAAGAAAGAGGTCGAGCACCTGGAGCTCGACCAATGCGGTCGAGCGGGTGCAAATACAGGCATGAGGAGGCGCTCGATCAAGTGTGCTCGAGCAAAACCGCTCGACCAAGGAATGTAGTGGAGCGAAACCGAGTCCAGCGATTAATAAGCGCTCGACCAGGTTAGGTCGAGCAGAAATGCTCGACCAAGTGTCGTGCTCGAGCTGTCTGAAAAGAGGCATATATAAGGTCAGACGGAAAAAAAGAAGAGGGGAGACACAATTGAAAAGGGGGAGACGAAAATTAGATAGAAACAAGAGGAAAAGCATCCTAGGGATCTGAGAAGAAGGAGAGAAATTCCACCACGAGAAACACGATTCTATTATCACAATTTACGGTTGATATTACAATTTCCTGAATTTATCTTAAAGAATTTCTCGGTTTTCTTATTTCTTGAAGAATAATTTTAGGGTGTAATGTGATTATTTCATTCATACTATTATTGTAATTTTTTATTCAAGTGATTGATCTTTGATTTGTTTTACATAATCTTGCATAATGGTGTCTATTGTTAAATTGATTATTTGTGAGTTAATTATCATGATGGTAGGTTAAACCCTTGATTGCTTTGGGATGATCGCGTAGAAATAGTGAATTGGTTAGGCGATTAGGATGACTCAAGGTGTAAATTGGATAATCTTCTTAAATTGCTAATTTGAATAACCAATCCAATAAAAACCATTGAATTGAGTACGAAAGTTGTTAGAGAGAGGACGACCGAATCACTCTTTTCCAACGAATAGGCTTGAGGAGAGGGTTTGTGACGGGGTTGGTAATATACCGGTTCAGTTAGGGAGGACGATCGAATCACCCAACTTGAATAAGGGCTATAGTAATTAAGCACAATCTAAATAACTTGGTTATTTGGTCCGTGAGGTAAAGAGGGTATTAGTTGAGTAATCGGGGATAAAAACCGAGCTTTTGTTGTACCTTATTTAGTGCGGGATTAGGGAAGTAGATTACCTAGTTTCAGTACACTTAGGATTACTTTATTGTACACCACGATAGTCCTCGTCGCCAAACCAATTCCGATAGTATACGTAGGGATTTCTGTCCAAAGCAACGTTTTCCAATATTTGCACTTCATTTGAAGTTAGAATTAAAGTTGTTATCTGTTTACTTTTGTTGATTCCATAGTATTAAAATAGAATTCCCAAATCGCATTCACATTAGTTACGAAGCATACATTTCTAGGGATTTACACGCATACGAAACTTCCTTTTGGGTTCGATACTACTTGGTCCAAATACTTACCCTTGCTACAGTGATGCCATACTCTTGTGGGGTAACTGCTAGTTAAGACCTTAGCATTTCACGACCAAGTCAATGGCGTCGTTGCCAGGGAAGTGACGTATGCGCCTTGTGTAAAACTTAGCTAGTAGTGGGTGTTTTCTTTTCTGTTTTTACTATATTCTTGTACTAGTTGCATTTGATTTCTTTGTTTGAGTTTTCAGGTTTATGAGAACACGCTCAAAAGGAGAAACGAGCGTTGATCGAACTGAACTAGACTATAGCAAGAAGGAATCGAGCTTTCCAGAGAAGAATGGCTATGGTAGGTAATGACGGGCTGAATGTTGATGGAAATGGAGAGAACGGAGAGAATCAGTTGCCACCAGAAGGGATTAATAACCCGAACCCACATCCAAACCAACCATACCCCCAAAACCAACCAAACCAGCAAAACCAATTCCCTAACCAAAATTCAAACCTTAATCATTCGTACAACAGCCCACCTTACCAAAATCAACCAAACCAAAACCACCAACCAAACCCACACTACAATCCACACTACAACCCTCTCTACCAAAACCAACCAAACCACCCAAGGGGAGGGAATCCGGAGATGGCTATCCGAGGGATGTTTGAGGCTCAACCTCAAAGACACTATGATGGAGTGGCTTTGTCAAGGGTGGAAACTAACAACTTCTCAATTTCTCGGGGATCCTTAAGATGCTCCTTGATTCTCAGTTCCGAGGAGAGGTCGGGAGAGACAATCCAAACACGCATCTATGGAATTTTTTGATGATTGCTTCGACATTTGACTACAATGGGATGTTGGAGGATGCAAAGAAGCTCAGATTGTTTCCGTTTTCACTTACAGGGATAGCTAAGGATTGGTTCGATAATACAATTCCCCGAATAAGTATCACCACTTGGGCTCAAATGGAGCGAGCATTTTTGGAGCATTTTTATCCTCCATCCAGAACAATGAAGGCAAGAACCGAGATATCTACATTCTGTCAAAAACCAAATGAGGGTCTCAGTCAAGCATGGGAGCGATACTGTAATTTGTTGATTGAGTGTCCGTAGCATGGTTTCAGTTAGCAAGATACAGTGGCCTACTTTTACTGTGGAATTCATTATAATGAGCAAAAAGCACCTCGATGCTTGTGCAGGTGGTGGTTTTCTGAATAAGAGTGCCCGGGAGTGCTGAGAAATTATGGAAGGAGTTAAAAATGCTGGGGAATGGAATGCTGATCAATCACGTCAAAGTGTGAATCAGATGGAAGACAGTTGGAACTCAGAAGCTGTTGATGGTTATGATGGATAAAATCAGTAATATTCAGGTTAGCCAACAGTTTGGGGGAGGAAGCAACGAGGCGAATGAGTTTATGGACCAGTCGGTATTTCAGCAGGAAGAGGCTAACTATATGGGGAGGCCGAATTACAACCAGCAGGGGTACCAACAGGGAAATTATCAGCAAGGGCGACCTACCTCTGGTCAACCTTTTGTGCCTCAGGGTCCACCACCTTCACAGAACCAATGGCGAAGCAATTCAAATTACCAAGGGGATTCTACATCTTATCTGAATCAGTGGAGAAAGAACGATAACTTTTCCTATGGAAATTCGAAGGCTGGAATCACTGTTCCACTAGGTGTTGATCCGGGCTCAAAGCCTCTTGGTGGAGAAGGCGGAACATCAGTTGTTGAGATGTTGCAAACTCTTGTGCAACAAGGTGAGGAGGTGAAGAAGAGATTATCTTCTCTTTAATTGATCAGAAAGAGTCGACTAAGAAGAATGAGAGGAGAGAGCAAGATTTCCAGAGGATGCAGCAAGAAAACAACAGGTGATTTAATGCACTTGAATATCAAATGGGACAGATAGCAAAGTCACAAGGTAGAGAGACGGGCAAATTCCCATCTATGCCCGAGGTGAATCCGAAAGAAAATTGCAAAGCTATTAAGCTTAGAAGTGGGAAGAAGTATGATGGACCTTCATTACCGACGGAGGTGGAGGAAATTCATAGGCAAGTTGAGGAAGATAGTGAGGGTAAAGAGGTGGAAGATGATGAGCCAGTTGAAGAGGTAGACAGTGGAAAGCTAGAAAAAGAGAAAGAAAAAGTGGAAGAAGGGTTTGTTGATGAAGAACGTGTACCAAAGTGGAAGACTTCGAGAGAAAAAAGGCTCAAGGTGAAAGAAATTGAACGAGATGAATGGGGGGTGCCTAAATCTGTGGTTCCTATTCCTTATCCTCAAAAGTTTATGAAGAAGAAGTTAGATGAGAAGTTTGCTAAGTTTTTGGAGGTATTCAAGAAAATGCACATAAACATACCTTTTTATGATGCATTAGAACAGATGCTGAATTATGCAAAGTTCTTGAAGATCTAATTGCTAAAAGGAGGAGAGTTGATGAACCTGAGCTCGTTCAGTTGAACCACAAAGTGAGTGCAATGGTGCACAAAGCCCTTCCTCCAAGGATCCGGGCAGCTTTACGATTCTTTGTGACATTGGGAATGGAATCAAGAAGGGAGCTTTGTGTGATCTGGGGGCTAGCATCAACCTTATACCTTTATCATTATTCAAGAAGCTGAACTGTGGAGAACTGGAACCGACTATGAATACTCTTCAACTAGCCGATAGGTCTATCACTCGACCTCAAGGCGTAGTGGAAGACGTTCTCGTGACAATGGATGGTCATGTCTTTCCAGCTGACTTTGTAGTCCTTGAAATGGAGGAGGATGAGCATGTGCCCTTAATCTTGGGAAGACCTTTCTTGGCTACGACTGGGATGGTCTTAGATGTGGCGAATGGAAAAATCACGGTGATGGTGGATGATCAAGAGATAAAAATTGCTATTTATGAGGCAATGAAATATCCGATGGGGGATGAGAGTTGTCATTTTGTTGATATCATCGATCTTGGTGTTGATGATATACTCCATAGTGAAGAGTTGAAGCAGATGGAAGTGACACAAGTGGGGGAAGAAGAAGAATTGAACTTGGAGGAGAAGCCTTTCGAGGCGATGTTCGACAAAACCCCACCATTCGAAGCTAAAAAGGAATTTAAGCCATTACCTTATCACCTGATGTACGCCTACTTGAAAGATAATGAAAGGTACCCAGTTATTGTTTCTTCTTCTTTATCTCATGATCAATTAGATAGACTCCTCAAAGTGCTACGTAAGCACAAATCGGGCATCGGTTGGTCGATTGAGGACATTAAGGGGATAAGTCCATCCATATGCATGCATAGGATTAGACTAGAGGAAGGGACAAAATCTATTGTGCAAAACCAGAGGCGAGTGAATCCGGTAATCTGGGGTGTCATTTATAAGGAAGTCTTGAAATTGCTAGATTCTAATATGATCTTTGCTATATCTGATAGCCCTTGGGTGAGTCCATTGCATGTTGTTGCTAAGAAAGGGGGTACCACTATGATTAAATCTGAAACTGATGAATTAGTGGCTACTAGATTGGTGACCGGTTGGCGTGTGTGTGTTGATTATAGGGAGCTGAACAAAGTTACGTGCAAGGATCACTTTCCTTTGTTGTTTCTTGACCAAATGATCGATAGGTTAGGGGGTTTTAAGTATTATTATTTTCTAGATGGATATTTTGGGTACAATCAAATTATGATTTCCCCGGAGGATCAGAAAAAAACCACCTTTACATGCTCTTATGGTACATATGCATACAAGAGAATGTCATTCGGGTTGTGTAACGCACCCGCCACCTTTCAAAGGTGCATGATGGCTATTTTCCATGGGTTGATTGAGAAAATAATGGAAGTGTTTATGGACGACTTCTCCATCTTTGGAGAGTCGTTCGATTTATGTCTGATCAATCTTGAAGTGGTTTTGTGCAGGTGTGAAGAAACCAATTTGGTGCTCAATTGGGAGAAATGCCATTTTATGGTTAAGGAAGTCATTGTTCTTGGGCATCATGTGTCCTCGAAAGGAATACAGGTTGATAAGGCAAAAGTGATAGCTATCGAAAAGCTTACTGAGAAGGGTATCCGCTCATTTTTAGGCCATGCAGGGTTTTATCGACGCTTTATTAAAGATTTTTTGAAAATGGCTAAACCTCTTTCTCGACTTCTTGAAAAAAAAGTCGACTTTGTGTTTACTGATGAGTGTTTAGTTGCTTTCAACAGGTTAAAGGAAGCGTTGGTAAATGCTCCGATTCTCGTGACTTCGGATTGGAATAGTCCTTTTGTTCTCATGTGTGATGCAAGTGACTACGCGATGGGTGTAGCTTTGGGGTAAATAAGAGAGAAGCGATTTCATGCTATATACTATGCTTCAAAAATGATGAATTATGCTCAAATCAACTACACTACTACCGAGAAAGAGTTGTTGGCGGTCGTATATGCTTTTGACAAATTTCGGCCCTACCTAGTAGGTACGAAAATGATAGTGTATACGGACCATGCATCTATTCGGTATCTCATGAGCAAAAAGGATGCTAAGCCACGGCTTATTCAGTGGATTCTCTTACTCCAAGAGTTTGATTTGGAAATCTTAGATAAAAAGGGGAGTGAGAATGTCATCGCGGATCATTTATCTAGGTTGAAGCTCAATGAGGAGAACATGGTTGAAGAAAGGGAGGTGAACGAGGAGTTCCCTGATGAGAAGCTTTTTGGAGTAGAGGATATGTTGGTGAGTAAAATCGAGGGAAGAGCATCGTGGTTCGCTGATTATGCTAATTACTTAGCTAGTGAAGAGCTTCCAGTGGACATGGACTATCTACAGAGGAAGGTGTTTTTGAAGAAAGTTCGAGAGTACATATGGGATGATCCTTTTTTGTTTAAGAGAGGGATTGATGGTATTCTACGAAGGTGTGTTCCAGGGAATGAATGGGCAGATATAATGAGGCATTGTCACACGTTGTCTTGTGGAGGCCACTTGGGTGGAGAGAAAACAGGAAGGAAAGTTCTTCAAGCAGGATTCTTTGGCCTACGATTTTCTCAGATTGCAAGGAGTGGGTTAAAAGATGTGATCAATGTCAGAGATTCGACACGATTACGAAGAGGGATGAAATGCCTCTACATATCTTCATGGAAGTAGAGGTGTTCGATGTGTGGGGGTTGGACTTCATGGGTCCATTTCCGCCGAGCAAAGGGTTCCTTTATATCTTAGTGGGTGTTGATTACGTCTCGAAGTGGATTGAAGCCATCCCTACCAAGGTGAATGATGCGCATGTGGTGATTGAATTCTTGAGAAATAATATATTCTCACGATATGGAGTACCAAGGGCATTGATTAGTGATGGTGGAAGCCATTTCGTGAACAAACTGATGCAGAAGCTTCTTGCCAAATATGAAGTGAACCATCGTGTTTCTACAACATATCATCCCCAATCCAATGGCCTTGCTGAAGTTTCGAACAGACGGATTAAAAGCATCCTTGAGAAGACGGTGAATGTCAGTCGAAAAGATTGGGCCATGAAGTTGGACGATGCATTGTGGGCTTATCGAACAGCCTACAAAACTCCGTTGGAAATGTCACCATACCAGCTGGTGTTTGGGAAGGGTTGCCACCTTCCGGTGGAAGTCAAACACAAAGCTTATTGGGCAATTAAGAAGCTCAATTTTGATAGCACAATGGCTGGGGAGAAGAGACTTCTTCAACTCCATGAGTTGGAAGAATTTCATGATCGTGCATATGAGAGTGCCCGTATATTCAAAGAGAAGACGAAAAAGTGGCATGATGCACTGGTAAAAAAGATGGAGTTTAGAGCTGGGGATCAAGTTCTCGTTTTCAACTCTAGGATGAAGCTGTTTGGGGGAAAACTAAAATCCAAGTGGAATGGTCCGTATTTGGTTCGCAAAGTGTTCAAGAGTGGATTCTTAGAGCTAGAGAAGGAAGTTGGGAGCGTATTCACGGTGAATGGCCATAGGGTGAAGAAATTTTACAACTGATCCTATGAGGACAAAGGAGGTAACATGGTTTTCACTTCGTGAACGTAAGTAAGTTCGGTCCGGCAGTAGGACCTTAAAAATAGCGTTGAATGGGAGGCAACCCATTTGCTTTTAGTGTAATTTTAGTTTGTTTTGTGTTATTTCGTGGTGTTTTGATCTCGTGTATTTAAGGATTTTGAGTGCAGGTATATTTTGAACCCCCAGGTGGCAAGAGGCAAGAGCATGGGAGTGTAATTTCTGAGGTCGAGCGTCTGGCGCTCGACCAATGTAGTTCGAGCAGTGCTGGAGTCCAGGCAAGCATAGGAGCTCGATCAAACTAAGTGGTCGAGCAAAACCGCTAGACCAAGCACAGCGGTCAAGCACCAGCGGCTTCATTCAGGAAAACAGGGTAACATTTATCAGAGTCCACCACCTCCAGAGCAATGACAGTAGATGGGAACTCCCCAATTTCTAACTCTTGCCTTTTCTTTTCTTTTCTTTTTCATTTCTTCTATTTGGGCATGTACTTAATTGGCTATCTCGTGGTACTCATGAAAGTGGGTGTGAATTTGCTTAATTTCATTGATGATTGATGTCCTACTAGATTATATGTTGTTTTACGTGAGTGTGAATGCTGAGTTGAGTAATTGTGGAACGGTTGAGTGCTTGAGAATGTGTGTAGTTGTGAGTAAGGTGGATTTGAAAGGGAAGTTGTGCACTTACGATTTTTCTTTTTGAATATTTGTGTGGCATGAGGCATAAGTTGCTAGGTTTAGGCATGGATGTGAATAACCGTGAGATTTGAGCCTGATGTACCCGGTTTGTTACCGACGAACAAACAAGTATTTTAACAGAACTCCGATCAATATAATAGTGAGAATGATAAACAACACTCGATTTGATTACCCAGTTCATCCGTGAAATAGACTACGTCTGGGGGCTCCAAGCCAGGAAATTACTGTATTATTTATGCCTAGGATTCTAAGAGTTCGATCCTTTACAACGTACATTACAAGTAATATTTATAGACACAAAACTAGGGTTACAGTCTTAATGGGCTTCTCCTCGTGGACCAACTAGGGTTTTCCTTCTTGTTCCGCAAGTCGCGCTTACAGATACACATTCCCCGGTTATATCCCGAGAAATCCGCCTCACTAACTACCCGAATCTTTTCCATGTTTATCTTCAACTAAGCTCGGGACTCAATCGGTCCCGACTTCCGAGTCCTATCAAGTCGCTTCATGACCTCCCTGCTGCACCAAGCCACCTCCGCGACCTGCGTGGCTTCACAAACTCCCAGCGACTTACCGATCTCCCGAAGTCACCTCAAATCTTGCTCCAGCGGGACATGGTCGGATAATGTGTTAACCATAAGGCGGGACAGGGTCGGATAATGTGTTAACCATAAGGCGGTCCAATCTCCGACTTCCACCAAGTCGGATTAATTCTCCCTACAACAATTGCCCCTCAAGATGAGGTCGCAAGCTTGCTCTGGGATCTTGTCTTGAACCGTTGACGTTTGCCGACCTATGAAAGGTCGATCTCGGGACCTGCACCCGAGCTAAACCCTCATCCTTGGGGAGTCATACGGTCACCTCGGTTTCTCGAATTGGTGCGACAAGTGACAGGACTATACTGATGGTACGGCAGGCGGGTGACGTCTCAAGCCGCGAGTCCGCCCAACCAGCGATCGCGTGCCTCCTACTCACTACCCACGTAGCCTTAACTTCCGCAGGGGACCCCGAAAGTTTGAATTTACACTTTCGTCCCCCCGCCCTTCCCTATAAATAGGCCTAGGGTTCCAACCTTTAAGCCCTCCCTCTTTCCTGCTTCTGAAAACTGTAACATCCGAGCCTCTGCGTCTACCTCTCCGGCTAGATTTCTGAGATCCCGTGGCTTTTCAGGTAATCGTTATCTCTACATCGCATCAATGGTATCCGGTTCTAAATCTGCCCCTACGCCCCCTCCATTCATGGTCTCAACTGTTGGGGATTATACTGAAAAGTATGCTTTTTACTTTGTATAATCGAAACTGAATTTCCAGACTTATTTACTGAAATAAATTGTTTATCACTGATGCTTTAAATATGATTGAATGTTATATATATTTCTTTGCATAAGCTGTTCAATAATTTTATGCGTGTTGTTACATTGTAGTTAATTTAGTGATACCCAATCACGAAGATTAAATTAACGGTCCTTGTAACTAAAAAAGTACGCCATTCACGACCTAGATGGAAATGAACAACCATCGCGAAAGGTTGAGGTGTAAGGCTCGGGATTGGTTTGTCTTGACCAAGATATTACACTAGTGCATGGTGATGAGTGAATAGGACCTACGGGAGGATAAATTCTTAATCGAACAACGAAGAATTAGACCTCGGTGGTTCGTTGTTTCTTAACCTTCGTCCCTTAAATAGGATCACGTGGGATTGGTAACTATTGCTTTGACTTATCATGGGTAAATAATCGAGAGATTCAATACTTTTTATCTTGGGCAATATTATTGGTCACATGTGATTGCTAAGATTTAATCTGAAGAATCGTGTGCAAGCACGCTTGCTTGATTTACCCCCTCGAGGAGGTTCATAAGTTTTATCATACCAAATCTTGCAAGTGGAATTAGTTTAGGTATGGATAATAATGTTGAACCGTTCCTCGACCAAGGACAAAAGATATTAATTAACGGAAAGCTATTTCAGTGGCTTGAATTAATTAATGGGCTAGATAATCTTAAACATGGGAAATAATGACCGGGAGCCATATTGACTGTAATATGGGTTAAGATGGATAGTGCAATATTAATTATGTAGTGGGATTAATTAATATTTATGGGCTTGAATTATATTGTGGCTTAATATTAGATATTCAAGATCCATTAGAAGGTCCAATCTTAATTCTCCTAAAGGCCCCCTGAGTAGCCCAACAAATAGTTCAATAACTGAAAAGGTGATTAAAATAAAATAAATATTGTTGCTTAATTTTTCCAAGTATTATTTTCGAAAATTATGGATGAAGTTGGGAGAAATATTTTCTTTGAATTTTGTTATGGAATGAAGATATGTATACTTGGAATACAAGATTATCTCATTAAATTCAAGAAATCTCCCACATGGTTTATCCATATGTATTTTTCGAAAAAGATGAAAATATAGTGGGCAAGAAAGATTTTCTTGATTTTCTTGAAAATATATTATGGAAGATATGTATTTCTTGAAATACAAGAATATCTCATAAATTCAAGAAGATCCAAATCTTGGATTCTTGCACTAAATTTTCGAAAATCCATATATTAGAGGAAGTGGGATTTTTGTGGAATATTTTAATTATGGGAAAAAGAATATAGGAGATATAGTTAAGATTTCTTGGTGACCAAGAAAAGTCTTTTCCCACATTGATTTTGGACCCAAAATTTTGACCACCTCCCTCTTATAAATAGGGGATGATTAGTTCATTCCCAAGTACAATTCCATGTGCTGGAAATATTAGCAAATCCACAAAGGTGGTGCAACAAAGTTTATTTTTTTCCCTTTGTTAATTGTTCGACGAGTGTCCTTCCACCGGATAGTTGAGCAAGGGCTAAGGGAATACTTGGAAAGTCCTTTTGGTTAGTCCGTCTTACCGAAGTCACTGCCATCCCGAGAGGTACGTTCACGTAAACCCGTAGATTCCGCATGCATAGATTTTACGTGGCTTTTTATATGCATGATATGTTGTTGCAATTATTATTTGAATTAATATAGGATTAATTCATGCTAGTAATAATTAATGAATTAAATTTGTATTTAAATATTCACCCCGAATAGATCTGTGTGAATCATTCCCAAACATCAACATCGTCCGACGACGACACCACGGCGATCATCGAGTTATACCGCCGCGACCAAACAGAGACTGCCGCCCCTAATCCCGCTAGGCCTCCGACTGTCGGTGCTTCCAGTGCCGATCGAGACGACGATGGGAATGATGACCAATTTTTAATGGAGTTGGATGAAATCACACACATCCCTGCCCTGGAGCCGAGTTCTCTTTGTGTGGCCACGCCGGCGAGGGAGGAGGGGTCTGGGCCTTCTAACCAGGCCCGAAAATACGGGGCCTATGAGCGGGCCTTTTACTATCATTCTTATGCGGCCCAGGCCCCATACAAGAGGCTGGCCCGCAACTTTCGGAAGTCGGTTGAGTCGGACTTCATGGCATCGCACGACAAGAATAGGTCGGTTCTCACCGACGGCTACGTGCAATCCCTCATCAGCCTTTACAAGGTCCCCCGGGACGTGCATTTTTATGGGGTGACCTCTGACTAGAGTGTTGACCAACCACCACCTGGGATTATCGCAGTCAACGAACAGACAATGGAGGCCGGGATCCGATTCCCGCTTCACCCGACGATCTCCAATCTACTGGCGGCTTGGAATTAGAGTCTGTGGACCCCTCGAGCACACTGCCCATCATCATCCCAACCGATTATGCCCATCGGGTCGACCACGGTGAGTGTCACCTTTTTTCAGACTTAGACACCCGTACTGATCTAATTCTCCTCTTATTTTGCAATTTTCGCACCCACCACTATCGACCTTTACTGGGACTTTAAAGAGGCATTTGACATCGTTCGCGACACTCCACCGAGCTGGCGGGACGTGAACACTTTGAACACCGAGCTTGATCGAACTCAAAGCCGGCCTGTATACTTAACCGCGCCATTTGAACATTCCCTGTAAGTTCCCTTACTCCGTGCTTATTACATTTTTCGATCTTGACCTGACTGATTGGCTTCTCTCACATTCCTACAGTTCCCAACATCCCCGTTTACCGCCGTAAGCCTCCTGCAGACGTCATGATATCCCGCAAGAAGTTTGTTCTGGGAAAAATGAGGCAGCTGGTAGCCTCCGAGACCGCCCCTCCGAGGCCGTCTCCTGCCGAGGTCGCCCCTCCAAGCTCTGTCCTAACTGGCCCCTCTGCTGTCGACAAAGGCAAGAGGAAGGCCACAGGGTCGACTTCGCCAACTTCCGGGCATGCTCGGAAGAAAGTGAGGGAGAAGATTTCGACCTATGAGTCTGAAATCAACAGGGGTCTGGGAAAGAAAGATCGAGTCCGCCCCCGATTGCCGTCGGTCACTTCCCCCCGACCTCGCCGCCCTCCAGTTCGCGGCCTGCCTCGCCAGCCCGGAGGAGAGGCCGACATGACGATGATGACTCCTTCTTAGGCTGGGAGGAGGAGCGGGTGAACGAGTAAGTCCTTACCACGATTTGCATGACCTTTTTCATATTAATTTCATAGCTCTGACTGCTCGGCTCTCTTTTACAGTCCTGAGCTCGGCCTCACCGACTTCTGCCCCGAGGTGGTTAGCTTCCTCAGGAGCCCTCCCCTCACTTCGGCCGACCTCCCCAATAAGTGGTTGGGGTACATCTCCCGTAGTGTGCATAACTTGCCCCGGGCGTGGACACTTACCGATCACGATAACGCCCACCGCTAAAAACTAACGGGAAACATATACTCGGCCATGGTCCACACTCTTAAGGTAGTGTTTTATTTGGAGAGGACCAGCGCCCAAGCTGAAACGGAGCTTCGACGTCTTTGTGAGTCATAGGCTCGAGTATCTGATCAGGCCGGAATGATCTTGATGGCAGCCGAGACCCAGAAGGGGCTGGAGAAAACCAATGAGGAGTACCTTCTGCAGATCTCGACCCTCGAGGGTCGCCTGGCTGAGCTGGAGAGTGGGCTAGCTGAGGAGAGGCTGAAGTCGGCCCGGGCGGAGACCGCGCTGGCGGCCGAGAAGCTGAAGACGGTTCAGGCGGAAAGGAGGGTGGCCGAGGTGGAGGCTGGTCTGAGGGAGGAGCTGGCCGGAGCGAAAGGGGAGTTGGACACAAGGGAGGCACAGTTCAAGGTCACCGAAGAGATGAACGTTAATTTTGCGTACGTGATGGCCTTTGCGGGTGCCATCCGAATATGTCATCAGGCGAACCCTTCTGGCGACCTTACTAGGCTGGTCACCGACCTCCGGGACTACGTTCGGGCCAATCCTCTAGCCCCCGATGTTTTGCTAGATATCCAAGACTTGGAGGACATGGGCGTTGATCTCTCATTCTTTCCAGACCCCCGGCAGATCGTGCGCCCTCTCCCTGACTCTCCGGTAGGTACACCTTCCGAGCCCTCGGTGGAGGAGTTGGCGACCTCGGAGGTCATTCCTCTTGCTGTCCCCGAGCCCATCGGGGAGGAAATCCCGAGGTCGGAGGTCGTTCCCCCAGCTGTCGATATAATTTCCGGGCCCATTGTGGAAAGAATATCAAGCTCGGAGGTTGATCGGCCAGCCGTCAGCACCCCGCCCCCAACTGCCCCGGTCGAGACAGATTGAAGTTGTAGCCTTACTTTTATTTTTTCTTTTTATGATCGTACCGGCCTTCGGGCTTTGATTTGCGATGTACTACCTCCCGACCTTCGGGTCTTTTATCAATGGAAGTCATCATTTCGTTTTTTGTCTTGTCTGGTGTTTATCTTATTGTGAAATAAAACTCCCTATTTCATTCCCCCCAGGTCGAGGTCTCAAGCTCGTCTTGGGACCTTGACTTGAACTCGTACAACTTATTAACCTCTGGCAGGTCGGACTCGGGAAGTATGTCTACGCCGATATCTCCTCCTCGGGGAGGCGAAACATTGCCTCGATTTCCCGAATTGATGTGACGGTTGACAGATCCACAATGATGGTCTGGGTATTCGGTTGCGCCGGGTGCCGTAAATTAGACTAACCAGAGGTCGCGTTCTACCCACGCGCTGCACGTGCGCCGCCGGCTTCTCTATGGGGCCCTCGAGAGATGAAATTTATAACTTGACCCTCGTCTTTCGTCTATAAATAGGGCGGGATATTGAGATGTAAAGCTTGTATTTATCTCTTCTGACCTCCCCACTTATCACCCCCAAACTTTGGTTATGGGCGATTCCGGCAAACCCCCTGTTTTAGAACGTCCTCCGGCGACAAGCTTCTCCTGCTCCACACTCGCGGCTTATGGCACTCAGCCCATCCCTGAGTTCCCCCCATTTCCGATGTTGCCTTCATCGGAGGATTACCATACAGCCATTGCCAAGCTTTGCTGCCACCCGGGTGGCAGACCTTCCGCCACCATGATGGAGGTGCTCCGGGCCCTCTGTGCTTTGGGCGCCGATCGTGATGATGGAATTAGTAGTGATGGGCATTTTCCGATATGTAGGGATTTTGTATTGTATATGCGAATCCGATCAAGCCAAAATGCCCTTCACAATCCCTTGAATATATTTTTTCACCACATGTATGACACTCGTGTTCATTTAATGCGGGAAGTCCCATTGCGGCATCTGACACTTCTCTGATGTTAAAACATCATTTTCTGATAGTTTTGCAGCATCTTCCTCAGCGACCTCAGCATCCGAGAGCCGCTACCTAAATAGCAGTGCAGTACAGATCAAGTTGCTAGCTCGAGTGGCTCCATAGTATAGACCAAGTCGCTAGCTCGAGTAGCTCCGCAATATAGACTAAGTCGCTAGCTCGATTTCAAAAAATGTATTGTATTGGAATGCTTCTCTTTACCGACCTCCGGGTCCTTTGTAATGGGGTTCTCCCCGACCTCCGGGTCTTTATTAATGAAATTCTCCTTTTTAATTCCTCTGTGTTGACTTGATTTCCTTATGCGATTTTTGTTTAGTCCTTGTCGTCTTATTTTCTATGCGACTTGTTTCTTGGACATTTGCGTAGTCGTCTTATAAAGTCGGGGATGACCGCACCTCTAGGGTGGCAATCTCGCCTCCAGTATCTCTAAAGTCACACCTCGGGTTCGCACGTTATCAGTCATGTCTTTCATGCGATCTGTATGTTATCGATCATATGCTTTCCGTGTGACCCGCTTGGTTTCTACACAGGGGATTTTTTCTTTTTGAATTGAATAGAGAATTAATGTTACCAACAGTATTTATTTACAACGATGTGATCATTACAAAGGTGTAAATCTATTGATAATACTTCTTCAGATGAATTACATTCCATGGGTATTGGGCCTTGGTCCCATCCGCTTTCTCGAGCTCGTATGCCCCGTTTGGTAGGACTTTTGATATCCGGAATGGGCCCTCCCAGTTTGGACCGAGGGCACCTTTTGAGTCTCCGAGTATCTTTTTCAGCACCAGGTCTCCGACATTGAAGCGTCGAAGTCGCACCTTAGAGTTGTAATATATCTCAGACCTCTGCTTATATCTGGCATTTCTCATGTTAGCCTCCAGTCGCTTTTCTTCGAGTAAGTCAAGGTTCCTTTCTAGGGCCTCGTCGTTATGGTCGAAAGCGACCTGGCTAGTTCGGAAGGTCGGGAAGTCGACTTCCGCGGGCACAACTGCCTCAGTTCCGAAAGCTAGTGAGTAAGGGGTTTCACCCGTTGAATTTTTGCAGGTCGTTCTGTATGACCACAGCACATCTGGGAGCTCGCTAGCCCATTTCCCTTTTCCCCCCTCGATCTTGGCCTTGAACGTGTGCTTTATGATTTAGTTTACGGCCTCGACCTGACCGTTTGATTGAGGGTGGTATGGGGTAGAGAACAACTTCGTGATCTTCCACTTTTTGAAGAAGGCGTCGATCTTAATACCGTCGAACTGCTTTCCATTGTCTGATATGATCGCCTAAGGTAGCCCAAACCTGCAGATAATATTTCGCCATATGAACCTGATGACATGATCTTGGACTATGGTTGTCAATGCCTCAGCCTCGGCCTATTTTGTGAAGTAATCCACCGCTACCAGGGCATACTTGACTGATCCCGGGGCCATTGGGAGTGGCCCAATGATGTCTATCCCCCACTTTGCAAAAGGCCAAGGACTGATGACGCTTGTGAGCTCTTCTGGTGCGATTTTGATGGAGGGAGCATAGATCTGACATTTGTGGCATTTGCGGGCGAAAACGATGGCATCGGCCCTTAAGGTTAGCCAAAAATATCCTTTCCTTGTGGTCTTGTAGGCCAGCGACTCCCCCCCAGTGTGGTTTCCGCATGCCCCTTTGTGTATTTCTCGGAAAATGATTTGACCTTGTTCAGGCGTAATACATTGAAGTAGGGGCATGCCAAAGCCTCGCTTGTATAACTCCCCGCTGATCATTGTGTATCATGCAGCTCGTAACTGCAACTGCCGAGCCTGGACACGATCGGGTGGCAGGAGGCCGCTTATCAGATACTCCATGATGGGTGTCATCCAGTTCAACACCGGGGTTTCTAATGTTGTCACAGTTACTTGCGCGGTGGATAGGTGGGAAAGTGTCGTTATGGTGACATCTTTCATGTCAGGTGATCCTTCGGAGGTCGCCAACCGTGCCAGAGCATCGGCTCGCGAGTTTTGCTCTCTTGGTATCAACTTGACATGGATCTGTGCGAACTTCAGGTACAGTGTTTTTACAATTTCCTGATAGGCTGCCATCCTATCGTCCCTAGCCTCGTACTCCCCCGAAACTTGGCAGGCCACGAGCTGGGAGTCGGTATGGACCTGCAATCTCTTGACGCCCATGGCAGTTGCCATTTCTAATTCGCTGATGAGTGCCTCATATTCGGCCTCATTATTCGTTGCGGGAAAATCAAAGGTAATGGCGTTCTGGAATGAGATCCCCTCAGGACTCAATAGTACTAGGTCGGCCCCCAACTTTTGAGAGGTCGCCGACCCATCTACGAACAGATCCCAGTGTGAACCGCTTGAATTCTCTGCTTCAGAAGGAAATGTAAGTTCCACTAAGAAATCGGCCAGAGCCTGGGCCTTAACTGCAGGTTGTGGCGCATAAGTCACACCATATTGCCCGACCTCAATGGCCCATTTGAGACATCGGCCCGAAGTGTCTGGTCGGTGGAGCACATTCCGCAGTGGCAGGGAAGTGAGAACCTCGACCTGGTGATCAAAAAAGTAAGGCCTCAGTTTCCTCACACTCATGACTAATGCGTATGCCAGCTTTTCTAGCGATGGGTAGCGTTGCTCCATCTCGTTCAAAGTTTGGCTCACAAAATAAATGGGCAGGTGGATCTGGCCCTCCGCTCGGACCAGCACTGCACTCAAAGCGGTCTCCGAGGCCGCGAGGTACAAGAACAACTTCTCTCCCTGGACGGGTTTGGACAAGATGCTCACATCTGCCAGGTAGGTTTTGATTTTTTCAAAAGCATCATGGCTCTCGTGTGTCCATTCGAACTTTTCTTTCTTACGGATCATGTCGAACATCGGCTTGCATTTGTCCCCCATCCGAGAGATGAACCTGCTTAGTGCGGCCAGGCATCATGTGAGTCTCTGAACCTCTTTCACATTTCAGGGTGCCCCCATATCCAATATGGCCTTGACCTTCCCTGGGTTTGCCTCGATGCCCCGCTTACTGACTAGGTGTCCCAAGAACTTCCCCGATTCCACTCCGAAGTTACACTTCTTGGGGTTGAGTCTCATATTAAATTTCTTGAGGATGTCGAATGTCTGCGAGAGGTGAAACAGGTGGTCTTCTCTTTTTAAGCTTTTGACGACAATGTCGTCGACATAAACTTCTACCGACTTCCCGATCTGGTCGGCGAACATATGATTGACCAGTCTTTGGTAGGTTACCCCTGCGTTCTTCAAGCCGAAAGGCATTCTCTTCCAGCAATATAGGTTTTTCTCGGTCAGAAAGGAGGTGTGTTGTCGATCTGGTTGCGTGCATGGCTATTTGGTGATAGCCCACAAAAGCATCCATGAATGACATCATCTCATGCCCGGCCGTGTTATCTATCAAGTGGTCGATGTGCGGCATGGGAAAGAAATCTTTTGGGCAGGCCTCATTGAGGTCAGTAAAGTCAATACATAACCGTCAGGTTCCGTTGGAATTTTTCACCAGTAATGCATTGGCCACCCACTGCGGCTGGTTGGCCTGCATGATCAGGTCATTATCCAGCAGCTTCTTTACCTCTTCGGCTAAAGCGGCATATTTCTCGGGGCCGAATTTCTGCCTTTTTTGGGCAACCGGCCTCCGAGATGGGTCAATGTGAAGTCGGTGACATGCGACTTCCGGATCTATTCCCACCATGTCCTTGTGCGACCAGGCAAAGACATCCAAGTTCTTTTTTGGAAAGTCGATCACTTCCCCCTTCAGGTCGTCCGGTATTTTGGAGCCGATAATGACTTCCAGATCCGGGCGAGTTGGATCTATCTTGACTTTCTCGAGTTCTTCCCCTGGGATGGCCCTTGGGCCCCCTTGTCGGGGGTCGTCGATCTCGGCCTCGATCAGGAATTCATCGGGCTCGTGCCCTATTCTTGGATTGAGGTCGTTGTAGGTTCTTTTTTTGCTTGCTCTTTCCTGATTTAATTCCTCATCTTGTTCATTGCTATCTATTACAAGCGTTTGTTTGATAGGTATTGGTGCGGAATTGAAAAGAGACGAAGAGTAAATCAAACAACCTCTAGCATCGACTTGGTCGCCCTTACTTGGTCTTGAAACCAACCCACTCTTGGTAGGGAATTTTACACAGAAATAGAAAGTAGAGGACGCAGCCTCGAATTCATGTTCAAAAGGCCTCCCCAGGAAACCATTATAGGAGCTGGGGAGGTCGACTACTAGAAAATCTAACAGCCTAGTCGCCCTAACTTCGCTATTCAGTGTGGAGACCCATTTCGGCGGCGGTCGGATCATCTGGTGGACCTTACGATGGCGTCACCAAACCCCCTTCACGGATGTGGTCATGCGGGGTGATATAGGCATCATAATCCCGAAATTTGGTCGGGGTTTTCTTGAAAAGGATGTTGCAAAAGGCCCCCCCGTAGTCCCTATGATGTTGTCCCGGATCACCAGGGGATCGACATTAGGATAGACTACCCCAGCCTTGTCCTGTTCTCCGAACTCAATTGTACTGGACTCTTCCCCCACGGCGAGGACGGGTAGCACCATCTTCCTGGCGTTCTCTATCTCCCTCATTTCGGCTTTCGTCTTCCGCTTAGAGGAGGAGCTGGAGGCTAGCCCCCCGACCGTCCCTAGGGGAGAGAGAGTGTGTATCATCCTATCTCCCGTGTTCTCAGGCATGGGCGGGACCAGTCCTCCCCTTGCCCCCTTTGGTTGTTGTTCGTGTGGGCGCTCTCCTTCTTTGGCGACCTCTCGGGGGCACAGTCGCCATTCTTACGAGGTAAACAGCGAACTTCGTCAAAGCGAGCCGTCTTCATACAATCTCTCGGTACTGGGGCAACAAGTCCTTACACTCATTTGGTATAGTGCGATCCGCTATTGAAAGTGGCAATCTTTGGGTTACATTTGCCATTACTCTTTCTTCTTGGTAGGCGGGAGTAGCGATTCCGTTCAGATCTTGGTGAAAAATGTGCGGGGTCATGCCGGGCATCCATCAACTTTTACCGAAATGCTTTCTTCAAAGCGGCTTGAAGCTTAGGGTGGCTTATCTTGTGAGTTGGCCTTCTTTGAACTCTTCTTGGGCTCGGCTCGGCCTCCTTAGCCTCGGAGAGTCGGGATTTCAAGACTCCGATGTGTGTATCGGTCGTAGCCCACCCGGAATCGGCGTAGCTAGTCAGATGTCGGCCGTCATCGCGCCCGAGTTTTGTCCCCTTCTTGAGGCCCGGAGACATCCCAAAGCGGTTTTGCTTCATCCCAATGGGATCTTCCAAGATCGGCTTGTCGATCCTCTCAATATAGGACCCGTCGATTTTGTATCCCTACGTTGGGTGTTCATCGGTATTTGCTTGTGTCGCGGTCGTGGCGCGCCAGACGAGAAAAGTGTGTCAGAAATAGGCGAGCGAGTTGCTCGAAAGTGTCCACCGATAGGGGTGGCAGAGAGGTGAACCATTGGTGAGCCTGGTCGCTCAGGGTCAGAGAGAAAAGCCGACATTTGGTCGCATCAGTGGCGCCCATAGAGGCCATGTACGAGTTATATTTCTCTACATGAACCCTTGGGTCCGCGTTCCCACTGTAGCGATCCAAGGTTGCGACATTAATATTCCTTTAGGTAGCCGCCAAGGTGACCATAGTTCCGAGCGGGGAGTCCGGGACATCGAGGAAAGGGTCTGACCCCGCTGGCCCATTCTGATTCTCCATGCGCTCCATTAGTTGCTTGACCGTCCGGGTCAGTGCTGCGACCTGAGCATCGTGATGGTCAGTGGTCGCCTTTGCCGCCGGGGGGTCACCGCAATGCATGGTCGATCCCCTCGGCAGGTCATTGTGGTGGAGATTCAGTGAGAGGGCAAGGTCGTGCTCCACCTGATTTGCTCGCCGAGGCTCGGATTGCGCCTCATCTTCAATAATCCCTGGGGCTTTCTGGACCCCCAGGTCGCCAAGTCGGTCGAACACGTTGTTCTACCCTGCGGCCTTCTGAGGAGCTGGAAATTGTGGACCACGGCGTGTCTAGCCGGATCGTAGGCCAGTTGGCCTGCCGAATGCCCCTTTCGGGCTTGTGCTTCCTTGTTTTTCGAGGGTCCGACCTCCTAGGTGGCCTTCTTGAGGGGAGGTTGCACGTCCTCGTCATCAAATGCAAGGCATTTTTTGTGGAGGACAGCCATCACGGCTTTTGCATTCTCCGGAGTCTGCACCAGGTTCCACTAGTTAGGGTTCATTATCGGGTCTGGCTGGCGATCGCGATGGGAGCCGGAGCGTTGAGAGCTCATGGAGGCTTCGCGCCCATCGTGGGCGTCCAGATCTTGCCCGTTCAGGTTGGCTTGATTGCTCGCCATTGGTATTGATCAGAGATGAGATGGGTTTTCCTTCGAACAGAGTGATTTTGTAGGAATTGTAGTTCCCACAGATGGCACCAATTGTTGTACCCAGTTTGTTACCGACGAACAAAGAAGTATTTTAACATAACTCCGATCAATATAATAGCGAGAATGATAAACAACACTCGATTTGATTACCCAGTTCGTCCGTGAAATAGACTACGTCTGCGGGCTCCAAGCTAGGATATTACTGTATTATTTCTGCCTAGGATTCTAAGAGTTCGATCCTTTACAACGTACATTACAAGTAATATTTATAGACACAGAACTAGAGTTACAGTCTTAATGGGCTTCTCCTCGTGGACCAACTAGGGTTTCCCTTCTTGTTCCGCAAGTCACGCTTACAGATACACATTCCCCGGTTATATCTCGAGAAATCCGCCTCACTAACTACCCAAATCTTTTCCATGTTTATCTTCAACTAAGCTCGGGACTCAATCGGTCCCGACTTCCGGGTCCTATCAAGTCGCTTCGTGACCTCCCTATTGCACCAAGCCGCCTCCGCGACCTGTGTGGCTTCACAAACTCCCAGCGACTTACCGACCTCCCGAAGTCGCCTCAAATCTTGCTCCAGCGGGACAGGGTCGGATAATGTGTTAACCATAAGGCGGTCCAATCTCCGACTTCCACCAAGTCAGATTAATTATCCCTACAACAGAGTCTTAAACGAGATTGAAATTCATCTCATTCATCCCATTCATTGTGTGTGAATCATCACCTTTGAGGTGCTAGAACTTGTGGATATTATCTCTTCTTGATTGTGTCTTGTATTGCATGCCGGAAGTGATCATAGGCCATGTTTCGATTTGTAAGTCACTTTAGCCCAAATTTCCCAACCGATGACATTTTTCCCTTTCTAGCCCATTTGAGCCTGAGGCCTAATCGTTTGTTAGCAGATTTAAGCCCTATCCGTTTTAAAACTCTTTTGTCCAAAATTGAGTGGAGAATAGGAAAAGTCTTAAATGAGGGGGTGAAATTGGTTGATGTAAATAATTGATGGGTTGAGTGTATTCATGAACAGCTGAATGGGAAGCTTGTGGAAGGATGGGAAAGAAATAAGAGTGAGTTGAGCAACAGAAAAGATACATTCTTGCTCGAAAAAAAAAGGGAAAAAGAAAGGAAAGGTTGAAGTGTTTTAGTTTGGGGGAGGGAGAATTGAAAAGAAAAAAAAATGCAAATAACATTACATATGATAACAGCACTTTCATCTCTTGGATTGAAATAATTTGACTACGATTTTCTTATTCTCTGCTCACTTGAGTCAGTTTCCCATATACTTATCCCACCCGTCCAAAGAGCCTTCAGTTACAACCTAGTGCAAGTCCTTGTTGATCCGGTATGAATACATTGAACATGATCGATGTTGAGAGTATTTACAAGCATATGGTCACTGATTTGTGTGATTGATTATTTGAGTGTCCCTACTTATTGTGAAAACACTTGTGAGGGAGTGAAACACACCGTCGAGAGCACATTCATGTTTGATTTGGTGAGTTATGTTGATTGTCCATGAGTAGGAGAAAAGAAGATGAGTTTGTGTTCGGGTGACATATCATTGAAAGTTGAAAGCAATTGCATGCATGATTTGGTATCTCGATTTGTTTTGTCAATTTCACTCAACTTATAATTTCATTGCTTGGGGACAAGCAACGTTGTAAGTTTGGGGGAGTTGATTAGAGGTGAAATCGAGTGAGTTACGAGCGAGTTTTAGTCATGTTTTGAGTGTTTATAGTGATATTCTTGCGTTGATTGAGCATAATCCATATAAAATCACTAATTTACTTATTTGGTTTGTATAACAGGAAAGAGGGCTGAAAATGGAGCTCGTGAGACTTCGCGGTGCATGAATCGGACTCCCGGTTGAAAAGATATGAAAGAAATACTGAAAAGTATTAGTTGGAGTGAAGAAAGGTGATAGAAGAAAGAGGTCGAGCACCTGGAGCTTGACCAATGCGGTCGAGCGGGTGGAAATACAGGCATGAGGAGGTGCTCGATCAAGTGAGGTCGAGCAAAACCACTCAACCAAGGAAGGTAGTCGAGCGAAATCGAGTTCAGCGATCAATAAGCGCTCGACCAGGTTAGGTCGAGCAGAAATGCTCGACCAAGTGCCATGCTCGAGAGGTCTGAAAAGAGGCAAATATAAGGTCAGATGGAAAAAAAGAAGAGGGGAGACACAATTGAAAAGGGGGAGACGAAAATTAGATAGAAACAAGAGGAAAAGCATCCTAGGGATCTGAGAAGAATGAGGGAAATTCCACCACGAGAAACACGATTCGATTATCACAATTTACGGTTGATATTACAATTTCCTGAATTTATCTTAAAGATTCTCAGTTTTCTTATTTCTTGAAGAATAATTTTAGGGTTTAATGTGATTATTTCATTCATACTATTATTGTAATTTTTTATTCAAGTGATTGATCTTTGATTTGTTTTACATAATCTTGCATAATGATGTCTATTGTTAAATTGATTATTTGTGAGTTAATTATCATGATGGTAGGTTAAACCCTTGATTTCTTTGGATAAGATGATCGAGTAGAAATAGTGAATTAGTTAGGCGATTAGGATGATTCAAGGTGTAAATTGGATAATCTTCTTAAATTGCTAATTTGAATAACCAATCCAATAAAAATCATTGAATTGAGTACGAAAGTTGTTAGAGAGAGGATGACCGAATCACTCTTTTCCAACGAATAGGCTTGAGGAGAGGGTTTGTGATGGGGTTGGTAATATACCGATTCAGTTAGGGAGGACGATCGAATCACCCAACTTGAATAAGGGCTATAGTAATTAAGCACAATCTAAATAACTTGGTTATTTGGTTCGTGAGGTAAAGAGGGTATTAGTTGAGTAATCGGGGATAAAAACTGAGCTTTTGTTGTACCTTATTTAGTGCGGGATTAGGGAAGTAGATTGCCAAGTTTTAGTACACTTAGGATTAATCTATTGTACACCATGATAGTCCTCGTCGCCAAACCAATTCCGATAGTATACGTAGGGATTCCTGTCCAAAGCAATATTCTCCAATATTTGCACTTCATCTGAAGTTAGAATTAAAGTTGTTATCTATTTACTTTCGTTGATTCCATAGTATTAAAATAGAATTCTCAAATCGCATCCATATTAGTTACGAAGCATACATTTCCAGGGATTTACACGCATACAAAACTTCCTTCGGGTTCGATACTACTTGGTCCAAATACTTACCTTGCTACAGTGATCCCATACTCTTGTGGGGTAACTGCTAGTTAAGAACTTAGCATTTCACGATCAAGTCACTTCCAGTCATGTGCCTTGAGCATCCACTATCAATGTACCAGATAGTTGCTTGTACACCTCCTTTATTGGCCAAATCCACGCGAACCTGCAATCAGATCAGGCTTTAGGTACCCCAGTAGAATCGGGTCCTGCGGGGTTAGAAGTACCTTTCGGGATCCAAACAAATCTGGCACCTTTGTTGAAAACAGAGGGCTTGATTTGTCTCCCATTAACATCTACATAATCATACGTCTCTTCATATGCAATCTGGTCAGTATGATTATTAGTGTGAGCATTGGATGAATCAGAAGACTTGGGATTTTTTATTGATATTTATCTTCTTTTAATCCAGTGGGGCTCAGGTGCAGCAGCCTTAGGTTTCTGATTGTAAGGGTAGGTACGACTGCTACCATTAAAAGATTCATATCTTTTTGGCATAGATGGTCTTAGCAGTTTACCCTTAGCTTGTTTGTTAGGCAGCTTGACCTGATTAGGTTTCAGATCATATTTCCCTTTGAGATGTTGTCTTTTCTGATTCCTAATCTGCTGATCAGGTTGAGGTTTCTTCAGAAGAACAGGGTTCTTCTGTTGATTCCTCGGGTGATGCTTGATCAGATGGGGTCCATTTTTGTTCCCTTTCTGATCCAACACTTGCCTTACCTGGTCAGCTGATTATTTTCCCTTATCTGATACAGATTTTGCTTTTCGTGTATCTTGATCAGAAACTCGTTTGATTACACTTTTCTAAAGTGAACCAGGCGGGCTTTTGAGGATGCAGAAGGGTTTTCATACCCAATTCCTTTCTTATTAGTTGACGTTCAAAAATAGTTTTTCAAATCTTGAACGGTCTTAGATGATTTCGTGAAAACCTCTATTTTCTTACGCAAACTATCCTCAGTAACTTTTAGACTCTCATGCAGTCGGAAGAGTTCATCAAACTTAGCTTGAAGGATTTTGAGATCATCAACTTGTTGTTTGTTAATGGCTAGCTATTCCTTAATTAGTTTATCCTGATCAGAGGAACTGACTTTCAGAAGCTCCAGTTATGTAGTCATTTTCTGAATAGTCTCAGCTGATTTCAGTTCAGCAGCCTTTCTTGCAGCATTTTCTTTAACAAGCTGAATATTCTCTATCCTTAGCTTGTCGTTCTCAGCTTCCACTATAGTATAAGTTTCTACTGCATTGGAGAGATCATCAAGCAATTGCTCACTGTAGAGCTGCAGGTCAATCTCTCCAGCAGGTGTGCTTAGCACAGCTGGTGTGGAAACAGAAAACACAGATGGTTTAGAAGATACCTCAGATTGATCTTCTTCCTTGGCCATGAGACAGATGTCATCATCAGATGAGAACATCAGATCATCAAAGTTGTTGAAGTCATCAGCATTGCTCATCAGGCAGAAGTTTTCTACAGATGAGTAACCAGAATCTTCTGATGGCAGATAAGAGTCGTCTATTTCAGTAGTATCAGCAACCATAGCCTTCCTATCTCTATATCGTTGCTCTCTTCTGTTTCTCTTATCTTCTCTTTCTCTAGGCGTCAGGTTAGGGCAGTCTGCACTGTAATGACCAGGTTTCTGGCAGTTGAAGCAGACTCCTCACTCCACATAACTTTTTCTGGCAAGTGAGTCATGTCTTCTGTATGATTTGTCAGGTGACTTCCCGATTTGCCTTTGATCTGAATTTCTCTTTTCTGATTTGTAATCTTCATTACGATCATCTCTTTTCTTTTCTCTTTGGTCATCTCTTCTGTCATCAGATTTGTTTCTTTCCTGTGATCTGTCAGACGATCTTCTTTCTCTTCCTCTGTTATTCTGATAGTCTTTGTAGAATCTCCTATACTTTCCCAATTGAATATTTGATCTTTCAAGCTTTCTGGTGAGTAGAGCAATCTGTTCAGCTTGACTAACAATATTTCCAATAGGCTCAGAAGATTTTGAGCAGCTGTTGCCTTTTTTGAATGCTACTGCTTTTGTTATTGCAGGTGTGGTTTATCCAGATGACTCATCATCTTCCTCTTGCCCTCTCTCAATCAAGTCAAATTCATGAGCTTTCAGATTAAGAACAAACTGCTCGGCTTCATCTTCGTTATATCCTGCCAGTCCTTGATCACCGTAACCTTCATATCCCATTTCTTCGTTAAAGATCTCAGAATCTTGTAGTTGATGTCCTTGTCGGTCATTTCACGTCCTAATTCTTTGAGCTTGTTTATCGACATGGTAATCCTTCCATCTAGCTGGTTGATCATCTCGTTGGGCAGCATCTTGAGTTTCTCAAACTTAACCAGTTCGGCCTGTAATCTGTTGTCCTTTATCTGGTCCTTTTCTTCGCATATCTCAGCTAGAGTATCCCACATCTGCTTCGCAGTCTTGAGGTACTTGATCTTTTCTCTGGTTATCTTGTCTATCGTCTTCATAAAGATGTGTCTGGCCACAGTATCCAGATTGGACAATTTCCTTTCCTCAGCATCCATCAGAGAAGGACTCTTTCTGATTCTGGCTCCAACTGGAAATTCTGGATCACCTCCTTCAACTGGATTATTGTAGTAGATAATGATAGGTCCTTGTTCAAGAACTTCCATCATTTTGTTGCTTATAGCTCCCAGATGATTGCTCATGAGTATGACCCAATCTGCATACTCATCAATAGAAAACTTGGGTTAGATCATGATACATACGAGATGTATTATCCATGCTTAGTGAGTTTTGAAAATAGATGAAGTTTTAAAAACGGTTTTTAAAGATCTGTTCAAGTGACCACAATGGTTCTTCCTCAAGAACCGATGATACTCAAAGCCAGTGGTCTGTAGAACCACTGCTCTGATACCACTTGTAGGTCCCGAACGGGTTCCGTGAGGGCAGAAGTCTAGAGGGGAGGGGTGAATAGACTTCTGAAAACTTTTCGTGCAAGATCAGGTGTGATGGTAGGTTGCCTGATCAGAGTGCGTGTGAATCAGTTTGGACTGATATCAAACTTACTGATCGCCTGATGGCAGATCAGTTCGGTGTCTATCAGTTTAACTGATGTGCGGAAGCTAGTTTTAACTCGTGAAAAACCAATTTTAGAGAATCGGATTCTGAAGTCTGTTTTCAATCAGATGACTAAAGTGTCAAACTGATCAGATCAGTTGCTTGATGCAGACTGGTCCTAACTCAGAATATGTATGCAATTTAAACTCAGGTTGTGTGCAGTTGTGTAAAACATGTAAGAACAAGTAAAGGCACACAAGATTTTTATAGTGGTTCGGACAACCAGTCCTACGTCCACTCTTCCCTATCACAAGGGGCACCAACTTAACCAACTGGACTTAGTTTATTGTGTTAGTCCAACACAGTACAACAAATAGATGTTTAGAGAGTTCTCACTCAACCGATCCCAGAAATCAGAACTAGAAACCCTAGTCTGAAATCTTGCTAAACAAACTTAACCTAACTTTTGGGTTTGGGTAAAGATTTGTTGTTGTTCCAACTGGAAATCTATCCTAGTGTTTATGTAGCCTAAAGCTAAAGGATGAGATTTCTATGCTAAGAACAATGGGATGAACACTTATAAAATTAACTTGAATTTTGTGTTCTTCGTGCGGAAATTTACTTATGGCTTGAGCTTGATGATAATTTATGTGTCTTCACTATGAAGAGTGATCCCATATTTATAGACCTCGAAATCAAATAGCCGTTGGAGAGCAATTTGAATTTCAGGCTATTTTAGGTAGATTTGCAAGCTTGATGTGATGTGCTTCAGGAACGGCATGGCCGAAAGCATGTATGTTTGTCCTTTCTAGCCGTTTGACTATGCAGCGCCAAATCCCGCATTGTCAGCTCTGTATGTACGTGTCTTGATCTCATTGGTTAATAGATACACTGATTCAGTGTTTGGTATACCAACTAAGGTTGACATTCTTCTTGTCTGATAGTACGTATGATCTGGTGCATGAAACAGTTGACACCAGTTGAGAGTTGACCTGATCAAATAAAACTGATCAGTCTACCTGATAGTCTTTTGGTGCAAGTTGTCCTAGCTTCAACTTAGCAGACTCGACTGATGTAGGTCTTCTGGTCTTGATCTTCTGGTAGTCATCTGATCTTCTGGTCATCTGGTTCTTTATCTTCATTTCTTCACCTGATCATCTGACTGATGGTCTGATCTGATCTTCTTCAAGACTTTATTGAGTTCCCCCTCAATATGTGACCTATCTATTACATCAGTTGTTCTATACAATAATTATCAACTGGTCATCCTAACCCGATATCTAGCTTATCAGCCAGCTAACAGGTTCTGATTTTTCTTATTATAAGTGTTTTGGAACTTTCATCAAAACTCTAAATTTCCCAACAATTTCCCCTTTTTTGATGAAACCAAAACATCTGATAAACCAACAACAGTTGATCATTATTATAAAACAGTAAAGAATAGAAAATCAGAAGACAATGAGAATTTGTCTTAGGATCAGTAAAAATAAACTTTTCCATTTAACTGATTTGTCGTTTACATGTTACATCTGAAAAGTTTAAAAATATTAAGTACAACTGATCCTAAAAGTCTTCTGATCTTTACCCTCTTGGAATGTAACCTTCTGGCATCTCTCGTTGATCTTGAGGCACGTTGAATATCCGGTACAGTTTCCACTTGACATCGTTGATCTACTGAGGATCAGTTATTTGTGACTTGCTCAGGATGTCAAAGTAGAATCTTTGAAAGGCCAATCTATCGAATGAGCCATCTGCCTTCTTCGAGTAGTCCATCACCTCATAATCTTGATGGGTTATTCTTACATTTATCTTTCTGGCCTCATTCTCCAGATACTTCAGAAAGTTTGGATGCTTGTTCTCCAACCAGTTGAGAAATTCCTCATCTGGTGATTCTTCTTTCGGCACTAAGTCCAGAACAAAGGCATCCAGGAGCCATTCACCTCTTATCTTATTCCATTCTTCAAACTTATCAGCATGAGCAGCAGTTTTTGGAATGATTTCATCGATTCTTGCTGCCAGTTGTGGTTCTGCTGCAGACTTTCCAGCTAGACCTTTTTTTGCCCTTGATCTGTATTTCTTTTTAAGACCTTCTGCCTTGGCCATTTTTTCAGCTCTCCTCTCCTCTTCACTTAACCGAGCTTCTTCAATAATTTGCTCTTTGGAGAGTTTCTCTGCCAGTTCCTTATCAGCTTGTATCTGGCCCGCCGTGCTTCTTGTAACTCTTTTTGTTTGAGAAGCAGGATCAGTAGCTTTAGATGTTCCAGCCCCGGCGGCCATCTTCCTTGCCTTAGACTTCTCCATCTTTTCAAAAACTTCATTTGCGAACAGATCAAGATGGTCTAGTCTTTGGCCATAAGTCTCAATTGTTTGGATCAGCTCCTCTGTTGTTTTAATATAATCAGTTGGTTTCTCAGGATCAGTAGCTTTAGATGTTCCAGCCCCGGCGGCCATCTTATTTGCCTTAGACTTCTCCATCTTTTCAGAAACTTCATTCGCGAACAGATCAAGATGGTCTAGTCTTTGGCCATAAGTCTCAACTGTTTGGATCAGCTCCTCTGTTGTTTTAATATAATCAGTTGGTTTCTCAACCTGGCCTTCCCCCTTTTTGGTTTGATCAAAAAGTGCAGTGAGGTGGGAAGTCAGGGAGCCAAAGCTGACGGATATGGCCTTGTTTAGATCGGAAGCATTTAATCCTTGAGCTTGAGTAGTTAAATCTTGGATCTTTGAGATCAGCTTGGATTTGGCAGATCGACGGCAGTCGAGAGGGTAAGAATGAGCTTGTCAAGTTTATCCTCTGTCTTTTCAAGTTTGTCAATGCCCATCATAAGAGAAACCTGATTTTGATCAGCCTGGACCAACTTTTCGCAAAAGTCTTCTTAATATCAGTGGTCAGGGTGGTCATGGTTTGGGAAAACTGATCTTTGATCGTCTCAATCTGGGAAATAACAAATTCCCATTGATCCTTTATTTCCCTGAGACCCGCCTGCCTCTGATCAGTTATAGTGTTGCTAACCGCGTTAGCCAACACCCCTTCTACTTCTTCCTTGAGGAGATCTTTGAAGCACGATCTGATCTCCCGCAGCTGATATGTGGTTATGTGAGTAGCAGGAATATCTTGAACCACCTGATCAGTGCCAGTTATTTGTGCCTACGGTGGCTGGTCATAAACTGTAACACCAGGCTCACCTTCATCGGCAGCTCCTGCATCCTTCATATGAGCATCTGTCTCGGGTTGTGGAGCTTCCTCCTCTGATTCCAATTCAACTGTATCGACTTTTCCCAGCTTCCTGTTGATCGAGGGGCTTTAATGACTGGAAATCTCGCTCGGTGGGGGCCCGACCTTAGCAGACTTTCTCATATCAAAGTCGTAGTCAGCGAATTCATCAGCTTCTCCCATTTGTTCAATAATAATTATGAAGTCGGAGAAGTTCTTCAAGCGGAGATCTCTCCAGGTCAGGATCTCCAGAACGTCGTCCCTTACAGCCGGATGAGCTTCCAGTTTTGGGTATAGTCCATCAATTTCTGGCGTAATCCGCATTCGTGCCAACTTCCCAGTGATGGTCATCGAAGGTCTGGACCCTGGAATAGATTGTTCGGTTGGAAATGGGGGTTGTGTGGAGGAGGTTTATGGTGGTGGCAGATCAGCGGTTTGATGCCAACCTAGGATCAATGGTTGATCTGGCTCGGCCACTGAGGACTTGACCTGCTCGTGGACTGGAGAAGGGGAGGGAGTCATAAGCTGAGGAGAAGGTGATCTGGCCTCGTTTTTGCCCTTCTCTTGTTCCTTTGGATTAGAAGAGCTTTCCACTGCCCGACCATGCTCGTGATTTGGCAACTGATGATGTGCTTTTGAGCGGCGAGGTTGAATTAACCCTCTTCTTCTTCTGACTCGTCTGCCAAGAAGAGAGTCATCGGCGCCTGTTTTGCTTTCTTTGGCATCTTTTCCTGAGCCTTCACCAGGTGTCGTCTCTTCTTTCCGAGGAGCAGCGATTCTGAGCGTGCTTGACCTCCTTGCTTTTCCCTTTTTGGATTGTCACCTTCATATCATCATCAGCTGGGCCATAGATGGCAGTTGTGGTTGAGAGAAAAGCCTTGTAGAACTTTAGTCCATTCTGATCCCATTCAGCATTAGGCATTTTGTCCATTAGAATGACTGCAACCTTGTTGAAATTGCTTATTCTCTTCTTCAGAAAGACCTGTCTCTGGTCATTAACTCCAAATTTTTATGCTCTTGAAGCAGAATGGCCTTCAGAAAACCAGCCCAGTTAATATTTGTGGCCCCATCGATAATAGCAGCCAAACAATGTATCTTGACAGCCGTTAATCCGTCCGGGCTGAAAGATATGCTCATAATTGTTTTTGACAAAATGTCAAACAACAGGCGGAATTTTCTTTTCAACATCGGCCTGACGAAGTTTGAGGTATGGTGTTTGTCAGCCTCCCGGAAGAGTTCATTTCTGATCAGCTCATCTTCATTTTCTCTATAATGGGCAGGTGAGATCTTCCCTTTCGGCAGATTGAACAGTCGAGCAATATTTGCATTAGTAACCTTGATCTCTTCTCCATTTACCGATGAAACAAGTTCATCCCCAGGGGTCACCACATCCAAATTTCTCAAGAACTCCAGTGCCTCATACTGCATCACTGGATTGGAGTGTGCAGCACAGTATTTTTCGAGGTCACACCTCCTCATTGGTTAATAGATACACTGATTCAGTGTTTGGTATATCAACTAAGGTTGACATTCTTCTTATATGATAGTACGTATGATCTGGTGCATGAAACAGTTGACACCAGTTGAGAGCTGGCCTGATCAGTCTACCTGATAGTCTTTTGGTGCAAATTGTCCTAGCTTCAACTTAGCAGACTCGACTGATGTAGGTCTTCTGGTCTTGATCTTCTGGTAGTCATCTGTTCTTTAGGTCATCTGGTTCTTTATCTTCATTTCTTCACCTGATCATCTGACTGATGGTCTGATCTGATCTTCTTCAAGACTTTATTGAGTTTCCCCTCAATATGTGACCTATTTATTACATCGGTTGTTCTATACAATAATTATCAACTGGTCATCCTAACCCGATATTTAGCTTATCAGTCAGCTAACAGGTTCTGATTTGTCTTATTACAAGTGTTTTGGAACTTTCATCAAAACTCTAAATTTCCCAACATCGTTCTTCTTAACAAGATCTGTAGCAGCAGTTGTTGATGAAGCCGCAGGCCATTGATCTGCTGGTAGAAGTGCATTTCCCAATCCATGTTGAATCAACAGGGCTTTCATCTTTTTTTCCATAGCCCGAAGTCATTCTTCCCAGTAAACTTCTCTACATCAAGCTTCATAGACTTCATTTTTCAATCCGCGTTCCCACAGATAGCGCCACTTGTTAAAACTACTGCCTTAGTATTAGATCGTGCAAATAAAGGTATTACTTGCAGAGCTAAACAGTATCAGAGAATTTATGTGGTTTGATCAGAAAAGATCTACATCCACGGGATCGAGGCACTCTTCCACTATCAAACGAGTAATCAACTACAGATTACAATCAACAACACTCATGAATTAAACCGGATTCAAGCTTTTCTCTCCAAGAACCCTAACTCAATGTGTATATCTCAAATCTCTCACCAATAGAAGAAATGTAAAAGATGAAACTTAAAGCTAATGAACCACCAAGTGAAAACCCCAAACCAATTTGGTGATTAACCCACTCAAAACCGTTCAATTCGTCCTCTGAAAATTGTTCCGCACGCCACCCAATATAACTGAATATGTTATATAAAACAGATCAGAAAATGGACCGGCCCATTTCCCAGTTTTGCAACTGATAGTCTGGTTCAGCGAACGAGCCCGGTTCTCCAGCATCTGAACCCGGTTCCGGAAAGCCCTCAGCCAAACTGACTTGAGCCAACAATTGATCATTCTTCACTTCATGTTTTGACCCTCACAACTGTCTTGATAGATGCTACAATATCTTTAAAAACTTAAATTACAATTTCCCAAATAAAATAACTAGCTAATACAAATAAATATCCAACATAATAATATATATCCATAGGATGTGTTGGAATAAATAAAGAATCTAGTAGCATTCGGTGAACTCAAGTTAGTTAGGCCATGCAAGTTACTTAATTAGTAGTAGCATTCGACTATATATATCACTTCCCTCTTTCTTCTCCGCCTCTGATCTTGCTTTATTATTAATTTCCATGGAATTTTGATTTGAATTGGAATTTTTGAATTATTCAAGTGAGTTTGAAGTGGAATTTATGTGTTTAATTAGTTTTAGCTAGCTTCGATTTGAGCTTTTGTAAAATTTTGATTTTCTTTTCAATGAATACTTTTCTTGATTTAATTGCTTTTTTTTTTTTAATATATATTTCTTTTTTGGGCTTGTGATTAAGGCAAATCTCGTGTAAACCAGTTGCATTTTGTGTGAATTTTTTGAACAGTACTAGTTGTTTCATTATAAAGTATTAGTTGAAAAAAACAATGCACGGTAAAACTGGTTCACACAATACCAACTATGTGATTAACTATGAGATTCTTATATTGCCTAGTTTTGCATCCTCCCAACTCTTCATTTAGCCTGGTTTTTAACTGAATATTGCCAGATATATTAATTTATTTATCTTCTATTTCCTGGATTTATATCTATATATATTTTTTAAATTTTATTTATTGCATGTTGAATGGTTGTATATATCACTGTGACTGCCTTTCAAATATTCTCATCTTTTTCTCTTGGTTTTTCGTATTTACTCTTTTAGTATGCACGTTGAACATTTAATTAATGTTACGTTTGCTTAATTGGTCGTTTAATTTGTGGTTAATATGCATTTTGAGTTAATACTACATCTTTTTTTTATTGCAGTTGTGAACGTGAGAAAGGTTTGGACTCCCATTGAGGTGAGGCCTAACATTTTGATTATTGCAAATTCTAACATTTTGTTTAATTTGATTTGTTATATTTTCCTTTTTCATTAAAAATGTATATTTATTAAAAAAAAAGCATGCAGAAGAAAATGCCTACTTTATCATCAGTTTAATTATATAGTTATGTACTTATGTTAGTTTATTTGCATTAAATTCAAAGTACTTCTCACTACAAATATTTTGTTTAACCAATGGAGACTATTTCAGTAGGTGCAAGCTTTTCTTCTGCTTGCACTAAAGCTGCTTCATTTATAGGATTAATTTCATTTATTTGATTTGATTTGATTTATTTCTTCTTTATATGTTTTCACGAATTCAAACTTCATTTCTAGGTATTGTAAGTAAAATTTTTTTACCTCACCTTACCATTGAAAATGCCAAAGCCATGGGTTAATTTATCAGTTGTACTTATATAAATACACATATGTTATTTGAATGAAGTTTCTTTTGGTTGTTTAAATTCAGGCTGACCCATTATCTACTTGGAAGTCATGGCAGGGGGAGGTATGTTTCTTAATTATCAGTGATTTGGCATTATAATATAATTAATAGTAAAGTGCCACTAAACACACCCCATAATTTTTAAAACAAAAATAGATATATATAAAATGACTAAGTTATCCTATGTAAATATGGGATACTATTTTGTCTTTCTTTAAAGTTTTATTTATTTTGATTTTAGTCCTCTAAGTTTTTTCACTTTAAAATTGATTCTTTACTTTTTGTTAGTCTAGTTTTTTAAAATTATTATACGTGGAAAAATAATTAAAAAAAATTTGAAAAAAATAAATTAAAATATAAAAATAATAAAACAGTAACTATATCTTTAAAATGAACTAAATAAAAAAAATCAAATAAGCAAAAATTGGAAAAGGAAAGGTAGAAAAATGTTATTTTTATATATAATAGGAAAAAAATGGGGTGTGTTTAGTAATGCATGTTAATTTTTAAATTTTATAAGGGTGTGCTTAATAAATGGGGTAGAGGATTTTGGGGTGTGTTTAGTGGCACTCTCAATAGTACCTTTCAAGTATAAATATGCAAAGTCTTATCACGTACGTTACTAGCTAAAACTCAAAAAAAAATAGTAGTATATCAGAACAGTGGTTAAAGCCATGGATGATTTCCAACTTTCCATTTATTTTTATATTTTCTCATTTACACATGTGGCTTTAACATGCCCGTTGATTATTTTCTTTTTATTATTGTTACTATTACTGTTACTCACTACAAAAAAAAATTGTTATTTACCAACGGAAATCAATCGGTAAATATAGCTACCGACGGATTACCAACAACTGCTTTTTTGTCTTTATTTTATTCGTCACAAAATTTACCGACGGAAAAAGCAAGTCATTAATTACCAACGGATTTTGATCGTCACTAATACATTTTTTTATCGGTGATCCACTGGATTTAATTGACGTTATACGAAGTCGTCAGTGTTTCTTCGGTAATTATTGACGAAAATTGAGTCGTCGGTAATTACAGAAATTGGGTACGTCGGTAATATGGGTTGAATTTTCGAAAAAAAGAAATTGTCAAGATGGGGAATCGAACCCAAGTTGGCTGAGCACAAGCACATGCGCCTTGCCACAAGGATATTGATTTATTTCATTATATGTCTTTCGCGGGATGGACTAAATTTTAATAGGAGTATAAATTTAGAATGGAAAATTTGTACATTAGTGCAATATTATCCATAGAAAAGGAAAGGGTGCTGGGAATTTTATTTTTCTTTCGTAAATGATCGTAATGTTAGTTTACTTTATATCACATTTAAGAAACATACCAGAAGGATCCAAATTAGTATTAATAAACAAGGTTATTTTCATGTCATCTATAATTATATTGGGGGTTGTATAAAATATAAGTAATGGTGTTAGGAATTAAACAAGCAATTATGGAGAAAATAATAGAACTAGGAATTTAGAGACAAACAATTTGGTTCTGGGTTAAACGGGAATGACTAAATGCAGGGGGCCTTCTTAAGCCGGGAGATTCACTATTTTTCGTGTGTTTTTTAAATAAAAAAGGCAAATACAATGAGTCAATGTATTTAAATGAGACATGGGCAAAAGCCCTAATTCACGCCCTTGCAGTGCGGAACCCGCTTCGACCACGGGCCTTGGTCGAGCGGTTCCATTGAATCAATCGTCGACTCGGCGCCTCAATGCTCTGGTCTCCGTCGCGCTCGACCTCCTTTGGTCGGCAAAATGCTCGACCTAACACCATGGTCGGCGCCTGCGCCCTTCTTTGGATCCTTCTCCGACTCGGGCTCCACAACCCAACAATCTCTCACGAGGCCGACTCCAATCGTAACTTGTCTCCCCCGTTCCAACGGTTTCTCTCCTTTGGTAGTAGTCTTTGGGCCTTATGCTCGGTTTCCAAAGGCGATTGAAGTCATGCATAACTTCAACTTCTCTAAGGTCACAACCTTAGTCAACATGTCAGCAGGATTCTCACTTCCCCGGATCTTCATCAGTTGTAAGATCTTGTTCTCGATGAGGTAACGAATGTAATGATACCTCAACTCAATGTGCTTCGTTCTCGAGTGAAAGGCCGAATTCTTCGCCAAGTGAATAGCACTCTGACTGTCACTATACAGAATACTATCATTTTGCTCCTTCCCCAACTCACACGACAGATTCTGCAACCAAACCATTTCTTTACTAGCCTCAGTAACTGCAACGTACTCTGCTTCTGCAGGGACTGAGCTACGATCTTTTGCAACTTAGAAGCCCAAGAGATAGTTGTACCACCAAAAAATAAACACATACCCTGTAGTATTCCTTCTTTTGTCGAGATCATTTGATGTCAAGTCTGCATCAACATATCCTGCCAACCCAACGCTTTTGCCCTCAAAGCACAAAGCTTGTTTAGTAGTACCTCTCAAGTACCTTAGGATCCACTTCACTGCCTCCCAATGTTGTTTACCCGGATTGCCCATAAACCGGCTAACAACTCCCACTGCTTGTGCAATATCAGGTCTTGTACACACCATAGCATACATCAAACTTCTAATTGCTAAAGCATACGGAGTGTTTTGCATGTAGGTCCGCTCCTCTTCGCTACTAGGTGAGTCCTTGTTGGATAGCTTGAACTGACTTCCCAACGGAACCCGAACTAGTTTTGCATCTTCCATACTAAATCTCTCCAAGACTTTCTTTATGTATTCAGCCTGTGAAAGATACAACTTTCCTGCCACCTTGTCACGATCGATTCGCATACCCAAGATTTGCTTGGCCTCTCCAAGGTCCTTCATAGCAAACCTTTCAGACAATTTTTCCTTCAACTTGCTCACCTCCCGAGCACTAGAGTCTGCTATCAACATGTCATCAACATATAATAGCAAAAAAATGTAATAACCATCATCATACCTCTTGAAGTAATAGCAATGGTCAGCCTAACACTTATTGATCTTAATCTCGTGCATGAACCCATCAAACTTCTTGTACCACTGTAATGGAGCTTGTTTCAGACCGTACAAGCTCTTCTTCAACTTGCAAACTAGCTCACTACTCCCCTTAGACAAGTATCCCTCCGGTTGCTTCATGTAGATGTCCTCATCTAAATCACCATGAAGAAAGACGGTTTTCACATCCATTTGTTCTAACACCAAATTTTCTGCAGCCACCAGACTCAGAACTAATCGAATGGTAGTTAGCTTCACCACTGGAGTAAAAACATCGGTATAGTCAATACCATGTTTCTGCTGAAACCCCTTCACAACCAATCTTGCCTTGTAGTGTTTGCTTCCATCAGCCTCCTCTTTTATTCTGTAAACCCACTTGTTTTGCAGTGTTTTCTTGCCCTTAGGAAGCTCAACTAGCTCCCAAGTTCCGTTGGTCATCAATGAATTCATCTCATCATCCATTGCAAGTTTCCACTTGTCCCCCTGTTCAATATGTGTGGCCTCTGCATAACATTCAGGTTCACCACCATCAGTTAACAATAAATAATGAAGGGAGGGTGAATACCTATCAGGAGATCTCCGATCCCTCGTGGATCTCCGCAGCAGAATTGTTGGTGGTGGTGTACTTGGTTCTTCCTCAACAATCACCTGATCATCTAGAACCCCTTTGCTCCCACCCGAGTTCGAAATGTCTAACTCCACAACCTGAGACTCAGAACCACCTTCTTTGGATTTCCCCAACCTGTCTTTGTACATCACCTGTTCATTAAATATGACATCTCGACTACGAATCACCTTTCGGTTTTTCTCATCCCAAAATTGATAGCCAAATTCATCACCGCCATATCCAACAAACGTACACTTAACAGATTTTGTATCCAACTTACTCTACTCATAGAATCAACATGAACATGTGCAACACACCCAAATACTCGAAGAAAAGACAGATTTACCTCCTTTCCCGACCAGGCCTCCTCTGGTATGCCATTTTCCAAAGGAGTTGAGGGTCCTCTGTTTATCAAGTAAGTTGTTGTGTTAACTGCCTCTGCCCAAAACATCTTTGGCAGCCCACACTTCAATCTCATGCTTCTAGCACGTTCACATAGGGTCCTGTTCATACGTTCTGCCACGCCATTCTGTTGTGGGGTTCCTCTCACGGTTTTCTCCATTTGGATTCCATTCGCCTCACAGAATCCTTTGAACTCACGGAGCTCGTACTCTCCACCATTATCGGATCTCAAACACTTCACCTTGAGACCCGTTTTAGTTTCTACAAGAGCCTTCCATTTCCTGAAAGCATTAAAGGCATCAGACTTATTTTTCAAGAAATAAACCCATACCTTCCTCGTACAGTCGTCAATGAAAGTCATGTAATATGATGCTCCACCAAGGGATGTCACTTGTGCTGAACTAACTCCAGCTTCTGCTTCTTCAAAGCCCTGCCTCCCTTCGAAAAACTCACCCTTTTCTATTTTCCGAATACACAGTCCTCACACAAACCAATGTCAACTGTCTTGAGGTCTGGCAGTTTACCCTTCGAGCACATAACTTTCATCCCCTTTTCACTCATGTGGCCTAGATGACAATGCCACAAATTTGCATTCCCTTTTTCACTTGCAAGAGCAATGCTATCCCGGGTGTTGCCTGTCATATACAACGTCCCCTCTTTATTTCCACGAGCCACTACCATGACACCTTTGGATATCTTCCACGAGTTACACCCAAAGGTCACCTTGTAGCCCTCGTCATCAAGTTGACCAACTGAAATCAAATTCCTCTTCAAACCAGGAATATGTCTCACATCTTTCAATTGTAACACAGTCCCATTTGGTGTCTTAATCCGAACATTCCCCTTCCCTTTGATTTCCAGAGGCTCATCATCAGCTAGATAAACCCTCCCAAAGTTCCCGGAGTGTACTTTTCCATTACGTCAGCACTGCTGCACGAATGAAACGATGCTCCAGAATCTAACACTCACGACTCCAATGGACTGCTTGTTGGGGAATTAATTCCACGGATCTATTCGGGATGAATATTTAAATACAAATTTAATTCTAACAATTATTACTAGCATGAATTAATCCTATATTAATTCAAATAATAATTCAACAACAAATCATGGATGTAAATAGTTCACGTAAATCCTACGCATGCGGAATTACTACGAGTTTACGTCAACTAACCTCTTGGAGTGGCAATGGTCTCATCGATTAAACACACCAAAAAGCCTTCCCAAGTATTCCCTAGTCCTTGCTCGACAATCCGGTGGAAGGATGCTCGCGAACAATTAACAAAAGGAAAAATAAATTTTGTTGCACCACCTTTGTGGATTTACTAATTTTTCCAGCACATGAAATTGTACTTGGGAATGAAAGAATCATCCCCTATTTATAGATAGGGTGGTGGTCGAAATTTTGAGGAAAAACCAATGTGGGAAAATCTTTTCTTGATCTCCAAGAAATCTTGAATATATCTCATATATTCTTTTCTCCATAATTAAAATATTCTACAAAAATCCCACCTCATCTTGTTATGGCAATATTTTCGAAAATCAAGAGACAAGAATCCAAGATTTGGACCTTCTTGAATTTATGAGATATACTTGCATTTCAAGAAATACATATCTTCCATAATATCTTTTCAAGAAAATCAAGAAAATCTTTCTTTCCCTTTTATTTCAAAAAATTCGAAAATCACATATGAATAACCAAGTGGGAGATTTCTTGAATTTAATGAGATAATCTTGTATTCCAAGAATACATATCTTCATTCCATAACAAAATTCAAAGAAAATCTTTCTCCCTTTTATTCATAATTTTTGAAAAATTATGAGGAAAAATAAGCAATGATTTATTTTATTTTTAAACACCTTTTTCGAGGTTATTGGACTTTATGTTGGGCTACTTGGGGGGCCTTTAGGAGAATTAAGATTGGACCTTCCAATGGATCTTGAATTATCAATATTGAGCCACAATATTATTCAAGCCCATAAATATTAATTAATCCCACTACATAATTAATATTGCACTATCCATCTTAACCCATATTACAGTCAATATGGCTCCGGTTATCATTTCCGTGTTTAAGATTATCTAGCCCATTAATTAATTCAAGCCCTTTGAAATAGCTTTCCATTAATTAATATCTTTTGTCCTTGGTTAAGGAACGGTTCAACATTATTATCCATACAGGAAACTAGTTCCACTTGCAAGATTTGGTATGATAAATCTTATGAACCTCCCAAGGGGGCAAATCGAACAAGCGTACTTGCACACGATTCTCCGTATTAAATCTTAGCAATCGCATGTGACCAATAATATTGCCCAAGATATAAAGTATTGAATCTCGTTGATTCTCTACCCGTAATAAGTCAAAGCAATAATTACTAAACCACGGCGATCCTATTTAAGGAGCGAAGATTAAGAAATAACGAACCACCGAGGTCTAATTCTTCCTAGTTCGGTCTTTCAAGAATTTGTCCTCCCAGAGGTCCTATTCAAAGGCATCGGTCATGCACTAGTGTAATCTCTTGGTCAAGACAAGTCAATCGAGCCTTACACTTCAACCTTTCACGATGGATCTGTTCATTTCCATCTAGGTCGTGAATGGTGTACTTTTGGTTACAAGAAACCGTTAATTTAATCTTACGTGATCGGTATCACTAAATTAACTACAATGTAACACGTCTTATTTATTGAACAGTTATCAAAGTAAATATATGTAACATTCAATGATATTTAAAGCATCGGTGATAAATATTTTATTTCATAAATAAATAAGTCCAAAATTGGTTTTTGATTATACAAAGTAAAAGCATACTTTCAAAGATAATCCCAACAATCTCCCACTTATACTCAAAGTGCGCTTTTAAGTATACTACAAAGATGTCTCGTGTAGTTCTAATACGTGACATATAATGTCACCGCACGAACCTAATAATTTATCCCACTTATACTCAAAGCAGATTAGCGGTGATCTTGACACCCATTCCTTTCACATGTCTCTCGAATGTATTACGAGGCGGACCCTTTGTGAATGGATACGCTAAGTTGTCTTCGACGCGATCTTTGCCATCTCTATATTTCCTCTCTTAACGATTTCTCGTATAAGATGGTATTTCCTTTCAATGTGTTTCTTTGGCCTTGTGGGCTCTTGGTTCCCTTGAATTTGCAATTTGCTCGGCATTGTCACAATAAAATGATGATTGTCTTTGGGCAAATTCGGAACTACGTCCAAGTCCACTAGGAAGTTCTTGAGCCAAACCGCTTTCTTTTTTTGCCTCGCAAAATAGCTACATATTCGCTTCCATGGTAAAATCTGCGATGCATTTTCGCTTAACGCTTCTCCATGTCATGGCTCCTCCCCCATGCAAAACACACTCTGGGAGGTAGATTTTACGGAATCTAAGTCCGATTGGAAACCGAGTCCGAGTAGTCGATGGGGATTAGACTATCGATCGATAAAACAACATTCTATCTCGAGTTCTTTTAGGATACTTGGAATGTTTTTAGCGTAGATCAATGTTCTTTCCTAGGTTACTTTGATATCATGCCAACATGCCAAAAAAAGATATATCGGTCTCGTACCTGACATTGCATACATAAGGATTCCGACGGTAGAAGCATAAGGAATTTCTTTCATGTCATCTATCTCCTTTTTGTGTCTTAGGCCACATTTCCTTGGATAGATGGATTCCATGTCCGAAAAGGCGAAGCCTTTCTTGGAATCTGCATCTTTGAATCGTTTCAAGACAGTGTCTATGTATGAAGCTTGCGATAAGCCTATCATCCTTTTCTTGCGATCTCGAGTGATCTTGATCCCAAGGATGTGTCCGGCTTCCCCTAAGTCCTTCATATCAAACTATTTTGAAAGCCATGCCCTTACGTCTGATAACACCTTTACATCGTTCCCGATGATCAGAATGTCGTCTACGTATAGTACTAAGAATACCAATGCAGTTCCGACACGCTTTTTGTACACATAACTTTCGAACTCGTTTTGATCAAACCCATAAGACTTTATAACATGATCAAAACATTGGTTCCAAGCTCTGGATGCCTATTTGAGTCCGTAAATGGACTTCATGAGCTTACAAACTAGGTGTTCTTGGCCTTTTTCAATGAAGCCTTGGGGTTGTTGCATATAGATTTCTTCATCAAGACTTCTGTTAAGGAAAGCCGTCTTAACATCCATTTGCCAGATTTCAAAGTCGAGATGCGCAGCAATCGACAAGAGAATTCGGATGGACTTTAGAATTGCTACAGGTAAAAAAGTTTCCTCAGAGTCGATCCCTTCTTTCTTTGTATAACCTTTTTCCACAAGCCTTGCCTTGAAGGTTTCCACCTTCCCGTCCGGGCCTCTTTTTCTCTTGTATACCCACTTGCAACCAATGGGTTTGACCCCATTAAGTGGTTCGACTAGCTCCCACACTCTATTATGATCCATAAAACCCATTTCGGCTTTCATTGTTGTTTGTCAAGAAACTGCATCCTTGTCTTGGATTGCCTCGTCATATGTCCATGGGTCTGATTCGTCTTGTCCGGGAATTAAGTCCGAGGACTCTCCTATCCCCATGAATCTCTCGGGCTGTCTCACAACCCTCCCACTACGATGAGGTTCCGGTTGTGTAAGTGTGTCGTTTGGTATGTCATCTTGTACAGTTGGCACTGAGGTTAGCCCCCTTAGCTCATTTAAGGTAATATCATACTGGTCTTCTTTTTTTGTTCATATAGTCTTCTTCCAAAAATCTAAAGTGGGTGCTTATTACCACCTTTTGATCTTTGGGACCATAGAACATACACCCTTTTGTTCCCTCGGGGTATCCTACAAACAACCTTAATTCTGATCGAGGATCCAATTTTCCGGCTTCCTTGTCTAACACGTAGGTCGGACACCCCCAAATTTTCATGTGTCTCAAACTGGGCTTGCCCACAATTCTTTGGGAGTTTTGGGAACCGATTTGGATGGCACCAAGTTCAGAATGTAGGTCATTGTGTTTCAAGGCATGACTTAAGCGACTTGGGAAGATCCGATAACTCATCATAGATCTAACCATTCAAAAAAGAGTTCATTTCTTCACTCTGCAACCCCGTTTTATTGAGGGGTTCCGGTGCGATTAATTTGGGATGCAATCCCTTTATCAGATAAGTAGTTCAAAAACTCATCGCTGAGGTACTCGCCTCCACGATCGGATCGTAGAGACTTGATACGTTTTTCCCTATGATTCTCTACTTGAGCCATAAATTCTTTGAATTTCTCAAAGGTCTCAGATTTATGCTTCATAAGGAAAATATAATCGTACCTTGAGTAGTCATCAATAAAAGTGACGAAATACTCATAACCTCCCCTTGCTTTGGTTGACATTAGACCACATACGTCTGTGTGAACGATTTCTAACACTTCTTTGGCTCTACTCCCCTTGGCTCCGAATGCCCTCTTGGTCATTTTACCCTCCAAACATGATTCACAGGTTGGAATTGGTTCAACTTGGAGAAACTCCAGTGAACCGTGTTTCACCAACCTTTGGATCCTCTTTGGATTAATATGTCCCAATCTTAGATGCCATAGAAGTGTCTCGTTCACGTCTGATGAACGTTTTCTTTTCTCGGAAATAGTTGATGTGTTATAGGATGCATTTTGTGAGTGGTGTGCACAGTTAATTGTATAGAGATTATTCGACAACGCTCCAAGACAGATAAATTTATCATAAAGAGAAATGGTAACAACTTTATTAAAAGTAACCGAATATCCATCAAGGTAAAGTTTAGAAACTAAAATTAAATTCTTTCTAAAATTCGAAACGTAAAGAACATCTCTTAAAATTAAAACTTTGTCTTCAAAAGACAGGTGCACTTCTCCCACTGCTTCAGCTGCCACTCTCGTAGCATTTCCCAGTGTGATGAGGATCTTACTCTCACTAAGTTGTCGGGTCCGCTTGAACCCCTGTAAAGTGAAACAAACATGATCAGTGGACCCCGTATCCACCACCCATAAATGGGAGGCATAAGCCGCTAAGCAAGTTTCAACAACTAGCGCGTGAGAATTACCTTTCTTTCCATTCCTTTTGGGTTTGGAACAGGCTGACCTCCTATGTCCCTTTTCACCGCAGTTAAAACATTTTCCTTTTGGTACTTTCTTGACACCCATGCAGCTAGCTGTCTTTCTCTCACTTTTCTTAGTGATGAGTTTGCTTTGGTTCTGACCACTTTCCTTTTCTTGAGACTTGTCTTCCATTGGCCTAGATCTTGAGAAAAGACTTTTGGTCACCAATGCTTCGTCTTTCTTTCCTAAATGCTTCTCTATTTTCTCCAATGCTTCTTGTAGAATGTCCATAGTAAACATGTGATCACTCATCACAAAACTACAGTAAAACCCATCGAAGCACCTTGGAAGAGTTAGCGAAAGAAATTCGATTTGGGCCTCATCACAATACTTAGTACCAAGATAAGCCAGTTTTTCAAAATGGCGTTTAATTCTGAGAACATGCTCCCTTACGGGTGTTCCCTCAGCCATCTTTAGCCTGGCCACGTCGTCATTTTTAAACTGATTGATCATGCGGTCTTTTGTTAAAAATATTTCTTCAAGACTTTGTATAATTTCTGCAGCAGACTCAACACCTTCATGAATGTGTCTCAAATCATCAGACAGTGAAGTCAAGATTACACGTTTCATGGGTTCATTGGCCTGCTCCCAAATATTATACAAGTATCTTTCCGCATTAGCTGATTCATCAGTAGGCTTACGGGGCTTGGGTACATCAAGAACCCAATGATGTTCTTGTGCAGGTAGGACAAAACTCATATTTCGTTTCCAAACATTATAGTTGTCACCAGTTAATTGGTGTTCTTTGAGTGTATATAACAGTGGATTAAAAGGTTGTGACATGATGACCTGAAATAAATAATAATATGCATAAGCACAAATATATCACAAAATTCGATCACATGTTTCATATTAAAATCTCAAAAAAAATATGAACATGCATCAGCTAACATCTCAAAACAGTTTAAATAAGCCACGTGGGGTGGGTCATTATTTAAACACATTCAAGCAGGTTATAAACAAAAATAGTTACAAACCTTTAATATCCAGATTAATAGTTGGCTCCCACTTGACCAATATAAAATTGACAGGGACTTCGGGGAAGTATATGCATATCAATTTTATACCTAAGTAATAACCATGATTAAATACAGAATTATTATTTCACTTTCAACGAGCCTCGTGGGGAGGATCATCGTCGCCACTAGTAGTAATCCACAATCATCCATCTTGAATTTATTCATGTAAAAGCTATCTTTTGACCGTCCCGTGGGGGGAATTTCTCCAAAAGAATTCACAAATAAATAAATCATGGAGGTCAAAATTAATTCAATTTTATTATCCGGAATAAAATTGTCAATTAATTATTTAAACATACTTAGTAATTTTTTAAGGTGAGATTTTTCATTGGGCAATTCTCATGCAAACACATTTAAACAAATTAAATAAAACACAAGAAATCACAACAATAAATCAAGCATAGCGGAAAAATAAACATATTGGGCACAAATTATCCAATTGTCATGGTTTGATTTTTCTTGGCTTGATTTTGAAGAAATGCCGTCTTGAATTTCTCCCACTCGATCGTCTCGAAAAGAACTCCGTCTCGAAACGCCACGCCAAGTAGCTCGCAGTCGGGATGCACGTCCGCATCCGGCTGGCCCCTTGGCCGAGCGACCGCGTCCGTGCCCCTTGGAACAGCGCGCCAGATCGGTGCATTTCGGCGACCTCGGCGGACCGCAGAGTCGGCCTCGGCGGAAGCGTACCCTCGCGCATCAGGCGGCCTTCGACCCTCGCCTCGCCCGTGGAACTTCGGCGGGAACATCCCGTGGCGCTTGCGCCCATCCGCCCGTCGCGCCGCGGTGCAGTTGCGCCCTATGCGCCCGCCCGTCTTGTACTTATAGCGACCCTCGCCTTCGGCCCTCGGCCTCGCCCCCACGCCCATGCGCCCATGCGTGCGTTCGCGTCAAGCGGCGTGCCTCCTTTAACGCACGCGCACGCCGCCGCCACGCAGTTTCGGATCTATCCTTTAATTCTTCATCTCCGCCTCCGTTTCCGATCCGGTTACAATTTATTTATAAAAAATAAATAAACCTAGATCTAGACTAGTCTATTACATTGATCAAATCAAACAAATCCTAATCTACTCGTGGATTTTCTCCGCGAGCAAAAAACGAATTCGAAGCTAATCGAATTAAAAATCACAATTTATATGCATGCATAAATAAACACATTAAATTCCATGACAATTGGATACCTACAAAAAAGATCTAGCAATTCTACTATCCAATTTCAAATTTAATGAAAACGAATTAAATTACAATTTAAAATTCAAAGCCCGAAACCGAGGCTCTGATACCAGTTGTTGGGGAATTAATTGCACGGATCTATTCGGGATGAATATTTAAATACAAATTTAATTCTAACAATTATTACTAGCATGAATTAATCCTATATTAATTCAAATAATAATTCAACAACAAATCATGCATATAAACAGTTCACGTAAATCCTACGCATGCGGAATTACTACGAGTTTACGTGAACTAACCTCTTGGAGTGGCAATGGTCTCGTCGATTAAACACACCAAAAAGCCTTCCCAAGTATTCCCTAATCCTTACTCGGCAATCCGGTGGAAGGATGCTCGCGAACAATTAACAAAAGGAAAAATAAACTTTGTTGCACCACCTTTGTGGATTTACTAATTTTTCCACACATGGAATTGTACTTGGGAATGAAAGAATCATCCCCTATTTATAGATGGGGTGGTGGTCGAAATTTTGAGGAAAAATCAATGTGGGAAAATCTTTTCTTGATCTCCAAGAAATCTTGAATATATCTCCTATATTCTTTTCTCCATAATTAAAATATTCCACAAAAATCCCACCTCATCTTGTTATGGCAATATTTTCGAAAATCAAGAGACAAGAATCCAAGATTTGGATCTTCTTGAATTTATGAGATATACTTGCATTTCAAGAAATACATATCTTCCATAATATATTTTCAAGAAAATCAAGAAAATCTTTCTTTCCCTTTTATTTCAAAAATTTCGAAAATCACATATGAATAACCAAGTGGGAGATTTCTTGAATTTAATGAGATAATCTTGTATTCCAAGAATACATATCTTCATTCCATAACAAAATTCAAAGAAAATCTTTCTCCCCTTTTATTCATAATTTTCGAAAATTATGAGGAAAAATAAGCAACAAATTTATTTTATTTTTAAACACATTTTTCAGTTATTGAACTTTATGTTGGGCTACTTGGGGGGCCTTTAGGAGAATTAAAATTGGACCTTCCAATGGATCTTGAATTATCAATATTGAGCCACAATATTATTCAAGCCCATAAATATTAATTAATCTCACTACATAATTAATATTGCACTATCCATCTTAACCCATATTACAGTCAATATGGCTCAGGTTATTATTTCCCGTGTTTAAGATTATCTAGCCCATTAATTAATTCAAGCCACTGAAATAGCTTTCCATTAATTAATATCTTTTGTCCTTGGTTAAGGAACGGTTCAACATTATTATCCATACCGGAAACTAGTTCCACTTGCAAGATTTGGTATGATAAATCTTATGAACCTCCCAAGGGGGCAAATCGAACAAGCGTACTTGCACATGATTCTCCGTATTAAATCTTAGCAATCGCATGTGACCAATAATATTACCCAAGATATAAAGTATTGAATCTCGTTGATTCTCTACCCGTAATAAGTCAAAGCAATAATTAATAACCATACGCGATCCTATTTAAGGAGCGAAGATTAAGAAATAACGAACCACTGAGGTCTAATTCTTCCTAGTTCAGTGCTGAAGAATTTTTCCTCCTGTAAGTCTTATTCAGTGCATCAGTCATGCACTAGTGTAATCTCTTGGTCAAGACAAGCCAATCTGAGCCTTACACTTCAACCTTTCACGATGGACTGTTCATTTCCATCTAGGTCGTGAATGGTGTACTTTTGGTTATAAGGAACCGTTAAGTTAATCTTCTGTGATCTGGTATCACTAAATTAACTACAATGTAACACGTACTATTTATTGAACAGTTATGCAGTAAATATATGTAACATTCAATGATATTTAAAGCATCAGTGATAAATAATTTATTTCAGTAAATAAGTCCGAAATTCAGTTTTGATTATACAAAATAAAAGCATACTTTTCAGTATAATCCCAACACTGCTTACACTCAGAATCAATGCATCTGAGTCCTCATCAGTGGCAACATTGGCTGAGTTGTCATTCTTCTTTGGTTCGTTCCCTTGTGCCTTGCACTCACTTTTGTAATGACCAAGTTCATGACATTTATAACACTCAACTTTACTCTTATCCTTCTTGGGCTTATCTTTGCCCCTTGACTTCGATCTACCCCGATTTGGCTTCCCCTTGGATTCAGATCTGCCTCTGCTTCCCGCACTCAAAGCAGATCCTGTGGCCACACCCAACTCTTTCCTGCGAATTTCTTCGCTCATGACCAGATCCCTAACCTTATCAAATTTCACTTTCACTTTACCTGTTGAAGCACTAACAAATTAATTCTGGTCCCACTCTAACTTTCTGGTAAAGAAGACAACAAAATAAGGGCTTGAACCTCATCATCAAAATCAATCTCAACCGAGCTCAATTGGGCTAAGATCATATTGAAATCGTTGAGATGGTTAGCTTACCACCGATATCCTCCGCCATCCTCGGGTTGAATAACCTCGCATCGAGATGAACCTAGTTCATTGCAGGCGGTTTTTCATACATCTCGGTCAATATCTCCGGCATCTCCTTTGTGGTTTTTGCTTTTCACCGTATGTAGGCGGCGTTCTCGGATAACGACAGATTTAACCACACTCATCGCCTTCCTATCCAAAGAACTTCCACTCGTCGTCCTTCATCTCTTGAGTTTTTCACCCAGCGGTTGATCTGAGATCTTTACCGTCTGAGGTAATCTTCGATCTGCAATTTCGAGAATCCAAAATCCGTTCCATCAAACTTCTCAACAGCGATTTCCTTGACCATCATAATTGCTCTCCACAGATCCCTTTAACCCGATGCTCTTGATACCAGTTGTTAGGAATTAAACAAGCAATTATGGAGAAAATAATAGAACTAGAAATTTAGAGACAAACAATTTGGTTACCCAGTTCGTCAGGAATGACTACGTTTGGGGGCACTACCAAGCCAGGAGATTCACTATTTTCGTGTGTTTTTCGTACAAATAGGCAAATACAATGAGTCAAGGTATTTAAATGAGACATGGGTCAAAGCCCTAATTCACGCGCACAGCTGCGGAACCCGCTCGACCAAGGGCCTTGGTCGAGCGATTCCTTCGATCGGATCGCCCATTTCGGCGCCTCCAATGCTCTGGTCTCCCGTCGCACTCGACCTCCTTTGGTCGAGCAGAAGTGCTCGACCTAACACCATGGTCGAGCACCTCGCCCTTGCTGGATCTCTTCTCCGACTCAGGCTCCACAACCCAACAAATGGGTGGTGGTAATAGGCGGTACTATTATATTTAAGCTCTTCCAATCTTGAATAAAATTCAAAATTCAGATAACATGTTTCCAATGAAAATAACAAACAGATGAACATGAAGAGATGAAGAATTTAAATTTTAACCATTACAATTTACAACTCCCAATACTTCTATACAGTCTAAAACTAAATATATACTATGCAAGGCAAATGCAATAAATATTTGTCGAATCAAAGTCGGGAGGCGATTAGAGGAGCTCTTTTCAGAATCTCAGAAATTACTTCATCTTTTCAACATAAAATCAGCCAACATTCTAGTTACTCAATCTTTTCAGCAAGCAATCCAATTTTTGAGAAATCCCAGAAATTATACATAACAAAAAATGGATTTCGCCGCAAAAACTAACGCAATTTCAGAAAAACCAAAAAAAACGAGCAGCTTAATTAAAAAGTAAAAACTAATGAAATCTAATGAAGCAGCTGCTCATAACATTTCCTCTGTTTCTTTTTTACTCTGTTTTTCCCAACTCATCATGGAAATTCAGAAAAAAAAAATCCATCGGATTACTGATGGAATTACCGACGGATTTTGCCGATTTTTAAATATTGTTTGGAATCCGTCAATAAATTCGTCGTAACTACCGACGGACGAAAATCCGTCGGTAATTTTGTGAGTATTTTAAATTCGTTTAATCCGTCGGAAATTCATCGGTAATTGTGACAGATTTATGTCTGTCTGTAAAATCCATCGATATTTAACAATTTTTTTTAGTGACTATACATTAAAAAATTATCAACTGTTAAGTGCATTAAAATTTGTTATAATTTTTAATTTCATTCACTTATTTTATTAATTCACTTGGAAATAACTAATTCACATACAATCACACTTTTATTAATTTATCAAACAACTACAATCATTACACTTTTTTTTAATCCAATTTCACTCTCATTTTTTTACAATTATTCATAAAAAAATAATAAACATTTAACGTTTGAACTACGGATTGAACCACCAACAAATGTTCAATCCTATTTGATTGGCGATCCAATTATAAAAACACTTGTTAATGGTGAAGCCATATAAATAATAATATTTGGTTTTTTTATTTCAATCAACTGGTTATTCGAATTTGAGGAGACAAATGAAAATGAAGGTGGCAAATAAAATTGGACATTTTACAATACATCCTATTCTAATTGGTGCAAATTAAAATTATGCAAGTGAAATTGGATGAGTTGTATCGATTTTAAATTATTATTTTCTTACAATAGTCTACAAGTCAAGTAACAAGAAAAAAAGAATTTGTTACAGAAGGATTCCACATGGGACTATGTTAAGCATTACAAAGACACGGATTCATACGCCAACTCGCAAAAGAGAGACTTTTAGCCTGTGAGTGTATCGTCATGATCCAAGACTAGGATCTTGCTATATTTTCGTTAGTAATGGACATTGATACCAGATTTTTATTTTCATTTCTTTTCTTTCATATCGTCCAAAATATATATATATATATATATATATATATGTTCTTTCCTTATGGAATTGAAATCTCCTGATGTAACACATATGCAAATCTCCCTATGTTCCACTTTATCAGAAAATAAACAAGCTAAGGTGCATAAACATTTAATATAGTGCACCTAGTTCCATCCATTAACCACCAATAAACCACGTATATGCCCAACACTGGATTTACGGAAAACGGCTTCATTCCAGATTCTGTCCAATTTGGATTCTTGAATACAACATACCTCAACTCTATATCTTAAAAATATTTAATTACTTTACTCTTAATCAATTGCAATTGCAACAACAATTCGTTCAATTTTTAATTACGTATATTTTCAGGAGAGGAGTCGTGGCCTTTGGTCTTGATTCCATCGTCGTCTATTACCATTTCATACTCAGCGGACAGATTGATTCATCTGTGATATAAATTATTCAATTTCACGTTTACTATATATTCTTTTTAAAATATTGTACATTATATATGTAAACTCTTTCAGCGTCTTGGGAGGAACGACCACTAAAATTTCTTAATCATCTCTATATATATTGAGAAAATGAAAATTGGTATGTTTGAAAACTTTATTAAATTGCTAATTACGTATATATTTCATTTTTTTTATTATTTAATATATATATATATATATATATATACACATAATTGGTGATTTTGGGAATAGTGTATTTTCTGATTTCGACACCGGTGCCGCCATACTTCAAAAATGTGTACCGTCGAAACTGTACAAACACGGTTTTACCTTTTGTACGGGGCTTAAAGCGGTGGGGAAACATCTTTCCGGAAATTTGGTCGCTGGACACCAAACAAACACTTGCCCAAAGGTTAATATATATTAATTCTATTAACTTTCATAAAATAATTATTTTAAATTCAGCATTAAGCTAATATAAATCTTATAAAAAAAAAAAAAAACCTAATTTTGTGATATATCCATGCAGGACCATGAGCCCTTCATGTCTCTGGAAGCATTCCATCAGCTTCACTTATTCATATTTGTGTTAGCCATAACACAAATATGTTATAGCAGCTTAATGTTGTTTCTAGCAACTCGTAAGGTAGATAAACTATTATCACACTTTACTCACTAATTAGCTACTAATGCTTATAATTAATAATTTAACTATAATATTTCTAACATTTCAATTTTATTTGATGATTAATTTAATTTTAAAATTAACTGTAATTTTTATATTGCTTGCATTCGCAATTGGATAGTTTGGGAGAATGACACGCGATTTGACGTACGCAATCCGATGGGCCCAAACAATTTTCTTCTCTGGGTTGTAACTTGTAAGTTCACTTTACTTGTTTTCTTATTTTTCATATTCATATAACTAAGCAACACGGAATAAGTAACTAGGGTGTTTCTTACATCAGTCAGGGTGTCGTACTGACTGACAACAGTCAGACTTTACAATCGCATCACATGGCGTCGTACGCTATCGTATTTACCTTTCACCTGTTGTACTTATTTAATATATTTAAATTATTTTTTGCCATCGCCGCCGCCGCCTCTTTCACCACGCCACTAAGCCATCGCCGCCTCCACCTTTTCCCCCAATTTTCGCAAACCCTTCGAAAAGAAAAAAAGATATTAACGTCATTTTCTTCAGTTAGCAATCCGTCGCCTCCTCCACCAGCAAGCCGTCGCCGCCGCCACCTCTTCCACCACGCCAATAAGTCATCGCCGGCTCCATCTCTTCTACCACGTTACAATTTGATTCTTGGTCAGTTTGATTATTATGCGTAAATTTCTCTTTACTTAGTTCAGTGATCAAATAAAAAAGGGATCTTTGTGAGTTTGTTTGCTTTTGCTGTCCATTGGTGGGGGGGAAGCAGAATTTTTCAATAATTTGTTCACTGTTAGTTCAAAAGTTTCAATTGTTCTGCAATTTTAGTTCTGCAAATTAGAGTGTTTGTTCTGTAAATTAGCATCACAGTGTGCAACAATCTATTATTCAGCATTCTGCATATTATATATGTTTTGTGATATTTTTTTATGGATGTTGATCAAAACACCCATTTGGTGATATTTTTGCAGGGTCTTGATACTTAAAAAATTAAGTTTCTTCTGAAGTATCATAAAAACTTGCAAAAGTATCACATTTCGTATCTCATACAAGTTTTTGTGTTCTGTTCCTGCCCTTTTTTGGTGTCTTCATTTGGACTTATGATTCTAATATAATTATTGAGAATGGCTGAGAAGGAATCACTTTATTCAGATTGCATCAGTATGAGAAATTCTGATTTAAGATTTATGTGCATTTACATTATAATTTATTTATTTTTAGTTGAAAAAATGATGCATTTAAAGTAATTATAAGGTATAGAACTTCCATGGCAATTGAGATATTAGTATAAAGTTATGGCAAAATTAGAAGTTTACCTTTAACTCTACAATGGGGAATAGTAGTTGTAATTGTTTTGTAATGGATACATTGCAATGACTTAATTGTGCCTAATAACATGGATCAAGTTTTCTTAAGAATATTGAAAACAAGTTCACTAATTAAATTAAAAATGGATCATAGAAAATTTAGTATTGTGACAAAGAGTAATACAATTACATTAGATGATAAACATTCGTAGTGTATCAACAATCTTCAGCGGTATGCATATAATTCATATTGTTGTATGTGGTTTGGTCAGTATTTTGGAGTGAATTTTTTATTGGGTTTTACGAGAATTATGAATGATAGAATAAGAGTTCGTGAATAAAAACATGAAATGAGCACCTATATGTGCTTATGTGATGAAATAGTAGCCACCAGCTTCATAAACAAAAAAAAAAAAAAAAAAAAAGTGTAATTATTTGATTTTATGAAGATGAGGGATCAATATGATCTTGATCGAAAAAAAAGGGTCTGGATGTACTCAATATAATTCAAGTGATTTTTTTTTTTTTATTGCAGGACATGGCACTGGATATTACGAACAGTGACGAGCATATAAACGATATAATTTTTCGTCAAGGAGAACTCTATAAAAGTTCCCCATCAGGATGTTACACAATATGTATTCCAATCGATAAGCAAAGCCATTTGTTTTTGTGTAAGATTGACATTTTAGAAAAGGTCATAGAAATTTGTGACAGGCTTCTCAATGATGAAGTAGAAGCGGAAAGATTAGCTATGGTTCAAAATGTGGTAAGAACGTAGCTGAAAAATATATTATGATTGTGTCCGAGATTATGTTTACATGAAAATTTTGTGAAATAGGTGATAAGACTAAAGAGCGTGAGCAAATTGTGGGGAGACGAATCATTCATACATTCCAATTGGCATGAAACTTTTCAGTATCAGCAATCTTATACATATCCGATACAAACAAACAGGTAGTAGTTACTTGTCTTGATAATTTAAATTCACCAATAATTTTATGTGTCTCGATTATAACATTTTATTATGATCTTTTAATAATTGTTGTTTTTTATTTAATATAGTTATGATTGTGGCATATATGTGTGCCTCATGATGATGTTTCCAGAAGGCGTGAATAGAGCATTAACAGAGGTACCCGACCCTACATAATTTTTTTTTTTCATAATATAAGTAGAATTAAACTCAGCTATTGATGTTTGAATATGTAGGAAGAGTTGGTTTCCACTCGCAGGAGAGACTAGCCCTGAAGTTGTATACTTTCAAAGGAAGCGAAATTTACGATAGGTAATGTGTCATGTATTTTACTTTTTATATTTGTGATTGTGTTCGTATTTTATTCCATCAAAATGATAACTTTTTTTTTCCAGAAATTCGGTCACAATTTTAGGTAGTGATTCAAGGAACATTGTCTTTGAATTCAAAGTTGTGGGACAGAATGTGAATACTGACGACATGACTTTGACTGGCATAAGTCAGATGTTTGTAGAGCATTTTAAAATACCACATGACCCTAAAAAGGATTTTCTATTATTGTCAAGGGTACCGGAAAATATTTCTACTGCTAATAGCTTACAGTGTCATGGTATTTTTGAGGATGAAGAATTAATGATTTATGTTCAACGATGTTTGGATATTGGAATGCGAGAAATACGTTTTGTCATGGGCTGGTTGTCGAGTAATGACGAACAGAAAAATGACGAGCAAGATCATGCTGCATTTAGGAAACTTGTGCAATCTGTGGATGACATCAAACATTATATTTTGGAAGAGAACAATGACTAGTATATTTGTTCCTAGTGTTATTGAATTAAACAACTGTTATTTATGATGTAATATGTAATCTATTGCTTTCTTTAGAATGAACAATTTAAGTTGCAACTTTTCATTTTAGTTCTGAGTTATGTCCAAAGTATCAGAACTGAAGAGTTTGGGATGCCTAGCCAAACTCCAGCAAAGAAATCGTGAACCATGAACCACTCAGTTTTGTCTTTACCTTCACCATTACAGAATTTGGTTGTAAATTAAAGTTTTTTCATGTATAAAAATTTTCATACTAGACGTTGTCTAAAAATAAATCAAAAAATAAAGAACCTAGCTACTAATTCCAACATTGTCTATTCCATCTTCCATCTCTCAAGCCAAGCAATTCCTAGAAAATCAGAGTACTTAAAAAAAATAAAATCTTGGACGACGTTAGCATGATAGAAAAAAAAAAGAGAAAAGAGGTATTATATGTTCAAGAATTAACATATAGAAAGAAAACTAAATAACAGTGTTTGAAACCGGTATAAAATAGAAATTTGAGCAGAAATATTAGAAGATACATGACATAAATGGCATTTGGTATTGAACTTAATCATATACCATGAGATAAGAAATGCATTGCAATAAGATTTAGCTGTTACATAGCCGATATTAATTACCATAATTCAAGTGTCAAAGTAGCATTATATAATGACTCATGTACCAAGATTTTGGAATATGCAAAGTATTTTATGATATACTTGAAAATTGTAAATGCCAATTGGCAATTAAATCACAATGAAGAAACACAAGAAAACAGGGGAATAGCACAAAGTGTCATCTGATTTATAATGTCAAAACATGGAATTGATCAATTATGTTCCTATAGCTTCTTCAAATTAAAATAACTTAACATTACATATGTAGATCAAGAAAGCACTAATTTAAAGCACAACATATTCAATAAAAATAAGTAGAATTAATGAACATGGTACCAAGAAGCAACAAGAGAGGTGATAAGCAAACATGAATCCTCGACAAGAAAACCTTATTGTTTCTTTTAATAATACGTTCTAATATTCACAAAATGAGAACCTAGAAAAAAAAAAATTATCAAATTCCCTCGAAATTTGAATAACATATATTGTTGTTATGACGGAGCGTATGTCGTTATTGACATATATAGCTATAAATTCATTATTTTCCTACCATATCGATATAAATATATATCTTGAACATAAGAAATGTACGTAAAAACATAAATAAGTGTTTTAAATCAATATAAACTTCAACAAAAGCTGATTTATTTCTTCCATATCTCCAGCATTTAATCCAGTAATTAAGACGAATTCTTGTAAACCAAATCTTGCAACCTCTCCTTTGAAATTGAACCAAACTTCATTGGTCTTGTGTGTTTGCACGGTCTTATCATTAGCTGGTATCCAACATCTCTCTTTCCACAACTTAAAAAGGTTTTTAAGGCATGAGCTTCCAAACTTTCTTTAATGATAATCATCGAGTTCTCGGAACACATAGTCGATCATTGTCAAATTACTCCGACAACTTATTTGTGCCCCCACAACATTTCGGTTGTAAGTGAACTTGAAAGCAATGATCCTATAAATATAGAGAAAATCGGGATTATTTTAACAATTCCAACTGAATATATTTTCTCGGTGTAGCACAAAGATATTGCTTAAATTTTCCATTCTTAAATATTTCACAGCCCTCAACTTCATTAATGAGTTTCTAATGAGTCCGACTTCCACACAACTTAATCATCACCTGTTGTGAGCATATAAGGTCCCTCTACCATAATCATCAACAATGAGCATACAGGTGTTTTGGTAAAGATAGATGCTCAACTTAAAAACATGAAATATGATATTATAAAAGCCCTTCATACCATGCAACAATGAGGCACACACAAACCAAATCAATACGAGCAATGCATAAACAGCGTTGATTTGTGAAAATGAATGCTGGGTTTACGAACAAAGAAAACAATTCTCAAAGTTTCAATAATCTCAAAAGTTGTCCTCTGCAACATTATTTACAATTTAGTCATGCTTGTGTCTTTCCAACCTATAACTAGTTGGATATGGATAAACTGATGAACAAATGAGTTGAAAATTGAGATGATGCTAAATAGACTTCTAATTATGCATTTACAAATGGAGGTGCCCTGTGCTTATTTAAGGATATGAGGAGATAATTTTAGGTTGATAAGTTACTGACACTTTTGTGAATTTTGCAGCGTGGTGCTGGAAGTAATTAATTGATGCAAATTGCATATTATGGAGCCGATTCTGGAACCTTTGATTTGACGAGTTGTAAGTTCTTGACCTAGAATTTACTTGCTTTGCAAATGTGTTCATATATGGTAGTGATCTAGGAGTTTTCAATTACAGTTCCTATTCTTTTCCATTTACTACTTATAACTCGGCACAATTAATGAAAAACAAGCACCAATCATCAATTTTTAAAGAAATAAATTCAAGAATCTGATACCAATTCTACTCACAATCAATGAAAAATTTCCTCTTCCATCAGTGTCTACTGTCTCTACAATTTTCCAAATCAAAGGTATATAGTTAAATATGAAACAAAATTTCTGAACAAACCAAGAACAAGACAGGGCTTCAAGTACACATCAGAACCCAGAAAATTCCACAATTTTTAAAAATAAATAATTAAATATTAAAAGAAAAACAGAATCAAACAATGCTGGAAAAGATAAAATCGAAAACCTGAAGAGTCATCATCGTCATCATCGGAATCGTCATCATGCTCCTCGTCTTCCTTCACGTCCTCAAAACCGAGAAGGAGTTTCAAAGTTGGTATTTGCAAGATAATCCCCTGTGCCGTCAGTCACCAGAAAAACCGGCGCCGCCTCGAAGTCCTACCGAAGCCATCAAGCAACTGTCCACCGCACCAGCGTCGCCGTGGCGATGCTCTGCCTCTGAATTCTGAAGTCGCGTGGGTGGGGGAAGAGGGGGATTACAATGGTCTGTATTATGAAATCTTGAATTGAATTAACTCTAGATAATTAATGGTGCTACTAGAGGAAACCCTAGTCTGGCGAATTGAACCCTGTGCAGAGTCGACTTTGTGCAGAAATCTTCTTTATTTTTTCTTTTTGAAGGGAAGAGGAAGAGACGACGGGAAAGAAACTAAATGAACTACGAATTGAATTGTTGTAACATAATTAATAATTTTAAATTAAAATCGTTTTTTTAATAAATTAAATAAGGATAAATCAGTAAATTTATAATTATACTTTTTAAATTATTAAATTTATTATAATAAGATTGTAGCGATTCGACATATAAGACGATCTTGAAGACGATGGTCAAGATCTGACACACAAGATCTGACGTGTAGCGAGGTTATTAATTTTAAGCCTTTAGATTTTAGATCTGATGGTTCGGATTAACTGACTATTGACAGTCAGTACAACACTATGACTGACATAAGAAATGCCCAACTAACTAATACTTTTTAAAATGTAAATGTCATATTTTTTTTTTAACTTAATAAGTACTCCTCCGTTAAAAAATGGAATTGAGCTTGGGCTAATTTCAAAATGTTTGGGTGACCAGGGTAAAATTTAGTTCACCCCACAGTTCTGAGAATAAGTAACTAATACTTTTTAAAACGTAACTGTAATATTTTTAACTTAATAAGTAATACTTATACTTAATTTGCTTATAAAACTAGACCCTTTACCCGCCAAACTCAAAAAAAGTAGTCCTCCTCAAGACGGACCTATGTGTCCTGTGGGGAGGGGGGGTGCACGTGCCCCCACAAAAAAAAAAAAAAATTACTATTTTTATATTTTATGAAATATTGTTATTATATGATAAATCCTCTTCAGCCCAGTAGCCCACCCACAAATAGCCCAAATCCTTCCCAAAATCCCTGCACAAATAGCCCACTGCACAAATCAGTCCACCCAAATAGGCCAAAACCCTTCACAAGCCACAAAGAAGCAGAAGCATCCACGCACAAGTCCACCCCTGTTCCCACTTTCCACGGCCGGCGGTGTGCCCACCTGTTTCTCTATTTTTGTTGTTAATTAATTTTGTTGCTTTTTTGTGCCCCCGTAAATATCTCTTCCCACTCGTATTTTTTTGTGCCCCCGTCAATAGAAATTTCTGGATCCGTCCCTACCCTCCTTGTCATATATTATGATAATGATGATTATTTGATATGAATTTGGATTTTCTTTTAATTTTTAATTTAGATTGAATTTATGGGTTGAGCAGTTGAGCTGAGATTTGTATAAAGCGAGTTATCAGGTTAATTATGTGAGATTGAACATTTTTATTATAGTGCATATATGATATATATATATATATATATATATATATATATATATATTATTTTTTTCTAGTACTCAGAGATGTTTCTTCCCTACATTTCGCCACTCCATCACTCGGGCTGACTATCTTACACTCCGTCGGATATTCATCAGAGTATGTCAAAGTTTTAGTTTTTTTATGTTACAACATATAATTTCAAATTTCATGGTCAAAAGATATAAAATTGCTCCACTTAGAGGAGGCCCCGGGCGGCGCGGGTGGTGCCGCCGTACAGGGCCCCTTTCTGGTGAGGCCCCCGATTTTTCTTTTACATATATATATACATGAATAGAAAGATTGCGTTGTGTAGAAAGTTGTATGCTAGCCGAGTCGGTTACCTTAACTGTTTGAAAATCTTTGGATCTAGAGGTTGCGGGATCGATTCCTGATCCCCAAATATATTTTTATCCTTTTTATCAAATGTACACTGTATTTGCAATTTTTTCCCTTTTATTTTCATTTCTTCTTTCATGTTCTACATTTTTAATCCTTTTTACCAAATGTACCCCTTTTACTTTCATTTCTTCTTTCATGTTCTACATTTTTAAAAAATATTATTTTTATACCTTTAATGTATGCATTTTCTTTTAAGAGGAACACTTGCATGAGACCGTCTCATGGTAAGACGGGGTATAAATTGGACATTAACGTTTTGACACTTTGGAAGAGGTGGGTGTGATTTGTGCTAGGTTGTACCCCGTGTCATGCATGAATATGAATTTTTTGTCTTCTTTTAAATTATTGATCTATATTTTTTATTTTTTTGAGTTGATGGATTTAAAAATAGTTACATGCTTACATTATACTCCCTCCGTCCACCAATCTTATACACACTTGTCTTATTTGTCCGTCCATTAATCTTATGCACACTCCATTTATGAAGTGTTTAGGTTGGATAACCGTGAGTAAGAACCAATCTACTTGAGTAACTTTTTGACATGATTGAATAAGTGAACTTTGTTCTTGTAATTAGCTAGCAAAGTTTTTGCATTAAGAATATGAGTGACTTGAGCATGGTAGACAAAAAGCTGGCGAGATTTTGAGCCATATAGACTGATGCATCATATCCAGTCAAATTTTTCTTTCTTGTGTGGTTTCTTGATATATTTGTATCTTCAGAACTTGCACTATTCTCCTCAGGGCCACACTTTTGCATACATTTGACATTAAGATGATCAAGGCATTCAAATTCATAACCACAAAACCAGAACCTTTGTTTTTCTTGTCTCATTCATGCGTTTTTAACCAAACAATCTATTTACCTTTAAACCCTGGGATTAGTGGTAGTAGAAGCTGGAGGAAGTGGTAGAAAAAGAAAGGAAGAAAAAGAGAGTGCGGAAAGGAAAAAAAAAAGAGAGAAAAGTTGAAGAAGAAAAATCAGAACAAAAGAATTGTGGAAAAAAAAAAACCCCGAGGTACCGATGTGGGAAGCAAGGGGTGAGTCTTAATGACCATTAACCTTGTACCAAGGTAGGATGGAGCATAAGATGCACCTATCTTGGTCGATCATGGCTCAGGGAGGAAATAAGGAAGGAGAAAAGAAAAAAATGTGGAAGAGTTTGGAGGTGTTGACAAAGTGCTCTTTTGCTCTACTAAATCCCATATTTGCCACATTCTATATATCTTCACAAAATACCTCCAAATCCTTACAGAAAAAGAACACTTAAACCTCTTCTTCCTTAACCTTGAAAAGACCTTTTGATTAATGGCGTGTATGTGAACTTAGTGGCTAAGAATGGAGAAAACAAATATGGTGGGTCAAGTATATGTAAAGAACTTGAGCGAAACACTTATCCATTTTAAATACTTGAGAGTTGTGTGAACTATCCTTGTGAGAGTCTACCTGCTTAATCTACTCTATTTTTCTTGTGAAGATTTGGTTAGCAAGACACAAGAGCTAAAGTTTTCTTTGTTCATGAAATGTTATGAGTTATGATGGTTTATTGTTTCATTACTTGCATGCTATTCCTCTTAAACATTTTAAATGATTTTTGTTGTTGTTTTGCTCGAGGACGCTCAAAGTCTAAGTGTGAGGGAATTTGATAAGTGCTTAATTTTATCTATTTTAACTCCCTACTTTTATTCCTCTTGGTATATTTTTGTGCAAAATGGGACTCTTTCGGTATAATTATTAAAATTTGAATATATATCTTATAAATACATACATTTTGATAAACAAACAATATTTGCACTAACCAAAAAATCTATATATTTATTTTGAGGAAGTCTTCCATAAAATGAAGGAATTTGTCTAGCTAAGTTCGCTAATCATTTCACCAGCACAAGTATTTTGGTAGGTAAACAAATACTGGCGTAACTAGTGTATTTATAACACAGGAGAATTTTTACTTGTATCTATCTCAAATTTATATATATATATATATGCAGAAATCGTCCCAATTTGAAAATCATTAAATTTTTCCACCAAACATAATTGCTAAATTGAAAAATGAATATTTAAAAAAAATATTAATAAATAATATTTGATTGAGAGAAATCTTTGAAATAAATATTAATAAATAATAATGATGGGAAACTCTCTATATAAAAAATATTCACAAATTATGATCAAATCTAGCAGAAACCCCAAATTTGGAAACCATTGAATTTTCCCTAAAAAATAATTGCTAAATTGGGAAACGAATATTTGAAAAAAATATTAACAAATAATAATAGATTGAGAAAAATATTTGAAATAAATATCAATAAATAATAAGGATGTGAAACTTTCCATGTAAAAAATATACACAAATCATGATCAAATCTATTGATTTCTCAAAAAATCTTTGCATTAGATTTGAAATAAATATTAATAAATTATAATTGATTGAAAAAAATCTTTGAAAAAAATATGTAGAATATTTCCACAATACTAATTTTAAATTGGGACAAACTCTAATGTTTAATTGTGATCTTTGAAAAAAATATATAATATATTTTCACAAACTCCAATGTTAAATTGAGAAATAAAAATTTTAAATAAATTATAATCAATTGGGAAGAATCTTTGAAATAAATATGTATGGAATAAATATTAACAAATTATAATGAATTGAGAAAAATCTTTGAAAAAAATATGTAGAATATTTTCACAAACACTAATGTTAAATTGGGAACAAATCTTTGAAATATGGGAAAATCTTGTGCATAAATATGTATGAAATAAATATTAACTAATTATAACAGATTAGGAATTTTTTTAAAAAAAATATGTAGAATATTTCATTTTAAATTTAATCTAAACTTTACATTTAAATATTTTTTTAAAAAAATAAAGAATTTCAACCTTATATGTTAAATTCTAAATTTCATAAATTTGAATTTTATAAGCATTATTTGTGCGAAAGAAAATTTTGTCTCTAATTTCAACAATGATATAGAAATTTCATAATAAAAAAAAGATACATTGATCAAAGTCAAGATTGAAAAAGATTAGTTTAATATTAATTTATTTCTCTTATCTCTTTTACCTACAACCCTAAATTTTTATTTAAATTTTTCAGCAATAATAAATGTGTTTATTTTATATTAATTTTAATTTTTTTTTAGAGATTAATACTTCATAACCGTACATCGCACGGGTTCAAATACTGGTTCATTTAAAAATACTTGTAATCATTTCTCAATTGTGTTTGAGCACATTGGGGTGCCCAATCCACCTAATTAAATATTTTTTATAAATAATAAATTAGACATATAACACGTTCAATCAATACTAAAATGCAAAAAATAAATAAAACTCTAAATATGGAATGGGTCTCTTGTACACCCAAGTGCACCATATACTTATGCAACTAAATGACTCATTTAAAAAAATTGACTAATTTAATATATTAAACATGTTATGTGAATATATGGGTAAAGTTGGAGAGTGCACGAATCTAACCAATTGCAAATGAGACTTTGATGTTTGAATACAAACTAGTATAGATATGCTAAAAAAACACCATATTTCTGAATTCAAGAAATAAATCCATAAAATGCTTTAAAAAATCAAGTAAAAAATGATCGTCTATGCCCTGAAAGAATTTTTGCAGTTAATAGGAAAAAAAAAATCATCAGACGACATCATTAAACAACAAAACTACCACTTCAAATCAGTACTATGGTAAAACTTGGGCCGGTGCAATAATGTTGAGTTGGGAACCAAACTTCTCTTCAGAAAAACCTTCTCAGCTTTAACTCAATTTGGCAGAACTAGTCATTCCTCCATATGTTGCCTTAGAACTCTCTTTCATCTTCTTCTCCAACTCCTTTAATATGTATTAGCTTTGATAAAAAATAAAAAAAAAACTGTAACGTCGAATTTAACTAGAGCAAAAATCTGCTTTGGCAAAATAAATTAGCACGCTTACCTTAAAATAAAGAGACACACTTGCATGAGACCGTCTCACGGTGAGACGGGACATAAGTTGGGCATTGACGCTTTAACACTTTGGGAGGGGTGGGTGGGTGTGATTTGTGTTTGGTTGCACCGCGTCTCATGCATGAGACTTTTTCATATGAGTTTTAGTCTAAAATAAATGAAGATGAAGATTGAAACCGACTATATTAAAAATTAATCCACTTCAAAAAGGTCAAGAGAAACAACAATAATAAGGTGACTACATTTTCAGACTTGGGCAATTTCAGAGATCAGTCAAGAGCAGTCAATGTGACGATGAAAAATAAACCAATAGTAAAACATATTGAAGCATTATCTCCAAAGCAAACAATCAATATCTAATCGAATATTTAAGAACTATAGCTAAATATAAGAATTCTCATCTCAAAAACAAGAAAAAAGGTAAACTCACCATTTCAATTTACTCATTTGTGCAAAATCTTGTAATAATTTGAATACTTACAAGTGGGTGTGGTGTGGGATATTCTAAAAGATGCTCCGTAAGCTTCAAATTCCCCAGCATCAGGTTTGCATATGTAATATTATTCATAACATCATCAAATTACACTTGAAATGAAAGTTTCAGAACCCAATTAAAAAACAGGGTCACACAATGACCTGCAGAAGAACAGAGATAAAAAATATATGCCAGAACAACACAGCAGAACATAGTTAAGATATGAGATATAAACTCACCTATTTGATGGAGAAGATATGCGATAAAGGGCGATGAAAGGTGAATCCGGTGAATCCACGACATAAGGCGGCATTGCGATATTACATACTTAAGATATTTCATTCCATATACCAGTAGTGTCAAAACAAAAATGTATGCAATGACATCAACAATATCTAATAAAAATGTGTGTTAATAGAGTAGTCAAACATCAATATTATGACTTAAGCGCCTTGAGATGGAAACTAAAATATGAATGTATAGCATCATTGAGTGTTCAAAGAGTGAACAAGAATTGAGTTGAAAATCTTAACTTGACATGGAGCTAAGACATGAACAAATACACATTCTTTTGGGATCGTCATATGAAAGATGAATTAAAATTCATCAATTGGTCAAAAAAAAAAATCTAAGACAAACTCTTATGTAAGCCAGTTTTACCGTGAAACTGGCTTACATTGTGTGTACATTTTTTAATAGTATTAGTTGTTTCATTAAAAGGTATTAGTTTGAAAATATTAGTTGTTTCATGAAAACGTATTAGTTGATATAGTTGTGAACCAGCTGTACGGTAAAACTGTTTTACATAAGACAAACTCAAAATCAATAGAGTAAGTAGCAAGTAAGAAAGATACATTTAATTCAGATCCGTCTCACATATGAGGATGGAAGAAAGGAGAGGATCAGCAGATCCAGTGATAGCAGCACCACTACTTTTAAGATACAACAAGTACGTAAGGGCTTGTTTGGTTATAAGTTCACCAGGGATCATCACCGCAATCCCGGGTGGGTAAGGACATATCAGCTCCCCACATATTTTACCAAGGCTATCCTCAATGCTAACTTTTCTCTTATGAGCAAAAAAGGCATCTCTAGGACTCAATATCATCTTCCCACAATTCATGCAATTTATATCAACCCCTCTTTCCGCTGATGATTTATCACTATCTGAGTACCTTTCTGCTACTTTCTTCAATCCCAATACAAGTCTGGATGCGTGCTCTCTCTTTGTACCAAGGTTAAAAACCAACGTAATGGAGTGGGTCCCAACAAGTTCAGAAACTACTCCAAAATCCCTGTATAAAATATCATCAGCTTCATAGCCAGAAAGACCAAGCTGTTGCACACCAACAGTGATTCTCAAAGGATCGATCGCACAAAATTTTGGGAAGTTTGAAATATCGATGACTGAGATTCCTGGGATTTCTTTAATTTTACTTTTTGTTTCAACAGCTAATTCAATAGATTCATCAAAGATAGTGCCCATGTTATCGCTTAGTTGAGCTGTGGCAGCATCTAACGAAGCTAACAACAAATAACTCGGGCTACTGCTTTGAAGCGTTTGAAGGCACCTGCATATCCTCTCTCTATCTACAAGAGTACCAGATCGATGCAGCATTGATGACTGTGTAAGGGAACATAGTACCTTGTGAGTCGACTGGATGACAATATCAGCCCCTTGAGCAAGAGCTGATATTGGCAACTCATGGTGGAAGCCGAAGTGGGCCCCATGAGCCTCGTCCACTATTAGAGGAATCTTGTTCTTTTGACATAGCTCTGAGATTGCACCGATATCACTGCATATACCATGATAACTAGGCGAAACTACCAAAACAGCCGCTGGTTTTAGACCTTCCATCTCTAGTTCTTTGATTGCTTCCTCAACCTGATAACAGCCAAATTATCAAGTAGAATTAACATTATGTACACTAGATTAAAGATGTAAAACGAACAACTTGGGTATGTTTATTCTGGACTAGCAAAGTAAGATTTTACTTTCAAAATCCTAACGCATGTTTGTAGAAATCCACCAAAATTATAATCATAATAGCTACACTCTCTTACATTCTTTTCAATTCCCAAATAACACACACCTTTATGTTTCACAATATAATAATCTCACTATTACTTACTTTTGCACTATCTTTTTCTCAATCCTACCCTACTACATCTTATCAGCCAAACATACACAAAAGCTAAATTGACCTTTTTACTATTCCAATTTCCAGGATTTTCCCAATCCCCCTACATCCCGAAACAAACATACCCTTGGTGGCGACCACCTCATCGAACTCACCTGTGAAGGAGTAATGCCACATGCAATGTCCCATTCATTGACGTACTCAGGGAAAATGTACTTGGGCACCACGCCAGTTAATACCATTGCAGATATTGCGGAGATATGAGAATTTCGAGGAAGAATGAGAATATCTCCAGGCAAGCAAGTTGCCATAATCGCTGCCTGGACACCACACGTACTCCCACCAACAAGAAACCATGTCTCTGATGCTCCAAAAACTTTTGCTGCCTGTTTTTGGGCTTCTAATATAGGTCCCTCAGGAGCGAAAAGATTGTCAAGCTCAGGAAGTTCTGGTAAGTCATGTAGAAATGGTCTTGGACCAATTAGATGGGCCAACGAAGAAGGAGCTGCTTGTCCTCTGTTATGTCCCGGGAAGTGAAAACTGGCTGCATTTTCTTCTGCTGAAGCTTTTAATGCACTAACCAGAGGAGGGAATCTGTTATCCTTGACTTTGTGAGAATCCATAGGGGCAAAGTCGTCTTTTGCATCAATTTCCAAAACTTTAGCGTCTCCCTTCTGTTCTTTCTTGTTCCCTAATTCGTAGAAACTTTTCTGCGAAATGCATGCGTATTAAACATCCTTTTACGTAATTGAATCTTTTGATCCAATGATATAAATACTCAATCAGTTAAAAAGAGGCAAGATTCATTTGTAAAAAGAAAATTCTTGTATACGTCAGTTGCACCTTGCAACTGGAGTGTATTTTTAAATGGCATTAGTTGTGTTCACTGAACAGTATTAGTTTTTTTTTTTTATTGAATAGTATTAGTTGTTTTTTACTGAACAGTATTAGGTGTTTTCATTGAACAGTATTAGTTGTTTTCACTGAACAATATTAGTTGTTTCTATTGAACAGTATTAGGTATGCACCAATTGCTCGGTGCAACTAATGCACACAAGTGTTACCCTCTGTCTTAATACCATTACAACTCTTTCTCGACTTCTGTCATTAATCAGATATTTCAATAGCGAACCTCATTCATTTCATCAGACTTTTATGCCTTCAACAGATTAAATAATTCAATCTCTTCGACCGAAATTTAGAGATTCAAATAAATCATTTTGATCTTCACTTGATTTTTTCTGTTGTATAGAAATCAGTGAACTGATGCTACTTGCAAAGAGTAACAACTACTAATTGCTTTCACATATACTAAGCCATTGAGAACAATTACTATATTTTATTTTTACTAACACTTATTATTGATGAAAGCAAATTGAACCACCAGGTCCACCACACGAATATCACATCACTCGAACAAACTCGGAACAAATTGTTGAACACAAACCTCCATCATGAAAACACCTCCTTACAATAACAAATCTTATGTGCATATATTAGAATAGTTACTTGCATAGCATCATTTGAAATTCACAAATAACTTACTAGTAATTAAAATTTGTAATTCAAGCATTACTTTAGTTCAAAAAAAATTGAGAGTCTCATTTATGTATATGTTTAGTTTGTTGAGTGAATGAAAACATTATAAGAATGAAATTATATTAATTCAACAATATATAGATAAATTGATAATAATACAATAGAGAGGCAAGCTTTACTGAATTAAGAAGATTTCAGGGAATAAATCTCCATATTCCTGAAAAAAGAAGAGAAACTGATGTATGATATACATGAATTATATCTATGATTCATATATCCTATTGGAAATATTTTGTTTTATTTTCAAAAAATAAACATTGATGATAAGGCTAAACCCCAAGTACTAACACAGTAACACCATTATCCAGAATGAGATCACCTATTTCATAATTGGTGTTCTCTTTTGATTCCATAATATGGATGGATGACATGTGGAATAATAAAAAATATTCAACAAACCACCGTACCCTGGGTCCACGTGTTAAAGATCCAGAAGGGTGAAACACCTATGAAATACGAAAAGTGAAACAGGGTACCGCCATTATCCCTTCATAAGTACCCTACTATTTGCAATACATATAAATTTCAGTATGATTCTGAGCACCGAATAGACAAATATATGAGTTATTTACTAGCGGTAAAATCTTGATAGCAAGAAACAAGTCAATTTACACTCAAAAATGAAAATCAATGAAACTGATTAAAAATAACACTTTTCCGATTTAGGAATTCACCTGGGAAATACAAGGTCTTTGTGTTCTGCTGAGTCTGAAACTCCAGTAATTGCCGTTACTAAGACTCAAACTCTGCGAAAACAGTATGATAATAGTAAGAGTGTAGAATCAAAGAAATCAAATGATAAAATGAATGAAATGCGCGAGGCCTGAACTCACCATATCTATTGAACTGGAATATCAAAGAGGAGAGCGGAGGCAAGCACAAAATAAGTTAAATTTTACTATTTTCTAGTTAGCAGGTGGATAATTGCCGGAAATTGGTGAGAAAATAAAGGAAGAAATCGTACTTATTAGAAGTGATGTTTACATATTTTTTTACGATGAGTGTTCAGCTTAACAAGTTGCAACTCTACACCTATTCCCAATTTTTATTTTTATTTTTAAAAACCATATAGTATATTTTTACATTTTATAAACAAAAAATCATTTTACCTTCTTCTGTCAACGTGGTTGCGGGCGAAGAAGAGACTGCGGCAACGGGCAAGAGAGGTTAAAGGAAGAACCGTAGAGTTAATTGGACAATAAAATTCTCAAATTTGTCTGGAAAACGGAATTGGACAAGAGAGAGGGAGAAAGAGAGCGGGTGGCGGATGGGAGGCGGCGGCCGACGGCAGCCGAAACGGGAAAATGAAGAAAAAAGATTTACGATTTGTTAACAGGCCCAATTTTTTGGTTTACTTGAATCCACTTGGGGCTTCACTTCATTTTTCTTTTATAAAATACAATTAATATGTATATTTTCTTTTTAAAGTGTAACTCCAATTTAAAGAATACTTTTAAAAAAAATTAAATTCAATGAATTCAAGTGTAATTATAATATAATATTATATATTTTAGTATCGATCCTTAATATTTTAAATATTAAATAATTAATATTATTTAAATTATTTTGTAATACCCCAAATTGAAAATCATGAATTCGTCTCTACAAGGGGGCGAAAATTTCTACTACGTAAAGGAGGCGAAATTCTAATATTCCAAAATGACAAAATTTTACGATTTTAAGACATAAATATAAAATTATCTATGTACAAAAAAATTTAAATCCCAACCCGAGATCCATTCCTAATAACTTTCAAGAAATCAAATTGTCAATCCATACTTTAATATAAACACTGATGAAATTTCAAAAATGAATCCGATAAAGGACCATAAAAGCTCAAATCTTCACTGAGATCTGGATATACTAAAGCAGTATTTATGTGCGGCCATTAATAGGAAAATATGAATTAATAAGAGACATTAGTGAGTATTTCCATTTAAGTAAACAAAAACTTTTTATTAGTGTCAAAGAGTTTAAAGATTTATTTTTTCTTTTTAATAAGATCTGATTTTAATCAATTTCGTCTTTCTCTGGATATACATAAAATACGACTCTAAATTATATAAATAAAATATGTCTCTAAATTCTTTGTTATTTAAATCAACATAATGTATATTGTATGCACACAAACATTCTATTATCACAATTAAATTTACACAGCTACCAAATTAGAAATCAACGGGGGCGAAGAAGGTGAAGAGAAAATACCAGTGTTCAACCACCGACAAACCTCCCACCGACCAACAGGAGAGATCTACGACACTATGAGAGGCGGAGTTTGATTTGGTGAGTGCTAGAGTTCTTTACTTCCAGTAACTAGTATTTTTCTCGTGCTATTGAATTTATAATTTTTAAACGTGAAATTATGCAATGAGATGAATTGTAATTAAAATTAATTTTGTTGTGTTCGTCTACCCATTAATTTATACTAATTCTTCAACTACTATTTTTCATTAATATATAAAGATTATATATATATATATATAGTGTAGTGCAAATATTTAATTAATCGTATGACTTTTAATTATGTATTAAATTCACCACAAATATTAAAATGTATAAAATGGTATTAAAATTCAACAAAAAAAATTATATAATCTAAAATAGAATTATTTAGATTCAAATCGTATAATTAAGGTAAATAATAAATACTTTAAAAATAACAAAATTAATATTTCAAATATGTATTTATTTTTATATATGTATATATATATGTAAATTTAAAATCCTTAAAAGGCAATTAACTTATCATGTAATGTGTTAAAAAATAAATTTCAAATAAAAGTATTATTAAAATTTAAAATTAGCAGTGAAAAAAAAAAAGTTAGATTGAATTTTTTATAAATGATTTAATTAGCATTGTATTGTATTTCTGGTGTGCAAATGTAGTAATATTCTGGTGTGCAAAGAGAGTGGTTTGAGTTTATTTGCAAAAAGTGTTTTAATTTAATAGTATTAACTTAAGTTTATGAGTGAGTCTCACTAGGTGCATCATGCACTCTATAGTGTATTTTAAAAACTTGCAATTTGTTGCACTGAAACTTGAGATTTGTAACACTATAACACGCAGTTATGTTTTACGTGCAGTGGTTTGAAAAGAATAATTAAGTGGTTTTTTGTGTAAAATATTGATAATTTGTATAGTTCAATGCAACACAAAATAGTAAGGTGATTTATGTGCAATTTTGATGATAGTTTAATGGTTTAGTGTAATTTAGGCATATAATAAAATTAGAATTTTATCTTATATCAATTCATGGCCAGGTCATTATATTCAACTATTGTAGAACCCGTGTCTTACACGGGATTTTAAGTAAATTAAATTTTTTAAGTTATAATATTATATTATTCTATGAACTTAGTTAATATAAATTTTAACATTTGTTATTTTGTATGACAAATTATTGTAACAATATCATAATATAAATTTGGTACTATAAGGTAAAATATAAATCAATATAGATGTAATTAGTTTGTATAATAATTAACCATTAAATCAAAACACGTATAATGAAAATATTTTTTTTTATTCACTTAAAATTCCGAAAAATTTATTTGAAAACAATATTAATCATAGAGCTAGAGGGTTTTCCATCTAGACAAAGTATTTTCAATATCTTTTGTATGTTCACTCTAAAAAATAACATCTGGGTTAATGGGTGTGTAAATACAGGTCTTGTTAGAAATAGACCAGCGTTGGATAGAGACCGACCTTGACTTTTGCTAATAATCATTGCAAAGCACAGTAGAACTGAGAACTGTCTTCTCTGGAACTTGAGCGGTACTATGGGATCCGAAGGACTTAATATCATCTGTGGGATGTATACCTTATTTCCAATGTTTCGACTTGAAATTTTTCGAGCCTCTAACACGTGATTTCCCATTAATTTTGGAACAATTAATCTAGTAATATTGTACAAACATGCTTTCTAATCTATGTTACGAATAAGCATAATGGATACATCAATCTTCAATACAAGTTGTGGTTTGGAAACCAGAACACTTTACTGAGTTCAAATAATCTACTGTGAACAATTTTACAGTAATGGAAGATTGGTAAGACGCTTTGCACAAACTATCAGAGCTCAATTATACTTTTTTTTCACCAGATATTTTAGACAGCATGTGTTCATTGATCGTCTCAACAACTTTATGAGCTGGAGCAAGAATAGCCCTATCATCAAAATACCTCGGGTCAGAAAAAATATTACTGACAATTGATGGGTAGAGAGATTTTACTATTTGCCTCAATGGGATCGGGTGCATCAATTATTAATTTTTATTCTAAAATTTCAATTTCTGAATAACCATCGTTATATTCTACAACATCTCCACCCCCAACCTTCAAACCAATCAGAAAATTCTCGAAGTTGAGCATCAGGTTCATCACTCCCCCAACCTTCAAACCAATCAGAAAATTCTCGAAGTTGAGCATCAGGTTCATCACCACTCGAGTCACTTGACTGCAATCCCATATTTTGTGTAAGTCTAAGTACCTTGCAATTAATTACATAATTTAGATAAATGATTAATCACAATTTTTAAGAATGGAAAAATTGACCTGCAAAAGATCCATGATTGATTAAAAGTTCAAATCATGGTATTAAGATCAATCCGAAGTAAATCAAAATAAATTAAAAGATAATAGAAAATAAAAGTTTGAATATATAATTAATATAATTGAGAACTAAAATAAGGAAAGAATTATTTTTATAAGTAATAACGTGTGTATTAATTTTGGTACATCCAAACTCACATGTGTGATGATTTGATTTCAACCATTCCTTATTAAAATAATAAAAAAATAATAATTTAATTTATGATTTCAAGATTGGTCAACTATTCCTTATTAAAATACTAATAATAATAAATTTAATATTAATAGTCATGATAAGAATATCAATCAATTGGCGGTAGCAAACGAATTTATCTACTTTACACTGATAGAAAATATAGTAAACTGAACCAAGAATAACTCCAAGAGTGAGTTATGGCAGACCAACTAGTATTTTTGATGTTGTAATACGTTCATGTCACCCTGCACAAATCGGTAGTTATTTATCTTTTATTTTTATGATATGATCAAGCCTATAAGAGGTGCAAGATGAGTAACTTCAAACTCTGCTAGAATATCGTGTTCATGCGAAAATGCATTATCAAAAGATGCATTAAAAAATCAATAATATTAGTAGCTAAGTGCCTTAAAAAATAAAGATGCTTAAAAGCTCACCTATTGCTATAAACAAAGTTTCAAATTATAGAACCAAAATAAATAAGAGGGATAAATAACACTAATTTATTTTTCATAAAAACTTTTCCACATTCAAATGGAATTATAGGAAATAAAAAATTTCATCATAATAACATTCAAGATAATTAACCAACAAATCATTATAATTTGGGGCTAGATTTTTTAAATAAAAAATAAAAATTTTGAGACTAAAATAGTAAGTTTAAACTAAGCAAACTGATTAAGAAATTGAGACCGCTAACAACATTGAGAGAATTGAGAGGCGAGCAGCGGAAGACTATCATCGAGAAAGGCATGACAGGAGGCGGACGATGAAAAGGGAAAGGTGGGACGATGGAGGCGGAAAGAACGACGTGAGAGGCCTGAACAAAAAATATAGGTTTTATAATATTTAGGATGTACTTAAATAGAATGACACATGAGATGACACACATGATTTTTTTTAATGACATGTATACCAAACTTTTCATAGAATGACATATAGATTAAATCAATATGGAGACACCCCAGCAAGGAAAAACTCCCTATTAGTATATAGGGGAATTTTTTCTAACTTATTTTATATGGCATCGTGCTTTGGTCTTAACAAAGATGTAAATTGTCAATTTTAATGATGAATAACTATTTGAATAGTGTGAATTCTTTTGAAAATTCACCACGATACATAATGAAACACAACACTTATGAAGCCAAATTAGTTGAAAAAGATTTTGTATATAAGATGAAGATGAGACCTTATTCACTGCTAGTGCACTCGACTCTTTGCGTGTTTGTGCGAGTATGGGATATTTGTTACAAAATTGATGGATGTGGACACTTCGTGTATAAATGATAGTTGTGACCAAGAATGAAAATATCCAGAAATATCTCCGATATATTCACTATATATTCATTAATTTTTGGGGTCACCGACATCGATATTGGGGAGATTGATATTTCCACGATATTTGTAAAAAATTGAAAATGTCGGCATGCAATATCGATATCGGTTACTTTTGCACAAGTTGAGCCTAGTATCGGTAATATATCGAAAAATATAAAAAAATATTGATGAATTTTGGAATTTATTGATAAACGTGCAACTTAAGTACATTTTTTTAAAAAATACAACTTATTTCAATAAAACATGCAATTAATTTATATTGAAACATGCAATTAATTTATACCACTGAAATAAAATGCATATTTCAGTTTTACACGTTGCATATTTTAAAAATATGGAGTACTTAAATTGCACAATGCACATAGTCATTACCTAATAGAATATATAATTGACAGAGGCGGCCCTGGGGCGGCGTAGGTGGTGCCGCCGCACAGGGCCCCTATTCGGCGAGGGCCCCATTTTATATATATATATATATATATATATATAAATATTTTATATTATATATGTTTTATAATCAAGAAACTCGACAGTTATAGCATGATTGGTTGGCAGACGATTTGGTAATGATCGCACTCTTAAATTTCACCCGCCTTTGAGGTGGCGCGAGATATTTTCTCCCCCTATTTTCAATTTTTTTTTTATATTTTTCTTTCTAATTATTTTTCAATTAAACTTCTTTATCTTATTTTATACGTTTTATTTTATTTTCATAAATTATGATTTTTTTTGGTATTAATAATTATATTATATTCCCCCCCCCCCACCCTTCAATTTTTTTTATTATATTTTCAATCGTTATTTCCCCCTATTTTCAAATCTTTTTTTTTATATTTTTCTTTCTAATTATTTTTCAATTAAATTTCTTTATCTTATTTTATACGTTTTATTTTATTTTCATAAATTATGAATTTTTTTGGTTTTAATAATTATATTATTTTTTATTATAAAAAAATAAAGGGCACAATAACCTTTTTGTATTAGCCCCTAAAATTGTAGGACCGGCTCTAATATTTGAGTTATTTGAGTTTTTACAGTGGCTCAACCAGTCTAACCAAAACCCCAATTCATTGTCCGATTTATTGACTGTTTTGAGTTTAAAAATATGAGGAACACTTATATAAGACGGTCTCACAGTGAAATAAGATATAATTTGAATATTAACACTTTAAGGGTATGTTTGTTTTGGGCTTATAGTGGACGTGAAAAATCTCGGACTTTGAAGTCCTAGAATTTCAAAATCTTGATGAATAGTTAAAATGTATGTTTGTTGTGAGATTTTATAGGGTATGATGATGGAAAAGTTGATTGATGTGATATTATTATATTATTTTGAGTTTATTGAGAGAATAACAAAATAGATGATGTGAGTGTATAGAAAGAATAAAAAGTAGAGTAGTAGTAGATGATGAAATAGAGTTGAGTTCATAGAATAAAAAAATCACATGGATCTCATACTCTGGAAAGAGATATAGGATTTCAAAACAAAGTGAGATTTGAGATTGTAAAGTTCAAAGTTCGGCCGGGATAATCACGAAACAAACATACCCTAATACTTTGAAAGTAGTGAATGTAATTTATACTAAGTTGTAGTTTCTCATGCATGAAATGCCGTCTCATATTTGTCTAAAAACATTTGATCCACAACATTTATCACTAACAAATCTGTTCGTTGACCAACGCGCAATCCAGAATAAAATACAATAAATATCGAATCAAATCTCATTGTTATATAAGAGGGTGTTTGACACAACTTATAAGCTCTTTAAAACAGCTTATAAGCTGTTTAGGAACTTATAAGTTCATTAATTTTGTTTGGTAAAATAAGATGTCTAACATCTTATAAGATCTAAAAAAAAGTTTCTTTAGAACTTTTATAAGCTCAAAAAAAAAAATAAGTTGGAATATCCCAACTTATTTTACAAAAATTATATAAGTTCTATCCTATTTCAATTCATCCCGGCCCAATTCCAGTCTGAATTCAATCCAATCCGACCCGTTTTTTTGTTTTCAAAAAAAAAAAAAAAAAAAATATGGGAAAATATATTTTTGTTAAAAAAAAAGTTTATTTATTGGAAAAATATATTTTTGAAGGAAAAAAATATTTTATTTTTTTGGAAAAAAATTTTGAAAAAAAAAATTATTTTCTGGATAAAAATTCGAAAAAAAATCATTTTCTGGAAAAATATATTTTTTGAAAAAAAATATTATTTTCGACAAAAAAATTTCAGAAAAAAAATTATATTCAGAAAAAAAAATTATTTTCGAAAAAAAAAAATTATTTAATTTTTTTTATATATAAAATATTATATTAAAAAAAATTAAAAAATTATTAAAGAACTTGTATTAGCCAAACACTTTAACAACTTATAAGCTACTTAAAAATTACATCTCATAAGCTATTAAAATAATTTATAAGATGTTATAGCTTATAAGATGTTTAAAATAAACTTAGCCAAGCGGTATCTTAATATTATTGCGTGAAAAGACCTTATTTAGAAAGAATTATTTCATATTCACATTAAATCCGGGTAATTACTTGTTGCATTCTATAGTGGTAGAGTATCCTGTAACCTGTATCATGTTCATGTATGTAAATAAAAAGATAGTGATGGAAAGAGGAGGGAAATGCGTTTGACTATAGAAGGTGAGAAGACGACAAATATATACATACAGAGATCGAGAAACACATCTGCATTTGACGCGGGATCAACAATGGAGACAGAAATGGGGAAAACTCCTCTTGTTTTCGCCTACTACGTCTCCGGTCATGGATTTGGCCACGCCACTCGCGTCGTTGAGGTTTTATTTTCCCGTTTCTCACCCCACCCTCAATTATTACAATTTCTTGATTCAATTTGTTATTTATATTCTTGTTATCGCATTGAGTCCCCTAATATTTGTCAACACTCTAGTTTTCTGGATTTTGGTGCAGAGTGATCTTTTCGAATTTCTTCCTTGTAGTTATTAGTGTGAATTCTAGAAATTGCTCAAATGATGTTGAATCGATTAGTGTCACGTTTGTTTGAACAATTCGGGCATTTGGTATTTGCAATCAGTGTTCGTTTGGAAAAGTTCCTGTCGATTGATGCAATGCACAGTATAATTTGGTTAATTTGTTTTATGTGACGCGGATATTAAAGAAGATGTCGTTAATTATCCTATATCTCTTTCCAGAGTATGAGATCCATGTGATTTTTTTAGATATATAAGTTATGCAGATGATGCTTTCCCTATTAATTTTATGTAATATTTTTGCCTGAAAGCTAAAACAGTCATTTATTAGCAATTCACTGAATGTGATCTTATAACTAAGGCTACTTGCTAAAATGATATGTTCTGTATTTTTATCCAGAAGTTCTCTCTTCCACATTTTGCATTTGAGTTGAAGGATTTGAGATTGGATTTGAAATTCATAGTAGATCATCCAGTGCTTGTTGTTTCAACTTACAGGGATTTGAAATCCAACACTTTCATTTTGAACAAATTTATAAGTGATCAGGGCTGATTTGAGTTTCATTTATTTCAAATCTTGTGATCCAAACACAACTTTCGTTTTTTTGTTTCTATATAATGATCTTGATCAGACCTGCACAATTCTAATCAAATAAGTCAGTTAAGTAGGGCCTGGCGGATCTTAAGCCACACTTTTAGTAGCATACACAGAATGAGTTTATTCGTATTAAATCGTAAAATATTGCTTATGTGCAGGTAGTTCGTAATCTCATCCTTGATGGACATGAAGTTTATGTGGTTACTGGTGCACCTGAACACATTTTTACCTCTGAAATACAGTCACCTAAGCTCTTCATCCGGAAGGTTGGTCAGCAAAACTATTCTAAAGTGTGGTTAACTGGTTATACTGTTTAGCATACCATTTAGTGTACGAAGTAATATTGTTTAGCATACCATTTAGTGTACGAAGTAATACTGTTTAGCATACACATTATCACAGTTCAGGGATTTTGAGAAGAATAGCACATAAAATCAAACATTTTTTAATATGTGATACTCCGTATTCTATACAGTATTACTTCGTATGCTAAATAGTATTACTTTGAAGAAAACTTCATGTGAACCTGGTTCAAAGGAGAATACCCTATAGAGATATGTTGCATGTGGATAACAGGATAAACCTATATTCAGGACACTATTTTGTTCCTTGTTTGTTATGGCATGTGAATATTCTGTGGTTTGGATCTTTGGAAACGTCAACTGAGAACATTATCTGGTAGCTTGATGTATTAGTTTTCATAACAGAGTTCTCCAAAGCTGGAAACATTAAACTATGATATAGGGGGAGGTGTTTTGTGTGTTCACTGTATCCATAAGAGTGATTATCCTATAAATCTTTAAATTTTTGGAAATATTGATATCACTCTCGTATTATTTATTTGTCTACAGGTTCTACTGGACTGTGGATCTGTTCAAGCAGATGCTTTGACAGTTGACCGCCTTGCAACCTTAGAGAAGGTGGCCGAGAATATTTATTTTAGATGGGCAGAATATAATTTTACTTAATTTTATCTCCAATTTTCTCCACAAACTTTAATTGTCTTTTATTTTCACATTTCAATCCAGTATGTCCAGACAGCTGTGGTGACACGGGCTTCCATTTTGTTCACTGAGGTTGAATGGCTAAAATCTGTCAATGCTAATTTAGTGGTAATACTCCAATACAAGTTTCCCTTTTTCTTAAAAATAATTACTAGGATGCATAACTTCATCTTGCTTTTCTCAAGACATTTTCAAAGATAACTTTCATCTACTACTATTTTCTGAATGTTAATAGGTATGTGATGCCGTTCCTATAGCATGCCGAGCAGCAGCAGATGCTGGTATTCGTTCAGTTTGTGTGACCAACTTCAGGTGATTATGGATACTTTGTTCTATGTATATGTGGAGAACTATATTTATATGCAAATGAAGAGTTACAGTACCAAAGTGTTGTTTATATGACCCTAAAGGCTGCAGAGAAACAACGAATTGAAGACTAAAAACATAAGATAGACAAGGATTCAAGAATTCACACATCTACTTAACATATCTTATTTGATAAGTCAATTGTCTCTTCTATGAAATTCAAGGATTTACTACCAAATTATACCTTTCATACCCCCTTTCAAGCCTCTCTTTTGATAGATGGTGTTTGCACTTTGCAGTCTCTAAAAAGAGAGAATAATTTTGTTTTTAAAGCTGTGAGGAGTAGCTTTTGAAAAAAAAAAAAAAATTCTCAATTCTCAAAGCTGTTAAGAATTTGCAAACACCGCCATAGATTAGCTCTGTTGCCTAGAAGTAGAGTGAAATGTATAATTCTACACTTTCAAGTTTCTCTTTGATGAAATGGCTATCGAGAATATAATGGGAGCAACTCGAATGTGGGCTATATCTGATATTCACTTTTTACAGGCACCATTTCCTACTGCAAAAATGGTGCAGCTATTGGCGTAGGGTTTTACTATTTATATTTTTTTTGGGGTGTTTTCATTTAACAAATCACTTTTTAGTTTTTACTAATAGTTATATTTGATAGTCACTTTTATTTTTTCTATTTTATTTATTTCATTTAAGGCCATTTTTGTTTTTCGTTTGATATATTTTTGTATGTTAATAAGTAATTAATTTAATTATGTTCATAATACATTATTTCAATTAATTAAATATTGAATATAAATGTAATTATGTAATATAAGTAGATATTTTAATAAAATAAAAGTATTTAGTTTCATTTTTCACTCAATATATTTACGTGAAATTTAAATTAGTGTTATATTTAATTATAATTACATTCCCTGTTTCAATTAATTAAACACGAAATAAATTTTGAATATAAACATTATTATTAATTACAATAATATATTTTAATATTAAATAAAAGATGATGAAATAAAATAAATACGCAGTATACCTTTGGTGTCACATTTGGTTGGAGATGGATTTTAGTTTGAAACAAACTTTGCACTAAAATGATGCAAATGTTGCACCTTGGACCATTTTGGCATTAATGGTTGGAGATGCTGTCAGTGCAAGCATTATGGAAATGATTGTTTGATATGCATTGTCAAAAAACAGTATTCGTAGATTCTCTATTTCAAGCTTTTGGTTCTTCTAGATGCTTCTTAAGTTTTACCTCAAGCAATGTTTCTTCCTTGTCTAAGTAACAAGATCACCTTGTGTATATTACAATACACCTTTTGTACCAAGGTGATAAGCAAATTTACATTAAATGGAATATGCTTCATTGATTATGACACTTATAGTAACCAAGGTTATATATATATATATATATATATATATATATATATCCGAAAAAGCTGGAGAAAAACAACACTAAAAATAAGCTCAAATAGCAAATGATAGATGAGGATCCAAGATATTCACATATCTTATCCTTATCAACATTCTATATTGATCTTTTTGTGTTAAATCAAACATCTTAGCTAAAGATATAATATAATACACACGAATAGATAAACTTTCTAGCAATATAGTTAATATTCTCCTTTAATTGTTGTATCTTGTTTACTCATTTTGCACATGAAATTTTCATATACTTATTTCTTTTGAAGTTATTTGAATTTAGTGGTAATATGGATAATAATGAAGGTATATATTTGCGTTTGTACCTTATTTTTACCAAAATTACTTACTACACTTTGAAATAATGGAAACATGGATATCTAATTGTTTAATATTTGATATTGGAAGTTCCATTCCATTGTTTAGGGTTATATATTACTTTCATGTTAATTAGGAAAATGAATCAGACTATATAGTTCATGGCATCTTGGTGAAGCAATTATACAGTAAATGACCATTGAATATGCTTTGAAGTCGCAATGTTGTTATATGCATGAATGAATTCCGTCCAAAATTATTTAGTATGGTTGATCTAATTTTTTTAGTAGTATAATGTTGTTTCTCATAAGGTTCTGTATTTGTTTGTAGTTGGGATTTCATCTATGCTGAGTACATGATTGAGGCTGGACGTCATAATTACTCTATTATTTGGCAGGTGAGAACATGAAAAGTTATTCTTTCATTTTGATTGATTATGATTTAAGTTTAGATTCTTATGCATCAAGATCCTATGACTGCATTGATTGTTGAATTAAAGGTTCACTTGATTTAAATAATGCTAAAAAATCGCAACCATGAGATATTAAGGGGAGGCTTGGTTCATAATTCTTCAATGGGAATGGTAATGTGAATGGGCGTGGGGTAATAGAGGTGATGAAGCTAGTTCCTATATATAGAGCACATTACTTCAGGATTTTGACTTACTCCTATTCTCGAAAATTGCTTCCAAACTCTGTACATGTTTCTACATCTTGAATCGAAAAATTTAAAACTCTGCTCATGCCTTTTAATGTTGCGCATTGCACCTAGTATTTTTATACTATTCTGTGAGGTCCCGATTAAAATCGATTTTGCGCGTGCGGAAGCGAAACAGGACATGATGCATATAAAACAGGGGTGAGGGAATGGTGATACCAAATTTTTCGCTTTTAAGAACATGTGTGTTGTTTTGCTTGTAACTGAATGCATATGACAAGTATAAACATAAAGCAGTAAAGAACACACGATATTTTATAGTGGTTCGGACGAAACCCGTCCTACATCCACTCTTCCCTTAACACAGGGGCACCTTAACCGAACTTAACCTGCGGGACTTATACCCCTCACGGGATGGCCGAGATGTTTACCGAGTTCGCACTCAAGCGGGACTTATCTCCCTTACGGGATTGCCGATAGATGTTTACCGAGTTCACACTCAAGCGGGACTTATCTCCCTCACGGGATTGCCGATAGATGTTTACCGAGTTCACACTCACCTAACAATCTTAACCTAACTTTGAGTTTGGGTAAAGGTTTGTTTGGTTTCCAACTAGGTTGAGATTTTCCCTTACATTTGTTTAGCCTCGATGCTAAGGATGGAAAAATCTCTCTAAGCTTAGGATATAACATTTGTGCTTAGATCTAGGGTAGAACACTCTTGAATATATGCGTGTATTTCTAGCTCTGTGTTCTATGGTGGGAATGCTTGAGTATATAGGATTGAAAGCACAATTCCTGTTGAACGTGTCTTAGCCGTGCTACGATCAGGCCATATTTCAGGACTCGCATCATCTGGCACACGACCTTGGCTGGGAACTGCTGGAACCCATATCTTCTTAGCTCTGTAGCATCGTTTGCTACATTCTCCATACTCTTCCACATTCATCCACACTTGATAATGAAGGAAGAACTTGTATTTATAGTGTGGATTTGAATGTTACCGTTGGAGAGAATCACATTCAAATCCATACTACTCTGTAGCTTTTTTGCAGCTTTTCAGGCTAGTCGTCTTCCTCTCATTGGTCCACGTCAGCTGAATCTAACGGCTATATTCTTGTTTTCTTACGAGTCTCTAACGGCTATATTCTTGGGATCTTTCGAGTCTCGGGATCTTGATTCTATCTCGAGCCTTGAGTTTTCGTTCAAGAACAAGAATTTCATCGAGTCTCGGGTTCTTGATTCAAACAGACTTTCTTCGGCGGACCTTGTTTGATCGGGCATCCGACATTTTCGAGCTTATCGAGTTCGGTTCTCACGAGTTCGGACATCTTGACCCTCAGTCACTTGACTCAAAGCTATCGATTTCTTCTTGCTTCGATCGATCGGCTCAAGCGATCGGATCAACATATCTTCGAGGATCATCTCAAGGATAGCATCGGGTCATCGCATTAGGTTAGCATATCAGTTTATCATATCGATCTCGATCACGTCGATCTCGATCTGTCTCATCTGCGCTCATCTTCATATCTGGATCTCGATCACGTCGATCTTGATCAGTCTCTTTTGCTCATCTTCTGATTTGCAACCTTCTCTTCTGATTTGCTGGCTTTAGCTTTTTCTTCACATCTGATTTGCACAGCTCATGAGTTGATTCCGGAACTCATCTGACTCATCTGATCTCGATCATCCTCGTCTGCAGCCTCGTCTGATCTCGATCATCTTCGTTGCGCGATTTCGTGATTTCGATCAATTTGTTCGATTTCGTTTTCCCCTTAATTTGTTGTTCCTCTTAACGTAAATTAGCTTGAATAACACAAGTTAATAATGTTTTGGCATAAATTATCAAAACTAAAATATCCCAACATATTCAAAGGTATATATAGAAGTTACAAGGGAGTGAAGGGACAATATTTGGATAGTCAACTATATAATCTGTACAATCAATCAACCAACCAACTAATCAATCTAATAAGAAACATGATTAAACTAATAAAGCATGCACAATCATTCAGAAGGATATAGACTGATTGATATTTCATTTCTGTTCATTACAAGTTCAATGAGAACAGAAGGATCATGTTACGGCTCCTCAATGATTTTACTTATTCTATTCAAAGCTTACCCAATTTACCGACACTATCAAAGTGGTAAAGAATGTGTGATTATTATTGTAAATGTAAATTGGGACATCAGGATGATGGAAGTTTATCCAGAATGGGCTTTCTTGTTAAAATTTGTCTTGTTTGTTCTGTATCAAAAGGCCATGCATCAAGTCTTATTTCAGGTCCATGAAGAAATTGCTAGATCAGTCTAGATACTTTTAGTCCCTTGGTAAATCATTTTAAATCACTGTTAATTGGCCATAATTTTTAAAAAATATTATTTATATTTACTTTCAAATTTAGTTAGGAGTTGGAGCTTTGCTTTTTAGTCCTTTATCATCTTTGTAATTGTTCTTTCTTGGAGATTCCTCATCCCTAGCTTTTTAGTAATAAAACTTTGTTTCTTATTAAAATAAAAAAACCTTTCCTTTATATGTTTTTTCATGCTCTCTTTAAAAGAACTTGAAAATCTAACTGTCTGTAATTGAGATCTTTTGCAGATAGCTGAAGATTATTCTCATTGCGACTTTGTTATACGGCTCCCAGGATACTGCCCAAGTATGGTAGCTTCATATTGGTTGTGCTTTGCTTTTCCTTTTTGGTTTCTACCCTACATTTTTGTTGCATTTTTCAAATATTTATTTGTAATATTTCTTTCAATCCTTTCCTGCTAGTCCAGAATATGTATCCAGATTCATCTTACATAAAAATACCATAACGCTATCCCCTTCCAGCTTATTGTTCTCAGACCCTACATGCGTGTATGTGTGTCTATATATAACCAAATCACATTAGAAATAATTCTTGTCTCGAAAACTTGTAAGCTGGTGAGAATCCATGATCATAGATGAAGGCATATCCAGATTCTGAAGAAATCATCAAGGAGTCAAGATTAAATATGATACATTAATAATGTCAGAAAATTGAAAAGTTTTCTAAGATGAAGGAAGGAGAAAAACAGATCAAAAAACCTTTTCATTTTCCAATTTTTTACAGCTCAATTTTGAGGAATGCAGTTCTTCCACACACTAAATTAGTCGACATTAGACTTTGAGCATCAGAACCATGCCTTATGAAGAATGTATTAGTCAACTAACTACCTTTCTAAAATTACTTTATGCCATAGAACTTAGAGTCTTCTCTGTATCTTTTAAGATCATCCATATTAACTGGATTGAACCTCAAAATGATTTTCTCCTCTATAGCCAAAGTTCTGGATAAATAGGATATATACTTGCTCACTGTTTTTGCTGTTTTTTATTTATTTTCTCCTCTCTTTCACCAAATGTCAATGTAAAGACCATGCATTTCAGCACAACAATGTCGCAGGGGATATTAGTGGTTCCACATAAGCTGTTGACTTGATGCTTGGAATATTGCATATATGCATATGATCATGTAAATATATGATATTTTTTTTGTGGAAGTCTAATGTAACTGATTGTCATGCATACTCAAATTCTTCAGTGCCTGCTTTTCGTGATGCTGTTGATGTACCTCTTGTAGTGAGGAGATTACGCAAGTCCAGGATAGAGGTTGGCATATGCTAACAGAAGTGTCCTGCTGTATAAGAGCCCGTTTGGCTTAACTTATTTCAAACAACTTATAAGCTGTTTTAAGGCGCTTATAAGTCCAGCCAAACGGGCTCTATGTAACCTTTCTGTGTGACTTTCTAATTATTTTTACTTTTGGTTAGGTTAGAAAAGAGCTCGGAATTGCAGAAGACCAGAAAGTTCTAATCTATAATTTTGGTGGGCAGGTAGAGTTGATGTTATTTTTACCAAACACTATTATATTCTGCTGTTTGAGAATACATCAAGATGCCGTTCTCTATCAACTTCTCAAATTTATAAGTGACAAGTTTGTATTTTCTTTTGTCAATATTTACAATGTGTAATTGCATGCACTATTTTTTTACTGGTTCAAGTGGTTTTCTTTTTCATTTAAGGAATCAATGGCTTCAATTCTAGTACCTAGTGTACGTTTGATTTGGGATTTCAAAATTTTAATCTGATTCTACTTTGGTGTTTTAGAATCCGGTTTTTAAATACTACCCCTTCAAATATCTCTAAACCCTATAAAGTACTATTTTTCTTTTCTGCACTACATTCTCCCCCAATGACTCATTCATGCAAATATGGTTTTTTCTCACTCTTATTTTATTTATCACTTTTCAGTTTTCACCCTTTTATTCTTCTTTTGCAACTTCCAATACAACACACTAATTATTTCACAATCATTCAATCATTCAATCATTATAATTACAATCAACAATAATCTAATTGTACAACATCACATACTCTTACACATCGATTTTACATAAAGTTAAATCCTACCCTATTTAAATCTAAAAACAAACACGCGCCATGATTATTTATCAAGCTATGAAATCCACTAGATTTTGAATTCCGGATTTAACTAAATCCTAAATCGGACATACCACTAGCGTCTTCTCATAGGTTCAAGCACTTGTTTAGAATTACCTAGTTTCTTCTAATAACATAGGATTCTCTAATCATATCATCATGCATCTTTCACAGCCAGCGGGATGGAAGCTAGAGAAGGAGTACCTACCCGATGGGTGGATATGCTTGGTCTGTTTCCTGACAGTACTATGTTGGCATGGGTCAATATAATTTTTGGTTCCTAAAGGTCACATTTTTCCAGTTTTGGCCCCCCTCTTTCACTCATTATCAAGTTTGGTCCCGAAATCACACTTTTACTCCAACATTTGATCCCACTGTTAGTTGGCTGTCCTGTTGATTGACAGAATCATCTATCTGGCGGTGCTAAATGTAATTATTTAGAAGTTTTGTATTTAAATGTTATATTATAAAATAAAAAAAAATTCTAAATATTACATTTAGCACCCCCAAATAGTTGATCCTTCAGTCAATGGACGAAGGGATCAAACGTGGGAGTAAAAGTGTACTTTCAGAACCAAACTTGATAATGAGTGAAAGAGGGTAACTGGAAAGAAGTAAACTTTAGGGATCAAAAATGATATTATCCCATGTGCGGTATGTTACTTTTTAGTTGCTAGTGATGACTTTTCTGGTATGTGTATTGTAACCTTATATAGGTGTGCGGAGCATCTGAAGGGAAGCAGCTTCCAGAAAATTTTATAAAGCTTCCAAAGGATATCTACACGCCTGACGTAATTGCAGCTGCAGACTGCATGCTAGGCAACTTAACCGCCAGCCCTTTTTTTTCAATTATTATCTATGCAAATGAATAACTTAAAAATCGATTTATACTTTCAATTTTACATCTTTCAGGTAAAATTGGGTATGGTACAGTGAGTGAAGCTTTGGCATATAAGGTGCCTCTAATCTTTGTACGGAGAGATTACTTTAATGAAGAACCATTTGTGAGGAATTTGCTCGAGGTACAGTTTGTTTCTTAGCCTCTTTATTGTATTTAAGAGGACAAAATAGTCCTTTGAGCATTTGTCGACTTATACCCTTTTGTATAAACAGTACTCTCAATGTGGTGTGGAGATAACAAGGAGAGATTTGCTTACTGGGCATTGGGCTCCTTATATTGAACGAGCAACTACCCTAAAACCTTGTTATGAGGCGGGCATTAATGGTGGTGAGGTAATTTATCTCTTGGCTTTGATCTAGCAACACCTCTTCCCCCCACAAACTGGCCGGCAAGCACATAAATATATTGCATGGTGGTATAATATCCTTCTTCTTATTTATGTGAAACTGATTCCTCTTCTAATTTATTTTTTTAGAGAAAAGGATAACATAAAGAGAGGGGAAATCCCTTTGAATTATGAAGAAACTATACAACACAACTCTAATCTCTATCATATCAATATCTGAATAACAGGTCCTTGAAATCCACTATGCAACTCTAAACTTAATCACATCCCATACTTCCTCTAGGATACTTCCTCTAAAGATTCGTCAACATCTTTTTAAAATTTTTTTTTGTCATTTTCTAACCTACCAAAACCACATAGGTACAATGACAAACCTTGTGACATGACCTCTTACACTAATAAAACATATTAAATGTGACTTCAGTTTTTATTGGGATTAATAAGCCAGGATTTAACCTTTTCTACGATACCAAGTTAAAAATGGCTGAATTGAATTACATCATTCGATAATATTCAATAGTATAAAATATAGCTATTTTTGGATAGTCAACTATACAATCAATCAAAGGATAGCCAATCCACAAATCAATCAAATTAAGCTAATAAAAGAGAACATTTTTTTTATCGGTAATAAAAGAGAACAATTAACAGAATGATTTAGGTGAATTGACATTTCTATTCACAACCAATTTTTTCATAAATTTATATCCTGCCCAGCCTGTATTACCTATTGACCAACTGCAAAGACATTTTTGATAGCAGATGGTGGTCCTTGATGATTATTTATCTTACTATCCTTCCATCTCTTCAGTTCCTATACAATTTTTTTACTTTATGTGATTTAGTTATTTCATTTGGAGTTTTCCCATGACTTTTAGAGCATTTTTTTAGATAGATTATGATTTGAATTTGATGTCAAGCTTCTTACATGTGAAAATTCAAAATGCTTATGACAATATGACCAGCTCTTGTAAATTCATATAAAAGGTTATCTCAATAATGGTCTCCTTTAGTCTTTAGTGTGTTTATTATATTATAACTCAAGTTTTTTAGCTTCAATTAACATCTTCAATCTTCCAATGAATTTAAAGGTGGTGGCTCATATACTTCGGGATACAGCCTTGGGTAAACAGCCTACCCCTAAGGTATACTTTGCTTGAGATCCCTTACATCTTTCTTTCCGCATATGCATGTTTTATTGAATGTAGCTTTGCATCCAACCTAATCCCGTTGAGAACAAAGATTAAATTGCTTATTAGGTTAATTTTTTCCTGTAATCTAATCCCATTGAAAAAAAATTATTTTCCTCAGTATCTGGAGAAAAATAACCGAACAAATATTTTTCTAGAAAACAATGATTGACACCTAATTATCTAATTTACAAAAATTATTTCCTATTATAGCTCCTTTTCAACTTGCTGGCTTGAAAATATTATCCATAGCCAGCTTGCTATATAGCAAGTCAAATTTCTTCTTCTAGAGTCCCTTAGTGAAAACAGCTGCAACTTGCTCCTAAGTAGGCATGTAGGTCATTTGAACAAAACCACTCATCTTTTCTTTGATGAAATGTTTGTCCATTTCCTCATGTTTAGTGTGATCGTGAAGACACCTGGATTTTGTGCTATTAAGAAAAGAATTTGATAATGTGTGTTTGTCCTAAAGAACCTTGATAAACTATGCTTTTATTAACTGCTAACGCTGCTATTCCATGATTTAAGGGAATAATGTATCTTAATTATCGTAACAGAATGTCTTACTGTGTATGTCTGGAGCAGAATACTATGATTAGATTTTCTGCTTAATTTGAAATGATGATATGTATTGTAACAAGTGTTGAAAAGTGTAGTAAGCATTTACAAAGTTTAAAGTTGCTGGAAGTACCACTGAAACAAATTTAGGACTTGAAAATATGACGAGGTTGTGAAACTCTTTTATGTGAATTTTCTTGTTCCTACTCCCCCACCCCCAACCCCCGATATAATATTGGGTTAATTTAATTACATAAAAAAATCATGACCAGTTCACGTGTTTTTCATTACAACATATGTTTTCAGAATTTGCAACTCGATACATAGAGTTTTTAAATTATGCAATTATATCATATGACCATTTTCCAGCAACTTATGCTGATCTGGCATCCGTTTTTTTTTTTTTTTTTTTTTTTTTAAATTGCTAATAAATTCATGACCTTTTGTTATTGTTTCAATTTAATCACAACCTTCAACTTCTTTGCAAATCCATACACTGCCACGTCGACTGAACAGCTGGAAAATAGTCATGATATAATTATAACAATTTGAAAGGCAGTGTACTGAATCGCAAATTTTAAAAACGTATAATGTCATTGAAAAAAACTTGAAAAGGTCGTGATTTATTTTTGCAATTAACCTTATAATTCTCTTATGTTGCAATATACTTCTTCACTCCTTTAATCTTCTTTTTGGATGTAGCTCAGTGGGTCACGAAGACTGCAGGATGCCATTATCTTAGGGTATCAACTCCAGAGAGTATCTGGAAAAGATATAGATATTCCCGAGTGGTACGCCCTTGCGAAAACTGCATTTAGCTCCCACACACCATTTCCAGATAAGAATAGCCAGAGTACTTCCATTAAAGAGTAAAGTCTTGTCTTGCATTTAGGTGGTGTTTGCAAACTCTATAAAGTGGGGTAGAATCACTTTTTTCAAAAGCTAATCTTTATAGCTTCTGAAAAAAAGTGATCTGGAAGCTGTTAGTAGAGTTTGTAGACACACCCTGTTTTTCTCAATCATTGATCACTTGGCAGAATCTTGATGCTCCTTTTCTGTTTTTCTCAATATGTAGGACCGAGCATTTTGAAATTTTGCATGGAGATCATCATGGTCTTTCAGATACAGTAGGTTTCTTAAAGAGCTTGGCAGAACTGCATGCCTTAAGCAGCAGTGATAATAGTAGTAAGCATCACTCACGAGAACGTATTGCTGCGAACGAAATGTTTGACTGGGAGGTACTTTCAGTCAAATTCTGGCTTTATAAAATGTTTGTCTATTCTGATGTGCTTCATGGAGTTTTTGATGTATGATTACGTGCAAAACCAACCACAGAATTACTGCTTTCAGTAAAAATTTCTCACTGGACCATCCCTTTAATTTCAAATCTTCCAAAACAATCTTCCAGAATCGCATCTTACAAACTCAAGCTATGGAGTGAACTTCTGCTTCTCCACTGAAACTAGCCATCACACTTTGTATATTACTCCTATATTCTACTAGGTTCAAGCTAACTAAGGTGCAATAGTTGGTGATAGATCTATTAACCATAGGTCTAGCATCATTAACTATCATATACACTTAAGTTTTAGCACCATGTTTCTTTTAAATAGGATATCCTTCCTTGAAGATACTTTTGAGCTCACATTTGTTTAGTTTCCCCTGGATGCATCTTTTTGGAATGTGTATAATCTTGCTAATCACGTTTACAACATATGCCACGTCAAAGAGATGAGTGTGTGTTCCTACTAGTTGTTGATAATTTTCTTTATGCAATGCAAGATCATCGTTAGCTTCTTCATGCTTGTAGTTTGATCTATGGATGTGTTATATGCCAATTTATCACTTCCAGTGAGAAGGTCAGCTTTTATCAGGAGATGAATATTCAGTTCTTAGGATTTGCAATCCTATTTCTGTGGAAATGTCTTAGCCTTCGTAGTTCTTTGATCCTATTCCTTCGCCAGTTATCACTCTAAACTCGTATCTCCTTTCATGACTTTCTAGTTAGATTATGTTGAAAACATATACCAAAGAGTCGAAAGACTGACTCACAAATGTGTGATCCCTTAGGTGATGTTTGTTTTGGGTTTAAGTGGTTTTTCAAAAACCGGTTTTTAAAATTCAGGGGATTTTTGAATCCTGATAAATAGTATGGTGTGTTTTTGTTTTGGTTTTGAGTAGGGTGAGATTTAACTTTATGTCAAATCAATGTGTAAGAGAGAATGTTTTTATAGCATTATATTGCTGTTGAGTGTGATTGTAATGATTGGATGATGTGGGTTATGATATAAATATATTTAAGTGTAAATAGAGAATTGATTGTATTAGAAAGTGTGATAGTAGGTTCATAGGTGTTGTAGTGGTGGTTTTATAAAACTGGATTTTAAAATCCCGAAGGAGAACCGGATTCAGAATTTTAAATACCATGTCCTGGTTTTAAAATCCAAAAACAGACACCACCTTAGTTTAGAGATTCTACGAGTCCTTATATGCTCTTCTTGATCTTGCGTACTATGTTCGCAGCTATATTCCTTGAAATTCTGGTTGAATCTCTACATAGATCTCATCATCAAGCTCTCTAAAAGTGTGTATCTATTGTCAAACTGTTGCAGTTTCTAATTACAATATGAGCTAAAGGTAATAGAAAATGAGAGGTATCCGTCTTGGCAAATACTTCTATGCACCAATTGCACCGTGAAACTCTGGTGTATTTTCAGATGGTATTAGTTGTTTTACGAAAATGTATTAGTTGGTCAGTATTAGCTGTTTTCGCTGAACAGTTAGTTGTTTTGATTGAACAGTATTAGTTGTGCACCAGTTCCATAATTTCATGTTTCTGTTCCTTATCTGGTGTTGCAGGAAGAAATTATAGTAGCTAGAGCTCCAGGGAGATTAGATGTTATGGGAGGTATTGCAGATTATTCAGGAAGCTTAGTCTTGCAGGTGCTCTTGTTTTACATCATATGATTCATTCATCCAGATAATGAGTGATTCTTTATCTCCAAAATAACTTGCCCCTGGTTAATTTTCAAATATATTTCAATATTTTATTAATTAGTTAATTAATTTTTATTTTTTTTTCCTGGCAGATGCCTATTAGAGAGGCATGCCATGTTGCCATTCAAAGGAGTCATCCAGACAAACACAAGTTGTGGAAACATGTTCAGGCGAGGCAGCATAATGACTCTGCCCCAGTACTCCAAATTGTATGTAACCTTGAACACTATCTTAACACAGAGAGGGGGGGGGGGGGGTGTGTGTGGAGAACTATTTAGAGATAGATAGAAAGAAGCTTCTATCTTGATAATGTGAGCATCAAATGTAGATGATATATAGTTACGCACACAGGAGATGAGCAATGAGCATTTGTAAATCAATTTGTTGGGATGCTTTAATTAGTGTTGTTGATATAGAATTCCAGAGGACATGGTGAAACACAGTGCAGAAAAAAAAGACCTCCCTTTAACACGGGGGTGGGGGGGAACTTTTTGTGATGGATAGATTAGTGCTGTATAAGATCACAAATTTGAGTACATGTGGGGCAAGGCCCATCTTTTTTCAGAGAGCGAAATCTCTAATCGAGCGCATGTGTACTCTAATCCTACTGTTGGAACAATGTCAATTAACCAACTCTACATATTTCTTCTGTTTTCTGTTGAAAACTAGTAAAAAGTAAAATCCTAAACATGGGTTGGATGCAGGTATCATTTGGCTCTGAATTGAGTAACCGAGCACCTACATTTGACATGGACTTATCCGATTTTGTGGAAGACGAACGCCCTATCTCATATGAGAAAGCACAACATTACTTTGCTAAGGACCCATCACAAAAGTAATCTTTTATGCATTATTTAGGTTGCTTTTTAGTTCTGATTTTATAAATAAAAGGTTAATTGCATAAAAAATTACGAATTTTCAATTACAACACATGTTCTTAAAATTTGCAATTCAATACACGATCTTTCAAATTGTTGCTATAATATCATAACTATTTTCCGGCAATTTATGCTGACGTGGTAGCAGGAAAATCTTTGAAAAAATGCAAATAAATTCAAAACCTTTTGTCATTGTTTCAATTTAATCACAACCATTAATATTTTTTTGCAATTTTATACACTGTCATGCCAGTAGAACTTTCCGGAACGTAGCCATGTGATAGAGTTGAAACAATTTGAAAGATCGTGCATTGATATGTTGTAATTGAAAAAACGTTAAATGCCATGATTTATTTTTCAATTAACCCTAAATAAAGCTGGTTATTCATAATCCTGGTTTCTTCCTAGGTGGGCTGCATATGTAGCTGGTACAATTTTGGTATTGATGACTGAATTAGATGTTCAATTTGAGGACAGTATCAGTATACTGGTAAGGTATTCTCCATTAGGATTGTGTACAACGTTCGATACTGCTAAAATATTATTCTTTTGTATTGCGGCCTTATTCTTTCAAAAGCTATGCATGTTCCCCTTCTTGGCGCTTCATTGCTGTTAATTTGAGGCCTTTTAATTTCAAGACTTGTGAACTTAAGGGAGATCTAATAATCATGGTCTCTGAGTAAAGTAAGAAGCTAACCCAGAAAATAAATTAAAATATTCAAATAGCATAAAGGCTCTTTTCTAGCATCTCAACATCAGAATATTCTTTATATACAGAGTATAAAAATGAGTGTATGAGGCATCACATTCTTCAATAACTATTTTGTTTGGAATCCACTCAGTTCAATAATTTATGTTGTAGCACAATGATGGATAATAATATATTTATAATTTGAAAATCAGTGATCACTGAATGCCCAAATTTGTAATTTGTTATTTACTCCCTGGTCTTTAAAGCATGAACTCTAATTATTGAGTTTTTTGTTTGAAGTATTGATTTTAGTGTGCTGTGTAAATTTATTTGGCCTCCATCTTAGCATAAATTCCAAAGTATTGGCAAAAGCTAATTCTACATGATACTCATACTCCAGGTAGTTTCTGGTGTTCCAGAGGGCAAAGGTGTATCTTCTTCCGCTGCTATAGAAGTTGCAACCATGTCTGCAGTTGCTGCTTCTCTTGGTACTATTACATGTTATTCATGATGTGTTAGTGGCAGTAATATTATACTGAAGCCAAAAATCTGGGATAATTTTAGGACCGTAACTATGGGGGTAGATATTGCAAGACAATTTGTCTTGGTCTGGCACATTTAGGCCATTTTTATATTTTAATTTGGCACATTTAGGCACGTAAAATTTAATTTTTGCACATTTAGGCCAAATTCGGGTGTTTCGGGCTGGTAATTTAGGCCATTATATTTTTAAATTCGCACATTTAGACCAAACACGTGAGCAACACTTGATATTTTAGCCTGACTTGGGTTGCTTTTGACCAATTTAGCCTAACTGTGCAAAAATTAAAATATAATGGCCTAAATGTGCCAGCTCGCAAAGATAATGTCCTACAATTGCTACCCTCTAAGTTGTGGGCCTAAAAAAGTTCCTGTAAAAATCCCTATGTCATAGTTGTTACGGGCGCGCTTAAGGGCGCGCCTAAGGTGCTGGCTGTTGCGCCTAGACATGGCTTAGGCGGGAGCACAATTAATTTTTTTTTTTAAGGTTTTAAGGGTAGGAAACTAGGGTTTCAAGTTGAAACTTAAAACCAGCGGCCGCTTTTTCATAGTTTCTTTCTTCTCTCTTTGAATCTCTTCTCTTCCCTTCTCTTAGACTTAGGGATGAAGAAATTGAATTTGACTATTTAGAAACTCCAGAAGAGGAGGAAAAACTGTTTAACGAGGAAAACCCACAATTTGATGATGATGAAGAGGAGGAGGGTGATTTTGATGATGAATTTGACAATGAAGATGATTAGTTTGCTATTTGTTTGCCTTTGATTTGGTCCATTTGGATACTTATTGGTTATTACTTCGTGGTTTTGGAGTTTGCAATGTGTTATTGAAGATTATGCCCTTAATTTGTGTCATTTATGTGTTTTTGAACTTTAAACTAATGTTTATTTACATGCTAATATGTGTATTTCAAGGTTTTATGTTGTTTTTTCCAATTTTTCGGCCCAGGGACACAAGACGCGCGCCTAAGGCCCAAGGCGCACCTAAGGCACCAGGCGCAGCTTTGCGCCTTGTTGCGCCTTGCGCCCGTAACAACTATGCCCTATGTTTACACTAGTAACTTCAAACTTATTGTTACTCAATGAAAATATCAACCACGCAAGAGTCTAGCCATGATCTAAATCAATATTCTATTCATTTGTATATAATGACAGTGATGGTGATTTTTTAACATGGCTTGTTCCAAATACATTTTTTATGGAAGCTGTGGTGTTATAAATAAAAGAAGGCAATGAGCACAAAATGTTAATATTGTAATAAACATAATGCTCTAAAAGCTACCCGGAATATAATCCAAACTTGGTGCAACATATGGGTCACATAGATGCTTCTCCAGTTATTTATTCTTGAACCTTAAACTGATTCTATCAGGCAATCTGTATTCTATATCTTCCTTGCAAAGAAGGTACTACACATTTGAAATAAGTTCATAACTGAACATTGAATTTTTAATGTCAAAGTGCGTGGTTTTAACACAAGCATTTTCCTCACTTTATTTGATTTTGAGAAATTAAATAGATAGAAGAGTTCCCATCATTCACACGCTTCATAAATTTCCTACACTATAACAAGAGATATCGATAAATCCTGCCACTATTGCGTAGATCTGAAGTCTTTCACGATGATTATATATTTTACCCCCGGCTTTCTTCAATATTTGCAGGATTGGATATTGCACCAAGAGATCTTGCTATATTATGCCAAAAGGTACATTACTTTACTTGATCATTGTCCTTTGTCTTCCTTTATGTTTTAGTAATTTCAGTGCCGGTTTCCCTGTTAACATCAACAAATGTTCGCATGTAATAGGTTGAGAATCGTGTTGTTGGCGCTCCTTGTGGAGTGATGGATCAGATGGCTTCCGCATGTGGTGAAGTAAACAAACTTATGGCTATGCTATGTCAGGTCAGGATGAAAACATACCTCTCATATATGTTTAAATTGAAGAATGTAATATATGAAATATTTAACTTTAACATATCAAGTAATGCTGTTCGGAGTAGTAACTAATATTGTTCAAAATTGAAGAATTTAATATATGAAATATTATTTTAGCAAAGTAAATAATCAGGTTAATAACATATTTTTTCTTTTACACCTTTTTTATTTTTATGTTGTTTTTCTAGTTTTTTTTTTTTATATTTCTGTTGCTTTTTTCTGTTTAAAAAAAATTCAGCCTTTTTTTTTTAAATTTCAAAATTGAATACACTAATATATGAAATATTACTTTTCAAAAAAACCTAGCCTTTGATCCCAAATTATTGGGGTATGCTACATGAACCAATAGTAGAATCATGTTGTGTTGCGTGAACTAATTAATCTTCTCCTCTCACACCCCAATGAAATTCAATAATATTACATATTAAATAATATTGTTCGCAGTAGTTACCAATATTTACCAAAATTGATGAATTTGATATATGAGATATTACTTTAACACATTAAGCAATACTTTTCAGAATAGTAACTAATACTTTTCAGAATTGAAGAATTTGATATATGAAATAAAACATCTCTCTCATAAATTGTTGAAACTAGCATTGGACTGAAATAGTTTTTCCTTGTCCCACTAGCCTGCTGAAGTATTAGGTCATGTGGAAATTCCTTCTCATATACGATTTTGGGGAATTGACTCTGGCATAAGACACAGGTATAAGATCCATGCATCTACTTTTCTCAATTGTTTTTTCTAGCTTATGATTAGGAATTCTGCTTCATGAAGTACTTCTGTTTCCAAGAGAAGCCTTTATAAATTAAGTCCTGCCTTTTCAAATTATTGGGAAGGCCTGGTCTGGTCTATTTCATCACTTCCCGGTTACAACTGCTGAAAGCATGTTATATTATTAAAAGATCTTTGATATACTGTATAGGTGTTTCTATAGCAAAAGATATCATTGATGGGAAATTGGGATGAACTCTTGGATTTAATTGTCACATATGATTGTACTGCACCAACAAATTTTGGTTATAAACTGAGCTACTATCTAATCCTTCTAATGAAAGTGTAGACTACGGTTTATAAGAATCTGATAGAGATAATCCGGCCTTTTAGTTACAAGTTTAACCCCACGGAGGGAAGCTTGATGGAGATCTGGATAGCTGACTGGTTGGGTGAATGTTAACCTTTCAATGACTGTTTCCGGTGGACTGTTTCTGGGCTGTAATTAGGGATAATCATAGATAATTAAGGACTGGAGTTATTGTTTTAGCTAGAAGAAAAGTACCTTGTAATTCTGCTAATGGGCTGGGCAGCTAGTCTGACCGGATTCATCCTGGTGTAGCACCCATTCTTTTTCATTCAATAAATCAACCCACTTTCTTCTTTAGTTTCCCTGCTCTTTTCTATATCAGAATCAGTTGTATTCCTAAGAAAATTTTTCATGAACTTATCTGTAACGAGAAAGCATTACATTATTGAAACCAACTATTTCCATATAAACATGAAAACAATGTGCAAACTGCATTACAATAGACTTTATAACTCCACATGGAATCCTTTAAGAAAGGCAAATACGTCTATGCATCAGTTGCACCGTGCAATTCATGATCATTTTTAAATGGTATTAGTTTTTTTACTGAAAGGTATTAGTTGGTCAGTATTTGTTGTTTTCATTAAACAGTATTAGTACTTTATATCGAATTGGCTCATTTTCTTATTTAGTATACTGCAGTGTGGGTGGTGCAGATTACGGGTCTGTAAGAATTGGCACCTTTATGGGTCGAAAGATGATCAAGTCCATGGCGTCTGAGCAATTACAAATGAGGAAGTCAACTTGTACTTCAGAGAAAGTCGACTGCATTAACAATGAGGAAATTGATGACAATGGTCTGGATTTACTTGAAGCTGAAGCTGTACTGGAGTACTTATGTGGCATATCCCCACACCGGTTACATTTACTCTCTCTTTTTTTATGCTAATATAATGTTTTTCTTCCAACTGTCAAGTGTCAGCTTTCAGAGTACGTTTTTTTCTGGATTAGCAGAAGCAAGATTTTACTTTCAAATTTTGCATGTTTGATTGTAGGATTATGCAAAGCTAGATTTTAAAATTCACCCAAATTAGAACCTATAATATTTACACATTCTTACATTCTCTTTCATACTTTTCATTTTCCCAACACACCTTTATTTTTCACAATATAATAATCTCGCCATCACTTACGTTTTCATCATCTTTTTTCTCAAGCCTGCCCTACTACGTCTTGTTAACCAAACATACACAAAAGTCAAATTCACTTTTTTACTATTCAAGTATTTTTCAATCAGTATTTTCCCAGTTCCCCAACAGCTTTAACATACACTTGTGGTTTTTCTTTTAATCAAGTATTGATGTCAATGCCTATATTTTGTTTCAGCTATGAAGAATCTTATGTGCATAGGCTTCCGGAGTTCATACTTGGGAATGAGTTCATCGAGAATTATCACCATCATGATGATCCAATAACAATAGTTGATAAAAAATGCAATTATGCAGTAAGAGCACCCACAAGGCATCCAGTTTATGAAAATTTTCGAGTCAAGGTCAGTTTGTTATAATGAATGCTTTTTTGTGTATTGCTTGAAATGTCTTTAGTCCATGTTTGGTTTGATAATATGAGATGAAATCTAGTTTGGTCCCATAACTTTTGTCTTTTCCGCACTCCATTTGGATGGATGGATTTGAAATCCATGGATTTCACATACAAATCATCATTCTTCAATGGATTTATAAATACTTAAATTTGAGAGTCTAGTTTAAAATAGAGGGATTTCAAATCCTCATCAAAACCTAGTCATTTGTAAAATCCCCTCATCTCTACCCTTCCCCCTCTCCCCCTTCACTCTCTTCCCTAAACTCTCAAATCTAAGTATTTGTAAATCCATTGGAGAGTATGATTTGTGTGTGAAATCCATGGATTTCCAAATCCATCCATCCAAATGGAGCCTTAAGGTTTTCAATTTAATCCCACCATAATTCCCCCAAAGTCGCTGGAATTTGAAGTACAATGTAGTTTTAGAGCACGTGAGGTGTAAAATTGGTCGTACAACTTTTTCATTTTCTGCAAAAGATCTAAAAAACGTGGCCCTAGTAAGACCTCGTACTTCAAATTTCGGAGACTTTGGACCCAAAATCGAACCAATTTAGGAGTTATGAGATTAAATTGAAACACTCAACTTTTTAAGGACCTGTTGTGGACAAAACAAAATTTATGGAGCCAAAATGGATTTTAACTCACGGTAATATAATTTGATGAATGACTACTTGATATAAGCCCACATCAAAGTGGTCGTTAGAATTTAGCCTCTCTGGTATTGTTGTATGTTGTAAATAGTTTATAATGGTATGTGATATATTGCAAAAAATGTGGCCTAAGTTGGTTCTGTTCACTAACATAATGTAATATTATCTGAACTGATTTAATATATCAAGTATTAATTGGCCACTTTATTATTTCTCTCTAGGCCTTCAAAGCATTATTATCTGCTGCTCCTTCAGATGATCAACTTTCTGCACTTGGAGAACTCATGTATCAGGTAACTATAAAGTAAAATTAAGATCAGAAACCTTGAAATGATACAACTAAATGCAATAAAAAACAGGCATAATGCATCGAAAGGTCCCTAAACTATCGACCTATGTTTCTATTCGTCCCTAAGCTATTTTTTGTTTTAAAAAGCCCTTTTAGTATCAGAATTTTATTTCACGAGCTCCTTCGATACGAAAATTGACAAAAGAAATTCGATTCACCTTAATGATCCCATAAATAATGTATATGTATGCTTTATAGTATTTTAATTATATACAACAAGCCGGTCTAGAACTCATCACCTGAATATTAATAAAATTAAAGTACATATTATTTAACACTACAATTAAGATGAATTGAGATATTCTGTCAATTTTCATCTTGAAATAAAATTTCAATACTTGAAGGGTTTTTTAAAACAAAAAATAGTTTGAGGTCATAAATAAAAGTCGATAGTTTAGTGACCTTTGATGTCTTATTCCATTAAGAAAAATGTAAAATGATGAACTTCCCTGAGTTAGTTTGTGACTAATGTATATCATAATTTAGTGTCACTACAGCTATAGTTCTTGTGGACTTGGGTCAGATGGGACAGATAAGTTAGTACAATTGGTACAAGAAATACAGCATACTAAATCATCAAATGGGACTCTATTTGGGGCAAAGATTACTGGTGGAGGTTCTGGTGGAACAGTTTGTGTCGTGGGGAAAAACCTTCCAATAAGTGACGAACAAATTCTAAAGGTAACTTTAAGGCTTTCATTTGAAATTTATATGATAAGTATTCATTCATTCTTTCCAAGATTTTTTTCCTGTCAAAAAAAAATTCTTTCCAAGATTTTCTTAGGCTTTTGTTTGATATTCATTGATATTTGTTTGACTTGGGATTCCCTTAAACATATTGAATAGCTATTGTTATTCATGTCTTTAGTTGAACCGTATACATTCATGAATTACTATGACTGAAGCCTGTGAAAAGTAAAGACACAAGCATCTCATTTCAGCAAAAGTAGCATCCGTAATACGGGGAATAATTCTTTTAGGACCATAACTTTGAGGGTAACAATTGTAGGACGTGTTTACAAGTTGACACATGTAGACCAATATTTAATTTGGAGTCACTCTCCTGTGCACCACATGCACCAATAAAAAATAGTGCACTCTAAACCCTAACCCCTAAATAGACCCCCTAAATCATATTTGAACCATTTGGGCCGGGTGAACCATGAACCACTAGGGCCGGGTTTGGGGTCGGGTCGGGTATTAAAAAAACATCTAAAACTGAAATTAAAGTTAAAAGAAAACCGAAATTGAAAAAAGAAAAAAAAGTTAAAACTAAAAAAAATTAGAAAAAGAGCTTTTAAAATTAAATTGCACTAATTTTATTGGTGCATGTGGTGCACAGGAAAATTTGCCTTTAATTTAACATATTTAGGCCCGTAAAATTTAATTTTCACATATTTATAAAAAATTGAGGTGTTTCGGGCTGACAAACGTAAGGCAAATATATTTTATAGCACATTTAGGCCAAACACGTGGCATTTCAGCCTGACTTGGGATGTTTCTAGCCAATTTGGCCTATATGTGCGAAAATTAAAATATAATGTCCTACAATCGTTGCTTAACCCAAGTTACTTACAAGCCTAAAATAAATACGTTACATAATACACTTGTACATTCTTTGTCTTTACAAAGTTGGATTTTGCAGATTCAGCAAAAGTACGAAGCGAAGACTGGTTTCTTACCATATGTGTTTGAGGGCTCTTCACCCGGTGCTGGAAACTTCGGCTACCTCAAAATACGTCTGCCTTCAAATTCAACCTAAATAAATATGTCTGAATTTCGTCTTTTTTTATGGTCTTTTCATGTTTATTTTCTTTTGAACTTTTGTCCTTTTCTTTTGTCAACTCAATAGCCACTTCAATGTTGTGCTACAATTTTTTCATTGTTATCCTCGTAGAGATTTTCGTTTTCTTTGAGTTGGAATTCGGCTAAGAACTGGCATTCGACAATCAACAAGACAAGTTTCAATTTATATTGATCATGATATCTGCTGGATACGGTTTTTTACTTAATGGATCATGGTAATAATTAGGGAGACTTACTCTCAAGGCAATCTATGGAGCACTCTTCCTCTAAGATACAAGATTTTATTATTAGGTACTCCCTCCGTCCTAATCTTAACTATACATATTCCATTTCGGTCTATTCCAATTTTAAGTGCACATTTTTTTAAATGGAAATACTCATTTTAGCTCACACCCTTCAAACTCACACTCATTTACAACATACCACTCACTCATACTTTAACACTTTATCAACTATAATAAATATTATTTTATTCTTCAATAAAATTGAATTTTCAATACTATCTTCGACACTTTATCATCACCTAAAATACTAATAAATAACTATTTTTCAAACTTCGAGCGCACAATGTATGTGCAGTTAAGATTGGGACGGATGGAGTACAAAATTTTAGATAAAAAGCCTAAATTGACCTTAGGTAAACAACAATGGGTAGAAATTGGGTTCATGCGTCGTTTTAAAATTTGACACTTTTTTCTCTACAGTTGACATCACATTATAACAACGTCTGAATTTTACTTTTTGAAGTGTTTTTTCTCTTACCTCGAAATAAACTGCACTTACGTTGTAATTAAGCACATACATAAATAAATGGGCTAAGTCATGTATGAATTCAGGTGCACAGTGCACTCATAGTACATTTTAGAAACATGCAACTTGTTATATTGAAATAACTAATTTGTTTACGCTGAACCTTGCAATTATTAATATGAAAAAATAGTTGCACGATTCAGTGTAAACAAGTTGTATCTTTAAGTATAACAAATTGCACGTTTTTAAAATGCACTATGAGTGCATGGTACACCTGGATGCACATGAGACCACTTAATACCCTTCAATCATTACAATTAATACCCTTTAATAATATAAGACACACCCCTTAACCAGTTTAATAATTTTTTTGTGAAACTTGTTCACCCTATACTATTTAAAAAAAATAAAAAATTATTTAGTACTCAATGTTTAATTAATAAATTAGTAAATTTATAATTAAGTTTAGTTCTTTAATTTCAAAAGGTTGTGAAATATGTAGAGTGTACATATTATAAATATAAAGTAAAAAAGTAGATAATCTTTTTTTTTTTTGGAATCGAAAAGTAGATAATCTCTTATTATCTAAATCACAATTAATTTACTAGTTTTTTTATTTTTCAAACTAAAAATAGATGAATTTATGCATCACTTTTTAACATATAGATGATAATCGATTGCATGTGAATAACATTGAAAATTTGAATTATTAAATGTAATATTAATATATAAAGTATAATATTTGCATAGTGTAATGTAGAATCTGTGTAAAATACGGGACTATGCTAATTAATTAGTCAATATATAACTAGAGCATGGTATGACACAAAAATCTACATATTTCCCTCCAAAAGGATCAAAATGTTAGTTTTGAAAAGTTTGGGATTGAAACTGCAATTTCAAACGTGCTTATGTTGACTATAAATGTTTTGGGATCAAAAGTTCAGATAAAGTTAACAGAAACCGTAATGAATGAACCAAATTGTATGAATTTTTTTTTACAGAACCAACACTAATACAGATTTGGGCTTGAAGAGCTGTTAAAAATGAGCTTGGAGAGCGGTTATATGACTCTCCAAGAAACAATTGTCCAAGCTTGGGCGGTGATAAAAACCGCTTCTCCAAGATATTGACTTGGAGAGGTTTTTTTTAACCGCATTGCCCTAAGAAAGCGATTGTTAACCGCATTCCAAGCGATTAAGCTAAAACAGTGGTTTGTAACCGCTGTCCAAGTATATTCACTTGGACAACGGTTCACAACCGCTATCTAACCCTTTTTTTTTTAATTTTTAAATATATATAAAAACACTTGGACATCGGTTTTTAACCGCTGTCCAATATATATATATATATATATATATATATATTTTAAATTTAATTTATATTTTTAAAATCCTGTTTATATAAAACCAAAACCAAAACTAAAAACCAAATTTTACACCACACGATAATTAATTGTCAAATACCAAAACATCAAATAAATTAATAAACTAATGCATACACATCAGGAAATAAATATTAATCGTCCAAATACAACAAATTAAAACATGCATATCAATACAAATATATATATAAGTAATATGCTATCAAAAGTTATCACAATCTATCTATAATTATACAAGAATCGATTGTAAAGGTACCCTGTCCAATCCATTTTCCATTTGATCATTCTTTGTTTGGAGTAAGACTTGACCGGACGATCATAGACAAACTGCAAACAACGATCAATTAATCAATATAGTTAGATATATAATATGAATTTTTATTCAATTAATAATAATTTAAATAAATCGATAAATTGACTTACGTTGATAGGAACCGCGGTTTGAGAAGCGCGTATTATATCTTCAATATAACAACACACAAAATGTCCACAGTGATCACTATCTCGTTGCCTCGGTACCTATTGATTAGCAATATAATCACGTATTACAATTATAATTATTTTATATTAATTTGATAATTTAATAAATTATATTTACCTTAACATTATTCCAGCTCACTTTATTGAATTTAGCTCTTGAGCCTTGATTAGGAAGACGACTCCGATATTGGGTCATCACACTATTATTATTAGAATTAAAAAATAAAGTTAGATTAAATATGCATAATTTTAATAAGTAAAACAAATCATTATATTATAATATTAAAAATGAACTTACGCTTCCATGTACGAAGTAAGATCAGGTCGATTTGAAGCCAATCCATTCGCAGCTGGACCCATAAAATACACATTTAATGTGATCATATTTATGGCGACCAGCACCCAATGATTCCTATATTATATTAAGAATATTAAAATTAACAGTAAATTTAGCATATGTGAAAATATCATATATATTATGAATATAAATTTTAATGAAATGTTCATTGTTCTCACCCCACATTTGTTGGCCAAAAAATGAGATGATCTCTGTCAGTATAACTCAGCATATGAGAAACTAACCACTCCATGGTCGTTGCCCTATCTCTCATTGAGCAAGACACTTGGGGGGAGACGAAGGAATACATTCCACATGCTCGAGGATCTCTGGAGAGATATACCTCACCCAAATATCTTTAACCAACATATATACGCTAATTAATATTTAATTTGAAAAGTAAACTATATAGAAAGTAAATACTGAGAATTAATTAGTAAACACATACCTGAGGTATAAGGCTATGCTCGTTGCACTCAACCACTGGTCGTTCACGACTTCGATCACATGCTCCCGAGCGATGTATTCTTCAATAGAATTCCGATGAAAGTAAGCATTCATAGGAACTGTGATCATATCGAAGTCAGAGGACTCCACTATCACTTGCACCGTATTATGTACGGTGTAGTCGTGATCTAAGTCTCTAGGCAAGGGATAACCAAGTCTGCGATCACCAATAGTGGAGTCTCTGGTCGTTGTCTCCCTCTGACTGACAGCGACACCCTTTGATTTCTGTTTAGGCTTTTGTGGTGTCGACAGTTTCTACAATCAATTTGCAACATTATTAAGAATGACAAATAAGATAATGAACTTTAATAACATATATTAAATTTACCTTCATGGTCAGAGATACCAAGTTGATCGGCCATTCGATGAAGTGCCCGACCGCTGTTCCGACGGTGACAACTTCATCAATTGGTTTAGGCACCTGTGAATCCTCTTCTCCGATTGTGGGTACATCGAGTGTGACCCTCACGAAACCAGGAGTGATGGGACTACCATTAATAACTCCATCGGAGTTATTGAGCAACGTTCTTGTAGCCACCAACCGAGTAGGATTCTCCAAATAAAGGTAGCATGAGGTCGGTGATTGTTCGAATAAGATATTTAGTTAGAAAAATTTAATACATATACTAGTCTTTAATTAAAATAAATGTGATACACATCTGATACCTGCGGGACGTCGTTTTGAAGTGCCTCAATAAAATCGTCCCTAGCATTAGCCGAAAACATAGCATCAACGACACTATTTTCACAGCTTGCTCCACTAGAGTACATTCCGTGATGTGAGCGTCTCTCAGACCTCATCTGTTCCAACTCTTTAACCATCTGGGCAACCTGTTTCGAAAGTATACCCACCATATTCATGGCTTGAAGACCAGGTAACATGGCCAATGATGACTTCGTGACACGATATCCAACACTCTGTAAGCGGCCGAGATGCTCCTGACGACCTAAAGCCCATCCAAGTAGATCATCGGTACCGACAAAGTGGATGTCTTCGGGCGTCATGGTCTGAGATAAACGCTCCTGAATTACAAAAGATTATTAGTTAATCATTTGTTTAGAAATAATAGTTTGTAATTCAAAGACAAATTAATGCATAGCTTACCCCTTCTTCGATTATACGCTGTGCACTAGAATCGGGAATATTCCCGTCTCGAGCCTTTCTAGTAGTTTGAAATAACTCGAAACGGGTAACAACATGCTGACTCTCTCCAGCTTTCTTTTTTTCTTCTTTCTACGATAGTCATTAACGTGTCCCCTTATTAGATATATTAAAAGTAAATATATAAACAAAATAAAATGTTAGGATTTTGATCTTACCAAATTTTCTCTTATGCGTGCATACCCTTTGTTCGAGCCACGATATCGCGCCTCCATCGATTTGACTTGTTTACGATTTTTCTCGCTTAGTAGCTACAGTTTAATAGAAATACGATACACACTGAAAAGCATAGGACATTAAATGATATTTATCAATTTTACCTGGAACTCATCAGCCATAGATCGTCGCACAAACTCTTCCCAGTATGGGGTCACCGACGGGCAATTCTGATAGGCCTCGAGCGGACTAGCCGAGTAAAGACCAGTATCCGGATCTCGTGCTTGACTTCTCAGCCAAGCCCAAAAATTCTTGGCTAATACTCCAGCTTGCGACAATATTTGTTTCTTCTTTGAATGATCAAGGCCGAGAAATGTACTCTGTACGCATATAACATATCAATGTAGTAAATTTAGTAATCATACAACAACTTTCAATAAGCATATATATAATTAACATACCGAAAGTTCATCCCATAATCTTTCTTTCAAAGAAGTGAGTTTGTCGCTACGCCAGTCCTTGGATGGCAGCACAATAGGGATTATACGCCTAACTGCAGCTCCAAGGTAGAAAGACAACGTCTCACTCTGTTTACCGATTGCCTGCCCATATTCATTGAATGATAACTGCAATAACATATTATTTAATTAGATTCAACGATCAATCATATAATTACAATTTCAACTGTTCAATTCTAATAAAATTACCTGCACTTGTTTTCCCTTGATACGAGCCCTTTTAACAGAAGACATCGTGACTATACCTCTGCTACGCTTATCCCCAGAGCTGCTAGTGGTGGGAGCAGAAGTGTCACCCTGATTCAAATCATCAGTATGATGTCGATCATCATCACCACGATCTCCATCATAATCTCCACCATGATCTCCTAAATATACTCCATCATCATCTCCATCATCTCCCGGATATGGCAAATAAGACATGATCCTGTAAAACAGAAAAATAACATTTAATAAACAAAAAACAAACAATATTTAAGTAAGCAAAAGAAACAACATTTAATAAAGCAGAAGCAAACACAATCCATCTCTTCTCTCACCATGATATGTCCAAACGGTATATGTTTTATCAATACCGTGAATCATCAAGTGGTCAAACAGACTTTCTCGACCACTAACGGTTTTTCCATTCATACATTTCCAACACGGACATGGAATGTACCGATGGTCGGTGCAATGTCTAATTGCATGATTACAAAATTCTTCCACCCCATTCCTATACTCATCTGATAATCGATCCGCTCGAACCCACTTTAGATCCATATAGAAAAACAGATGCCTATAGGAAAGACAATATGAAGTGCTTCTCAAGACATTAATGTATATATACCTGTTGGTCCCGGTGCTAACGAGTCTCACACGTGTATGGGGGGGGAATACACGTGTTCAATGATTTTAAAACTTTTCTTTCACTGAGGTCAGATGAGTCAGGTTATCCTGATGATTTTGCCCTGAGAAGCACAGATTGCCCTGAGTCAAAGTCTACTGAGACAATGATCCTGAGCTGCTTTCAGAAGCTTCAGATTAGCCCAACTGAGCCTGAGTTTTATCAGAGATCCCGAGTCGCTTGGATCAGATACTTATCTTACTGAACCCTCAGTATAGTTAGTTCAGTTTGGTAACTATATGTTCTAGCTACTTAAGTGTGCGGAATGGTTGACCCTAAGTTTATACTCGTTTTAGCTTTGCTGAAAATCTTCCCTTTAATAAAACAGTGATTAAGGCTGTGATCAATTGATGCAAGTTCAGTGGATTGGTTCCAACTGGATATCAGTGAACTATGCTTTCAAATGAAAAAACATGCAATGAATAATAATAAAAGATGAAAGCAAAACAACATAGCAATTATAGTGGTTCAGAGACTCAAGCTCCTACGTCCACTCTCTCTGACCTTCAGAGAAATTCCTTAACCACTTCCTAAAGCTTTACGGCTAAACTCCTTTGTAGCTTACTCACTTTTCTACCTTGAGTTTTTCGGGTCGACTCACTGCACACTTACTAACTCAAAACACACACAAGTGTTCAGACTACCACAAGTAGCTTACTAACTTCTTCTCTAGAGTTTTCTGGCTAACTCACTATAGCTTACTAACTCTTTACAACTCCAACTCACCAACAAAACACACACAAACTACCTTAACAAAGGGTTTGGGTTTTGGGTTGGTTTCCAACTAGGATGAGATATCCTTTACAATAAGAACAATGCAAATGCTAGGATATCTCTACTAAGCTTTGGATATTTCTTATCAATCTAGGCTTAGTGAATGAGCTCTCTCTAATGTGAAACACTTGGGAAATTTTAGAGTTTTCGAGTGCTTCAATTTGCAATAATACGAATGAGCTCTTGAGTTGCTTTAATTTCCCGTGACCTTCAATGTAGAGGGTCACTAGTATTTATAGGCAACTTCACCAAGGTCACTCTTGAAAAACTATCCGTTGGAGGAGATAGCTTCATGAGTTTCCTCTTATGGTGTTTGATGAATGACTATTTTTAGGGTTTGAATACTCCCTTGCATGTTTTAGGAAATCTGCATTCATTTAGCCAATCACCAATTTTTTGCGATGCGGAACATAGTACTCTGACGACATGATTGTGTGTCTGTCGCTTTTCAAAGGTCGATGAAATCTGATGTTGTCTTCCTCTGATTGGTTCTTGTCTTTAGTAAATATAGACAAACATAACGACTCTTTTTGGTCAATCTCTCCGAATGAGACAACCTTAAACAACACTTGGACTTAGTTCCTTTTGTCTGCATATGAATGTTTTGGGCAATATCCACTTTTCTGAATATTCACGTTTTTCTCAGTTTTGTAATCTTCAGATAGATATTATTCAGTGCCTCTGAACATTCAGGTTATACTGAGTATTCGGTATCTTATTGAGTCTCGGTAACTCTTTGGGTCTTGATATCTTACGTGTCTTGATATCTTACGAGTCTTGATTGTCTTACGAGTCTTGATATCTTACGAGTCTTGATGTCTTTTGAATCTTTAGTATCTTGAGTCTTGATGTCTTACGTGACATCTTTTGAGTCTTGATGTCTTGATGACATCTTGAGTCTTGATGTCTTTTAGTGACATACTGAGTCTTCAGTGACATATTGAGTCTTGATGTCTTGATGACATCTTGAGTCTTGATGTCTTTTAGTGACATCTTGAGTCTTGATGACATCTTGAGTCTTGATGTCTTGACAACTTCAAGGAGTCTTGATTTCTTGATTTACTTCGAGTCTTGATTTCTTTAGAAACTTCTTGAGTCTTGATTTCTTGATTACTTCTTGAGTCTTGATTTATTGAAACTTCTTGAGTCTTGATTTCTTGATTACTTCTTGAGTCTTGATTTCTTGAAACTTCTTGAGTCTTAAGTTTCTTGGTTTCTTCTTGAGTCTTGAGTTTCTTGACTTCTTTGAGTCTTCGATTTCTTGATTATTTATCGAGTCTTGTTTTCTTGAAACTTATCGAGTCTTCGATTTCTTGAGAATCTAACGATCTATATCTGGCGACTATACATGGTGCGAGATAACTTCCTAACACTCTATCTTGAATCGACTCGGTCTATCAAGATTATCCTGAACATGTCATACTCAGGGGTTTTGGGATCTAATCAAAACTTCTTTATTTAATTCATCTCCCAACAATTTCCCCCTTTTTGATGATGCCAAAACCATCTTGTTACAAAAACCTAACCTATACTCAGGTTTCAGTTTGTCCATTACAATCCAAAATGGCAATTTTTCAACATTTTCAAAACATACGGCATATCAAACATAAAAGACATGTAAAAAGATAATGAGGTATTATCTTTGAGCATAAAGATAAAATTTTCATTGATGTAAGATCAGAGTTACAGATTACAATGAAAATCAAAAACAAAAAACAGAAGAAGTACAAAAATCTTCAGTCTTCATCAACTTCATCCTCAGGCACTTCCAGGTTGAACATCCCATAGTATCTTTTCTTCAATTCATCCCTTGCTTTGATGATATCTGGGTTGTTTCCTGTTAGGCCAAGTTGGATGGCATACTGAGCAATCTCCTGAGAAATGGCTGTCTCATTCACATGGCCATTCTCAAATCTAGGAGCTGGGTAAATGTATGGACCAGGGGCTACTATCTGAGTATTTCCTTCATCTGCCAAGTTGATCCAACTTTGCAGGTACTTAGGATAGAAAGTCAGTAAGTACTCTATGAAGGCTTCATTCTTATCTGAGCAGTCCCCATCCATTCTCTCAGAATCTCATAATAGAACCAGAAGGTTCTCTTGATTTCCTCCCACGCATCATTGAACTGAATAGGCATCCATTTGTCAATGTGCGGCCATTTCTGAGCTTTCTCTGTACCCCTCCTTTTGCTCAAGAACTTCTTGAAACCACTTCTTCTTTTCTGCTCTTCTTCTTTCTTTTTCCTGATCACAGGAACACCTAATACAGAAGTAGCAATTTTTTCTCCTTTTCAACTTGAAGGGTTTTCAGAGCTTTCTTAGTGTTGAAGACTTCTTTTTCAGCTTCTTCCTCAGATTCTTCAAAATCTATTATTAATTTCCTCTGAGTAGATTTAGAAGCTTTAGCTCTTTTCTTCTTCTCTTGCTCCACAAATGCCACAGCCTTTCTCTTTCCAGGTTTGACTTGCTCTTCACCGGCTTGGCTTGTTTCCACCATCCTTCTACCACTCAGTTTCTCAGAAATTGCTTCCTGAAAGGTTTGCTCAGATACTTGAGTGTAGATAGGTTCTTCAGCTTCCTTGAACTTGAGCCTCTCAGTGGCTTCCACTTCTTTTAAGGCATCAACAATTATTTTTTCTTCAGCTTCTTTCTGAGCCTTTCTCTTCAAGGTTTGTGCCAACAACTCACTAAGTTTGCCACCAGTCCTTTCCCCCTTTTTGGCACCATACCTTGGAAGAAGTTGAGAAAGTGCATTATCCATATGATATTGTTCTTTGCTTATACTTCGCACTTCCCCTGCCAACTGATCGTGCTCATCTTCCAGCCTCATCATATGATTCTTAGCGACTGAGAACTCTTCAGAAATAGGAGCAAACTGCTTTGAGAATACTTCATGCATCATGTCTGTCATCTTGGTCATGAGCAGGGAGCCCATTTCCTCAACAACACTCTTGATCATCTGAGCATTTTTCTCAATCAGTTTAGCTTCTAGATAGGTTGTTCTCTCCTGATACATCTGCTTCATCTCTTCATTAAGCTCAGTTTTGACTACATCAACCTTTCCCTCCAAAGTAGTCATTTTATCAGCAAGAGATGTTTGTAGTTGCAGGATGTCTGAAGATGAACTCAGAGTTTCCAGCTTCTGAGATTGGCTTGCCAAGGTTTCTTCAATTTGAGTCACTTTTTCCACCATTGGCACCACCTTCTCCAATTTCTCCAAGATGGGACTGAGATCAATCTCTGGAGAGTATACAACTTTTTCCACGAAATTTGGGTGCTCCACGAAATTTGGTTGCTCAAACCGAGCCTCGATCGCATATCATACATAATGATTTAAAGATAGGAACTTCGGTAGCTTTGGCATAATGTTTAATAGTGCCAAAAAGATACCGAAAAGTCTTAACATCGATCCGAGGATGTGTGATATCGGTCTGTCTTGACGTCGATGTCCATCTCCATCTCGAGTTTCGATCTCTCCTTTTCTTTTCAAAGATCATGCGAGGTTCCTTCTCCCCCTCAGATTGATTTTCAACATCAGCTTCCTTATCCTTATCTCCTTCTGGATTCATAGAACTGGAGGCATCAACATCAGCTTTCTTTTTCTCAGCCACCTTTCTCTTTACTAGCTCATCAAAAGTCGGCAATTTTCATTTCGAGCTTTGTCTTCACGAATCAGAGAACTCTGTCGTAAGTTAGTCTCAACATTCCACCAATCCTCTCCTCTGAAGGAGGCTATATTCAGCATCTCCGAAAGAGTCTGATTCAGGATATAGACCGTGGTTCTGAGTCGGAAGAAGAGATCCTGAAGGTCAGGATATGTGCTCAGCTCAGGGTATCTGTCCAGGATGAACCGTTCCCCCTTGCCACTTAGTTTCTTCTGCCTCTCCCTTCTTCATCTTTGGGCTCTCAGGATCAGTAGGATCGGATTCAATGAGTTCAGGTGCTGAGGGATCGAGAAATGGTTCACTCAGGAGCACGTCCAAATTTAGCAGTTCCTGAGGTTGGTTTGATCGAGGTGCGAGCAGTATCTCTTGAGAGGAAACTGAGGTCCTTTGAATATTTCCTGAGAAATTTTATCTGAGCTCAGAGAAGTTCCGAGTAGCTCAGAGAAAACCTGTTCCTTAGTTTCTTCCTGTGCAATTGTCACAACCTGAGCCAGAACTTGCAGTGGAGATTTTAGTCCTTGCTGGCCTTCAGGTTGGACTTCCTCAGTGTCACTGACCTCCTCCTCAGTAATAGTTTGAAGCTTTATGCGCTTAGGAGCCAATGATTTCTTCTTCAGTTTTCTCCTTTCTTTCTTTTCACTTGCATCAGGGCTTTCCCCCTGGCTTGTTGGGCTTCAACAACTCCTTCTTCAGCGGTCTCCTCCTGAGACTTAGAGCTTTTCTCTTTCCTTCCTTTCAAAGTCTTCTTTGTTGTTGGTGGCTTGAACATGATTTTTGACTTTGGAAAGGGTGAGGAATTGGCGAAGATATCCTCATCTTCTCTGCACATTTCCAAGATATATGCAATCTTGGTTGCATGTAGGATCTTTCCTTTGATAACAACAGACCCATTCACCTTTTGAACTTGCTTTGCTTGATCACTTACCACTTTGATTAAATAGTGTAACCAGTTGAATGCAGTGGTAGGTGAATCTTCAATCGCCACCATTAACCTCAACTTGGGCGTGCTTATCTGTTCAAAGCTGCCATACCTACTCATTATGCATTTACTTACAATGTCCAACAATACTCGATATTTAGGCTTCAAATGCATTTTATTCAGAGTTGCTTCAAACTTTACTGGATGCTCTGCAATTCTATCCAGATATTCTTGCTCCCTACCCATCATATAAACCATAGGGTCTTCTCCTCTATCGCTCAATTCGTATATGGCATTAAGATTCTTAGGAATAATGTACAATTCCCTAACAAAATTCACATACTTTGAACTATGCTCTAAATGCGAAACTGTAATCTGCGATTCTATACAGTCTTCATCATCTAATTTCAAATTCGAGATAAACTCTATTACCTCTTTTGCGTATTCAGCCTCTGGTTGATTCGCAACCAGGCAAGTGAGCTTTGCCAACCGAATCATTTGCAAAACTTCCTCTTCATGAGTTGCATTTGATGAGCTTTCGAGAGAAACGACGTATTCATACCAAGGTTTATTAGAAATGGCGAGCTTGTCGTAAACAGAAAGCGTCATTTTTGGATAATTTCTGGTAAAGGGTTTAGAGATAGGTGAAAATTTTCTGGGCAATCGAGGGTTTTTGAAGCAGAGTGTTTGAAGATGAAGGCTATTTGGAATCAGGCTTTGAAGGAAATTCTTCAATAGATATAGGATTTAATTTATTGAAAATCGCATAGATGAAGAAATCGATGGTCTAGATTAAACACCGACTAAATCGGGTATATGAAAGGACGATTTCACAAATACAAAGCCGCCAATTTATCCCTATTGGTGATTAATGAACAGTGCATTTAATTACTGTTCCTGCAGACCATTGACTTTCTTCGTGGATTTTAAAGGTCCCGCCCAAAAATTCCTTCAGGTGTTTTGTTATTTATTGCCAATGATTACTGAGATTCAGTTAGATAATAAATGTGTTGCATGAGTCGATACTTCTTCAGACTAATATTTCTCCATCAGTCTTACTGAGTTTTGACCTTGATAAAATGTCAGTATAATACTGAGTACTGATCTTCATAAAATGTCAGTATGATACTGAGTACTGATCTTCAGGATAACTGAGTTTCCCATGACTCAGTGTTCAGTACTCTCAATTTTATCCTGAGTTTCTCAGTAAAAACCTGAGAAAACTTCATGCATCTGAAAACCTTCAATTTTTCAGATTTGCTTTATTCACCTGGATCCAACATACCTAATTCAACTGATAGTTTCTGAAATCTTGATTCAGCCAAAGGTTTAGTTAAGATATCAGCTCTCTGTTTATCAGTATGAATTTTCTCCATTCTTATGTCTTTCTTCTCAACATGATCTCTTATGAAGTGATGTCTGATATCAACATGCTTACATCTGGTGTGCAATACCGGATTTTGTGTAATAACAATTGCACTATTATTATCACAAAATATAGGTACTTCATTGGCTATAATCTTATAATCCCTCAATTGTTGTCTGAGCCAAAGAATCTGTGCACAACAGCTTCCTGCAGCCATGTATTCAGCTTCAGTAGTACTGGTTGCTACTGAGGTTTGTTTCTTTGAAAACCATGATATCAGTTTACTTCCAAGAAATTGACAAGTTCTTATGGTAGACTTCCTGTCAATTCTACATCCTCCATAATCAACATCTGAATAACCAGTTAATTCAAGGTTATCATCAGCTGGATACCATAATCCTCTATTCACAGTGCCTTTAAGATATTTCAGAATCTTTTTGGCAGCCTCCATGTGACTAGCCTTAGGATTAGCTTGATATCTTGCACATATCCCAACATCAAATGTTATATCAGGCCTACTTGCTGTGAGATATAGCAGTGATCCAATGATCCCTCTATAATCAGTGTGATTTACTGATTTGCCTTCAGGATCAGGATCCATCTTATAGTTAGTATTCATAGGAATTCTATCTGCATTGCAATTCTGTACACCATACTTTGCAATCAGATCTCTGGTGTATTTTGCTTGATTGATGAAAATTCCTTCCTTAGTTTGTTTCACCTGAAGTCCCAGAAAGAAATTCATCTCCCCTATCATTGACATCTCAAACTTTCCTCTCATCAGGGTAGAAAACTTTTCACACAACTGATGATTTGGAGATCCAAATATGATGTCATCTACATAAATCTGAACAAGTAAGATGTATTTCCCATCTTCTATCCTGAACAGAGTCCAATCAACAGTTCCTTTGATAAAACCATGGTAGTAAGAAACTGAGAAAGGGTATCATACCATGCTCGGGGTGCTTGCTTAAGACCATACAAGGCTTTCCTGAGCCTGTAAACTTGGTCATTTTGTCTGAAACCAGGAGGTTGTTCCACATAAACCTCTTCCTTAAGTACACCATTCAGAAATGCACTTTTCACATCCATCTGATAGACTGTGAATTTCATGTGGGCAGCATATGCAAGAAACAATCTGATGGCTTCTAGTCTTGCAACAGGTGCAAAGGTTTCATCATAATCCAAGCCTTCTTCTTGGGAATAACCTTGTGCAACTAGCCTTGCCTTGTTTCTCACAATGTTGTTATTGTCATCTCTCTTATTCTTGAACACCCACTTAATTCCAATCACATTGTGCCTCTTAGGTCTATCCACTAGCTCCCAAAATTCATTCCTTGAGAACTGATTTAGCTCTTCTTGCATAGCAGTAATCCAAAATGAATCATGTAGAGCTTCTTCAATCTCAGTAGGTTCTTTTTCAGATAGGAAGCAGCAGAACAAAGCACTTTCTCCATGGAACCTTCTTGTTTTGACACCATCTGATAGATCACCCACAATCTGACTTTTAGGATGACTATCCAACAATTTTCTCTTGGATGTTCCCCCTTCAGTAGTATCCTCAACATCAGAAATGTTAGGTTCAGGTAGTTCATTAAATTCAGGGAACAACAGAAAAAGAGAAATAAAATCATCTTCCTCAGGGGAAATTCTATTCAAAACATTGTCAGAGACATTTGTTCCCCCTTGGTTGATAGATTCAGAGTTTGCCTTAGCTGTGACCACATCTTCATCGGCATTACATACCGAGTCCGAGGCTGGTGTATGTTGATTTGGTCGCTTTTTAGTGTGTTGGCTTTCCTTCGATTGGAGAATTTCCATCCCTAAGTTTCACCATCCCGAGTTTTTTTTCATCCCGAACTTCTTTGTCTGAGTCTGATTCACTCCATTCATAGAAAGTGACCGACTTCTTCTTTTTTCGAGTTAGGATGATGTTTTATCATTCTTTTTCAGGCTAAGTCTGGTGATTCTCTTGATCGGTTCTCCGAGTCATGTTCTGTTTCTTCCGAACACAAGTAGATTCATCAAAAAACAACATGAGGTGTTTCTTCCACAATAAGAGTCCTGGTTGTAAACTCACGAAGGCTTTCTTGACTTTCGAATATCCTAAGAATATCCCTTCATCGCCTTTCTTTGTCAAAAGTTTTCAACCGATCTTTACCATTATTGTGTATGAAACACTTGCAACCAAACACACAAAAAAGAAAGAAACAAGAGGCTTCCTTTCATTCCACGGCTCATATGGAGTTTTTCCTTGGTTCTTGGTCAACATGGATCCGTTTCCGAGAGTATCATGCGGTGTTGATAACCCACCCAAAATCTCTTAGGAATATAAACCCAAAGAATCATTGTCCTTGCAGCTTCTTTCGAGTCCTATTTCTTCTTTCAAAGAACACCATTACATTGTGGGGTCCTTGCGGTGATGTTTCATGAGCTATTCCATTTCTTTGCACAATAATCGGATATGATATGATTGATAAACTTCGGTTCCTTTATCGATCGATTTTGACCACACACTCAGATTCTTTTTTAATCTTGAGCCTTTTCAATAGTTTCGAGGCGATTTTGCTCGAGTCTCTTTCTTCTTGAGTAAGAATATGACCCATGTGTATCTAGAGTAGTCATCAACTACCACAAGTGTATATTTTTACGCCATTAGTGCTCCAGTGTTCTTGGACCAAAGAGATCCATATGTAACAGTTGTAGTATTCTATCAGTAGAAACATCTACTTTGCTTTTGAAAGATGCTCTGATTTGTTTTCCTTTCTGACAAACATCACATACATGATCTTTACTGAATAATTCATTGGGTAACCCCCTCACAAGTGCTAATCTTGCAAGTTTGTTCAGGGTTTTTAAGTTTAAGTGATTCATTCTTTTGTGCCACAACCAACTGGTATCAGTGAAACTTTTTCCAACCAAACATGTATCTTTAGGAGTTGAACTCCAATCAGCAAGATACACATTTCCTTTTCTAGTACCAGTCAGTAGAATTTTCTGTGAAGTATTGTCTTTCACATAACATAAGTTCTTTGAGAACTTGTTGGGAGATGAATTTTAATAAAGATTTATGATTTTGATTAGATCCCAAAACCCCTGAGTATGACATGTTCAAAATGATCTTGATAGTTGAGTCAGGATTCAGTTTTTAGAATATTCAGGATGTTATCTGCAGAATGTATAGTCAGCAGATATAGTTCGAGATAATTCTTGAAGACTCGATGAGGATCTTTGAGTGGCGAAGACTTCGGCGAGAAGACTTCGAAGACATCGGTCCATTATAAACTACAAAGATTCAGAAGACCCTGAAGACTCAGAAGACTCTAAAGACACAAAGACTGAAGACTGAGGAACTAAAGATCAAGAATACTGAAGGCACAATAATTACTGAAGACTCAGTAAGGTACTGAATGCTCAGTATGAACCTGAATGTTCCGAGGCACTGAATATATCTATCTGAAGGATGCAATACTGAGAAGATCGCGATTCCTTAGAAAGTTAGATATCTGCCAAGACATTCAAATGCAGACAAAAGGAACTAAGTCAGAAGTGTTGTTAAGGTTATATCAAACTCAGAGTTTGTAACCAAAAAGAGCCGTTGAAGGTGTCTACCTTTAACTGGAGACAAAAGTCAAAAAGAGGAAGACAACACTGTACCATACTAACACTGACAGTGACAGGTCTCTGAAAAAGATGTCAAATGTACAAAAGTTCCAGACTGCAAAAAGTGAAGACCGGCTACATGAAAGGCTATTGCCTAGAAAGTGTTAGGGAGTTTCAAACCCTAAATATAGCCGTTTCACACACCACAAGAGGGAACTCACGGTCATTTGTCTCTCCAACGGATAGTTTTCAAGAGTGACCTTGGTGTATGCCTATAAATACTGGTGACCCTCTACATTGTAAGGTGACGGGAAATTTATACATAACTTAAGAGCTCAAGCCTATTCTTGTAAAAAGATAAAAGCACTTTCGAAAAACTTAGAATTTCCCAAGTGCTTCAATATTGAAGAGAGCTCACTATACTAAGCCTAGCGATAAGAATTATCAAAGCTTAGTCGAGATATCCTAACCCTTTGCATTGTGCTTTATTGTAAAGGATATCTCATCCTAGTTGGAAACCAACCAAGAAACCCCAAACCCTTGTGAAGGTAGTTGGAGTGTGTTTGTTGGTGAGAAGTGTTGTAAAGAGTTAGTAAACTACACGGAGTAGTCAGAAAACTCTAGAGGAGAAGTTAGTAAGCTCTGGGGGTAGTCCGAAAGCTTCGTGTGATTGAGTAAGTAAACTACGGAGGTAGTCAAAAAGCTCAAGGTCGGGTTGAGTAAGTAAACTACGTGGAGTAGTCAGAAAACTCAGGGCCGAGTTGAGTAAGTAAACTACGAGGTAGTCAGAAAGCTCAGAAGTTGATAGTGAATTTCTCTGAAGAGTCGGGAGAGTGGGCGTAGGAGCTTGAGTCTCGAACCACTATAATTCTTTGTGTCCTTTATTGCTTTCCTTATACTGTGCTTATCATTTGCATTGACTTGATTTTGAAAGCATACTTTTCACTGATATTCAGTTGGAATCAATCCACTGAAGTTTCATAAGTGAATCACAGCCTAATCACTATTTCATAAAGGGAAGGTTTTCAGCAAAGCTTAAAACGAGTATAAACTAAGGGCCAACCATTCCGCTGGCGAGTACCTAGAACAGATAGTTACCAAACCGAACATACTCTTACGAGGGTTCGATAAGTTGGTTATCGATCCAAGCAACTTCGGGATCTCGACACTCGAGGACTCGGTTGGGATTATCGAGGTTTTAAAAAGCATTTCGGGATCACTTTGTCTCACTAGACTTTGACTTCGAGCGATCGTGCTTCTCGAACCTAATCTTCGAGGATTATCGACCAAGTCGACCTCGATGAAGAAAAAGTTTTAAAAAACCGAACACGTGTATTCCCCCATACACACGTGTAAGACTCGTTGCACCGGGACCAGAGAGAACTCAACATTGAATCCTTTGTCACGAGAATTGGTGATAGAAAGCAAGTTATGCTTTAGACCCGGACACATATGAAACACCATGGATATGAGCAGAGTCAACTTCAAGAGTTCCATATCCTTGGTTTGTCCTTTGGAATTGTCTCCAAATGTGATTTGAGGGTCTTTTTGCTCAACATAGTCGGTGATTAGGTGCTTATATCTGTCATATGTCTTGAACATCCACTATCCGGATACCATCTGGCAGAGCCAATTCATTTCCAATCATCAGTCTTATGTTGTTTTCATTATTTCGGTGCCCTTTTCCTTCAAAAAAGCAGTCGGTTCTTAGGTACCCATTTGGTGTAGGGTCCTACCGGGTTAAATTTGTGTACCTTTTGGAACCCAAATCGCCCTAACAACTCTAATTACTTTAGAGTGGCTGATTTGTCTCCCATAAACATCTACATACACATTCACCACCCCTAGGTGCCTTGACAATATCACGTGTATGAGTGCGGCCTTAGCATGAACATGAGCCTTAGAGTTCTTCTTGGGTTCAGCCTTTTGTTCAAATGCTTTGGTTTTTGTCTTGTTGGTCTCTGTCTCTCTGTGACTTGGGTTCATGAAACCTTTACCCTTAGGCAAGTGGGGTTTAGGTTGGATCTTGAAATTGGGGTCTTTCGATGTCGAGGACTTGGTCTTTTCGGTTGAGAATATCTATTTGAGTGTTTCTCTTCCGAAAATTCCTCGATGGTTTCAAAGAGATCTCTTTAGGTTGGTATTCTTAGCTTTGAGGCTCTGGAAATCTTGGCTTTGAATATTTCCCTCTTGAGTGTTGGGTTTTCTAGCCTTTTCACGAGGTGCAGGCTTTCTTTCCTGAACCTTGATTTTTCTCAAACCATAGGTCCTTTACCCTTGTCTAAAACTCGGCGGTTCTTCAAGAAGAATATTAGATGCCACTGGTTTAACAAAGACAGTCTTGGTGCAGGTCTTTGAATGTATCCCAAATCATTCAGAAGACCTTGTGAGGTTCCCCCGGAATGTATCCCAATCCGGCTTTTTATAGTTCTTGGTGTCTTTGATAACTCAATTTCATCTATCACTTTAGATGCGAAATTCAATAGAGCTAACTTTCTCTGCAAGACTATCCTCACATTTCTTTAGAGTTTCATGCTTCTCAAAGAGATCATTGAACTTCGGCCGATAAATTTGAATCTCTTTAGTAGATTTCTCTAATTTTCCATTCAGTAGCTCTATCACCTTCTCTTTTTCCGAGAGTTGTACTTTCAGAACATCTAGTTCATCAATAGTTCCCATCAATTGAGAAGTGATCTCAGCATTTTTAGAAGTCTTTCCACTTGATTCTCGTGATCGGTTCCTTGTTACGATCTTGAGTTTTGATGGAGACTCTTGTAACACGAATAGTCCTTCATAAGATTCTCAAATGAATCCATCAGTCAAAATTATCATTTTACGAGTTGAACTTGAGAACTCATGTGCTTGTGTAGGAGCAACAACAGAGATAGAAGAATTTACCTCCTCCACGACCATAAGGCGAGATATCATCACTGTCACTATCTGAGAAAATTTCATCTGAGGAACTGGAACCTTCTTCAGAATGTTCTTCTTCCTCAGCAATCATATCTTTCTTGCTGGAGAACTTCTTGTCTCTCTTGGCTTGTCTTTTCTTTTTCTTTCTTTAGCACTTAGCTCGGGGCGGTCATATTGAAAGTGACCTTTCTTCGGCGGTTGTAACATCTGTTGGTATCATCATCCTGATCACTTTCCTCCTTGGTCTTGGAGTTCTTCTTCTTGGATGAGGATCCTTCAGCTTTCTGGTCCTTTCTTTTCTCAGTGTATCTGTCCTCAGCTTTTGAGTCTCTCTTGTACCTGTGATTCCTGTAATATTTCTTATATTTCCCATATATCGCTATTGAGTCTTTCAAACCTCCTTGCCATCAAGATTTAGCTTATCCTCCCCGCTTTCATCTCGATTTTGGCAAGTGAGTTCTCAAACTCTCTTAGACTTCTGAGGATTTTTCTTTGGCTTTGAAAGCCACATTCTTGCTAGATGAAGAATCATCTTTGCTGTCAGATTTCTTAGATTTCTTGTCAATCACAAACTCATAAGCTTTCAGTTCAGAGAAAACTTGTTGATATGGCATGTAATCAATATTTTTGGTGTTTTCAATCACCACAACATGTATATCCCATTCTTAGATAACCCTCTAAGAATTTTCGATTGCCAACTTCTCATTTGTGGGTATCTTTTCCCAAGAGCACTTTCGGATCATTCATGATCTTTAGTGAATCGACCTAAAGTTTGTCAATAGATTCACTTATCTTCCATTTCAAAGCTATCAAACTTTCCAATAGCAACATAAAGTTTGTTTTCCTTAATATGATTTGTGCCTTGACACATAACAGCAAGTGTGTCCCATATTTCTTTTGCAGTTTCACAAGAGAAATCATCCCCATAACACCATCATCAATAGTGCTATATAAAGTATCTTTAGCAATGTAGTCAAGATTGACTAACTTTCTCTCATCAGGAGTAAGTTGATCATCAGACTTTGGAAATTCATCTCTGGGATCATTCCTCTCAGTATCAGTGATTCTGGGATTCACAACAGTAAATTTGAATGGTCCTTCAGAAACCACTCTCCACATTCTTTCATGTTTTGAATACAGATGAGCCTGCATTCTCAATCTCCATAGGTCATAGCTCTCAACAGAGAACATAGGAAGTTTCTTAGAAGGCATGATGACTGAGCCTTGTAAGATATCAACAAACAGATCTATTCAGTAGACTACCAAAGTCTTTCAGCAAATTAGACTATGGCTACCAAAGCAAGTGGTCAAATTGAACCACTGCACTGATACCACTTGTTGGTCCCGGTGCTAACGAGTCTCACACGTGTATGGGGGGGAATACACGTGTTCAGTGATTTTAAAACTTTTCTTTCACTGAGGTCAGATGGGTCAGGTTATCCTGATGATTTTGCCCTGAGAAGCACAGATTGCCCTGAGTCAAAGTCTACTGAGACAATGATCCTGAGCTGCTTTCAGAAGCTTCAGATTAGCCCAACTGAGCCTGAGTTTTATTAGAGATCCTAAGGCGCTTGGATCAGATACTTATCTTACTGAACCATTAGTAGAGTTAGTTCAGTTTGGTAACTATCTGTTCTAGCTACTCAAGTGTGCGGAATGGCTGGCCTAGTTTATACTCATTTTAGCTTTGCTGAAAATCTTCCCTTTAATAAAACAGTGATTAAGGCTGTGATCAATTGATGCAAGTTCAGTGGATTGGTTCCAACTGAATATCAGTGAACTATGCTTTCAGTGAAAAACATGCAACAGATAATAATGCAGTACAGAAAGCAAAACAACACATCAATTATAGTGGTTCAGAGACTCAAGCTCCTACGTCCACTCTCTCTGACCTTCAGAGAAATTCCTTAACCACTTCCTAAAGCTTTCTGGCTAACTCACTATAGCTTACTCACTTTTCTACCTTGAGTTTTCTGGCTGACTCACTGCAGCTTACTAACTCAAACACACACAAGTGTTCAGACTACCACAAGTAGCTTACTAACTTCTTCTCTAGAGTTTTCTGGCTAACTCACTGTAGCTTACTAACTCTTTACAACTCCAACTCACCAACAAAACACACACAAACTACCTTAAAAAAGGGTTTGAGTTTTGGGTTGGTTTCCAACTAGGATGAGATATCCTTTACAATAAGAACAATGCAAAGGCTAGGATATCTCTACTAAGCTTTGGATATTTCTTATCAATCTAGGCTTAGTGAATGAGCACTCTCCAATGTGAAACACTTGAGAAATTCTAGAGTTTTCGAGTGCTTCAATTTGCAATAATACGAATGAGCTCTTGAGTTGCTTTAATTTCCCGTGACCTTCAATGTAGAGGGTCACTAGTATTTATAGGCAACTTCACCAAGGTCACTCTTGAAAAACTATCCGTTGGAGGAGATAGCTTCATGAGTTTCCTCTTATGGTGTTTGATGAATGTCTATTTTTAGGGTTTGAATACTCCCTTGCATGTTTTAGGAAATCTGCATTCATGTAGCCAATCACCAATTTTGCAGTCTGGAACATAGTACTACTGACATGATTTAGTGTCCTGTCGCTTTCAGTGTCAGTAAAGTACAGTGTTGTCTTCCTCTGATTGGTTCTTGTCTTCAGTAAATGTAGACAAACATAACGGCTCTTTTTGGTCAATCTCTCTGAATGAGACAACCTTAAACAACACTTGGACTTAGTTCCTTTTGTCTGCATATGAATGGTTTGGGCAATATCTACTTTTCTGAATATTCGCGTTTTTCTCAGTTTTGTAATCTTTAGATAGATATTATTCAGTGCCTCTGAACATTCAGGTTATACTGAGTATTCGGTATCTTACTGAGTCTTCAGTAACTACTGGGTCTTCAGTATCTTCTGTGTCTTCAGTATCTTCTGAGTCTTCAGTGTCTTCTGAGTCTTCAGTATCTTCCGAGTCTTCAGTGTCTTCTGAATCTTCAGTATCTTCTGAGTCTTCAGTGTCTTCTGTGACATACTGAGTCTTCAGTGACATACTGAGTCTTCAGTGTCTTCAGCAACTTACTGAGTCTTCAGTTTCTTCAGTTACTTACTGAGTCTTCAGTTTCTTCAGAAACTTACTGAGTCTTCAGTTTCTTCAGTTACTTACTGAGTCTTCAGTTTCTTCAGAAACTTACTGAGTCTTCAGTTTCTTCAGAATCTAACCTGATCTATATCTGCTGACTATACATGGTGCAGATAACTTCCTGAACACTCTATACTGAATCCTGACTCAGTCTATCAAGATTATTCTGAACTTGTCATACTCAGGGGTTTTGAGATCTAATCAAAACTTCTTTATTAAATTCATCTCCCAACAATACCTAATCATACTTGATCTCAACTTTTATCCTAATGTATCTTCCTAATCATTTTCTTATTAAAAGCTATATCACAATCCTAACTGTTGGGAGATGAATTTAATAAAGAGGATTTTGATTAGATCCCAAAACCCCTGAGAATGACATGTTCAGGATAATCTTGATAGATGAGTCAGGATTCAGTTTTAGAAGTGTTCAGGATAAATATCTGCACCGTGTATAGTCGGTAGATATAGAACAGGTTAGAAACTGAAGAAACTGAAGACTCAGTATGAAACTGAGAATCTGAAGGCTCAGAGAAACCTGAAGGCTCAGAGAATCTGAAGACTCAGTATGAAGACTCAGGATGTCTCTGAAGACAATGAGACTCAGAGAATCCTGAAGGCACAGTAATTACTGAAGACTCAGTAATATACTGAATGCTCAGTATATCCTGAATATTTCGAGGCACTGAAGCTGAGGAATATAGCCGTTGGAATCCAGCTGACGTGGACCAACGAGAGGAAGACAACCAGCCTGGAAAAGCTGCAGAACTTACAGAGAATAGTATGGATTTGAATGTGATTCTCCAACGGTAACATTCAAATCCACACTATAAATACAAGTTCTTCCATCAAATTAAGTGTGGATGCGTGGAGATTATGCACAAAATGCTACAGAGCCAAGAGCGTTATAGTCAAAGCATTCCCACCCTAGAACACAAGTCTGTAGATATACAAATATATTCAAAGAGTGTTCTAGAACCCAACCTAAGCTACCCACGATGTATCTTAAGCTTAGAGAGATTTTCCCAACCTTAGCATTGAGGCTAAACCATTGTAAGGGAAAATCTCACCATAGTTGGAGACAACACCAAACCCAAACCCATTCTCGTAAGAGATAACTAGTGGTGAAGTGAGGTAGTTGATTAGGCAATCCCTAGAGAGGGTGATAAGTCCCGAAGGAGTGTGAACTCGTTAAACATCTAAGAGGCGAGCCCGAGAGGGTGATAAGTCCAGTTTGAGTTAGTAAACTACAGAGGTAGTCAGAAAGCTCAAGGTCGGGTTGAGTAAGTAAACTACGCGGAGTAGTCAGAAAGCTCAGGGCCGAGTTGAGTAAGTAAACTACGCGAGGTAGTCAGAAAGCTCAAGGAAGTGATGAAGGAATTTCCCTAGAAACAGGGAGAGTGGATGTAGGAGCTTGAGTCTCCGAACCACTATACTTTGTTGTGTTCTTTACTGCTTTACGTTCTTATCTTGTCATATGCACTCGATTATAAGCAAGACACAACACATATGCTCAAAAAGAGAAAAATCTGGAATCACCATTCCTTCACTCCTGTTTTATATGCACCGCAAAGAAATGTTTTGCTTCCGCACGCGCAAAATGGGTTTTCCCACCGGGACCAACACTAACGTACCTAAGGTTTTGTTTCTTCTCAAGACATTAATATATATATATACCATCAATCATCTAAAGTAACTATCTAAAACACATGCATTTGATCAAACACTTGGTGTGCATCTTATATTCATCTCTAAATTGATATAAAAAATCACCAATCAACTCAAAAATATATCACAATCTTAAATTATGCTTAAATCCTACACATGCATTTGATCAAACACTTGGTGTGCTTCATATATTCATCTCTAAATTGACATAAAAAATCACCAACCAACTTAAAAATATATCTCAATCCTAATTTATGCTTAAATTCCTATACATGCATTTGATCAAATACTTGGTGTGCATATCATATATTCATCTCTAAATAAACATAAAAATCACCATTAACAATTTATCCACAAATTACCAACAACAATCAAGCCACACATATTTCTCTATATATACAAGTCCAAAATTCTCTATTCAAGCATATATACAAACAAGGTTAGACAAGTTAATATTAAGTTTCTATTTAGACAAGCTAAGTTTCTATTTACCAATTCAAGTCCAAATTTCTCTATTTAAGCGATTCCAAATATTTCTCTATATAAGCTAAGTTAGACAAGCTAAGTTTCTCTATATACAAGTCCAAATTTCTCTATTCAAGAGCAATTCAAGCAAATATTCTATAAACCAATTTTTTATTTCTCTCTACAAGAGCAAAATATTCTAATATATATATATATATATATATATACCTGTACGCGCGTGTGGAGCTAGGCGGCGATGGCGGCGGCTGTAGGGGAGGACGGCGGTAAGGCGGAGATGACGGGTCGGAGGTGGAGGGCGAAGGTGCGCGCGAGCGACGGCCAAGAGAGGAGGAGAAGGGCGACAACCAAGGTAGGAGGAGGAGAGCGACAACCAAGAGAGGAGGTGGGCGACGACGACGACGCGAGAGGAGGAGGAGGGCGACGGAAATGGCTTGGGGGGGGGAGTACGTACGCGAATTAATATGCGGGGGAGACGCGAAGGAGATATATCAGAATGAAAAAAACGCGATTTGGGGGCGCCTGGATATAGGGCAACGACCCCTTACAGAGCGGTTCGGAACCGCTCTCTCTTGCAGAGCGGTTCTGAACCGCATTCCAAGCGCTCGGCCTAGCAGAGCGGTTGTAAACCGCATTATAAGTCATCTTGCAGAGCGGTTTCGAACCACTTTTTAATTTATTTATTTTTTTAATTAAAAACCGCTCTCCAAGGCAGATTTTGGAGAGCTCTTTTTAAAAGGGCTCTCCAAGTGGAGCTCTCCAAGCATAAAATTATAGTAGTGCAAAGTAGTAAGTGTTTTAACAAAAATGGTAAGTCTGATGTCCAGTGAGACCAAAATTGAATCTTTCTCTTTTAAAATACAAAGAGCACGAATTATAATTCCTCGTGATAATGACAACTAAAATATTGTAGCTTTACCACTGTAGTCAACTTTGTGAGGCCACAATATGTATATTTACGAAAGCGAGAGATGATCATAAAAGGAACACATATAGAAAGACAGAGAAGGACAAGCCAAAGGAGGAGAGAGGCATAACATGCATAGACGAAATAAATCCCATTGTATAGTAGCTGGGCACGTGTTATTATGTATTAGTGATTCATTTTATATATGGCATGTTTTAGAACACTAATAAATAATGAAAATCACTTAAGTGGGGTGTATTCAATTGAGATTTTATTGGATTTTTTTGGACTTTAAAAAGTTGGATTTAGAAAATTTATAGACTCCATGCAGAGTTTGACTGACTTTTTTTATTGATTTACATGAATTTTCATAAACTTGACAGGATTTTAGAAAATTTATAGACTCCACGCAGAAAGCTTGATATAACAAGAAGGGGGTGCCCTCTCTGGATACCGAATTCCCACCCAAACAATCTAGCGTCCTTTGCCTAAACGCAGTTTTCGGTCAGATTAAATCAATTGGTAAAATTAAATAATCCAAAACGCAGTCTAAAGCCTAAAACATAAAAATTGAATAAACCATGACCAAATCGAAGATGAGGGGCAATATATTGACAAATGGAACAAACAAGCCAAACAAACCTTCAAAATTAAATGACCCACCACTACTACTCATACTATAACAATAACTTGAGCGAAGGGCTAGATCGTGAGAGATGTAAAGGTAGTGTTGGAATACAGGGGTTAGAAAATCACCAACCTCTATTCCAAAATTATAGCGGAAAGGAAATAGAATCCGGTTGAATTCTACGTACGTTTGGATTCTCAGAGTCCGAAACGCAACCACAAGAATTGATTCGTGGATTGCTTTCATTATTCACAATTTAAGAGCCCTTTGATATGTGTATCATATGTGATGCGTTTATTCCAAGAACAAAATACCGTCTGTATATTATTCTACGTGAGTCCGTACTCAGCCCTTTTTTGAATGAGATCTCTTATCTCTTCTTAAAAAGACCCGTGCAATATTTCAAATATTTGAAGTTATCCATAACTTCCAATTCAAAATATATCCACTTCATGTGTGGAAATTTAATTATTAAATTAATATATTTATTAATTAATTTAATAACTTTCATCTCCCACTCACATATGAAGTTTGAGTCTTACACTCATGTACTTCACCTCTTTACACCATCACATAATACCATTTCATACAGGCAAATAAATTGTGTGACCCTCGAGAAAATGAGTTTTCACGCTATATAACGTGTTAATGATATATAGCAACTCAACCAGTTTTATATGAAGAATTCAAAACTCGTTATACCCCAGAACTCTTCCAGTTAACACAAGTTGACATATCTCTTTCAATCCCTTGAAACTATTAGAGCATATTCAACTTTTTATCACATCTATGTATTCATAATCAAGTTCTCAACTCGATTGACCGGTCAATGAACACAATGGAACATGTTAATAAAGATGTCCTTTCTTTCACACAAAAAATATACAGACTTCCACTATAGCTGCTTTCCCAGACATGTACCGCATTACTATATTAATCATAGCTATTGGTAGCATGCTAAAGTAGCAACACTAAAGTGAAGACTTAGAAATCTAGTAGAAAGTCCTAAGGGTACTTTTAAGAGGCTTATCAAAACCTCAAAGTCTCATACAATGAGAAAATAAGGATATCTTTCTCATTTCCTTATGGTCAACTTAGCACATTTGGTATGAAACACATGTCACGATGTCTTAACTTCCCAGGATGGAAGCGTATGTCATTTTATTTATTTTGACATCGTGTAAATCACAGTTCAAGTGTATTATCGACACTTAACTTGGATTTCCTTCTTCTATTGTCTAGGAATCCATTGATTTAGCTTTGTAACAAGTCAAATAGATTCGTGGTAAAATCTATTGTGATTATCTACAATATAATCTCATATTTGCACATACCTCGATGTCAGAGGCGATTGCTCGTATGAGAGAGCCAATCAACTTGTCGACATACTACAATATGAACATTTAATATAGTTCACAATACATAAATGTCTAGTAACATTAACAACTACTTTGTAGTCCATTTAAATTCATACAAATTCAAGATCTTAGGATGTCTTACACATCTTCTGTATATAGGTTTGACAACAAATCTGCTAACACCAAGTCAGCAGAAATTTATTCAAGAATCACTCTTTCTTCTTTGTAATGTCTTTACAAAGACAAACTTTTCATGATACTTGGAATACTTAGAGTAAGCTTTAGTTGCTTTGATTACTACAATGAATCATAACAACTTCCGCTGGAGTGTTTGATTTCACAATCAATCTTTACAACTCCCAGAGTGTTTGATTTCACAATGAATCGATATAACTCCCTATTGAAGCATTTCATTCCACAATGAATTACTACAACTCCCACTGAAGTATTTGATTCTATAGTGAATTGATATAACTCCCACTGGAGTGTTTGATTCAACAATGAGTCGATATAACTCCCACTGGAATGTCATATACAACAATGAATCATTACAACTCCCTCTAGAGTGTTTAATTCTCAATGAATCGTTACAGATCTCAATAGAGTGCTTACTAATTCCAAACATTTCATGAAAATTCTTAACCAAAATTTTCATTTGACTGCAGATACACACGCCACAAGTTCAATTAATAGTGGTTAGTGCTATACAAACTTATTTCATGTTATACCACGAGATTGCTTCATTATTAAGCAAAAAAGGTATAACTAGAATTTGACTTACTTGTCTCTAAATCATAATTCCAGTTAGTGTCTGTATACTATTTAGGTAAGATTATCTCCTTGAGATAATAATCTGCAGTATTCTTCAGATATCTCAAAAATTCAACACACTATCTTTTAGTGTCTCTTTTCGGATTAACTGATATCTGCTAACCAAACCAACAACTTAACAAATGTCTGGATGTGTGCACAACTTATCATACATCAAACATCCAATTGAATTTGCTTATGATACATTTGACATTTCATCTTTCAGTCTTTGGACATTCATCATAGTTTAGTGACTCGTCTTTTTATAACATGAGAATCAACATGCTTTTATACCTTCATTTGAATTGTTTTAGAAGTCTTACTACATAAGTCTGCTAAGACTATTCAAGTAACTTCTTTGAACGATCTTTATGAAGTTTTCACCAAAAGATTCTCATTGTGTCTTCTCAGCTAACAGTGTATCAACATATAATCATAGAATTACAGAACTATCTTTGGACCGTTAAACATAAACATATTGGTCTTTGTCTAACAAAGTTAATACGAGATAATCATAGTATGAAGTCTCAAGTACCACTGTCTTGAGGATTGCTTAAGTTTGTAAACCGACTTCTTCAATTTACAAACATTATCCCCTTCTTTGAATTCTCCATTGAGAAAAAACAGTAATGTCCATTTTTGATGTAATTCTAAACCTATACTTGATACGATAGCTAAAAAGTGAATGAATCGAGGTAAAGCCCACAACAGATGAAGAAAGTTTAAATACCCCTTTCTGAGTATAATCTTTCTCTACTAAGTGAGCATTTTAAGATGTGTCCCAATAAAGGATCTACAAGTTTCAAAAACTTGATATGACCTTATTGACTTTATGTTATCTTCCATTGCTTTGTTTCATTAGTCTCTTGCATAACGAGATAGAACCTCTCGATCGTCTGTAGGTTCATTCTCATTCACTAAAGACTAATTTTATTTCTGAAAAAATTAAAAGGTGTATCCTTCAATATCATGATGTCTCTCAGACACATATTTCCTAGAGTATTTTTCAAGATTGAAACTTGTGATATAAATAATTACTCTTATCAAGATCCATCTAATCTTAATGAGTAAACATTTATCAAATATCACAAACATTAAGTAAAATCACTCCCACTTGGATCTGATAGAGAGTGATTATTTCAATCTGAAAATGATACAGTATTTCAAATACTTCCCTTACTAGGAAAACTTTTTCAGAAAAAAAATTGACAAGTGATTTTATTTCATGTCATACTCTGAACTCCTGGATCTCTGATCAATTTGTATCCATTGGATTTAACATAGTATCTTAGAAGATACATTTCTAAATCCTTTAGACCCTTGTTGGTCTACATATACCAAGATTAATAAAAGATCAGGTCTTCAACTTTCTTGAGTTCAGATGAAGTTGACTTAATCAAATATGAATAACATTATTCAATATGCATACAATCATAAATAACTCATCTTTCCAAAAAAGATAGTTAAAAGTAATTGTCCTATCATGGATCATGTCATATCAAAAAACGTTTCATTCCTTCTTTAGTCACACCATTGAGCAATGATGTATAAGGTTTTGATAATCGTCGGATTATACAATTTTCATTAAACAGTTCCTTGAACTGCATGGATAAAGTTCACGTCCTCTATCGGTTCTTAAAACCTTTAAGGTTATGTCATTTTATTCTCAGCCCCATTTAGGTAATATCTGAAGCAATCCAATGCTTCATATTTATGAGAAATTTTAGACATATAAAACGTGAAAATTATCAACTTAAGTAATGAAAAACCAATAAGTTCCATGATTTGCTATTTGACATTCACAAAGTCACATTTATCAAAATAAAATAATTGCAATGAAGAATCAACATCAATAGTTTTATCAAATGATTTTCTTATCACTTATGAACAAGACAATATTCACATTTTGATAACTTGACTTTTAAAGACGAACTCATAGTTCTTCTTTCACAAATCAGTTATTCATGTCCTGCACAATGTGACTAAATCTAGTATGCTAAATGTCATCATTTACACAAGCATAACTAAATGAACAAATATTTAGTAATCCATGAATTATCATCATAATACTAAAATAATTGTTCTCATTCAGTCCAAAAACCATATAAAACATAGAATTATTGTCAAGTACCATAATGCACATTGAATATACTATAAAAAAATCTTTAATACAAATTTCAAAATACATCCATATCATAGAAGAACAGATTCAGAATTGAGATCCTTAATGATCTCCAGAGAAAACAAGACATTATGTAGTGTGAAAAATTGACCATTGTCAATCTCAAATTTACAAGTCTTTAGACTTCAATTTGAGCTTAGTTTCCACATAATTTCATCTCGTCCCACTTGGAACATGATGAAGATGTAAATAAAATGTCCATTCATCATTAGTCAATGGTCTGCATTTCCTGAATCTATAATCCACAAGGATAAAATTCAGTAAATAAATACACTAACATAGACAATTATTCTAAAACCAAATAATTACAATGAATTTCTTTGTCCCTCTTGGACTCAAGATATTCATGAGTAAAATGACTAAACTTGCAGGTCATCTAATTTCCAGTTTTGCATATCTCTTCATCTTATTCTTCTTAGCATTAGGATTAATTTGAAGTTTAACTGCAGTATTTCTAATTTTATACTGCTTGTCATTTCCTTCATTCATTCCAATATGTCTTATATTTAGAGTTTGAAGTGATTCAAGAACTAGATTCAGAAATGAGAACACTTGATGCAGACTTGACAACTCCAAGTATTATATCTTTCAACTCAACAATAGGAATTGAATAAGCGGAAGTCTTAATACTTTTATGAAAAGTTGTGTTAACCCTCAAGTGCTCCAATTGTAAGGAAATGATCATGTTAGATCTGAATTTGATGTTATTCAGAAAGTGAAGTGCTACCATACTTCTCTATCAGATATTATCAAATATCGTAAGTCGTAAGATGTTGCACACACTCAAGGATCATATTATCTATAACCAAGCTCACCAGCTTGTTATGAGCTAGGAATTTCTTATATTCCAAGCAAAAATAAGTCTTTTGATCCATTTTGATATGAATTTCCATCCTAATCCCAGAACTTCCATAACATGGTAGATAATATTCAATATATCTTGTTCTCCAAGAACATTTAATTAATTATGACGCCACACGTCATAATTGTCGTTATTGAGTTTATTCTAATCTTATTAAACTCGACGTTGATAGCTTTTGAAGCTATTGTTTGGTTTAATTGTAGTGATTCAATGAGTTAATGTTCATTTATGTATCAATATGTTCAATGTTAAGCTAACAGACATCTGAAAAATTTATTACAAAATTTGACATCGAAAAATGACTTAAAGTCAATAATCATCAATCTCACTAAGTATCCTCATTAATCATATTTAGTTCCAAAACATGAACACAAATAGTTTTAGCTTTTACTCCAATAAATAGCTAAAACTCCCACTTAACAACATGAAATTATATGCTTAATAACATTTATCATTATAAACGTAATAAAGCACAATCATGTTATGAGTCAATAAAATAACTCAAAGTAGTCAAGAAAATTTAATGGCTACTATAAGCCAAAAAAAATAATATATCAACTACTAAGGTCATTCTTAATCTAATCTTATTTCAGCATACTTGTCAGGCAATATTCATGTATAAGTTTGAATCCTCTTTGACATTCATGTCTCTTGAAGTACTACATTTTGTACTTGACATTACGGAAAAATATGGTGTTATGATCTACATGATGATTCGTATCCAAGCGTTACATTTACCTCTCAAGGTAATAACACCGGATCAATGAATCATCGTTAATATATAGATATGTCGTCCCAACAACTTGTCTACTTGAATCTTTAACTCAATCCACCAATCATTCTTCTCATAATATTATCACCATTAGTAAACAATTCCAATCTTAACATAATATTGTTTTAGAAAACTACCATAAGTCTTCTTGGAAATGTCATAGCTCAAGTTTCAACTTTTACTAAGTTCTGAGCTATTAAATCGGAATTATTGAATGTGATAATAAGAAAGAGTGATTAAACTATACAACTCCGTCAAGTAACATAATGTCCAAAATTGTATGCTAGTTTTCATGTAATTCTTATAAAATTCGCATAAGAAAATCTCGAATTTATAGAACAACAATTGTTCATTTTATCGAGTCATATATAACATAAAATGAGCAACCATTTAAACATTCAATGTTTAAATACTTAACACATGAATTGTAAGCTCACAATTACACAAGAAAATTTCATTTCAAGCATAATAAGCTAATTCACAAGTGTAATAAATTTTAATTGTGGTTCTCAATTTAATAGATAAATAAGCACTTGAATATTCATAATTCAAATGCCTCCAAAATATGAAAATTAAGAATCTACACGGAAAATTAAGAATGTAGCAACTTTCGGAACCAAAATCGGAGTTAAAACGAGCCAAGACGAGTCAAAACAAGATTACATGCGCGCGAACTGTTTGAAAACAGCTTTTCCGCACCTGAAACCAGCAAAACGTGCAGTCACGCACCCCCAGGTGAACCGACGCGCCAACAGAAACACCGACGCGCCAACAGAAACACCGACGCGCCTACACGCACCGGGACGCGCATCCTGGGCTTCGGGCGTGGAGCTCACGCGCCGTCGTGAGTTGCCGGGATTTGGCGCGTGTGTTCCACACGCCGGTGGTTTCACTAGTTTGGGTCAGTGGTCCGACCCGGTTCGGTTCGCCCCAAATTTTGCAATTAGGTCCTCATAGAATTTTGAATTCTCATAGAAGGACCCCCAAATTCTCTTAAACTTTGCGATTAGGTCCCAGAAACATTGAAAACTTTCAAAATTCGTATCTCACTCGTTACTCAACAAAAATTAACGAATAATATACCATTGAAATCGTCTTTCAACGTATATTACACCAGTACTAAGAATACAATACAATTCATTCTGTACAGATCTCAATTTCCAGTCAATGTTCACGAAAATTTTTCAAAAAAAAAATTATTTCTCACAAACGGCTTGGTCAAAAAATATGAAACTTTGCAGATAGCATCTACACTATACTACCAATATACAGTAAAAATTTCAGGCCCTAATTCCACCGTTTCAGAAAATCTCAAATTTTGAAAAAATACAGAATTCGCGTTCAAAAGCGGAAAACATGCCAAAAATCACATACAAGTCATATAAACTACGAGAATCATAAACGCAAATGAGAATCCAACACAATGGCTTTGATACCATTGTTGGAATACAGGGGTTAGAAAATCACAAACCTCTATTCCAAAATTGCAGCGGAAAGGAAATAGAACCCGGTTGAATTCTACGTACGTCTGGATTCTCAGAGTCCGAAACGCAACCACAAGAATTGATTCGTGGATTGCTTTCATTATTCACAATTTAAGAGCCCTTTGATATGTGTATCATATGTGATGCGTTTTATTCCAAGAACAGAATACCGTCTGTATATTATTCTACGTGAGTCCGTACTCAACCTTTTTTTGAATGAGATCTCTTATCTCTTCTTAAAAAGACACGTGCAATATTTCAAATATTTGAAGTTATCCATAACTTCCAATTCAAAATATATCCACTTCATGTGTGGAAATTTAATTATTAAATCAATATATTTATTAATTAATTTAATAACTTTCGGGTAGCAATAAACAGAGTTTCGAAATAAATGCAGAAGAAGACGAATTTGAGGTGATTTTGAGGCGAGGGCGGTTCTTAACTGAACAGAGTTTCCAAATAATTGCAGTAGCAATGAACAGAGGAGTGGATAGCACCGGTGGCTGCGACTGGGCGGCGAACGGAGGCAAGGGCACGGAGTCACGGCGGAGATGAAGGCAAGTGACGGTTGAGTGCACTGACCACCGGCGGTTGGCGTCAAATTTGCAGTGTGACGGCGACAGTTTGTTTTTGGCTTTGGGTGAAGAGAGAGAGATTGAAAAGAGGCGTCTTTTTCTTATTTTTCTTCTAACCTTTAGTCTTTAGAGTTCTTTGAGACTATATGGATCTCTCTGATTGTTAGAAGAGATTTTGGAGAGTGAAATCTATTTATATTTTTGGAAGAGAATCAAAGAAAATCCCTAGAGTATTAAAATCCATAGACTGTTGAATACCAAAAGATTTTTTAAGACTTTTTAAAATTCGTATTGAATAACTCAAGATTTTTAAAGACTTTTGAAAATTCGAATTGAATACCCCAAATTTTGAAAATCTAAAAAAATCATACAGACTCCACAACCAATACATCCCCTAAATTTTGAAAAAGTTGAGTCTTAGAACTTTTTTCACATCTATAAAATAGAAAGTGTAAACACACCCATACAGTAATTGCACACGTATTAATTATTATTATGCATTAGTAATCCCATTAGACAATATACTAATCATTAAGGATTAATAAAATAAAAGGAAATGAGAGGATAATGATAAATTTTGTGAATTAAATATGAAAATACGGAAGTGAAATACAAGTCGAATTTTATTAGGTTAAAATATCGAAAATTGTGAATTTTTTCTTTGAACTTTGACCATGATATGAATGATTTTGTGGAGAGATCCTCACTTTGATCTCGGATCAAACGTCTTTTTTAGATGATTTGTACGAAAAACACTTTTAAATTTTTAATTGAATGCAATTTTAATTTAATTCCAGAAATAACTATGAATAGTAAACGAAATAGACACAATAAGAGCAAGGGAAATCAAGCGAGTTTAAAAGAGATAAAAATTGGTGCATGCAAAACGGCCCTGTAAGGAACATAATAAGAAAGAGAAATCAAAGACATAAACAAGTGCGAGACAAACTTTTATATGAAATATTTAGATGTATGAAATATGATTGGTGGGTCAATATAATAAACATAGAGTGAAACTTTCACAAATTTTGTGCGAGTCGAATCGGGTCGAACATATTTTTTAATAAAATTTGGGCAAAGGCAAAACAATAAAACTTACTCAGAGACTTGTGTTATTATAAGGGTACTGTAAGAAAGGATCCATAAAACATGACTCGGGTCGAACATATTTTTAAATAAAATCCGTGTAAAGGCATAACAACAATACTCACTCAGAGATCTATACTACTATAAGGGTAAACATGTGTTACTGTAAGTATATGTATGTATTACTGTAAGGAAGGATCCATAAAATATGACACGTAGGAAAGAAGGCGAATCGCATAAACACAGAGGGAAAAATTTGTGGATCATGGGCAGGTCGAACTGGGTCAAACCGATTTTTCTATAAATTTGCGCAAAGGCAAAATATCAATTTTTCTATAAATTTGCGCAAAGGCAAAATGTCATAATTCGCTTTGAATTCTGTGTTACTGTAAGAGGAAACATGTGTTACTGTAAGAACAAATAACACATGCTTGTTTTTTCATTACACATATTTTTCTGTAAGGTATTAAATTTTTTGTTATTATACACACACAAATGTGTTACTGTAAAGAGAATTGTGTGTTACTATATGAACAAAACGACATTCCCTCTATTTTCATATACTTTCCTCTCTGTTTTTTTAATTGTTTCCACTTTTGACCTGTGACCAACTGAAGTAAAGACCAAAACCACCATATTACACAATTGAATTAGTAAATTTTTTTCCCCATCACCATGTAGTAAGTAGTAACACATAATTTTCCTTACATATACTTGCCTTTATAGTATTACATAATGAGAGCAAGTTTTCCTTTTTTGTCTTTGCGCGAATTTTTTTAAAAAATCGCTTGACCCAATTCGACCTGCAAATTTTCAGCTCATTCTCATTTGAACTAATATGTTATGGTGGTATATTTAATAGGAAAGTCCCCTATATATAAAGGAAAAAAAGCTTTTTTTTTTCCTATAATAATTTAATTGTTGATTTTGGTCCTATTGGCTTTTACAGTTTGATTTTTGTCCTGTAACTTACACACTTTCGACTTTTTGGTCCTTTAAAATTTTAGGTTTTGATTTTCGTCCTGTAACTTACATACTTTTACCACTTTTTGGCTTTGATTCATATAAGTTATAGGACAAAAATTAAAATTTAAAACTCTATAGAACTGAAATTCGAAAGTGTGTAAGCTAAAGGAAGAAAATCAAAATTTAAAAGTCAACAACATCAAAATAAAAAAGCGACAAAGTTATATGACCAAAAAAACTATTTTGCCATATACAAATGACAAAATTTTTGTACACACTAGTTGCAAGTGTGTTTTTTTTTAACTATATTCTCTATTTTTATTGAATAGTATTACTTGTTCTAACTAAATAATGTTAGTTAGTTTTTAGAAAATATGCAAATAATATTTTCTATTTTCACTAACTAATAATTAAATAATAATGTTATTTGTTTCTATTGAATTATATGAGTTGCACGGTACAAATGGTACACGAGTATAATAGTGTTACTTAAAGTGCGTATATATATATATATTATTGATGCAAAAATCGGCCGCCTAGGCGCTAGGTCACGCCGACCGATCCGATTTTGTCAAAACTATTAATGATCATGGCGGCCTAGGCTGATTTTTACTTTTTATTTTTACTCCCTCCGTCCACCAATCTTATGCACACTTGCCTTATTTGTCCGTCCACCAATCTTATGCATACTCCATTTATGGAAAAAGTCACTTTATCTTTATCACCCAACCATCATTTAATTATTTCAAATGTCATTGTACTTTCACTCACAACCAACCATTTTATTAATAAATAAATCACACAATACTCCATAATACCATTACTTTATCTACTTTATCTATTTTTTTCTTAAAACATGTGCCAAAAGCATCAGACATAAGATCGGTGGACGGAGGGAGTATTTTTTAAAGACCAGCATTTAATAATATTTTTTTTAAAAATTTGAAACATTACACAACAGAGTTGAGATGAGCAGTGCCAGTATTCTAACTTCTAAGTTCTAAGTTGGAGAAAATTGATAAATATATATAAATTTATTTTCAATTGATTCTTTTGTAGTTTATGTTAATTTTTAAATGATTATGTCTTTTCGTTTTGATAAAATTATTTAGTTGGAGTTGAACTATTTGCCTAAATGACGATCAGACGGTCTAGGCGTTAGGCGGCCAGAATCCACTCGCTTAGCGATTTCCGACTTATGCACAGTGTGTGTATATATATATAGAGAGAGAGTAGGAGTATATATAAAGAGTTTGAGTGGTGTGAATGTGCAGTGGGGGAAGGGGGGCAATAAAAAGCAAAACCGCAGCACTTTGTCTGTGCTATCCTCAACATACCCTCCTTTTCAAAAGCCTCTGTCTCCCATCTATCCCACTTTCTCTCTCTACCTCTTTACGCCGGGAAATATTCCCTCCGCCGCACCGTCGCCCAAAACTCCTTCACCATTTTGTTTTTGCCTGCTAAAAAGACTAGACCTTTTCCAGTTTCCTATTCTGATTTAGTATAACCTTGTGTTTAATTAGCTGGCTAGCTAGTCAGGAAAAACAGAGAATAGTATCTCACATTTTTTATTTTCTCATTGATGAGAAACTCCGACCATTTATTTAGCTGGAAAAAGATAATCTCCGGCAGAATTGAATGAAGACGCCAAATCCCGGCAACGGAGCTCCACCGGCGAACGCCGAAGGTAACTCTCTTACTACCTTCTCCAGTTTGCATTTTGGGTGTTTTTTTGAACAGTATTAGTTGATTTACTATAAAGTATTAGTTGCTTTATTATAAAGTATTAGTTGTAAAATAGGCATGCTGTTAAACTTATTTGCACAAGACCAACTCTTCCAATAAACATAGTTTATGACAACAATTTTAATGGGATTTCAGTCTGATTTTTCTTCCATATATATTACTCTCCTATTTCTTTCCTGTTTGAATTTTGTGTGTATTTTTAAACAGTATTAGTTGTTTTAAAAAAAGGTATTAATTGTTTTACTATAAAGTATTAGTTATAAAAAGGCATGCTGGTTTACACAAGACCAACTCTTCCAACAATTTTAATGGGAATTTAGTCTGATTTTTCTTCCATAATACTTTTTCTTTTGTGTGAGGCTAAAAAGATACAAATTGTGTGAGGAATGACAGGTGTGAATAGGAGCATAAATGTTGAGCTATGGGAAGCATGCGCCGGGCCTTTAGTAAACCTTCCGGCTGCTGGGACCCACGTCGTCTACTTTCCTCAAGGCCACAGTGAACAAGTTAATTATTTTATTTTCACTACTTTTCAAATGAATATACAGACCAAGTTAAATATAGGAGAAAAAACCACAAATAATCATATATCTTTGCTCGAATTTACAAATGGTTTTGTAAATTTTTATTTTATCAATTTTAGTCCTTTTGATTTCAATTTTAGTTCTTTTCGCCGGATAATTTAAAATTTGATCGGAAAATTGACCTAAATTTTTATTCTGGTCACGCGAAGGTCGCCAATGCTCTTATTTGAACTGTCTTTCATCAAGAAAAAAAATCCTAAATCAATTTCATGCTTTGATTACATCCCCCCATGAATCCATGAATCGCAACTTCAAAATCACGATTTCCATTCATTATCGTAGCTAATTTCGAGTGATTTACGTTGATGAGAGGGCCAAACCTATTTTATTCTCTTTCTCTCATTAAACCCGTCATTTCAATATTTTTTTTCGCATCATCTTGTATGATACATCATATTTCCGGCCAAAATTTTCAATTTTGCGGCGAAAAGGACTAAAATTGAAACCAAAATGACTAAAATTAATAAAGTTAAAATTTTACAGGATCATTTGTGGATTCAGACAAAATTATAGAATCATTTGTGATTTTTTCTCTTAAATATAGTAATTTCCTATTGTTTTGTGGAAGCTGCTAAGTTGTCGCCTATAGTGTCGTTAGTCTAAAAGTCATCCCTATTTTTTCGGTGGCTGACTTGCAGCATAATATTGGCCACATGCCCAGATTTCATAATTAATGTCTCTCCTCTTTAATTGTAATTTTCATATGGTTGGTTGGGAGCAATATCACCTGCTATTGTGAGCTGGTGGTTAGGATAACTTATTCAAGTATGAGATGGGTGGGCCATGCTAACATGCGCAATAATGGCTTGTTGATAGAAACTTTTTTTTTTATATTTTTCTGCAAATGTACCAAGTCATGTTTATCATCATAAATCATCCTTGGGATTATTGTTTCGGATGCTGCTATTTGGCCAAATTCACCTCCGGGATGAATCTGTATTTTTTATATTTCATTCTTAATGATGGTGGACTCCACTAATTCATAAAAAGATTTCATTAAGGGTATAACAGACAATACACCACTTGAAATATCGGAAATACCCTTATCACCCCGGGATGAATCACCCCAATTAGCATTACCCTATTCTTTTACCTCTACTAGGCAGATTTGGATGCATAAAACACAAAATCAACTCTTGTGGCCGTTAGTTTATACTCCATGCGTCCTAATTTAGATTGATCACTTTTCGTAAATAGGTGTCCTAATTTAGATTGATCATTTCCTAAAAAGAAAATAAAACAACTTTCTTTATAAAACAATACCCCTTACAAACAACACATATTTACATCACATGCCACTCTACTACATACACTAAATCCACTTTACATCATTTAATATTAATAAACAATACTTTTTTTAAAGTTGAATTGATATTCATACCCCTCCACCAAACCCACTTTACACCATTTAATACTATTATTTTCCATTTTTTTTAAACTCCGGATCTACAGTACATGGACAATCAAAATAAGGACGGAGGGAGTAACAAGTTAATTGATTTTACATAAAACAACGTCGTTTCATAGCACAACAGTAAGTTCTATCTTTCGCAATATAGTAAATTTAGACGACAAATACTTTTGTGCACTAGTTACACCGTGCAATTCAAGTGCATTTTTTAAAAGGTATTAGTTGTTTTACTAAAAGGTATTAGTTAATCAGTATTAGTTGTTTTCACTAAACATTATTAGTTGTTAATTGAATATCATTAGTTGTGCACTAGATATATGGTGCACCCACATTTTGCTCAATTTAGATAGGTAATTCTTGTAAATTCGCATTTTCAGGTAGCCGCATCTCTGAAGAAGGATGTCGATGCGAAAACCCCAAACTACCCAAATCTTCCACCCAAACTACTCTGCCTCCTTCACAATGTCACCATGCATGTATGCTTGGTTAAACTAATGCATTCATCCTATCATTATCCCCTTTTCTTGAATATAAAAAAAACAACTATAATTTTCTCTTTGATTGATCAATTAGGCTGATCCTGAAACTGATGAAGTATATGCACAGTTGACACTCCAGCCAGTATCCTCGGTAGGTTTTCGCCATAGTTGAAGATTGGGAATGATAAATAAGGATGATGGCCTCTGAACATGCTTCATTTGGCCTATAAAAAACATGTGTCATTTGTCAATTTGGTTTCAGTTTGACAAGGAAGCTCTACTGAGATCAGATCTATCAATGAAAGTGAATAAGCCACAAACTGAGTTTTTCTGTAAAACCTTGACTGCAAGTGATACCAGCACTCATGGTGGTTTCTCTGTGCCGCGACGTGCTGCTGAAAAGATGTTCCCTCCTCTGGTTAGTTTCAAGACCTTTTCTTCCTTAATGTTGTCGAAAATATATATGAGGTGTGATGTTAATCGTGTCTATTCCAGGACTTCTCGATGCAACCACCTGCGCAAGAGCTTGTTGCCCGGGATTTGCATAATAATTTGTGGACATTTCGCCATATTTTCCGGGGTAAGCTCATCTTAAGAAAGCAGAGGTCACCAACTAATACTTTTTGATGAAAGCAACTAATACTATTCAGTGAAAACAACTACTAATATTTACCAACTAATACCTTTTAGTAGACACAACTAATACCATTGACAAATGCACCTGAGTTGCATGGTGCAACTGGCACATAGAAGTGTTTGTCTTAGAAAAGATATGCTATACTACAATATACACAAAATCATGTGCTCTTGGCCATCATATGATCCATTTAGCTGACCTTATTAGTGGTATAAAGTCTTAGTTTGTTGCTGTTTCTTTGGATACCCTGGAGCATTGTTCACATGGTATTGCCTAGCGATTCAATTTAATAATATAAGTATATCTGATGATTGGAATTTAGGACAACCGAAGCGTCACTTGCTTACATCTGGATGGAGCCTTTTTGTTGGTGGAAAGAGATTGATTGCTGGTGACTCAGTCTTATTCATCAGGTAAGAATACAAGTTACTGAAGTTTAATCTTTATATTTGAAAGAATTGCTCTTGAAATAAACGAAAACTATACAAATTAATAGGGATGATAAGCAGCAGCTTCTTTTGGGAATAAGAGGGGCTAACAGGCAACCGCATAATTTGTCATCATCGGTGTTGTCGAATGATAGCATGCATATTGGGATTCTGGCTGCAGCTGCGCATGCTGCTGCAAACAATAGCCCTTTCACCGTCTTCTACAATCCAAAGTGACAATATTTATTCATACTAGTCTAGAAATTTGGGATTTTTTTTTTTGCCGTAGCTAATGGTGTAGCAATTATAGGACATATTATGTTCGCGAGCTGACACATTTGGCCGAGTTTGAATCACAATTGGTCCCATAAGTTTGACCTCAAATAAATTTAGTCCCATAAATATTTTTATCGTCGATTTAGTCCCAATAACTTTTACAATGTCCAATTTTAGTCCCAATTTCGGACGGAAAACTGAAAACAACATTGTTTTGCTGTTTTAATTTTGGGCTTTCCGGTGGATGTTGTGACTGGACTGCCACGTGTATTTTTTTTTAACAACTGGAATTTCAGCCATATAATTAAATTTTATTCTTAAAAAAACTTAAAATTAAAACAGAATTGACAACAAGAATTAGTCATACACACTTGAAAATACACGTGGCAGTGCAGTCATAGCCGTCGGAATGCCCCAAATTGAAATAACAAAACGACGTCGTTTTGAGTTTTTTCAATCGATTTGGGACTAAAATTGGACATTATCAAAGTTATTGGGACTAAATCAACGATAAAAAAAATTATGGGACTAAATCTATTTGAGACTAAAGTTATGAGACCATTTGTCATTCAAACTCCATTTGGTCCTTTATATATTAATTTTCACACATTTAGGCCAAATTTGACGAAACACTCTAATCCGGGCTATAAAATGTCACATGTTTGGCTTAAAAAAATTACTGGCGTAAGTGTGCCAAATCTATATGTGACGTACTGTCTACCAGTCGCTAGTTAATGTCCTTAAAAAGAACATTATTCCCGTTGAAATTTGGTCATGCTGAATGTATCTATTATCTTCAAACTGCATTGGCTTCTTTCTGAGTGTTTGTTATTCATTAATGAACTTGAAGCAGGGCTAGTCTATCAGAGTTTGTTATCCCTTTAGCTAAGTACTACAAAGCTGTTTGCAGTAACCAAATATCTCTTGGCATGCGCTTCCGCATGATGTTTGAAACAGAAGAATCTGGGACAAGAAGGTACATTCCCGTGAAAATAACAAAAAAATTCAAATCTTTATTCTCTGAATACCGAGTATTTGCAACTCCCATGCATGCATTTTTGTTCAGATATATGGGAACAATAACAGGAATCAGTGACCTGGACCCTGTCGGATGGAAGAACTCCCAGTGGCGCAACTTACAGGTTAGAATTAAGATACACGAAACATGCTTCCCGTTGCATTGTAAAGAGGCTTGGTTTGATACTGACAGGTTGGGTGGGATGAAGCAACTGCGGGTGGAAAACGTAATCGTGTCTCCGTTTGGGAAATTGAACCAGTGACAGCTCCGTTTTTCATCCGCCCTACACCTTCTTTCTTCCATCCTAGGCTACCAGGAATGCCAGGTCACAATCTGCAACAACTTAAAAAACTTCACTAATTCTTGTATTGATATTGGAATTAGAGTCTATAGATCATGCACATATATTTTTCTTTTAATTTTTTTTTCCCCACTTGTTCTGTATGAAGTGCACAACATAAGACTCCTTACTCGGGTTTTATCTTAGTTATGTAGTTTAATTTCCATGGGCATCTATTGATTACATCTATCTTAAAAGCAGTAGGCAATGCCAAAAATTTGTCCACATGAAAAAATGAGAAAAAAAGAAATGGAAAAAAGAGGGGAATTAAACCAAAATCGTCCCACAACTTTGCACCTTTATTGAAATGGTCCCATAATTATCAACTTTTCCAATGTAGTCCCATATGTATTCAATTTGATCCAATTTAGTCCCAAACCGCCGGAAGTCGCTCAAAATTTTCCAAAACAACGTCGTTTTGAACACGTGTCTTACATATTCCGGTCAAAATGTGCCCAAAACGACGTCGTTTTGGACAATTTTGAAAGACCTCCGGCGGTTTGGGACTAAATTGGATCAAATTGAATACACATGAGACTAAATTGAAAAAGTTGATAATTATGGGACAATTTCAATAAAGGTGCAAAGTTATGAGACGATTTTAGTTTAAATCCTGAAAAAATTAGAGTATTGTGACAGGATAGGCTTTGTGGTCAAAGACGGTGCTCTCTTTTTTGCCTCTCTCTGGTTATTGTTTGACCCACAATACAAGGGAGTCTTGTTGATTTTTACACCTCTGAAATGTCTCGTGTTTCTCTATGCAGACGATGATGAATTCGGGTTAAAAGACCCCCAAGGGCTCAGCCTAGCCCAGTGGATGAACGTGCAACAAAATCCCTCCCAATCGAACTCACTTCAATCGAACTATATCAATCCTTTACCTTCCTCTCCCGTACAGTTCAATGCGCACAGAGGAACAATAGATCAGCTCCAAAACCTTCCGTCCTCCAATTTCAGCCATTTGGGCTCGACTATACAACCATCAAGTCCAACCTTAGTCGGTCAGCCTATTCAGATGACCCAAGTTCAGTCCCACATATTGCAGTCACAAAATTCTATCCAAGCTCAAAATATCACGCAACAATCTTTTCTGAACCAAACTCAGCTTCAACTTCTACAGAAGCTCAATCAGCAACAGCAGTTATATATCCAGGATCAGGAAAAGCAGCTTTTAGAAAGCCCACCTAACTTCTCAGTTTCTACAACCACAAGCCAGATGCTGGATTCTTCTCAAGTAACAACCAGCATGAAACATCAAGAAACTGGGATGTTACAAGAATTGCATGGCCATGTGGGAAGTACCCTAAACCTAGTAACCAATCAGCTTTCAGCTGGCGGTGGGGGCCACTCTGCGGTTACTGATGATGTTCCATCTCGTTCGACTTCACAGTCCATGAACAACTGTTCGAAGTCTATATTAAATAGCAGAAATTATTGTGCTACAACAATGGGGGATGATATTGCTCAGTCATCTGATTTGCAGAAAACGTGTAATATAAAGCCTTCGCTGGTTGTATCCAAAAGTCAGAACCAAGGATTTTTTGCATCACAAATGGACTATTTGGGTAGTTCATCTTCAGTAACCTCTGTTCTTTCTCAGAATGATGGCAAGATACCGCAAAACAAATCAATGAGTTTCAATTCTCGGTTGTTTAGAGACGCAAGCCATCTAAGGAACAATGTACCCTTTGTGGCTAACATTGAAAATCAGCTAGAGATGCCAAAAATGCCTGAACCTTTGAATGCAAAAGACATGCTAGTGTTAGATAAAGACTATTCGAATAATCTATCAGGGGGAGGCATACTTTCCACCTATGAGAAGACCAAGGAAGATCAACCTGAACTCTCATCATCATTTGGCTTGCCGGATATTACCTTCAATCCCATTGACTCCACGATGAATGATAGCTTCATGAATGGAGGTGCTTGGGCTCCACCACAGGTTCCTATAAAGCGGACGTATACAAAGGTTGGTTGTTTATAAATGCATTTATTGGATGGAAAATACTTCTATGTACCAGTTTCACCATCCAATTCAATTTTTTTTTTTTAAATGGTAGTATTAGTTATGGAGAAAAAGTGTCAGTTGGTCAGTATTAGCTGTTTTCACTGAACAATATCAGTCGTTTTCATTTAACAGGTTGTGGAGAAAAATAGTTTTTTGGTCTCATAACTTTCCTGTAATCCCTTTTAATTAGTCCCATGAAATTTAACTATTCAATTTTGGTCTCATAACTATTTCGATTGTCCAATTTTGGTCTCATTTTTGCTGAATAACATAAAATTTTGTCTTTTTTTATTATGCGCAAGTCACGCGCAGGTTAAAATTGGGGTTTTTTGAGCTCGTAGTTGACGTGAATGCTAAAAATTTATTTTTTTCGCACGTAGGAGAAATTTCTTGTTCTTTCTAATTTTTTAGAATAATGAATTTTTCTTTGAACAATCAGTGTCCACGTCAGTTACGAGCTCGGGAACCCGCAATTTTAACCGAAACATGACTTACATATGACCAAAAATGACAATTTTCTATTTTTCGGTGAAAATGAGACCAAATTTGGATAATCGAGATAGTTTGGGGACCAAAATTGGATAGTTAATTTTTTTGGGACGAAAAATGGATTACAGTAAAGTTATGAGACCAAAGAACTTTTTTTCTCACTGGTTGTGCATTAATTTTCACCCCCAAGTGTTACTCTTATCGAGTTATTTTGTATTTTGAGTTCCGCGACTCTAAGTTGGCCCTTCTTTTTATAAAGGTGTACAAGCGTGGAGCTGTTGGGAGATCAGTTGATATAACGCGTTACTCTGGCTATGATGAGCTCATACAAAATCTTGCTCGTAGATTCGGTATAGAGGGACAACTAGAGGACAAACAAAGAGTTGGTTGGAAACTTGTTTATGTGGATCATGAGAATGACGTCTTGCTAGTTGGCGATGATCCTTGGGAGTACGTTTGATTCATCACTTTGAAACTTATTTTACTAGCATGCTTATGTTATGTAGTCTTATGTTGTCCAAACACAGGGAATTTGTGAACTGCGTGCGTTGCATCAAGATCCTTTCTCCTCAGGAGGTCCAACAGATGAGTTTGGATGGAGCTTTCGGAAACAGCATCGTTCCAAATCAAGCCTGCACCAGCTCCGACAATGGAGCTAATTAGGGATTTAAACTAAATCCGTCCCATAATTTTTCACCTTTATTGAAATGGTCCCGTAATTATCAATTTTTTCAATTTAGGCCCACATGTATTCAATTTGTTCCAATTTAGTCCTAGACCGTCGGAGATCGACCAAAAACACTCAAAACAACGTCGTTTTAGTCGCGTGTCTATCACGCGCCCCTAATTTTCGCGACTAAAACGACATTGTTTTGTGTGTTTCTGATCGATCTCCGGCGGTTTGAGACTAAATTGGAACAAATTGAATACTTGTGAGACTAAATTGAAAATGTTGATAGTTACGGGACCATTTCAATAAAGGTAGAAAATTATGGAACGATTTTGGTTCAAAGGGAACATACTAAAGTTGTTTATTGAGAAGTAGTCTGGTAAGAACACTTTGCTTTGCATATTTTATTTATTTATAGATTTTTGAAGATGGGGAGATTGGTGTGATTGTGCTTGATTTTAGGACAAGTACATCAGCCCAGATATAGATATTTAGGTATATGGGATAAGTGTTGTTAGCTGTTATGCCTTTTCCTGACTTCTTTTATGTCTATTTAACTTGTAAAAAACTTACTAGTTGTGTTGCATGATATGGTTTGTAACTGTAAATACAATGTAGATCATACCTCAGATTATTAACTTTTTTCTGTAATCTTGTCATTGTGTTGTTTAGGACTATTTCCATTGAGAAAAATGCAGTGTTAATAATTTACATTTTGTCAAATACTGTCGGAAACATCATGTTTAATGATTTTACAAACACTGATGCATTTTTCTTTAAGATAAATTAAATAGAATTTGATTTATCTCTTTACTCTGTGATTTCTAGATTTGTTACATCATATTTATACAGAATAGTTGAAAGAATTTCATGATTTCTTCTAAAAATCCGAACTCATAGAGAGGTGTAGAATTAATTTGTTTATATTATTTCTTTACTCGTGGATTGAATTTTACATCATTAGAAGAAAGTCCATAAAGTGCACAATTTAATATAAGCTGAAGTTGTTTCAGTAGGAATCAACTTCGTGAGCGAGTCTCAGTAGTAGCGGTCCCACTGGAAAATTTGATGAGATAAATTACCAATTCAAATTTATTTATAAATATTATTTGGTGTATTTAGCTTAAGTGCTATTGGACGTTTCCTGATTTGCATTTTATGAAATACTTATTTTTTCCATTATATTCATTTCAATTTTGTTTGGCATGGGAAATTGGGAATAGAGAATTTTTGTAGCTTATGAGTCTTTAAATATCACTTTTTTTAATTTTTTTTTTCAAATACTATCAATTTTTGTTATTAATCAATTTGTTCATAGTCACTAATTTTAATCAATTTTTCAAAAGCATTAATTATTGCAAACATCCCCTAAAGGGGCGTTTGGTTCACAAGATTGAATTGATTAGATGTGATAGGATTAAGTGTGATTGAGTAAGATTCGATTAATTGGACTGGATTTGTTTGAATCAAGATATACGTTTGGATTGTAGTTTGCATTTGAGATATGTTCTATCTCACCTTTCACATGGGATTGACATATCTCTCCTTGGAGGGATTTAATACATTTTCTATTCGGATTTGAAGTATATTATGGACCCTTATCCCACAAATCAAACAGTAGATTAGTTGGAATTAAATTCTAATCCTGACCTATCTTGATCAATTCCGCGAATCAAACGGAGCCTAAGTGTACCACCTGGATCAGAATACCACCCCAAAGATTATACACTCTCCCTCAAAAAAATCAATTTTACCCCCTATAAAGCGCCTTACTTTTTTTCTCTCCCCCTTCCTTCACTCTAGCATGCATATCTGAGTTTCCTTGTTTAATAATTAATTTGTATTTCAACTCAAGCCCTACGGGTGGGTTGGCCAAGTGGTATAGGTTCGAAACTTAGGGATTTTTTTTTTTAGGTCTCAAGTTCGAAATCCTTTAAGTGCGATCAACTTTTAAGAACGATCAATCCATACAGAGCTTGAAGTGGGATCCCTGCTAAACCCATATCATTCTTGGTTTTGTTGTTTGAATAGATGAATAGTATAGTCTCCTTACACATTCAAACTTTCGCAAGGTTTAGACCGCATTTAAAGATTTTATCAGAGTTTATTTTCAGTTTTAAATAGTAGTACTAGAATATTATGTCATTTGTAGTTAGTTTTATATGATCTTAACAGCTTTTATGTAAAATGAAAACTAATATATCTATATATTAGGACAGATCCATTACTATATTCAGTTAATTTACCAATTTAGTAAATATTTTGAAAATTAATTTTTAGAATTTTTATTGAATTGGTGAATATTTTTAAGTATACTAATGGGTCTCTCCTACCAATAATATATTGCGGCCATATTGCATAATTAAGGATGTTATAAAGAATATATAACTAAATAGAATTGACCTTAATATTCTACTACTATACAAAATTAAAAATAAAGTCTGATACAATCTTTCCATCTCTCTTGTTATAGTAGTCTAAAAGTTTGAATGAGTAGCAAGCAATAAGGCCATTGTAATATTCCACTATTAAAAAAAAAAAAAAAGAAATGATACAAGAAGAGATAATTATTGCATTTTTGTATCACCATAACTGGAAAAAAGTTAAATTAATATTTTAAGAGAATGAAAACATAAGGAAGCCAACTTTCTAGAACATCAGGAGGACCTTCAATCTAAATGGTAGCAAGTATAAGCCATGAAGCCCTTATGAGTTGATAGTGATTTGCAGAACAAATATAAAAAAACACAACTGATATTTTCTCAACTTGATATTAAGTTTCAAAGTAATCTCAATTATCTCATGCATTGCTAATGTACTTTTGGTCCAATTTGTTACAACTCTTTTAACACTAAAACATTTTGGATGAATGTCAACAATAATGTTCTCAGAGAAACATCACCAGCTTGTACTAAAGTTGACAATACCTGAGAACATTGTTGTTGTTATTCGTCCAAAGTGTTTCAATGTTCAAAACAATTCTAACAGATTGGACCAGAAGTACATTAAGAACGAGAAAATCGAAATAATTGAAAATTAAGTATCAACTTGAGTAAAACCCGAGTTTTTCAACATTTATTATGCAAGTATATCACCATCAACTCATAAGGGGCTTCATGGCTTATACGTGCTTCCTTTGAGAATGAAGCCCCCTGTTATTACAGAAAGTTGGCTTCTTTACATTTTTATTCTCACTGGTACTTAACTATTATCCAGTTATGGTGATATATATATAGTTAAAATCAATCGATGTGAAGCATTTGTTTTTGTTTCGGTTGTTCTAAAATTTTCGATTGTTAATGGACTAGAATAGCCGGTTTATATTCAAATGAAGGACATCCAATCATTTGAAACTGAAAAATAGGAGGGTATGGAAATGGAAATGAAGGACATCCTAAATTTTCAGGTGTATGTTTCATCGCCTAATATACATAGGCAATTCCCTAATCTCAAATGGGTAGGGAATAATCAATTAAGTTTCAAAAGAAAACTCAATAAAGAGATGGATTAGCCAATAAAAAGTAGAACCACCAACACAAAAGTATAACTGCTTTAGTGCAGTTTTCAATTTATGCTAAGAGTCACTAAAGATTAATTATAACATACAATCAAAATTTAACCACTATCTTGTTCAGCCAATCTTCGTACATCACTTGCTGCAATTGGCAGGTTTACATAAACAATGTCCAAAATTAACAAGCTTTCAAAATAGTAGTACTAGAATATTATGTCATTTATAGTTAGTTTTATATCTTAACAGCTTTTATGTAATATGACAACTAATATATATTTATAATATATTAGGACAGACCCATTACTATATTCAATTAATTACCAATTTAGTAAATATTTTGAAAATTAATTTTTAGAATTTTTATTGAATTGGTCAATATTTTTAAATATACATATGGGTCTCTCCTACCAATAATTTATTGCGGCCATATTGCATAAGGTTGTTAAGAATATATATAACTAAATAGAATTGACCTTAATATTCTACTACTATTTAAAAAAAAAAATGATACAAGAGAGATTGTTGCATTTTTGTATCTCCATAACTGGAGAAAAGTTAATTAATCTTTCAAGAGAATGAAAACGTAAGGAATTGCTAGCTTTCTGGAACATCAGGAGGAGCTTCATTCTAAATGGAAGCAAGTATAAGCCAAGAAGCCCCTTATGAGTTGTTGGTAATTTGCATAACAAATATGGAAAACACATGCAGTTGATATTTTCTCAACTTGATAATTAAGTTTCAAAGTCATTTCAATTATCTCATGCATTGGTAATGAACTTTTGGTTCAATTTGTTACAATTGATTTAACACTAGAACATTTTGGACGAATGCCAGCAATAATGTTCTCAGAGAAACGTCACCCGCATGTACTAAAGTTGGCAATGCCTTAAAACATTGTTGTTGTTATTCGTCCAAAATGTTCTATCACCATCAACTCATAAGGGGATTCGTGGCCTATACTTGCTTCCATTTAAAATGAAGCTCCTCCTGCTATTTCAGAAAGCTGGCTTCTTTACGTTTTCATTCTCACTGATACTTAACTATTCTCCAGGTACGTATGGTGATGTATATATATATATATATAGTTAAAATCAATCAATGTGAAGCATGAGTTTTTGCTTCGGTTGTTCCTAAATTTTCGATTGTTAATGGACTAGAATAGGCGATTTATATTCAAATGAAGGACATCCAATCATTTGAAACTGAAAAATAGGAGGGTATGGAAATGAAGGACATCCTAAATTTGTTTCACGCCTCATATACATGGGCAATTCCCAACTTAGGCTTGTCTCAAATGGGTAGAGTAATTAATTAAGTCCAAAAAGAAACTCAATAACTGCTTTAGTACAATTTTAATTTATGCTAAGAGTCAGTAAAGATTAATTATAGGGTTAATTGCAGAAGTGTCCCATGTGAATTTTGTCTTTGCAGTTTTAGTCCCACATTTTTTTCTGGTCCTTTTTTTTTTTCCAGAAATGGTCCCAACCGTTAAGTTTCTAGCGGTTTCCGTTACACAATAAATATTTTTTAAAAGCTAAATAATTTATTTAAAATTTAAATATTAAAAAGAAATATAAAATATGTATATAAATACAAATAACATTTTTTTTCAAATAAAATAATAATTTTTTAAAATATAAAAATAAAATCATATATAATCAGTAAATAGCAGATGCTAGACGATGAAGAAGATGGGCTGGTGATATTTGGTTTTTAAAATCTAAATTAAATTTTCATAATGAATATAGTTGGTCTTTATAAATATTTTAGTTTTTAAAATTTCAAATTTCTTTTAAACTAACAGCGCATGACTTTCACATTCCGTTAAGTTTTTTGCAGAAATGGTCTCAACCGTTAAGTTTCTATTAACTTTGGATGGATAATTCGTAAGGGACCATTTTTGTTTAAAACAAGACTATTTTCATGAGCACCCATTCTCAATATGCAATTAACCCAGTAAAACATACTAAATATGATCAAAATTTAAGAACCCTTAGACCATTTTCTTGCAGCCAATTTTTCGTACATCAATTGGCAGGTTTACATAAACAATTAATGCCCAAAATTAACAAGCTTTCAAAAACAAACACTGTGGCATCACCCTAAATTACATGAAATTTTCCTTCATAGTTATAATAGATGACTCTAGTAGACAATTTGAAATTAACTTAATATTACTTTTTATTGAATAATAAAAATTACTTTGATATGACCCGCAAAAAATTGTGGACACAACTTATTGGGGTTCTACCACTGGAGAATGGAGATGCCTAATAAAACATTTATGTAATAAATAATCTCATCCAACAAAAAGACTATTGGAAGCAAATTGACATGATTTAAACATCAAAAGTCCAGAATTGGAGGATCATTTACGAGAGATAAGATGGATTTCCGCTTTTGTTGAGGATCTGGGATAAGTAAGCAATGTTTGAGCAATATTGACAAAGTCACTTGCATCTTCGACATTAATCACGATCGTCATCTCTTCCAAGACAGCCGCCCTCCTAAGCAGAATCCGAGCCAACGTGAGTAGCGGTTCACCATTTGGATTTGCGAAGTTGTCAACTCTAATAGTCTTTAGATGCAATATGTCACCATCCAAATCAACCTCTTCAGCTGGATCCAAATTGAAAGATCTCTAAAAATATTTAAATGAAAAATAACAATCTACAAAACATATAAAAATCCAAAGTATATACACATAATATTTGATCTCATGGGTTTGATCAACTATTATAATTATTTATTTTTGGAAAAAACGTGTACTTTTGCTTTCTGATTTCAACTATTACTATGTTTATTTATGCACATTTAGCCATATCCTAAGGCGCGACCTATATACACGCATATCAAATGTATATGGAACTTCATAGAACAAAAAATAAAATTTATTACAGTTAATTTTACATAAAACTACACTTAGTTGAAACAGCAAAAATATAAAGCTTATACCATTTCTGAAATTTGAAATACTTCAAAATATCGATAATTTATAACTTGTACAAATTTCAGAAATGGTATAAGGACATTAATTGTACTATAAGACCATTACTTTCGACTTTTCTGCAAAATTTAAATAAAACTTGGGTATAAGATGTAACTAGTGACAATTTTAAATCCTATTTTTGCAAATTGTCTTTTAAAATATTGATATTTCTATAAAAAATTGGATCAAAGATTCTATCAAGCAAAAAACACGTGCCTTTAATGCCTTTCCATATTTAGTCACCTCAAAACCTTCTCAACCTCTATTTAATGTCTTGAAATCTCATCTCTAATTTCGCCCTTGCTAGCCGCAGTGAAAGAGAAAGAAAGGAAGCCCTCTTTCCATCCTTTGTTGAAGCCATTAGGGCTACACTATCAAACGAAGCAAACAATGGTGAGCACACACAATTCAAGCAGAAGGAAAACTCAAACTCGTCCCGTTGAGGATATCGCAGATCAGGTCGAAAATGTACGTTTTTTTACTCATCATCTCTTTAACGCCTTTTCTTGTTTTTCGTTTGAAGAAATGTCATGCATATTTGTGCGATTTGATTACAGAGAAAGGTAGAACGAATGTGATCTCTAAGAAAATTCCAGGGTTTGCGCATGGTGTAATCTAGACTTTGGCATGTAGTTGTATGATTTCGTAGTTTTTGATTTGTGATATTCTATTTTAGCTTTTAATGTAGATAACTCTATTTGATTTTGTGAGATAAACGGACATGTAGCTCTTTGAATTAATTATTATAAGATCAGATTTCCACCCTCATTTGGTAATCAAATTGGAAGTTCATTTAATAAACCTCCATCTATTATGCTACATTATGTCTGAAGCTTGCAACTAACAATTAGCATCAGAAACATAAATTGTGCCACAAGCAATGTGTATATCACTATTTCAATTTCAACCTTAAGCAACTAGCTTACGTTCGACATTGCAAAGTAACTTTTTGGAAAATTTCACTAGAGTTTAATGATTCCCCCCAAAAGGTTATTTCTCAATATAGTCATGAGAATCGATCTCAATAGGACTGTAGTTTATTCAGTCCACATAAAAATATCATTAGAGTTTAATCATTCCCCCTCAAAAATTTATTACTCAGTTCTCATCAGATCAATCAAGAACACCAACACCCTTGCTTATGAACACTAAGATCAAGCAAGTTATGGAGAGATCTCTCCTTTTTCTTAAATAACATCTCAGTAGGGGTGTGCAAAATACGGTGCAGACCGTAAAATCGGTCTGAATTTCGGTTTACGGTTCGATTTACGGTTTGGAAAACATAATTTTTTATATTTCGGTTCGGTACCGATTAAACCGAACCGAACCGAAATAATTTTTTTTTTTCAAAATTTTTTTTTTTTTTTTTTTTTTTCAAATTTTTTTTTTCTCAAAAATATATATTTTTTTCGAATTTTTTTAAATTTTTTTTTTTTTGAAAATATTATTTTGATTTTTAAGTTATAAAACAACTATTGTAGTGATACTTTAAATGTGGATTGTGGAGACTAGCTTTTGGAACCTACTAATGCTTAACATTTTTGAATTGTTTTTAGCTTTTGGAAATTAATTGATTTATGCTTAGATTATTTTTTATATATTTTTTTTACCGTAGTTCATAAAAAAATTGTCCGTTTTTTGTCATTGCTTTTGAAAATTTTAAATTTTTTTTTTTAAAAATTTCGGTTTTTAGACCAAACCGACCAAACCGAACTGAAATATTTCGGTCTCGGACCGTTCGGTTTTTACAAATATGGTTCGGTTTCGGTTTGGTTCATAAATTTCGGTTTATATTTTGATTTTTTATATTACGGTCGGTTCGGTCCACCAAACCGCCTTTTACACACCCCTGCATCTCAGTGCACAGCTTCTTAAAGAAATGCATCTTGTTATGAACTCCAAGCACCAACTACCATAAAAATATTTTTCAAATCCAGAACCTCATTTTAATTTTACACATAATTTACATATGAAATTTATTGGCAGAATAATCCATCTCAACAGAACAACATACAGAAACGTCTCACAAAATCAATTAGAGTTATCTACATTAAAAACTAAACGAAATCATACAACTAACTACATGCCACATTCTAGATTACACCATGCGCAAACCCGGGAATATAGATCACAGTTGTTTTACCTTTCTCTGTAATCAAATCGCACAAATATGCATGAGATTTCTTCAAACGAAAAACAAGAAAAGGCGTTAAAGAGATGATGAGTAAAAAACGTACATTTTCGACCTGATCTGCGATATCCTCAACGGGACGAGTTTGAGTTTTCCTTTTGCTTGAACTGCGTGTGCTCACCATTGTTTGCTTCGTAAGAAAACGTAGCCCTAATGGCTTCAACAAAGGACGGAAATAGGGCTTCTTTTCTTTCTCTTTCACTGCGGCTAGCAAGGGCGAAATTAGAGATGAGATTTCAAGACATTAAATAGAGGTTGATAAGGGTTTTGAGGTGACCAAATATGGAAAGACATTAAAGGCACACGTTTTTGCTTGATAGAATCTTTGATCCAATTTTGTATAGAAATATCAATATTTTTAAAAGACAATTTGCAAAATTAGGATTTAGTAATGTCACTAATTACATCTTATACCCAAGTTTTATTTAACTTTTGCAGAAAAGTCGAAAGTAATGTTCTTATAGTACAATTAATGTCCTTATACCATTTCTAAAATTTGTACAAGTTATAAATTATCAATATTTTGAAGTATTTCAAATTTCAGAAATGGTATAAGCTTTATATTTTTGTTGTTTCAACTAAGTGTAATTTTATGTAAAATTAACTGTAATAAATTATATTTTCTGTTCTATGAATTAGTTCCATATACATTTGATATGTGTGTATACAGGTCGAGCCTTAGGATATGGCTAAACGTGCATAAATAAACATAGTAATAGTTGAAATCAGAAAGCAAAAGTACACGTTTTTTTTCCAAAAATAAATAATTCTAATAGTTGATCAGGCCCATGAGACCAAATATTATGTGTATATGCTTTGGTTCTTTATATGTTTTGTCAATTGTTATTTTTCATTTAAATAGTTTTAGAATTCTTTCAATTTGGATCCAGCTGAAGAGGTTGATTTGGATGGTGACTTATTGCATCTAAAGACTACTAGAGTTGACAACTTCGCAGATCCAAATGGTGAACCGCTACTCACGTTGGCCTGCTTAGGAGGTCGCTTGTCTTGGAAGTGATGACGATCGTGATTAATGTCAAAGATACAAGTGACTTTGTCAACATTGCTCAAACACTGCATACTTATCCCAGATCTTCCATAAAAGCGGAAATCCATTAGATCTCTCATAAATGATCCTCTAATTCTGGACTTTTGATGTTAAAATCATGTCAATTTGCTTGCAATCGTCTTTTTGTTGAATGAGATTATTTGTTACATAAATGTTTTATTAGGCATCTCCATTCTCCAGTGGGAGAACCCCCAATAAGTTTTTTCCACAATTTTTTGCGGGTCATATCAAAAGTAATTTCTACTATTCAATAAAAAGTAATATTAAGTTAATTTCAAATTGTCTAATAGAGTAATCTATTATAACTATGAAGGAAAATTTCATGTAATTTAGGGTGATTCCATTAATTGGTAAACATATCAATTTGAGCATTAAGAAACTCATATTTCTATTTTTTATTCTCAGAGCAAGTCCGCATGCAAAGTCCAAGAAAAGATAAATAATGAATACTAATCTAAAATATAACAAGTTGATATTCCAAGATGCGGACCAAGAAGGATGTTTCTAATATGGATGAATTAATATATGTGAATTATAAATATCAGTCCCAATCATTAACAGTAATTGGAAACAGGACATATGATCCATGAGTGCATATGATCTTAAACTCAAATTCATCAATTATATCACATCAACTATCTCGATACATATATATTTATGTAAGCATAGCGGGATATAAATCTTAATTGGGGATTTCACAATCGTACGGCAAAAATTAGAGGTTAAAGCAAATTAACTAATTGATATGCTAATTAAATTACCTCGAATAATCAGATAACGTGTTGTAATAAAGAACAAGAATTTAAAGAAAACTAATTGATATGCTAATTAAATTACCTTGAATAGTCACCAAGAGATTTCAAAATCAAGGCCATAATCATCCAGGGTAAAATAAAAGAACAAGAATACGTTGGAGCAACCAAGCAGCCACGAGAATTTAAATATCTTTTAGATCTGGAGCAACCAAGCAAGGAGGTACATAATCTTTTCTTCTCCCAACGTCACTTATTTATAGTCGTAATTGTAGTGTAACCCTAAAGCCCATAAAAAATAATGCCCATAACATATGGATATATTAATTTACAAAAAAATTTAGTTGTCATATGTTCTGCTTAATTTTGAGTGAGCACATATTTTATTAGTGAAGTTGCTTATTTTCCGGACCGAAATTTTTATGTTACGTAATAGACGGCATTATTTTACTCTCACTTAGGGGGGATATTTTATTTTAAAACGCTAACTTTAGAGGTTTGATAATTGTAATATAAAAACGTTAGGGGCTACCAATTGTAGGCCAATATTTTTTAATTAATCTATAATTCAAAATTTATTTAGAATAATTTAGGAATTTAAATTTATAAAATTGCAGTAATTGATAGTTTTATTTTATTTTAATTTCAAAATTTATATAAATTATAATTTTTTTCAAAAAATTATTTTTTGTATTTTAAAATTATTTCAAAATTATATATATATATATATATATATATAAATATATATATATACACACAGAAGTGATATAGAACCCACTATCTGATTTTTTATGGAACCAGATTAATGAGGTGTCATGCCAACTCATCATCCACATAATTAATTTTACTTAAATAAATTATAGAATATTTTATAATATACTATACCCTAAACCATGAACCCTAAACCCATAAACCATTCGGGTCGGGTGAACCATGAACCATTCGGGCCGGGTTCGAGTTGGATATGGTTGGTTAAAAAAAATTAATATACTTAATGTAATTTGGTAAAACATGGAATATATATATATATATATATATATATATATATAGTTTTGATATTGAGCGCATAATGGGCTCCTTATGAGCCAAATTATTTATGTGGCATAAACACATCATCAAATTTACTTATTTATTATTTTTAATCTAAAAGTATATTGTTTCGAAAAGAAAAAAAATCTAAAAATATATTTGGTTACGTGGCATTAAACAATTACCATAAATTATTTTAGTCAATATTAATTTTAGACAATTATCAATAAATCTCGCCTGCCTTCCTTATCCCATTTTATTGTATTTTTAATCTGATTTTCTTAGTTAACTTTTCACGTCCTGGTGGTCAATTATTAAATTCATAAAAAGTAAACATTTTATATAAGAATAACACCCCTGTGAATCAAGTGTATACATGAACTCTATCACTATTATATGTAAAAACTATCACAGTTATGCATAAAAAAATTTCACTATTTAAAAATATAAAAAAAAATTTTAACAGTGAAAATTTTTGTGCATAAGTAATAATTTTTATGCATAACAATAATAGTTTTTACATATAACATTGAGACTAAAAAAATCGAGTTCACCGTGAACTCGGGTTCACACAAGTTTTTATCTTTATATAATTATTTTTAAAAAAATTAATTCATGTATCATTTTCCTATAATCCCTTTGTTGCTTTCTTTTATATTAATTAATTTCACTACGTAATCACTTATAATTCTCTTTGTAATTAGAATGAATGAATGCATTTTTTATTTATAACATCTTTTGATTAATATATTTTTTTTTGTGTGTTCGTTCATCCCTCATTTTTTAACCTCCTCATTTGGTTTCTTTATTTTACCATATATATATTATCAGTTGCTTCATAATAAAAAAACAAACCTTTATATAAATATTTCACGGATTTAGAATCCGTGAAATATGACCAGCGATTTAGAATGAGAAGTGCATAAATACAAAATGAAAAATGTGTGGATCCTGTGCGGATCAAACAATTTTTTCAATAAAATTAAAAGCAAAGACAAAACAACAAAACTCGCTCTGAAATATGTGATACTATAAGACAAACATGTGTTATTGAAAGTACATGTATGTGTTACTGTAAGTACATGTATGTGTTAATATAAGGAACGATTCATGAAACATGACCGGTGAGTCAAAAGGAGAAGATCATAAATATAGAGGGAAAAATTTGCGAATCCTATGCAGGTCGAACTGGGTCAAACAGATATTTTCTATAAAATTCGCGCACAAACAAAATAACAGAACTCACTCCGAAGTATGTGTTACTATAAGGGCAAGCATGTGTTACTTGTTGGTCCCGAAAAACCCGATTTAAAACTCGTAAAATTTCAATGGGAGGTGACTTAATTTTTTTTTTTTTTTCGAATGTGATATGCAGATTTGCTAAAGTATGTATGACAGTTAATATGAAAGCAAATAAGAACACACGATTTTATAGTGGTTCGGACAACTCGTCCTACATCCACTCTTCCCTTCATGGGGCACCAACTTAACCAACAGATGTTTACCGAGTTCTCACTCAAACGGGGCTTATCACCCTCACGGGATCGTCTACCCTCCCTTTCGGGATTGCTTGATGTTTACCGAGTTCACACTCAAACGGGACTTATCTCCCTCACGGGATTGCCTACCCTCCCTTTCGGGATTGCTAGATGTTTACCGAGTTCACACTCACCTACAAACTTATCCTATCAAACTGATTTGGGTAAGGTTTGTTTGGTTTTCCAAGTAGGTTGAGATTTTCCCTTACATTTGTTTAACCTCAATGCTAAGGATGGGAAAATCTCTCTAAGCTTAGGATATTACATTTGTGCTTAGATCTATTGAAGAACACTCTTGGGTAAATTTGGATATGTAATGCTCTGTGTTCTTGAATGGAGATGCTTGAATATTTGGCTTTAATATTCACTTTGCAGCAAACTCCATCATCTTCTTTTGAAGATAGTGCAATGTATTTATAGTGTGGATTTGAATATTACCGTTGGAGAGTAATATTCAAATCCATACTAATAGTCTTCCAAATTTTTTTTTTGTCTATTGACCTTTGTTGTTTGCAGCTTTATGTCACATTCATATATGTGTTGTTATCTTCTTATCCAGCTGCTTTTGTGTGTCTAACGGATCTGATCAGCTATTCAAATCTGGTATGCATATTTCGGTCTTTGAAATTTGGTCGCAGATTTGGGTCCGGTCCGGGTACGCATCGATTCATCATATCAAGATTGTGATCGGTTCAACATTAGTCTTTACATCGATTCAAAGATCGATCAGATCGATTCAAAGATATCAAGATCTTTGCATCGATTCATCATATTTAATCTTTGATCGAGTTCAACCAAACAGACGGTCGATTACAGATCGCTTTAGATAAAGAGACGAATCGATTCCGAATCGCAGATCGATTCAAAGACGACAGATCGATTCAAGATCACCCTTTGCATCAATTTCTTTGATCAACACTTTCTCTTCACAAATTAGCATGGTTCTTCTTGTTCAGCTCATCAGTTTATATGGAACTCATCAGTCTCGTTTTGCTCGACAAATTTCATCTTCTCTTGATGAGTTCCCCCTCAACTTGTTACCTGTAAGAATAAAACTAAGTCTAGAAACACAAGCTTTCTATACAAGTTAGCTTGTCCTATTACAAGATGTTTTGGCATAATAATCAAAACTAAATTTATCCCAACATTACTATATGTACATTAATGTGTTACTGTGATGTCAATAACACATACTTCTTTTTTCAGTACACATATTTGTCCGTAAAATATTGGAAATTATGTTATTATACACACATAAATGAGTTACATAAAGAGAAATGTGTGTTACTATATGAACATTCCCTCTATTTTCATCCACTTCCCCATCTACTTTTTATTTACTTCTTCTTCTGACATATGACCGACTACATGAAGTAAATTACACCATTGAATTAATTTTTTTATTTTATTTTAGAATTTACTATTGAACTAATTAAAATATCTTTTTTTTCCATCAACATGTAGTAGCATATAGTAGCCCCTACAGAAACACATACTTGCTTTTATAGTAACACAAACTTGGAGGGAGTTTTCATGTTTTTCCCTTGCACGAATTTTTAGGGAAAATCTATTTCACCCGGTTTGGCCCAAACATGCAGGATCCGCGAATTTTCAACTCATTTCAATTTAAACTAATATTTTACGATAAAATATTTAACAGAAAAATCCCCAAATAAAAAAAGTAAGAAAATAAAATACTGGAGCAAAATATAGTTAAAAGTTGAGATTTTTTGTTTGGGATTTTTTTTTCCTACACGTTCAACTATATTTTGCTCTAATATTATTATTTTCTTTAATGAATACAATACATACTTTGATTTTTTTTATGTTATTTGTATTACATTTTTATCCCCACAAATGCCTTTTCGTGTGATTTACTTTTCTTAAAAAAAATTGGATTAGAAGAATATATTTATTTATTTTAACTACAAAGAAAATTATAAGTGATTAACAATAGGTGGTGAAATTAATTAATAAAGGTGAAAGCGATAAAGGAGTTAAAGAACAAGGGTAAATGAATTAAAAAGTTGTTAAAATAAAAATATAAAAGTTTTAATTTTTTATGAATTCAGTTTTTTTACCACCGGGCTACGGAAAGTTAACAAAAAAAATTAAATTGAAAGTACAATAAAATGACTTAAAAAAAAGCAGACGAGATTTACTAATATTATCTAAAATTAATATTGATTAAATAAGTAATTATGGTGATTGTGTAATGCCACATAACTAAATAGGCTTCACGGGCTGTATCAAAATTGTACATTACTGTAATGCTGAATGTTGATAGCTAGTAAAATCGGATTAAGTGTGGAATATGGTTTTTTTTATGAATTAGCTAATCAAACAATAAGTGTTCAAATGATTGAACACTATGAACTCAAGTATTGAATGCAGTAAGTAAAGTGCGAGAGAGATTTGGGCAGAATGATCGCCTCTTGTATTGAATTCACATGTCCTTTGGGGTCTTAGACGCCCATATTTATACTATTTGAGAGAGTGCATTTCACTCTCCACCTACCTAGTTCGGAGCACTAAATGTACATACGTCCATTTAATGTTGGTACTTCATCTTACACTATACATGCACACTATATGTACAAAATCTCTGATTTATCCGAGAGGTCGTCATAGGTCGCCTTAGCTCGCCGCATGACACTTGGCAACTTACTGAACTTTATTCGTAATTCGCTGATCGTTCCTCAAGTAGTGCAACAAATATTGTTGTTCCGCGACTTTGAGGAGTTGACTATCCATTTAGAGGGCATTTTCCTGACTGCGTATCATTCTGCGACATTAATTTCCTTACGTACGAGCGAACTCTGAGCGGACACTGTACTTTCTTGATGAGCTAGTGGTTGTACTTCTTGGAAGCTTGGCGAGCGAGATCCAATTGAGCTATTGAGTTAGCTAATCGAGCGAGCTCTTGGCCAATTAACTGAGTGAGCTTATGGCGAGCTCATGAACGAGTGAGCTCCCTTGTTATTTTCATTAGACTTTCCAACAACCGAGCGATCTTGGATGAGTAAGGCTTGATGGTCTTCACGCGAGCTACTTGGACGAGACGTGGCTTTCTGTTTGAGAACTTTGGGTGGGGTCCTTACTCTTATTCTTTTATTTCTACCGAGCTTGTTAACCTTGGGCTATCAAAGAAGCATTTCGGCGAGCTTAGACGAGCTCGAAAAACTTTGATGAGCTCACAAACTTGGGCTAGCTGTAAAAATGAGGACCAAAGCTGAGGACTCCCATCTTTTGGGCTTTAAATTAAAGACAAACCACTAACGGGCTTGGGCGGGAATTAATAGTGGTACAACAATTGTCCCTCAGTCTGCTGTTTTTTCTAGAGAGGAAAGAGCAGTGGGCTGATCTTCGTTTGGACACGAATTGTGAGGTGGACGGTAGACTGGGCCTTTTTGCTGGGCCTTCAAAATTTCCCAATGAAGCAAAACTCGCGAGGTGGATCAATAATGAGATAAATGGGGCGCATAACAATTTGCTGGCGGGGTAGGCCGAGCTCTGAGGTAGGCCAAATGAAGCGAACTCTTGGGAAACAATTTTCTTCATGTAAGTGAACTGGGCCGAGCTTGATCAAGATAAGGCGAGTTTCTAGCGAGAAACATAAGGTGAGCTGGGCAGAACTCCTTTGGGCCGAGCTTAATCAAAATAAAGCAAAATTTCGGTGAGAAAAATAAGGCGAGTTGGGCCGAACTTTGTTGCCTAAAACCGTGAGCACCTGCGTTCAAAAAATACTCTAAGCCCACATGGTGAGGTGAGGCTAGTTGTGCATAGACGAGGCGAGCTTGATGTTAGCGAGGTGGAGGCGAGGTGGGCCTACACGGCGAGGTGGGGCGACCTCCTCGATTGATCTCCCGGATCCAACGGAGACGCGACCGAGCCACGAGCCCCATCGACCTGCGAGCTTCCATCGAGCTGCAACCTTCTTGAGTGGTCGTCAATCCAAATGCGAAGCTCGAGTAGCGAGCACTTTGCCTATCAGCGAGAAAATAACCTTGTTGATAACTGAGTTCAATGAGCACACATTCAGCGCGAAAGCGACCTTGAGAATGGGCAAATCGCAGAATTTTTTGAGATGAGGCAACGCGAGGTGGGCACGAACTGCTCAACCTCAGTTAGATCCGGGAATTTCCTTTTGTGGCGTGGGGCGAGCTACTGTGAGATTTGGGGTATGGTGGTATCTTAAAACAGATTAACCCTGATAATAAAATTGAATACATTATTAGATTTTATTATGGTAAATGGAATAATGCTCAAAAGAATTATTCTACTACGGCTAAATAAATTCTTGCTATTGTGAAATGTGTCCTTAAATTTCAGGATGACTTATACAATCAGAAATTTACTATTAAAACTGATTGCAGGGCTGCTACTTTTATGCTCTTCAAAGATTTTGAACATAATGTTTCTAAACAAATGTTTGCCTGATGGCAATCTCATCTTGCTTATTTTGATTTCAATATTGTCTATAAGCAGGGGAAAGATAATCATCTTCCAGATTTTTTAACTCGTGAATTTATTTCTTCATGACAGAAATGAGTCACTCTGGAAGAAGTCCATATTCCTCTTATAGAGGAAGAGGAGGCAGAGGTCATCCTCCTATTATACAGCATGGGAAAAAATCCATTTTCAACCAGAACATTTCTGGTTGTGGCTCTTCCTCAAAAAGAGATAATGTTCAAAAGGAATTTCAATAATTCCTCAGACAACGTGGTAAAAATATACCAGTAGACGATAATTCCTCAAAACCATATGATGAAGAATCATATTCTTCAGTTGCTCAGAAAGAATATAAATTCTTTGATTCTCCTAAGAGAGAATTAATTCATCTTGTCGAGAATGACGATGAAAAATTCAAAGAGTCCCCATGGATTCTTATGGATAAGTATCTTCCAGCTAATAGTTGGAACGTTGAAACTTATTAGACTAGAGGGTTTTATGAGAACATCCTCATCAGTCTTGGAAGTGTTGATATTCAACATTTTCCCCCTAAGAGTAAAGTTATAAACTACTCTAAATTCATCATTAAAAAGTTTATCTCCATCCAATATTGGGGTATTTCTCCTTTTGCTGAGAGAAGCATGACTAATGAGGTCACTAAAACGGTTTACCAATACAATTATTGTGATTACTTACAAAATTTTTATAAAACTTTATTATATCAGAATACTAAGCATTTTCACACTTGACTGATAAAAATATGTGATAATATCCACATGAATCAAATTTCTAACTAGCTTATTTCTTGGTGGAGAAATTTTAATGCAATGGCAGACATTTTGCCTGAAGAGATTAAATCTCTATTGGAAGAATATTCTATTAATTTTTTTTTTCATTAAAGACTCATAATACAAGTAGTAAAACTATTTGTATGTTTTTTGTTGATTTCGGAATCTCATGGGTCTGGAAATGGAAACCAGAATTCTGTTATACTGAACATAGTACACCATGTATATGGAGAATCCATACTATGAGATTTTGGAATAATTTAAATGTTATTACTCCTGGCTCAAATGAGTTACCATTGCAGGAAAACATTAATAGGAATAAATCTAAAATATTTCAAATAGTCTTCCTTTATTTTTTCTGAATACTCTAAGAAGTATTTTGGTATATTTTCAAAAGAGAAAATTATGGATCTTTATATGGACAATATGAAAAAAGACTTGTTCAATGATATTGATTTTTCTGATTCAAAATTAGATGCTTCTATGATTTTCGGCTCTGATCTTCTAGATGCTCAGGATCCGAATGAAGATTATCAAGATTTTTCTCTCCAAGAGAGTTTTGATCTACTGAAGAATTCTCTTAAAGAGAGAATTAAAGAAAAGAAGTAATTATGAATTATTCTTATCCACATGGCTTCTTTACATCTGTTTCAACGGAAGGTTGAGACATTCAACACTGAATAATCCATTCTAGATTATTCTATCTCTTGAATGATACAGGAGTACTTCATTATAACATCTGGAGAACTCCTTCGGGTATTTTTATTGATAATGATAACAATGTTATTAAGAATAAAAATTATCTTAAAAGTCTTAAAAAAGAAGATCAGAGCACTGGAAGAATGAATTCCATGGATTGAAGCTTCACATAGAAGAAATGAAGAATGGTTTGTTGATCATCAACAATTGGCAAATTTTAAGAAGACTCTTAAGCTTCTGAAAAAGCAAGTCTCTTTAATGGCGATTTAAAGAAGATTTTGACTTAACGCATTTTTGCAAGATGCGACTACAGTACTCGATAAAATTAAATTTTGTCATTGCTTACATCAGCAGGCCAAGCACTATTCATGAATAATAAAACACTATTCACACTTTTTACTATTCACTTTTAATTTTGAGTTTGAAGTCCGGGGTTAATGTTCGGCTCTTTCTCCTCTATATATAGTTAATGTCCGGCACACTTGAGTTTAGACTCACTCTCTCTTTCTCTCTCTACCACTCTCTTGTGTGATAACCTTGTAACCTGTTCTATTTCAGTGAATATACTTGTATGATTGTGGCTTATTAAGGTATATTATTTATGTGTTTTAATTTCTGTATTTAAATAATAATTTTTTTTAGTTGATCGCCGCCTCAATGGTCGGCTATATTACTTGTATTGAATCATGACCTGACTGAACAATACTCTACCATCATGTGCATTTGGAATTATATTCCTATTTGATCTGTTACGAGATATATCAAAAGGTAGAGTTGGTTTAACCGGTAGGTTTGAGTTTTCTAGTGATATCTATGAGTTAACCATGTGGGCTGACCCTTTTTGCCGTTATGCCGATGTTTAGGCACAGGCGTTTGTGGGTGTAAAAGCTTTTTTCAGGTTAACTCATAGACTATGAAATTCCTCAATAACTTCCTATCTGTGTTTGTAAAAGATCCACAAGATACTATTGATATAGATCATTGCAAAATCCTTATAGACATATGGTATCAATATATATATATATATATATATATATATTTATATATATATTTTGCATATATGCATGTATTTGTGCATTTGTGCATGTCAAACCACCGATTTATAACTACTTGGACAACTCTAAATCTCACCATACTAAAATCTTAAAACAAAGATACTTTACTGTTATCAGTTTCGGATCCACAAGAATTTTGCAGTATAGATTTCCCCAATCACTAACAAGCATACTAGATGAACTCAGGATAAAACTATTTGCACCCGCAAAATTGCTAAGTACACTCCAACTTAGTCAAATATGACCAACATTTGCTCATGAATACCAATGATACAATTTATATCCTAAAATATATCAATAAACATTTTAGAAGGTAAATCTTCCAGAATTGCATAGTCTAGCTGCCGAGGTTTATTTAAAGTCATTTCGGGAGCATTCTTTTAAGTAAATTTGACAGATTTAATGTGGTGTGTTTAACCAATTTTGTGGTTCAAATGGCCCCCGTTCATTCTTATTTGATTCATTTTGCAAAGTAGAAATACAGTGTTGTTTTTCTTTAAAGTTTGACAGTTTTTAGATTGTAAATTCATCTTAATATTGATTAGAAATTGCCAGAACTATGTTGTTATTTGTTATATATGTACCAAAATGAGTGGATATGTGCATTTTATTTCATCTACAAATTAAAATTTTCATATCTAAATTGACAAAATACCAAACAACTTATTAGGAAATTACGTTATGGCCCCCGTCTTTTGTTGGGGAATATATAACGTTGCCATGGATCTATTCAGGACGTAGTTTAAATACGAATTATCATAAATCTAATTCTATGATTTAAACAATTAAACCAAACAATTCACATATTTCAACCCACTTGCCTTCTTGAGTATTCCCTAAGCTTTAGCTCGTCAATCCGGTGGGGAATCAAATGGGCTATTTAACCTCTTAAGGAAGAATTTTTTTTCTCTCTTGTTGCACACATGTGGTTCGAAAATTTCACTTCTTGTGTTATAAATTGAGGCTGAAAAATCAGCCCCTATTTATAAGAGAGGGCCAAATTTTACAAGTAAATATGGAGGATATGGAAAGATTTTATTCTCCAAGAGATATTTACCAAATACATTAACATGTATCTTCTTTCCATATATATCTTTTTCATATTCATGTAAATACGGAAGATATGTAAAAATTTTATTCTCCGAGAGATATTTTTCCAAATACATTCATATGTATCTTCTTTCCACATATCTTTTTCCATAAAATTTCTCTCTCCAATTTCTTGCAACAAAATTAATCCTTATCTTTTAATTACCTTAGTTAATGGACTTTTATTGGGCTACTCAAGGGACCTTTAAGATAATTAGAATTGGACATCACAATTGGCCTAGAAACCAATATTGGGCCACAATATTATTCTAGCCCATTAATATTAACTCATTCCACTATAGAATTAATATTGCACTATTCATCCTAACCCATATTACGAAATATGGCTCCCGATTATTATTTCTCGTGTTTAAGATTCAATGTTCATTAATTAATTTAAGCTACTGAATGTTTTAATTAATTAATATTTTTTATTCCTTGGGAAAGCACAACTCAACATTATTATCATACCAAAAATTAATCCACTGGTATGATAAACCTTCTGAGTCCACCAAGGGGACATAATCAACTTGACATTCCAAGACACTATTTTCTGTATTCATTTTGGCAATTTGTCCTATAATTAATAATATTGCCCAAAATACAAAGTATTGAATCCCATTGATTCTTTACCCATAATAAATCAAAGCAATACTAATTAATTACATACAATCCCATTTAAGTGACAAAAAATTAAGAAATCAATAACCACTGAGATATAATTCTTCTTTCCAAGTAAGTCTAGAAGAATTATCTTGATGTAGGTCCTATTCAGCACATCATACTGCACTAGTGTAATCTCTTGGATAGACAAACCAATCCGAGCCTTACACCTCAACTTCTACCAATGGGTTGTTCAATTTCATCTAAGTTGTGAATCATTATACTTATTGTTGGGAAATTTATAGTTTTGATAAAAGTTCCAGAAACACATGTAATAGGACCAGTCAGACCTGTTAGCTGACTGATGTTTATATTACCGTTTATAGAATACCAGTTGATAATTACTGTATAGAACAACTGATGTAATAGATAGGTCACATATTGAGGGGGAACCTCAATATGTATAAGTCAGATCTGAAGACCCAAAGAACAGCTGATATCCGACAGGCCAGAATGCTAGAGAAGAACAGAAGATCAGATCGATCTGATCTAGTCAGATATCTCAGCTGAAGTCATAAAGCTCAAACTCAGAATACTTGAAGATCGATGACGAAGATCGACTCGTAAGACCTACATCACCGAGTCCGCTAGTTGAAGCTAAGTCAACCGGCACCGTAAGACTCCATCGTAGATCGATCGATTCGATCGATCAAAGTCATTTCACCAGTGAAAACCGATGTTTCACCTAATCATACGCCTATGATCCGAACAAGAAGAATGTCAACCTTAGTTGGAAGAACAACACCGAAAAAAGCGTCTCGTTAACCAATAAGAACAAGACACGTATGATCGGAGCCGATAATTACGGATTTGATCTCGCTCTTCTAACGGCTATAAAATACAAGTTCTTTTTTCGGCCATGCCGTTCTCAAGACGCCACATCAATCCAAGCAAAACCTACCAAATATAACGAAATTCAAAATTGCTCTCCAACGGCTCTTTGATTTCAAGGTCTATAAATATGGGATCACACTTGAGTGAAGACACGGAAACACCGAACAATCAAGAAGCTCAAGCAATTATCGATTTCGCACGAAGAACACGATCAAGAAGATTATTTTATTAAGTGTTCATCCCATAAGTTCTTAGCATAGAAATCTTTTTTCATCTACCGACAGGCTACCTTAAACACTAGAAAAAATTTCATAGTTGGAACCAAAACAATCTTATCCAAACCCAAAGTTAGGTTAAGTTGTTTAGCAAGATTTCGGACTAGGGTTTCTAGTTCGATTTACGGGATCGGTTGAGTGAGAACTCCTAAAAATGCTGTCGATTATCTTGTGTTGGACTAACACATAAAACTAAGTCCGGTTGGTTAAGTTGGTGCCCCTTGTGATAGGGAAGAGTGGACGTAGGGACCGGTTTGTCCGAACCACTATAAATCTTGTGTGCCTTTCTTTGCTTTGATTAACTGGCTACACAATCGCACAACCTTTAAAGCGCATACATATTCTAAGTTGAGATCAACTAGCACCAAGCTTCTGATCTGATCAAGCTTGACACTTCAGTCAACTGGTTAAAAGACTAACTTTGGAATCTGATTTATAAAAACTAGTTTTTCACACGGGTAAAACTTAGCTTCCGCACACATCAGTTAAACCGATAGTTTCGAATCGATCCGCTTCGGCGATTAGTAAGTTGGTTATCACCAAACCGATTCACTCAGACTCGATCAAAGTTAATCGCCATCACACCTGATCTGCACAAAAAGTTTTCAGAAGTTTATTCACCCCTCCCTCTAGACTTCTGCCCTCACAAAACCCGTTCGGGACCTACAAGTGGTATCAGAGCAGTTGGTTCTCATCGACCCTAATCGACTTTGTGTATCATCGATTCTTGAGGAAGAATCTTTGTGGTTGACTGAACTGATCTTGAAAAACCTTCTTAAAACTCATTCATTTTCCAAAAACACTCAGCATGGATAACACCTCAAGTATGTATCATGATCTGCCGAAGTTCTCAATCGATGAGTATGCAGATTGGGCCATATATATGTCCAACCATCTAGGTTCGATTAGTGGCAGAATGATGGAAGTCATCGAAAGAGGACCCATCATCATATATTACGACAACCCTGCAGTTGGAGGAGATCCAGACTTTGCCCCGGGAAGTCTTGTACGAAAAAGCCCAGCCTTGATGGATGCAGAGGAAAGGAAACTGCATACTCTAGATACTATCGCAAGGCATATTATCATGAAAACAATGGATAAGGTCACCAAGGAAAAGGTTAAGTATCTCAAAACTGCGAAAGCAATGTGGGATACTCTCTATTTGAAAATATGCGAGGGAAATGACCAGATAAAAGACAGCCGTCTGCAAGCCGAACTGGTGAAGTTTGAAAAATTGAAGATGCTGCCCAACGGAACCATCAACGAACTCGATGGAAGGATTACAATGTCAATAAACAAGCTTTGAGAACTTGGTAGAGAGATGTCTGATAAAGATATCAACTACAAAATTTTATGGTCTCTCACCAAGAAATGGGACATGAAGGTCACGGTAATCAAGGATTGCCAAGACATTTCAAAAATGAAGCCAAGTAGCTTGTTCTTGAGCCTTAAAGCTCACGAGTTCGATTTAATTGAGAGAGGACAAGCAGATGAAGATGAGGTGCCCGTTGAAGCCTCAACTTCCAAATCAGTTGCTTTTAAGGCAACCAGCAGCAGATTGAAGACCAATGAACCCATTGGAAACATCATAAGTCAGGCAGAACAGATCGCTCTGCTTACCAGGAAACTATAAAAATTAAATACTCAACTGGGTAAGTATCGAAGATTCTATAAAGATTATCAACATAGCCGAGGAAGAGATAGGAGATCAGACAACAGATCTCCAGAAAGAACCAGATCTGATGATCGGAGAGATCACAGAGATGAAAGGAAAAGAGATAATCTAAATGATGAGAGAAGAGATAACCAATCAGACAGAAGAAGCTCAAACTACTATCAGAAAGGAAAGTCACCTGATAGATCATACAGACAGAGTGATTCACCTGGAAGAAAAGGTTCCGTGGATCAAGGAGCGTGCTTCAACCTGTGGAGAAGCCAGTCACTACAAATAAGCAGACGCCTGCACTGACGCCAAGAGAAAGGGAAGAAAAGAGGAACATAAGAGAGCAACGGTACAGGGACAGAAAAGCCATGGTTGCTGACACGCCTGGGATTGACGATTCGTATCTGCCCTTTGAGGATTCTCGATACTCCTCTCAGAGAAGATTTGCATCGATCAACAAAGTCTTTGTTGACTTCTATGGAAATGAAGATCCGATATTCTCTTGGATGATGATGAGATCTACGATGGCCAAGGAGGACCAATCTGAGGTAACCTCCAAACTCGCTTTGTTCGCTTTACACCGCTATCATTAGCACACCTTTGGGGAGATTGACTCCGCAACTCTACTCGAGCAATTGCTTGAGGATCTCTCCAATGCAAGAGACACTTATGCTATAGTGGAAGCTTGAAAATGACAAGCTGAGGACCGGAAATAATCAGCTTGCTAAAGAGAATGATCTCAGTAAAGCCTCTCGAACCGTCTGCTGAAACCGCTCGAAGGCAACCGAGGAATTTAAAATTCTGAAAGTTAAAGCTTCGATCGGAGAAGCAGATCAAAGATCACCGCAATTAACAAACAATGTTTCGATGACTTCAAAAATCCCGCAAGCAAAATTCGATGAGCTATTTAAAGCATGAAAGTTTAAAATCATCGAGGATAATCTGCGAAGAAAATAGAGGTTTTCACAAAATCATCTAAAACCGTTCAAGACATGAACACCTATTTTCGAACAACAACGATTAACAAGAAGGGACTTGGGTATGAGAACCCTTCCACATCCTCAAAAGCCCCCGACGATTCATCTCAAAAAGGTGTAATCGGACGAAGTTTCGACAAAAGATACACCACAAGCCAAACATGTATCTAATATGGGGAAAAAAGACCGGTTGAGCGGGTAAAGGCGGGTGCCTAACGAAGGGAATGTAAATGGACCCAAACCTGGTAAAAGCATCGTAGGAATCAACAGAAGAACCCGGTTCTTACGAAGAGACCTCAACCCGATCAACAGATCGAATCGAAAAAGACAACCTGAAAAAAGGGAAGTCCAATCGAGACCCAATCAAGGTCATTTGCCTAATAAGCATGCTTCGTAAACCGCAAAAACCACCTATGCTTAAAAAATATATGAATCTTTTGATGGTAGCGATCGTACCTACCCCTATAATCGTAAATCTAGGGTTCTTTTTTTGAACCTTAATCGATGAAAAGAAGACAAACGAAAAAGATAAATCCCAAGTCTTCTAAGTCATCCAAGGTTCACACTAATAATCATACTAATCGAAAAGCATATAAAGAGGCGTATGATTATGTTGATAGGTATGGGAGACAAATCGGGCCTTCGATCTAACCGATCACAATAGAAGTGCTCTGTTTGTATGGATTCCCAAAACTAATCCTAACCCCTCGGGACCCAATCAAAAGGGGTACCTAAAGCCCGATTTGGGCTGCAGGATCGCGTGGGGTCCGCCAACAAAGGAGGTGTGCAAGCAACTATCCGGTACATCGATAGTGGATGCTCAAGGCACATGATCGAAGCAAACATCTCCTCGGCTCTTACATAGAAACGAAAGGCCAGCGTGTACTCTTCGGTGATGATAACTTTGGTTATACCAAAGGATTCGGAACAACAGAGAATGATGATGTGCAAATGGCTCGAGTCTCGTATGTCGAAGGTCCGAAGCACAACCTATTATCGGTTTCACAATTCTCTGCGACAACGGATTGGTGTTGAGTTCTCGTCGACCAATGCACTATCAAGAATTGAGCCACTCAAATGATTTTGCTAATCGGTTCAAGGAAAGGGACGATCTACACAGCTGATTGGAACAGTTGCCCAAGAAATGCATGCCTGATTGTAAAAAGATTACAAAATGAGAAGGGTGTCAGTGTAGTAAAAATCAGATCAGATAAAGGTACATAATTTCTGAACTCTTTTATTACTGATTTTTGCTCTAAGTTTGGTATACAACATGAAACATCACCGCAAGGACGCCACAATGAGAATGGAGTAGCGAAGCGGAGGAACAGAACTCTCAAAGAAGTTCTTTACAGACGATGTTAGGTGAACATGCAATACCAAGCCGTTTACGGGCGTAAACAATCAACTTTGCATGCCATACTCGTAGCAGATGTCTTCCGACTAAGGCTCACTACAAAACCTATGAACTGTGGAAGGGCAGAAAACCTCGTGTTTCTTACTTTCATGTTTTTGGGTGTAAGTGTTTCATACACAACAATGGGAAGAGTCAGTTGAAGACTTTTGAGGCCAAGTCAGATGAGGGTATATTCTTAGGATATTCCTCATCTAGCAAGGTTTTCGGGGTTTACAATGCATTTAACCCTACTTGTGGAAGAAACACCCCATGTAGTCTTTGATGAAGCATCTTACGAACAAGAGAAATCGCCTCAAAACAAGAAGTACACGATCAACCAAGACTGACGATGCTCGAAAATGGATCGACTAACGATCAAGGAAAAAGAATCGTAAACCGTAGAATAAAGATACATTCCGGATCTAGGTGATTCACCGGATCATTCAGATCCTAAGGTAAAAAAATCGATGAATGAAGAAGTTCGGTGAGGCGAGATCAAGATTAACCGAACCATCCGGTTCGGGGGAACACTGAAGTTCCTACGAGCGGACATCAAGACATGATGAGTCCAACATCACCGAGAGATGTTCTTATCAAGTGGATCATAATTTCGCACCACTCCCAACCGCTAGTAATGAACCTTTATCGAAATGGATGATGTTCTCCAAACCGACGCAAATCGTAAGCGAAGGACTGGATAACCGGTCATCCAACCGATCGATCATCGGAGACCCATCCGATAAAGTTAAAACTAGACATCGATTGGTGAAAGTGCCATGTATTTCTTTATTTATTTGTCTATGAAGGAACCAACAACAATAGAGGAAGCTCTACAAGACTTAAAAGTGGATTCTAGCCATGCGCAGGAGAGCTGGAGCAGTTAGAGAGAAATCAAGTTTGGGAACCGGTAGGCGTAGACCAAATCATCAAGACGTAATTGGCACGAAGTGGGTTTTCAAGAACAAGAGATGAGAAAAATGTCATCACGAAAGAAATAAGGCAAGACTTGTTGCTAAGGGATATTCACAATCGAAGGAATTGATTATGACGAGACCTTTGCACCCGCCGCCGCTTAGAAGCCATTCGTTTGTTTGCGGCATATGCTTCCCTGAGAGGTTCACTTTGTGGTATCGATGGACGTAAAGAGTGCATTTTTAAGCGGGGTACTAGCGAGAGGAAGTTTATGTCGAACAACCCTCCAAACCTTCAAAAAAAGAGCAACCAAGTGTACCGATTTAAGAAAAAGCTCTTTATGGTTCGAAACAAGCTCCTCGAGCTTGGTATGATACACTCTCTCGGTTCTTGATAGACAATGGGTTCACTAAAAAGGCGATGGGACGTAACCTTATTGAGAATAGAAGATGGAGAAGATATTCGATGGTTCGGATCACGTGGGCGACATCATCTTCGGATCTCCCAACAAGAGTCTATGTGAAAGATTCAAAGAAACCGATGCAAGGGAAGTTCGAGATGTCCATGATGGGGACAGATGAATTACTTTTCGGGTCTCGGTGAAGCAAAGTGCGAAGGGATATTCATCTCGCCAAACAAAAGTACACTAGGAATTTATTGGCTAAGTTTGGAGTTCAAAATTGCAAAAAGCCAAAATTCCTATGATGATTGGATTCAAGATGGATCCAGATGAGGATGGTCGAAAACAAATCGAGAAAGAATATAGGGCTCTCATTGGATCTCTACTATACCGATCGCCCGCCAGACCGGATATCACCTTTGCAAAAGAGGTGTATGTGCGGTTCGAGCAAATCCAATGCAAAGCCACCTAGAAAGCGACTAAGCGGATTCTTAAGTATCTGAAGGGGACACGATAAATCTTGGTTTATTTTACCCATCGATGATAATCTAGAGCTTAGTGGGTATTCGATTACGATTATGGAGGTTGCAAGATTGACAGAAGTCAACCTCAGAACATGTCGGTTTTTAGGAAGTAAACCGATCTCGTGGTTTTCAAAAAGCGGACATCGGTTGCGACATCTACTCTTGAAGCGAGAATATATGGTCATTTGAGGAAATTTGTTGCTCTAACCGCTTCCGCTTAGTCGGCGGTGAGGATTATAACATTGTAGCTAAGAATGTACTTATATTCGTGGTGATAATAGTCTTTATTGCAATCACTCGAGAATCTCGTTCTACATACAAGATGCAAGCATGTGGATGTCGAGACACCATTTTATAAAAGATCATGTTGAAAAGAAGAATATCGAATGGAAAAGATTCACACCGATTTCTGAAAGTCGATATTCTAACCAAGCCACTAGCCGAGATCGATTCGAGAGAATTGTGCAATGAGCTAGGGCTTCGGATCTTGGAAGAAAAAGCAATAAAAAATGCTTGATGGATTGTTCTCCAGAACCAGCTGGTTAAGAGACTAACCAGGTTGAAAGGAATCGGTTGAGTGTGGTATCTCAACTGATCAGAAGATCAGTCAAGGAACTGATATGAGAAATCGATCAGAATTACAAGTTATCAGATTAAAGGAACTGATCAGATTTAAGGTTTATCAGATTAAAGGAAACGTTCAATTTAAAAGGATTATCTGATTAAATCAGTTGGGTTATTTTACATCTTTGTAAGTCGATTTAGCTGATATTCAACAAGCAAGATTCACAGATTAAAGCCTACAATCGCATAAGAAAGCAGAGAATTTACACAACAATGGAATAATAGAACTTTTCATTGATAAAGACCCGAAGGTCAGATTACATTACAAGTTACAAGTACAAAGGACCCGGAGGTCAGTACATAAGTCATAACCGAAAACCCTAAACCTATAACCCTAAACCCTCATCCTAACCCAAGAAGTGCGGGAGAGAGAGAGATTTTAAATCTGATGCTCTCATTTTCCCCCACTTAACAAGGGTGAGAGAGGCTTTGAAATAATCCTAAAGCCGCTAGCTGAAGCTAAAACCAGTGGAGCGAGAGCGGCGTTGATAGGATTTCTAAGCAAGGAGCCCTTAGACCTAAAGTCAATGGACTCTCCAGCTGTTAAATGGAGCACATGTGCCAAGAAATTAGTTCAAAGACCTTATGGGCACATGTGTCGCATAAAAAAATAGAGTTGATATACGAAGATCAGCTGTTGTCTGATCCAGACCGTATATCAAACTCATGTTTATTATCAGACTGAGTCTGTTGATGCTAGTTCCGTCATCTCGATAGACACACAAGGTGCATATGGTTAGGAGAAGTGTCTTCTCAGTTGCGACAGCAGACCCGCCGCCGTGGTGGTAGAGAAGCTTGGCAACAATTGTATGTGAAATCTTTGATGATTTAAGAAAAAAAAGTGATAAAGGGACACACGGGGTTGATTTGAGAAGTTGAAATCATTGAAAAAGGGGTAAAGGTGTTTCTTAGGAAGTTTCAATCGAAATAAGGGTTCACCAGAATGCATGATTTTACAAAGAAGATAAGTATGGTGAATGGGTTATGTTGTGTAAAACATTGGTCCAATTTATAGAGGCCAAACAAGGGTGCAAATGCAAATTTGATTTCAAAAAGCCTATTAGAGAAATTTGCATCACAAGGACAAATGTGTAGGAATCACGCGATCGATAATTGGATAAATTTGGCGGATTGACATATCGAGATATCTGACGATAATTACGATAATCAAATCGCGCCAACTTAGGGAATAGAGACTACTATTCTAGACTAAGTTTTGGCGGTAACACTTATCCCAAGAATTGGCTTGATCTGAGAAGAATCAGATTAGGTCAACCAAAATCTGATTACATACGAAACTGATCAGATAAGGAAGATCAGTTGAACTTGAAACCTCAACAAATCAGATATATCAGTCTATGAGAAAACAGAAATATCAGTTGAAGGGGGAACTTCAACTGATCGAGGAGGAATCGAAGGAAATCGGGCCTTAAAATGAAACAGATCAGTTGAAAAGAACAGTTGGGAAATTATAAGGTTTAGGCATAAAACTAAGATTAACAAGTGGAATCAACTTCAAGTGGTATTGACTGATTACTATATAAGTCAACCAGATACGCTTTTCTTTTCCCTTGTTATTTGCTTATTTATCGGATCTTATCTGTTTTTATTTGCCTTACTGTACGCATTACCTGTGTGACGTATTCCCTGCAAATCATTTAATGCGGACGTGGGGTACCTGTATTAATTGCTACAAAATGAGCTTTTAAATCCAAAAGGTTTTCGTACGTGCTTTTCCCAACCATTCGATCAAAACCGCTCAATCTGGATCGTTTAATCTTTTCAAACGGTTGATCTTTCAAATCTTGTCTTTTTCCCTCCTCATCTTTATAAGGTTCATCAAAAACCCTACCAGAGTTTTCCAATTCACAAACTTGCGTTCTTTTTCTGAAAACTCTCCAGATTACTTCTCTGCGATTCAAAGTGTTTTTCTTAAGTTTCAAAATTATCTTCCCGAAAAACAGAATCTGGTAATTTCTGATTATTTGATGAATCTTTTTTCCTTAAAATCCATTGATCTTAAAGATTTTGTCAATCGATGGTATCCTGTGTTATGCTTTATTGTTTCTTGGTTTCCGCATGTGTTTATCGATTACTAGGCCTGTGTATAGGTCTGATAATCAATATATCATATCTCTATGTCTATGCACAATCTTAATCGAGTCTATCTTATTTGTAGATGGCCACTCACGGTATGGGTAAAATAATGTGCAATTATGCGGAACTGGCATTAAAGATTGTCGACGACAAGTTCGTGCAGTTTGACATTACTCGGGATCCGGAATCAATGGAAGTGGAGCAAATTCTGAAGAAAGGAGGCCTTAAGAAAATATTGCGCTCGCTCAACGCAATCGGTGATGCAAGATGAAGCACTCAATTCCTAAGGAATTTAAGAGTGGATCGGACGCCTTCCGGAGAAGAACTACTTTCGTCCATCAACAGAGAAGATATCGATCGACGAACGCGGACATAACTCGTCTGTTCAAATTTTGCCAAAAGGATTTAATCTCGCTGCAAGACTACTGGGGAGAATGAAGATGAGCCGATCGTAAAACGAACTCTTCAGAGAGGTCGACAAACATCGGATCCCGCAGTTTTGTCGGACCAATGCTCAAGAGGAAATACCGATCGTTGTTTGACATATTGTCAAAAAACAATCATGGGTATTGCGTTCAAAGCCCAGATGCTCTTACATCCGTCAAACCGCATGCAAAGATGGTCGCAATAATTGATGAAGCCAAGAACATCAATTGGCATGGGTTCCTAAAGGCCATTCTACTCCAAGAACATGAGAAATTTGGAATTGATGAATGGAGGCAGTCCATCGAAGAAGAGGATAAGCAATCTCAACAAGGTTGCGAGTTATCCTAAAGGACAAAATGCCAAATGCCAAATGGGACCGAGAATGGATCAAGTCCTACAAGGCTTTCCTCTCCACCACTTCTTCACCATTTTTTGGGCCACCAGACGATGATACTTGCCCACCCCCCCAAAGGCGAAGAAGGAAAGAGCAAGAAAGCATCCTCGCTCTACACCAGATGCCCCCTAAAAAGAAAAGAAAATCGGTGAAGGCCCAGAAAAGAGGCCAAGAAGGCGGAAGCAGCCCCCATGACTCTAGCATTAGAAGATGAGTCGATGAAGAAGGAGCGCTTAGATCAGCCTCGATGCACCACAAAAATCAGGTGAAAAATTAGACAGGCAGGCTTCTCAAGCTGAGAGCTCGCTAGAACATTTTGAGGAAGAAGCACGAGATGAACGATCTCCTTCTCCTCCAACTCGAGCTGATTCACCACTCGGACCATCGGCATCGCCGAGCACGTTTCTCCTTCTCCCACCCGCCCGCGAACTGAAACTACATCATCATGAACCGTAAAGCTTAATTGTAGGAACCAGCGCACCTACCTCCACAAAGAACCAGTAACCTCTGCAGTCGAGCCAATCGGATAACTTCCACCTACTCAAGCACCACGGAACCCTCCACAACTCATCAACCGAACTGGACGGACAATTTCGAAGTTTAGATCATCAAAGACCATCACAGGAAAATGGTCGTAATGCAAATCGAACGAGAAATTGATGAGATGTATCGAGCTCGGGTCGCCCATCCCGCTATTAGAGAAGAAGTTATGGAGATCCTCACCGAGAGATCTCGATTAAAAAGCTTCTCATATTTTATAATGATTATTGAACGGATGGGCGGTCTTGATGAGTTTGCAGATTTTGATTTCGATATGAGGAAATCGCTAAAGTAGGATCACCGGTGAGTGATAACTCTTGAATCTATCAAAGCTCGATCCACGCGAAGGGGTTAATCGATCAAGGTGAACCGGAGATCGGCCAAGAAGCTCTCTGGCAGATGCTACAATGAAGGATCAGAGCTGCCGATGTTAGTGGAACGGTGTCGCAGTTCATGACCAACCACCGGAGGCGCAAACAATCGAAAAGAGATCCGGTGACGAAAAACATTCCAACATCTCACATCACGGCTGATCAACCGGAGATCGATCTTGTCTCAAAGATCTCCCGAAAAAGAAGAAGTTGAGGGAGTGATAGCCGATCGAGGTAGATTGGCCTCAAAGAAATAACAGATCAAAGGGAATTGGCTATTTCCCAGATTGAGGCAATCAAAGATCGATTCTCTCCCAAATTTGTGACCACCGCGGTTCTATGCGAACTTATAAAATCAGTTGATGACAAGGTGATTCGGGTGGATCAACAACAAGTTTTTTTTTCGATGCTCACTAAAAAGCTAGAATTCGATGTAAGAGAAACTTGACAAACCGATTTTTACACTCTCTCATCGCCATGGAATCTGGCCAAGATCGAGCCGATCTCGAAGGTTCAACATCTAACCGCTCAAGTTCTGTGTTTATATGTTGCGAGATCTCAACAGGGGCAATATCGATCGATTTTGGATCCCTAACTTCCCACCTCACGGCTCTTTTTGATCAAACCAAAAAGGGGAAGGACGGAGTGAGAAACCAACCGACATGATCGTAACAATGAAGACCTAATTCGCGGTTGAAGTTTTATGGACAAAGACTAGACCATCTGGATCTCTTTTTGCTAACGAAGTCTCTCGAAAAAGATGGAAAAGTCAAAGGCAAGAAAGGCAAATGCAAGGGTCTGCCGGGACATCACAACTGTACTAGCCACTCGGACTAAAATAGTCACAAGAAGCACAAATACTAGATCTATAAAGCCGATAAGGAATCGGGCCGAGAAACTGGCCCAAAGAGCATTTTTGAAGAGGCCCGAAAAAGCGAAAAAAAGAAAGAAGGGCGGATAAATGACAGAGGCGTAAAAATCAAGAAAAGATTTAGATCGAGAGCGAAGAAAGGAAAATTTGAAAAATGCATGCGTAACCTCACCGCCAAAGAAGAGTTGATGAGATCATTCAAAAACCGCCGCACATGCTAAGAGGTTTGAGGAATGGAATAAGATCGAAGTGAATGGCTTTCGGATGCTTTTGTTCTTGATCTTGTTCCATGAGAAGAATCTCCGGATGATGAATTCCTCATTGGTTAGAAAATAAATATCCGATTTTTCAAGTATCGGAAAATGAGGCCAAACTTATCAATGTAAAAATATCTCGCCAAGAGTATGATCTGTTGGATTACTCGAAGAAGGCTTGACAGGTGGCATTTCGGAGATTCTATTTTGACATCTGAGCAAAAACACATATAATCGATCCTCGCCAGACCAATGATGTCAAATGGAAACTATATCGGATTTTCAACGTACCTCAAGATCAAAGAGAGATGCTGAAGGATACAAGCCTAAAGAGTGAAGAATCGTAAGACTTCTCGGGATCAATCGCTTTTTAAATTCAAACTTTTTCGATGTAACATGTAATCAACATATCTAATGAGAAAAGTTTATTTTTCGATCCTAAGACAAAATCTCATTGTCTTCGATTATGTGCTTTTCTTTGTTCTATATTTATCAACTGTGTTTGGTTTTCTCGTGTGTTTTGGTTTTATCAAAAGGGGAAATTGTTGGGAAATTTATAGTTTTGATAAAAGTTCGTAAACACATGTAATAGGACGGTCGGACTGTTAGGTCGATCGATGTTTATATTACCGTTTATAGAATACCAGTTGATAATTACTGTATAGAACAACTGATGTAATAGATATGTCATATATTGAGGGGGAACCTCAATATGTATAAGTCAGATCTGAAGACCTAAAGAACGGTGATATCCCACAGGCGAGAATGCTAGAGAAAGAAGAAGATCGATCGATCGATCGATCTAGTCGGATATCTCAATTTGAAGTCATAAAGCTCAAACTCATAATACTTGAAGATCGGATGACTTCGAAGATCGGACCCGAAGAAGACCTACATCACCGAAGTCCGCTAGTTGAAGCTAAGTCAACCCAAGCACCACGAAGACTCCATCAGTAGATCGATCGATTCGATTGATCGGTCATTCACCAGTGAAAATCGATGTTTCACCTAATCATACGTCTATGATCTGAACAAGAAGAATGTCAACCTTAGTTGGAAGAACAACACTGAAAAGTGCGTCTGTTAACCAATAAGAACAAGACACGTATGATCGGAGCCGACAATTACGGGATTTGATGCTGCTCTATCTAACGGCTATAAAATACAAGTTCACGCTTTCGGCCATGCCATTCCTGAAGCACGTCACATCAATCCTCGCAAACCTACCAAATATAGCACTGAAATTCAAATTGCTCTCCACGGCTCTTTGATTTCAAGGTCTATAAATATGGGATCACACTTGAGTGAAGACACAAAAACACCGAACAATCAAGAAGCTCAAGCAATTATCGATTTCGCATTTAAGAAGAACACGATCAAGAAGATTATTTTATTAAGTGTTCATCCCATAAGTTCTTAGCATAGAAATCTTTTCATCTAGCTGATAGGCTACCTTAAACACTAGACAAGATTTCATAGTTGGAACTAAAACAATCTTATCCAAACCCAAAGTTAGGTTAAGTTGTTTAGCAAGATTTTAGACTAGGGTTTCTAGTTCTGATTTCTGGGATCGGTTGAGTGAGAACTCCTTAAAAATCTGTCGGTGTACTGTGTTGGACTAACACATAAAACTAAGTCCAGTTGGTTAAGTTGGTGCCCCTTGTGATAGGGAAGAGTGGACGTAGGACTGGTTTGTCCGAACCACTATAAATCTTGTGTGCCTTTACTGCTTTGATTAACATCTACATAATCGCACAACCTTTAAAGCGCATACATATTCTAAGTTGAGATCGCTAGCACCAAGCTTCGATCCGATCAAGTTTTGACACTTCGGTCGGTGGTTAAAAGACTAACTTTGGAATCGATTTATAAAAACCGGTTTTTCACATGGGTAAAACTTAGCTTCGCGACACATCGTTAAACTGATAGTTACCGAATCGATCGCTTTTCCGGCGATTAGTAAGTTGGTTATCACCCAAACTGATTCACTTCAAGACTCGATCAAAGCTAATCGCCATCACACCTGATCTGCACAAAAAGTTTTCAGAAGTCTATTCACCCCTCCCCTCTAGACTTCTGCCCTCACAAAACCCGTTCGGGACCTACACTTATTTACAAGGAACTGACAATGTGATCTTCAGTGATCTACTACACTCCACATTGTCTACAATGTAAAGTATATTTAAACATTTATGCAATAAATAAATAACATTCATTATATTTAAAGCAAACAGTGATAAAAAATTATTCTCATAAATAAAAGTGCAAGAATCAATCTATATACCATAGCACTAAAAACATACTTTTTGGTATAACCCTAACATCTTTAACTTTTAAAAATTCGGATTTTCCCCCGATTACTTTCTATAAAATCTCGGATCATGTTTCCTTCTTCACTTTTTCATTCGCGCTCATATCTTTCTTTCAAATTTCAAACTCTCTTATCCTGGAGGTCTTTCTTCTATGATCTTCTGGCAAGTGGTTAGGTAATTCTTGTGATTCCTCTTCTTGTGAGATATGTAATTTTTCGTATTCATTTTTGAATTTATTTAATGGTGGGTGAACATCCTTTTGTTCCTTCAAGTTCGAAAATTGGTTTGTATTTGTTTGATATCTCTTCTTCTTTTGGGGAGGAAGCTTCGTATGGTGGTGGTGTCCTTGATGTTGGTTCAAGTCAATCGGGGGAGGGTTGTACATTCTAGTGGGGCTGGTAAGGAGGGAGATACATGCTCCGACTTGGCTGATTCTCTCGAGTCCATCAAGGAACTGACACTTCAATCTCCTAGTCCAATTAGGACTTATGTGGAGGGGAGTCACACAGTGGTTGAGGGACCTGGATCTTTTTTGCGTACCTAGACTGAGCCTGAGATATCAAGTAGACCAACGATACCCACTTCGCAGGGGAATGTGATTCAGGTCGAGCTTGCTTCATCATCTCGCCCTGTTCTTCTCGACCAGCTACTTCTTCGTGTCTCTAAGCCGATCATCCGAGACTATTTTGTTATGGATCGTATATAGAGTAGTATGCCTATCAACAGAAGAGGCGAGTTCATAAGCCTGGAAAGGAGACAAGGTTTGTGGCATCCTTGTTATCCAGCATGGTCAATGAAGACTATGTAAATGAAGCTCACAATAAGTATTAGGAACCCATCGATGTGCATTTCTATGCTCCGCGTGAAGATGAGAGAGCAAATCAGCCCCCGGCAGGAATGATTGCCATTAATTATGGTGATTTGGAGGCCGACTTTGCTTTCCTCTTCATCCTGCGATGTCACACTTATTGGTGGCGTGGGACCTATCAATCACTGAGATTACTCCTAATGGATGGAGTATCATCTTGGGTGTGATGGTCGCCTTGGGTTGGTACACACTGGAGAGGCAACCCACTTCCCTTTCTTCTCTTCGAGTCTTGTCTCAACGTATGCTTTATGATTTTGTTGATAGCCTCCACTTCCTTTTGATTGGGGGTAATACGGGGTTGAAAACAATTTGGTGATTCCACTTGCTGAAGAAGGCATCAATCATTAAGTCGTCCAACTACTTTCTGTTATCGGATAAAATGGCTTGTAGCATGCCGAATCTACATATTATGTGTTGGGATATTTTAGTTTTTCAACTTACAAAGATCATATGGGCACATGTGTCACATGCAAAAATAGAGTTGATATACAAAGATCAGCTGTTGTCTGATCAAGACCGTATATCAAACTCATGTTTTATATCAGACTGAGTCTGTTGATGCTAATTCCGTCATATCGATAGACACACAAGGTGCATACGGTTAGGAGAAGTGTCTTCTCAGTTGCGACAACAGATCCGCCGCCTCGGTGGTAGAGAAGCTTGGCAACAATTGTATGTATAATCTTTGATGACGACGAAAATAGTAATAAGGGACACACAGGGTTGATTTGAGAAGCTGAAATCATTGAAAAAGGGGTAAAGGTTTTTGCCGGAAGTTTCACCTGATATAAGGGTTCACCAGAATGCATGTTTTTACAAAGAAGATAAGTATGGTGAATGGATTATGTTGTGTAAATCATTAGTCCAATTTATAGAGGCCAAGCAAGGGTGCAAATGCAAATTTGATTTCTCAAAGCCTTTTAGAGAAATCTGCATCACAAGGACAGCGTGTAGGAAACACGCGACTGATAATTGGATAAATTTACGGTGATTTGACATTACGAAGTATCCAGACTACTATTACACTTGTCAAATCATGCCGACTTAGGGAATCGAGACTACTATTCAATTCTTCAAGAACTAAGTTTTGACGGTAACACTTATCCCAAGAATTGGCTTGGTCTGAGTAGAATCAGATTAGGTCAACTGAAATCTGATTAGATAAGAGACTGATCAGATGAGGAAGATTAGTTGAGCTTGATACCTCAACAAATTAGATATATCAGTCAATAAGAAATCATAAATAACAGTTGAAGGGGGAACTTCAACTGATCAAGGAGGATCAGAAAAGGAAAAATCAGACGCAAAGAGAAGCGGATCAGTTGAAAAGGACAGTTGGGAAATTATAAGGATTAGGCAGAAAACTAAGATCAACAAGTGGTATCAGAGCAGTGGTTCTACAGAACACTAGCTTTGAGTATCATCGATTCTTGAGGAAGAATCTTTGTGGTCATTTGAACAGATCTTGAAAAACCGTTTTTAAAACTCATTCGTTTTTCCAAAATCACTCAGCATGGATAATACCTCTGGTATGTATCATGATTTACCGAAGTTCTCAATTGATGAGTATGCAGATTGGGCCATTTATATGTGCAACCATCTAGGTTCGATAAGCGGCAGAATGATGGAAGTCATTGAAAGAGGACCCATCATCATATATCACGACAACCCTGCAGTTGGAGGAGATCTAGACTTTGCCACGGGAAGTCTTGTGCGAAAAAGCCCAGCCTTGATGGATGCAGAAGAAAGAAAGCTGTATACTCTAGATACAATCGCCAGGCATATAATCATGAAGACAATGGATAAAGTCACCAAGGAGAAGATAAAATATCTCAAAACTGCGAAAGCAATGTGGGATACTCTAGCTGAGATATGCGAAGGAAATGATCAGATCAAAGACAGCCGACTACAAGCCGAACTGGTAAAGTTCGAAAAACTGAAGATGCTGCCCAACGAGACCATCAACGAGCTCGATGGAAGGATTACTATGTCAGTAAATAAGCTACGAGAACTTGGTAGAGAGATGTCAGACAAATATATCAACTACAAGATCTTAAGATCTCTCACCAAGAAATGGGACATGAAAGTCACGGTAATCAAGGATTGCCAAGACATTTCAAAGATGAAGCCGAGTAGCTTGTTCCTAAGCCTTAAAGCTCACGAGTTCGACTTAATCGAAAGAGGACAAGCAGATGAAGACGAGACGCCCTCTGAAGCCTCAACGTCCAAATCAGTTGCGTTTAAAGCAACTAGCAGCAGATCGAAGGCCACTGAACCTGTTGGAAACATAATAAGTCAGGCAGAACAGATTGCTCTGCTTACCAGGAAACTTGAAAAATCAAATATTCAACTTGGTAAGTATCGCAGATTCTATAAAGATTATCAACATAGCCGAGGAAGAGATAGGAGATCAGCTAAAAGATCTCCAGAAAGAACCAGATCTGATGATCGAAGAGATCACAGAGAAGAAAAGAAAAGAGATAATCGATCGATGAGAGAAGAGATAACAGATCCGACGAAGGAGTTGATTATTATCGAAAAGGGAAGTCACCGATAGATCCTACTGATTTTAATGACTCACCGAAGAAAAGGTTCCGTGGATCAAGGAGCATGCTTCAACTGTGAGAAACCAGGTCACTACAACGCAGATTGTCCAGACCTGACGCTAAAAGAAAGAGAAGAAAAGCGGAACAGAAGAGAGCAACATTACAGGGACAGAAAAGCCATGGTTGCTGACACATCTGGAATTGATGATTCCTATCGCCCTCCGAGGATTCGGGTACTCATCTCAGAGAAGATTTTGGCCTCGATAAGCGGTCTTTGTTGACTTCTATGAGAATGAAGATCGATATTCTCTTGGATGACGATTAGATCGCTTCGATGGCCAAGGAGGACCAATCTGAGGTAACCTCCAAACCTTCTGCTTTGTCTGCTTTCACACCTGCTGGAGAGATTGACCTGCAGCTCTACTCTGAGCAATTGCTTGATGATCTCTCCAATGCAGTAGACACTTATGCTATAGTGGAAGCTGAGAATGACAAGCTAAGGATCAGAAATAATCACTTTTGTTAAAGAGAACGATCTCGATAAAAGCTCTTGAACCGAAATCTGCTGAAACCGCTTTCGAGAAGGTGGCGAGGAACTTAACATTTCGAAAGTTAAATCTTCGATCGGGAGAAGCGGATCAAAGATCGACTAGCAATCAATCAAAAACGAAGTCGATGACTTCAAAATCCTTCAAGCTAAATTTGATGAGCTATTCCGACTACATGAGAGTCTAAAATCTTCTGAGGATAGTTTGCGCAAGAAAATAGAGGTTTTCACAAAATCATCTAAAACTGTTCAAGATATGAACACCTATTTTCGAACAACGACTAACAAGAAGGGACTTGGGTATGAGAACCCTTCCACATCCTCAAAAGCCCCGTTTGATTCACTTCAAAAAGGTGTAATCAAACGAGTTTCTGACAAAGATACACTAAAAGCTAAACTTGTATCGGTAAGGAAAAAGACACATTGAGCAAGTAAAGGCGGTGCCTAATCAGAAGGGGAACAGAAATGGACCCCAACTGGTAAAGCATCAGCCGAGGAATCAACAGAAGAACCCAGTTCTTCTGAAGAGACCTCAACCTGATCAACAAATTAGGTATCAGAAAAGACAACCTGTAAAAGGGAAGTCTAATCTGAGACCCAATCAAGGTCAGCTGCCGAATAAGCAAGCTATAGGTAAACTGCAAAAACCACCTATGCCAAAAAGATATGAATCTTTTGATGGTAGCCAGTCGTACCTACCCCTATAATCGTAAAACCTAGGGTGCTGCAGACCGAGCCACACCTTTGGATGAAAAAAGACAAACAAAGAAAGATTAATCCCAAGTCTTCTAAGTCACCCAAGGTTCACACTAATAATCATACTAATCAGAAAGCATATAAAGAGACGTATGATTATGTTGATAGGTATGGGAGACAAATCAGGCCTTCTGATCTAACTGATCTCAATAGAAGTGCCCTGTTTGTATGGATCCCCAAAACCAACCCTAACCCCTCAGGACCCAATCCAAAAGGGGTAACTAAAGCCTGATTTGATTGCAGGTTCGCGTGGGTCTGGCCAACAAAGGAGGTGTGCAAGCAACTATCTGGTACATCGATAGTGGATGCTCAAGGCACATGACTGGAAGCAAACATCTCCTCAGCTCTTACATAGAACAAAAAGGCCCGCGTGTACTCTTCGGTGATGATAACTTTGGTTTTACCAAAGGATTCGGAACCTTAGAGAATGATGATGTACAGGTCACTGGAGTCTCGTATGTCGAAGGTCTAAAGCATAACCTATTATCGGTTTCACAATTCTGCGACAACGGATTCAGTGTTGAGTTCTCGACTGATCAATGCACTATCAAAAATTGAGCCACTCAACAGATCTTGCTAACTGGTTCAAGGAAAGGGACGATCTACACAGCAGATTGGAATAGTTGTCCAAGAAATGCATGCCTGATTGTTAAGAGTTCCAAAAGTAGCAGTTGGCTCTGGCACAAAAGAATGAGCCATCTGAACTTTAAAACTCTTAATAAGATAACAAGGATGTCTTTAGTGGAGGGACTTCCGAATGAGGTATTTTCTAAGGATGGGAAAATCTCTCTAAGCTTAGGATATAACATTTGTGCTTAGATCTAGGGTAGAACACTCTTTGAATATATGCGTGTATTTCTTGCTCTGTGTTCTATGGTGGGAATGCTAGATGATTTGGCTTGATGGATGTTTCACGCATTTTTCCACACAAATAATGAAGGAATAACTTGTATTTATAGTGTGGATTTGAATGTTACCGTTAGATGGAGTCACATTCAAATCCATACTATTCTGTAGCTTTTTGCAGCTTTTGCAGGCTTGTTGTCTTCCTCTCATTGGTCCACGTCAGCTGAATCTAACAGTTATTTTCTTCAGGATTGTCTGATCCTTGGCTTCTTCAAACTCAGGCTTCCTTGGACTCAGGATTCTTGATTCAGCGGACTTCTCTTCAGCAGACCTTGTCTGATCAGGCATACTGACACTCAGGCTAACTGAGTTAAGCTCTTCTGACTTCAGACATCCTGACCCTCAGGTCACTAGCACCCAGGCTAACTGATCATCAGTAGCATTCTGATTCTCAGTGAACATGACTTCAGATGACTTCTCTTCTGATGACTTCTCGCCTGATCTGATATGCAGATTTTTGGTTTTCTGTTATCTGATTTCTTCTCGCCTGATCTGATCAGCTCACATGATCAGATCAGTATAGCATCAGGTCAATATATCAGTTTATCTGCATCAGATTAGTACATCAGGTTAGCATATTAGGTTAGCATATCAGTTTAGCACATCTGATCTCAATCACGTCTGATCTTGATCATCTGCTTATCTTCTCTTCGAGTCTTGTCTCAACGTATGCTTTATGATTTTGTTGATAGCCTCCACTTCCTTTTGATTGGGGGTAATACGGGGTTGAAAACAATTTGGTGATTCCACTTGCTAAAGAAGGCATCAATCATTAAGTCGTCCAACTACTTTCTGTTATCGGATAAAATGGCTTGTAGCATGCCGAATCTACATATTATGTTTCTCCATATAAACCTGATTACATGTTCTTGGTCTATCGTCTCCAAAGCCTCTGCCTCGACCCATTTGATGAAGAAGTCGATGGTGACTAGGGCAAACTTCACTTTTCCAGGCATTGTTGGCAATGGGCTGATGATGTCGATCCCCCATTTCGAACACGACCAAGGGTTGAATATACTGGCAAATTCTTCTGGGGCGACTTTTATAGCCAGGTCAAAGATGTGACATTTCTGGCACGACTTTGCGTAGGCAATGGCATTTTTCTTCAGCGTCAGCCAGTAATAACCTTGCCTTATGGTCTTGTAAGCTAGGGCCTTCACCCAGTGTGGTTCCCACACACTCCATCGTGTATCTCGGCCATGACTACTTTACCTAGCTCTAGAGTGATGCGTTGAGCAGTGCCAATATAAAACTCCTTTTGTATAGCTGCCCGGAGCTATAAGAGGCGAGCCTATACTCAGTTTGTGGGGAGCTCACCTGATTTGATGTGCGAGATGATCGATGTCATCTTGTTATCTTCCTCTATTCCATCTGTGCGACCAGCAAGTAACTGCTCAACGACGGTACCAACTTAGTTACTATGATATCAGACATATTAACTGCTCCCTCTGATGGCGCTAGTCGAGCTAAAGAATCTGCTTGAGTTTTCAAAGCTTGAGGGATTATCTCGACGTACACGAGTAAGCTTTTGACAATCTCTTGGTAGACCATCATCTGCTCGCCACGAGCTTTTCTCTTATGATACTTGACACACCACAAGTTTTGAGTCACAGTACCCCCACCACCAGGGCCATCTCTAATATGTTTATGAGGGTATCATATTCCGCCTCATTGTTGGTAGCGTGAAAATCGAACATTATGGCGGTCTAAAATGAGCGACCCCCTCTGGACTTATTAACACAATCCTAGCCCCCACTCTTGCGGATGTCGACGATCCATCGACATATAGTTTCGAAGGTGGGTTGGCCAGGTCCTTGGGCTCGGAGGGGAAAGTGAGCTCGACTACAAAATCATCTAGGGCTTGGCCTTTATATGAAGTACTGCCTTCTCGCGTCCCATGAGTTTTGAAGAAAGAGAGAACATGAGACATCAAATAGACTCAAATTGACTTATCTTGACCAAGAGATTACACTAGTGCATTTGTTGCGCTGAAGCGGACCTACAAGGGATTGTCGTGCTCGGTTCACGTTTTTCAGCCAACAAACCCCTGGAAACAAGAGGCATTTCATTATCTTTGTTGATGACTACACTAGAATGATGTGAATTTATTTCCTTACCTCTATTTGATGATCCAAAAAGTAAGGCTGTAGTTTTCTTACACTCATCACCAAGGTGTAAGTGAGCTTCTCGAGTGGTTGGTAACGTTTTTCGGCCTCATTCAATGTTTGACTGACAAAGTAGATCACACCAATATAGTGCGTAAGGTTGAATTGAATGCGGCTAGGTACAAGTATAATTTCTCACCTAAAATCGGCTTTGCCAAGATCTTTGCATCCAACAAGTATTTTTTAATCTTTTCGAATGCGACCTACCTTTCATTTGTCCACTGTAATTTTCCCTTTATCAACGTGTCGAATAATTACTTGTATTTGTCTCCCATTCAGGAGATGAAACTGTTCAGCACGACTAGGCATCTTGTCAGTTTTTGTACCTCTTTGACGTTTCGAGGTGCATTCATGTTCTGTTGGTCCCGAAAAATACCGAGTTAAAACCCAAAAAATCTCAATGGGAGGTGACTTTAAATTTTTTTTCTTCAAATGTGTGTTATGCAGATTTGTTAAAGTACGTATGACAGTTAATATGAAAGCAAATAAGAACACACGTATTTTTATAGTGGTTCGGAGTCCAACTCCTACATCCACTCTTCCCTTCATGGGGTACCAACTAAACCAATATATATTTATGGAGCTCTCACTCAACGGGACTTATCTCCCTCACGGGATCGCCTATAGATGTTTAATGAGTTCTCACTCTCTCGGGACTTATCTCCCTCACGGGATTGCCTACTTAACTACCTTACTTAACCACTATTTCTCTCTCAAGAAAGGGTTTAAGTTTGGTGTTATTTCCAACTAGGTGAGATTTTCCCTTACATTGTTTTAGCCTTTAAGCTAAGGTTGAGAAAATCTCTCTAAGCTTATGATATGACATTTTAGGCTTAGATATAATGAAGAACACTCTTGGGTAAATTTAGATAATTAATGCTCTGTGTTCTTGAATGGAGATGCTTGAATATTTGGCTTTTAATCTTCACTTTGCAGCATCCTCCATTATCTTCTTTTGAAGATAGTGCAATGTATTTATAGTGTGGATTTGAATATTACCGTTGGAGAGTAAATTCAAATCCATACTAATAGTCTTCCACCTTTTCTTTGTCCTTTTGCACTATTGCTTGCAGCTTTATGTCACATCCATATATGTGTTGTCATCTTCTCATTGGACAACTTTTTGTGTGCTGATTTCACTGTTCATCTCTTCTGATTTTACTGATCATCTCTTCTGATTTCTGCATCTTCTGATTTACTGTTCATCTCTTCTGATTTCAGCATCTTCTGATTTACTGTTCATCTTTTCTAATTTCAGCTCTTCTGATTTACTGTTCATCTTTTCTGATTTCAGCATCTTCTGATATACTGTTCATCTCCTCTGATTTCAGCATCTTCTGATTTACTGTTCATATTTTCTGATTTCAGCATCTTCTGATTTACTGTTCATCTCTTCTGATTTTGGTCGCCTGATCTGGTCTGGTCTGGTCTGATCTGGTCTGCTGATCATATTTGCTGATCTGGTCTGCAGAAATCTGCTCTGCAGATTTCTGGTCTCTTCTTCTGATTTCTGCACTGCATTAGCCTCTTCTTTTCTTGATGAGTTCCCCCTCAACTTGTTACCTGTAAAATAAAACTAAGTCTAGAAACACAAGCTTTCTATACAACTTAGCTTGTCCTATTACAAGGTGTTTTGACATAATAATCAAAACTAAAATTATCCCAACATGTTCCTTGTTGGCTAACCATATGGTCAAGGAACTTGCTCGATCCCAAAGTTGCACTTCTTCGGGTTTACTTCATATTGAACTTTCATAGAATGGCAAAAGTTTGGGCGATATGTTTGAGATGATCTTCATTTTTCTCGCTCTTAACGACGATATAGTCTAAGTACACTTCCATTGTTTTCCCGATCTCATCGGCAAACATATGGTTCACTAGCCTATGGTAGGCCGCCCCGACATTCTTTAGGCCGAATGGCATTCGCTTCCAACAATACACATTTTTCTCGGTGAGAAAAGATGTATGTTATTGGTCGTCTTTGTGCATATCAATTTGATGGTAGCCCGAAAAGGCTTCCATGAATGACATCATCTTGTGTCCGGCAGTGTTGTCGACCAGGTGATCGATGTAAGGCATTGGGAAGAAGTCTTTTGGCCTTTTTAACGAGTGTTACGTTGGATACCCATTGCGGTTTGTCATCCTGCTCGATTATATTGTTGTGTAGTAGCTTCTTTACTTCTTCGGCTAAGGCCGCATATTTCTCGTAACCGAATTTTCTTCTTTTTTGTGCAATCAATCTTTTGGAGGGGTTGATATTAATTCGGTGACATGCGACTTCAAGGTCGACCCTCACCATATTTTTGCATGACCAGGTGAATACATCAAGATTGGTTTACAAGAAGTTTATTACCTCTGTTCGCAGTTTGGGAGGTATCTCAGAGCCGATTATCTATTCCAGATCCGGTCGGGCTATATGTCTGAGCTCGTCCCCCCCGGGTAGCTCACGACTTCTTCTCTCTTGGGTCATCTATCGATTCTTGAGAGATGATTTCTTAATGTTCAAAATCTAACTTCGGTTCCATATCGGGCTGGTCGATCTCCAAGATCTCTTCATTCATAGTCGAGTCTATCTCGTCTGCTTGCATAATGTCGACCTGATCATTTATTTTTGGCGAGGTCTGATTGTTGTTACAATCTTGCTCTATCACAAATATATTTTTACAAAAAAGTGAAAATGTAGAATTTAAATGGGGGCACATGTAAATTGAATAATTTCTTGCCATTTTTTGGTTGCTTTTAAGCGTACCGACCTCACTACTTGGAGTGGGAAAATTTACACAATAGAAATGGGTTTAGGTCGCATCTCCGAGCTCGTGTTCAAAAGTGTTGGGAAATTTGTATTTAGTTTTGATGGAAGTTCCAAAACAGTTTGTAATAGGACCAGTCAGACCTGTTAGCTGACTGATGACTTAGAATCAGGATAGGATGACCAGCTGAAATGTATAGACAACTGATGAATAAGATAGGTCACATATTGAGGGGGAACTCAATATGTATAGGTCAGGTCAGACGAGTCAGATCAGAAGACAAGTTGAGGTCAGCATACAAGATAAGGCAGAAGACTAGTTAGTCAAATAATCAGGTGAAGACATCAAGCTCAAGTTCAGAAGACCAGAAGACCAGAAGACCTACATCAGCCGAGTCTGCTAGTTGAGCTAAGACAACTGGCACCAGAAGACTCTATCAGGTAGACTGATAAGTTTTATCTGATCAGGTGAGTTCACACCAGGTGTCAACTGATGTTACACCAGTCATACGTTGTTGATTTGAACAAGAAGAATGTCAACTTTAGTTGGTAGAACAAACACTGAAAAGTGTACTTGTTAACCAATGAGAACAAGACATGTATGAACGAAGCTGATAATGCGGGATTCGGCACTGCTAAGTCAAACGGCTATAAAGGACAACTATTCACGCTTTTGGCCATGCCGTTCCTGAAGCACGTCAAATCAATCCTGCAACCTACCAAAAATAGCCTGGAATTCAAATTACTCTCCAACGGCTCTTTGATTTTGAGGTCTATAAATATGGGATCACTCTTCATAGTGAAGACACGGAAATTATCATCAAGCTCAAGCTATAGAAAAATTTCTGCACGAAGAACACATATTCAAGTTTATTTTTATAAGTGTTCATCCCATTAGTTCTTAGCTTAGAAATCTCATCATCTAGCTTTAGGCTACATAAACACTAGGATAGATTTCCAGTTGGAACAAACAACAAATCTTTACCCAAACCCAAAAGTTAGGTTAAGTTTGTTTTGCAAGATTTCAGACTAGAGTTTCTAGTTCTGATTTCTGGGATCGGATTGAGTGAGAACTCTATAAATATCTGTTGGTTGTACTGTGTTGGACTAACACAATAAACAAAGTCTAGTTGGTTAAGTTGGTGCCCCTTGTGATAGGGAAGAGTGGACGTAGGACTGGTTGTCCGAACCACTATAAAATCTTGTGTGTATTTACTTGCTCTTACCTGCTTTACACTACTGCACACAAGTTGATTAAAATTTCATACATATTTCGAGTTAGGATCAGTTTGCACCAAGCAACTAATCTGATCAGTTTGACACGTTAGTCATCTGATTGAAAACAGACTGCATAATCTAATTTGTTAAAACTATTTTTTCACATGGGTTAAAACTAGCTTCCGCACATCCTTTAAACTGATAGATACCGAACTCACTCTGATCAGGCAACCTGCCATCACACCTGATCTTGCACGAAAAGTTTTTCAGAAGTCTATTCACCCCTCCCCTCTAGACTTCTGCCCTCACGAAACCCATTCGGGACCTACAAGTGGTATCAGAGCAGTGGTTCTATGGACCACTGGCTTTGAATATCATCGATTCTTGAGGAAGAACCTTTGTGGTCACTTGAACAGATCTTGAAAAACCATTTTTAAAACTTCATCTGTTTTCAAAACTCACTAAGCATGGATAATACATCCGGAATGTACCATGATCTACCCAAGTTTGGTATTGATGATTATGTAGATTGGATCATTCTCATGAGCAACCATCTGGGTGCAATAAGCAACAGAATGATGGAAGTTCTTGAACAAGGACCTATCATCATCTACCACAACAACCCAGCTGAAGGTGGTGACCCAGATTTTCCTGTTGGCGCTCGGATCAGAAAGAGTCCAGCTCTGATGGACGCTGAAGAAAGAAAATTGTCAAATCTGGATACGGTTGCAAGATATATCATCATGAAGATGATGGACAATATCACAAGAGAGAAGATCAAGTATCTCAAGACAGCCAAACAGATGTGGGATACACTTGCTGAGATGTGCCAAGGAAATGATCTGATTAAAGACAGCAGATTGCAAGCCGAACTGGTAAAGTTTGAGAAACTTAAGATGCTGCCAAATGAAACCATAAATCAGCTTGATGGAAGAATCACCATGTCTGTCAACAAGCTACGGGAACTGGGATGAGAAATGTCAGACAAAGATATTAACTACAAGATATTGAGATCTCTGACAAAGAAATGAGATATGAAAGTGTCTGTGATTAAGGATTGTCAAGATATTGCAAAGATGAAGCCAAACAACCTGTTTCTGAGCCTTAAAGCCCATGAATTTGATCTAATCGAAAGAGGGCGAGAAGAATATGATGAGTTGCCTACGAAGTCACACCTGCCACATCAAAAGTGGTTGCATTCAAAGCAGCCGACAACAGCTCAAAATCTACTGAACCTATTGTAAACATCATAAGTCAGACATAACAGATTGCTTTGCTGACCAGAAAACTTGAAAGATCCAACATTCAACTGGGTAAATATAAAAAATTCTACAGAGATTATCAGAACTGCAGAGGAAGAGATAGGAGGTCAACTGACAGATCACAAGAAAGGAATAGATCTGATGACAGAAGAGATGATCATAGGGAGGATCGCAGAGAGGATAAGAGAAGAGATGATTGATCTGACGAAAGAAGAGACAACAGATCAGAAAGGAGGAATTATGATCACATGCAAACGGGAAAGTCACCTGACAGATTTTACAGATGGAATGATTCACCTGGCAGAAGAAGTTCCATGGAGCGTGAAGCGTGTTTCAACTGTCAGAAACCAGGCCACTACAGTGCATACTGTCCTAACCTGACTCTGAAAGAAAGAGAAGACAAGCGGAACAGAAGAGAGCAACGGTACAGAGACAGAAAAGCCATGGTTGCTGATACATCTGGGATTGATGATTCTTATTTGCCTTCAGAGGACTCTGGCTACTCATCTGTAGAAGATGTTTGCCTGATGAGCAATACTGATGATTTCAACGATTTTGATGATCTAATGTTCTCATTTGATGATGACATCTGTTTTATGGCCAAGGAAGAAGACCAATCTGAGGTATCTTCTAAACCTTCTGTGTTTTCTATTTCCACACCTGTTGTGCTGAGCACACCTGCTGAAGAGATTGACCTGCAACTCTACAATGAGCAATTGCTTGATGATCTCTCTAATGCAGTAGACACTTATACAATAGTGGAAGCTGAGAACGATAAGCTGAGGTTAGAGAACATTCAACTTGTTAAAGAAAATGCTGAAAGAAAGGCTGCTGAACTGAAATCAGATGAAACTGTTCAGAAGATGACTACAGAACTGGAAGTTCTGAAAGTCAGTTCTTCTGATCAGGATAAACTGATTAAGGAACAACTGGCTATTAACAAACAACAAGCTGATAATCTCAAAATCCTTCAGGCTAAGTTTTATGAACTCTTCCGACTACATGAGAGTCTTAAAACAACTGATGATAGTTTACGTAAGAAAATAGAGGTTTTTACAAAATCATCTAAGACTGTTCAAGATCTGAACAACTATTTTCGTACGACAACTAATAAGAAGGGAATTGGGTATGAACGCCCTTCTGCATCCTCAAAAGCCCCGTCTGGTTCAGTTCAAAAAAGTGTAATCAAACGAGTTTCTGAAATAGATACAATTAAAGCACAATCTGTATCAGTTAAGGGACAAGGATCAGCTGACCAGGCAAGGCAAGTATCTGATCAGAAAGGGAACATAAATGGACCCCAACTGATCAAGAATCAGCCGAGGAATCAACAGAAGAATCCAGTTCTTCTGAAGAGACCTCAACCTGATCAGCATAATAGGAATCAGAAAAGACAACCTCTCAAAGGGAAATCTGATCTGAACCCTAATCAGGTCCAACTGCCTAACAAGCAAGCTAAGGGTAAACTGCTAAGACCATCTATGCCAAAAAGATATGAATCTTTTAATGGTAGCAGTCGTACCTACCCTTATAATCAGAAACCTAGGGCTGCTGCACCTGAGCCCCACTGGATTAAAAGAAGACAAATATCAATGAAAAATCCCAAGTCTTCTGATTCATCCAAGGCTCACACTAATAATCATACTGACCAGATTGCATATGAAGAAATTTATGATTATGTAGATGTTTATGAGAGACATATCAAGCCCTCTGTTTTTAACAAAGGTGCAAGATATATTTGGATCCCGAAAGGTACTTCTAACCCCCCAGGACCCGATTCTACTGGGGTACCTAAAGCCTGATCTGATTGCAGGTTCGCATGGGTTTGGCCAATAAAGGAGGTATACAAGCAACTATCTGGTACATCGATAGTGGATGCTCAAGGCACATGACTGGAAGCAAACATCTCCTTAGCTCCTACACAGAACAAGAAGGCCCACGTGTACTCTTTGGTGATGATAACTTTGGTTTTACCAGAGGATTCGGAACCCTAGAGAATGATGATGTACATGTTACAGGAGTCTCGTATGTCGAAGGTTTAAAGCACAACCCGTTTTAGTTTCACAATTCTGCGACAACAGATTCAGTGTTAAGTTCTCGACTGATCAGTGCACTATCAAGAATCGAGCTACTCAACAGATCTTGTTAACTGGTTCGAGGAAATGAGCGATCTATACTGCAGATTGGAACAGTTGTCCAAGAAATGCATGCCTGATTGTTAAGAGTTCCAAAAGCAGTAGTTGGATCTGGCATAAGAGAATGAGCCATCTGAACTTTAAAACTCTTAACAAGATAGCAAGGATGTCTTTGGTTGAGGGTCTCCCTAATGAGGTATTCTCTAAGGATCAGACATGTGTCGCATGTCAGAAAGGAAAACAGGTAAAAGCCTCATTCAAGGGAATCCCAGGACCAGCATCCAACAGAGTATTGCAACTGCTCCATATGGATTTATTTGGACCAGTTACACCAGTTAGTCTCAGCGGATGCAAGTACACCCTGGTGATCGTGGATGATTATTCCAACTTTACTTGGGTGGTATTCTTATATAAGAAGAATGAGACAACCACAAAGATACCCGAGCTGCTCAAGAAACTACAAAATGAGAAGGGTGTCAGTATTGTAAAAATCAGATCCGATAAAGGTACATAATTTTTGAACTCCTTTATTACTGACTTTTGCACTAAGTTTGGAATACAACATGAAACATCAGCTGCAAGAACACCAAAACAAAATGGAGTAGCAGGACGAAGAAACAGAACACTCAAAGAAGCTGCTCGAACTATGTTAGCTGAACATGCAACTCCAAGTCGTTTCTGGGCAAAAGCCATCAACGCTGCATGCCACACTCAGAACATATGTTCTCTGACTAAGGCTCACTTCAAAACACCCTATGAACTGTGGAAGGGCAGAAAACCTCGTGTTTCTTACTTCCATGTTCACATACATAATAATGGGAAGAGCCAGTTGAAAACTTTTGAGGCCAAAGTCAGATGAGGGTATATTCTTAGGATATTCCTCAACCAGCAAGGCTTTCAGGGTTTTCAACAGGCGAACCCTAGTTGTGGAAGAAACACCTCATGTGGTCTTTGATGAGACATCCTGAACAAGAGAAATCTGCCTCGGAACCAGCAGTACCAGATCAACCGGTACCTGATGCACAGAAAATGGATCAGCTAAGTATTAAGGAAAAAGGATCAGATCACGTAACAGTGTATATTCCAAAACTCGATCTGGCTGATTCACCAGGTCAATCAGACCCAAAGGTACGTACAACTGTCAATGAAGATGCTGGTACACCTAAGACAGTAACAACTGAACCATCTGGTTCAGGGGGAACACCTGATGTATGGATAGACATCAGCACATGATGATTCCAACATCAGCTGAGACTTGTCCATGTCAAGTGGATCATATTTCTGCACCACTCCCAATCTCTAGTGATGAACTACTATCAGAAGAGGATGATGTTCTCCAAACTGATGCAAATCAGAAAAGAAGGACCTGGATAACCAGTCATCCAACTAATCTGATCATTGGAGACCCATCTAATAAAGTTAAAACTAGACATCAGATTGGTGAAAGTGCCATGTATTGTTGTTATCTGTCTTTGAAGGAACCAACCAAAATTGAAGAAGTTCTACAGGATGCTAACTGGATTCTAGCCATGCAAGAAGAATTAGAGCAGTTTAAAAGGAATTAGGTTTGGAAACTGGTGGACAGACCAACCCATCAAGATGTGATTGGCACAAAGTGGGTATTCAAGAACAAGAAAGATGAGAATAATGTCATAACCAGAAATAAGCCCTATGAGAATTTAGAAAGCCGACACTTTGATTGAATAAAAGATCCCGAATGGAATGATTTTGAAGTTCTATTTCTAAATCCTCTTTTGATTGGATCAAGACTTATTGCTCAGGGGTATTCACAATCATAAGGAATTGATTATGATGAGACCTTTGCACCAGTCGCTCGCCTGGAAGCCATTCGGCTGTTTCTGGCTTATGCTGCCCATAGAGGGTTTATTGTGTATCAGATGGATGTAAAGAGTGCATTCTTAAATGGGGTACTAGCTGAGGAAGTTTATGTTGAACAACCTCCTGGCTTTGAAAAAGGCAACCAAGTGTACCGTTTAAGAAAAGCTCTTTATGGCCTGAAACAAGCTCCTAGAGTCGGGTATGATACACTATCTCAGTTTTTGATAGACAGCGGATTCACTAAAGGAACAGTGGATAGAACCTTATTCAGAATAGACGATGGAAAAGATATTCTGATGGTTCAGATTTATGTGGACGATATCATCTTCGGATCTCCCAACAAGAGTTAATGTGAAAGATTCAACAAGCTGATGCAAGGGAAGTTCAAGATGTCCATGATGGGTCAGATGAATTACTTCCTGGGTCTACAAGTTAGGCAAAGTACAGAAGGGATATTCATCTGCCAGGCGAAGTACACTAGGAATTTGTTGGCTAAGTTTGGAGTTCAAAATTGTAAGGAAGCCAGAATTCCTATGATGACTGGATTCAAGATGGATCCAGATGAGAATGGTCAGAAAACTAATCAGAAAGAATATAGGGCTCTCATTGGATCTCTACTATACCTGACTGCCAGCAGACCAGATATAACTTTTGCAGTAGGTGTATGTGCCAGATTTCAGGCAAATCCAATGCAAAGCCACCTGGAAGCAGCTAAGCGGATTCTTAAGTATCTGAAGGGGACAGTAAACCTTGGTTTATTTTACCCATCAGATGATAATCTAGAGCTTAGTGGGTATTCTGATTCTGATTATGGAGGTTGCAGAATTGACAGGAAGTCAACCTCAGGTACATGTCAGTTTTTAGGTAGTAAACTGATCTCTTGGTTTTCAAAGAAGCAGACATCAGTTGCAACATCTACTACTGAAGCAGAATATATGGCTGCAGGAAGCTGTTGTTCCCAACTGCTCTGGCTTAGTCAACAGCTGAGGGATTATAACATTGTAGCTACGAACGTACCTATATTCTGTGACTGTAATAGTGCTATTGCAATTACTCAGAATCCTGTTCTACATACAAGATGCAAGCATGTGGATGTTAGATATCATTTTATAAGAGATCATGTTGAAAAGAAGAATATCAGAATGGAAAAGATCCATATTGATAAACATAAAGCTGATATCCTAACCAAGCCACTAGCTGAGGTCAGATTCAGAGAATTATGCAATGAGCCAGGGCTTCTGGACCTTGGAGAAAGTGCACCAGAAATGTTCGGTGGACTGGTCTCCAAGACCAGTTGGTTAAGAGACTGACCAGATAGAAATAATCAGTTGAGTACGGTACCTCAACTGATCAGATCTGATCAGAAAAGAAATATCAGATGTAGGGGGAACTGATCAGATTTCCAAGGTGCATAAAAATTAAGACAAGGACAAGGCAATATTTGCATTAAGGAAATCAAGTCAACACAACAAGGGATTAAAAGATAATTTCATTGATAAAGACTCGGAGGTCGAAATTACAATAGAATTCATTACAACTGACCCGGAGGTCTGAAGATATACCCTAAACCCTAAACCCGATGAGACTTCCTACTTTAAATGAACACGAGTGACACATGTAATTCAAGGGATTGTATTGTAAGGCATTTTGGCCTGATCAAGATTATATATACAATACTAAATCCATATTACATGTCAGAAGTTACTCATCGTTGTTATTTACTTGTCAGAAGTTACTCATCGTCATTAACCACGCCATCCCGATCGGCACCCGAGGCACAGACGACCACCTTCATGTTGCCGGCGGCAGAACCGCCACCATAGTGGCAGTGATGCTTGGCAATGGACGTATGGTCATTCTCCGATGAAGACGAGATCAGGAACAAGGGAAGAAAAGGGTTGGACTGAGAACCGGAGGTCATCTGTGTTGAGTAGAAGAAGTTTTTTGCCGGAGGACTCGCTAGAACTAAGGATTTGCCGGATTCTCTCATGTGCAAACTTGAAAATTGAGGGTTGTATTGTTTAAGTACAATGGGTTGAATGTATAAAACCTCGTTCTATTTATAGAGGAAAAGCAGGGATGGAAATGCAATTTCAGAACTCTTAAGGCCCTTCATAGAAATTGGCGTCTAAAAGACAACGCAGTAGGAGATACACGTCTGATGGTTAGGATAATTCACGACGTGTGACGTCAGGCCATCATTACAGGACTGTCAAATCATACCAACTTAGGGAATCGAGGAGACTCTTTGACTCCCCGAGGATTAGGTTTTGGCGGGAGCACACATTCCAAGACCTAACTTGATCAAATTGGATCAGCAGAAATCTGATCAACAGATTGGATCAGTTTGGATAAGCCAAAATCTGATCAGATAAGTGGGACATTGTTGGGAAATACTAAGGGATAGGTCGCCATCAAGAAGGTCAACGATGTCAGCCAACCGGATCGGATCAACGATTGGTAAGCGACCGATTACAATATCGATCGATCCGAATCGTTTTCGATTTACCTTTATGCATATCTTATGTTAGCTATTACTGTTCCCATTACTTTATGATGTCATGCCTGCAAGCATTAAATGCGGACGTGGGATTTTTGTGTCAAATGCATTTATTGTGTAGGTCCCGAACGGGTTTTGTGAGGGTGGAAGTCTAGAGGGGAGGGGTGAATAGACTTCCAAAACTTTTCGTCTTGGATCGGTGTGAACCGCAGACACGATCGAGTGCTAGTGTATCAGTTTAGACTGATGTTCAATCTTACTGTGAGTGCCTGAGGGCAGATCAGTTTGATATCTGTCAGCTTAATTGAATGGTGCGGAAGCTTGTTTTTACCCGTGAGAAAAACCAGTTTTATCAATTAGATTCTTAAGTCAGTTTTTCAACCAGTTGACTGAAGTGTCAATCTGATCAGATCAGTTGCTTGGTGCAGACTGAGCTTAACTTTAGAATATGTATGCAGTTTAAACTCAGTTGAGTGACTTGTGTAAAGCGATAAGAAAGCAAGTAAATGCACACAAGACTTTTTATAGTGGTTCGAGATTTAAACCCGCCCCACGTCCACTCTTCCCTTAAACGGGGAACCTTAACCTACTTTTTAACTCGGGACTTATATCCTTTTCAGGATGGCCGAGATGTTTACCGAGTTCCCACTCTTACAAACTTAACCTGCGGGACTTATATCCTTTTCAGGATGGACGAGATGTTTACCGAGTTCCCACTCAAGCTTAACCTATGGGACTTATATCCTTTTCAGGATAGCCGAGATATTTATCGAGTTCCCACTCTACAAACGTAACCAGCGGGACTTATATCCTACAAAGAGGATAGCCGAGATGTTTAATGAGTTCTCACTCTACAAACTTGACCTAACTTGCGTTTGGGTAAAGAATGATTGAGGGTTCCAACTGGAAATCTATCCTGGTGCTTTAGGTAGCCAAAATGCTAGTGGATAGGATTTCTTGCTAAGAACTATGGGATGAACACTCTTAAGAATAATCTTCAGATGTAGTGTTCTTTTGAGTGGAGATTTGCTGTAGCTTTAGCTTCTTTTGCGATGTCTCCGTGTTTGTTCTTGTGTTTTCACTTGTTGGTAATTTTTCTTCAAAATGAAGATCGATCCCATTTTATAGACCTCGAAATCAAAGAGCCGTTGAAGAGCAATTTGAATTTCGGGCTATATTAGGTAGGCTGTAGGATATGATTGTGACGTCTTTGCGATTTTTCGGTGTGGCGTAGTAGGGCATGATTAGCGCCATTTTTGTGTCTCGCGCTGTCAGTATCCCGTATTGTCGGCTCTTTTTGTGCACGTGTCGCTTTCTCCTTAGCCATGAGGCGGCACTTTAGAAATTTGTCCGTTAGTCGATTGATATTCCTTTTGAAGAGGATTCGTCTTATGCGGTGTATCTTTTTGATTGTCACGGTGTGAGTGACTTGATCAAACCCGATCGGTCTACCTTGTTGAGTCTTGATTTGCACATTGTCTTAGCTTCAATATCGGAGACTCTGTTGAAAGTAGGTCTTTGGTCTTTTGATCTTCAGGTGTCTCTGAGCCTCAGTGTATTGATCGTCTTGAGTCTTCATGTTTGATCTTTGAGTCTTGAGTTTATCCGAGTCTTGAGTTCATCCGAGTCTTGATGTTGTACGAGTCTTGGTCATCCGAGTCTTGAGGTTCTTCCGAGTCTTGATGTCTTCTTGTCTTCACCGATCTTCGACTTCTTGTCTTCGATTTGGCGCTTAGTCTTACGATCATCGACCTTCTCCGGGTCATCCGATACTTGACGACCTATACATATTGAGTTCCCCTTCAATATGTGACCTATCTTTTACATCAGCTAGCTATACATTTCAATTTGGTCATCTTATTTCGATTCTAAGTCATCAATCACCAATGATTCGATTGGTCCTATTACAACCTATTTTGGAACTTCCATCAAAACTAAATTACATATTTCCCAACAATTTCCCCCTTTTTGATGGAACCAAAACACTTAATCAATCTTGATCAGAAAAACAGATACCATGAATGGAAATGTAGATAATGCAAATAGTACATACCTCAGAAGACAATGAGATGATTGTCTTAGAATCAGTGGGATGGAAAGTTTTATTCAGATAGGTGTGTGCATTGTAGAATATGTGAAAAGCGTACCTATCATCGATTCCAAGTTTTCTTTTTTCGGTGTACTTGAACATTTGCAATTCTTTGGGGATGCCAAACATCCTGTACATCCTTTGCATTTAGCTTGTCCAGCTCTTCTTTTCTATGGATTCCTCCTTTTTCAGCTAGTCCATAGTAGATGTTCTTGAATTTAACGGGATCTAGATTGTTGTCTGGACGCAAAGGTGGAAGGAGTAGTTCAAAGGGTGGAGCTTCTGGTATCAGTGACATGATCTTGCCTTCCGTCATCCTTTATGCGGTAGAAGTCTGGATACTTTGTTTCTAACCGATTCAAAATTCATCATCATTTTCGACCGATCTTGATGAATTGGAATCTTCTCCAGGATGTGGACATCACATAACCATTCTCCTCTGATCTGATCCCATTCTGGAATCAAATCTTGTCGTGCACAGAGGATGCCTTTAACAGGTGCTGGAAGGGCATTTTTCTCCCAAGCAATCTCCTCTGCTGCGACCCGGTCTTCCTCTTCCTTCGGATGTAGGCAATGTTCAGCCCCTTTGCCTCTGCTAATACGCTTCTTGATTGCGGCCTCTATTATTTTTCGTCTTGTTTGCTCTTGAACTTGTTCAGAGTCATCCGCTTTTGGTGGAGAATATCCGGCCTTGTATCGATCTTCGCAGATTGCTTTCATCATCTTTCCTTTGCCTTTCTTCCTCCTCGAGTAGTCTTTCGGGTTCATCTTGTTCATCTTCTTCAGCTAATTTCTTAGCGAGTTCAAGGCTCTTGGCCCGATCATCGACTTCCATTCTTTTACGAGCAGATGAAGAGAAGTCTTCAATTTTGTCGACTCTGGCGGTAATCTACGAAAAGAGTACTTTTACCTTTCGCGATCTCTTTCTTGTGTTGCTCCACGTTTTTTTTTATTTCAAAGCAACGAGAACGGTAGATGGAGTGGCTGGCAAGTTAGATATAGTGGTTTTTGGTAGAGATGAAAATTTTACCAACCGTATGGTATGCAGTCCGATTTTTCTTCCTTCTCTTTGTTCTCTTTTTCTTGAGTCTATTTTTCTGTATTCTCTTTTCCTTCAGACTCTTTTCCAGACTCTTTTCCTTCCCCCTTTTTGGTTGCATCAAAGAGGTTGGACATCTTGCGGTTCAGAGTTGTTAATTTCCGTGAGATCTCCGCTCTAAGTTCCTCGACAACAAGAGGACTGATCTGGACGGTGGCAGAAGGTGCAGGTGTGTAGAAGCGTCTGAGAGAAGTTTCGATTTCCTGTCTTGCCTTTTCTGTAGAAGCTAGAAAATGTTTCCAACCCATATCCAAGTGATTGTTGGTTTTGTCCAAGGATGCCCAGACACTCTCCAAAAGTTCCTGCGGTGCGATTGAGCATCTCTGTCGAACCGAGAGTTTGTCAAACCGAGCTTGAGCTTACAAAGAAGAGGGTATACTAGTTGCATTACTTTGCCAAGGATGACATTGTGCATCCCAACAAGTGTGACTTCGTTCCTTGTCAACTAGTTTAAACTTGCTCATCTTCAAACCGCTTCATCGGATCTGTTGAAGGTATTTGCGAATTTGTCTTCAAATGCGACTGGATCCCATCTGAATCTTCTTAGAGTGATGATCTAGGGTATCGAGAGCTCATTTTAGCAAATCTGTTAGGATGTTGAGGCCTTGCCAAATTGGGTCTCATCTGCAAAGACCCATTCTTGGTTCATCGTGACTCCCTCATGATCTATAGGAGGTTGAACGGTTTCCTCCCTGTTATCAGTAATTTCGAACCTTTCGTGAATCAGCTATTGGATATCGTTGTCTGATGCCAATTCAACATCACTTTCAGTCCCAGCATTGTGTAGACATTTCAACTCTAAGTCTACAAAGAAGTCTGATCCCAGAGTTGTCATTAGAATCAGAAGTTCTTCAATGCTCTTCAGTCTGATATCCCTCCAGAACACTATCTCTTCTATCTGTTGCTAGATGCCAGTATGTTGATCCAATTCAGGGCATAGATCCAACAGATACTCTTTGATCTGTTGCTTCATTATTCTTACGATGGGGCTCTCTGGAGCAGGTGAAGCAATCTTATTCAGTGTTGAAGGGATTATGAGAGATGGACACATGTTCGTCGAATCTCTTAGGTTCTTAAGACTGGATTGGGGATTGGGATGTTTGTTGTTCAGGTTCATTTTCAGCGTGTAGAGGGTGTTCAGTTTCCTGAACGGGTTCATTGATTGGTGGTGTGGGAGATTTTGTTCTGAGAGGTGAGGGTGAGGGAGAGAAGGTTTTGTGGGGAGAGGGTGGAGGTGATGATTTCTGAGGAGAGGGTGATGGTGATTTGGAAGTGGGCATTGGCGATCTTGCTCTCTGGAAGATCTTGGTTAGAGGCAGAGAATCAGATGGTGATTCTTCCTCAGATTACACCACTTCTGTCCTTCTGACATATTTCTCTCCTTCTGCTGCGATCATCTGTTCTTCCCGTACTTCTTTGATAGTTGGCTCAGAGCGGACTGCTATCTCGTCGTCTGATCTTTCTTGCATCAGATCCTGCATTACTGGCGGCTTCTTTGGGCATAACTTGGGAGCGATTTTAGAGAGGAGATGAGACTCTCTTTCTAACGTTTCATTGGCGTCTGGTTTCTTGGCGAGATCCTTCTTCTTCATCCTCTTCTCTTGAATGACCTTTTCTCGCACTTCTCGCGATCATGATTGCCTTATCTTTTCCTTTCTTTTCTCCCTTGGGTTTGGGCACATAAGGAGTCGGATCCTCATCAGCTTGTCCAGGTAGGGACTCATCTTTGCCCAATATGGCCTTGTGCCTTGCTTGATAAATCTTCGCTCCATTCTCATTCCATTCATAAGTGCAGGATGAACATATCTAATGTAATGATAGAGATTTTGTGTATGAATGAGCACTTCAAGATAAGCACACTTCATTGCTCTAGGTCGGGTTCAAACTTCGAGTCTTTTCTCGATCTTGCTTTGACCATACCCAACCAATCGATGTCCGAAGCCTTCTTGATTATTGCAGCCATTACACTTATCTTGTATGAAGTGACCGCATCAAGGTCAGTAAGTCGAAAGCACATGATCACCTTCCGAACGATCTCAAGAAGAAGGCGATACTTTCTTTTTCGAGATAGGAGGCTTTGACGTTCGTCGTGTTCTCCTTGTTTCTTTGGTCTCAACGGCTTGGCTTCAAGAAACTCCTTTTCTCCTATGTTAGATCGTGTAAGTCTCTGGATTGATGCTTCCTCGAGTTAGTCCGAATATCCTCTGTAGATCGTCATTCGTCACTCGAACTTTCATTCCTCCAACGGAAGAAATCAGGTCAGCATCATTGTCTTCATCCCTCTGCAGATTGTAAAGAAACTCCAGGGCTTCATGGGTGTGAACGATGTTCTGATGAGTAGAGCAATATCGTTCCAGTCCACACGCTCTTAAGCACTCCAAAATTTCCAGTGATTCTGGATCTGAGGTGATGTTGAAGACGACGTACTTTTCATCAATGATGTCTTTCTTCATCGATGCAAAATTGCAGTACTTTTTCCCTTGTCCCGGTCTTGAAACAAGATGTGCCATTTCTGTAAGATATGCAGATTGATGTTTAGTTTGAGTAAGATATTTCAATAAATTCATCCAAACTAGCAAAATTAAGCATCAATTTAGCAAATAAGCGTTTAGATTGAATAAATTACATAAATACAACATGAAAACCTAGAAACCATAGAGAAATCTAGATCATGTAATTAATTTAAAACACGAAATTACCAGTAATTGATTCGAAAGATTTTGAAATCGGAAGGTAGAATCAAATGATTTCGAAGGTAATTCTTAGAGAATTTTAAACGAAATATGATCTTTTCAGAATTTTGAGAAGACAAAGTAGTGGAAAGTGGTTTTCTGAGAAAAATTTGGATTTTGTAGAATACGAGGGAAAACCTTTTTGCACAACTTTCCAAAGTACTCAAGTATCTGTATTTTGAAATCGATGGCTGAGATTAGTCGGCCAAAAAGTATTTTGATCGCACGGTTGAGAAAAATAGTCTTCTCGTTTTCCGAACTTGAAAAATCGCAATAAAATGTTTTGAAAACATTTTCAGGTCCGCATTAAAAGCTTTGCAGAGCATGCATCATGAATAGTGTAAAATAAATCAATTAAAATAAATAACGCATATAAAGATATTCAGAAAGAGATAAATAAGGGAGCGTACCTGACTGATTGATATTGTAATCAATCAGTTACCACGGTGATCTGATCTGGTACTTTGTTGAGTTATCTGGTGTTTGCCTCATGCATTTCCCAACAATATCTCGCTTATCTGATCAGATTCTTTGCTTGAAATGCTTCGTCACTTATCTGATCCTCTTTTCTGAAAAACTTCATCCTTCAGTTTTCTTCTATAATCTCGCATTAACTGAAGTCAACTCCCGCCAAAACTTTTACTTCGGGGAGTCCAAAAGTCACCTCGATTCCCAAATCGGCGCGATTTGACATTCCGTAATAATGGCATAGATACGCTGTGATTTAATCACACCGTTAACTCATCCAACCATTAACCGCGTGTTCCTAATGCGTTGTCGATGCAAATTTCTCTTAAAATTTTATGAGACAATAAAATTTGCATTTATACCCCTAATTTCCTTCTATAAATAGCCTGGGGTGTTAGGCGAACAACACAATCATAAACCATTTCATCTTCTTTAGCATATCCTTCATGCTTTTCCGATGAGTTCCTTATCTCCGGTGAAACTTCCGGTGGGAACCTTCAGCCCTTTTCTAATGAAATCAGCTTCTCAGATCAACCCTGTGTGTTCCTTCACACTGCTTTCGTCGTCATCTAAGATTTCACATACGATCAATGCTAAGCTTCTTTACCACCATGGAGGTGGATCTGCTAAGGCAAATGAGAAGGCACTTCTCCTAACCGTATGCACCTTGTGCGCCTATCGAGATGACGGTATTAGCATCAACAGACTCAGTCTGAAACAAAACATGGGTTTGATATACAAAGTAGTGTATCAAACTCAATATTTGCATGAGACACTCATGGCCATATGGTCTTTGTGACCAAACCTGTGGCACTTTGTCCCATTTAACAGCTGGAGAGCCCATTGATTTTAGGTCTAAGGGCTCCTAGCATAAAGATCCTTCAAGGCTCGCTCTCGCTTCTCACTCCAAGATTCTAAGAGCGGCTTTCAGGATTCTAGAAGCTTCTCTGCTGCCCCCTAGGTCGGAGAGTCTGAGAGCATCAGTTCTTAAAATCTCTCTCTCTCCTTCCCTGCCTTGGGTTGTCTTAGGGCTGATGGTTTATGTATCGACCTCCGGGTCTTCTTGTACTTGTAATACCACTTGAAGATAGATGTAGCATTTGTAGCTTGTGATATCACTTGTAACTTGTAAAACTGACATCCGGGTCTTTATCAATGAAAAACTATGTTATTCCATTCCTGTGTTGTTTTCTTCTGACTTATGCGATCTGTAGCTTTAAACTTGACTTGTTTGTTAACTATAGCTTTAATCGACTTATAAAGTAATCTTTGCAATCTGATCAGTTCCCCCTTAATCTGATATATCTTGAACTGATCTGCCCTTTGTCTGAACTTCAGATCGGCTACCTATCGACTTTTCGACCGCTCCTTTTCGAACTTGATTGGCTCCTCATCATCGGTCGTCCCGATCGGTTGAGATTCCTAACTCAACTGATTCCACTTATCCTTGGTTAGTCTTTTAACCAACTGAATCTGGAGATCAATCCTTCAGCCATATCTGGTGCATTTTCTCCAAGATCCAGAAGCCCTAGCTCGTTGCATAACTCTCTGAATCTGATCTCAGCTAGTGGCTTGGTTAAGATATCAGCTTTCTGCTTGTCAGTATGGATCTTTTCCATCCTGATATTCTTCTTTACAACATGATCTCTGATAAAATGGTGTCTGACATCCACATTCTTGCATCTTGTATGTAGAACAGGATTCTGAGTGATTGCAATAAAGACTATTATCATCACGAATATATAGGTACGTTCTTAGCTACGATGTTTTAATCCTCGGCCGACTTAGCAGAGCGGTTGGGACCAATGACTTCTGCAGCCCATATATTACGCCCGGTAGTAGATGTCATGAATCGATGTCCGCTTCTTCGAAAACCAAGAGATTAGTTTATTTCCCAGAAACTGACATGAACCTGAGGTTGACTTCCTGTCGATTTTGTAACCTCCGTAATCTGAATCAGAATACCCACTAAGCTCTAGATTGCCATCTGATGAATAAAATAAACCAAGGTTTACAGTCCCCTTCAGATATTTGAGAATCCGCTTAGCTGCTTCTAGGTGGCTTTGCATTGGATTTGCTTGAAATCTGGCACATACACCCTCTTGCCAAAAGTAATGTCCGGGTCTTTGGCGGTCGGTATAGTAGAGATCAATTAGAGCTCTATACTCCTTCTGATTCATTTTCTGACCATCTTCGTCTGGATCCATCTTGAATCCGGTCATCATTGGAATTCTGGCTTCCTTGCAGTGTTGAACTCGAACTTTGCCAGTAGATTTCTTGTGTACTTCGCTTGGCAGATGAATATTCCTTCTGTACTCTGCTTAACTTGTAATCCCAGAAAGTAATTCATCTGACCCATCATGGACATCTCAAATTTCCCTTGCATCAACTTGCTGAACTTCTCACATAGCTTCTTATTGGGAGATCCGAAGATGATGTCGTCCAAGTAGATCTGAACCATCAGAATATCTTCTCCATCTTCTATTCTGAATAAGGTTCTGTCCACTGTTCCTTTAGTGATCCCGCTGTCTGTCAAGAACTGAGAGTGTATCATACCAAGCTCGAGGAGATTGTTTCAGGCCGTAAAGTGGTTTCCTTAAACGGTACACTTGGTTGCCTTTTTCAAAGCCTGGAGGTTGTTCGACATAAACTTCCTATGCTAGTACCCCATTTAAGAATGCACTTTTTACATCCATCTGATACACAGTGAACCCTCTGTGGGAAGCATATGCCAGAAATAGCCGAATGGCTTCTAGGCGAGCGACTGGTGCAAAGGTCTCATCATAATCAATTCCTTCTGATTGTGAATACCCCTTAGCAACAAGTCTTGCCTTATTCCTGGTTATGACATTTTTCTCATCTCTCTTGTTCTTGAATACCCACTTTGTGCCAATTACGTCTTGATGAGTTGGTCTGTCCACCAATTCCCAAACTTGATTTCTCTCAAACTGTTTCATTTCTCCTCTGCATGGCTAGAATCCGACTTGCGTCTGGTAGAGCTTCTCATGTGTAGTTGGTTCCTTCATAGACAAATAACAACAAGATATGGCACTTTCACTAATCGATGTCTAGTTTTGACTCTATCGAGATGGGTCTCCGATAATCGATCGGTTGGATATTTGGTAATCCGGTTCATACGCTTACGATGTGCGTCTATTTGGAGAACATCATCCATATCTGATAGTTCATTACTAGTGATTGGGAGTGGTGCGGAATTATGATCCACTTGATAAGAACATGTCTTAGCTGATGTTCGACTCATCATGTGCTGAAGTCTGTTCATAGGAAACAGAAGTTCCCCCGAACCGGATGGTTCGGTTGATCTTGTCTCATTTAGAATGAACTTCTTCTTCGGCGGTTATGCGTACCTTTAGGTCGATTGACTGTTGAATCGGTAAGATCAAGTCGCGCATGTGCACCTTTATTCGTGTTCGGGTTCTTTATCCTTGATGCTTAGTCGATTCATTTTTCGTGTCGTCGTAACGGTTTGATCCGCACGGCTTGTTTCGAGGAACTTTCTCTTGTTCGGAGGATGTCTCATCAAAGACCACATGGGGTGTTTCTTCCACAACTAGAGTTCGTTTATTGTAAACTCGATAGCCTTCTTGGATGAGGAATATCCTAAGAATATGCCCTCATCGACTTGGCCTCAAAAGTCTTCAACCCGACTTTTTCCCATTGTTGTGAATGAAACACTTGCACCCAAAAACATGGAAGTATGAAACACGAGGTTTTCTGTCTTTTCCACGGTTCATAAGGTGTTTTGAAGTGAGTCTTAGTCGAGAACATCTGTTTCGAGTATGGCATCTTTGTGTTTATTATACGCCCGAAAACGGCTTGGTGTGGCATTTTCAGCTAACATAGTGCGAGCAACTTCCTTGAGAGTTCTGTTTCTCCATTCTGCTACTCCATTTTGTTGTGGCGTTCTTGCAGCTGACGTTTCATGTCAGATACCAAACTCGGTGAAAAAAATCAATAATAAAGGAATTGGGAACTCTGTACCTTTATCTGGTCTGATCTTTACTATGCTGACACCCTTCTCATTTTGTAGCTTTTTGAGCAGTTCGGGTATCATAGTCGTTATCTTGTTCTTCTTGTATAAGAATACAACCCAAGTAAACTTGGAATAATCATCAACGATTACAAGAGTTTATTTCGTCCCATCGAGATCGGGTGGTGTAATCGGGTCCGAATAGATCCATATGGAGCGATTAACAATACTCTCTTGGATCTTTGGTCGGTATTCCCTTGAATGAGGCTTTAACTTGTTTTCCCTTCTGACATGCGACACATGTCTGATCTTTGGAGAATATCTCATTCAGAAGTCCCTCAACCAAAGACATCCTAGCGATCTTGTTAAGAGTCTTGAAGTTTAGATGAATCAATCTTTTGTGCCAGAGCCAACTTCTACTTTTAGAACTCTTAACAATTAAGCATGTATTCTTCGGGAAACTGTTCCAATCCGCTATATAGATCGTGCCTTTCCTTGAACCAGTTAGCAAGATTTGTTGAGTGGCTCGATTCCTTATCGTACACTTGTCGCCGAGAACTCAAAGCTGAATCCGTGAATCGCAGAATTTGTGGATCTTGATAGTAGATTGTGCTTCAATCCTTCGACATCTGAGACTCCGCCATTTGTACATCATCATTCTCTAAGGTTCCGAATCTCTTGGTAAAACCAAAGTTATCATCACCGAAGAGTACACGTGGGCCTTCTTGTTCTTTGTAAGATATAAGGAGATGTCTTCTTCCAGTCATGTGCCTTGAGCATCCACTATCGATGTACCGAGATAGTTGCTTGTGCACCTCCTTTGTTGGGCGGTCCCACGAACACCGCAATCAAATCGGGGCTTTAGGTACCCCTTTGGAATTGGGTCTGGGGGGTTAGTGGTGGATTTAGGGATCCACGTAAAGCAGAAAGCACTTCTATGAAAATCGAAAGATTAGAAGGTCCGATTTGTCTCCCATACATATCAACATAATCATCGTCTCTTTATATGCTTTTCGATTAGTATGATTATTAGTGTGAGCCTTGGATGACTTAGAAGACTTGGGATTTTTCTTTATATTTTGTCTTCTTTTAATCCGATTGTGGCTCAAAAAGTGCGAGTAGCCTAGATCTCGATTATAAGGGTAGGTACGACTGCTACCATCAAAAGATTCATATCTTTTTGGCATAGGTGGTCTTTGCAGTTTACCTATAGCTTGCTTATTAGGCAGCTGACCTTGATTGGGTCTCAGATTAGATTTCCTTCTTATGGGTTGTCTCTTCTGATACCTAATCTGCTGACCAGGTTAAGGTCTCTTCAGAAGAACTGGGTTCTTCTGTTGATTCCTCGGCTGATGCTTTATTAGTTGGGGTCCATTTCTATTCCCTTTTCGATTAGGCTGCGCTTTTACTTGCTCAATGAGCTTTTTTTTTCCTTATTAGATACAAGTTTAGCTTTTAGTGTATCTTTGTCAGAGACTCGTTTGATTACACTCTTCTGAAGTGAATCAAACGGGGCTTTTGAGGATGTAGAAGGGTTCTCATACCCAATTCCCTTCTTGTTAGTCGGCGTTCGAAAATAGGTGTTCATTTCTTGAACGGTTTTAGATGACTTCGTGAAAACCTCTATTTTCTTCCGCAGACTATCCTCAATAGATTTAAGACTCTCATGTAGTCAGAATAGCTCATCAAATTTAGCTTGAAGGATTTTGAAATCATCACCTGCTGTTTTTGTTGATTGCTAGGCGATCTTTGATCTGTTTCTCCCGATCGGAAGATTTAACCTTGAGCGTTAAGTTCTCGATTTTACCTTCGAACAATTTCAAACAGATTTACATTCAAGTAGCTTTACTTAGAGCTTTCTCTTTAACGAGCTGATTATTTCTGATCCTTAACTTGTCATTTTCAGCTTCCACTATTGTATAAGTGTCTCTTTCGCCGGAGAGATCATCAAGCAATTGCTTTCGAAAGCGAGTTGCAAGTCAATCTCTCCAAAGCGGGTGTGCTAATAATAGCAGTGTGGAAATTGGAAAAAGCGAAGGTTTGGAGGTTACCTCAGTTGGTCCTTCTTGGCCATCAGCGGACTTCATCGTCATCTTAAGAGAATATCAGATCTTCATGTTCGTGGAAGTCAACAACACCGCTTATCGACAGAAGTCTTCTCTGAGATGAGTACGGAGAGTCCTCGAGCCAGATAGGAATCATCAATTCCGGATGTGCGGTCACTACCGAGGGCTTTCCTATCTACGGCGTTCTTTATCTTTTGTTCGATTTCTCTTCTCTTTTTCTCGGGAGTCGGTCGAGGCGGTCGGTCTTTGTAGTGACCTGGTTTCTCACAGTTGAAGAATGATCCTCGATCTATGGAACTTCCTCTGCCAGGTGAGTCACTCCGTCTGTAGGATCTGTCAGGTGACTTTCCTTTTCGATAAGTATCGAACTTCTTTCGCCGATCTGTTATCTCTTCTTTCATCTGTCAGATCATCTCTTTTCTTTTCTTCTCTATGATCTCTTCGATCATCAGATCTGGTTCTTTCTCGTGATATGTCAGTTGGCCTCCTGTTTCTTTGATAGTCACTGTAGAATCTCTGATACTTACCAAGCTGAGTATTTGTTCTTTCAAGTTTCTTGGTAAGCAGAGCGATCTGTTCTGCTTGACTTATGATGTTTCCAACAAGTTCAATTGGCCTTCGATCTGCTTCTTTGGTTGCTTTAAACGCAACTGATTTAGACGTTGAGGCTTCAGCAGGCGTCTCGTCTTCATCTGCTTGTCCTATTTCGATTAAGTCGAACTCGTGAGCTTTAAGGCTTAAGAACAAGCTACTCGGCTTCATCTTAGAAATGTCTTGGCAATCCTTGATTAGCGTGACTTTCATGTCCCATTTCTTGGTGAGAGATCTTAAGATCTTGTAGTTGATATCTTTGTCTGACATCTCTCTACCAAGTTCTCGTAGCTTATTGACTGACATGGTGATCCTCCCATCGAGCTCGTTGATGGTCTTGTTGGGTAACATCTTTAACTTTTCGAACTTCACCCGGTTCAAATTTTGTAAGTAGGTTGTCTTTGATCTCGATCATTTCTTCAGATATCTCAAAGAAAGAGTATCCCACATTGCTTTTGAGGTTTTGAGATACTTTATCTTCTCTTTGGTGACTTTATCCATTGTCTTCATGATTATATGCCTGGCGATTGTATCTAGGGTAAACATCTTTCTTTCCTCTGCATCCATCAGGGCTGGGCTTTTTCGCACAAGACTTCCCATGGCAAAGTCTGGATCTCCTCCGACTGCTAGGTTGTCGTGGTATATGATGATGGGTTCTCGTTCGATGACTTCCATCATTCTGCCGCTTATCGATCCTAGATGGTTGCACATATATATAGCCCAATCTGCATACTTATCAATTGAAAATTTTGGCAAATCATGATATATTCCAGAGGTATTATCCATGCTGAGTGATTTTGAAAACGAATGAGTTTTAAAGACGGTTTTTCAAGATCAGTTCAAATGACCACAAAGATTCTTCCTCAAGAATCGATGATACTCAAAGCCCGCCGGTGCAGAGAACCCACCGCCCTCGATACCACTTGTAGGTCTCGAATGGGTTTTGTGAGGGTGGAAGTCTAGAGGGGAGGGGTGAATAGACTTCCAAAACTTTTCGTGCGGATCAGGTGTGAACTGCAGATTACCTGATCAGAGTGCTAGTGTATCGCTTTTTTAGACCGATGTTCAATCTTCTTGGGTGCCCGAGGGCGGATCGGTTTGATTCTTGTCAAATTTTAACCGAATGGTGCGGAAGCTTGTTTTTACCCGTGTGAAAAACCCGGTTTTATCAATCGATTCTTAAGTCGACTTTTCAACCGGTTGGTGAAGTGTCATCGATCGATTGCTTGGTGCGGCATCGAGCTTAACTTTAGAATATGTATGCATTTAAACTCGGTTGAGTGACTTGTAAAGCGATAAGAAAAGCAAGTAAATGCACACAAGACTTTTTATAGTGGTTCGATTTAAACCCGCCCCACGCCCACTCTTCCCTTAACACAGGGGAACCTTAACCTACTTTAACTGCGGGACTTATATCCTTTTCGGGATGGCGAAGATGTTTACCGAAGTTCCCACTCTTACAAACTTAACTCTTGGGACTTATATCCTTTTCAGAGGATGGGAGAGATGTTTACCGAGTTCCCACTCAAGCTTAACCTACGGGACTTATATCCTTTTCAGGATAGCCGAGATGTTTATCAAGTTCCCACTCTACAAACGTAACCAGCGGGACTTATATCCTACAAAGAGGATAGCCGAGATGTTTAATGAGTTCTCACTCTACAGACTTGACCTAACTTGTGTTTGGGTAAAGAATGATTGAGGGTTCCAACTGGAAATCTATCCTGGTGCTTTAGGTAGCCAAAATGCTAGTGGATAGGATTTCTTGCTAAGAACTATGAGATGAACACTCTTAAGAATAATCTTCAGATGTAGTGTTCTTTTGAGTGGAGATTTGCTGTAGCTTTAGCTTCTTTTGCGATGTCTCCGTGTTTGTTCTTGCGTTTTCACTTGTTGGTCATTTTTCTTCAAAATGAAGATCGATCCCATTTTATAGACCTCAAAATCAAAGAGCTGTTGGAGAGCAATTTGAATTTCGGGCTATATTAGGTAGGCTGTAGGATATGATTGTGACGTGCTGTGATTTTTGGTGTGGCTGTAGGCATGATTAGTGCCATTTTTGTCTGCAGCGTCGTATCCCGTATTGTCAGCTCTTTTTGTGCACGTGTCGCTTTCTCCTTGGCTTCGCGAGGCAGCACTTTAGAAATTTGTCCGTTAGACGATTGATATTCCTTTTGAAGAGGATTCGTCTTGTCTGGTGTATCTTTTTGATTGTCACCAGGTGTGAGCTGACTTGATCAAGTAACTAATCAGTCTACCTTGTTGAGTCTTCAGTTGCACATTGTCTTAGCTTCAATATGCAGACTCTGCTGAAAGTAGGTCTTCAGGTCTTTTGATCTTCAGGTGTCTCTGAGCCTCAGTGTATTCAGTCGTACTGAGTCTTCAGGTTTGATGCTGTGTCTTCAGGTTTATCTGAGTCTTCAGGTTTATCTGAGTCTTCATTGTTATCTGAGTCTTCAGGTTCATCTGAGTCTTCAGGTTCTTCTGAGTCTTCAGTGTCTTCTTGTCTTCACCTGATCTTCTGACTTCTTGTCTTCTGATTTGCGCTTAGTCTTCTGATCATCTGACCTTCTCTTGGTCATCTGATACTTCGACCTGACCTATACATATTGAGTTCCCCTTCAATATGTGACCTATCTTTTACATCAGCTATCTATACATTTTAGCTGGTCATCTTATTTTGATTCTAAGGCATCAGTCAACTAACAGTTCTGACTGGTCATATTACAACCTGTTTTGGAACTTCCATCAAAACTAAATTACATATATCCCAACATATTGAGAACTTTTAAGTCCAAAAGTTTGCCGATTTAAAATCCTTGACCGCACGATTTAATTACTTTCAACCGCCTCAATCTTGATCATCCATTTAAATCAAGGACACTCAAGTATCTTAAAAAATAATCGTGTAAAATATTTTCCCTCCCATCCTTTTAAAACCCTAATACCTTTTCTCTGAAAACCTTTCGCATTTCAACACTTTTTAATACGTAAATCAGTTCCAGAAGATTCTCTAACACTCAAAATATTCAAGCGAGTAATCTGTCTTTTCAAAATTCTCATATCGCTTTTCTGGTAATTTGCTCTTGTCCAACTCATAATCATGATAGGGTTATAGAAATTGTGTGTACAACTCATAATCATGTTCAAAGAAACTTGAATTTTTTATTGTCGTTTCATATACATCTTGAACTATATGCACACTGAGATTTGATATTCATGTGTATGCTTCGCATAATTGCTCTTTTATGTATAAAACTGTGAGATTTGATTATGCTTGTTCACTTAGCCCTAATTTTGTGTAATTGTTATGCCTTCAGTAAATGGATTCATCTATAGTGCTATCGAAAAGTTGTGACTATACTTCCATGATAAAAAATGTGATCGATGAGAAGTATGTCATATTCAATGTCACAAATGATCTAAAATCAAGGGAGATTTTAGAATTTCTAAGAGCCTGTGGACTTGATCAATTATGCTATCGCCATTTGGGCAGTGTTAATATTATTGAATCGCTGGAATTTCTGAGAAAGCTAAAGGAGATGGATAATAAGGAGTTATTCTCATTCGTCAGTGGACACAGAATCGATGTCACCAACGAGGATCTCAGAAGGATTTTTGGTCTTCAAAAGGGCAGAAACTACCCCGATGAGTTCACAGCTGGGATGTCAGATAAAGAGTACCTGCAGAAAGTGCTGTTAAGGCCTGGGAACATCTCTCACATCACAAATGTTAAGGTTCCCTACCTCCGAAGGAAGTATAGGCTGCTGTTCGAGATTGTCTCGAAGGTGATTCTTGGGATAACTTTTAGCCCAAATGCTCTAACCCAGAAAAGCAACATGTGATGACCGCAATCATTGAGAAGGCCCCAGACATGAACTGGATGGGGTTATTCAAGCATCGGTTGCTGCAGGAAACTTCAAAGTTTGGCAAGGACGAAAATAATCAAGTAATACTGACCAAGAACATCTCCAACATTCACAAGGTCTCGATAATCCTTGCTGACAAGTTTCCCAACTATCAGTGGTCAGACTTTGGGCGAAAGCAATACTTGGAGAAATTCAAGGCCTTACTATACAAGGATGAAGAACTGTCTGGGCAACCTGATGATGACCCAGCCCCATATGTGTCGAAATCTAAACACAGGCTATGAGTAAGCCTTCTGACGCAGGTGAAAAGCGTCAGAAAAGACTCACCTCTATGCTGCCAAAGCAGGCTGGTATGCCTTCTGAGGGTCTTCGCGATGAAGGCAGTGATGTTGATATATTAGAATTAGGAGGAGATCATCCAGCGGGTCAAGAAATGGTGCTGGTGGAAGAACCAGTTCAGGTGGAGTCCAGAGATTCTGATGTACAAGCTGAGGAGGCTCAGTCTGAGTCTGAACCATCTGATTCAGCTCATCTGAGTTCTCTATTCAAAGGCCGTGAAACCACCTACATTCCCAAGATCACCCACCCCCTCTTCCACATCACCCTCACCCATAACCCACTTATCACCATCACCTGAACCATCACCCAAATCACCCTTTACCCCTTCTCCTTCTCGTACCCAATCACCAAGAAAGAAAACACCCTCACCTGAACCACAACCCCCACAACCCACAACCAGTAAACCACAAACTTACTCACCCCCTCCCGAACCATCTCAGAAAATCCTACATGTTCAAGAAATTGTTCAGGAACTCACTCTAGAGGAGCACGCTGTTGCTGAGGACGAAGACATGTTTGTCTCTGTTTCTCACAACCCTTTCAACAAGAAGACCCTCCTCGAATCACCTGTCAAAGAACACTCCACTGTGTATTTTCTACGGAGGCAGGTGAATGCCTATCTGTTGGGAGATGAATTTAATAAAGAAGTTTTGATTAGATCCCAAAACCCCTGAGTATGACATGTTCAGGATAATCTTGATAGATCGAAGTGTTTCAAAGATAGATTGTTCAGAAGATATCCGCACCATGTATAGTCGAGATATAGATCAAAGTTAGATTTTGAAGATCTTCAAGAATCAAGACTCAGAAATCTTGAGTAATTAAAGAATCAAGAGAATCAAGACTCGAGAATATATCAAGACTCGAAGAAGTTCTTGAAGACCTCGAAGACTCGTAATATACTGAAGACTCAAGTTCTTTCAAGACACTAAAGACTCAGTAGTTACTGAAAACTCAGTAAGATACTAAATACTCAGTATAACCTGAATGTTCAGAGGTACTGAATAATATCTATCTGAATACTACAAAACTGAGAAAAACGCACATGTTCAGAAAAGTAGATATTGCCCAAAACATTCTAGTGCAGACAAAAGGAACTAAGTCTAAGTGTTGTTTAAGGTTGTCTCATTCAGAGAGATTGACCAAAAAGAGCCATTTTGTTTGTCTACATTCACTGAAGATAAGAACCAATCAGAGGAAGACAACATACTTTTTTCATCGACATCGACAAATGACGGGACCTGAATTATGTCAGTAGTACTAAGTTCCAGGCTGCAAAAATTGGTGATTGGTTACATGGCTGCATATTTCCTAAAACATGCAAGGGAGTGTTCAAACCCTAAATATAGCCGTTCATCAAACACCAGAAGAGGAAACCCTTGATACTATCTGAAGGATCAAGCGCTTGCCACTAGATTAAAAGCCCAGACTTGTAGTGAGGTGCTACTTTAATTCCCTTAACCCATACCTAGCAGCAGGCACCACGGGCGGCACGCAACTATGCCTTTAATCGAGTTTAACGAGGGTCTTGAGCCACAACCCGACCTTAAAGGCAGGAGATCGCTAGATTTCTCCCAACAATCCCCTAGCAAAGAGCGACTTTTCGCCAAACATACCACTATTTACGTCATGGGGGACTCGAACCCGTGACCTGTGCTCTGATACCAATTGAAGGATCAAGCGCTTACCACTAGACTAAAAGCCCAGACTTGTAGTGAGGTGCTACTTTAATTCCCTTAACCCATACCTAGCAGCGGGCATTACAGGTGGCACTTAACTATATGCTTTTAATCGAGCTTAACGAGGGTCTTGAGCATGAATCGACCTTAAAGGCAGGAGACTGCTAGGATTTCTCCCAACACTATCTCCTCCAACGGATAGTTTTTCAAGAGTAACCTTGGTGAAGGTTCCCTATAAATACCAGTGACCTTCTACATTGAGAGGTTACGGGAAATTTCAAGCAACTCAAGAGCTCATTCATATTATTGCAAATTGAAGCACTCGAAAAACCTAGAATTTCCCAAGTGTTTCACATTGGAGAGAGCTCATTCACTAAGCCTAGATTGATAAGAAATATCCAAAGCTTAGTAGAGATATCCTAGCCTTTGCATCTGTTCTTATTGTAAAGGATATCTCACCCTAGTTGGAAACCAACCCAAAACCCATACCCTTTGTTAAGGTAGTTTGTGTGTGATTTGTTGGTGAGTTAGAGTTGTAAAGAGTTAGTAAGCTACAGTGAGTTAGCCAGAAAACTCTAGAGAAGAAGTTAGTAAGCTACTTGTGGTAGTCTGAACACTTGTGTGTGTTTGAGTTAGTAAGCTGCAGTGAGTCAGCCAGAAAACTCAAGGTAGAAAAGTGAGTAAGCTACAGTGAGTTAGCCTGAAAGCTTTAGGAAGTGGTTAAGGAATTTCTCTAAAGATCAGAGAGAGTGGACGTAGGAGCTTGAGTCTCGAACCACTATAATTCTTTGTGTTGTTTACTTTCAGATTGCATTATTATCTCACATTTGCATGTTTTTTACTGAAAGCATATTTCACTGAAATTCAGTTGGAACCAATCCACTGAACTTGCATCAAATTGATCACAACCTTAATCACTATTTTATTAAAGGGAAGATTTTCAGCAAAGCTAAAACGAGTATAAACTTAGGGCCAACCATTCCGCACACTTGAGTAGCTAGAACAGATAGTTACCAAACTGAACTAACTCTACTGAGTGTTCAGTAAGATAATTATCTGATCCAAGCTCCTCAGGATCTCTGATAAATTCAGGATCAGTTGGGCTAATCTGAAGCTTCTGAAAGCAGCTCAAGATCATTGTCTCAGTAGACTTTGACTCAGAGCAATTCGTGCTTCTCAGGGCAAAATTATCAGGATAACCTGACCCATCTGACCTCAGTGAAAGAAAAGTTTTAAAAATCACTGAACACGTGTATTCCCCCCCAATACACGTGTGAGACTCGTTAGCACCGGGACCAACAAGATCTGGACCAGCATTTCCCTGATATCATCAATCATCCTGGGATCAGACAGCAGATGGAGGAGATAGTCTTCTGGAGGGACATCAGACTCAAGGACATTGAAGATTTCCTTATTTTAATGAACGCCTTAGAGTCTGACTACTTTGTTTACTTGGAGAAGAAGGCAAAGCAGAATGCCGGTGTATCCAGCGTGGCCGACCTTGCTACAGATGCTGATATCAGATGGTTGGTGCACCAGATGCTGGGCATTTTGAGGAAGAAGAAAAAGATGCTGCTGATACTTACACTAAGTATGAGAAACCTGCAGATAAACCAGGTTTGGGTGCTGCAGATGAGACCCAGCTTGGTAAAGCATCAACATCTGGTCAAACTGTTGTGCTGAGTGCTGATAACCTAGATCTTATGTCTTCAAAAATACAAGATGGGGTACAAACTTCCATTGATGCACAATTTACCACTCTCGCGACAAATCTGATGCAGAAATTTGAAGAAGCACAGAGGAACCTGGTTGACCGAGAGAGGAAACTAACTGTTGACAAGATCACCCACATGCATGATTCTATCCTCGACTCTGTAATGAAACGAGTTGATCCTCTAGCTGAGAAACTAAAGATCCAGACTGCTATGCTTGGAGAGACACAGGTTCTCTTGGAAAGTGTCTGGGGGTCTTTAGAGAGAACTGACTCCTGCATGGATCTTGGCTGGAAACGATTTGAACGGTCTGTTGATCAGACCAGGAAGGCCATATAATCTGGATTAAACAGGCTCCTAGGTCATGCACCTACTTCTGCAAATGTTTAGATCACTCCTCTTGCTGTGGAGGAACTTAAGGAGGAGATGACGAGTCAATTTCGAGCTCTGAATATCAAACTATCATACATTTTTGATGCAACCAAAAAGGGGGAAGGACAAGAGCAAGAAAAACAGATGCATATGGTAGCTTTTGATGCGAAAGCCACCTCATCTGATATACCTAAGGTCACCCCTTCTGAAGTCACTCCCTATGAGCTTGCTCCTTCTGATGATCTAAAACAAACTGTGGAGCAACACAACAAGGAAATCGAGTCTCAGGGAAAAGAAATCACTGAGCAGAAGACAACCTTGTCAGAGGTTGTTGCCAGGGTGGACAAGATTGAAGACTTCTCGTCAACTGTTCAGAAAAGATTTGATCAGGAGGATCAGGCAAAAGTTTTGAGTTGGGAAAGAAACTGCAAGAAGAAGAAGACACTGCGGAAGAGAGAAAAACTGCAGAAAGGCAAGCAAGTAAAGAAGCAAACCATAAAGCCAATCGTGACCCAGGCTCAATCGCAGATGACAGCTGCAGATAGAGAAGAACAACAGATGAGACGTGGGGTCATAGAAGAGGCTATTAAGAAGAAGAAGCTTGCTGAAGCTGCCGGTCTGAACCGAAAGTATGTCAAAAGAAAGAATAAGATGGCAACTGTAGAAGAAGAAATAGATTGGGAAGAGAGAGCTTATCCTGAGGAAGTTGAAGGTATTCTGGTGGCCCGACGAGACTTACTTCCTGAATGGACAAGAATTAAAGTCGACTGGCTGAGCGATGTGTATATTATTCAGAAGATACCAGAAAATACCGATCAAGGAGAGTTCGATGCTGAATTTCTAAACTAGCTGGAGATCAAATACCCAAGATTCTACAAGGTGGTGATGCATGAAGGGAAGATCATGTCATTAATCCCTTCTGCACCCAAATTTCAGACGATGATCCCACCACTCAGGGCAGATAAATCTCTTGACCCAGTTGGTTTTAAACAACTCTTCTATGATTTTGCTAAGAGAGGAGACATATTTGAGAAAGAAAGACTGGAGGCCTTGCTGCAGAGAATATACAAGATTTTCAATATTCCTGCAGACCTTCAGAGATTCTCTTTTTTAAGAAATCAGAAGATGTCTTATCCTTGTATCAGATAATAGGTAATTCTTGTATTTGTAATCTTCAACTCTTATATATAAAACAAGTTACCTTTCTGATCTTAAGAAAACATCTCATTGTTTTCTGATTTCTGCTATTTATGTTCTTATATTTCGCATGGTTATCTGTTTTTCTGAATATATGTTTTGGTTCCATCAAAAAGGGGGAAATTGTTGGGAAATTTGTATTTAGTTTTGATGGAAGTTCCAAAACAGTTTGTAATAGGACCAGTCAGACCTGTTAGCTGACTGATGACTTAGAATCAGGATAGGATGACAAGCTGAAATGTATAGACAACTGATGTATAAGATAGGTCACATATTGAGGGGGAAATCAATATGTATAGGTCAGGTCAGACGAGTCAGATCAGAAGACCAGTTGAGGCTAGCATACAAGATAAGGCAGAAGACCAGTTAGTCAAATAATCAGGTGAAGACATCAAGCTCAAGTTCAGAAGACCAGAAGACCTACATTAGCCGAGTCTGCTAGTTGAGCTAAGACAACTGGCACCAGAAGACTCTATCAGGTAGACTGATCAGTTTTATCTGATCAGGTCAGTTCACACCAGGTGTCAACTGATGTTACACCAGTCATACGTTGTTGATCTAAACAAGAAGAATGTCAATTTTAGTTGGTAGAACAAACACTGAAAAGTGTACTTGTTAACCAATGAGAACAAGACACGTATGAACAGAGCTGACAATGCTGGATTCAGCGCTGCTAAGTCAAATGGCAATAAAGACAACTATTCACGCTTTCGGCCATGCCGTTCCTGAAGCACGTCAAATCAATCCTGCAACCTACCAAAAATAGCCTGAAATTCAAATTGCTCTCAAACGGCTCTTTGATTTCGAGGTCTATAAATATGGGACCACTCTTCATAGTGAAGACACATAAATTATCATCAAGCTCAAGCTATAGCAAAATTTCCGCACAAAGAACACATATTCAAGTTTATTTTTATAAGTGTTCATCCCATTAGTTCTTAGCTTAGAAATCTCATCCTCTAGCTTTAGGCTACATAAACACTATGATAGATTTCCAGTTGGAACAAACAACAAATCTTTACCCAAACCCAAAAGTTAGGTTAAGTTTGTTTTGCAAGATTTCAGACTAGAGTTTCTAGTTCTGATTTCTGGGATCGGATTGAGTGAGAACTCTATAAATATCTGTTGGTTGTATTGTGTTGTACAAACACAATAAACTAAGTCCAGTTGGTTAAGTTGGTGCCCCTTGTGATAGGGAAGAGTGGACGTAGGACTGGTTGTCCGAACCACTATAAAATCTTGTGTGCATTTACTTGCTCTTACCTGCTTTACACTACTGCACACAAGTTGATTAAAATTGCATACATATTTCGAGTTAGGATCAGTTTGCACCAAGCAACTGATCTGATCAGTTTGACACGTTAGTCATCTGATTGAAAACAGACTGCAGAATCTGATTTGTTAAAACTATTTTTTCACACGGGTTAAAATTAGCTTCCGCACATCAGTTAAACTGATAGACACCGAACTGATCTGCCATCATGCAATCAGTAAGTTGGATATCAGTCCAAACTGATTCACTTGCACTCTGATCAGGCAACCTGCCATCACACCTGATCTTGCACGAAATGTTTTTCAGAAGTCTATTCACCCCTCCCCTCTAGACTTCTTCCCTCACGAAACCCGTTCGGGACCTACAAAAAGGCTTTCAAAGAACCCGTTAAAGGTCGATAGCAGGTCGATTACAATGAAGTTAAACTGCCTAGTTTCCCTGACTTCGGCATCTAAACTAGAAGTGAGCTCGATTACTAGCCTGATGATTCCATAGGGCTTGACAATGGCATCACCAAAACCCTTCACAACGTGCTCGGAAGGCTCAATATAATCAGCAAAGTTTCTGATTTGGTCCAGCATATTCTTGAAAAGGATGTTGCATAAAGTGTCGTTACTGATCAGTGGCCAGTGGACGAGGTGTTGGAATTTATAATCATGTAATACACAAATATATAAAGCGGAATAAAACAATTCACCAACAACGAATTAACAAATTGCATAATTGAAAAACAAATTCCATAAATGGAATTCGTACCGTGCTTTGTAAGTCAATTCCTCAACTACAGTGTCCACATAACACTCGTCTACGAATTTGCACAGATGATCTTGCTAGGAAAATTCCACATTATAGGGGTGACTTAGCGTTGAATCTTAAAATTGATTCTTGTGTTTAATCTGGATCCCCAGGATCCATATATATAGGGGTGACTTAGCTTTAAACCTAAGAAATTTCCCAATAGGAAATTAAAGCCCAAATCCATCTTGAATTTGACCTAGTCAAATCCCATAGATTTATTTCCCTATATATATATTTCCTACAATAATATATCTAATATATTATTTTGGAATTCCTATTTAATTAAATCCAATTTAATTAAATAATAATAATTCTACATAATTATTATAATTCTCCATAAATTAAATATTATGACCAAATCAAATATTTAATCAACCAACTATAATTCGTAAACGAGAGTTACTTGTTGTCTAACCCTTAAACCTTCATATATCAAGCGATTAGTCAAACTAACGGTCTTAATTGAACATTCGACAATAAATCAGACAGTCTCAATATATGAGGTACGTTGCGAGGAATAACAACTACCTGTAACATGTGGGCTATTATGATAATATCATTTCATTCACGAATACTCTGATTAAGCCTAGAACATGATGAAGTGTCTATTCAAATAATTTAATCATATTATCTCATTTCACTAATTGATCACGTAAGTCACATTTGGACACCATTCCAAATGAGACTTGCATTGGCCAATGACTAACGATCTAATTAGTATGAAAAGACGAGTATTCTCTCTAAATTTATTACGAGGAATGAATCCTTTTCTTGACTCAACTACAACGCACATGTACTTTGTGATGAACCAAATCCATGCCTATCTACTGATGTAGGGAGAAGCGTGAACTACAACGAATAATCTTCTCAATCTCCATTGATTCCCATAGGAATACCGGCAAAGAGGAAATAAGAGAAACTCTCTCAATATTTTAATTTCATCAACAATTGAATAATAAGTTTACAACTGAGCTCTTTAAATAAGAGCGGAAACATAAAAGATAAACACGAAAATAATCTACATAAATTATATCTAATAAATTTAAGATCCTAATTAAAACTAATTTTATAATAATCTTGATTCTCCAAATCAACTCATAATTATCCGAGATTGCTATCGCGATCTTATCTCCATCATTCTCACCCTCTTTGAAATGATTCGTCCTCGAATCGAAACCGATCTCATCTCCATACGAAAAAAGAACTATCAGCAGATAAATGAGCTCAAAAATATCAGTTGTTCGGGACACGACCCAAAATCTTGAGGCGATGGATGAATTTCTCAAAGTACTGCCAACAAAATAACTATCATTTATTTTAAAAAATAACAGTTATTTTGTGAGATATAACCTTCAGCATTCTTGAGGTAGGATTCATCGGACGCCATATCAAAACCCGGAAAAATTGCCTCGTAATCGTCTTCCTTATCAAAATTTTGGTACGGCTCGTCTTTAGGCTCGGTGTCGGAAACATGAAACACTGGATCACTAACGAGCAACTCTTCATCTTCATCATAAATAGGAGGCCCATCAAAATCAAAAGACTCATGATAATTCTCGGACCCATTAAACTCAAAATCTTTAAAAATATCATCCGGACCATTTCCATCATCAAATGAAGTGCTATAAAAAATATTCGCAGGTCCAAACTGCTCAGTAAAGACATCTAGTCCATTAAGCCCATTGTGTTAAATTCCTGCAGGGGACCCGCTTTGCCCATAATCACCATCAAATGTATGCGGTCCACATTGCTACAACAAATTCGCAGGCCAAACATTACCTAAAGAAATTAATCAATATACCCAATGGCTCAATTTGGCCAACCTCAGGAAATAGCCCAAACAAATTTTCTCCCATTTCAACTGCAAACACGTTGCGCATAGGTGACCGATCCTTAGGGCACACAGCCATTACATGGCCATTTCCTCCGGAATTGAAGCGTCGGAAGTTATCCGGTGGTCGTCGACCCTTGGACGCAAGCGCTGCTGCTCGTAGGGCATCGATAGTGAAGCGCGAGGACGAGCCCACAGTCGAATCAGACGAGGTGGCTCGGGAAAATTGCCAATCGGCGGGCGGCGGAACAACACCGTAGGACTGCCGAAGAGAGACCCTTCCTCTCATCCGGGTAAGAATTTGGTCGGACTCTTGTGAACCTTGATGTTTTCTGAATTTGTACCAATATGTAATTTTGGGTTTACCTTGATTGAATCGGGTGGCTTTCAATTGCTGCCACCACGGGAAGGCGCGACCGCGGAGGCTTTTCGCCTCCAGTGTGACTCGATGGTTCATTGAAACACCACTGTTCTCCAGTACATTCTCACAGGTACGGAGCCAAACGAGTCCGGCTTGTGGTTCACCATTTCCATGGAATTCCGGTAGATCCACCGTCACCTTGAATCCGGGTGGTACATCTTGATGGCGGCATGGTCGGGACTTGACCATGATTGCCTCAGGTTTGTCGTTTGTTGTTCACGTAATGCCTGGACAGAATGGGTAAGAGTTTCAATCTACTCTCTCAATTTTTCCATCGCGTTATCAACGTGAGATTGACGACGAGGAGACATTGCAAAGAGTGTACCATGACTCTGGATACCAACTGATGCAGGGAGAAGCGTGAACTACAACGAACAATCTTCTCAATCTTCTCAATCTCTGTTGATTCCCATAGGAATACCGGCAAAGAGGAAATAAGAGAAATTCTCTCAATATTTTAATTTCATCAACAACTGAATGATACGTTTACAACTGAGCTCTTTAAATAAGAGCGAAAACCTAAAAGATAAACACGTAAATAATATAAACAAATTATATCTAATAAATTAAAGACCCTAATTAAAACTAATTTCCTAATAATCTTGATTCTCCAAATCAACTCATAATTATCCGAGATTGCTATCGCGATCTCATGTCCATCATCTACCCATGAAGGGTGCAATTGTCAGTCATGGTTAAAGTTCATCACTCCACACATGTCGTGCGTACTGACCTCAGGGCAGAGGAATATCACATTGCTCCAACTAACCGAGACACCCGTAGACACTTAAATAAAATGCATCAAACGGTTTCTCGGTGGGTATACCAATACCCTCTAAGGTATCTGTACATCCATCATTAGATACCAAGTATCTCATAGTTGTGACAACCACTACACCCTCTAAGGGTAAGATGTAGATCATACATCAATCTCAACTGTATCATCAATATCCCATTCTTGATGATCCTCAATTGGGGCTACTTTTAGAACCATGTCATAGTCATCTTAGATCTCACATCCTCAATGATAACATTGGTTCAAGGGAACACAGACATGAAAAAATGCAAATGATCAAACATTGTTGGGAGATGAATTTAATAAAGAAGTTTTGATTAGATCCCAAAACCCCTGAGTATGACATGTTCAGGATAATCTTGATATACTGAGTCAGGTTTCAGTATAGAGTGTTCAGGAAGTTATTTACACCATGTATAGTCGCCAGATATAGATCGGGTTAGATTTCAAGATTTCGAAGACTCAAGAAGTTTCAAGAAAACTAAAGACTCAAGAAGTTTCAAGAAACTAAAGACTCAAGAAGTTTTTGAAGAAACCAAGACTCAAGAAAGTTTTTGAAGAAACCAAGACTAAAGAAGAAATGAAGAAAAGAAGAAATGAAGAAACCAAAGATGTCATCGAAGAAATCAAGACTCAAGAAAGTAATCAAGACTCAAAGAAATTATCAAGAAAATCAAGACTCGGTGAAGTAAATCAAGACTCAAGAATTGTCAAGAAACGAAGACTCAAGAAGTTTCAAGAAACCGAAGACTCGTAAAGTTTCAAGAAATCAAGACTTAGAAGTTTCTCAAGAAATCAAGGTTCAAGATGTCATCAAGACTCAAAGATGTCACCAAGACATCAAGACTCAAGATGTCACCAAGACATCAAGACTTAGAAGACATCAAGACTCGTAAGATAATCAAGACACGTAAGATATCAAGACCAAAGAGAGTTATCGAAGACGCAAAGAAGATATCAATACTCAAGATAACCTTAATGTTCAGAGAATTTGAATAATATCTATCTCAAGACTACAAAACTGAGAAAAACGCGAATATTCAGAAAAATAGATATTGCCCAAAACATTCATATGCAGACAAAGGAACTAATTCTAAGTGTTGTTTAAGGTTATCTCATTCAGAGAGATTGACCAAAAAGAGCCGTTATGTTTGTCTACATTTACTGAAGACAAGAACCAATCAGAGGAAGACAACATCATCTTTTTATCGACTTCGAAAGCGACAGGACACTGAATCATGTCAGTAGTACTATGTTCCAGACTGCAAAAAGTGGTGATTGGCTACATGAATGCATATTTCCTATAACATGCAAGGGAGTATTCAAACCCTAAATATAGCCGTTCATCAAACACCACAAGAGGAAACTCATGAAGCTATCTCCTCCAACGGATAATTTTTCAAGAGTGACCTTGGTGAAGTTGCCTATAAATACTAGTAACCCTTTACATTGAGAGGTCACGGGAAATTTCAAAGCAACTCAAGAGCTCATTCGTATTATTGCAAATTGAAGCACTCGAAAAACCTAGAATTTCCCAAGTGTTTCATATTGGAGAGAGCTCATTCACTAAGCCTAGATTGATAAGAAATATCCAAAGCTTAGTAGAGATATCCTAGCCTCTGCATTGTTCTTATTGTAAAGGATATCTCATACTAGTTGGAAACAAACACAAAACCCAAACCCCTTGTTAAGGTAGTTTGTGTGTGTTTTGTTGGTGAGTTGGACTTTTAAAGAGTTAGTAAGCTACAGTGAGTTAGCCAGAAAACTCTAGAGAAGAAGTTAGTAAGCTACTTGTGGTAGTCTGAACACTTGTGTGTGTTTGAGTTAGTAAGCTGTAGTGAGTCAGCCAGAAAACTCAAGGTAGAAAAGTGAGTAAGCTACAGTGAGTTAGCTAGAATGCTTTAGGAAGTGGTTAAGGAATTTCTCTGAAGGTCAGAGAGAGTGGACGTAGAAGCTTGAGTCTCTGAACCACTATAATTCTTTGTGTTGTTTTTTTTCTTTCTTTGCATCTTTGCATTATTATACATTGCATGTTTTTCATCGAAAAGCATAATTCATCGATATTCGGTTGGAACCAATAATCGAACTTGCATCATCAAACCGATCGAGCCTTAATCACTATTTTATTAAAAGGAAGATTTTCAAAGACCAAAGCTAAAACGAAAGTATAAACATAGGGCCAACCATTCCAAGACACTTGAGTAGCTAGAATCGATAGTTACCAAATCGAACTAACTCTATCGAGGGTTCAAGAAGATAATTATCGATCCAGCGCCTCCAGATCTTTGATAAACTTCGGGCTCGGTTGGCTAATAAAGCTTCCAAAGAAACTCGGGATCATTGTCTCGAAGAGACTTTGACTCGAGGGCAATTTGTGCTTCTCGAGGCCAAATCATCGAGGATAACTGACCCATCCGACCAAGTGAAAGAAAAGTTTTAAAATCACTTAACACGTGTATTCCCCCCACACGCGTGTGAGACTCGTTGCACCAGGACCAACAAGTGGTATTAAGCAAAGGGTTCAATTTGACCACTTGCTTTGGTAAGCATAGTCTATTTTCTTTGAAAAGACTTTGGTGGTCTCTTGAATAGATATGTTTTGCCGATATCTTACAAGGCTCGGTCATCATGCCTTCTAAGAAACTTCCTATGTTCTCTGTTGAGAGCTATGACCTATGGAGATTAAGAATGCGGGCTCATCATCAGTATTCAAAACATGAAAGAATATGGAGAGTGGTTTCGAAGGACCATTCAAATTTATGTTGTGAATCTCGAGAATCACCGACATCGAGAGGAATGATCCCGAGATGAATTTCCAAAGTCGATGATCAACTTACTCCTCGATGAGAGAAAGTTAGTCAATCTTGACTACATTGCTAAAGATACTTTGTATAACACTATTGATGATGATGTTATGGGGATGATTTCTCTTTGTGAAACTACAAAAAGAAATATGGGACACACTTTTTGCATTTATGTGTCAAGGCACATATCATATTAAGGAAAACAAACTTTTCATTTGCTATTGGAAAGTTTGATAGCTTTGAAATGGAAGATAATGAATCCATTAACAAACTTGAGGTCGATTCACTAAAGATCATGAATGATCCGAGTGCTCTTGGGAAAAGATACCCACGTAGAGAAGTGACACCGAAAAATTTTTAGAGGATTATCTAAGAAATGGGATATACATCTTTGTGGTGATTGAAAACACCAAAAATATTGATTCCATGCCATATCAACAAGTTTTCTCTGAACTGAAAGCTTATGAGTTTGTGATTGACAAGAAAGCTAAGAAATCTAACAGCAAAGATGATTCTTCATCTAGCAAGAATGTGGCTTTCAATGCCAAAAAAGAAATCCTCAGAAGTCTAGAGAGTTCGAGAACTCACTTGCCAAAAATCGGGATGAAGCGGGAGGATAAGCTAATCTTGATGGCAAGGAGGTTTGAAAGACTCAATAGCAGATATGGGAAATATAAGAAATATTACAGGAATCACAGGTACACGAGAGACTCAAAAGCTGAGGATAGATACACTGAGAAAAGAAAGGACCAGAAAGCTGAAGGATCCTCATCCAAAAAGAAGGACTCCAAGAATAAGGAGGAAATTGATTAGGATGATGATACCAACAGATGTTACAACCGGCCGGAAGAAAGGTCACTTTCAATATGACTATCCGAAATCTTGAAAAAAAAAGAAAGAAAGGAAAGACAAGCCAAGAGAGACGGGGAAGATCTCCAAAGAAGAAAGCTATGATTGCTGAGAAAGAAGAACATTCTGAAGAAGGTTCCAGTTCCTCAGATGAGATTTTCTCGGATAGTGGCAAGTGATGATATCTCGTCTTATGGTCGTGGAAGAGGTTAAATTCTTCTATCTCTCGTTGTTGCTCCTACACAAGCACATGAGTTCTCAAGTTCAATCGAAATGTGAACTTTGACTGATGGATTCATTTGAGAATCTTATGAAGGACTATTCGTGTTACAAGAATCGCTCCATCGAAACTCAAGAGCGAGAACAAGGAACCGGATCTGCCGAGAATCTAAAGTGGAAAGACTCTAAAAAATCTTTGAGATCACTTCTCAATTGATGGGAACCATCGATGAACTAGATGTTCGAAAAGTACAACTCTCGTAAAAAAGAGAAGGTGATAGAGATCTGAATGGAAAATTAGAGAAATCCACTAAAGAGATTCAAATTTTCTTTTAATCGAAGTTCAATGACCTCTTTGAGAAGCATGAAACTCTAAAGAAATGTGAGTATAGTGAAAGAGAGAAAGTTAGCTCTATTGAATTACGCATCTAAAGTGATAGATGAAATTGAGTTATCAAAGACCGCAACTATAAAAATTTGGATTGGGATACATTCTAGGGGGAACCTCACAAGGTCTTGAATGTCGCTTCTAGTAAAGCACCAAGATCTGTCTTTTGTTAAACTAGTGGCATCTAATCTTTTTTCAAGAAGCGCCCGAGTTTTAGACAAGGGTAAAGGACCTATGGTTTGAGAAAATTTGAAGGTTCAGGAAGAAAGCCGGACCTCGGGAAAAGGCTAGAAAAAACTGAACACTCAAGAGGGAAATCTTCGTGCCAAGACTTCAAAGCCTCGGGCTAAGAATACCAACCTAAAGAGATCTGCCAGACCGAACCATCGGAGGAATTTTCGGAAGAGAAACACTCAAGAGAGATATTCTCAATTTGAAAAAGACCAAGTCCTCGATTCTTCGAAAAGACCTGTTGGGAAATTTATAGTTTTGATAAAAGTTCCGAAACACATGTAATAGGACCAAATCGGACACATTAGCCGATCGATGTTTATATTACCGTGTATAGAATACCGATTGATAATTCTTGTATAGAACAACCGATGTAATAGATAAGTCACATATTGGGGAACCTCAATATGTATAAATCGAATCTGAAGATCCAAAGAACAACCGATATCCGGAAAGAATCTTGCTAGAGAAGAACAGAAGATCAGATCGATCTGATCTAGTCAGATATCTCAGCTGAAGTCATAAAACTCAAACTCAGAATACTTGAAGATCAGATGACTTCCAAAAGATCAGACCAGAAGACCTACATCAGCCGAGTCTGCTAGTTGAAGCTAAGTCAACCGGCACCAGAAGACTCCATCAGGTAGACTGATCAGCCTTGACTGATCAGGTCAACTCACCAGGTGAAAACTGATGTTTCACCTAATCATACGTCTATGATTTGAACAAGAAGAATGTCAACCTTAGTTGGAAGAACAACACTGAAAAGTGCGTCTGTTAACCAATAAGAACAAGACACGTATGATCGGAGCCGACAATTAAGGGATTTGATGTTGTTTCTCTCTAACGGCTATAAAATACAAGTTCACGCGCCATGCCGTTCTCAAGCACATCACATCAATCTCGCAAACTACCTAATATAGCCGAAATTCAAATTGCTCTCCAACGGCTCTTTGATTTCAAGGTCTATAAATATGGGATCACACTTCGAGTGAAGACACTAAACACCGAACAATCAAGATGCTCAAACAATTATCGATTTCCATACGAAGAACACGATCAAGAAGACTATTTTATTAAGTGTTCATCCCATAAGTTCTTAGCATAGAAATCTTTTCATCTACCGATAGGCTACCTTAAACACTAGAAAAGATTTCATAGTTGGAACCAAAACAATCTTATCCAAACCCAAAGTCGGGTTAAGTTGTTTAGCAAGATTTCGAACTAGGGTTTCTAGTTCTCGATTTACGGGATCGGTTGAGTGAGAACTCCTTAAATATCTGTTTGATTGTCTTGTGTTAAACTAACACATAAAACTAAGTTCGGGTTGGTTAAGTTGGTGCCCCTTGTGATAGGGGAAGAGTGGACGTGGGGATTTGGTTTGTCCGAAACACTATAAATCTTTGTGTGCCTTTATCGCTTTGATTAACTGTCTACACAATTGCACACAACCTTTAAAGCGCATACATATTCTAAGTTGAGATCGCCTAGCACCAAGCTTCGATCCGATCAAGCTTGACACTTGATCAACCGGTTAAAACACTAACTTTGGAATCGATTTATAAAAACTGGTTTTTCACGGGTAAAACTTAAGCTTCCAAGACACATCGCTTAAACCGATAATTTACCGAATCGATCTGCCTTGCCAGCGATTAGTAAGTTGGTTATCGCCCCAAATCGATTCATTTCGCGACTCGATCAAAGCTAACCGCCATCACACCCGATCCAAGACAAAGTTTTCGAAGTCTATTCACCCCTCCTCTAGACTTCGCCCTCACAAAAACCCGTTCGGGACCTACAAGTGGTATCGAGCGGTTGGTTCTCTGAGACTAATCGACTTTGTGTATCATCGATTCTTGAGGAAGAATCTTTTGTGGTCGACTTAATCGATCTTGAAAAACCTTCTTAAAACTCATTCATTTTCCAAAAACACTCAAAGATGGATAACACCTCGGTATGTATCATGATCTCCGAAGTTCTCAATCGATGAGTATGCAGATTGGGCCATATATATGTCCAACCATCTAGGTTCGATTAGTGGCGAATGATGGAAGTCATCGAAAGAGGACCCATCATCATATATTACGATAACCCCGTTAGCTTGGAGAAGATCCGCACTTTGCCCGGGAAGTCTTGTGCGAAAAAAGCCCGGCCTTGATGGATGCAGAGGAAAGGAAATCGCATACTCTAGATACTATCGCAAAGGCATATTATCATGAAAACAATGGATAAGGTCACCAAGGAAAAGATTAAGTATCTCAAATCAAAAAGCAATGTGGGATACTCTAAATTGAAATATCGAGGGAAATGACCAGATAAAAACAAACCGTCTGCAGTCGAACCGGTAAAGTTTGAAAAATTGAAGATCTTGCCCAAGGAAACCATCAACGAACTCGATGGAAGGATTACAATGTCAATAAACAAGCTTCAAGAACTTGGTAGAGAGATGTCTGATAAAGATATCAACTACAAAATTTTAAGGTCTCTCACCAAGAAATGGGATATGAAGGTCACGGTAATCAAGGATTGCCAAGACATTTCAAAAATGAAGCCAAGTAGCTTGTTCTTGAGCCTTAAAGCTCACGAGTTCGATTTAAATGAGAGAGGACAAGCTGAGATGAAGATGAGGTGCCCCATTTGAAGCCTCAACTTCCAAATCGATTGCTTTTAAGGCAACCAAAGAAGAGATTGAAGACCAATGAGCCCATTGGAAACATCATAAGTCGAGCAGAGCAGATCGCCTCGCTTACCGTAAAAAAACTAGAGAAATCAAATACTCAAACCGGGTAAGTATCAAAGATTCTATAAAGATTATCAACATACCGAGGAAGAGATAGGAGATCGACAAACAGATCTCGAGAAAGAACTGATCTCGATGATCGGAGAGATCACAGAGATGAAAGGAAAAGAGATAACCTAAATGATGAGAGAAGAGATAACCAATCGATGTAAGAAGCTCGGACTACTATATCGAAAGGAAAATCACCCGATAGATCATACAGACAAAGTGATTCACCCGGAAGAAAAGGTTCCGTGGATCAAGGAGCGTGCTTCAATTGAGAGAGGTCACTACAACATGGACGCCTGGACTGACGCCAAGAGAAAGGGAAGAAAGGAGGAAAGTAAGAGAGCAACGGACAGTGACGAAAAAGCTATGGTTGTCGACACATCGCCAGAATCGACGATTCAGATCCGCCCTCTCGAGGACTCGATACTCCTCGTAGAGAAGATTTCGCCCGACAAGATCTTTGTTGGACTTCTATGGAAATGAAGATCCGATATTCTCTTCAGACGATGATGAGATCTCACCGATGGCCAAGGAGGACCAATCTGGAGGTAACCTCCAAACCGCTTTGTTCGCTTACTACACCGCTATCATTAAGACACCGGCCGGGAGATCGACTCGCAGCTCTACTCGAAAGCAATTGCTTGAGGATCTCTCCAATGCAAGAGGGCACTTATGCTATAGTGGAAATTTGAAAATGACAAGCCGATGACCGTAAATAATCACTTTTGCTAAAGAGAATGATCTCAATAAAGTATCCGAATTTAAATCGGTCAAACCGCCGTAAGGCAACCGAGGAATTTAAAATTCGGAAGTTAAAGCTTCGATCGAGAAGCGAGATCAAAGATCACCGGCAATTAACAAACAAAGAAGTCGATGACTTCAAAATCCCGCAAGCAAAATTCGATGAGCTATTAAAAGCATGAAAGTCTAAAATCATCCGAGGATAATCTGCGTAAGAAGAAAATAGAGGTTTTTACAAAATCATCTAAAACCGTTCAAGATATGAACACCTATTTTTGAACAACGATTAACAAGAAGGGACTTGGGTATGAGAAACCTTCCACATCCTCAAAAGCCCCTACCGATTCATCAAAAAAGGTGTAATCGGACGAGTTTCGACAAAGATACACCAAATGCCAAACATGTATCTAATAAGGAAAAAGACGTTTGAAGGGTAAAAGGCGGTGCCCAACGTAAGGGAATAGAAATGGATCCCAAACTGGTAAAGCATCACCGAGGAATCAACGAAGAACCCAGTTCTTCGAAGAGACCTCAACCGATCAACATATCGTGAATCGTAAAAGACAACCGTAAAAGGGAAGTCCAATCGAGACCCAATCAAGGTCAACGGTGCCTAATAAGCATGCTTCGTAAACCGCAAAAACCACCTATGCTTAAAAAGATATGAATTTTTGATGGTAGCGATCGTACCTACCCCTATAATCGTAAATCTAGTCGCTTCAAGACGAACCACCTTTGGATGAAAAGAAGACAAAAAGAAAAAGATAAATCCCAAGTCTTCTAAGTAATCCAAGGTTCACACTAATAATCATACTAATCGAAAGCATATAAAAAGAGACGTATGCTTATGTTGATAGGTATGGGAGACAAATCGAAGCCTTCGATCTAACCGATCACAATAGAAGTGCTCGTTTGTATGGATTCCTAAAACTAATCCTAACCCCTCGGGACCCAATCCAAAAGGGGTACCTAAAGCCCCGATTTCGTCTTGCGCAGGATCGCGTGGGTCCGCCAACAAAGGAGGTGTGCAAGCAACTATCCGGTACATCGATAGTGGATGCTCAAGGCACATGACCGAAGCAAACATCTCCTCGGCTCTTACATAGAACGAAAGGTTCGCGTGTACTCTTCGGTGATGATAACTTTGGTTATACCAAAGGATTGGAACCTTAGAGAATGATGATGTACAAGTAACTAGAGTCTCGTGATGTCGAAGGTCCGAAGCACAACCTATTATCGGGTTTCACTGGTCTGCGATAACGGATTGGTGTTGAGTTCTCGACCGACCAATACACTATCAAGAATCGAGCAACTCAACAGATTTTTTGCTAATGGTTCAAGGAAAGGGACGATCTACACAAATTGATTGGAACAGTTGCCCAAGAAAATGCATGCCGATTGTCAAGAGTTCCAAAAAGTAGCGGTTGGCTCGGCACAAAAAGAATGAGCCATCTGAACTTTAAAACTCTTAATAAGATAGCAAGGATGTCTCTAGTGGAAGGACTTCCGAATGAAGTATTTTCAAAGGATCAGACATGTGCTGCATGTCAGAAGGGAAAACAGGTCAAAGCTTCATTCAAGGGAATTCCTGGACCGGCATCCAGCAGAGTACTGCAGCTGCTTCATATGGATCTATTTGGACCAGTTACACCAGTCAGTCTCAACGGACGCAAATATACTCTGGTAATCGTGGATGACTATTCCAAGTTTACCTGGGTTATATTCTTACATAAGAAGAATGAGGCGGCAGCGAAGATGCCGAAGCCGCTAAAAAGATTACAAAATGAGAAGGGTGTCGGCCAGTAGTAAAAATCGATCGGATAAAGGTACATAATTTCGAACTCCTTTATTCTTGATTTTTTGCTCTAAGTTTGGTATCTGACAAAGATGAAACATCACCGCAAGGACCTTACAACAAAATGGAGTAGCAGAAGCGAGGAACAGAACTCTCAAAGACTTTCGCCGCGACGATGTTAGTGAACATGCAATACCAAGCCGTTTTCGGGCGTAAAGCAATCAACACCGCATGTCATACTCGTAGCAGATGTCTTCGACTAAGGCTCACTACAAAACACCCTATGAACTGTGGGAAGGACGTAAAAACCTCGTGTTTCTTACTTCCATGTTTTTTAGTGTAAGTGTTTCATACACAACAATGGGAAGAGTCGGTTGAAGACTTTTGAGGCCAAGTCGATGAGGGTATATTCTTAGGATATTCCTCATCTAGCAAGGCCTTCGGGGTTTACAATGCATTTAACCCTACTTGTGGAAGAAACACCCCATGTAGTATTTGATGAAGCATCTTCCGAACAAGAGAAGAAATCCTCGAACAAGAAGTACCCGATCAACCAAGACGATGCTCGAGAAAATGGATCACTAACGATCAAGGAAAAAGAATCAAAAACCCGAATAAAGATACATTCCAGATCTAGTTGATTCACCGGATCATTCAGATCCTAAGGTACTAAAAAACCGTCGATGAAGAAGTTCGCATGCAATTTGAGATAGTATCAACCGAACCATCCGGTTCGGGGGGAACACTGAAGTTCCCATTTAACGCAGACTTGACACATGATGAGTCCAACATCACCAAACATGTTCTTATCAAGTGGATCATAATTTCGCACCACTCCCCGGTCGCTAGTAATGAACCTTTATCGTAAATGGATGATGTTCTCCAAACCGACGCAAATCGAACAAAAGGACACGGATAACCGGTCATCCAAGTGATCGATCATCGGAGACCCATCTGCTAAAGTTAAAACTAGACATCGTTGGTGAAAGTGCATGTATCTTCTGTTATTTATCTATGAAGGAACCAACAACAATAGAGGAAGCTCTACAAGACGAAATTTGGATTCTAGCCATGCGAGGAGAGTCGAACAGCCGTTCACGTAAATCAAGTTTGGGAACTGGTAGGCGGACCAAATCATCAAGACGTAATTGGCACGAAGTGGGTTTTCAAGAACAAGAGATGAGAAAAATGTCATCACCGAAATAAGGCAAGACTTTGTTGCTAAGGGGTAATCACAATCGGAAGGAATTGATTATGATGAGACCTTTGCACCGATCCTTCTTTTAGAAGCCATTCGGGTCAATTTTCTCGCATATGCTTCCCACAGAGGTTTCACTATGTATCGATGGACGTAAAGAGTGCATTTTTAAACGGGTACTAGCAGAGGAAGTTTATGTCGAACAACCTCCGTGCTTGAAAAAGAACAACCAAGTGTACCGTTTAAGAAAAACACTTTATGGTTCTAAAACAAGCTCCTCGAGCTTGGTATGATACACTCTCTCGGTTCTTGATCGACGGTGGGTTCACTAAAGGAACAATGGACGTAACCTTATTCGAATAGAAGATGGAGAAGATATTCGATGGTTCAGATTCACGTGGGCGACATCATCTTTGGATCTCCTAACAAGAGTCTATGTGAAAGATTCAAAGAACCGATGCAAGGGAAGTTCGAGATGTCCATGATGGGGACGGATGAATTACTTTCTAGGTCTCGGTGAAGCAAAGTGCGAGAAGGGATATTCATCCGCCAAGCAAAAGTACACTAGGAATTTATTGGCTAAGTTTGGAGTTCAAAATTGCAAGGAAGCCAAAATTCCTATGATGATTTGGATTCAAGATGGATCCGGATGAGGATGGTCGAAAACAAATCGGAAAGAATATAGGGCTCTCATTGGATCTCTACTATACCCGACCGCAAACGGACCGGATATCACCTTTTGCAAAGGTGTATGTGCGATTTCGTGCAAATCCAATGCAAAGCCACCTAGAAGCAACTAAGAGGATTCTTAAGTATCTGAAGGGACAAGAAACCTTGGTTTATTTTACCCATCGATGATAATCTAGAGCTTAGTGGGTATTCGATTCGATTATGGAGGTTGCAAGATCGACAGAAGTCAACCTTAGAACATGTCGGTTTTAGGAAGTAAACCGATCTCGTGGTTTTCAAAAAGCGGAGACATCGGTTAAGTACATCTACTATCAAGCGAGAATATATGGTCATAGAAAGCAATTTGTTCCCAACCGCTCGGCTTAGTCGGCGGTGAGGGATTATAACATCGTAGCTAAGAATGTACCTATATTTCGTGACAAGAATGTGATCTTATTGCAATCACTCGTAATCCTCGTTCTACATACAAGATGCAAGCATGTGGATGTCAGACACCATTTCATAAGGGATCATGTTGAAAAGAAGAATATCAAAATGGAAAAGATTCACACTAATTTACAGAAAGCTGATATTCTAACCAAGCCACTAGCTGAGATTAGATTCAGAGAATTGTGTAATGAGCTAGGGCTTCTGGATCTTGGAGAAAAGGCACCTAAAATGCTTGATGGATTGTTCTCCAGAACCAGCTGGTTAAGAGACTAACCAGGTTGAAAGGAATCAGTTGAGTTTGTAATCTCAACTGATCAGAAGACCAGTCAAGGAACTGATATGAGAAATCGATCAGATTTACAAGCTATCAGATTAAAGGAACTGATCAGATTTAAGGTTTATCAGATTAAAGGCAACGCTCAATTTAAAAGGAATATCTGATTAAATCAGTTGGGTTATTTTACATCTTTGTAAGTCGATTTAGCTGATATTCAACAAGCAAGATTCACAGATTAAAGCCTACAATCGCATAAGAAAGCAGAGAATTTACACAACAATGGAATAATAGAACTTTTCATTGATAAAGACCCGAAGGTCAGATTACATTACAAGTTACAAGTACAAAGGACCCGGAGGTCAGTACATAAGTCATAACCGAAAACCCTAAACCTATAACCCTAAACCCTCATCCTAACCCAAGAAGTGCGGGAGAGAGAGAGATTTTAAATCTGATGCTCTCATTTTCCCCCACTTAACAAGGGTGAGAGAGGCTTTAAAGAAATCCTAAAGCCGCTAGCTGAAGCTAAAACCAATGGAGCGAGAGCGGCGTTGATAGGATTTCTAAGCCAGGAGCCCTTAGACCTGAAGTCAATGGACTCTCCAGCTGTTAAATGGAGCACACGTGCCAAGAGTTTGGTTCAAAGACCTTATGGGCACATGTGCTACATGTAAAAATTGAGTTGATATACGAAGATCAGCTATTGTCTGATCAAGACCGTATATCAAACTCATGTTTTATATCAGACTGAGTCTGTTGATGCTGGTTACGTCATAACGATAGACACACAAGGTGCATACGGTTAGGAGAAGTGTCTTCTCAGTTGCGACAGCAGATCCGCCTCCGTGGTGGTAAAGAAGCTTGGCAACAATTGTATGTGAAATCTTTGATGACGATGAAAACAGCGATAAGGGACAAAAAGGGTTGATTTGAGAAGCTGAAATCATTGAAAAAGGGGTAAAGGTGTTTGCCGGAAGTTTCACCGGAAATAAGGGTTCACCAGGATACATGTTTTTACAAAGAAGATAAGTATGGTGAATGGGTTATGTTGTGTAAAACATGGTCCAATTTATAGAGGCCAAGCAAGGGTGCAAATGTAAATTTGACTTCAAAAAGCCTTTTAGAGAAATTTGCATCACAAGGACAGCGTGTAGAAATCACGTTACTGATAATTGGATAAATTTACGGCGGATTGACATATCAAGATATCGCACGATAATTACGCGATGTCAAATCGCGCCAACTTAGGGAATAGAGACTACTATTCTAGACTAAGTTTTTGGCGGTAACACTTATCCCAAGAATTGGCTTGATTCGAGAAGAATCGATTAGGTCAACCAAAAATCGATTACATACTAAATCGGTCGATAAGGAAGATCAGTTGAACTTGAAACCTCAACAAATCGGATATATCGGTCTATGAGAAAATAGAAATGTCGGGTTGAAGGGGAACTTCAACCGATCGGCGAGGATCGAAGGAAAATCGACTTAAAATGAAACAGATCGGTTGAAAAGAACGGTTGGGAAATTATAAGGTTTAGGCAAAAACTAAGATCAACAAGTGGAATCAACTTCAAGTGGTATTGATCGATTACTATATCACCAACCAGATCACGCTTTTTTCTTTTCCTTGTTATTTGCTTACTTATCGGATCTTATCTTTTTTATTTGCCTTTTATCAGACGATTACCCGTGTGACGTATTCCCTGCAAATCATTTAATGCGGACGTGGGGTACATGTATTAATTGCTACAAAATGAGCTTTTAAATCCAAAAGGTTTTAAAGACGTGCTTTTTCCCAACCATTCGATCAAAACCGCTTAACTGGATCGTTTAATCTTTTCAAACGGTTGATCTTCCAAATTTTGTCTTTTGTTCCTCCTCATCTTTATAAGGTTCATCAAAAACCCTACCGAGTTTTCCAAATCACAAACTTGCGTTTTATTTTCTGAAAACTCTCCAGATTACTTCTCTGCGATTCAAAGTGTTTTTCTTAAGTTTCAAAATTATCTACCTGAAAAATAGAATCTGGTAATTTCTGATTATTTGATGAATCATTCTTGTAAAACCATTGATCTTAAAGATTTTGTCAATCGCTGATATCCTGTATTATGTTTATTGTTTCTTGGTTTCGTGATATGTGATATTCTTAGTATTTATGCACAATTTTAACCGAATCTATCTTATCTGAGATGATCACTCACGGTATGGGTAAAATAATGTGCAATTATGTGGAACTGACATTAAGGATTGTCGAGGACAAGTTCGTATAATTTGGGGTTACAAAGGATCCGGAATCAATGGAAGTAGAGGAAATTTCAAGAAAGCGGGACTTGAGAAATATTGTCTTTGCTTCATCGCAATCCAAATGATGCAAAGATGAAGCCCTCGAATTCATAAGGAATTTAGGGTGGATCTGGATGCTCGGGAGAAGAACTACTTTTCGACGATCACGGAGAAGAGATCGACCGACGAATGGGGATATAACTCAAATCATTTAGCCTACCAAAAGGACGAATCTCGCCGCTCACTCTGAGGAGAATCAAGATGAGCCGATCGTAAACGAACTCATCGAGAGAGGCCGACAAACATCATACGTCGGGCTTTTGTCAAAGTTAATGCTCAAGAGGAAATACCGATTGTTGTTTGACATATTGTCAAAAAACAATTATGGGTATTTCATTCAAATTGAATTTCTTACATCCGTCAAATTAGACAAAGATGGTCGCAATAATTGATGAAGCCAAGAACATCAATTGGCATGGGTTCCTAAAGGCCATTCTACTCCAAGAACATGATAAATTTGGAGTTGATGAGTGGAGGCGAGTCTATCGAAGAAGAGGATCGATAATCTCAACAAGGTTGCGGTTATCCTACAAGACAAAATACCAAATGCCGATGGAAAGCAGAATGGATCAAGTCCTACAAGGCATTCCTCTCCACCACTTTAGCCATATTTAAGCCACCGGACGATGATATGCGCCAACTCCCCGAAAAGACGAAGAAGGGGAAAAAGCAAGGAAGAAAACCGTCTACACGGATGCCCCCCAAGAAGAAAAAAAAACTGGTGAAGGTCCGAGGAGAAGAGGCGAAGAAGCGGGCAAAGCCTCCATGCCTCGATCTTTAGAAGATGAGTCGATGAAGAAAGAGCTCAGATCGATCTGTTGCACCACAAAAATCGGTGAAAAAAAAATCAGACAGCAAAGCTTCTCAAGATGAGCTTCGCCGATTCATTCGAGGAAGAAGCACGAGACGAACGATCTCCTTCTCTCCGGCTCGAGCTAATTCACCACTCGGACTAATGGTCAGCCGAAAGCATGTCTCTCCTACTCTTTCCACCGCCGCGAACACGAAACTACATCACTGCGAACACGAAAACTACATCGGTTCGCGAACTCAAACTACAACGGTTGGCGAACCCGAAACCCCACATTGTGGAACTGAAGACTGCCTCCACGTGAGAACCTCTGCGCAGGTCGAGCCAATCGACAACTTCCGCCTACTCAAGAACCACGGAACCCTCCACATCTCATCAACCTAACGGACAGACAATTCACGAGTCTAGATCATCAAAAAGACCATCACAGGGGAAAATGGTCGTAATGCAAATCGAACGAGAAATTGATGAGATGTATCCGTAATCGGTCGCCCATCCTGCTATTAGAGAACAAGTTATGGAGATCCTCATCTTGAGAGATCTCAGATTAAAAAGTTTCTCAGATTTTATAATGATTATTGAACAGATGGGCGGTGCTGATGAGTTTGCAGATTTTGATTTCGATATGAGGAAATCTGAATCTATCAAAGCTCGATCCACGAAGAAGCCGGGTTGATGAACAAAGGCAAACCGAGATCGCTCAAGACGCCTCTCAAGCGGATGCTACAATGAAGGATCAGAGTCTGCCGATGATAGTGGGGAATCGAGCTGCAGATTCGTGACCAACCTTTGGAGGCACAAACAACTGAAATTGATCAAGTGACGCAAAACATTCCAACATCTCACATCACCGCTGATCAACTTTAGGAGATCAGATCTTGTCTCAAAGATCTCCTGAAAGAAGAAGTTGAGGGAGTGATAGTGATCGATCGAGGCAGATTGGCCTCAAAGAAATAACAGATCAAAGGGAATTGACTATTTCCCAGATTGCAGCTATCAAAGATCAGTTCTCCCAAACTGTGACCACCGTGTCTGCCGATATTATAAAATCCGTTGATGACAAGCTGATTCAGGTGGATCAACAACAAGTTTTTTTCGATGCTCACCGAAAAGCTCGAATCGGATGTAAGAGAAACTTGACAAACTGATTTTTTACACTCTCTCCGCCATGGAAATGCCAAGATCGAAATGATCTCGAAGGTTGAACATCTAACCGCTCAAGTTCGAGGTTTATCTCATTCTGAGATCTCAACAGGCAATATCGGTCGGTTTTGGATCCCTAACTTCCCACCTCACAGCTCTTTTTGATCAAACCAAAAAGGGGGAAGGGCGGAGTGAGAAACCAACTGACATGATCAGAACAACAGAAGACCTAATTCAGACAGTTGAAGCCTATGGACAAAGACTAGACCATCTGGATCTCTTTGCTAACAAAGTCTCTGAAAAAGATGGAAAAGTCAAAGGCAAGAAAGGTAGGCTAGCTGCGAAAGTCTTTGGGACATCACAAAAGGTAGTTGGCCGCGGGTGCTGGGACATCACAACTGCATACCAGTACCACTCAGACACAACTGTACCAGCCACTCGGACTAAAATAGTCACAAGAAGTGGTAGCTAGCCGACACAGCCGATAAGGCGGGCCGAGAAACTGGCCCAAAGAGCAAAGTTCAAGAGGCCCAAAAAAAAAAGAAGAAAGAAAAGGCGAAAAAATTGACAGAGGCAGAAAATCTGAAGAAAAAATTCAGATCGAGAGCGAAGAAAGGAAAGGCTTGAAAATCTGTACCAGAACCTCAGCTGCCAGTCAGAGTTGATGAGATTATTCTAAAAACTGCTGCACATGCTAAGAGGTTTGAGGAATGGAACAAGATCAGAAGTGAATGGCTTCTGGATGCTTTTGTCCTTAATCTTGTTCCACGAGAAGAATCTCCAGATGATGAATTCCTCAACTGGTTAGAAAATAAATATCCAGATTTTCTGAAGTATCTGGAAAATGAGGCCAAACTTATTAATGTAAAAATATCTCGCCAAGAGTATGATCTGTTGGATTACTCGAAGAAGGCAGATGGCTCATTTGATGATGGCATTTCAGAGATTCTACTTTGACATCCGAGCAAAACGCACATAATCGATCCTCGGCCGGACCAATGATGTCAAATAGAAACTATATCAGATTTTCAACGTACCTCAAGATCAAAGAGATGATGCGAATGATACAAGCTTAAAGAGTGAAGAATCGAAGACTTCCCAGGATCAAATTTTTTTTTAAATTCAAACTTTTACGATGTAACATGTAATCGACATATCTAATGAGAAAAGTTTATTTTATGATCCTAAGACAAAATCTCATTATCTTCTGATTATGTGCTCTTTACTGTTCTATATTTATCAACTGTGTTTGGTTTCTCAGGTGTTTTGGTTTTATCAAAAACGGGGAAATTGTTGGGAAATTTATAGTTTTGATAAAAGTTCGTAAACACATGTAATAGGACCGGTCGGACACATTGGTCGATCGATGTTTATATTACCGTCTATAGAATACCGGTTGATTATTGTATAGAACAACCGATGTAATAGATAGGTCACATATTGAGGGAACCTCAATATGTATAAGTCGAATCTGAAGATCCAAAGAACAGCTGATATCCGATAGGCCAGAATGCTAGAGAAGAACAGAAGATCAGATCGATCTGATCTAGTCAGATATCTCAGCTGAAGTCATAAAACTCAAACTCAGAATACTTGAAGATCGGATGACTTCCAAAAGATCGGACGGAAGACCTACATCACCGAGTCCGCTAGTTGAAGCTAAGTCAACCAAGCACCGGAAGACTCCATCAGTAGGTCGATCATTTTGGTCGATCAAAGTCAACTCACCAGTGAAAATCGATGTTTCACCTAATCATACGTCTATGATTTGAACAAGAAGAATGTCAACCTTAGTTGGAAGAACAACACTGAAAAGTCGTCTGTTAACCAATAAGAACAAGACACATTATGACGGAGACCCGACAATTAAAGGGATTTGATGTCGCTCTCTAACGGCTATAAAATACAAGTTCACGCTTTTCGGCCATGCCGTTCTCAAGACGTCACATCAATCCCGCAAACCTACCTAATATAGCACGAAATTCAAATTGCTCTCCAACGGCTCTTTGATTTCAAGGTCTATAAATATGGGATCACACTTGAGTGAAGACACGGAAACTATTTGAACAATCAAGAAGCTCAAACAATTATCGATTTCCTTACGAAGAACACGATCAAGAAGACTATTTTATTAAGTGTTCATCCCATAAGTTCTTAGCATAGAAATCTTTTCATCTGGTGATAGGCTACCTTAAACACTAGAAAAGATTTCATAGTTGGAACCAAAACAATCTTATCCAAACCCAAAGTCAGGTTAAGTTGTTTAGCAAGATTTCAGACTAGGGTTTCTAGTTCTGATTTCTGGGATCGGTTGAGTGAGAACTCCTTAAATATCTGTCGATTGTCTTGTGTTGAACTAACACATAAAACTAAGTTCGGTTGGTTAAGTTGGTGCCCCTTGTGATAGGGAAGAGTGGGACGTAGGACCTGGTTTGTCCGAACCACTATAAATCTTGTGTGCCTTTATCGCTTTGATTAACTCGTCTACACAATTGCACACAACCTTAAAAAGCGATACATATTCTAAGTTGAGATCAGCTTAGCACCAAGCTTCGATCCGATCAAGCTTGACACTTGATCAACTGGTTAAAACACTAACTTTGGAATCGATTTATAAAAACTGGTTTTTCACGGGTAAAACATTAAGCTTCCGGCACACATCAGTTAAACTGATAGTTACCGAACTGATCTGCCTTCAGCGATTAGTAAGTTGGTTATCGCCCAAACCGATTCACTCGTGACTCGATCAAAGCTAATCGCCATCACACGATCTGCACAAAAGTTTTCAAATTCTATTCACCCTCCCTCTTTAAACGCCCTCACAAAACCCGATTCGGGACCTCTGCAGACCCAATTTCAAGACAGTAACCCAAACCCCACTTGCCTTAAGGGTAAAGGTTTCTGAACCCAAGTCAGAGACAGAGACCGGTTGCACAAAAGCTAAGGCACTTGAACAAAAGGCTGAACCCAAGATGAACTCTAAGGCTCATGTTCATGCTAGGCATCCACTCATACATGTGGTATCGCCAAGGCACCTAGGGTGGTGAATGTGTATGTAGATGTTTATGGGAGACAAATTAGGCACTCTAAAGTAATTAGAGTTGTTAGCGATTTGGGTTCCTAAAGGTACAATTTAACTGGTAGGACCCTACACCAAATGGGTACCTAAGAACCGATCTGTTTTTTGTGAAGGAAAAGGGTATTTGGTGAATGAAAACAAAAAAGAGCGATGAGTGGAAATGAATTGGCTCTATTTGTATGGTATCCGGATAGTGGATGTTCAAGACATATGACGGGATATAAGCAACTACTCATCGACTATGTTGAGGAAAAAGACCCTCGGATCACATTTGGAGACAATTCAAAGGACAAACCGAAGGATATGGAACTCTTGAAGTTGACTCTGTTCATATCCATGGTGTTTCATATGTATGCGGTCTAAAGCATAACTTGCTTTCTATCACCAATTCTCGTGACAAAGGATTCGGTGTTGAGTTCTCAAAGAACTTATGTTATGTGAAAGACAATACTTCACGTAAAATTTTTCTTGTTGGTACTAGAAAAGGGAATGTGTATCTTGCTGATTGGAGTTCAACTCCTAAAGATACATGTTTGGTTGCAAAAAGTTCCACTGATACCAGTTGGTTGTGGCACAAAAGAATGAATCACTTAAACTTCAAAACCCTGAACAAACTTGCAATATTAACACTTGTGAGGGGGTTACCCAATGAAGTGTTTAGTAAAGATCATGTATGCGATGCTTGTCAGAAAGGAAAACAAATCAGAGCATCTTTCAAAAGCAAAGTAGATGTTTCTCATCGAGAATACTACTATTTGTTACATATGGATCTCTTTGGTCCAGTAACACCTGTGAGCACTAATGGCAGAAAATATATACTTGTTGTAGTTGATGACTACTCTAGATACACATGGGTCATATTCTTACTCAGTAAGAAAGAGACTCAGATAAAAGCTGCTGAACTCTTGAAAAGGCTCGAAGATGAAAAAAAGAATCTGAGTGTGGTCAAAATCAGATCAGATAAAGGAACTGAGTTTATCAATCATATTATATCTGATTATTTTGTAGCAAATGGAATAGCTCATGAAACATCAGATACAAGGACCCCACAACAGAATGGTGTTTCTGAAAGAAGAAATAGGACTCTAAAAGAAGCTGCAAGGACAATGATTGCTGAAGCTGATATTCCTAAGACATTTTAGGCTGAAGGTATCAACACTGCATGCTACTCTCAGAACAGATCCATCTTGATCAAGAACCAAGGAAAAACTCCATATGAGCTATGGAATGAAAGGAAGCCTCTTGTTTCTTTCTTTCGTGTGTTTGGTTGCAAGTGTTTCATACACAATAATGGTAAAGATCAGTTGAAAAATTTTGATAGCAAAGCTGATGAAGGGATATTCTTAGGATATTCTAAAGTCAGTAAAGCCTTCAGAGTTTACAACTGTAGGACTCTTATTGTGGAAGAAACACCTCATGTTGTTTTTGATGAATCTACTTGTGTTCAGAAGAAACAGGAACGTGACTCAGGAGAACTGATCAAGAGAATCACCAGACTTAGCCTGAAAAGAATGATAAAACATCCTCTGAACCTGAAAAGAAGAAGTCAGTCACTTTATATGAATGGAGTGAATCAGACTCAGACAAAGAAGTTCAGGATGGTGAGACTCAGGATGGAAATTCTCCACTGAAGGAGAGCCAACACACTGAAGCCGACCAATCTGAACATACACCAGTTCAGACTCAGGTATGTAATGCCGATGAAGATGTGGTCACAGCTGAGGCAACCTCTGAATCTATCAACCAAAGGGGAACAAATGTCTCGACAATGTTTCGAATGGAATTTCCGAGGAAGATGATTCTCTTTCTCTTTTCTGTTGTTCCTGAATTTAATGAACTACCCGAACGTAACATTTTCGATGTTGAGGATACTACTGAAGGGGGAACATCCAGGAGAAAATGGTTGGATAGTCATCCTAAAAGTCAGATTGTGGGTGATCTATTAGATGGTGTCAAAACAAGAAGGTTCCATGGAGAAAGTGCTTTGTTCTCTTTGCTTCTATCCGAAAAAAAGAACTCATCGAGATTGAAGAAGCTCTACATGATTCATTTTGGATTCTTGTTATGCAAGAAGAGTGAATCGGTTCTCAAGGAATGAAGTTTGGGAGCTAGTGGATAGACCTAAGAGGAACAATGTGATTGGAACTAAGTGGGTGTTCAAGAATAATAGAGATGAAAACAACAACATTGTGAGAAACAAGGCAAGGCTAGTTGCACAAGGTTATTCCCAAGAAGAAGGCTTGGATTGTGATGAAACCTTTGAACCTGTTGCAAGACTAGAAGCCATCGATTGTTTCTTGCATATACGCCCACATGAAATTCATATCCATCGATGGATGTGAAAAGTGCATTTTCGAATGATGTGCTTAAGGAAGAGGTTTATGTGGAACAACCTCACGGTTTCGAACGAGAATGACCAAGTTTCTGTGCTCGGGGAAAAACCTTGTATGGTCTTATGCAAGCACCCGAGCATGGTATGATACCCTTTCTCGGTTTTTCCATTGACCATGGTTTTATCAAAGGGCGTTGATAGGACTCTCGTTCGGGGATAGAAGATGGGAAAAACATCTTACTTGTTAAGATTTATGTAGATGACATCATATTTGGATCTCCAAATCATCGGTTGTGTGAAAAGTTTTCTACCCCGATGAAAGGAAAGTTTGAGATGTCAATGATGGGGGAGATGAATTTCTTTCTTGGACTTCTGGTGAAACAAACTAAGTAAGGAATTTTCATCAATCAAGCAAAATACACCAGAGATCTGATTGCAAAGTATGGTGTACATAATTGCAATGCAGTTAGAATTCCTATGAATACTAACTACAAGATGGATCCCGATCTCGAAGGCAAATCAAGAAATCACATCGATTATAGAGGATCATTGGATCACCGCTATATCTCACATGACAAGTAGGCTCGATATAACATTTTTGTTGGGATATGTGCAAGATACCAAGCTAATCCTAAGGCTAGTCACATGGAGGCTGCCAAAAAGATTCTGAAATATCTTAAAGGCACTGTGAATAGAGGATTATGGTATGCGGTGATGATAACCTGAATTAAGCGGGTTATTGAGATCTTCGATTATGGAGGATGTAGAATTGGCGGGAAAGAAGTCTACCACGGGAGCTTGTCAATTTCTTGGGAAGTAAACCGATATCATGGTTTTCAAAGAAACAAACCTCAAGAGCAACCAAGAATATGAATTTGAATACATGGCTGCAGGAATTTGTTGCAGCATGATTCTTTGGCTCAGACAACAATTGAGGGATTATAAGATTATAGCCAATGAAGTACCTATATTTTGTGATAATAATAGTGCAATTGCTATTACACAAAACCCGGTATTGCACACCAGATGTAAGCATGTTGATATCAGACATCACTTCATCAGAGATCATGTTGAGAAGAAAGACATAAGAATGGAGAAAATTCATATTGATAAACAGAGAGCTGATATCTTGACTAAACCTTTGGCTGAATCAAGATTTCAGGAACTATCAGTTGAATTAGGTATGTTGGATCCAGGTGAATAAAGCAAAACTGAAAAATTGAAGGTTTTCAGATGCATGAAGTTTTCTCAGGATTTTACTGAAAAACTCAGGATAAAATTGAGAGTACTGAACACTGAGTCTTGGGAAACTCAGATATCCTGAAGATCAGTACTCAGTATTATACTGAACCTATTATCAAGATCAGTACTCTGTATTATACTGAACCTGTTATCAAGATCAGTACTCAGTACTATACTGACCTTTTTAAATACTCATTATTATACTGACCTTTTATCAAGATCAGTACTCAGTATTATACTGACATTTTATCAAGGTCAAAACTCAGTAAGACTGATGGAGGAAATTAGTCTGAAGAAGTATTGACTCATGCAACACATTTATTGTCTAACTGAATCTCAGTAATCATTGACAATAAATAACAAAACACCTGAAGGAATATTTGGGCGGGACCTTTGAAATACACGAAGAAAGTCAATGGTCTGCAGGAACAGTAATTAAATGCACTATTCATTAATCACCAATAAGGATAAATTGGCGGCGTTATATTTGTGAAATCATCCTTTCATATACCTGATTTAGTCGGTTTTTAATCTCAACCGTCGATTTCTTCATCTATACGATTTTCCATGAATCAAAATCCTATATCTATTCAAGAATTTCCTTCAAAGCCCGATTCCAAAAGCCTTCATCTTCAAAACAATCTGCTTCAAAAACTCTCGATTGCCCAGAAATTATCATCTTTCTCAAAACCCTTCACAAAAAAATTCTCCAAAAATGACGTTCTCTGTTTACGACAAGCTTGCCATTTCTAATAAACCTTTGTATGAATATGTCGTCTCTCTCGAAAGCTCATCAAATGCAACTCACGAAGAGGAAGTGTTGCATATGATTCGGTTTGCAAAGCTTACTTGCCTAGTTGCGAATCAACCAGAAGCAGAATATGCAAAAGAGGTGAGAGGTCCCGATTAAAACCTATTTTGCGCGTGCGGAAGCGAAACATGTCATGATGATGCATATAAAAATAGGGGTGAGGGCAGAGTGATTCCAAATTTTTGCTTTTAAGAACGATGTGTGTTGTTTTGCTTATAATCGAATGCATATGACAAGTATGAACATAAAGCAGTAAAGAACACACGATATTTTATAGTGGTTCGAACGAAACCCATCTACATCCACTCTTCCCTTAACACAGGGGCACCTTAACCAAACTTAACCTGCGGGATTTATACCCCTCACGGGATGGTTGAGATGTTTACCGAGTTCGCACTCAAGCGGGACTTATCTCCCTTACGGGATTGCCGATAGATGTTTACCGAGTTCACACTCAAGCGGGACTTATCTCCCTCACGGGATTGCCGATAGATGTTTACTGAGTTCACACTCAAGCGGGACTTATCTCCCTCACGGGATTGCCGATAGATGTTTATCGAGTTCACACTCATCTAACAATCTTAACCTAACTTTGAGTTTGGGTAAAGGTTTGTTTGGTTTCCAACTAGGTTGAGAGTTTCCCTTACATTTGTTTAGCCTCGATGCTAAGGATAGGGAAATCTCTCTAAGCTTAGGATATAGCATTTGTGCTTAGATCTAGGGTAGAACACTCTTGAATATATGCGTGTATTTCTAGCTCTGTGTTCTATGGTGGGAATGCTTGAGTATATTGGATTGGGAGCACAATTCCTGTTGAATGCCTTAGCCGTGCTACGATCAGGCCATATTTTAGGACTCGCGATCATCCGCACACGACCTTGGTAGGAACCGCTTTGGAACCCATATCTTCTTAGCTCTGTAGCATCGTTTGCTTCATTCTTCACACTCTTTCGCATTAATTCCACACTTGATAATGAAGGAAGAACTTGTATTTATAGTATGGATTTGAATGTTACCGTTGGAGAGAATCACATTCAAATCCATACTACTCTGTAGCTTTTTGCGACTTTTCAGGGCTTGTCGTCTTCCTCTCATTGGTCCACGTCAAATTTGAATCTAACGACTATATTCTTGATTTCTTACGAGTCTCTAATGACTATATTCTTCAGGATCTTCCGAGTCTCGGGATCTTGATTCTATCCGAGCCTTGAGTTATCCGAGCCTTCCGGGTTATCCGAGCCTTCGTGTTCTTCAAGAACTTCTTCGAGTCTCGGGTTCTTCATTCAGCCAGACTTCTCTTATTGGACCTTATGCGATTAGACATCTTCGACACTCGAAGCCATCGAGTTCGAGTTCTCTGGTCGGACATCCCGACCCTCAGTCACATTGATTTCAAAGCTATCGATTTCTTCTTTGCGACGATCCGATCATTCTCGACCGATCGGATCAACATATCTTCAGGATCATCTCAGGATAGCATCAAGTCATCTGCATTAGGTTAGCATATCAGTTTATCATATCTGATCTCAATCACTTCTGATCTCGATCAGTCTCATCTGTTCATCTTCATATCTGATCTCGATCACGTCTGATCTTGATCAGTCTTTTTTGCTCATCTTCTGATCTGCAACCTTCTCTTCCGATTTGCTGGCTTTAGCTTTTTCTTCACATCTGATTTGCACAGCTCATCAGTTGATTCCGGAAGTCATCTGACTCATCTGATCTCGATCACGACTCGTCTGCAGCCTCGTCTGATCTCGATCATCTTCTTCTGATTTCTTAAGTTCCCCATAAATTTGTTCTTGCGTTCCCCCTTAACTTGTTATCTGTAAATTAGCTTGAATAACACAAATTAATAATGTTTTGGCATAAATTATCAAAACTAAAATATCCCAACAATTTCCCCCTTTTTGATAATGACGACAAAACATTTGAAAAAATATGCATTTACAGAGATCGGGTTTTTATTTTTAAAAATAAGATCAGTTCAAACGATCACTTTAAAAATAGTGATCTGTTGAACAACCCGCTCTGATACCACTGAGAGGTCCCGATTAAAACCGATTTTGCGCTTGCGGAAGCGAAACATGTCATGATGATGCATATAAAAACAGGGGCGAGGGCAGAGTGATTCAAATTTTTTTCTTTTAAGAACGATGTGTGTTGTTTTGTTTATAATCGAATGCATATGACAAGTATGAACATAAAGCAGTAAAGAACACACGATATTTTATAGTGGTTCGGACGAAACCCATCCTACATCCACTCTTCCCTTAACACAGGGGCACCTTAACCGAACTTAACTTGCGGGACTTATACCCCTCACGGGATGGCCAAGATGTTTACCGAGTTCGCACTCAAGCGGGACTTATCTCCCTTACGGGATTGCCAATAGATGTTTACCGAGTTCACACTCAAGCAAGACTTATCTCCCTCACGGGATTGCTGATAGATGTTTACCGAGTTCACACTCAAGCGGGACTTATCTCCCTCACGGGATTGCTGATTGATGTTTACCGAGTTCACACTCACCTAACAATCTTAACCTAACTTTGAGTTTGGGTAATGGTTTGTTTGGTTTCCAACTAGGTTGAGATTTTCCCTTACATTTGTTTAGCCTCGATGCTAAGGATGGGAAAATCTCTCTAAGCTTAGGATATAGCATTTGTGCTTAGATCTAGGGTAGAACATTCTTGAATATATGCGTGTATTTCTAGCTCTGTGTTCTATGGTTGGAATGCTTGAGTAGATAGGATTGGGAGCACAATTCCTGTTGAATGCCTTAGCCGTGCTACGATCAGGCCATATTTCAGGACTCGGATCATCTGGCACACGACCTTGACTGGGAACTGCTAGAACCCATATCTTCTTAGCTCTGTAGCATCGTTTGCTACATTCTTCACACTCTTTCGCATTAATTCCACACTTGATAATGAAGGAAGAACTTGTATTTATAGTATAGATTTGAATGTTACTGTTGGAGAGAATCACATTAAAATCCATACTACTCTGTAGCTTTTTTGCAGCTTTTTCAGGCTTGTCGTCTTGCTCTCATTGGTCCACGTCAATTTGAATCTACTTAATTTATATTCTTGTTTTCTTCCGAGTCTCTAATGGCTATATTCTTGAGATCTTCCGAGTCTCGGGATCTTGAGTTATATCGAGCCTTTGAGTTATCCGAGCCTTTGAGTTATCGAGCCTTCGGTTCTTCAAGAACGCATCTTGAGTCTCGTGTTCTTGATTAATGAGACTTCTCTTGGCCGGACCTTGTTTGATCGGACATCTCGACATTCAAAGCTTCGAGTTCGGTTCTCAATTCGAGACATCGACCCTCAGTCACATTGACTCAAAGCTATTTGATTTCTTCTTTTTCGATCGATCTTTTCGACTGATCAAATCAACATATCTTTAGGATCCTCTCAGGATAGCATCAGGTCATGTGCATTAGGTTAACATATCAGTTTATCATATCTGATCTCGATCACGTCTGATCTTGATCAGTCTCATCTGTTCATCTTCATATCTAATCTCGATCACGTCTGATCTTGATCAATCTCTTTTGCTCATCTTCTGATCTGCAACCTTCTCTTCTGATTTGCTGGCTTTAGCTTTTTCTTCACATCTGATTTGCACAACTCATCAGTTGATTCCGGAACTCATCTGACTCATCTGATCTCGATCACGACTCATCTGCAGCCTCGTATGATCTCGATCATCTTCTTCTGATTTCTTGAGTTCCCCCTCAATTTGTTCTTGCGTTCCCCCTTAACTTGTTATCTGTAAATTAGCTTGAATAACACAAGTTAATAATGCTTTGGCATAAATTATCAAAACTAAAATATCCCAACAATTTCCCTCTTTTTGATAATGACGACAAAACATTTGAAAAAATATGGATTTACAGAGATTGAGTTTTTGTTTTTAAAAATTAGATCAGTTCAGGCGATCATTTTAAAATAGTGATCTGTTGAACAACCCGCTCTGATACCATTGAGAGGTCCCGATTAAAACCGATTTTGCGCGTGCGGAAGTGAAACATGTCATGATGATGCATATAAAAATAGGGGTGAGGGCAGAGTGATTCCAAAATTTTGCTTTTAAGAACGATGTGTGTTGTTTTGCTTATAATCGAATGCATATGACAAGTATGAACATAAAGCAGTAAAGAACACACGATATTTTATAGTGGTTCAGACGAAACCCGTCCTACATCCACTCTTCCCTTAACACAGGGGCACCTTAATCGAACTTAACCTGCGGGACTTATACCCCTCACGGGATGGCCGAGATGTTTACCGAGTTCGCACTCAAGCGGGACTTATCTCCCTTACGGGATTGCCGATAGATGTTTACCGAGTTCACACTAAAGCGGGACTTATCTCCCTCACGGGATTGCCGATAGATGTTTACCGAGTTCACACTCAAGCGGGACTTATCTCCCTCACAGGATTGCCGATAGATGTTTACCGAGTTCACACTCACCTAACAATCTTAAAATAACTTTGAGTTTGGGTAAAGGTTTGTTTGGTTTCAAACTAGGTTGAGATTTTCCCTTACATTTGTTTAGCCTCGATGCTAAGGATGGAAAAATCTCTCTAAGCTTAGGATATAGCATTTGTGCTTAGATCTAGGGTAGAACACTCTTGAATATATCGTGTATTTCTAGCTCGTGTTCTATGGTGGGAATGCTTGAGTATATAGGATTGGGAGCACAATTCTATTGAATGCCTTAGCCGTCTTCTGATCGGGCCATATTTCGGGACTCGCGATCATCCGCACACGACCTTGGGCCAGGAGGCCGCTTTGGAACCCATATCTTCTTAGCTCAGAGCATCGTTTGCTACATTCTTCACACTCTTTTCGCATTAATTCCACACTTGATAATGAAGGAAGAACTTGTATTTATAGTATGGATTTGATGTTACCGCAGTTGAGAGAATCACATTCAAATCCATACTACTCTGTAGCTTTTTGCTTTTTTTTTTCAGCTTGTCGTCTTCCTCTCATTGGTCCACGTCAATTTGAATCTACTTGGCTATATTCTTGATTTCTTCCGAGTCTCTAATGGCTATATTCTTGAGATCTTCGAGTCTCGGGATCTTCGTTCTATCGAGCCTTGAGTTATCCGAGCCTTGGGTTATCCGAGCCTTGGGTTATTTGAGCCTTCATGTTCTTGATAACTTATTGAGTCTCGTGTTCTTGATTGCCAGACTTCTCTTGGTGAAACTTGTCTTATCGGACATCGACACTCGAGGCCATCGAGTTCGGTTCTCTAAATTCGAGACATCGACCCTCGAGTCACATTATTTCAAAGCTATCGATTTCTTCTTTGCGGTTCGATCGATCATTTCGATTGATCAGATCAACATATCTTCAGGATCATCTCAGGATAGCATCAGGTCATCTGCATTAGGTTAGCATATCAGTTTATCATATCTGATCTCGATCAGTCTCATCTGTTCATCTTCATATCTGATCTCGATCACGTCTGATCTTGATCAGTCTCTTTTGCTCATCTTCTGATCTGCAACCTTCTCTTCTGATTTGCTGGATTTAGCTTTTTCTTCACATCTGATTTGCACAGCTCATCAGTTGATTCCGGAACTCATCTTATCTTGATCACGACTCGTCTGCAGCCTCGTCTGATCTCGATCATCTTCTTCTGATTTCTTGAGTTCCCCCTCAATTTGTTCTTGCGTTCCCTCTTAACTTGTTATCTGTAAATTAGCTTGAATAACACAAGTTAATAATGTTTTGGCATAAATTATCAAAACTAAAATATCCCAACAAGAGGTAATAGAGTTTATCCCGAATTTGAAGTTAGATGAGTAAGATTGTATAGAATAACAAATTACTGTATCGCATTTAGAGCATAGTTCAAAATATGTGGATTTTGTTAGGGAATTGTATATCATTCCTAAGAATCTTAATGCCATATATGAACTAAGCGATAGAGGTGAAGACCCTACAGTATATATGATGGGTAGGGAGCAAGAATATCTGGATAGGATTGCAGAGCATCCAGTAAAGTTCGAAGCAACTCTGAATAAAAGGCATTTGAAGCCTAAATATCGAGTATTGCTGGACATTATAAGTAAATGCATCATGAGTTGGTTTGGCAGCTTTGAACAGATAAGCACGCCTAAGTTGAGGCTAATGGCGGCGATTGAAGATTCACCCACCACTGCATTCATCTGGTTACACTATTTAATCAAAGTGGTGAGTGATCAAGCTAAGCAAGTACAGAAGGTGAATGGGTCTGTTGTTGTCAAAGGGAAGATCCTTCATGCAACCAAGATTGCATTTATCCTAGAAATGTGCAGAGAAGAGGAGGACATCTTCGCCAATTCCTCATCCTTTCCAAAGTCAAAAATCCTGTTCAAGCCACCAACAATAAAGAAGACTTTGAAAGGAAAGAAAGAGAAAAGCTCTAAGTCTCAGGAGGAGACCGCTGAAGAAGGAGCTGATGAAGCCAAACAAGCCAGGGGGAAAGCCCTGATGCAAGTGAAAAGAGAGAAGGGAGAAAATCTAAAGAAGAAAACACTGGCCCCTCAGAAATGCAGAAAACTTCAAACTATTACTGAGGAGGAGGTCAGTGACACTGAGGAAATCCAACCTGAATGCCAGCAAGGGCTGAAATCTCCACTGCAGGTTCTGGCTCAGGTTGTGACAATTGCGCAAGATCAAGAAACTGAGGAACAAGTTTTCTCTGAGGTACTCGGAACTTCTCTGAGCTCAGATAAAATTTCTCAGAAAATCTTCAAGGGACCTCAGGTTCCTACTGAAGAGATACTTGTTCAGACCTCAGATCAGTCTGAGCCTCAGGAACTGCTGAATTTGGATGCGCTCCTGAGTGAACCATTTCTCGATCCCTCAGCACCAGAACTCTTGCAATCTGATCCTACTGAACCTGAGAGTCCAAATTTGAAGAAGGGAGAGGCAGAAGAAACTGAGTTGGGCAGCAAGGGGGAACGGTTCATCCTGGACAGATACCCTGAGCTGAGCGCATATCCTGACCTTCAGGATCTCTTCTTCTGACTCAGAACCACAGTCTATATCCTGAATCAGACTCTTCTAGAGATGCTGAATATAGCCTCCTTCAGAGGAGAGGATTGGTAGAATGCTGAGACTGCTGTTCTGACAGAGTTCTCTGGATTTAGGAAGACAAAGCTCAGAATGAAAATTGCTGATTTTGATGAGCTAGTCAAGAGGAAGGTGGCTGAGAGAAGGGAAGCTGATGTTGATGCCTCCAGTTCTAAAAATCCATAAGGAGATGAGGATCAAGATAGAGAGGGTGATAAACCAGATGATGCTGAAAATCAATCTCAGATGGAGACTGATGCTGGACATACTGATATCTTACATCCTCAGACTGAAGTTAGCACTCTTCAGGTATCTTTTGGCACTATTAAACATTATGTCAAAGCTACTGAAGTTCTTATCTTTAAATCTGTTATGTCTGATATGCAGACTGAGGCTCAGATGGAGCACCCAGCTCAGGTGGAAAAAGTTGTACAAACTCCAGAGATTGATCTAAGTCCTATCTTGGATAAATTAGAGAAGGTGGTGCCAATGGTGGAGAAAGTGACTCAAATTGAAGAAACCTTGGCTAGCCAATATCAAAAAGTGGAAAATCTGAGTTCATCTTCAGACATGCTGCAACTACAAACATCTCTTGCTGATAAAATGACTACTTTGGAAGGAAAAGTTGATGTAGTCAAAACTGAGCTCAATGCAGAGATGAAGCAAATGTATCAGGAAAGAACAGCCTATCTAGAAGCCAAGCTAGTTGAGAAGAATGATATACTGATCAAGACAGCTGTTGAGGAAATGGGCTCTATGCTCATGACCAAGATGACAGAGATGGTGCATAATGTCTTCTCAAATCAGTTTGCACCTCTTTCTGAAGAGTTCTCAATGGCAAAAAATTACATGAGAAGGCTAGAAATGAGAACGATCAGTTGGCAGGGGAAGTGTGAAGTATAAGCAAAGAGCAATATCATATGGATACAGAGAAAACTCAGAAATGGCCGCACATTGACAAATGGATGCCTATTCAGTTCAATGATGAGTGGGAGGAAATCAAGAGAACCTTCTGGTTCTATTATGAGATTCTGAGAGAATGGAGGGGGAGCAACTTGGATATGAATGAAGCCTTCATTGAGTACTTACTAACATTCTATCCTAAGTACCTGCAAAGTTGGATCAACCTGGCAGATGAAGGAAATACTCAGATAGTTGCCCCTGGTCCATACACTTACCCAGCTCCAAGAGTTGAGAATGACTATGTGAATGAAACAGCCATTTCTCAGGAGATAGCTCAATATGCCATCCAACTAGGCCTAACAGGAAACAACCCTGATATCATCAAAGCAAGGGATGAATTGAAAAAGAGATACTATGGGATGTTCAACCTGGAAGTGCCAGAGGATGAAGTTGAAGAAGATTGAAGATTTTGTACTTCTGTTTTTGTTTTTTATTTTCATTGTAATCTGTAACTCTTATCTTACATCAATGAAAATTTTATCTTTATGCTCAAAGATAATATCTCATTATCTTTTTACATGTCTTTTATGTTTGATATGCCTTTTGTTTTGAAATTGTTGGGAAAATTGTCATTTTTGACTATAATAGAAAAACTGAAACCTGAGTATAGGTTAGGTTTTCGTAACAAGATGGTTTTGGCATCATCAAAAAGGGAGAAATTGTTGGGAGATGATTTTAATAAAGAAGTTTTGATTAGATCCCAAAACCCCTGAGTATGACATGTTGGGATAATCTTGATAGATCGAGTCGGGGTTTTAGTATAGAGTGTTCAGGAAGTTATCTCGCACAATGTATAGTCAACAAATATAGATCGGGGTTAGATTTCAAGAAATCGAAGACTCAAGAAGTTTTCAAGAAACCGAAGACTCGAAGAAGTTTTAAAGAAACCTAAGACTCAAGAAGTTTCAAGAAATGAAGGCTCCAAGAAAGTTTCAAGAAATCAAGACTCAAGAAGTTTCAAGAAACCAAGACTCAAGAAGTTGTCAAGAAATCAAGACTCAAGAAGTAAATGAAGAAATCAAGACTCAAAGATGTAAATGAAGAAATCAAGACTCAAGAAGTAATCAAGACTCAAGAAATTATCAAGAAATCAAGACTTAGGAAGTAAATCAAGACTCAAGAATTGTCAAGAAATCAAGAATCAAGAAATTGTCAAGAAATCAAGACTCAAGAAGTTTATGAAGAAATGAAGACTCAAGAAGTTTTCAAGAAATCAAGACTCAAGAAGTTTTCAAGAAATCAAGACTCAAGATGTCATCAAGACTCAAAGATGTCATTGAAGACATCAAGACTCGTAAGACATCAAGACTCGTAAGATACTTAAGACATGTAAGACATCAAGACCCAAGAGTTATCAAGACGCAGAAGATATCAATACTCAATATAACCTGAATGTTAAGAGGAACTGAAAAATATCTATCTGAAGACTACAAAATTGAGAAAAACGCGAATATTAAAAAAAATAGATATTGCCCAAGACATTCATATGTAGACAAAAGGAACTAAGTCTAAGTGTTGTTTAAGATTATCTCATTCAGAGAGATTGACCAAAAAGAGCCGTTATGTTTGTCTACATTTACTGAAGACAAGAACCAATCAGATGAAGACAACACTGATTTTATCGACATCGAAGTTTGACAGACTTTGAAAAGCTGACGGGACCTTTGAATCATTTTCAAGAGTACTATGTTCCAAACTGCAAAAAGTGGTGATTGGCTACATGAATGCATATTTCCTAAAACATGCAAGGGAGTATTCAAACCCTAAATATAGCTGTTCATCAAACACCATAAGAGGAAACTCATGAAGCTATCTCCTCCAACGGATAGTTTTTCAAGAGTGACCTTGGTGAAGTTGCCTATAAATACTAGTGACCCTATACATTGAGAGGTCACGGAAATTTCAAAGCAACTCAAGAGCTCATTCGTATTATTGCAAATTGAAGCACTCAAAAAACCTAGAATTTTCCAAGTGTTTCACATTGGAGAGAGCTCATTCACTAAGCCTAGATTGATAAGAAATATCCAAAGCTTAGTAGAGATATCCTAGCCTTTGCATTGTTCTTATTGTAAAGGATATCTCATCCTAGTTGGAAACCAACCCAAAACCCAAACCCCTTGTTAAGGTAGTTTGTGTGTGTTTTGTTGGTGAGTTGGAGTTTAAAAAAGTTAGTAAGCTACAGTGAGTTATCCAGAAAACTCTAGAGAAGAAGTTAGTAAGCTACTTGTGGTAGTCTGAACACTTGTGTGTGTTTGAGTTAGTAAGCTCCAGTGAGTCGGCCATAAAACTCAAGGTAGAAAAGTGAGCAAGCTATAGTGAGTTAGCCAGAAAGCTTTAGGAAGTGGTTAAGGAATTTCTCTGAAGGTCAGAGAGAGTGGACGTAGGAGCTTGAGTCTCTGAACCACTATAATTGTTGTGTTGTTTTTGCTTTCTGTACTGCATTATTATCAGTTGCATGTTTTTCACTGAAAGCATAATTGATTGATATTCAGTTGGAACCAATCCACTGAACTTGCATCAAACTGATTACAACCTTAATCACTGTTTTATTAAAAGGAAGAATGATCTAATGATCAAGACAGCTGTTGAGGAAATGGGCTCTATGCTCATGACCAAGATGACAGAGATGGTGCATAATGTCTTCTCAAATCAGTTTGCACCTCTTTCTGAAGAGTTCTCAATGGCAAAAAATTACATGAGAAGGCTAGAAATGAGCACGATCAGTTGTCAGGGGAAGTGCGAAGTATAAGCAAAGAGCAATATCATATGGATACTGAACTTTCTCAACTTCTTCCAAGGTATGGTGCCAAAAAGGGGGAAAGACCTGGTGGCAAACTAAGTGAGTTGTTGGCAAGGCTCAGAAAGAAACTGAAGAAAAGATAATTGCTGATGCCTTAAAAGAAGTTGAAGCCACTGAGAAGCTCAAGTTCAAAGAAGCTGAAGAACCTATCTACACTCAAGCATCTGAGCAAACTATTCAGGAAGTAATTTATGAGAAACTGAGTGGTAGAAGGATAATTGAGACAAGTCAAGCCGGTGAAGAACAAGTCAGACCTGGAAAGAGAAAGACTGTGGCATTTGTAGAACAAGAGAAGAAAAAAAGAGCTAAATCTTCTAAGTCTACTTAGAGGAAATTGATAATTAAGTTTGAAGAATCTGAGGAAGAAGCAGAAAAAGAAGTCTTCAATACCAAGAAAGCTCTGAAAACCCTTCAAATTGAAAAAGAGAAGAAGACTGCTGCTTCTGTATCAGGTGTTCCTGTGATCAGGAAAAAGAAAGAAGAAGAGCAGAAAAGAAGAAGTGGTTTCAATTAGTTTTTGAGGAAAAGGAGGGGTACAGAGAAAACTCAGAAATGGCCGCACATTGACAAATGGATGCCTATTCAGTTCAATGATGAGTGGGAGGAAATCAAGAGAACCTTCTTGTTCTATTATGAGATTCTGAGAGAATGGAGGGGGAGCAACTTGGATATGAATGAAGCCTTCATTGAGTACTTACTAACATTCTATCCTAAGTACCTGCAAAGTTGGATCAACCTGGCAGATGAAGGAAATACTCAGATAGTTTCCCCTGGTCCATACACTTACCCAGCTTCAAGACTTGAGAATGACTATGTGAATGAAACAACCATTTCTCAGGAGATAGCTCAATATGCCATCCAACTAGGCCTAACAGGAAACAACCCTGATATCATCAATGCAATGGATGAATTGAAAAAGAGATACTATGGGATGTTCAACCTGGAATTGCTAGAGGATGAAGTTGAAGAAGATTGAAAATTTTGTACTTCTGTTTTTGTTTTTGATTTTCATTGTAATCTGAAACTCTTATCTTACATCAATGAAAATTTTATCTTTATGCTCAAAAGATAATATCTCATTATCTTTTTTCATGTATTTTATGTTTGATATGCCTTTTGTTTTGAAATTATTGGGAAAATTGCCATTTTGGACTATAATAGAAAAACTGAAACCTGAGTATAGGTTAGGTTTTCGTAACAAGATGGTTTTGGCATCATCAAAAAGGGAGAAATTGTTGGGAGATGAATTTAATAAAGAAGTTTTGATTAGATCCCAAACCCCCGAGTATGACATGTTCGGGATAATCTTGATAGATCGAGTCGGAGTTTTTTAGTATAGAGTGTTCGGAAGTTATCGCACTGACAATGTATAACAAGAACAAATATAGATCCGGTTAGAGTTTCAAGAAACCGAAGACTCAAGATAAGTTTCAAGAAAATCAAGACTCGATAAAGTTTCAAGAAAGCGAAGGCTCGAAGAAAGTTTCAAGAAATCAAGACTCGATAAGTTCGAAAAAAATCAAGACTTCGATGAAGTTCTTCAAGAAATCAAGACTAAAGAAGTAAATGAAGAAATCAAGACTCAAGATGTCGCCGAAGAAATCAAGACTCAAGAAGTAATCAAGACTCAAGAATTATCAAGAAATCAAGACTCAAGAAGTAAATCAAGACTCAAGAATTGTCAAGAAATCAAGAATCAAGAAGTTTTAAGAAACTGAAGACTCAAGAAAGTTTCAAGAAATCAAGACTCAAGAAGTTTCAAGAAATCAAGACTCAAAAGATGTCATCAAGACATCAAGACTCAAAAGATGTCATTGAAGACATCAAGACTCGTAAGACATCAAGACTCGTAAGATACTTAAGACACGTAAGATATCAAGACCAAAGAGGTTATCAAGACTCAAGAAGATATCGAATACTCAAAAGATAACCTCGAATGTTCGTGAGGCAATCAATAATATCTATCTGAAGACTACAAAATTGAGAAAAACGCAAATATTCAGAAAAATAGATATTGCCCAAGACATTCATATGTAGACAAAAGGAACTAAGTCTAAGTGTTGTTTAAGATTATCTCATTCAGAGAGATTGACCAAAAAGAGCCATTATGTTTGTCTACATTTACTGAAGAGAAGAACCAATCAGAGGACAACACTGTGCTTTTTTATCGACATCGAAACGACGTGACTTTGAATCATGTCAGTAGTACTATGTTCCACACTGCAAAAAGTGGTGATTGGCTACATGAATGCATATTTCCTAAAACATGCAAGGGAGTATTCAAACCCTAAATATAGCTGTTCATCAAACACAATAAGACGAAACTCATGAAGATATCTCCTCCAACGGATAGTTTTTCAAGAGTGACCTTGGTGAAGTTGCCTATAAATACTAGTGACCCTTTACATTGAGAGGTCACGGGAAATTTCAAAGCAACTCAAGAGCTCATTCGTATTATTGCAAATTGAAGCACTCGAAAAACCTAGAATTTTCCAAGTGTTTCACATTGGAGAGTGCTCATTCACTAAGCCTAGATTGATAAGAAATATCCAAAGCTTAGTAGAGATATCCTAGCCTTTGCATTGTTCTTATTGTAAAGGATATGTCATCCTAGTTGGAAACCAACCCAAAACCCAAACCCCTTGTTAAGGTAGTTTATGTGTGTTTTGTTGGTGAGTTGGAGTTTTAAAAAGTTAGTAAGCTACAGTGAGTTAGCCAGAAAACTCTAGAGAAGAAGTTAGTAAGCTACTTGTGGTAGTCTGAACACTTGTGTGTGTTTGAGTTAGTAAACTGCAGTGAGTCAGCCATAAAACTCAAGGTAGAAAAGTGCGTAAGCTATAGTGAGTTAGCCAGAAAGCTTTAGGAAGTGGTTAAGGAATTTCTCTGATGGTCAGAGAGAGTGGACGTAGGAGCTTGAGTCTCTGAACCACTATAATTGTTGTGTTGTTTTTGCTTTCTGTACTGCATTATTATCAGTTGCATGTTTTTCACTGAAAGCATAATTCATTGATATTCAGTTGGAACCAATCCACTGAACTTGCATCAAACTGATTACAACCTTAATCACTGTTTTATTAAAAGGAGGAATGATCTAATGATCAAGACAGCTGTTGAGGAAATGGGCTCTATGCTCATTACCAAGATGACAGAGATGGTGCATAATGTCTTCTCAAATCAGTTTGCACCTCTTTCTGAAGAGTTCTCAATGGCAAAAAATTACATGAGAAGGCTAGAAATGAGCACGATCAGTTGGCAGGGGAAGTGCGAAGTATAAGCAAAGAGCAATATCATATGGATACTGAACTTTCTCAACTTCTTCCAAGGTATGGTGCCAAAAAGGGGGAAAGACCTGGTGGCAAACTAAGTGAGTTGTTGGCAAGGCTCAGAAAGAAACTGAAGAAAAGATAATTACTGATGCCTTAAAAGAAGTTGAAGCCACTGAGAAGCTCAAGTTCAAAGTAGCTGAAGAACCTATCTACACTCAAGCATCTGAGCAAACTATTCAGGAAGTAATTTCTGAGAAACTGAGTGGTAGAAGGATAATTGAGACAAGCCAAGCCGGTGAAGAACAAGTCAGACCTGGAAAGAGAAAGGCTGTGACATTTGTAGAACAAGAGAAGAAGAAAAGAGGTAAAGCTTCTAAGTCTACTTAGAGGAAATTGATAATTGAGTTTGAAGAATCTAAGGAAGAAGCTGAAAAAGAAGTCTTCAATACCAAGAAAGCTCTGAAAACCCTTCAAATTGAAAAAGAGAAGAAGACTGCTGCTTCTGTATCAGGTGTTCCTGTGATCAGGAAAAAGAAAGAAGAAGAGCAGAAAGAAGAAGTGGTTTCAATTAGTTTTTGAGGAAAATGAGGGGTACAGAGAAAACTCAGAAATGGCCGCACATTGACAAATGGATGCCTATTCAGTTCAATGATGAGTGGGAGGAAATCAAGAGAACCTTCTGGTTCTATTATGAGATTCTGAGAGAATGGAGGGGGAGCAGCTTGGATATGAATGAAGCCTTCATTGAGTACTTACTAACATTCTATCCTAAGTACCTGCAAAGTTGGATCAACCTGGCAGATGAAGGAAATACTCAGATAGTTGCCCCACTGAACTTGCATCAAACTGATTACAGCCTTAATCACTGTTTTATTAAAAGGAGGAATGATCTAATGATCAAGACAGCTGTTGAGGAAATGGGCTCTATGCTCATGACCAAGATGACAGAGATGGTGCATAATGTCTTCTCAAATCAGTTTGCACCTCTTTCTGAAGAGTTCTCAATGGCAAAAAATTACATGAGAAGGCTAGAAATGAGCACGATCAGTTGTCAGGGGAAGTGCGAAGTATAAGCAAAGAGCAATATCATATGGATACTGAACTTTCTCAACTTCTTCCAAGGTATGGTGCTAAAAAGGGGGAAAGACCTGGTGGCAAACTAAGTGAGTTGTTTGCAAGGCTCAGAAAGAAACTGAAGAAAAGATAATTGCTGATGCCTTAAAAGAAGTTGAAGCCACTGAGAAGCTCAAGTTCAAAGAAGCTGAAGAACCTATCTACACTCAAGCATCTGAGCAAACTATTCAGGAAGTAATTTATGAGAAACTGAGTGGTAGAAGGATAATTGAGACAAGCCAAGCCGGTGAAGAACAAGTCAGACCTGGAAAGAGAAAGGCTGTGACATTTGTAGAACAAGAGAAGAAGAAAAGAGGTAAAGCTTCTAAGTCTACTTAGAGGAAATTGATAATTGAGTTTGAAGAATCTAAGGAAGAAGCTGAAAAAGAAGTCTTCAATACCAAGAAAGCTCTGAAAACCCTTCAAATTGAAAAAGAGAAGAAGACTGCTGCTTCTGTATCAGGTGTTCCTGTGATCAGGAAAAAGAAAGAAGAAGAGCAGAAAGAAGAAGTGGTTTCAAGTAGTTTTTGAGGAAAAGGAGGGGTACAGAGAAAACTCAGAAATGGCCGCACATTGACAAATGGATGCCTATTCAGTTCAATGATGAGTGGGAGGAAATCAAGAGAACCTCCTGGTTCTATTATGAGATTCTGAGAGAATGGAGGGGGAGCAGCTTGGATATGAATGAAGCCTTCATTGAGTACTTACTAACATTCTATCCTAAGTACCTGCAAAGTTGGATCAACCTGGCAGATGAAGGAAATACTCAGATAGTTGCCCCACTGAACTTGCATCAAACCGATTCTGACTTTAATCTTTTTTTTATTAAAAGGAATATTTTCAAAGAAATCTAAAACGAGTATAAACATAGGACCAACCATTCCGCACACTTGAGTAGCTAGAACTGATAGTTACCAAACTTAACTAACTCTACTGAGGGTTCAGTAAGATAATTATCTGATCCAAGCGCCTCAGGCTCTCTGATAAACTCAGGCTCAGTTGGGCTAATTTGAAGCTTCAAAGCATTTCGAGGATCATTGTCTCAGTGAGACTTTGACTCGGGGCAATCTGTGCTTCTCAGGGCCAAATCATCAGGATAACCTGACCCATCTGACCTCAGTGAAAGAAAAGTTTTAAAAATCACTGAACACGTGTATTCCCCCCCCCATACACGTGTGAGACTCGTTAGCACCGGGACCAACAAACATTATATTCAGACAAGTTTAATGCCATATATTAATATTAAACTGGATACCATCAAGTATTATATTCTTAGAAATGATTGTGTCTAGGACATAAATAGTAACACGAGGACCCCCATGATTTTTGTCGAGATGCCTAGGGGGTCGATGTTGGGGAAAATCACCCCGTTCTTATCTTCCTCCGAGAAAGTGATAAGATTAGTACATGGGACCAATGTGTTGATGGGTAGGCATATCTGATGCACATTGCCTAAGGCCCTCATCTCGGCTTTCTGCCTCTTGTTGGACAGAGATGATGAAGCCAGGAGGCCGCCTACCGCTCCCCCGAGGGGCGAGACGATATGCATGGCCTGCCTATCGACATATTAAAGAATGGGGGCATTTGATGCTCATTATTAGCTCGTTGGCCCACTGGTGACCCAAACAAGTGTATGAGTTACGCCTTTGATCGACATTTCTATGAGGTCATTTGACAAACTCATTTAACTTCCCCTCTTTGAAAAATCTCTAGAGTTGCCGAAGAAGATCCCTACACTCTCTCATATTATGTCCCAAACTTTCGTGATAATGACAATACTTATTTGGGTTCATCTTGTCTGACTTCTTGAGAATCTTTCTCGGCTAATTGAGTAGTTGTTTGTCTCTGATCTGGTTGAACACGTGTCCTGAAGACATGTTCAATACCTCAAGGATCGTCAACTTGATACGATCGTTAAATGGTTTGGAGGTGCTTAGGGCCTTATATTGCGAGCTCAGAATTTTTACTGAGGATTTGCTCTTTTTCAGCTCGCCGCCCTCTCCCTGCTCACTAAGTCGCTGGGCGATGAGCTCGGCGTTGTACACTAGGTTTCCTGCCCGGTATCAAAAGTTGGCATAAGAAGAGGGGTACTGTGTGTTCATCAGCTTCCACAGTTTAGTGTTAACCATGAGGCCGCCCGCTGCCCCAAGGACTTTGGCCTCATTGTCGAGGGTCTCCCTTTCCAAGATGAGCTTATCCATCCGCTCAAGATAAGCTCTATCGCATTCATCGTTTCCTTTCCTAACATTAGCTAGGTGTTTTTGTTGGGGAGCGTTTAACCCCAACAGTTTTTTGGTCGCTAAGTGATGTGCCATTTTGGCAAAGTTGTTTAAGAACTGTTGTCCCAGTTGATGAAACTATTCAATCGACATGGACGCCAACAAGGTGAACCGCCGGTGCAGCTGATCGCCCAAGGCAAGTGGGAAGATTCAACACATGGTTGCGTCTGTGGCTCCCATCGAGTTCATGTATGTGAAATATTTCCCCATACCCTGGTCCATCTCACCTTTATAACGATGGATCGAGGTAGTGTTAATTTTGGGCTGACCAAGGAGAGCATTATTGTCGGGCTAAGAGGCGAACTTTGAATAATGATTGGCATGTGTTGACTAGTTTGGTTATCGACCCGCTCTTGTAAGGTCTTGAGTGTTTGGATTATGACCGCCATTTGGTCATTGTTTGGCTGTTGAGGCTGGTGGGATTCACATGGTTGTTCTTTTGATCCCTCGTTGTCGTAGCCACTGTGTCGAAAGATAGCGTGTCTCTCGTACTCTCTATGTGGGCGTCTGTATTGCCTTGATTGATGGGGGTGACACGACCCACTGTATTGGACTCTGGTTTTGTCATCGTCCCCCATCTTGCGTTTGCCCAACGTCTTTAGGGTCCCTCCTATTTGGGCGGGTTGGTTGGGTTCACTCTGTTGGGGAATGAATTGCACAGATCTATTCGGGGTGAATATTTAAATACAAATTTAATTCTTTAATTATTACTAGCATGAATTAATCCTATATTAATTCAAATAATAATCCAACAACATATCATGCATATAACAATTCACGTAAAACCTACGCATGCGGAATTCTACGAGTTTACGTGAACATACCTCTTGGGTGTGGCTGAATAGACTAACCGTAAGGACTTCCGAAGTATTCCCTTAGCCCTCGTTTGACTATCCGGTGGAAGAATTCTTGTGAACGATTTAACAAAAGGAAAATAAAATACGTTGCACCACCTTTGTGGATTTACTAATTTTTCCAGCACATGGAATTGTACACTACTCACAATTGTCGTTTTTCAAAAAAATACAATCTGTCGACGTTACAAAATATTTGATATTTTATCGACGCTGATATTTTTCCGAAAAACCAATTTTCGTGTGTTACTGGGAATGAACCATTCATCCCCTATTTATTGAGGCTAAAGTGGACAAAAATTTTGGCAAAATATGATGTGGGAAAATCTTTTCTTGATCTCCAAGAAATCTTGAATATATCTCCTATATTCTTTTTCCCATAATCATAATATTCCACAAAAATCCCACCTTATCTATTTGTTATGGAATTCGAAAATATTGGGGTCCAAGATTCCAAGATTTGGATCTTCTTGAATTTATGAGATATTCTTGTATTTCAAGAAATACATATCTTCCATAATATCTTTTCAAGAAAATCAAGAAAATCTTTCTTGCCCACTATATTTTCAAGATTTTTGAAATTATCATTATAGATAACCAAGTGGGAGATTTCTTGAATTTAATGAGATAATCTTGTATTCCAAGAATACATATCTTCATTCCATAACAAAATTCAAAGAAAATCTTTCTCCCATTATATCTATAAATTTCAAATTTTAGTTGGAAAAATAAGCAACAATATTTATTTTATTTTAATCACCTTTTAGAGTTATTGGACTATATGTTGGGCTACTCAGGGGGCCTTTAGGAGAATTAAGATTGGACCTTCTAATGGACCTTGAATATCTAATATTGAGCCACAATATAATTCAAGCCCATAAATATTAATTAAACCCACTACATAATTAATATCAGACTATCCATCTTAACCCATATTACAATCAATATGGCTCCGGTCATTATTTCCGTGTTTAAGATTATCTAGCCCATTAATTAATTCAAGCCACTGAAATAGCTTTCTATTAATTAATATCTTTTATCCTTGGTCAAGGAACGGTTCAACATTACTATCCATACCGGAAACTAATTCCACTTGCAAGATTTGGTATGATAAAGCTTATGAACCTCCCAAGAGGGCAAATCGAACAAGCGTGCTTTCACGATTCTTCAGATTAAATCTTAGCAATCACATGTGACTAATAATATTGTCCAAGATAAAAAGTATTGAATCTCTCTGATTCGCTACCCATGATAAGTCAAAGCAATAGTTACCAATCCCACTTGATCCTATTTAAGGAACGAAGATTAAGAAATAACGAACCACTGAGGTCTAATTCTTCCTTGTTCAGTTCTGAAGAATTTATCCTCCTGTAGTTCCTATTCAGTGCATCAGTCATGCACTAGTGTAATCTCTTGGTCAAGACAAGCCAATCTGAGCCTTACACTTCAACCTTTCACGATGAGTTGTTCATTTCCATCTAGGTCGTGAATAACGTACTTTTTAGTTACAAGGACTATTAATTTAATCTTCGTGATCCGGTATCACTAAATTAACTACAATGTAACACGCACGACTTATTGAACAGATTATAAAATAAATATATGTAACATTCAATAATATTTAAAGCATCGGTGATAAACAATTTATTTCAGTAAATAAGTCTGAAAATTCAATTTCGATTATACAAAGTAAAAATCATACTTTCCAGTATAATCCCAACAATCTCCCACTTATACTCAAAGTTTGCTTTTAAGTATACTACAACATGTCTCGTGTAGTCCATGACATCTAATGTTACCTACAGGAACCTAATAATTTCTCCCACTTATACTCAAAGCAGATTGACAACGGTCTTGATACCCATTCCTTCACATGTCTCTCGAATGTATTCAGAGGCAGAATCTTTGTGAATGGATCTCTCGTATAAGATGTCTTTCCTTTAGTGTGCTTGTTTGACTCGTGGACTCTTGGTTCCCTTGAATTTGCAACTGCCCCTAGCAAATATTGCTAGACAAATTTGGAACTCCATCCAAGTCCACTAAGAAGGTCTAGAGCCAAAACGGTTCTTTCACTGCTTCAGAAGCAGCTACTTACCCGACTTCCATGGTTGAGTCAGTGATGCATTTCTGGTTCACACTCGTCCTTTTGATGGCTACACTTCCCAAATGGAAACACACTAATTGAGGCCGATAGTTTCTGGAATCTAAGTCTGATTGGAAATCCGAGTCCGTGTAGCCGATGGGGATTGGACTATCTGACTGATAAATCAACATTCTATCCAGAGTTCTTTTCAGAAACTTCAGAATGTTTTTAACTGTCTTCTAATGCTCTTTCCCTGGGTTACTTTAATATCTTGCTACCATGCCTACGGCAAAGCAGATATCCGGTCTCGTACACAGCATTGCATACATAAGGTTTCCTACAGCCGAAGCACAAGGAATGCCTTTCATGTCATCTATCTCCTTTTGTGTCTTAGGGGACATTTTCTTGGATAGATGGATTCCAAGTCTGAAAGGTTACGAATCCTTTCTTGGAATCTTGCATGCTGAATCGTTTCAAGACAGTGTCTATGTATGAAACTTGCGATAACCCGATCATCCTTTTCTTGCGATCTCGAGTGACCTTGATCCCAAGGATGTGCCCGGCTTCCCCTAAGTGTTTCATATCAAACAGTTTTGAAAGCCATGCCCTTACGTCTGATAACACCTTCACATCGTTCCCGATGATTAGAATGTCATCTACGTATAGTACTAAGAATACCAATGCAGTTCCGACACGCTTTTTATACACAAAACTTTCAAACTCGTTTTGATCAAACCCATAAGACTTTATAACATGATCAAAACATTGGTTCCAAGCTCTGGATGCCTGTTTGAGTCCATAAATGGACCTCTTGAGCTTACAAACTAGGTGTTCTTGGCCTGTTTCTATAGATCTCTTCATCAAGACTTCATTTAAGGAAAGCTGTCTTGACATCCATTTGCCAGATTTCAAAGTCGAAATGCGCAGCAATCGATAAGAGAATACGGATGGACTTAAGCATGGCTACGGGCGAAAAAAGTTTCCTCATAATCGATCCCTTCTTTTCGAGTATAACCTTTCGCCACTAGTCTTGCTTTAAAGGTTTCAACCCTCAAAATCCGATCCTCTTTTCCTCTTATATACCCACTTGCATCCAATGAGTTTGACCCCATTAAGTGGTTCGACTAGCTCCCACACTCTATTATGAAACATAGAACCCATTTCGGCTTTCATTGCTATTTGCCAAGAATCTGCATCCTTATCTTGGAGTGCCTCGTCATATGTCCATGGGTCTGATTCATCTTGTCAGGGAATCAAGTCCGAGGACTCTCCTATTCCCATGAATCTCTCGAGGTCGTCTTACAACCCTCCCACTTCTGACGAGGCTCGGTTGCCAGAAAGTGTGTCATTTGGTATATCATCTAAAATGCGGTTGGCATCGAAGTTTGCCTTCTTAGCTCATTTAAGGTAATCTCACTACGGGTTTTCTTTGGTTCATATAGTCTTCTTCCAAAAAATCTAAAGTGGGTCTTTGATGACCACCTTTTCGCTCTTGGGACCATAGAACATACACCCTTTTTGTTCCTCGGGGTATCCTACAAACAACCTTAATTTCGATCGAGGATCCAATTTCGGCTTCCTCGTCCAACACGTGGCCGGACACCCCAAATTCTCATGTGTCTTATACTAGGCTTACGCCTGGGTCCACAATTCTTTGGGAGTTTTGGGAACCGATTTGGATGGCACCAAGTTCGAGAATGTAAGCCATTTGTTTCCAAGGCATGACCCCGTAATCGACTTGGGAAGATTCACATAACTCATCATTGATCTAACCATTTCCAAAAGAGTTCTGTTTTCTTCGCTCGCAACCCCGTTTTGTTGAGGGGTTAGGGTGCGATGTTGGGATCTGATCCCTTCATCGGATAAGTAGTTCAAAAACTCATCGCTGAGGTATTCGCCTCCACGATCAGATAATAGAGACTTGATACGTTTTTCCCTATGATTCTCTGTTTGAGCCTTAAATTCTTTGAATTTCTCAAAGGTCTCAGATTTATGCTTCATAAGGAAAATGTAATCGTACCTTGAGTAATCATCAATAAAAATACTCATAACCTCCTCTTGCTTTGGTTGACATTGGACCACATACATCTGTGTGAACGATCTCTAACACTTCTTTGGCCCTATTCCCCTTGGCTCCAAATGCCCTCTTGGTCATATTACCCTCTAAACATGATTCGCAGGTTAGAATAGGTTCAACTTGGAGAAGCTCCAGTGAACCGTCTCTCACCAACCTTTGGATCCTCTTTGGATTTATATGACCCAATCTTAGATGCCAAAGAAGTGTCTCGTTCACTTCTGATGAATGTTTTCTTTTCTCGGAAACAGTTGATGTGTTATAGGATGCATTTCGTGAGTGGTGTGCACAGTTAATTGTATAGAGATTTTCCATCAATGTCCCGTAACAGATACACTCATCATTTCAAGAAATGATGTCATTCTTATTAGAAGAAACTTAGTGTCCTTTAATCGAATTTTAGAAACTGAAAGTGAATTCTTTCTAAAACTGGGATCATAAAGATAATCTCAAAAAAAAATTATCTTCAAAAGATAGGTGCACTTCTCCCACTGCTTCAGCTGCCACTCTCGTAGCATCGCCCATTGTGATGAGGATCTCACTACCACTAAATTGTCGGGTCCGTTTGAACCCGTGAAGCCAACATGATTACTGGATCTCGTATCAGCCACCCACGAATGAGAAGTATACGCCGCTAAACAAGTTTCAACAACTAGTGCGTGAGAATTACCTTTCTGTCCGTCCCTTTTGGGGTTGGAGCAGCAAAACCTCCATTGTCCTCTCTCCGCAGACTTAAGCACTTCCTCTTTGGATTTTCCTTGACACAACAAGCATTCCTCATCTTACCATTGCCCTTGGCAACAGTTGAGTTTTATTGCTTATGGCTTTTGGTCCTCTTCCTTTTCTTGCCTGCCTTTGGCCTAGAAGATGAAGTCGGACCACTTGCCGTCAAAGCTTGAGTTTGGTGCCTTATCAATATCTCTGCCGAGACCAAAAGCTTGCAACAAATTAGCTAGCGAGGCCAAAATGCTCAAAAACTTTTTGGGCAGAGAGTGAAGTACCAAATTCATCTGAGTCTCCAGATCATAATCTGCACTCAGAATCTCAAGTTTGTTCAGATGGGCCATCTATTTTGAGGACGTAATCCCTTACGGGTTTGCCCTCCACCATTTTCAGCGATGACATCTCTCTCAAGGTGATCTGACGAGTCCCGCATGTTTTGACTCGTCAGTTAACTCATCTGATTTTGGTGTGTCAAAAATCCACTTGTGCTTTTGTGCAGTTAGGACAATAATTTTCGTTTCCAATCAATATAGTTTCCATACATATTGTATTGACTTTAAGTATAATAACAGTGGATTAAAAGGTAACGACATGCTGAACTGAAATAAATAACTATATGCATAAGCACAAGTATATCACAAGATTTGATCACATGCATCATATTCAAAATCTCAAAAAAAAAAATATGAACATGCATCAGCCAACATCTCGAAATAGTTTAAATAAGCCACGTGGGGTGGGTCATTATTTAAACACATTCAATCAGGTTACAAATAAGAACAGTTACAAACCTTTAATATCCAGATTAATAGTTGGCTCCCACTTGACCAATATAAAATTGACAGGGACTTTGGGGAAGTATATGCATATCAATTTTATACCTAAGTAATAATCATGATTAAATACAGGATTATTATTTCACTTTGAACGAGCCTCGTTGGGAGGGTCATCGTCGCCACTAGTAATAACCCACAATCATCCACTTTGGAATTCATTCATGTGAAAGCTATCTTTTGACCGTCCCGTGGGGGGAATTTCTTCAAAAGAATTCACAAATAAATAAATCATGGTGGTCAAAATTAATTCAATTTTATTATCCGAAATAAAATTGTCAATTAATTATTTAAACATACTTAGTAATTTTTGAAGTTGAGATTTTTCATTTGGCAACTCTCATGCAAACACATTTAAACAAATTAAATAAAGCATAGGATAGCTCAAAATAAATCAAGCAAAAGCAGAAAAATTAAACATATTAGACGCAAATTATCCAGTGTCATGGTTTGATTTTCTTGGCTTGATTTTTGAAAAACAAGTCTCAAAATTTCTCCCCTCGTCGTCTAAAATACTCATTTCAAAGCATATACTGTGACTGTGACCCGTCTGCATATATCCGTGGCAGCCAACCATTGACCTCGGCAGCTTCATGGGCAGCGCCCTGCGCCTCAGTACCTCGGCGGGTAAGTTAGCGGCAGCAGCTCTTACTTCGCCCTCCTGCCTCACGCGGTTCGCACCGCGCGCCTTGCATCCTTCCCGCGCGCGCCCGCGCATATGCGCGCCCATGCGCTTCGCGCCGTCCGCTCGCGCCACGGTCCAGCGTCGCCTCGCCCGCCCACGTCTTGGCCATCTCAGCAGCGCTCGGCCTTTTCGGCCTCGCCAGCCGCCCATTCGCATTACTGCCTGGCAAAATCCCGCATCGCTTGGCGTACCTCCACTTGGCAAGTTTAACGCAGCGCTTCCGCCACGCCCGGTTCTGGATTTCATCCTTTAATTCTTCGTCTCCGTCCTCATTTTCGATCCGGTTATAATTTATTTACAAAAAATAAATAAACCTAGATCTAGACTAGTCTATTACATTGATCAAATCAAACAAATTCTAATCTACTCGTGGATTTTCTCACGAGGCAAAACACAGTTTATATGCATGCATAAACAAACACATTAAATTCCATGACAATTGGATACCTGCAAAATAGATCTAGCAATTCTACTATCCAATTTCAAATTTAATGTCCGCGAATTAAATTACAATTTAAAAAATTCAGAGCCCGAAATCGTGGCTCTGATACCAGTTGTTGGGGAATGAATTGTACAGATCTATTCGGGGTAAATATTTAAATACAAATTTAATTCTTTAATTATTACTAGCATGAATTAATCCTATATTAATTCAAATAATAATCCAACAACATATCATGCATATAACAATTCACGTAAAACCTACGCATGCGGAATTCTACGAGTTTACGTGAACATACCTCTTGGGATGGCAACGATGTGGCTGAATAGACTAACCGTAAGGACTTCCCAAGTATTCCCTTAGCCCTCGTTCGACTATCCGGTGGAAGGGTTCTTGTGAACGATTTAACAAAAGGAAAATAAAATACGTTGCACCACCTTTGTGGATTTACTAATTTTTCCAGCACATGGAATTGTACACTACTCACAATTGTCGTTTTTCGAAAAAAATACAATCTGTCGACGTTACAAAATATTTGATATTTTATCGACGCTGATATTTTTCCAAAAAATCAATTTTCGTGTGTTACTGGGAATGAACCATTCATCCCCTATTTATAGAGGCTAAAGTGGACAAAAAATTTGGCAAAATATGATGTGGAAAAATCTTTTCTTGATCTCCAAGAAATCTTGAATATATCTCTTATATTCTTTTTCCCATAATCATAATATTCCACAAAAATCCCACCTTATCTATTTGCTATGGAATTCGAAATTATTGGGGTCCAAGATTCCAAGATTTGGATCTTCTTGAATTTATGAGATATTCTTGTATTTCAAGAAATACATATCTTCCATAATATCTTTTCAAGAAAATCAAGAAAATCTTTCTTGCCCACTATATTTTCAAGATTTTCGAAATTATCATTATAGATAACCAAGTGGGAGATTTATTGAATTTAATGAGATAATCTTTTATTCCAAGAATACGTATCTTCATTCCATAACAAAATTCAAAGAAAATCTTTCTCCCATTATATCTATAAATTTTGAAATTTTAGTTGGAAAAATAAGCAACAATATTTATTTTATTTTAATCACTTTTTCAGGTTATTGGACTATATGTTGGGCTACTCGGGGGCCTTTAGGAGAATTAAGATTGGACCTTCTAATGGACCTTGAATATCTAATATTGAGCCACAATATAATTCAAGCCCATAAATATTAATTAAACCCACTACATAATTAATATTGCACTATCCATCTTAACCCATATTACAGTCAATATGGCTCCCGGTCATTATTTCCCGTGTTTAAGATTATCTAGCCCATTAATTAATTCAAGCCACTGAAATAGCTTTCTATTAATTAATATCTTTTATCCTTGGTCAAGGAACAGTTCAACATTATTATCCATACCGGAAACTAATTCCACTTGCAAGATTTGGTATGATAAAGCTTATGAACCTCCCAAGAGGGCAAATCGAACAAGCGTACTTGCACACGATTCTTCGTATTAAATCTTAGCAATCACATGTGACTAATAATATTGCCCAAGATAAAAAGTATTGAATCTCTCTGATTCGCTACCCATGATAAGTCAAAGCAATAGTTACCAATCCCACTTGATCCTATTTAAGGAACGAAGATTAAGAAATAACGAACCACTGAGGTCTAATTCTTCCTTTTTTAGTTCTGAAGAATTTATCCTCATGTAGGTCCTATACAGTGCATCAGTCATGCACTAGTGTAATCTCTAGGTCAAGACAAGCCAATCTGAGCCTTACACTTCAACCTTTCACGATGGGTTGTTCATTTCCATCTAGGTCGTGAATAGCTTACTTTTAGTTACAAGGGACTGTTAATTTAATCTTCTGTGATCTGGTATCACTAAATTAACTACAATGTAACACGTACGACTTATTGAACAGTTATGCAGTAAATATATGTAACATTCAATAATATTTAAAGCATCAGTGATAAACAATTTATTTCAGTAAATAAGTCTGAAAATTCAGTTTCGATTATACAAAGTAAAAAGTATACTTTTCAGTATAATCCCAACACACTCCATATCTCCTGTTGACATTTTCGGATAAACGCCATGGCCATTTTCAGATCCTCTGAAGCATTTATGTCCTCCAGATTCTTGAATCGTCCTCCTTCAGATGAGGGTGATTCCTTAGGGTGTTCGAGAAGCCTTATTGTTTTTTTCCATATTGTTTTGTTTTGAGAGGTTTTTGTAGGTCCCGAACGGGTTTTCGTGAGGGTAGAAGTCTAGAGGGGAGGGGTGAATAGACTTCTGCAAAACTTTTGTGTGAGATCAGGTGTGAAAGCAAGTATGCCTGATCAGAGTGCGTGTGAATCAGTTTGGACTGATATCCAACTTACTGATCGCCTGAGGGCAGATCAGTTCGATGTCTATCAATTTAACTGATGTGCGGAAGCTAAGTTTTACCCGTGTGAAAAACCAGTTTGTTAAATCAGAATTCTAAGTTATCTGTTTTGAATCAGATGTCAAAGTGTTAAACTGATCAGATCAGTTGGTTGATGCAAATCTGATCCAGACTCAGAATATGCATGTAATACTGAAACAAGTAGTGTGCAAAGTGTAAAGCAGGTAAATCACATAATACACACCAGATTTTATAGTGGTTCGGACAACCTGTCCTACGTCCACTCTTCCCTATCAGTAGGGGCACCAACTTAACCAACTGGACCTAGTTTAGTGTGTTAGTCCAACATAGTAAAACAGATGTTTTAAGAGTTCTCACTCAACCAATCCCAGAAATCAGAAACTAGAAACCCTAGTCTGAAATCTTACTAAACAAACATAACCTAACTTTTGGTTTGGGCATAAGATTTGTTTTGTTCCAACTGGAATTCTATCCTAGTATTTTAGTAGCCTAAGGCTAGAAGATATGAATTCTATACTAAGAACTTTATGGGATGAACACTTTGAATGAATCTTGATTTGCGTTCTTCATGCGGAAATCTTGCTTGAGCTTGAGCTTGATAATAATTTCCGCCACCTTGCTATGAAGGTTTGATCTCATATATATAGGCACGAATTCGAACTAGCCATTGGAGAGCAATTCAAAATTTGGTCTATTTAAGGTAGCTTGCAGGCTTGATGTGACGTGCTTCAAGGATGGCATGGCCAAAAGTATGTAAGTTTGTCCTTTCTAGCCGTTTGACTGTGCAGCACCAAATCCCGCATTATCAGCTCCGTGCATACGTGTCTCATTCTCATTGGTTAACAAGTACACTTATTCAGTGTTTGTTCTACCAACTAAGGTTGACATTCTTCTTGTCTGATTAACCACTTATGATCTGGTGAGCCTCCAGTTGTCACCTGATGTGAGCTGATCTGATCAAATAAAAACTGATCAGTCTACCTTATTGAGTCATCTGGTGCAAGTTGTATTAGCTCAACTAGCAGACTCTTTTTTTTTCTTCTGATGTAGGTCTTCTGGTCTTCTTCTTCTGGTAGTCATCTGATCTTCAGGTCGTCTGAGACTTCAGCTTCATGTCTTCACCCAATTATCTGACCATCTGACTAGTCTGATCTTCTGATCTTCTTCAAGACTTAACCTATTCATATTGAGTTCCCCCTCAATATGTGACCTATCTAATACATCAGTTGTCTATCCATTTCAGCTGGTCATCCTATCCTGATTTCTAAATCATTAGTCAGCTAACAGGTCTGACTGGTCCTATTACAATTTATTTTGGAACTTTTATCAAAACTCTAAATTTCCCAACAATTTCCCCCTTTTTGATGAAACCAAAACATTTGAGAAACCAACAACAATTGATAAAATTATAAAGCAGTAAAGAGCAGATAATTAGAAGACAATGAGAGTTTGTCTTAGGATCAGTAAAATAAACTTTTCATTCATCAGATTTGTCATTACACGGTACATCTGAAAAGTTTTAATATAAAATACAACTAATCCTAAAACTATCTTCTGATCTTCAAACTTTTGGAATGTAGCCCTCCGGCATCTCTCGCAGATCCTGTGGAATGTTGAAGATTCGACATAGTTTCCATTTGACATCATTGATCTGCTGGGGATCAGTTATGCGCGATTTGCTCAAGATGTCAAAATAGAATCTTTGAAGGCCATTTTCTCAAATGAGCCATCCACCTTTCTTGTGTAGTCCATCACTTCATAATCTTGATGGGAGATTCTTACATTAATCTTCCTGACCTCATTCTCCAGATACTTCAAGAATTCTGGATGCTTGTTCTCCAACCAGTTCAGAAATTCTTCATCTGGTGATTCTTCCTTTGGCACCAGGTCTAGAACAAAAGCATCCAGGAGCCATTCGCCTCTGATTTTGTTCCATTCTTCAAATCTGTCAGCATGTGCAGCAGTTTTAGGAATGATGTCATCAACTTTTGCTGATAGCTGAGGTTCCACGACTGGTTTCCCAGCTTGACCTTTCCTGACTCTTGAAGTATATCTCTTCTTCAATCCTTCAGCTTCAACCATCTTCTCTGCTTTTCTTTCTTCCTCACTCAGTTGAGCTTCTTCTGCAATATGTTCCTTAGATAGTTTTACAGCAAGTTCCTTATCAGCTTGTATTTGACTTGCTGTGCTCCTTGTAATTCTTCTTGCTTGAGCAGGTTTGGGAACAAATTCAGCTTTGGAAGGTCCAGCTCCTCCGGCCATCTTTCTTGCTCTTGATTTCTCCATCTTATCTGCAGCTTCATTTGCAAACAGATCCAGATGATCTAATATTTGGCCATATGCTTCAACAATTTGAATAAGCTCTTCTGTAGTTCTGATGAAGTCAGTTGGTTTCTCAACCTGTCCTTCCCCCTTTTTTGGTTTGATCAAAAAGAGAATTGAGGTGAGAAGTCAGGGAGCCAAAACTGACGGCAATGGCTTTGTTGAAATCTGCTGCAGTAAGCCCTTGTGTCTGAGTAGTTAATTCTTGAATTTTGGATACCAGCTCAGATTTTGCGGCTGCGATGGCATTTGAGAAGGTGAGAATCGGTTTATCAATCTTCTCCTCCTTTTTTTCCAGCTTTTCTGTGGTCATGAGAAGAGATACCTGAAGTTGATCGACTCTGTCCATCTTCTCACCATAAGACTGTTTGAATTCATTGTCCAGTCCAGTCATCGTTTGTTGAAACTGATCCTTTAAGGCTTCAATCTGGGAGATGACAAACTCCATTTGGTCTTTCAGTTCACGCATACAAGCTTGTTGTTGATTAGTTATAGTATTGCTAACCGATTTAGCCAATACTCCTTCAACTTCTTCTTTAAACAGATCCTTGAAACATGATCTGATTTCTCACAACTGATCGGTAGTAATGTGTGTAGCAGTTATACCCTGTATCGCCTGATCTGTTGGAAGTTGAATAGTTGTGGTAGGTTCAACAGTTGCATCAGTTGTTTTTGCCTTCAGTGGCTGGTCTTGAACTGCATCACCAAGACCACCTTCATCGGTAGCTCCTGGATCTCTCATAATATCATCGTTCTTGCGAGTTTCTTTGTCAGCAGCCAAGATAGGTTCTTCCAATGGCTTGTCCAACTTCCTGTACACCAAGGCCTTAACTGCCTCATTTGAAATTAATTCAGCTGGTGAACCAACCCGAGCAAATTTCGTCATATCAAAATCATAATCGGCAAACTCATCAGCACCTCCCATCTGCTCAATGATAATCATGAAATCTGAGAAGTTCTTCAATCTGAGATCTCTCCACGTCAGAATTTCCAGCACATATTCCCTGACAGTCGGATGGGCTACCAATTCTGGATACAGTTCATCGATCTCTATTTCAGTTCGCATCCGCGTCATCTTCCCAGTAATTGTTTTGGATGATCTGGATTCGGGAATAGAATGCTCAGATTGAACAGGTGGGTGAGTTGAAGAAGTTTCTGGTGGATGCAGATTAGCGGGCTGTTGACTGATTTGCTGAGTCCGTTCTGGTTATACAACAGGTGATCTGCCGTGCTCGCTTTTTTGGAGAAGGAGATGGGGTCATGCGCTCAGTAGATAGAGTCCTGATTGGTGATTGAGCGCGAGATTGGGGTGATGGAGATCTGGCCTTTTCCTTGTCTTTTCCCTGCTCTCCCTCAGATTACTCTGGCGAGCTTTCTACCTGGGAAGCATGCCTCTAAGATCTATCAGCGGATTTCTTCTGTTCTTCAGGCTGGACTGCTGCTTTTTCATCTGACTCGTTATCCAAGAAGAGAGTCATACGTGCTTGTTTCACTCTCTTTGGTTTCTTCGCCAGTTCTTTCATCAGGATCCTCTTTCTCTTTGGTGGTTGAGCTGACGCAGCTGATGCAGTTTCTTTTTCTTTCCCTTTCCTCATAGTCATCCTCAAGTCATCATCAGGAGGACCGAAAATGGCAGTGGTGCTGGTTAGAAACGCCTTGTAGTTCTTCAACTCATTATGGATCCATTGAGCAGTTGGAAACTTGTCCCTCAGAATGACTGCCACTTTATTCAGATTGCTGATTCTTTTGCGTAGAAAAACTTCTCTCTGTTCATTTACCCCGAACTTTGCCTGTTCTTACAACAGAATCACCTTCAGGAATCCTGCCCAGTTGATGTTTGTGGCTCCATCCACGATTGCTGCCATACAATGTATTTTGACAGCAGTCAGTCCATCAGGGCTGAAGGAGATTCCCATTATTATCTTTGAGAGAATATCAAACAACAGACGATATTTCCTTTTCAACATCGGTCTGACAAAATTTACAGTGTGTCGTTTGTTAGCTTCTTTGAATAGTTTATCTCTGATCTGCTCATCTTCATTTTCTCTATAGTGAGCCGGTGAAATTTTCCCTTTGGGCAAGTTAAACAGTCTTGTGATGTCTGCATTGGTGACTCTAAACTCTTCACCATTGACAGATGATGACAGTTCATCGCCTGGTGTCACTACTTCCAGATTTCGCAGAAATTCTAAAGCTTCATATTGCATAACCGGATTGGAGTGGGCTGCACAATATTGTTCAAGACCATATCCCTTCAGTAGTTGTTCCACTTCCATTGATTCTGGATCTCGAGTGATCCCAAATACCACATATTTATCCTCGACAATTTGATTTGATAGATTTGCATAGTTACACATAATTTTTCCCACTCAGTGTTTTGCCATCTAAAACAAAGAAATCTGTGTGAGAATTGTGCATATAAAACATATCATATATTGAATTTTCAGACAAATAATCGATGTTCGATTCTTCATAATAAACACACAGACACCAAAATAGATACTGCATAGCACATATGGTAAATTTGTATCTCATAAAACCACCCAAATACATAAAGCTAAATAGACATATAAGCAATAATTACCAGATTCTTGCTTCTTGATTTTCGAAAAGATGAATCGCAAGAAATATTGTGTTTGAAATTGCAGAGTATAGGTGATTTTAGGAAATTTAGGGTAAGGAAGTTTTGAAGGGTTTTAACGAAGGCTATATATATAGAAAAGGAGGGAAAATTAATTTGGAAACCCGAGATTGAACAAGATGAACGATTGAGATTAAGCGGTTTTAAAAAGATTTGATCGTACGGTCAGGGACTTTAAGCACGATTGCCTTTTTGGATTTAAAAACACAATGAATAGAAATTAATACATATTCCCCACTTCCGCATTAAATGTTTTGTAGGGCGTGCGTCATAAAAATATGTGCACAGTAAAAGTAAATATTATCAGATAATTTCATAAGAATAAACAGAAGATTAAAGGAATAGAAATGCGTATCTGATTGACTGATGTTATAATCAGTCAATACTCCATGAAGTCTGTTCAGGTCTAATTGATTTCTGTTGATCTTAATTTCTGCATAATCCTTAGTATTTCCCAATCAATGTCCCATATATCTGATTAGGTTCCTTCCGATTCTATCAGATCAGTTGAAGTTCCCCCTGCAACTGTTATCCCTTTTCTGATCAGTCTCTGACTGATCCTTCCTGGTCATTTGAAATTCCATTTCTCAACTGATCATTTTTCTCTGGTCAGTTTCTTAACCAACTGGTCTTGGAGACCAATCCACCAAAGATTTCTGGTGCACTTTCTCCTAAATCCAGAAGTCCTAGCTCATTACATAGTTCTCTGAATCTGACTTCAGCTAGTGGCTTGGTTAAGATATCAGCTCTCTGCTTATCAGAATGAATATTCTTCATTCTGATATTCTTCTTTTCCACATGATCTCTTATAAAATGATGTCTGACATCCACATGCTTGCATCTTGTGTGTAAAACTAGATTTTGAGTAATTGCAATAGCACTATTACAGTCACAGAATATGGGCACGTTTGTAGTTACAATGTTATAATCCCTCAGTTGATGACTAAGCCAGAGCAGTTGGGAGCAACAACTTCCTGCGGCCATATATTCTGCTTCAGTAGTAGATGTGGCAACAAATGTTTGCTTCTTTGAAAACCAAGAGATCAGTTTGCTTCCTAAGAACTGACATGTTCCTGAGGTTGACTTTCTGTCTATTCTGCAACCTCCATAATCAGAATCAAAATACCCACTAAACTCTAGATTATCATCTGATGGGTAGAATAAACCAAGGTTTTTCTTGTTCTTCTTGATACTTGAGAATCCGCTTATTTCGCTTGTGTGGCTTTGCATCGAATTTGCCTGAAATCTGGCACATACACCTACTGCAAATGTTATATCTGGTCTGCTGGCATTTAGGTATAGTAGAGATCCAATGAGAGCCCTATATTCTTTTTGATTAGTTTTCTGACCATTCTCATCTGGATCCATCTTGAATCCAGTCATCATAGGAATTTTGGCTTCCTTACTGTTTTGAACTCCAAACTTGGCCAACAAATTCCTAGTGTACTTTGCCTGACAGATGAATATACCTTCTGTACTTTGTTTAACTTGAAGACCCAGAAAGTAATTCATCTGACCCATCATAGACATCTCGAACTTCCCTCGCATCAGTTTGTTGAATCTGTCACATAAGCTTTTGTTGGTAGATCCGAAGATGATATCGTCCACATAAATCTGAATCATCAGAATATCTTCACCATCTTCTATTCTGCATAAGGTTCTATCTATGACCCCTTTAGTGAATCTGCTTTTTACCAAGAACTGAGATAGTGTATCATACCAAGCTCGAGGAGCTTGTTTCAGGCCATAAAAAGCTTTTCTTAAATGGTACACCTGGTTGCCCTTTACAAAGCCTGGAGGTTGTTCGACATAAACTTCCTCTGCTAGTACCCCATTTAAGAAGGCACTCTTTATATCCATCCGATACACAGTAAACCCTCTGTGGGCAGCGTATGCTAGAAACAGCCGAATGGCTTCCAGGCGAGCGACTGGTGCAAAGGTCTCATCATAATCAATTCCTTCTGATTGTGAATACCCCTTTGCCACAAGTCTTGCCTTATTTCTGGTAATGATATTATTCTCATCCTTCTTGTTCTTGAATACCCACTTTGTGCTTATCACATCTTGATGAGTTGGTCTGTCTACCAGTTTCCAAACCTGATTTCTTTCGAACTGCTCTAGTTCTTCTTGCATGGCTAGAATCCAGCTGGCATCTTGTAGAGCTTCTTCTATTGTGGTAGGTTCATTCAAAGACAGATAGCATCAATACATGGCACTTTCACCAACCTGATGTCTAGTTTGGACTCGGGCATTAGGATTGCCGATTATCTGATCAGTCGGATGGTCTCTCAACCAAATCCTTCTTTTCTGATGTATATCCGTTTGGATATTGTCATCCTCACCTGATATTGAGTCACTAGTGGTTGGGAGTGGTACAGTAATAGGATCCACTTGGCATTGACAAGTCTCAGCTGATGTTGGAATCATCATATTTTGATGTCTGTCCGCCGGAACATCAGGTGTTCCGCCTGAACCAGATGGTTCAGTTGTTACTGTCTCAACTGTACCAGCTTCTTCATTGAAAGTTGTACGTACCTTAGGGTCTGATTGACCTGGTGAATCATTAAGATCAAGTTTAGGAACATACACTGTTACGTGATCTGATCCCTTTTCTTTGATACTTAACTAATCCATTTTCTGAGCATCAGTTACCGGTTGATCTGGTATTGCTTGTTCTGAGGCGGACTTCTCTTGTTTAGAAGATGTATCATCAAAGACCACGTGAGGTGTTTCTTCTACAACTGGGGTCCGCCTATTGAACACCCTGAAAGCTTTGCTACTTGAGGAATATCCTAAGAATATACCCTCATATGACTTGGCTTCAAAGGTTTTCAACTGACTCTTCCCATTGATGTGAATAAAACATTTGCACCCAAAAACATGGAAGTAAGAAACACGAGGTTTTCTGCCCTTCCACAGTTCATAAGGTGTTTTGAAGTGAATCTTAGTCAGAGAGCATCTGTTCTGAGTATGACATATTGTGTTGATAACTTCTACCCAGAAACGGTTTGGAGTTGCTTGTTCAGCCAACATTGTACGAGCAGCTTCTTTGAGTGTTCTGTTTCTCCGTTCTGCTACGACATTCTATTGTGGTGTTCTGGCGACTGATGTTTCATGTTGTATACCAAACTTAGTGCAAAAGTCAGTAATAAAAGAGTTCAGAAATTATGAACCTTTATCTGATCTGATTTTTACAATACTGACACCCTTCTCATTCTGTAATCTCTTGAGCAATTCAGGTATCTTTGTTGTAGTCTCATTCTTCTTATACAAGAACACAACCCAGGTAAACTTGGAATAATCATCCACGATTATCAGAGTGTATTTGCGTCAACTGAGACTAGGTGGTGTAACTGGTCCAAATAAATCCATGTGAAGCAGTTGTAGTACTCTGCTGGATGCTGGTCCTGGGATCCCCTTAAATGAAGCTTTAACTTGTTTTTCCTTCTGACATGCGACATGTGTCTAATCTTTAGAGAATACCTCATTCGGGACACCCTCAACCAAAGACATCCTTGCTATCTTGTTAAGAGTCTTAAAGTTTAGATGGCTCATTCTCTTGTGTTAGAGCCAACTGCTGCTTTTGGAACTCTTAACAATCAGGCATGCATTTCTTGGACAACTGTTCCAGTCTACAGTGTAGATCGTTCCTTTTTTTGGAACCAGTTAGCAAAATCTATTGAGTAGCTCGATTCTTGATAGTGCATTGATCAGTCGAGAACTCAACGCTGAACCTGTTGTCGCAGAATTGTGAAACCCATAACAGGTTGTGCTTCAAACCATCGACATACGAAAATCCAGTAACCTGTACATCATCATTCTCTAAGGTTCTGAATCCTCTGGTAAAACCAAAGTTATCATCACCAATGAATACACGTGGGCCTTCTTGTTCTGTGTATGAACTGAGGAGATGTTTGTTTCCAGTCATGTGCATGAGCATCCACTATCGATGTACCAGATATTTACTTGTACACCTCCTTTATTAGCCAAACCCACGCGAACCTGCAATCAAATCAGGCTTTAGGTACCCCTGTAGGATTGGGTCCTGAGGGGTTAGTGTAACCTTTAAGGACCCAAACAAACAGGGCACTTCTATGGTAATCTTCAAGATCAGAAGGTCTGATTTGTCTTGCATAAGCATCTACATAATCATACATCTCTTCATGTGCTTTCTGGTCAGTATGTTTATGAGTGTGAGCCTTGGATGAATCAGAAGACTTGAGATTTTTCTAATTTGTTTGTCTTCTTTTAATCTAGTGTGGTTCAGGTGTAGGTGTCCTGGATTTCTGGTTGAAGGGATAGGTACGACTGCTACCATCAAAAGATTCATATCTCTTTTGCACAAATGGTTTCTGCAGTTTACCCTTAGCTTGCTGGTTAGGCAGCTTGACCTGATTAGGTTTCAGATCAGACTTTCCCTTGCGAGGTTGTACTTTCTGATTCCTAATCTGCTGATCAGATTGAGGTCTCTTCAGAAGAACAAGGTTCTTCTGTTGATTCCTCTGCTGATGCTTGATCAGTTTAGGTTCATTTCTGTTCCCTTTCTGATCAGGCACTCGCCTTACCTATTCAGCATGTCTGTTTCCCTTTTTTGATATCGAATTGGCATTTCGTGTATCTTGTCCATAAATCTTCCTAAATTCACTTTTGGACTGTGAACCAGGTTGGACATATGAGGATCCAGAAGGGCTATCAAACCCAATACCCTTCTTATCAGTTGGCTTCCGAAAGTAGCTTGTTATTTCATCAACATTTTTAGAGGCTTTTCCAAAAATCTCTACTTTCTTTCGCAAACTGTCCTCTCTTTGTTTTAGACTCTCATGCAGTCGGAAGAGTTCATCAAACTTAGCTTGGAGGATTTTGAGATCATCAACTTTTTGCTTGTTAATAGCTTGCTATTCCTTAACCAGTTTACCCTGATCAGAAGAGCTGACTTTCAGAAACTCCAGTTTTGTAGTCATCTTCTGAACAGTCTCAACTGATTTCAGTTCAACAGCTTTTCTCATAGCATCTTCCTTGACAAGCTGAATGTTCTCTGCCCTCAGCTTATCGCTCTCAGCTTCCACTATTGTATAAGTGTCTACTGCATTAGAGAGATCATCAAGCAATTGCTCATTGTAGAGCTGCAGGTCAATCTCTCCAGCAGATGTGCTCAGCACAACAGGTGTTGAAATAGAAAGCACATAAGGTTTATAAGTTACCTCAGATTGATCAGCATCCCTGGTCATGAGGCAGATGTCGTCATCAGATGAGAACATCATATCGTCGAAGTTGTCAAAATCATTAGCAGTGGTCATTAGGCAGAAGTCTTCCACAGATGAATGACCAGAATCATCTGAAGGCAGGTAAGAGTCATTTATACCAGATGTATCATCAACCATTACTTTTCTGTCTCTGTATCTTTGCTCTCTTCTGTTCCGCTTATCTTCTATTTCTTTTGGAGTCAGATCAGGGCAGTCTGCACTGTAGTGACCTGGTTTCTGACAGTTGAAACATGCTCTAGATTCCACGGAATTTCTTCTGCCAGGTGAATCATTTCTTTTGTAGGATCTGTCAGGTGACTTCCCAGTTTGACTATGATCAGAATTCCTTCTTTCTAATTTGTTGTCTCTTCTATCATCTGAATGATCATCTCTTTTCTTATCTTCTCTTCGGTCATCTCTATAATCAACTCTTCTGTCATCAGAACGATTCCTCTCTTGTGATTTATCAGTAGATCTCTTATCCCTTCATTTGTTGTTCTGAAAACTTTCGATACTTTCCTAGTTGAATATTTGATCTTTCTAATTTTTGGGTCAGCAAAGCAATCTGTTCAACTTGACTCACGATATTTCCAATAGGTTCAGTAGGCTTCGAACTGCTGCTAGCTGCTTTGAATGCAACTGCTTTTGAAGTGGCAGGTGAAGCTTTTGCAGGCAACTCGTCTTCTTCTTCTTGGCCTCTTTCAATCAGGTCGAATTCATGAGCCTTTAAACTGAGAAACAGGTTGCTCGGCTTCATCTTCGCAATATCTTGACAATCTTTTATCACGGTTACTTTCATGTCCCATTTCTTGGTCAGAGATCTCAAGATCTTGTAGTTGATATCTTTGTCTGACATTTCTCGTCCCAATTCACGAAGCTTATTGATTGACATGGTGATTCGTCCATCGAACTGATTTATGGTTTCATTTGGCAGCATCTTGAGTTTTTCAAACTTTTCCAGTTCAGCTTGCAATCTGCTGTCCTTAATGAGATCATTTCCTTCGCACATCTCAGCAAGAGTATCCCACATCTGTTTGGCAGTCTTGAGATACTTGTTCTTCTCACGTGTTATCTTGTCCATCATCTCCATGATGATGTGTCTGGTCACAGTATCCAGATTGGACAATTTCCTTTCCTCGGCATCCATCAGTGAAGGACTTTTTCTGATTCTGGCTCCAGTTGGATATTCTGGATAACCTCCTTCAGCTGGGTTGTTGTAATAAATGATGATGGGTCCTTGTTCAAGAACTTCCATCATTCTGCTGCTTATAGTGCCCAGATGGTTGCTCATGAGTATGTTCCAGTCGGCATACTCATCAATAGAGAACTTAGGCAGATCATGATACATACCCGAAGTATTATCCATGCTAAATGTGAGTTTTAAAAATAGATGAGTTTCAAAAACAGGTTTTTCAAGATCTGTTCAAGTGACCACAATGGTACTTCCTCAAGAACCAATGATACTCAAAGCCAGTGGTCCGCAGAACCACTGCTTTGATACCACTTGTAGGTCCCGAATGGGTTTTCATGAGGGCAAAAGTCTAGAGGGAAGGGGTGAATAGACTTCTGCAAAACTTTTGCGTGAGATCATGTGTGAAAGCAAGTATGCCTGATCAGAGTGCGTGTGAATCAGTTTGGACTGATATCCAACTTACTGATCGCCTGAGGGCAGATCAGTTCGGTGTCTATCAGTTTAACTGATGTGCGGAAGCTAAATTTTACCCGTGTGAAAAATCAGTTTGTTAAATTAGAATTCTAAGTTATCTGTTTTGAATCAGATGACAAAGTGTCAAACTGATCAGATCAGTTGCTTGATGAAAATCTGATCCAGACTCAGAATATGCATTTAATACTGAAACAAGCAGTGTGCAAAGTGTAAAGCAGGTAAATCAGATAATGCACACCAGATTTTATAGTGGTTCGGACAACCTGTCCTACGTCCACTCTTCCCTATCAGCAGGGGCACCAACTTAACCAACTGGACCTAGTTTAGTGTGTTAGTCCAACACAGTACAACAGATATTTTAAGAGTTCTCACTCAACCAATCCCAGAAATCAAAAACTAGAAACCCTAGTCTGAAATCTTGCTAAACAAACTTAACCTACCTTTTAGTTTGGGTATAAGATTTGTTTTGTTCCAACTGGAATTCTATCCTAGTATTTGAGTAGCCTAAGGCTAGAGGATAGAAATTCTATACTAAGAACTTTATGGGATGAACACTTAGAATGAATCTTGATTTGCGTTCTTTGTGCGAAAATCTTTGCTTGAGCTTGAGCTTGATAATAATTTATGTCACCTTACTATGAAGGTTTGATCCCATATATATAAGCACGAATTCGAACTAGCCGTTGGAGAGCGATTCAAAATTCGGTCTATTTAAGGTAGCTTGCAAGCTTGATGTGACGTGCTTCAGGGACGGCATGGCCAAAAGTATGTAAGTTTGTCCTTTCTAGCCGTTTGACTATGCAGCACCAAATCCCGCATTATCAGCTCCGTGCATATGTGTCTCATTCTCATTGGTTAACAAGTACACTTATTCAGTGTTTGTTCTACCAACTAAGGTTGACATTCTTCTTGTCTGATTAACCACGTATGATTTGGTGAGCCTCGAGTTGTCACCTGATGTGAGCAGATCTGATCAGATAAAAACTGATCAGTCTACCTTATTGAGTCATCTGGTGTAAGTTGTCTTAGCTCAACTAGCAGACTCTTTTTTTTTTTTTTTTCTGATGTAGGTCTTCTGGTAGTCATCTGATCTTCTGGTCATCTGAGACTTCAACTTCATGTCTTCATCCAATTATCTGACCATCTGACTAGTCTGATCTTCTAATCTTCTTCAAGACTTAACCTATTCATATTGAGGTCCCCCTCAATATGTGACCTATCTAATACATCAGTTGTCTATCCATTTCAGTTGGTCATCCTATCATGATTTCTAAATCATCAGTCAACTAACAGGTCTGACTGACCCTATTACAATCTGTTTTGGAATTTTCATCAAAACTCTAAATTTTCCAACAGTTTTGGATCAAGGTCTTAATAGAAATTTAGAGAAAATCTAATAAATGACCCTCCTTCTACCGCCAATTGTTGTTACCTAGATTATTCATCTAGGGTAACAAACAATAATTAATTTACGTAATGGAGGCAACAAAAATTAATTAATTTACGTAATGGAACAATATGTAAGAACACATAAATTATGATTTGCACTTTATGTCTTTTTTATGCTCAAAGTTCAACTATTTCATTGAGGGTTTAACCCATATTTATAGATTTACAAGACATTAATTACAATCATTAATGGGGCTCTTATTTATCCCGTGAGATCCGCTTATAATAACTGTGCGAGGTCATCGCGTTCTGGACTGGGCACTGCGGACATCGTGCCTTGATTCAAATTTCTTGATTTGTCTCCTTTCTTTTACGGCGACTTGGCGTGGACCTTGCTTCAGATCGCCCATCGCTCTCTTATTATCTTGTACGACCCGACATCTAGTCGGTGGCTTAAGTGGCTTAAATTTCTTTTCAAGTCGCTCGTCTTTGTGTCTTCGCTCGCCTTGCCTTACAATTTTGAGGCCTCCTTGATAATTATGAATGTGTCTTGTAAAATTATTCTTTAAATGTGGCCATGTGTCATGATTCTCATACATGGGGTACAACAACATGTAAGGTATTGAAAAATGTGTTACGATATGAACACAAGTGTATTACTTTATGGAGAAAAGTGTGTTATGAACAAAATGTCGTTACTGAGCATGAATAAATACCTAGATTAAAGAGAAGAAGAAATAACATAAGAAAATATGACAAATTGAAAAAACAGGACTTATCTTTGCCCCTTGTTGCACTTCAAGGACCCAACTTTAGACTTTTGCAGGGTAGGAACTTAACTATTAATTTGTTGCGAAAAAGGGACCCGGGCAATTTTAAGACAAAACAGTTTTTAAAAAAGTACCTTCTTTCGTTCTCAACCCTAAATAAAAAAATAAGGTATCACAAAAATAATATTTTGTCGTTCTTAACTTTTGTGCTCTTTTCTAAAATTCACTCATTCATGGTTACGAGTGGAAATTAATGAATCGGTATACCGTGCTTATCAAACTGAAAAATACCAATATACTGTGAAATGTGGTACAATACGGTAGTATGCATTCTAAAACTTTGATATTTCAATATACCAAATATTTTGGTATTTCGTTTTAAAAAATTATGTATACTGATATTTTGGTATGACAAAGTATATCAAAATTTGAGTAAAATTCATTTTTGGTCCCATAGGACACGGTACCTCACGATTTTGGTCCCAAAACCCACCACTTTGGCCCAAAACTATTTTTTCATGCAGATTTGGTCCCACCATTACGTTTTTCGTTAAAGTCAGCTGCAATTTTGGTCCCACATGACAAGATTTGGGACCAAAAGTGCAGTTGAACTTAATGGATTCCATAACGGAAGAACCAAAACTGCATGAAAAAATTCTTACGAGACCAAAGTGGTGAGTATTGAGACCTAAATCGTGAGGTCTCGTGTCATGTGGAGTGAAAAGTGAATTTTACTCTCAAAATTTCGATATGAGATGGTATATATCGATATCGTTCAAAAAAATTGTATAACAAAAATTTAAGTACGGTAGGAAATTTTTTTATTTACCAAAATTTTCGGTTTGCCGAATTTTGGTATACAAAATTGGTATGAATTTTTAATTACAAAATTATACGGTATACGATATGCATCATTATTTTCGATATGGTACGTACGGTGTGCCACCCCTATTCATGATAAAAAAAATAAAGTCCCGATAATGTAGGAGGTCTCGACGATGAAATTTCAAAATATGGTGAATATTTATTCTCGTTTCAAGTTGATTAAAATATGTGATTAAATTATCATTATTATTATAAAATTAGTGGAGAATAATATCTTTTTTATTGAAACCTAGTCAGTATGGTGATATTATTTATTGTTTTATAATGATATTTGTTTTATTGAACCGAGTCTACAGGTGGAACATGACGAATAATATCCTTCGAACTGCTTATTTTATATTTTCTACTGTAAGGTTTATTTGTAAATGATTGAGTATTTGTACTCGTTATGTTTAATAAATATTTTATTTTACATTAAATAAAAATATTAGCAGTCATTAACTTGTTATTAGCATTTGTTACAATTTTTATTATTGGAAAATGATCATTATTTTTTATAAAGTGCATATAAAAAATTATTAGGAAATACTCTTTTTTTTTTCTTTAAAATTGCTCGAGTCCTTTTTTTGCAACAAAATAATAATTAAGTACCTACCCTACAAAAGTCTAAAGTTGGGTCCTTGAAATGTAATAAGGGGCATGTTAGTGTTAGTGTCCTAGAGACAATCTATTGTAAGGACATAATACTCGATGATATTCAGTTTGATTTAATATTATAGTTCATTTAATATTAATGTATGGCAATACACTTGTTTGAATATTATGTTTGATTGTTTGCATTTATTCATGCAAGTGTTCCCATGAGTCATTGTTGTCATTGAGGTTGTGAAAACTCAGATGACTTAAGCATGATTCTCAAATGGCCCCGATCAAGGATCATCAAGAATGGTATATTGATGATGCAATTGAGATTGGTGTGCGATCTGCATCATACTCTTAGATAGTGTAGTAAGATCTCACTTACTATGAGATACTAGGTATTTCATGATGGATGCACATATACCTTAGAGGATATTGGTATACCCATCCGAGAAACCGTTTGATGTAGTTCCACAATATGTGTCTACGGGTGTCTCGGTTAGTGGGAGCGATGTGATACTCCTTTGACTTGAGGTCAATACGCACGACATGTGTGGAGTAATGAGCTTTGACCATGACCGACGCTTTCACCCTTCCATGGGTAGATATGGCTTGAATTGGGTTCATTACGAAATGCATGTGAGTGGTAGTTGAGCCAAGAATAGGATTCATTCCTCAATGTGGATTTAGAGAGAATACTCATCTTCTCATCATAATTGGATAAAACACATCGGCCGATGCGCGTCAACTTGGACTTTGTGGCCAAGTGTGACATAAGTGATCAATTAGTGATTAAAGATAATATGATTAAGTTATTTGAATAGACACTTCATCATGTTCAAGACTAATCGAGTATTCGTGAATGAAAGAAAGATATCGCAATAGCCCATATTTCAGTTACAGGTAGTTGCACGTTTCTCGCAACGTACCTCATATATTGAGAATATCTGATTTATTGTCTAGGGTTCAATTAAGACCGTTAGTTTGACTAATCGCTCGACATATGAGGGCCTATTGGTCACACAACAAGTAATGGTTGTTTACTAATTATAGTTGGTTGATTAAATATTATATTGGATAATAATATTTAATTTATGGAGAATATAATAATAATTATATTTAGAATGAATTATTATTACTACTTAATTAAATTACATTTAATTAAATAGGATTCCCAATAATAATATATGGAATATTATTATGGGATTTGATATATATGGAATCAAATCCGTAGAGATTTGATATACATGGAAATCAAATCCGTAGAGATTTTGTACATGGGAATTAAATCTATGGGATTTAATTTACAAGATTAGGGATTTTATTTCCTAATCAGGTTAGCTTAAGACTTAAGCAGGGTCTCCCCTATATATATGAGCTCTTGGGAATTCATAATACGAGACTTCATATTTTCTCCATAAAATCTCTAAGTTAGAATTTTCCTAGCCAATTCATCTCGGGGATTCAATGCTGGCAGATCTGTGCGAATTGGTAAACGACTGTTATGTGGATACCATAGTTGAGGAATCCGTGTACGAATTACTGTAAGAGTTCTGTTTACGTTTACCAGTATTTAATTATGCAATTATATATTCGTTATTGGTGAACTGTTTATTTCTGCTGCGCATGTATTACGTGTTTACGTGCCTCTAAATTCTAACAGGGCAAAGATAAGTCCTGATTTTGCAATTTGTCCTAAGAAAATATGACAATAAAAATTTAAATTTAAAGAACATAGTGACAAAAGTCATGACAAACTATCATGAATGTTGAGGAAGAAGAAGTAGCGTAATTTGAAGATCACTGGAAAGAAGAAGATGTATTCCCATGATCAGTTTCTCGCTCTTGTTTTTCTGTTTCTCTTCCCTGTTTATTCCCGCTTTTCTAGTTAATGGTTTAATGGGACAATAATTGTGCAAATCCTAAATCCATACAATAATTTATATAAAAGTTTGTCTTAAAGTACATTTAATTTATCACATAAGTTAATTAAATATAAAAAGAAATTGTGGATTGGCCCTGCTAACCCATGACTTGCTAGCGGGCACTACAAAAAATTGAAGGTAATGGCAAGAGCTGAATCCCTTGCTATATGGGGTTGAACCCCTTGCTATTAGAATCAGCAAGGGTTAATCCTTGTTATTGGTCTCTTGCTATAAGTCAAGTTGCTAATGTTTTATTTGCAAGGGCTGTTGATCACCCTTGCTATTGTTTAATATATAGCAAGAGACAACTCTTGCAATTATAGATTCTTGGTAATACTCAAAACATTAGCAAGGGTCAACCCTTGAATATAAATTTTGTCACACGCTCCCCATTTGAACCCACATGCATATTTCCCTGGCAATTGCTATACATAAAGCAAGGAATACCCCTTGCTAATGTTTAATAAATAGCAAGGATTGATCCTTGCCTTTAATTAATTTTTTTTTTCAAATCTGATTATATAAATATATTAGTACAATTTAAATATTAATTTATTTTTTAGCAATAAATTTTTTAAAAAATACCAAATACTCATTAAAAAAATTGTTATAATTTACAGTGTTATTACAATTACAAATATAAAATATACAAGTTACAATTAATAAAATTGAAATTCATAAAACATACAAAAAAAGTGAGTAAAAATACAATTAAAAGATATGTTGGGAGATGAATTTAAATAAAAGATTTTGATTAGATCCCAAAACCCTGAGTATGACATGCATCAGGATATCTTGATAGTATAGGATTAGGATCAGGTTTTAATAGATATTAGGGCTTAGGATTATCTGCATCATGTATAGTCAGCAGATATAGACCAGGGAGAAATATGTCTCATCATAGTAAAAGACTCAGAAGACTCAGAAGAACTCTGAAGACTCAGAAGAATCCTGAAGACTCAGAAGAATCCTGAAGATCAAAGAATCCTGAAGACCGAAAATCCTGAAGACTGTTTGTGTACTGAACAAAAAGGACCCTGAACCACTATCTTAATGAAATAGTGTTATGTTCATTCCTAGTACAAACAAACAGAATTTTAGACATTTGTGGACATTAAGGAACATATCAGTTCAGAAAGGTCAACCTAAATAAAGCCGTTTGTTTGTCTCTGCTCAAAGGAAGATTTCGACCAATGAGGAGGCAACAACAACGTACTTTACTGACATTAAAAGCGACATCTCACTGAAGAAATGTCAGGACTGATATCTTATAGTTCACAGAAGTTGGTGATTGGCTAAGTGGCTGCATATTTCCTAATACGTGCAAGGGTGCGTTCAAACCTAAAAATTAGTCGTTTATCAATAACCAAAAGAAGAAACCCTTGATACTATCTCTTCCAACGGATAGTTTTTCAAGAGTGACCTTGGAGAAGTTGCCTATAAATACCAGTGACCTTCACCATTGAAAGGTTACGGGAAATCAAAGCAACTCCAGAGCTCATTCGTATTCTTACAAATTGAAGCACTCGAAAAACCTAAGATTTTCCAAGTGTTTCACACTGAAGAGAGCTCATTCACTAAGCCTAGAATTGTTATATATCCAAAGCTTAGTAGAGATATCCCAGCCTTTGCATTTGTACTTATTGTAAAAGGATATCTCACCCTAGTTGGAAACCAACCCAACTCAAACCCTTTTATTAGGTAGTTTGAGTGTGTGTGTGATTGTTGGTGAGAAAGAGTTGTAAAGAGTGTGTAAGCTACAATTGAGTTCAGCCAGAAAGCTTTAGAGAAGAAGTGAGTAAATTGTTTTAGACAGTCAGAAAACTTGCGTGTATTGAGTTAGTAAGCTGCAGTAGTCAGCCAGAAAACTCAGTGTAGAAAAGTTAGTAAGCTGCTGTGTTCAGTCTGAAAACTTTAGGTGATAGTGTGTTAAGGAATTTATCTGAAGATCAGAGAGAGTGGACGTAGGAGCTTTGCCTCTGAACCACTATAATTTGCTGTGTTGTTTGCTTTCTGTTTTGCATTTTAACTGTTGCATAATTTCACTGAAAGCATACTAATTTTCTTGATATTCAGTTGGAAACAATCTACTGAACCTGCATCAAATTGATCAAATCCTTAACCACTGTTTTACTAAGGAAAAGATTTTCAGCAAGATAAAACGAGTATAAACTTAGGGCCAACACATTCCTCACCCTTGATAAGCTAGAACAGATAGTTACCAAACTGAACAAACTCTACTGAGAATTCAGTAAGATAATTATCTGATCCAAGCTTCTCAGGAACTCTGATAAAACTCAGAATCGGTTGGGCTAATCTGAAGCTACTGAAAGCTGTTCAGGATCATTGTCTCAGTAGACTTTGACTTAGGGCAATTTGTGCTTCTCAGGGCAAAATTCTCAGGACATCCTGACCCTTCTGATCTCAGTAAAGAAATGGTTTTAAAAATTACTGAACACGTGTATTCCCCCCCTCCCCCATACACGTGTAAGACTCGTTACACCAGGACCAACAAGTGGTATCAGAGCAGTGGTTCATTTTGACCACTTTCTTTGGTAGCCATAGTCTATTTGCTGAAAGACTCTGGTGGTCTACTGAATAGATCTTATTGCTGATATCTTACAAGGCTCATTCATCATGCCTTCTAAGAAACTTCCTATGTTCTCTGTTGAGAGCTATGACCTATGGAGATTGAGAATGCAGGCACATTTGTATTCTAAGCATGAAAGAATGTGGAGAGTGGTCTCTCAAGGACCATTTAAGTACACTGTTGTAAATCTCAGAATCACTGATGTTGAGAAAGATGATCCCAGAGATGAATTTCCTAAGCCTGATGACCAACTTACTCCCGATGAGAGAAAGTTAGTGAACTTAGATTATATTGCCAAAGATGCTCTATATAACACTATTGATGATGGTGTTATGGGGATGATTTCTCACTGTGAAACTGCCAAAGAAATATGGGACACACTTGCTATCATGTGTCAAGGCACAGATCATATCAAAGAGAATAAACTTTCTATTGCCATTTCAAAGTTTGACAGCTTTGAAATGGAAGATGGTGAGTCCATTGACAAACTAGAAGTCAGGTTCACAAGTATTATGAATGACCTGAATGCTCTTGGGAAGAGATACCCACAAAGAGAAGTGGCATTGAAAATCCTTAGAGGATTGTCTAAGAAATGGGATATACATGTTGTGGTGATTGAAAACACCAAGAATATTGATTCTATGCCATACCAACAAGTTTTCTTTGAATTGAAAGCTTATGAATTTGTGATTGATAAGAAAACAAAGAAATCTGACAGCAAAGATGAATCTTCATCTAGCAAAAATGTTGCTTTCAAAGCTAAAGAAAAATCTTGTAAAGCTAGAGAGTCTGATAACTCACCTGCCAAAAATCAGGATGAGCAAGAGGATAAGCTAGTACTGTTGGCAAGAAGGTTTGAAAGACTCAATAGCAGATTTGGAAGTACAAGAAATACTATAAAAACAACAGGTACAGGAACAGGAATAACTCAGAAGCTGAGGAGAAATCCACTGAGAAAATGAAGGACCACAAAGCTGAAGGATCCTCATCCAGAAAAAAGGACTCCAAAACCAAGGAGGAAAGTGATCAGGATGATGATGCCAACAGATGCTATAACTGTCAGAAGAAAGGTCACTTCCAGTATGATTGTCCTGAGCTCAGTGACAAGGAAAGAAAGGAGAGACAAGCCAAAAGAGATAGAAAAATCTCTTGCAAAAAGGTTATGATTGCTGAGGAAGAAGAACAATCTGAAGAAGGATCCAGCTCTTCAGAGGAGATGTTCTCAGATAGTGACAGTGATGATGTCTGCCTTGTTGCTATTGAGGAGGTAAATTCTTCTATCTCTGTTGTTGCTCCTACATAAGCACCTGAGTTATCAAGTTCATCTGTAACCAGTAATTTTGACCTGATGGATTCTTTTGAGAATCTTATGAAGGACTATTCTGTGTTACAAGAACTGTTCATAGAAACTCAAGAGCAGAATAAGGAACTGCCTGCTGAAAATCTGAAGTGGAAAAACTCTAATACTGCTGAGATCACTTCTCAATTAATGGGAACTACTGATGAACTGGATGTTCTGAAAGTACAACTCTCAGAAAAGGAGAAAGTGATAGATATCCTGAAAGGAAAATTAGAGAAATCCACTGAGGAGAATCAGCTTATCAGGACTGAATTCAATGACCTCTTTGAGAAACATGAAACTCTAAAGAAAAGTGAGGATAGTTTGCGGAGAAAGTTAGCTCTATTGAATTCTGCATCTAAAGCAATAGATGAAATTCAGAGTTATCAAAGACCTGCAACTATAAAGGCTGGATTGGGATATAATCTAGGGGGAACCACACAAGGTCTTCTGAATGCTGCTTCTTCTAGTAGCACTAAGTCTGTCTTTGTTAAACCGGTGGTTTGTATTGATCTTCTTGTTGAAGAACAACCCCGTGTTTTAGACAAGGGTAAGGGACCTATGGTTTCAGAAAAATTGAAGGTTCAGGAAAGAAAACCCAAACCTCAGGAAAAGGCTAGAAAACCTGAACACTCAGTAGGAAATCCTCAGGCCAGTACTTCTAAGCCTCAGGCTAAGAATACCAACCTGAAGAAATCTACACTGAACCATCAGAGGAATCTTCAGAAGAGAAACACTCAGCAGAGATATTCTCAACTGAAGAGACCAATTCCTCAGGATACTAAACGACCACAATTTCAGTACAGGCAACCTAAACCCCACTTGCCTAAGGGTAATGGTTTCCTGAACCCAAGTCAGCAGAGACATAGACCAGCTGCACCAAGGCCAAAACATTGGAACAAGAGGCCTGAACCCAAGAAGAATTCTAATTCTCGTGTTCATGCTAAGGCTGGCCCTCATACACAGGGTACTGCCAAGGCACCTAGGGTGGTGAATGTGTATGTAGATGTTTATGGGAGACAAATCAGCCACTCTAAAGTAATTAGAGTTATCAGGTAGATTTGGGTCCCAAAAGGTACAACTAACCTGGTAGGACCCTACACCAAATGGGTACCTAAGGCCTGATCTATTTTTCAGGTAAAGGAAAAGGGCACTGAGCTGAACCTCGGATTACTTTTGGAGATAACTCCAAAGGACAGACTGAAGGATATGGAACTCTAGAAGTGGATTTTGTTCATATCCATGGTGTTTCTTATGTTTCTGGTTTAAAGCACAATTTGCTTTCTATCAGTCAATTCTGTGATAAAGGATTCAGTGTTGAGTTCTCAAAGAACTTATGTTATGTGAAAGACAATGCTTCACAACAAATATTACTGACTGGTACTAGAAAAGGAAATATGTATCTTGCTGATTGGAGGCTAACTCCTAAAGATACATGTTTGGTTGCAAAAAAGTTCTACTGATACCAGTTGATTGTGGCGCAAAAGACTGAATCACTTAAACTTCAAAACCCTGAACAAACTTCCAAGATTAGCACTTGTGAGGGGATTACCAAATGAAGTGTTCAGTAAGGATCATATATTTGATGCTTGTCAAAAAGGAAAACAAATAAGAGCATCATTCAAAAGCAAAGTAGAAGTGTCTACTGACAAAATACTGCAATTGTTACATATGGATCTCTTTGGTCCAGTAACACCAGTGAGCACTAATGGCAGGAAATATACACTTGTGGCAGTTGATGACTACTCTAGATATACTTGGGTCATATTCTTACTCAGTAAGAAAGAGACTCAGACAAAGTTGCCTGAATTACTGAAAAGACTCAGTATTGAAAAGAATCTGAGTGTGATCAAAATCAGATCAGACAAGGGAACTGAATTTATCAACCACATTATATCTGATTATTGTGCAGCAAATGGAATAGCTTATGAAACATCAGCTGCAAGGACCCCACAATAAAATGGTGTTGGAGAAAGAAGAAATCGAACTCTAAAAGAAGCTGCAAGAACAATGATTGCTGAAGCTGATATTCCTAAGAGATTTTGGGCTGAAGCCATCAATACTGCATGCTACTCTCAGAACAGATCCATGCTAACAAAGAATCAAGGAAAAACACCTTATGAGCTGTGGAATGAAAGGAAGCCTCTTGTTTCTTTCTTTCGTGTGTTTGGTTATAAGTGTTTCATACACAATAATGGTAAAGATCAGTTGAAAACTTTTGATAGCAAAGCTGATGAAGGGATATTCTTAGGATATTCTGAAGTCAGTAAAGCCTTCAGAGTTTACAACTATAGGACCCTTATTGTGGAAGAAACACCTCATGTTGTTTTTTATGAATCTACTTGTGTTCAGAAGAAACAGGAACATGACTCAGGAGATCTGATCAACAGAATCACCAGACTTAGCCTGAAGAAGAATGATAAAATATCCTCTGAGCCTGAAAAGAAGAAGTCAATCACTTTCTATGAATGGAGTGAATCAGACTCAGATAAGGAAGCTCAGGATGGAAATACTCGGGATGGTGAAACTCAGGAAAATGATTCTCCACTGAAGGAAAGCTGTTGGGAAATCTGTATTTTAGTTTTGATAGAAGTTCCAAAACAGGTTGTAATAGGACCACTCAGACCTGTTAGCTGACTGATGACTTAGAATCAGATTAAGATGACCAGCTGAAATGTATAGATAGCTGATGTAAAAGATAGGTCACATATTGAGGGGGAACTCAATATGTATAGGTCAGGTCGAAGTATCAGATGACCCAGATAAGGTCAGATGATCAGAAGACTAAGAACAAATCAGAAGACAAGAAGTCAGAAGATCAGGTGAAGACAGATGAACCTGAAGACTCAGATGAACCTGAAGACTCAGATAGACACTGAAGACTCAGATGAACCTGAAGACTCAGATAAACCTGAAGACTCAGTAACAAACCTGAAGACTCAGTATGACTGAATACACTGAGGCTCAGAGACACCTGAAGATCAAAAGACCTGAAGACCTACATTCAGTCGAGTCTGCATATTGAGCTAAGAATATCTGCAACAGAAGACTCAATAAGGTAGACTGATTAGTTACCTGATCAAGTCAACTCACACCTGGTGACAATCAAAAATATACACCAGACAAGACGAATCTTCTACAAAAGGAATATCAATCGTCTAACGGATAAATTACTGAAGTGCCGCCTCGCGAAGCCAAGGAGAAAGCGACACGTGCACAAAAAGAGCTGACAATGCGGGATACGATGTTGCGGACAAAAACACCGCTAATCATGCCTACGGCCATGCCGATAATCGAAGCACGTCACAATCATATCCTACAACCTACCTAATATAGCTCAAAATTCAAATTGCTCTCCAACGGCTCTTTGATTTCGAGGTCTATAAAATGGGATTGCTCGAAAGGAAGGAAAAGAGACCAACTACTATCACATGAACAATTGAGCAAAGCGGAACAACATCATTAACGCAGATTCTCAAGAAGCAAAAAGCCTTCAGAATTTCCGCTCGAAGAACACCATATTTGAAGATTATTCTTAGAGTGTTCATCCCATTGTTTTTAGCAAGAAATCCTATCCACTAGCATTTTGGCTACCTAAAACACCATGATAGATTTCCAGTTGGAACCCTCAAACATTCTTTACCCAAACGCAAGTTAGGTTAAGTTTGTTCCCGGAAGATTTCAGACTAGGGATTCTAGTTTTCTGATTTCTAGTTCGGTTGAGTGTGAACTCGATAAACATCTGTAGAGTGTGAACTCAATAAGCATCTTGGCCATCCCATGAGGGATATAAGTCCCGCAGGTTAAGTTCGGTTAAGTTTGGTTAAGGTTCCCCTGTGTTAAGGGAAGAGTGGACGTAAGACGGGTTTCGTCTGAACCACTATAAAAAGTCTTGTGTGCATTTACGTGCTTTCTTATTGCTTTACACTATTCACACTACTGAGTTTAAAACTGCATACATATTCTAAGTTAAGCTCAGTCTGCACCAAGCAACTGATCTGATCAGGTTGACACCTTAGTCAGCTGGTTGAAAACTGACTTAAGAATCTGAATTGATAAAACTGGTTTTTCACAAGGGTTAAAACAAGCTTCCGCACTCTCAGTTAAACTGACAGATATCAAGCTGATCTGCCCTCAGGCACTCAGTAAGATTGAACATCAGTCTAAACTGATACACTAGCACTCTGATCGGGTAATCTGCAAATCACACCTGATCCACACGAAAAGTTTTAGAAGTCTATTCACCCCTCCCCTCTAGACTTCCACCCTCACAAAACCCTTTCGGGACCTACAAGTGGTATCAGAGCTGTGGTTCTACAGACCACTGGCTTTGAGTATCATCGATTCTTGAGGAAGAATCTTTGTGGTCATTTGAACAGATCTTGAAAAATCGTTTTTCAAAACTCATTCGTTTTCAAAATCACTCAGCATGGATAATACCTCTGGCATGTATCATGATTTGCCTAAGTTTTCAATTGATGAGTATGCAGATTAGGCTATATATATGTGCATCGATAAGCGGCAGAATGATAGAAGTCATTGAACGAGGACCCATCATCATATATCACGACAACCCAGCAGTTGGAGGAGATCCAGACTTTGCACCGGGAAGTCTTGTACGAAAAAGCCCAGCCCTGATGGATGCAGAAGAAAGAAAGTTGTATACTCTAGATAAAATCGCCAGGCATATAATCATGAAGACGATGGATAAAGTCACAAAGGAGAAGATAAAGTATCTCAAAACTACAAAACAAATGTGGGATACTCTTGCTGAGATGTGCAAAGGTAATGATCAGATCAAAGACATCAGACTACAAGCTGAACTGGTGAAGTTCAAAAAGCTAAAGATGTTGCCCAACGAGACCATCAACGAGCTCGATGGGAGGATCACCATGTCAGTAAATAAACTACGAGAACATGGAAGAGAGATGTCAGACAAAGATATCAACTGCAAGATCCTAAGATCTCTCACCAAGAAATGGGACATGAAAATCACGGTAATCAAGGATTGCCAAGACATTTCAAAGATGAAGCCGAATAGCTTGTTCCTAATGCTTAAAGCCCATGAGTTCGATTTAATCGAAAGAGGACAAGCAGATGAAGATGAGATGCCTGCTGAAGCCTCAACGTCTAAATCAGTTGCGTTTAAAGCAACCAGCAGCAGATCAAAGGCCACTGAACCTGTTGGAAACATAATGAGTCAAGCAGAACAGATCGCCCTGCTTACCAGGAAACTTGAAAGATCAAATACTCAACTTGGTAAGTATTAGAGATTTTACAGAGACTATCAAGACAACAGAAGAAACAGGAGGCCAACTGACAGATCACTAGAAAGAACCAGATCTGATGATCGAAGAGATCACAGAGAAGAAAAGAAAAGAGATGATCTGTCAGATGAGAGAAGAGATAACAGATCTGACAGAAGGAGTTCAGATTACCATCAGAAAGGGAAGTCACCTGACAGATCCTACAGACGGAGTGACTCACCTGGCAGAGGAAGTTCCGTAGATCGAGGATCATACTTCAACTGCGAGAAACCAGGTCACTACAGCACCGACTGCCCTGACCTGACTCCCAGAGAAAGGGAAGAGAAACGGAACAGAAGAGAGCAACGCCTCGGAGATAGAAAAGCCATGGTCGCTGACACATCAGGAATTGATGATTCCTATCAGCCTTCCGAGGATTCTTGCTATTCATCTGTAGAAGACTTCTGTCTGATAAGCAGTGCTGTTGACTTCCACGAACATGAAGATCTGATATTCTCTTCAGATAACGATGAAATCTACCTGATGGCCAAGGAGGAAGACCAATTTGAGGTAACCTCCAAACCTTCTGCTTTTTCAATTTCCACACCTGCTATTATTAGCACACCTGCTGGAGAGATTGACTTGCAGCTCTACTTTTAGCAATTGCTTGATGATCTCTCTGATGCAGTAGACACTTATACAATAGTGGAAGCTGAAAATGACAAGCTAAGGATCAGAAATAATCAGCTTGTTAAAGAGAACGCTGTCAGTAAAGCTACTGAACTGAAATTCGCTGAAACTGCTCAGAAGGTAACTGAGGAACTTAACATTCTGAAAGTTAAATCTTCTGATCAGGAGAAGCAGATCAAAGATCATCTAGCAATCAACAAACAGCAAGTTGATGATTTCAAAATCCTTCAAGCTAAATTTGATGAGCTATTCCGACTACATGAGAGTCTAAAATCTACTGAGGATAGTTTGCGCAAGAAAATAGAGGTTTTCACGAAGTCATCAAAAACTGTTCAAGATATGAACACCTATTTTCAAACGCTAACTAACAAGAAGGGAATTGGGTATGAGAACCCTTCTACATCCTCAAAAGCCCCGTTTGATTCACTTCAGAAGGGTGTAATCAAACGAGTCTCTGACAAAGATACACAAAAAGCTAAACATGTATCTGATAAGGGAAAAAGGCCTGCTGAGCAAGTAAGGCAAGTGCCTAATCAGAAAGGGAACAAAAATGGACCCCAACTGATTAAGCATCAGCCGAGGAATCAACAGAAGAACCCAGTTCTTCTGAAGAAACCTCAACCTGATCAGCAGATTAGGTATCAGAAGAGACAAACAGAAGAAGGAAATCTAATCGAGACCCAATCAAGGTCGGTTTGCCTAATAAGCAAGCTATAGGTGTAAACCGCAAAGACCATCTATGCCAAAGAGATATGAATCTTTTGATGGTAGCAGGTCTTACCTACCCTTATAACAGAGATCTGAAATCTCTTGACCGAGCCACCTTTGGATTAAAAGAAGACAAAATATAAAGAAAAATCCCAAGTCTTCTAAATAACCCAAGGCTCACACGAATAATCATACTAATCAGAAAGTATATAAAGAGACGTATGATTATGTTGATTTGTATGGGAGACAAATCAGACCTTCTAATCTATCTGATTACCATAGAAGTGCTCTGTTTGTGTGGATCCCTAAATCCACCACTAACCCCCCATGAGCCAATTCCAAAGGGGTACCTAAAGCCTGATTTGATTGCAGGTTCGCGTGGGACTGGCCAACAAAGGAGGTGTACAAGCAACTATCTGGTACATCGATAGTGGATGCTCAAGGCACATGACTGGAAGAAAACATCTCCTTAGCTCTTACAAAGAACAAGAAGGCCCACGTGTACTCTTCGGTGATGATAACTTTGGTTTTTCCAAAGGATTCGGAACCTTAAAGAATGATGATGTATAAGTAACTGGAGTCTCGTATGTCGAAGGATTAAAGCACAATCTACTATCAGTATCATAATTCTGCGACAACGGATTCATCGTTGAGTTCTCGGCGACAAGTGTACGATTAGGAATCGAGTCACTCAACAAACCTTGCTAACTGGTTCAAGGAAAGGGACGATCTACACAGCAGATTGGAACAGTTGTCCGAGGAATACATGCTTAATTGTTAAGAGTTCCAAAAGTAGAAGTTGGCTCTGGCACAAAAGAATGAGTCATCTTAACTTCAAGACTCTTAACAAGATAGCTAGGATGTCTTTGGTTGAGGGACTTCCGAATGAGATATTCTCCAAAGATCAGACATGTGCCGCATGTCGGAAGGAAAAACAAGTTAAAGCCTCATTCAAGGGAATACGGACCTCCAAGATCCAAGAGAAATAATCAAGAACTGCTCCATATGGATCTATTTGGACCCGATTACACCGGTCGATCTCGATTGGGATTAAAATATACTCTAGTAATCGTGGATGATTATTCCAAGTTTACTTGGGTTGTATTCTTATACAAGAAGAACGAGACAATGACAAAGATACCCGAGCTGCTCAAGAAGCTACAAAACGATAAGGGTGTCAGCATAGTAAAAATCAGATCAGATAAAGGTACATAGTTCCTGAATTCCTTTATTACTGATTATTCAGACCGAGTTTGGTATACAACATGAAACGCCAACGGCAAGAACGCCACAACAAAATGGAGTAGCGAGCGGAGAAACAGAACTCTCAAAGGAAGTTCGCCAAGACTATGTTTAGTGAACATGCCACACCAAGCCATTTTCAAGGCGAAGCAATCAATACTGCATGCCATACTCAGAACAAATGTTCTCTGACTAAGACTCACTTCAAAACACCTTATGAACTATGGAAGGGCAGAAAACCTCATGTTTCATACTTCCATGTTTTTGGGTGCAAGTGTTTCATACACAACAATGGGAAAAGTCAGTTGAAGACTTTTGAGGCCAAGTCGATGAGGGCATATTCTTAGGATATTCCTCATCCAAAGAAGGCTTTTCGAGTTTACAACAAACGAACCCTAGTTGTGGAAGAAACACCACATGTGGTCTTTGATGAGACATCTTCGAACAAGAAGGCGCCTCGAGAACAAGCCGCATACTAGATCAACCGCTACGACACTTGAAAATGGATCAGCTAAGCATCAAGGAGAAAGAAGCTGAACATGTTGGGAAATGAATTTAATAAAGAAGATTTTGATTAGATCCCAAAACCCCTGAGTATGACATGTTCAGGATAATCTTGATAGTTGAGTCGATTCAGCTTTTACAATTGTTCGTGATGTTATCCAGACAATGTATAGTCGCCAGATATAGATCAAGATAGATTTCAAGACTCAAGAAGTTTCAAGAAACCGGTTTCAAAGATGAAACCGAAGTTTCAAGACTCAAGATGAAACCGAGAATCAAGACTCAAAGGTGAGAGTGAGAATCAAGACTCAAGATGAGATCGAGAATCAAGACTCAAAGATGAAGACTCAGTATATCAATCAGTATATCTTTGAAGACTCGTAAGACATCAAGACTCGTAAGATCAAGATATCAAGATCGAAGACAAAGGATATCAAGGCACAAGAATTATCAAGACTAAGTAATGTAATCGAATGTTCAAGATAACCTCAATATTCAAGCCAAGAAACCGAGGAATATAGCCATTGGAATCCAAAATGACGACGGACCAATGAGAGGAAGACAACCAAACTGAAAAAGTCAGAGAACTTACAAAGAATAGTATGGATTTGAATGTGATTCTCTCCAACGGTAACATTCAAATCCACACTATAAATACAAGTTCTTCCTACATTATTACGCGTGGAAGTGCGAAGAAGATAGCAACGATGCTACAGATCTAAGAGAACATATACTCAAGCTTTCCCACCATAGAACACAAGTCTGTAGATATACAAATATATTCAAAGAGTGTTCTAGAACCCAATCTAAGCAACCCACGATGTATCCTAAGCTTAGAGAGATTTTTCCAACCTTAGCATTGAGGCTAAACTAATATAAGGGAAAATCTCACCATAGTTAGAGACAACACCAAACCCAAACCCCATTCTCGTAAGAGATAACTAGTGGTGAAGTGAGGTAGTTGTTAGGCAATCCTGAGAGAGGATGATAAGTCCCGATTGGAGTGTGAACTCGTTAAATATCTAGAGGCGAGCCCGAGAGAGTGATAAGTCCAGAGGTGAGCCCGAGAGGGTGATAAGTCCAGTTTGAGTTAGTAAACTACAGAGGTAGTCAGAAAGCTCAAAGTAGAAAGGTTATTAAACTACAGAGGTAGTCAGAAAGCTCAAAGTAGAAAGGTTAGTAAACTACAGAGGTAGTCAGAAAACCTTAGGAAGTGTTTGAAGGAATTTCCCTAGGAACAGGGAGAGTGGATGTAGGAGCTTGAGTCTCCGAACCACTATACATTGTTGTGTTCTTTACTGCTTTACATCCTTATCTTGTCATATGCATTCGATCATAAGCAGAACACAACACATGAGCTTAAAAGAGAAAAATCTGGAATCACCATTCCTTCACCCCCTGTTTTATATGCATCGCTTGTCATGTTTGCTTCCGCACGCGCAAAATGGGTTTTCAACCGGGACCAACAAGTGGTATCAGAGCGGGTAGTTCAAAAGGTCACTGTTTTTCAAATATGAACATCTGAACTGATACTATCAAGTGGTATCAGAGCAGGAATTCAAAATGTTCACTAATTTCAGAGTGACCACCTGAACTGATCTTTTTAAAGGAAAACCCGTTTCTTTAAAAATGCATATATGTTAATGTTTTGGCGTCCTTGTTGGGATATTTTAGTTTTGATGAACTATGCCAAAACATTATCAACTTGTGTTATTCAAGCTAATTTACAGATAACAAGTTGAGGGGGAACGAAAGAACAAATTGAGGGGGAACTCACGAAATCAGAAGTAGATGATCGAGATTAGACGAAGCTGCAGACGAGACTGATCAAGATCAGATGAGTTAGATGAGTTCGGAGTCAACTGATGAGCTGTGCAATTTTTCAAAAGTGAAGAAAAGCTAAAGCCAGCAAATCAGAAGAAAAGGATGCAAATCAGAAGATGAGCAAAAGAGACTGATCAAGATCAGACGTGATCGAGATCAGATATGAAGATTAGCAGATGAGACTGATCAAGATCAGACGTGATCGAGATCAGATATGATAAACCTGATATGCTAACCTGATATGATGTACTTACCAGATGTTATCCTGATATATTGATCTGAAGATGTGTTGATCTGATCAGTCGAGCTGATCAGATTAGGCAAAGAAGAAATCAGATAGTCTTTGTAAAAGTAATCTGAGACTCAGTAAGATCTGAGACTCAATAAGTAAGATAGACCTGAGGGTCAGAATGTCTGAAGTCAGAAGAAACTGAACTCAGGCAGCCTGAGTGCTAGTATGCCTGATCAGACAAGGTCCTCTGAATCAAGAAACCTGAGAATCAGTATGTCACAGAAGACACTGAGACTCAGATAGACCTGAGGCCAGGAGCCGAGCTGAAGATTGCTGAAGACTGAAGACTGAAGACCAAGACTGAAGACTCTTGTAATTCTTTATGTCTTTGTCTTTACTTTTTGATAAGTTCATTGTAATCTGTAACTGATATCATACAATCAATGAAACTTTATCTTTATGCTCAAAGATAATACCTCATTATCTTTTTACATGTCTTTATATTTGATATGCCTGATTATTGTTCTTTGGTGATGAAATTGTTGGGAGATTCATTGCTGAAGTAATTGTTGAGAGATATACCAATCTTGTAATAGGAAAAACTGAAACCTGAGTGTAGGTTAAGTGTTTTTGTAACAAGATGGTTTTTGCATCATCAAAAAGGGGGAAATTGTTGGGAAATGAATTTAATAAAGAAGATTTTGATTAGATCCCAAAACCCCTGAGTATGACATGTTCAGGATAATCTTGATAGTTGAGTCAGGATTCAGTTTTAGAGTGTTCAGGATGTTATCTGCACAATGTATAGTCAGCAGATATAGATCAGGATAGATTCTGAAGACTCAGTAAGTTTCTGAAGAAACTGAAATTTCAGTATGAAACTGAAGTTTCTGAAGACTCAGTATGAGACTGAGAATCTGAAGACTCAGTGTGAGACTGAGAATCTGAAGACTCAGTATGAGACTGAGAATCTGAAGACTCAGTATATCAATCAGTATATCTCTGAAGACTCAGAAGACTGAAGATACTGAAGACTGAAGACAAAGGATACTGAAGGCACAGTAATTACTGAAGACTCAGTAATGTACTGAATGCTCAGTATAACCTGAATATTCCAAAGCGAAGAAACTGAGGAATATAGCCGTTGGAATCCAGCTGACGTGGACCAATGAAAGGAAGACAACCAGCCTGAAAAAGTTGCAGAACTTACAAAGAATAGTATGGATTTGAATGTGATTTTCTCCAACGGTAACATTCAAATCCACACTATAAATACAAGTTCTTCCTACATTATTACGTGTGGAAGTGCGAAGAAGATAACAACGATGCTACAGAGCTAAGAGAACATATACTCAAGCCCACCATAAAACACAAATCTGTAGATATACAGATATATTCAAAGAGTGTTCTAGAACCCAATCTAAGCAACCCACGATGTATCCTAAGCTTAGAGAGATTTTTCCAACCTTAGCATTGAGGCTAAACAAATATAAGGGAAAATCTCACCATAGTTAGAGACAACACCAAACCCAAACCCCATTCTCGTAAGAGATAACTAGTGGTGAAGTGAGGTAGTTGTTAGGCAATCCTGAGAGAGGATGATAAGTCCCGATTGGAGTGTGAACTCGTTAAATATCTAGAGGCGAGCCCGAGAGAGTGATAAGTCCAGAGGTGAGCCCGAGAGGGTGATAAGTCCAGTTTGAGTTAGTAAACTACAGAGGTAGTCAGAAAGCTCAAAGTAGAAAGGTTATTAAACTACAGAGGTAGTCAGAAAGCTCAAAGTAGAAAGGTTAGTAAACTACAGAGGTAGTCAGAAAACCTTAGGAAGTGTTTGAAGGAATTTCCCTAGGAACAGGGAGAGTGGATGTAGGAGCTTGAGTCTCCGAACCACTATACATTGTTGTGTTCTTTACTGCTTTACGTTCTTATCTTGTCATATGCATTCGATCATAAGCAAAACACAACACATGAGCTTAAAAGAGAAAAATCAGGAATCACCATTCCTTCAACCCTGTTTTATATGCATCGCTTGTCATGTTTGCTTCCGCACGTGCAAAATGGGTTTTCCACCGGGACCAACAGAACACGTAAAAGTGTACATCCCAGAACTTGATCTTGCTGATTCAACAGGTCAATCAGACCCTAAGGTACGCACAACTGTCAGTGAAGAAGCTGTTACAGCTGAGACAGTATCAACTGAACCATCTGGTTCAGGGGGAACTCCTGAAGTTCCTACGAACAGACATCAGCACATGATAAGTCCAAAATCAGCTGAGATATGTTCTTATCAAGTGGATCATAATTTCGCACCACTCCCAATCACTAGTAATGAACTACTATCAGATATGGATGATGTTCTCTAAACAGACGCACATCAGAACAGAAGGACCTGGATTACAAGTCATCCAACTGATCTGATTATCGGAGACCCATCTGATAGAGTCAAAACTAGACATCAGATTGATGAAAGTGCCATGTACTGTTGTTATCTGTTTTTGAAGGAACCAACTACAGTAGAGGAAGCTCTACAAGACACAAGCTGGATTCTAGCCATGGAAGAGGAACTGGAACAGTTTGAGATCAAGTTTGGAAACTGGTGGACATACCAACTCATCAAGACGTGATTGGCACGAAGTGGGTATTCAAGAACAAGAGAGATGAGAATAATGTCATAACCAGGAATAAGGCAAGACTTGTTGCTAAAGGGTATTCGCAATCAGAAGGAATTGATTATGATGAGACCTTTGCACCAGTCGCTCGCCTAGAAGCCATTCGGCTGTTTCTGGCATATGCTGCCCACAGAGGGTTCACTGTGTATCAGATGGATGTAAAGAGTGCATTCTTAAATGGGGTACTAGCAGAGGAAGTTTATGTCGAACAACCTCCAAGCTTTGAAAAAGGCAACCAAGTGTACCGTTTAAGGAAAGCTCTTTACGGACTGAAACAAGTTCCTCGAGCTTGGTATGATACACTCTCTCAGTTCTTGATAGACAGCGGGTTCACTAAAGGAATAGTGGACAGAACCTTATTCAGAATAGAAGATGGAGAAGATATTCTGATGGTTCAGATTTACGTGGACGACATCATCTTCGGATCTCCCAACAAGAAGCTATGTGAGAAGTTCAGCAAATTGATGCAAGGGAAGTTCGAGATGTCCATGATGGGTCAGATGAATTACTTTTTGGGTTTACAAGTCAAGCAGAGTACACAAGGGATATTCATCTGCCAGGCGGAGTACACAAGGAATCTACTGGCAAAGTTTGGAGTTCAACATTGTAAGGAAGCCAGAATTCCAATGATGATCGGGTTCAAGATGGATCCAGATGAAGATGGTCAGAAAGTTAATCAGAAATAATATAGAGCTCTGATTGGACCACTACTATACCTGACTGCCAGCAGACCAGACATTACTTTTGCAGTAGGTGTATGTGCCAGATTTCAAGCAAATCCAATGCAAAGCCACCTAGAAGCAGCTAAGCGGATTCTCAAGTATCTGAAGGGGACTGTAAACCTTGGTCTGATCTGATCAACAGAATCACCAGACTTAGCCTGAAGAAGAATGATAAAACATCCTCTGAGCCTGAAAAGAAGAAGTCAATCACTTTCTATGAATGGAGTGAATCAGACTCAGATAAGGAAGCTCAGGATAGAAATACTCGGGATGGTGAAACTCAGGAAAATGATTCTCCACTGAAGGAAAGACAACACACTGGAGCTGACCAATCTGAACATACACCAGTTCAGACTCAGGTATGTAATGCCAATGAAGATATGGTCACAGCTGAGGCAAACTCTGAATCTATCAACTAAGGGGGAACAAATGTCACTGACAATGTTCTGAACGGAATTTCCCCTGAGGAAGATGATTCACTCTCTCCTTTTTTGTTGTTCCCTGAATTTGATGAAATACCTGAACCTAACATTTCTGATGTTGAGGATACTACTGAAGGGGGAACATCAAGGAGAAGGTGGTTGGATAGTCATCCCACAAGTCAGATTGTGGGTGATCTATCAGAAGGTGTTAAAACAAGAAGGTTCCATGGAGAAAGTGCTTTATTCTGCTGCTTCCTATCTGAGAAAAAACCTACTAAGACTGAAGAAGCCCTTCAAGATTCATTCTGGATTACTGCTATGCAAGAAGAGCTGAATCAATTTACAAGAAATGAAGTTTGAGAACTAGTGGACAGACCTAAGAGGCATAATGTGATTGGAACTAAGTGGTGTTCAAGAACAAGAGAGATGAAAACAATAACACACTACAGGAAATCGCACATTTCGTGACGAAATTTTTGTGACGACACAATATTCGTCATAATATGTTACCTAAAGGTGACAAATTTATTTTTCGTCACTAAAAAGTGAAAATTCGTGACAAATTTTATTTTTGTCGCTACTGATATTTTTTTTCGTCACGAATTCACAATTTTCATGACAAAAGCAAGAAATTCATCGTAATAAACGTTGGTGACGATATTCATAATATTTAGTGACTACATTCAACGTCATGAAAAATAGTATTTTATGATAACTATATGTTTTGTCATTAATTATTTAAAAGAATTGGTGACGCACTTTAATTCCTCACAAATTTATTTGGTGACGGTCGTCATTGTAATTAGTGACGATCAGAGTTGTCATATAATATAAAAATTTCTTGACGATTTTATGTTTCGTCACTAATTGTTCATAGTAATTAGTGACATATTCTTTTGTCACCAATATCTATATATAGTGACGATTAAATTTTTTTAAGGACGCACTTATTTCGTCACAATATTATTCTGTGACGATCTTAATTTTAATTAGTGACGATCACTATTGGTCATATAATATAAAATGTTCATGACAATTTTATGTTTCGTCATTAATTGTTCATAGTAATTAGTGACATATTCTTTCGTCACCAATATTTATCTATAGTGACGATTAATAGCCATTTTTAATGACGAGAATATTTCGTCATAATATTATTCGGTGACAATCTTCATTTTAATTAGTGACGATCAATATTGGTCATATAATATAAAATTTTCATGACGATTTTATATTTCGTCATTAATTGTTCATAGTAATTAGTGACATAGTATTTCGTCACCAATATTTATACATGGTGACGATTAATAATTTTTTTCATATAAAATACAGATTTTATTAAATAAAACTGTGAATATATAATTTATTAAAAAAATTCTGGAAAATAAAATTAATGGCAAGTTAAATAAAAATTTGGGGTGAGGGAGGCTATAACCCTATATATAATGTATTACTCACAAGCTTGCGTGACCAACTATGCCACAACCCTATATGCGAGAAGAGGATTAAAAATGCCAATAAAGAAGTAAAAATTAATGGCAAGTTAACCAAAAATTTGGGATGAGAGAGGTTTGAACCCTCAACCTTGAGGTTACTCACAAGCTACGACACCAACTGTGCCACCATCCCATATGCGAGAAGAGGATTAAAAACGACGAAAAAGAAGCAAAAATTCTCAAATTCTGGAAAATGAAATTAAAGGCAAGTTAATCAAAAAAATGAGATGGGAGAGGCTCGAACCCTAGACCTTGAGGTTACTCAAGGGCGTCGAGACCAACTATGCCACCACCTAATTTGCGTATTGAATACAAAATTATACTTATTCCATTAATGTGTTACATAATATAATTACAATATCCCCAAATCGTACTCCCAATTTTCTTCCAACCTAATTCTACCAGAAAACTGTGTGAATCAAATAGAATTCCCCAATTTTGGCGTGAATCAAACCGTTTGTTACCAGAAATCGTGACGAAATTTGGCAAAATCTCTCCCAATTCCGAAATTTGGTGTGAAGTTTGAAGTTTGGATTCGTGAAATTTTTCCAGGAATAAATCAATTCTAGGTGCGCTTATTTCTTGTTCTGGGCTTTTGATTTTCATGTTGGGAATAAATCAATTATGTCTGTTCCCGCAAAATATCATGCGTGAATTCTCTATATACAAGAAGTTTTCCTTCTTTTAGGATCATTTGTAGTTTATGATTATTTATTACACTATAGATGTGATTATGGTTAAGTTCATAGCGTTGATTGTTGAAATACCTGATATGTTGATTGTTGCAAAATTGAGGACTAGTATATAAGAGGAATTAAGATGTTTGATCTATGCTATCTCAGCCCATCTATAAGAGTGGTGGAATCGTACATGCATGTATTAGTTTTCATTGAAGAAAAACAAAATATACTTGAGTAATCTGGCAGGTTGTGAAGAAAACAAAGAGCTTAAAGAAGATATCTTTTCTGGCCCATTCACTTGGTGGACTATTTGCAAGATATGCAATCACTGGTTTATATACTCCTAATGTACCTTCTAATTACTCTGAAAATCTATCTGGCTCTTTTTCTACAACATTAAAATCCTTGAGGTCTTCAAATAGAGGACTGATTGCCGGGTTGATAGAAATTAACTTTATTACTCTGGCAACGCCCCATCTTGGAGTAAGAGGAAATAAGCAGGTATCCATTTGTGTATCTTATCATAGATCTAAGAAATAGTGGAACCATTTTGGGAAATTGTTTTAAGTCTTGTAAGTTTGCCCATTATGCTTTCAAGAAATTTCACTTTACCGAATTGAATTTCGTCCTATTGACTTTCAAAATTCATTATTCTACTCCTTTCATCGGTGACTATCAGGACAAAATTCAATAAATATAGAAGAAATTGCACAAAAATTGCACATCAGCTCAAAATTGATTGCTGAAAAAGGGACTGAAAAGTCAAAATTGAAAGTTAACAACATGAAGGTCATTTCAGGGAAGTGGAGTGTCCTGAAAAAAAAAGTTGACAAACTTACAGGACTGAAAAATAACCTATTCCCCACCATTTTTTTGTTTAAACTCTATATGTATCATTATCATTAAGTTATTAATATGAAAAGAGGAAAATGTGAGTAGGATTTCAGCAGGGGAACCGATGTTGATGTCATCATCCGAAAAGCAGTTGTTTGATAATGTGATGTCCAACAACAGATGGGATTTTGTTTGGGGATTGGGATATTAAAGAGGAGAAGGAGGGGGAGCTGCATTCTGGAAGTAAATCTAGGCCCATAAGCCTTTCTACAAGATTTTAAGGGGTCTTTCTTCCTTGGTGCTGCAATCTGAAGCTAAATCCTTTTCAGATTTGTGTTAAATTTTCTAGGCAGCATCCCCTTCTGTTGCAATCTTTTTCTCTTCTTGCCTTTCAATTGTGGTTGGGTAAAGTTCACTAGTAAGTCATCAGAATGTATTATTCCTTCTGCTTGTTTAAAACTTTGATATAATGTGTAATTGATAACAGATACTCCATAGCTCTGACTTTTGTTATAACTTGTTATATAGAAAAGGATTTACATATTCACCTTTCTCTGCTCATGTTCTATTACTGTTACTTGCTCTGGCTCAAAAAGAAACTGTAAAGAACAATCCTGAGTAAATAATTATAGAGATGATAGAGGTGGAAAGCTTCCTTATTGAGCCAGCTCCTTGGCTATAGGCTTTGAACGTATCTTTCCATTGCTGCCCTTTTGCCTTTCAAGCTATTCGGTCCAACATTATTTTTCTTTTCTGAATTAGCAGATCCCTGTGTAGAGTTTTGAATTGCGTCTTCTGAATCCTTAGCCTTGTTCTGTGAGCGCACATGATCCTCTGCCTATCTACTAATTATCTATTTCTTTATTTGTTGTGAAAGTATAATTAAAATAACATGAATTTCTATTTGGTCATGAAATGTGTGTGTAATTCCAGCTTGGAGTTGTTACTAGTGCTATTTTACTGTAATAATTAACTTAATCAATCAGTTAAAAGGAAAATACAATCAGTTACTGATTAAGCAGTTCTCACGTGGACCACCTTGCAAATAATGATTATCATTGGTTTATGACAGGTTTTTCATGTAGAGTTGGAACAACGGCAATGACTATTTTTCAGGTTAATCATATCTCCTTTTGATTCTTATGCTTTGGGAATTTAGTACACATTCATTGTTAAAGACCAATACCTTTTATGCTTCGAACTCAAATTGCAGCTAAACTGTGTGATTTTTATGTCCTTCGTTTTATGCTTTGTATTTTCACCAAAGCTTTTGAGGCCTTATTTTGTATATTGAATGTTTGGGTTCTACTTGAGTGGCATTGCAGATAGCGTGATACCAAAATAGTTTCTGATTTTGCCTTGTTTAAAGCTTGCTTTTCTACCTGTTATTGCTTAGTGGTTATTTTTCTGATGAAGAAATACAGTGGTTAATTAGTGTTTCTGATGGTCCAAATTAAAATATTGTAAATAGTCTCTATAAAGTGTTTCTGATGATCTTAAGCCCATGTTTTTTGCTGCTTTTAGAGTTTTTATGATTAGTTTCTAAATTGAACTATGTGGGGTTGTTTTATATTTGCTTTCTGTAATGGTGATATTACTTAGTTTTTATATTTGTTTTATTTGGTTGTTTGAGTTCATGGATGCATGTGAATTCATGAAAAATGTAATGGTGATTGGTTGTTTTATATTATTTACTATATCTAATGATATGTTTATTAGTTGTGAAATGCATGTGAATGTGCAGAACTTACGCACACCATGGTGTTTGTGAGGGAAGAGATTGACTTTGTTGTATTTGGCCATTTCCACGGTGACTGCTAATTTGGCTGTTTAAAATGCGAATCTCCTCAATCTGTCTCAGCTGTGTTCCTCTCAGTTGTTAACAGCCTTACTAGTTGGTATACAATTGCAACATACTTAGACAAAATTTCTTGTGATTTATGCGTATGGCTTCTCTAAAACTTCTATCATCAACCATGTCTGGTTCTCTAGATCTGATTTGCTTAAGTTGTTATTTTCTTAGTTGTCAAACAATGGTTGGAACATCTGATCAGTTTTATGTGTTGAATGCCTCTTAATAGGTGGAGGATGGTGCGATATTAACTGGCTCTTCAGTGTGGATACAAGGTATTATTGTAGCTAGTCCAGGGACAAAGCAAAAAGTAGAACTGAAGGTTGACAAACTTGTTATGGTAAATAATTATCCTGAAATTAAACTTTATTTTGCTTTAGTTCTTGATTAAGCTGAAAGTTGATAGTAGTGGTGCTAAATCAAGAAACATGTGTGCAGCAAATAAGTGGACAAATGAAGATCTTTTTCAAGTTATTGTTTATTTAGCTTTGTTAAGAAGATGGATATAGTTAGACTTGTACAGTAAAATTTAGACTTTTTTGTTTGTGAATTACAAGTTTTGACAAAATAACACTTCAGAAAGTATATTATTCGGGTGGACTTTGGGTGGACTTTGGGTGGTACTCCACCGCCGCCGCCGTGGTGTGGTATAGATGGGGGGCAGGGGGTTTTGGGGGGGTGGTGTTTGGGGGGATGGGGGCAGGGGGAAGGGTGGGGTTTAGATGGGGGGTGGGGATGGGGAATAGAGGCGATTACATTGTATAAGGTGGTGGGAGTGATATGAAGATGCATAGCATGCAAGTGAGGAAGATTGCTGTAGCTTTTGAACCCATTTTTTGGGTTGAATTGTTGGTTTGTGGAATGAGGGTTTGGGTGTTAGGTTTTATAGCAGAATCTGAGGACGACCCGTGAGTACTGTGAACTGTATGAAAAAACAAGTTTTATTTGTAAAATTATTTCTTGTCTTTTAGAATATCTTTTTTGTTTTTGGAAGATGCAATTTCAAAATTGTAAAACACCGTTCAATGAAACTGCGCAAACAATAAATATCAGACTCAGAATAACCAATAGTGAGAGAACAAGATGGTATATTTCCTTACCAAATAAAATTGTGAGCTTCATTGAATAACGAATTATCTGGAATAAAATTCAGTCACTTGGAAATATGTTTGATGTTTGGATTCCATTATGAGTTTTCCAGAAATAAAATATGTTTGATGTTTGGATTCCATTATGCGTTTTTCAGAAATGAAATATGTTTGATATTTCATTACATTTTTTTTTCTTTAATTCAAGGAAAAATTATATTGAAATACCCTGGGAGTACAAATAATCCAAGAATGCAAAACATCCCGATTACAGAATAGGCCTATTATATACATATAAAATTCTTTTACTAATTTTAGATCGACCTGTTATTGAAATTAGCTCATATTTAGATAATTTTCATCTATTTCTTGAATGAGTTTGTTTCCTAAGCTTCAATTATTAATGGGATTTTCTTTGATCTTTTCAGACCTCTTTTCAGAAATTTTAATGTGTTATATAATACATGTTGTTTCCTTTTTTCATGGTATTTTTCTTTCTTATTTTCCTCATAACAGTATTGGTTGTTCCATCAAAAGGTATTAATTGTTTAACTATAAAATATTAGTTTCAACAAAGAAAATTAAAATTGAATTTAAAGATTCATACCATTTGCAAGACTGATGAGATGATTAATGGGGTGGAAAATTGAAGGGTGTGTACATTTTTAACAGTATTAGTTGTTTCATCAGAAGGTATTACTTGTTTCACAATATAATTTTAATGAACTGTTGGTAAAATACACGTTTTTCATTTCATTCAATTTTTCTACTCCCAAATCCCTCAGCCAATTAAAGACAAAGACCCTTAAAATACAAAATCTATACACACTTGTGTGAGATTAAGCATAATTCGGTCATTGACGCTTTAACATTTTGGAAGGATGCATGGGTGTTGATTTGTGTTTGTTTGTTCCCCATCTCATCTTTTTGGGCCTAAGTCGAACGACTTGTTCGACTCATGGAAAGCACGACCCTGATATAGAGAAATACCAGCTCTGATTCTTAGTCTTGGGCTGAAATCTTGCTTGAAAATGGGCCTAAAATGTGCTTAAATAATTTTATATGAACTAATACTATAAGTGTAATATATGAAATTACTCGAGCTTATATTGTGCTCAGCTTGATTAAAGCTCACTCGAGCTCAACTCAATTAACGGGGTATTTAGAAAATTATAATTTATTATAATCACATAAAATTGTGTGCAGAAGCCATTTAAAGTGTTTTATTTATCTTTTATTAGATTAAACGAGCTCTCAAGAGCTATATGCATGTGCTTTCGGTAGCTTATACGCCATTTTTTTAATATTAATTTTTTTTGGTATCAAGTTCTTTTTTATTTTTTAAAAAACTTTTATCAACTTCTACTAAAAAATAATTTTCCCATAATCACCAAACGCATTATCAAACAAGCTCAAGCATGATGTACAAAGCTCAATAATTTTCAAACAAGTTTGAAGAACACCTACTCGATTCAACTCGAATAAAATGAGTTTCGTTGAAATATTCAAGAATACATTATGCAGTTCAAGTACATCTTTAACATGCTACTAGTTTTATTGAAACATTCAACATATGTACACTAAAAAATGCAACTCGTGTCATTAAAAAATAAATAACACGTTTTTTGCATAAATATATTATATATTTTATTACATATTTTAATAAAATAAATTACATATATCATACACTCAAAATTCATTATATAAGGTATTAACCCCATTAATTATTATGAACTAATGAAATTTAAGACGGAAAAAAACTTTTAAGCGGGTTTTAAAATTTTTTAAGCTATATACTATTTTAAAATAAAAATTCATTTATATACATAAATCACCATATATATCAAATTAAAAATTTAGACTTATGAAATTTGAGAGCCAAAAATGCATACGGCGGGTAACTAAAAAATTAAATATCATTTGAATAGAGAAGCGGAATCAGGAAAATTAGGGAATTGATACACATTACTTAAATAATGAGCGAATAAAATGGGTTCTCTAACAACTTTCAATATATAATAAACACGTCCCAATTCTCTCCATTATTATAATAACACGGTCTCTCGCTTCTCTCCATTATTTCGCTCCAAACCGGCTCTCCAATTATCTCTGTTAAATCGCTCCAAACCGGCTCTCCAATTATCTCTGTTAAATCGCTCCAAACCTTCGCTCCAATTCGATCTCCATAAGAAACCTTCGCTCCAGTTCTCAACAAACCGACGCTCCAATTCTCGATAAACCAGCGACTTGTCTTCTTCAATTGCGTGTTTTTCCAATTGGGAATCTGCAATCCGGGCACCTCAATTTTGTGGATCAACGACGATTCTCTTCAATTATTTCTTCTCGTCAATTATTTTAGGGTAATTCTTCAATTGTGTATCTATTTATTGATTTCGGTGCTTTGATGATTTTGGAGTACAATAACTATTTTTGGGTTTTATTACGGTGATTTCGGTGCTAAAGTGTGTGTTTTGCTTTATAGATTACATATGGGTGAATTCATTGTTGTATGGGTGAACTAATTGTTGAATGGGTGAATTAATTGCTAATACTTCATAGTAAAATAACTAATACTTTTAAACATACCAACTAATACTACCAAGATAATAGTAATTTCATACTGAAGTTGACCTTAATGGCCTGTATTTTGGCTAAATTTTCACTCTTCATAGTAAAATAACTAATACTTCTCCTATAAATGAGATCTCAGAACAATGGTTGAAATTGATGACAATTGTTGACCTTCCAATCAAGTTAGTTTTGGAATAATGGATAAGAAATATATGGTTGATATTCATTGCTCATTTTGCTAATCCAAGATTGCAATATCATTAATTTTTGTGATATTGTCATTGTTTTGTTTCTTTCAGATTTTTCTCATGGCTTCCGGCTGTCCATCAAACTTGAAACGAAGACGCAATTTTGTTTCTATTATAGCTCTTAAGGGACAACTTAATAGGTAAAAAGATATAGGAGGTCAAAATGATACACTAACTCAAAAATTTAAAGGGGGTGCAAATGCAAAGGATCTGAACACAAGAAGCCAACCCACTTTGTCAAAGTTAGCACCTCAGTCTTCCGAAATACCCGAAGATGAAACCTCTCCAATGCCATCTGTGGAGAGCATTCAACATGCATCAAGTGAAGATGCTGCTGCAACCACAGGTAAAATTATTTTTAGGTGTTCTTACGTGTTCTTTAGTATCTAAAATTTCATACTTATGTACATAAAATTATATATTGTAACTTACGTTTATTATTAACGTGTAGTTGTTGGTTCCAAAAAAAATACTCGAGGCAAAACAGTTGGAAAGGGATTATTGAGGTATTTTAATACTAATGGGAAGATGAAGATTAACGTGGATGCATCTGTAGGCAGACCTATTAATGCGGACGAGTCAGCAAAAATTGCTACTCAAATTGGTTTAGTAATGCGGGATGTTATCCCTGTACCCAAAAAGTGGAAAGATGTGGACGAGGGCAATGGATTGTCTCCAGGTTTTGACCACCTCTAGGTGTGGGTTACAAAAATTAATGTGTTGTATATATATTTTTTAACACTTCATGTAATCTAATGTGCATGTTTTTATGTGAGTTTGTAGATGCACATGGATGTGAATATGGATAAACAAGGCGTGAAACGAAGTGTGATCCAGCGGATGAAAATCACTTCTCAACAAAAGTATTACTATTTGCATCAGCACTTCCTTAAGTATGCAACTTTGGAAGAGGCAAAGAATAACAAGTCAGAGTTTGATCCCGACGCTGAAAATTGGAAAGAATTGTGTGATCATTTCGCATCACCGGAATTCAAGGTAATAATGCTATAAATTCATAATGGTTGTGATTTTTCAGTGTCAAATTCTAATTTATAATTTTACAATTCTAATTCTCTTGTAGCATCGTAGTGAGGTGAATCAAAAGAACCGCCAGAAATTAAAATGCAAACATGTTGTTGGAAGAAAAGCTTTTACGGTTCGATCGCATGATATTGTGAGTATATAATTATGCACTTATATGTTAGGTTTAAAATTTCATCATGTCTTGATATTTCCTTACTAATTAAGTTATACTATTCTTGCAAAAGATATAATACAGACATAAACAGAGGGGAGGGGAATGGAGTTATGAAGAAACAATTAATTTTAAACAGTAAACAATCTAATGCTTCCATGTGGCATTCCTTAGAAGTATAACATTACAGTTTTAGAGGAATATGCAACCTTAAATGTGTGGCAGCTCCATCCCAACACCTTTGATATTGTTTTCATGTATGCTTAAGCCATATCCTGTTTCATTGCTTGTAATGTTGAATATTATACATAGTAGCAACCATAGCTTATAATCTTATTCAGTGTAAGGTCAACATGTTTAATTTACAGAATGGGTTTCGGTTGATCTTGTTAAGCTTTTGCTGATATTTATTAATGTCTTATCAGCAAGACAATTTATGTTCCCCATTAGATTAGTAATTGAAGATGTTGATGCCCGTTTTCCTTATTCTTCCGTTGTCTTTAATTACTCACTAGAAATGACATAGAACCTTATTTTTTAATTAAAATCTGTGTTTGGATTAGATCAGGGTAATGGCGAAGAGTTTTAGATCGTGGAGAATGCTTTTTTTTTTTCATAGTCTCGTCTTGAAGTTCTGAGGAGAACCATCTTGGACGAATTCACTTGTACGAGGATACTCACAGTACAAAGAAACATGGATGGAAATCAAATGAGGCGAAGGCGAATTGGGTAAGTTGTGTAGACATATTTATGATATTTAGTTATGTTACAAATTTTGGTGTTAATAACTTCTATTTTATTCTTTATTATCAGGAAATGATGATAAAAAAAAAAGACGAGTATATTGAGCTTGGAATTGAGAAAACTGAAGAAGAGATAGTCCTTGAAGTGTTGGGTCATGGGTCAGGATATAGAAAGGGTATTGGTTACGGTCCACCGCCTCCAAGTAAACGCAACTCGTTGTATGATACCTCTAGTGAATATAAAGATGAGCTTGAAGAAACAATAGAAGAGTTGCAGGAGTCTAAAGTTAAGGTGAAAGAACTTCAAACACAAGTAACTGATTTGAAAGACGAGCTTGCTGCGCAAAATGCAAATTTCACAGCACAACTCTCCAAGCAAGGTGCAGCTCTCGACAAACTAATGGTTATGTTCAACGATGAAGAGATGGAATGATAAAGGTTAGCTTCTATTCTTCTATATCTATTTATATAATGTGTATGCCTTCACCCCAAACTTGTGTATGTGATACTTTGCATTGCTTGTCTGCTTCCTTCCTGTTATAATTTAAGTTCTATAGTTAACATTATGGCATCCCTACTTAGATAACAGTGAGATGCTATTGTGACTCACATGAACAGATTCAAATCCCTTCAAGTATCACAAACATTTCCAAAATTTTGTTGAGTTTTTTCCTAAATCTGACACAGTAAAGATATACCATCTTATACAATTAAGAAAATGTGGGATCATAGTCAAGTATTCAAGGCGAATCGTATAACTCCTAGAAATTAAACAGCAACAAAAAAAATTACATCTAGATTTACATTATAGTTGCACATACAGGTAGGGTTGCAGAGCTAATACAAAACTGGACAAAGTGAACTAGAAGCAATACGATTTTAGGGACCTCCAGCCAGTGGCTGTATACATGAACTTCTTTGTACTATGTTAGGTGAAAAGTTTTCAATTTATTTGATTTACTTAATTAAGTTTCTCGGAGCTTATGTTGAACGATAATTTATGGGTATATTCATTGTAGGTCCCGAATGGGTTTTGTGAGGGTGGAAGTCTAGAGGGGAGGGGTGAATAGACTTCTAAAACTTTTCGTGCGGATCAGGTGTGAACTGCAGATTACTCGATCAGAGTGCTAATGTATCAGTTTAGACTGATGTTCAATCTTACTAAGTGCCTGAAGGCAGATCAGTTTGATATCTGTCAGTTTAACTGAATGGTGCGGAAGCTTGTTTTTACCCGTGTGAAAAACCAGTTTTATCAATTAGATTCTTAGGTCAGTTTTCAACCAGTTGACTAAGGTGTCAATCTGATCAGATCAGTTGCTTGGTGCAGACTGAGCTTAACTTAGAATATGTATGCGTTTTAAACTCAGTTGTGTGACTTGTGTAAAGCAATAAGAAAGCAAGTAAATGCATACAAGACTTTTATAGTGGTTCAGACGAAACCCGTCCTACGTCCACTCTTCCCTTAACACAGGGGAACCTTAACCTACTTTAACCTGTGGGACTTATATCCTTTTCAGGAAGGCCGAGATGTTTACCGAGTTCCCACTCTTACAAAATTAACCTGCGGGACTTATATCCTTTTCGGGATGGCCGAGATGTTTATCGAGTTCCCAGTCAAGCTTAACCTCGAGACTTATATCCTTTACAGGATGGCCGAGATGTTTATCGAGTTCCTACTCTACAAACGTAACCAGCGGGACTTATATCCTTCAAAAGGATAGCCGAGATGTTTATTGAGTTTGCACTCTACAGACTTAACCTAACTTGCGTTTGGGTAAAGAATGTTTGAGGGTTCCAACTAGAAATCTATCCTGGTGCTTTAGGTAGCCAAAATGCTAGTGGATAGGATTTCTTGCTAAGAACTAATAGGATGAACACTCGAAGAATAATCTTCAAATGTAGTGTTCTTTGAACGGAGATTTTGTTGTAGCTTTAGCTTCTTTTGCGGTGTCTCCATGTTTGTTCTTGCTTGTTTTCACTCGTTGGTGCTTGTTAATCACTGTTGGTCCCTGTCTTCAAAAATGAAGATCGATCCCATTTTATAGACCTCGAAATCAAAGAGTCGTTGGAGAGCAATTTGAATTTCGGGCTATATTAGGTAGGTCATATAGGATATGATTGTGGCGTGCTCGATTAACGGCATGGCGAAAGGCATGATTAAGCGCCGTTTTTGTCCATGCGTCGTCGTATCCTGTATTGTCAGCTCTTTTTGTGCACGTGTCGCTTTCTCCTTGGCTTCGCGAGGCGGCACTTCAGAAATTTGTCCGTTAGACGATTGATATTCTTTTTGTAGAAGAGTCGTCTTGTCTGATGTATCTTTTTGATTGTCACAGTGTGTGGTGACTTGATCGAATGCGATCGATCTACCTTGTTTGAGTCTTGGATGCACATTGTCTTAGCTTCAATATGCGGACTCTTTGAATGTAGGTCTTCAAGTCTTTTGATCTTGGTGTGTCTCGAGCCTCGGTGTATTGATCATCTTGAGTCTTGAGGTTTATTCTTGAGTCTTGAGGTTTATCCGAGTCTTGAGTTCATCGAGTCTTGAGGGTTCATCCGAGTCTTTAGTGTCTTCTTGTCTTCACGATCTTGACTTCTTGTCTTGATTTGTGCTTAGTCTTACGATCATCGACCTTATCTGGGTCATCGATACTTCGACGACCTATACATATTGAGTTCCCCTCAATATGTGACCTATCTTTTACTTGACTATCTATACATTTAAATTTGGTCATCTTAATCGATTCTAAGTCATCGATAAACCAATGTGTCCGATTTGGTCCTATTACAACCTGTTTTGGAACTTCCATCAAAACTAAGTTATAGATTTCCCAACATTCATGAATGTTGATGACTTTCATTCTATGGTTAATACATTTGTCTTGCTGCTCACTGACTCTCAGAATAGATAAGTTATTTATTAGAGCTAATTGTACTCCAAGTAAGATAACATTTTAATATATGGAAATATGAAAACAGAAACTGAGTTTTGACCTTCTTTATTTGTCTGGTGGTTAGTAAATCATAGAGATTTTCAATCTTCCTCAAAATTGTGAATTAATATGGATTCAAATCAGATTACTGTGACAAGTTGTATCTTTCTTTGTTTTATCAAATATTCTGTAGTATGTTCCTTTCCCGAATTTAGTTAGAAATGCCTTATTTTACATGCCATTTCTATCAAGAAAATTCTGTAATAATTTGGGCTTACATGCCTCACCTGCAGTCATTCAAATACAGTAATTGAGGCAAAAACTGAATGTTTAATAAAGGTACCCTGATATGCGGATTATTATGACCAAAGCATTAATCTAAATTTGATTTACTGAAGGCTGATATTACTTCATTTAAAGTTATCTACAATCTTTTTAAATGTTTGGAGTACTGGAATTACCTCTTTTAATGTGGTTCTGAGGTTCGTACCTGTGATATTTGATAGAGAGGGGCTTGTAAAGAAAGGTTTAATCTATTTCTATCAGAACTTCTCAATATCTCGTGAAATAGCAAAAGTGATACAATTTTGGCATTATTGAATTCTCTGTATTTCTTTTAAATGCTTTAGTACCAAAACAACATGCAGTTTATATGTATAATTGAGAATATTGGTATAAGTATTTCTTTCACAGCAACTACACAATTTGTTCAATGATTTGCAATATTTTGCTTCTGTGTTTTTCATTCATATCCATTAATGATAATTTGATATACACTACCAAATTATATTCATTTGATATATTAACACATGACATTAACATTTGAAGATTTCATTATCGCTCTTGTGTCTTTTCATCTTTTTTTTTATAGGAGATATCTATTGGATAGAAGATTTCATTATCGTCGTTCGAAGAGGAAGGAACATCATGGAAATAAGTTATACATAGAACATTTTATAATGCTTTTAGATTTTTATTTTCATCTAATAATAACAAATATTGTTTAACTTTTCAATTTTTCTTGAATGCGTATTTTTTAATGCAAATTAATTTTTTTTATTTAGTTCTGTTGTGATGTTTTTTCTATTATATTTAGTAATTGAAATTAGTCTATCACGGCTATATATTTGTATGATCACTTATTAATTTAATATATAAAATTCAAATAATTCTTTAATAAATTTAATTATTCTAGATTGTCACAATAAGTATTACTTTTATGATGAAAAATAATATTGTCACTAGATATTATTTAGTAATGTTGATACCACAGTTTTTTTAATGAAAATTATCATCTTTGTCACTAAACAATATTTTATTATGACAAAAAATATTTGTCATTATTTTTACATTTTTTTTAACGACGCAAAATATTTGTCACTGGATACTAATTAGTAATGACGATATATGTTGTCACTATACCATAGTCTTTTTAATGACAATTATCATCTTCGTCACTAGACAGCATTTTATTATGACAAATATATTTCGTCACTATTTTAACATTTTTTTTAACGACGCAAATTATTTGGTCACTATAGCCTACATTTTTGTGACGAATTGTGTTGTCACTATATAATAAAATATTTATCACTCTTGTGTAATTCTTTCTTGACGAAAATTTTGAAAAAATGACAAAATTTATGTTGTCACCATATCTAAACTTTTAGTGATGGTTATTGTATTCGTCACTAAATATTATATTATATAGACAAAAATAATTTGTCACCATTTCTCCATCATTTTGTGACAATATAACTTTTGTCACGAAATGTAACTTATTGGTGACAAATTATTTTGTCATTGTACATGTACATAAAAAGTGACAATCATTATTTCGTCACGACAAAAATCAAATTGTCATGTAAAGATAAACTTTTAGTGACGAAACACCATATTCAATGACAAAATTTGAAGCCAAATGTGACGTTTTATTTGTCACTATAGATGGAATGATATAGTGACGATTACCTTTAGCGTCATCAAAAGATAACATTATATGACGAATTTAAATAACGTCACATTTACCTAATATGACGCACTATAGGTGACGTTCTTTGTGATGAAAAAATTTCATCATCAAACACCTTTTGTGACGAAAAATGATGATTTTATGACGAAATTTATCGTCACGAAATGTGCAATTTCCTGTAGTGACATTGTGAGAAACAAGGCAAGGTTAGTTGCACAAGGTTATTCCCAAGAAGAAGGCTTGGATTATGATGAAACCTTTGCACCTGTTGCAAGACTAGAAGCCATCAGATTGTTTCTTGCATATGCTGCTCACATTAGATTCACAGTCTATCAGATGGATGTGAAAAGTGCATTTCTAAATGGTGTGCTTAAAGAAGAGGTTTATGTGGAACAACCTCAAGGTTTTTGTCAAAATGACCAAGTTTACAGGCTCAGGAAAGCCTTGTACGGTCTGAAGCAAGCACCCAGAGCATGGTATGATACACTTTCTCCATTTCTTACTGACCATGGTTTTATTAAAGGAACTGTTGATAGAACTTTGTTTTGGATAGAAGATGGGAAGGATATACTAGTCCAGATTTATGTGGATGACATCATATTTGGATCTCCTAATCATCAGATGTGTGAGAAGTTTTCTGCTCTGATGAAAGGAAAGTTTGAGATGTCTATGATGGGGGAGATGAATTTCTTTCTAGGACTTCAGGTGAAACAAAATAAGGAAGGAATATTCATCAATCAGGCAAAGTGCACCAGAGATCTGATTGCTAAGTATGGTGTACAGAATTGCAACGCAGTTAGAATTCCTATGAACACTAACTACAAGATGGATCCTGATCCTGAAGGCAAATCATCATACTAATTATAGAGGGATCATTGGATCATTGCTATATCTCACAGCAAGTAGGCCTGATATTACCTTTGCTGTTGGGATATGTGCAAGATACAAAGCTAATCCTAAGGCTAGTCACAGGGAAGCTGCTAAAAAGATTTTGAAGTATCTTAAAGACACATTGAATAGAGGATTATGGTATCCAGCTGATGATAACCTTGAATTAACTGGTTATTCAGATGCTGATTATGGTGGCTGTAGAATTGATAGGAAATCAACTATAAGAACTTGTCAATTTCTTGGAAGTAAACTGATATCATGGTTTTCAAAGAAACAGACCTCAGTAGCAACCAGCACTACTGAAGCTGAATACATGGCTGCAGGAAGCTGCTGTGCACAGATTCTTTTGCTCAGACAACAATTGAGGGATTATAAGGTTGTAGCCAATGAAGTACCCATGCTATTACACAAAATCCGGTATTGCACACCAGATGTAAGCATGTTGATATCAGACATCACTTCATCAGAGATCATGTTGAAAAGAGGGATATCAGGATGGAGAAGATTCACACTGATAAACAGAGAGATGATATCTTGACTAAACCTTTGGCTGAATCAAGATTTCAGGAACTATCAGTTGAATTAGGAATGTTGGATCCAGGTGAATGAATTTCACTAAAGGGAGAAGTCCTTCAAGGGCATGTAGTTATTCAGGAGGAATAACTCGGGACAAAATTTTCTCAGGATGGAAACTGAGACTCAGGAAAATTTTTGTCAAGGTCAGTATTCAGTAAGGATTATACAGCCAAATAATCCTGAAACAATATTGATACATGCATTAAATTCAGTAGCATTTATTTCACAAGGGATTATTCAGTAATCATTTGAAATAAATGACAAAAGACCTGAACTTTTAAAGCAGAAATGTCTTTGACTGAGAAAGATGAACAGTCACCTCGATTTCCATGAAACAACCATTTGTCAACCTGTAAACTGCTATTTGCCTATTGTCCAGAAAATTAGCCATAGATAGTCTTTTTTCTCGAGATTTTCTTTAAAATCTCAGATTAAATCTCAACCATTCATCATATTTTTTAGATTTAAATATTTAATCACAACCCTTGATGTTTTATTCACAAATCATATATAAATCAATTGTTCGCCTTCAGTCATTTATTTCCCACATTTAAACGATTCAAATCCTCAAACCCTTAATCCTCCAAATTTTTTAAATCATTCATTTACTCTACCCAAAAAATTATCTCGCAATGGAATTTCCAAGCTATGCCATGATTAAGAATCTCGCCGAGATGGAAAAACCGTATTTTGAGCATCTGGTGGCAATGTTTGATAATAAAGCGACCAAAGTGGAAGAAGAAGCTCTGAATATGCTTCGGATGGCCCGCTTATCACTTCTAGTAAGCAATATGCCAGAGTTGGAGCTTGCACAAGAGGTGCTGCAGTTTGTGATCAACCTGCGTGAAGGAGACGAAGGTGGACTGGTGTCGCAGTTGAGCTTCGGCACTTATGCGAAGTCCAGGGTAGAGGTTGTTCGCAATATTGAGGTATCTCTATCTTTAGACGACATAATTGATGCTTATGAATTAAATGATAGAGGCTAGGATCCTGCTCAATATATGGCGGGACGTGAGCAAGAAATTTTGGACAGATTTGCGGAGACCAAGGCAGAGTTGAAAGGTGCTTTGCACAAACGGTGTTTAAAGCCCAAATACCGAGTTTTAATTGACATTGTTGCAAAGTGCTTGATGAGCACTTTGGGGAGTCTAGAGCAGGTGAGCAGGAACAAGCTAAAGCTCATGGCTGCAATAGAGGATTCACCCTCTATAGACTTCAACTGGCTAAAATTCCTGGTGGACTGCATCCTTCACCAGAGTTAAAAGCTGAAGTATGCCAAAGGGGCATTCACAAAGAATTGGAAAAAAAAATTTGGGACTAAGATCATTTTTTTTATAGAAACTTTGTCTCGGGAAGAAATGTTCTTAATGGGCGGTGTTGAGTTTTCAAGGACTCGCATCATGTTCAGGAAGCCCAAAGCCCAGAAGAAGAAGGCAATAAGCCAGGGCTCGATGGTTCAGGAGGAACCTAAGGATTAGGACAATTCTAGTTCTAATCTGGATGATGTTGTGATTGCTGAGGTTATCCAGAAACTTGTCAGGAAAACATCAGTAAAACATTCTGAGGCTTCAGGACAGGAAGAAAGGAAGAAAAAATCCCTTGATTTACTGAGGGTAAAGAGGGAGACCCGAGAGAAGCTGAAGACAAAGGTCTTGGCCCCTCAGAAAAGAAAAAAGTTTCAGACTATTGCTGAGAAAGAGACCAGTGAAGTTGAAGAAATTCAACCTGAGGCTCAGCAAGGGATGAAATCTCCACTTCAGGTTCTTGCTCAAGTGGTGAAGAATATTGAGGAACAAGAGACTGAGGAAAATGTGTTTTTAGAAGTGTTAGAGACTTCCCTGGGCTCTGACAAAATTTCTCAGGAAATATTTAAGGGACCTCAGATCACTTTTGAAGAAGGTCAAGTTCAGGCCACAACCATTCAACCTTCAGAACAATCAGAGGTTCAGGAACTTCTGAACCTGGATGGCCTCCTGAATGAACCATTTCTTGATCCATCAGCGCTTCAACTCATACATTCTGAGCCAAATATCCCTGAGAGTCCTGAATTGAAGAAAGGAGAGGAAGAAGAAACTGAGTGGCGGAGCAAGGGGGAACTGTTCATCTTGGACAAATACCCTGAGCTCAATGCATATCCTGACCTTCAGGATGTTTTCTTCAGACTCAGGACAACGGTCTACATCCTGAATCAGTCAGTCCCTGAAATGCTGAACATTGCCTCCTTCAGAGGAGAAGAGTGGTGGAATGCCGAGACTGCTGCTTTGACAGAGTTCTCACGATTTAGGAAGACAAAGCTCAGGATAAAACTTGCTGAATTTGATGAGCTAGTGAAGAGGAAGGTGGCTGAGAGGAGGACTGCTGAAGCTGGTGAATCCAGTTCTCAATATCAGGAAGAAGAAGGAGATCAGGGAGGAGAAGGAGAAAATGAGGATGAGCAGGAGAAAGGAACCCAGAAAGAAATGGAGAAAAAGGTTGATACTGAGCAGACTGATACCAGACAACCTCAGACTGAAGTTAACACTCTTCAGGTACCTTTTGGCACTATTGTAATTTATGCCGAATTTACTGAAGTATCTATCTTTAAATCTGTTGTTTATGGTATGCAGACTGAGGCTCGTTTGGAGCATCCAGCTCAGATGGAGACTGCTGTACAACCTCCAGTGATTGATTTAACTCAATCTGGATGAAATTTGAAAGATAGAGCCGATCTTAGAAGATGACTCAGATGGAATTAACAATGACTGATCAATCTCAAAAATTGGAAAGTCTGAGTTCATCAAGTGATATGCTGCAAATCCAAACTACACTCTCAGATAAGATGGTTGTACTTGATAAGAAAATTGATGGAGTAACGATAGAGCTCAATGCAAACATGGAGAAAAGGTACCAGGCCAGAACTGCATATCTTGAGGCCAAGTTGGTTGAGAAGAATGAGCAACTAATTAAATCAAATGTTGAGGAAATGAGCACTTTGCTCATAACCAAGATGACAGAGATAATGCAAAATGCCTTCTCAACTCAGTTTTCTCCACTTTCAGAAGAAGTTTCAATGGCCAAAAACTATCTGATGAGGCTGGAAGATGAACATGATCAACTGACTGGGGAAGTGCACAGTTTAGGAAAAGAACAATACTACATGGATTCTGCATTGACCAACTTCTCCCAAGGTATGGTGCCAAAAAGGGGGAAAGACCATATGATAAGGGTCAACTGGTTGTATTGTTGGCACAAACCTTGGAGAAGAAAGCCAAAGAAGAAGTTGAGGCTAAGAAAATCTTGGATGCTCTGAGTGAATTTGAGGCCACAAAAAAACTAAAGCTTAAAGAAGTTGAAGAGCCTGGCCGCACTCAGACATCAGAACAGACTGCTCAGGAAATCATAGAAGAGAAGATAATTGAAAGGAGAAGGGTTGAAACAAGCAAGGCTGGTGAAGCCCAGGCTAGACCAGAAAAGAGGAAGGCTGTTACTTTTGTGGAACCAGAGAAAAAGAAGCCAAAAGTAGCAAAGCCTATTAAGAGGAAACTGGTGGTTGACTTTGATGAATCTGAAGAAGAGCCTGAGAGAGCTGAATCTGAAACACAATCAGAGGCCTTCAACACAAAGAAGACTCTGAGAGCCCTACAGATAGAAAAGGAGAAGAGAACTGCTGCATCTGTATCTGGGGCACCCTTGATCAAGAAAAAGAAGGAAGAAGAACAGAAAAGAAGGGGTGTGTTCAAGAAATTTATCAGCAAGAGGAGGGGTACTGAAAAAACTCAGAAGTGGTCGCACATTGACAAATTGATGCCTATTCAGATCAATTATGTGTGGGAGGAAATAAAGAGAACCTTCTGGTTCTATTATGAAATTCCGAGGGAATGGAGAGGGAACAACTCAGACAAGAACGAAGCCTTCATTGAATATTTGCTGACATTTTATCCGGAGTATTTGCAAAAATGGATTAATCTGGCAGATGAGAACAATACTCAGATTGTTGCTCCAGGGCCATACATGTATCCTGCTCCGAGGTTTGAGAATGGCTATGTAAATGAGGCTGCCATCTCTCAGGAAATTGCTCAGTAAGCTCTTCATCTAGGCTTGACAGGAAACAACCTAGAGATTATCAAGGAAAGAGATGAATTGAAGAAAAGATACTATGGGATGTTCAACTTGGAAGTACCAGAGGATGAGATCGAAGAAGACTGAAGACTATGAACTTCTGAATGCTTTCTTTTGTTTTCATTGTAAAATGTAACTCTTATCCTTCATCAATGAAATTTTTTATCTTTTGTGTTATTATAAGATAATATCTCATTATCTTTTTTACATGTTCTTACTTATCTGTTATGCCATTTGAATGTAATAGTTAACTGAAACCTGAGTGATAGGATTAAGTTTTCTTAAATGTAACAAGATGGTTTTGACATCATCAAAAAGGGGGAAATTGTTGGGAGATGAATTTAAATAAAAGATTTTGATTAGATCCCAAAACCCCTGAGTATGACATGCATCAGGATATCTTGATAGTATAGGATCAGGATCAGGTTTTAATAGATATTAGGGCTCAGGATTATCTGCATCATGTATAGTAAGCAGATACAGATCAGAGAGAAATATGTCTCATCATAGTAAAAGACTCAGAAGACTCAGAAGACTCAGAAGAACTCTGAAGACTCGGAAGAATCCTGAAGACTTAGAAGAATCCTGAAGACTCAGAAGAATCCTGAAGATCGAAGAATCCTGAAGACCGAAAATCCTGAAGACTGTTTGTGTACTGAAAAAAAAGGACTCTGAACCACTATCTTAATGAAATAGTGTTATTTTCATTCCTAGTACAAACAAACAGAATGTTAGACATTTGTGGACATTAAGGAACATATCAGCTCAGAAAGGTCAACCTAAATAAAGCCGTTTGTTTGTCTCTGCTCAAAGGAAGATTTCGACCAATGAGGAGGCAACAAAAACGTATTGTACTGACACTGTAAGCGACATCTCACTGAAGAAATGTTAGGACTGATATCTTCCAGTTCACAGAAGTTGGTGATTCGCTAAGTGGCTGCATATTTCCTAATACATGTAAGGGTGCATTCAAACCTAAAAATTAGTCATTCATCAATAACCAAAAGAGGAAACCCTTGATACTCTCTCTTCCAACGGATAGTTTTTTCAAGAGTGACCTTGGAGAAGTTGCCTATAAATACCAGTGACCTTCACCATTGAAAGGTTACGGGAAATCAAAGCAACTCCAGAGCTCATTCGTATTCTTGCAAATTGAAGCACTCGAAAAACCTAAGATTTCACAAGTGTTTCCCATTGAAGAGAGCTCATTCACTAAGCCTAGAATTGTTATATATCCAAAGCTTAGTAGAGATATCCTAGTCTTTGCATTTGTACATATTGTAAAAGGATATCTCACCCTAGTTGGAAACCAACCCAACCCAAACCCTATTATTAGGTAGTTTGAGTGTGTGTGTGATTGTTGGTGAGAAAGAGTTGTAAAGAGTGAGTAAGTCTGCAGCGGTTGAGTTCAAATTTTAAAGCTCTATTGAAGAAAAGTAAATTGTTTTGAAGAAAAAGTGAGTTAAATTGTTTTAGTGTAGAAAAGAAGTAAAAACTTGTGTGTGTTGAAAACTTTAGGTGATAGTGTGTTAAGGAATTTCTCTCGAAGATCGAGAGAGTGAGTTAGCTTTGCCTCCGAACCACTATAATTTCTTTGTGTTGTTTGTTTTCTATTTTGCAAACTTCGCATAATTTAGAAAAGTTAGTCCGTTGGAAATAATCTTTGCATCATATTGATCACATTAACCTTTGTTTTTAAGGGATTTTCAAAGAAGATAGTGCCAACACATTAACCCTTGGAATTTCAGATAGTTACCTGAACAAACTCTCGAAGATTCAAGAAGATAATTATCGATCCAAGCTTGGAACTCGATAAAGGAGCTTTGCCAAAACCGCCAGATCACTTTACGAACCACCTTCTAATCTCTATAATTTCTTCGAACACGTGTTGTTTGTTTTATAAAATTTTTCATTTTATTAGAGACCTGCAAAAAAGGAAAAATGGGAAAAAAAAAAGATTGTAATAAAAAATATTAATCTTTGCACAAAAAAAAAAAAAAAAAAAAAAAAATGTAATAGACAAAATAAAAAGTTTTTCTTGATATTATGTAGAGAAGAAATCTTTGGCAAATAGTTCTTCAAAAAAAAAAAAATCAATATTTATTTGAACATTGATGATAAGAACAAAAAAAATATGTATATTGGAGATATAAAACACTTACTTTTTTTTTTTTACATGATAAAAACTTACTCTTTGAATTGAAGCTCCAAGACTAAATTTAAAAACGGATTAAGAGAAAATGAAAAGATTTTAGCATAAATGTAGATTTTTTGGGGTGAAAAAAAAAAGAATAAACTTGAATGTGTAAATAAAATTAAAAACATAAATAAATACAAAATCACTTACATTGTGAATGGATGTTGAGAAGATGTAGAGTGAATTAGTATGAGGAGATAGGAATTAAAGGAGATGAAGATAGTTACCAAGGGCCTACTCTTGCTTTTTTTTTTTCCAAAATAAAATGATATTGTTTTAGCAAGGACAATTGCCATTTTTTTCTTAAAAAATCAAATTACCGCCCCCAAAGATAAAAATGTTGGCGGTTTGATTTTTTTTTAGCAAGGACCACCCTTGACATTTTTCCTAAAAAGTTTCAAATTAGCCGCCCCAAAATGTACTTAAAAATTTTGGCGGTTGGATTTTATTTTAGCAAGGAATCACCCTTGTCATTATTGCTTGAAAAAAATCAAAATACATGTAGCTATTCAATGAAATTTGTTTATTAATATTATTATAAATTTTTAATATCATTAGCAAGGGGTATAATGTTTTGGCAAGGAATATTCCTTGTTATTGATTACTAAATATAATTTACACGATATCCTCCCCCTACCTACATTTATTTCGTTAGGTGTAATATTTAATAATAATAAAAAAGTTGTTGAAGGAATTTATTATCTCTTAACATAAACGTTTTCAGCCAAATGAACACAAATTTGATGTTATTCTTTTTCACATAATTTTTTTCTTCTTCTTCTTCTTCACCACTTTTTTCTTCTTCTTCTTCTTCTTCTTCTTCTTCACCACTTGAGGAGTCAAGCAAAGAAAACTAAGTTGGTATTTTTTTCTACTTCAACTTGTATTTTTGTTTTAATTCATACTTTATATATGTTGTTCTTTTTTTATGGTTTAATTAGCTAATAGTTTAGGACTTAGAAATGACAAGTTTAATATTAAGGACTTAGAGATGTTAGTTTTAACTAGCTAATAATGTATTTATTATGTATTTTAGAACTTGTAAATCAATTTAAATAGGAGAGAACTTTTTCGTTTGAGTTATTTAATCAAATAGTTTAAGAATTCACTCTTAATTTTATAAGTAGAGTCATCTAAATCCTTCAATCTCTTTTTTTTTTAACATATAATATTTCTTCTAATTTTTAGTTGAACTCAAAATTATCTCAATATTTTATTAAAACTTTAACTTATATTAATTTTTAGAGATCATATAAGGTGGCAAATAAAATATGTGGAGTTCTATATCAATTTGAATCTTGACCAACTATTATGATATGTTGATGAATATTATAATTTTAGAAGTTACAAATTAGTATAAGTTTAAGTTTTATTGGAAAAAATATGATTCATGTGTAACTAGTACCTTTTTGAATACGAAATAATACCTTTTTTACTATGAATTAATATTGTTTGAAATATGAATTAATACCTTTTAGAATATGAACTAATACCTTTTATAATATAAATCAATGCTTTTGGAATATAAACTAACACATTTTAGAATAAATGCATTTTGGAATACAAACTAATACCTTATGATTGTATTAATAAATTTTTAATTATTTATTTATTTATTAATTCTAAATATTTTTTAATTTATTTGTGATTCTAATTATTGACATATTATACATATTTATAATTGTAAAATATTTTGATATATTATATTCTTTTACGTACAGAAATATGTCCCTACATAAGAGTTGGATGTACAATCGCTTAGAACGCAGTGGCTTATTGCGAACAAGAATTTGCTGATGGAGTAGATAAATTTTTAAATTTTGCTTTCTCGGACCGTGGTGATCATAGTGGAGGATTGATTAGATGTCCATGTAAGAATTGTCAAAATCTGCGATATCATGATTATCAAACTGTTGGGATCCATTTGTGCAGACATGAATTTGTGCCAAATTACTATACTTGGATATGTCATGGTGAGATGTTTGATAACATTAGCTTACATCATGACATGGCGCATTCTTCTAGCACTGTCGAGTCAGTAGTCGAAGAAAATTTTGGCTCCCACAGGGACATGGTAGCTGATGCATTTCCTCAATTCCTTGAGTACGAAACCAGTGGAGAACCGGAAGAGCCAAATAATCAAGTAAAAGCATTTTTTGAGTTGATGAGCGCAGCAGAATGCCCTATTTATGAAGGTAATGACCAGTCGTTATTACAATGGGTTTCAGAACTTTTAAGTTACAAAGTCCAGCATAATGTATCAATTGCAGGCATGAACAATTTTATTAAGTATTGCAAAAAAGTTGCGCCAACTACAGAACGACACAAGTTCCCCGATGGCTATAATGAAGTGAAGAGATTGATGATGAAACTTCGGCTCGATCATGTTAAATTCGACGTGTGTGTAAACAACTGCTTCTTGTACTACAAAGACGGTAGTGGTCTCAAATTTTGTCCAATTTGTAAGGAACCAAGGTACAAAGAAAAGAATAATCCACGTGGTAAAGACATTGCAAGAAATAAACTGTGTATTTTCCTATCACCCCACGTCTATAGAGGCTATACATGTCACGCAAGATAACCAAGCACATGACTTGGCATATGAAGTGTTCGGGGGATTCAGAAAAAATTATTCATCCTGTCGGTGGTGAGGCGTGGAAGCAGTTTGAACAGTTACATCCTACATGTGCTGCAGAGCCTCGTAATGTGCGATTATGATTATGCACTAATGTTTTCAACCCACACGGTTCCTCTGCAAAACCATATTCTTGTTGGCCAGTATTCGTTACTCCATACAACCTGCCACCAGATCTATGTATGACTCAAGAGCACATTTTTCTGTGCCTCATTATATCTGGCCCGAAAAGTCCAGGGGTGAATATTGATGTAATGCTTCGACCGTTAATTGATGAATTAAACATGTTATGGAACGAAGGAGCATTAACTTATTGCAGCTTCAAGAAACACAATTTCATAATGCGAGCTGCCGGGTTGGAGCACACACGGGCGGTTAGCGTGTCCCTATTGCATGGAAATGACTAAGTCATTCCAACTTCGAAATGGGCACAAGCCTTGTTGGTTTGATTGTCATCGACAATTTCTACCCACTCACCATCGTCACAGAAAAAATAAATCTGATTTCTAGAAGGATCGAGTAGAGAATGACGAATGCCCCGAGAGAAGGTCTGGTGCAGAAATGTTTGAGCTAGTGAAGCTAATTAAAGATAACAAGTTTGGGAAAGGGCATGAACCAATGGATGGATTTGGTCACACGCATAACTGGACAAAGAAAAGTATATTTTGGGAGCTCCCGTATTGGTCAACACTTCTCATCCGTCACAACTTGGATGTGATGCACTGTGAGAAATTTTTTTTTAGAACATCAAGGCCACGATATTTGATGATCCTGGCAAATCAAAAGACAATGTTAAAGCTAGGATGAATCTTGAATTATGTACGAACAGAAAAGAATTATTTCTAACCGACGGAGAAAAACAATAGAGTTTTATCTATAATTAGGTCCTTTGTTTTCTTGTTTGCTGTATTTGTGGATGATTTGACGTGTTTTTATGGAAAAAGGCCTTGTTATATTGTTATCATATAATTTGCCTCCAATTCTTTGGTTTAATGAGCAAAATTTACTCATAATTAGAAGTAAATTCACAAGTTTTTGCTCAAGGACTCAAGGATACCTATTTTTGCCATCAACTTTGTGATGAATACTTATTGAGTTTGCTGTAATTAAAAAATTATGTTATGATATTAAAATTTGCTGAAATTTATCGCCTCTACTGCAGTCTAATTAACTCAGGGAGTCCGGGACAAAAAGAGTTGAGTTTATCTCCTTATTTTTCTATAAACCAGCTATAAATACTAATATATACATGAATTTGATCCTATGATGGAAGCTTTGCAACTGTGGTTGTAGATGCTATGATGGAAGCTTTGCAATGATCAAACAAGCAGAATTAAGGTAATGATAATGCTATCTTATATTTATAATTTCGGCATGTGATCATCGATGTGGCCTTAACTTTTAGTGCATTAATGTATGAAATATTATTTAAGTTGGATTAATAAGTGACTTTAGGATGCATGAAACATTACATTATCTTGGTGGGGACTTTATCTTGAAGTGGAAGGGTATTTGACCCTTTCCAATTCATTATTGATTCTTTGAAGAATATAAATGAAAGTGAACAGATAATAAATAAGAAAAACATGTTGATTATTTCTCTATACTACCATAGGTAATAAGGTGGGCCTTGTGTGTATCCCTTAGTCTTAATAATCTAATTCACGAAATATCCATTCTTGTTGTTGTAGCTTGAGTTTTAATCTGATTTTATGGGACACAGGTTCATTAAACTGAATATATATAAATATAAGATTCAAATTAAGTTATGTATGTGGATGATACTTGTTTAGTGGTCTTCTTAAGCTCAAATTAACTACTTATTTCTTTTCAAAACAGATGTCTGAACAACAACGTTGGAAAGCAGACACGAAGTGTGAGAGCACGAGTTGACACTACTTCATTTTTAAGTGAACATCGTGGCAAGGATGTATCAGGGGCATCATCCACCGAGATTGCTAGTCATCAAAAACACCAGTCAAACAGGATGCCATCATTTGCTCTTCGCTTACCTAAAGCTTCTTTTTTCGAGATCTTTTGGCAGTGCGGTGTATCCACCTGTTATTTGGACGATTTGGCCAAGCATCCCCACATATATCTTTGATAGGTGAGGGCACATCTCTGATCGGGACCTAGCCTACACACGGATGAATGGGTTAGTTGGGACTATTCCTAACTTGGGAGTAGAAGGTCTAATAGAGTGCACTCACCACATGCTAATGGTGGTATGCCAAGTAGGCGGACTTAGGTGTTCCCCATAGGGATCCACCATACGGCCCTCCACTACATCACGATCCACAAATGCGAGATGATGTTAGGGGGAAGAGGATTTTCGGGAGATGATGTTGATCGGTGTGTTAAAAGGTCGTGGTCCTACTAAACCAAAGACACGAACAAGATCGTTATGAAAAAGGCTTTTTGGTGACTCAAGCGATTCTTTGAGGAAAGGTTTGAGGAAATTCTTGCAAACAAGACAATTTCAACACTTCTGCGTATAAATTATAATGGTGACAAGAACTGGAAACAAGTATCGAGGCAAACCAGAGACATCATATGGCAAGGTTTTGGTGTAAGTAGAAATGTTTCACATAATATTGTGTTTCTTGAAATAATTCTTTTAGATACTTACAAATTATGTTTAAAATGTAGATGAGATTTCGGTGGGACTCAAGTAAGCACACAGAGATAGTTTATATATGGGAAAAGGTAAACATATTAGGTTTTTCTAATATGATGTCAAGCGCGAAACGAGATTGGGGAAATACAGGAAAAAGGCCAAAGTGGTGTTCGATAAGCAGATTCAATCACCTTGTTCGTTATTGACAAATATCTGAGGTTCAAGAAGATGCTTTAAAGCATTCTAAAAATCGAGGTGTTGTTCGTAACGCGGAGGGACAGGTGGTGAAAAAGGCCTCAGCCACTTTTACTGGGGACTCGATCAGTATGTTACGCCGAGATAAGAACATGGTGAGTTTGGTTTCTTTTAAATAATATGTCTTCAATTTGCATGTTGAAATATTAAACTTTATTTGTCTTGTTGCCTACACATTCTTTATAAAATCTAAGTTGTTTTGTATGATAATCTGGGATGTATTTTAGTAATTCATCACAATGAAATTTTATATGTTTTTTTCATTGTAGGCTGGGAATTCATTCATAGCTAATGTACTTACAATTGGAAACTTTAAAGCTACACATATGACTGGGTTGAAAAAGAAAGGGAAGCGTAAAAGTCAGGAAGGTGTAGATGGTGCCAGTGGATCAAGTCAAATTGAATCTGAGAGTTCGATTTCAAAGGCACCGAAGTGGTTAAAACCAAAATTTGGGGAAATAGTTGTACGTATAAAAATTATATAAAGTTATTTTTAGTAGCAATATTTTTGTCTAACTATTTTAATTGAATAGGAAAGCTATGATGATTTGACTGCTATAAAGTACGCTGATAGGCCAGAAAACAAACCTGAAGAGTGGGAGCCTCGTGATGAGGAATGTTGGAACAAGGTGATTGGTGGCCCCAACAACGGTAAGGTTATCGGTGTTCCGAATCATGCTATTCTTGAAGAATTAGGGTACACAACGAACAGGCGTATGTTGAGGACAGATGTACAGTTGACAACCGAGTCCATCGAGAATTCAATTCAAAAGAAATTAGAGACCGTGTATACTCGATTTGAGGAGGAGCGTCAATCTTATCAGTTCGAAATAGCAGAGTTACGTCAAGAGCATCAATCTTATCAAGCCCAATTAACACAGTTACGTCAGGAGACCCAAGAGAACGGTAGAATGATAAAAGCATTAACGTTGGCTAAAGTCTCATGTGTTAACCTACCCCATCCTCTGCCTAGTGATGTAGATGAGCATGATCAATAGTTTAGTATGAGACTAATTGTGTCTTTGCATATAAATTAGGAAGAATTAATATTTTGGGTTTTGAGTTGTGTAAGTACTAATTATATAAGTATTGTACAATCGTGTTTTTTTCTATATCAAGAAAATAGTTTCTTCACTTATATAATTAATGTGTTCCAATTCTTATATATGAATGTTTTGTATATATTAGTTTTTTAGTTTTCAATTACTAAAATGAGTGTTTCTTACGACAGTCACGATTTCGTACTGACTGTCAACAGTTGAGGTTTAAAATCGTGTCATGTATCGTCGTACTATGTCGTACTAACCTGCTACCTATTGTACAAATGAATATTATTATTTAAATAATTTTTTAATTATATTTTGTAATTTATATTTTTACCCTCTTCTAAAACAAATTTAAAAAATATTAGTTTAAGAATATATATGTATAATTAGATAATTAAAATTGATTTTCAATCAAATATCAACCTTTATTTTTTGAGACATAAAATTCAACATTCAACCATCATTAAAATCAACCACCATTAAAACCCTTATCCTTGGCAAATAAATTAAGAGGAAATCCTATTTGACACTTTAGCCTAAATAAAAAGAAAATTGGAAATTGAAACTTGAAGGAATCGGTAGCTCTGCAACCTCCTTGTTGCAGGTCTCCTCTGCCCCAATTTTGGGCTTCTGCAATCGTTTTCGTTTCTGGTGGAGCTCTGCTCCAATCCCAATCGCATCTGCTTCTATTTTAAAATTTATTTGTAATTAAAATTTTTAAAGTGAAGACAAAAAAGTTAAGTCCCTAATCCCTTCCCCCCCTCCCCCGCTACAAAATTGATCAGAGATCACGAATCATATAAAAAAGGGACTGAAAATTGTCCATCTCCTACAAAAAACATCTGACCCATGCTTGATGAATTCATAGATCTGTGAACGAATATAGAAAACTAAAAGTTAAAGAAACAAAAAATACTACCGATTTGGGATCCCCACCTCCCTCCCAACTTCTCTTTCATTGCAAACACGAGTTTATGGGCAGTCGATTTGTGTTGTGTTTTCTCAACTCATGGATGAGCGTCGAACGGAAGAGGAAGAACTTGTGATTTTTATTAATAAAATATAAATTTAAAAATAAAAAAGAATTGTAAGGATAGATTTGTAAATTGATAATTATACTTTTTAAATTATTTAATTTATTATACAGTACGACATAAATCGATAGATAGTACGATGTAATACAATGGTTAGTACGACATTTAGTACAACAGGTAGCAGGTTATTAAATTTAAGTCTTTAGATTTTAAATCTAATGGTTCAAATTAATTGACTATTGACAGTCAGTACGACACCCTGACTGTCATAAGAAACACCCTACTAAAATAGCATACATATATTACTTTAACTTATTGTGGTTCATGAGTTGTATTAATGAAGTGATTTACTTTTTCTACATCTCATATTGTATAGTGATAATTATTTTGATATTTAATATTAATTGATACATGTATTAAAAAGTGGAGGGAATATGTGTGAAGAATTATTTATAAATTTAACTCAATGGTATGGTACTCCTCAGTACCGTATTAATGAGTCTAAGATAGAAATTTAATTTGGTGGCTCTAAGGTGTTATGATGTAATGCTGCGAAAAAAACTATATCTATATTAGCAAGGAAGAATCCTTGCTAAAAATGATACTCAATAAAAAAAATAAAAAATAGGAAAGAAGAATCTTTGCTAAAAATGATGCTCAATAAAAAAATGAAAAATATGATCCTCAATAGCAAGGAAAAGCCCTTGCTATATTATTTTGTTTAGAATTCCTGCATGAACCTAACTCATTAGCAAGGAGGAGCCCTTGCTATTTTTATTATAGAGCAAAATAGAAATTTTTACAACAATTAACCCTTGATATTGTTATATTATTTAATATTTAAAGAGAATAGATAATGTGCCTTTGTTACAACAACTATAATTTATACAAGTAGAACTAGATGAGAGTTTTTGCACTTATGGTCCCATGAATCACGCCATGTTTTCAATCTAGTCCCACTACTGACAGAACTAGTCCCACAAGAATTTTAATTTGCAAATATGGTCCCACAATTTACCAAGTTTGCACATTTGGTCCCAACATTAAACGGCGCTTGACGGCATCTCGTTAACCACAAAACGGACACTGTTAAACGTATAATTAATATGTATTAAACATTAATCTATCTTAACAAATTAATTGAGTTTTTTGCACTTTTGATCCCATGAATCACACCATGTTTTCAATTTAGTCCCACTACTGGCAGAACTAGTCCCACAATAATTTTAATTTGCAAATGTGGTCCCACAATTTACCAAGTTTGCACATTTGGTGCCAAAATTAAATGGCTCTTGATGGCATCTCGTTAACCGCGAAATGGACACTGTCAAACGTATAATTAATACTCCCTCCGTCCTAATTTTTAAGAAACTCTTTCCATTTTTTTTGTCTCAATCTTTAAGGAACACTTCTTAAAATGGATATACACACTTTATCACTTTATCACATAAAATACTACTCCTTATCTCCTAACTTTGATTGTCCACTTTCCGTAAATAGCTGTCCTAATTTTGTTTGGTCATTCCTAAAAAGGAAATAAAGCAACTTTCAATTCTATTTAATATTATTATTCCCTCCACCAAATCCACTTTACACCATTTAATACTATTATTTTCCTCCACCAAATGCACTTAACACTATTTAATATTATTATCTCCTACTTTTTCTTAATCTCTGTGTCTACAATATTTGGCTATGTTTTAAAATACGGGTCCGACCGGCCGGTCGGACCGGAGAACCGCTACTGGGCGGCTCAATAGGGGTGCCCAGAACTACTATTAAACCGCCCGATAAAAACCAATAAAACCGGGTGAAAACCGAGAACCGGTGAACAGTCGGATTTCATAAAAAAAAAACAAGAAAAAAAACCCCCTACCGAGGTCGCCGAATAGCGCCATGACATCCCCGCTCTCGCCCATACTGGAGAAAGAAGAAGACGCCGACATCTGTGCGCCGCGCCCTCTGCTCTCGCGCCGGCCAAGGCCGGGTGCAAATCCGCTCTCTCTCGCATTTGTGGAGAAAGAAGATAGAGAAAGAAAAGAAAAAAGAAAATTTGTCATGGACACCAAGATGGGAGAATCACATACTCATGATGAGGGATTTGGTAAGATTTGTTAATATGAAGATTGAGAGAAAACCCTCGTTTTATTTAGAGAAGACTTGATTTTCCCACCATTTTTTTTTAAATTTGAATTCAATGGGACTAAAAGTGAAAGTATATTGGCGTCAAAAAACGTGATTAGCTGAAAATTGGCGCCAAAAGAAATGGAGGGAAGAATTTTGGGTTTTTGGAACCTATGAGACCATATGTGCAAGTGGGCCCAGGTAAGTTAATTGATTAATTTTGTGTTAATTATGTTTCATAACTTATGGGACTAAAAATTCAAGTGGTTAAACGGTGGTTAAGCCTTAATTGCGAATTAATTATGTCCCATAACTTATGGGACCACATTTGCAAGTCGATTTAACAGTTTCCGTCACCGTGGGACCACATTTGCAAATTAAAATTCTTATGGGACTAGTTCTGTCAGTAGTGAGACTAGATTGAAAACATGGCGTGGTTCATGAGACCAAAAATGCAAAAAACTCACTAGATGAGATCAACTATATTTAAATAAGATTGAATGTGTTATTGTTAATTTCAGTTGAGGATGATTTTTTAGAAAATCTTTTTCTGCATCAGGTCCCTTCTAATCGTTAGATTAACTTTGTACGAAATATAACCCAATTCATGCTAATATTCTTCGAAAAGAATTTAAACAAAAAAATTATTCTTCTTTTAAAGATGACTTTTTTCTTACTCTCGCTACAAAAAGAATTAGCTCTAATTTCTCTACACTTTCTTAGTTTTGAATCTGAGGTGTGAATGAGATGGTTGGAGACCTCCTCTATTTATAGAAGACGGTTGAGGTAAAAGTCAAACTTTAAATCAATAAAATTTTGTTATAAAAGTATTCTTCATTAATTCCGCCACTATTAATTTTAATTTATTCCCGACGACTAAATAGGATATAAAACTGGACCGTATATGCATCGATGATGTAGTAGTAAGATTGCGTCTGAAATCTAAAATTACAAGTTGGAAGACAATTTCGAACATTATTTATTAATTCTTAGCTAACTACAAAATCGATCATATTCTGAATTTGAGAAAAAACAAAATATAGACCAATTACGTACGTAAACAAAATTAACGAAATAATTATTACAGGAGCGAGGAAACGCAAGGGAAATTAAGTCGGATATGATGAAGATCCTAATTGATGTCAATTTTGTTGAACTATACTAGTACTATATATTAATGGCCTTGAAATCATCAGATAGACCTCTGGAAGAGCGCATGTCACTTTCGCTGGCGTTCGACGAGTAGAAATCGTCGTCAAAATCCTTCTCCTTTATTTCCTCGATCTTATCAACGGCCTCTTTTATATCGGGTCTCTTTTCAGCGTCTGCATTGCAGCAGCTCAGGCCGAAGTTTAGAAGCTTAGTCATCTCGCTGTGGCTGTGGCTGGCCCCGGCCATCTCGCGGTCGAAGACCACGGCGGTGCCGCCGCTCTCGTCGCGCATGGCGGAGTCGACCCAGGTGGGGAGGTCGGCGGCGTCGTTCTTCCTGGCGGTGAGGATTTCGAGGATGAGCATGCCGAGGCTCCAGACGTCGGTCTTCTTTGTGAGTCGGCGGGCGTCCTTGAACTCGGGGGACTTGTAGGAGGCGATGTGCTGCTCGGCGTGGTCTGGGTTGACGATGGGGATGAGGCCGTAGTCGGCGAGGAGGGGCTTGTAGGAGGCGTCCAGGAGGACGTTGGAGGATATCAGGTGCCCGTGCGCCGCCGTCAGGCTGGGGAGCTCGTTGTGGAGGTATAGGAGACCTTTGCTTATTCCCTTCACGATGTTCAGTCGGGTCGGCCAGTCCAGCGCTGGGTTTTCGCCCGATCGGTTTCCTGGTGGTATATTCATATGAGTAGTAGTGGTTAATGGTATTGTATGGATTAAGGTGCACCGTGCACTAATAAAAGATGCAATTAAGGTGCCTAACGATTTTGGTCCCAACACCAATCATTTTGGTTCTAAAATTATTTTTCATTCAGTTTTGATCTCATCGTTACGCTTTCCGTTAAAATCAGCTGCAGTTTTAGTTCCACAAGACAAGATTTGGGACCAAATTGTGCAATTAAACTTAACGAATTCTGTAACGGAAGGACCAAAACTGCATGAATGGGACCAAAGTGATGAGTATTGAGACCAAAATCGTGAGATCCCGCGTCCTGTGGGATCATAAATGAATTTAACTCCAATTTATTTACACTGAATCCTGCAACTATTAATATGAAAAAATAATTGCACGGTTCATATAAATCAAGTTTCACAAGAGACGTACTCTAGATTGTAAGAAATGACACTACATGCATCTTGCAACTAAAGTGCATTTTAGAAGCATGCAACTTACTTATATTGAAGCATAAGTATGCAATTTGTTTTAGTTGACATAAATTGCATGTTATGTTCAAAAAATGCACTAGAAACCAACTCTATATATTCTATATATATGGAGAGAGGAATTTGTGATTACACATATAAAGAATGAGAGCATATATACCATGAAGGCGAACAGCAAGGCTGAGATTATGCGCATAAGGAGCAACAAGGAGCTTCTCCTCTTTCCTATAATAGAAAGCAACAAGAGGAAGCACGTTCTGATGGTTCAACCTCCCAAGCCTCCTCATATGTTCATTGAAATCCTCCTTACTCACACCGTTCATATTCTTGCACCTCTTCACAACCATCACATTCCCCCCGCTGAGCGCCGCCTTGTACGTCGACCCTATCACGCCGCTGCCCAGCACCTCCGCCGACGCCTTCAACAGGTCCTGCATCTCGAATTTCTCGACGCCCACTTTCAGGAACGTCAGCTTCACTCCCCCCTGCTGCTGCTTCCCCTGCTCGGGGGCCGCCGCCACGCCGCGTTCCATTCGGTTGAGGTCGCCGCCGGTGGCTTTGGGGGCGGCGGCGGTGGAGGCCTCGCCTTGGCTGGGCTTCTTCTTGCGGCAGATGAAGAAGATGACTAGTGCTACGATGGCTAGCAAGGCTGCTCCCACTAGGACTGCCACCACTACTATTGTTGTGATGGGTTTGCCCTTTGAAGGCGGGGCTGTGGCGGCCCTTTCTTCTTCTGGGGCGGACTTTTCTTCTTCTTTTGTGGGGCAGGCTCCTAGTGGTGCCCCACATAGATCTTTGTTGCCTGTATAATTTAGGAAACTAAAAATGTTGGAAACTAAGAAGAAGAAGAAAATGAACTTCAACAACATATTCAAAATGATGTTGATCTTTACTTTGGGGATTTGCAAAAGAACACATTTAATTAAATGTTTGTAAATTAAGAAAAGTATTTTCTTATTATGTAAATGTAGGCTAAATTTGGCTAATTCAGACGGATTTTTATATAAAATTGTCCTTTAAGTTACCGGAACAAAGCCCAATTTTCAATTTAATTCAAGTGCGATCTTAATCTAATTTCAGCTAATTCAGTCCAATTTGATCTACATTTACATAAAATTGTCCCTAAATTACATAATCAAAGCCCAATTTTTCAATCCAATTCAAATGCGAGTTTAGCCCTATTTCAGCTCATTTCAACCAATTTCACGTACATTTACATAAGGTAAAATATATTATCCTCAATTTACAAGCTCATAAACACAATATCCTTTTTCAACCACAAAATTGTTACCTGCCTAAAAAAATAATCATGATTGTATAACAGGAAATTATCTTATGCGCAAATTAAGAAAAAGAACTGACCAAAAAAGGAGGAAGCATCCAAACTTGTAAGGGCGGAGGGAATGGGGCCCTCCAATTTATTATTGGATAAATTGACGTCTTTCAACCCATCCTGTTCAAATTTTGGTATTTCACCTTGAAACTCATTATTCTGCAGCCTCAACTCCATCAACCTAGGCAAAGTAACCAAAGCCGCGGGTATGGAACCCCTAAATTTATTATTAGCCAAATGAAGTTTCTTCAACGATAGCATCCCACTAAAAGCGACCCCAGGAATCTCCCCCGAAAACTTATTATTCGACAAAAACACAGTTTTAAGTGCACCCAATCGCTTAAATTCCGGCAAAGAACCATCAAAGTCGTTGTTCATGAAACTGACGCTTCTCAAATCCCGCAATTTGGCCAGCGTGTCGACGTCGATCGCCCCTTGCAACCCCATGCCCTCAAGCTGGAGCCCCCAAACCTGGCCTTTCTCGCACAACACGCCCGTCCAGCCGCTGCATGGGGGTTTCGACACGTCCCAATTCGACAACTTGGCCGTGTTTTTGAGGGACTGTCGGAACTTGAGCAAGATCTCAGCGTCGGATTGAGCAAATGAGGAAACGGAAAAATCGAGGAGGAGGAGGAGGAGAAGGAGGAAGAAGCGCGTAGTCGACGCCATGGTGGTGGTGGTGGTGCGCGCACGTGTGTGTGCGCGCCCGGCCGTGGGACACCTAAAATTGAGAATGGCCTCTTTGAGCGCAGAGAATGAGGGAGGATGTAATGAAATTTCGTAAACATGGAGGTTGTGGAGAAGAGGGGGATGCCAATAATAGTGTTTGTGTTCGAAACATTGACAAATGGTGAGAGACTATGCCACGTTGCACGGGTGGTTGGGACTTTTTTTTGGGGCTCAGAACTCTGCGCTATGCCTTTGAATTCATTTGGTGGATTAATTCATTAATTAATTGGACTATATCTACACTTTTCCAAATTGTTAATTTGTGTCATCGAATTTTTTATTTCATGGCCTCATGTTATATTTTAATGATGCATGATGGCGTATTATACTTATACATATGAGCCACTATATATAAGATTTAGTAGCTAGTTGGGGTTGGGGTTGGGGTTGGTTTAAGAGGAGAGCTTTAATTGGCAATTTGTAAAATTAATGCCAATCTTTGACCTCAATCATCAACAGAGCTGGTCCTACAATTTTAGGTCCTACGATTTTAGGGGTCCGGAGCAAAAAAAATTGTTAGGCCCTTCATACCTTTTATGATTAAAAAAAATTGTTAATGCAAAGACAATTTGATAATATATTTTTGAGAAAATGACTCTAAGGTACAAAAAATAGAGGTAAGTGACTCTAAGGTACAAAATTTTTGAGCAGTGACTTTAAGATACAAAAGGTGACTATTTTGCCCTTAATGTCAAATAATTATTACAATTCTGAATGGGCCCAAACCCTATTTCTTCTCACCCTAATAACCGGTCTCCTCTTCTCTCTCACTCATTTTCAAGATTTACTTTCTCTCTCTTCCTCCCCCTCCCAAATTCACGGTCCCTCTCTTTCTCCCCTCACAAAATTCCTCTCTTCCCCCCCTCCCAAAACTGCAGACGGAGGCAAAGGTTTCTGCACTTGGTGGTTTTTGGAGATGGTGGGATTTTGCAGTGGTGGTTTTCGGAGATGGTGGATTTTTTTAGTGAAGATGGTGTTTGGTGGTGGTTTGTGCGGTGGTGGTGGGTAGATTCGGCGGTTTTTTGGGGCGGTGGTTGTGGGTTTTGGGGGCGTTGGTTGGGGGTTGGTGGTGGCGGCGAGTGGAGGAGTCTGTGAGGCGTTGGTTGTGCCGTGGATCGTGGGTTGTCTTGGGACTTGCAGTGCGGGCGATGGAGAAGACGAGCGGTAAGGATTTTAAAAAAAACTTATTTTGTTTTTATTTTTTCTGTCTTTGTTTAGATCTGAGAATTTGAGTGATATATCTTTGTGTATGTGATGGGTTGCGAGACGGTGGCGGTGGGGGCGGCGGCGACGACGGCGATGTAGAATTAGGGTTTCTGTTTTGATATATTTGTAATTTATGTTTTTATTTTTGGAGATTTGCTTAATTTGTAATTAGGGTTTTTATAATTTTTTAGTAATTTTTATTTTATTAGGATATATACAGATTACAGTGTAATTTTTTTATTAGGATTTTCTGCAAATCAAATTTTTGATTGCGTATATTTTTGTTTATTTTTACAGATTATTTTTTAAGCAATCTGTTTAATTTATGCAGATTACTTTTGCAAATTTTTATGATATTATGTGTTTTTAGTTGTATTTTGTTATAGGAAAAGTACATTTTTTTTTATAGAAAAGTAAATATTTTTATAATTTTCCGTAATTATTTATTGTATGTTTTATTTTTGTAATCTCTAGAGTGAGAAAAAAATACACTCCAAAAATAGTTTAGAAGTACAATAAAATAAAAATAATGCACTCCAAAATTGGCTCAAAACTGCATAAATTAATTATTATGCACTGTTGGGAAATTTATAGTTTTGATGAAAGTTCCAAAAACACATGTAATAGGACTAGTCAGACCTGTTAGCTGACTGATGTTTATATTACCTGCTATAGGAGACCAGTTGATAATGATTGTATAGAACAACTGATGTAATAGATAGGTCACATATTGAGGGGGAAACTCAATATGTATAGGTCAGATCTGAAGACTCAAAGGACAGCTGATATCCGACAGGCCAGAATGCAAGACAAGAATAAAAGATCAGATCGATCTGATCTAGTCAGATAACTCAGCTGAAGTCATGAAGCTCAAACTCAGAATACTCGAAGATCAGATGACTTCCAGATGATCAGACCAGAAGACCTACATCAGCCGAGTCTGCTAGTTGAAGCTAAGTCAACCAGCACCAGAAGACTCCATCATGTAGACTGATCAGTTCTGACTGATCAGGTCAGCTCACCAGGTGAAATCTGATGTCTCACCTAATCATACGTCTATGATCTGAACAAGAAGAATGTCAAGCTTAGTTGGAAGAACAACACTGAAAAGTGAGTCTGCTATCCAATAAGAACAAGACACGTATGATCGGAGCCGGCAATTGCGGGATTTGATGATGCTTCTCTGTAACGGCTATAAAAACACTTTTCACGCTTTCGGCCATGCCATTTATGAAGCACATCACATCAATACTGCAAGTCTACCAAATATAGCCTGAAATTCAAATTGCTCTCCAACGGCTTTTTGATTTCAAGGTCTATAAATATGGGATCACACTTTAGAGTGAAATACACGCGGAAAACAAAAACGCTGAAAAATCAAGAAGCTCAAGCTAATATCAAATTTCCGCACGAAGAACACGATCAAGAAGATTATTTTTATTAAGTGTTCATCCCATAAGTTCTTAGCATAGAAATCTTTTCATCTAGCTGTTAGGCTGCTTATACGCAAGAAAAGATTTCATAGTTGGAACCAAAACAATCTTACCCAAACCCCCAAGTTAGGTTAAGTTGTTTAGCAAGATTTCAGACTAGGGTTTCTAGTTCTGATCTCTGGGATCGGTTGAGTGTGAACTCTTTAGACATCTAGTTTGTGTACTGTGTTGGACTTACACATAAATCAAAGTCCAGTTGGTTAAGTAGGTGCCCCTTGTGATAGGGAAGAGTAGACGTAGGACTGGTTTGTCCGAACCACTATAAATCTTGTGTGCCTTTATCGCTTTGATTAACTGATTACACAATCGCACACAACCTTTAAAAGCGCATACATATTCCAAGTTGAGATCGATTAGCACCAAGCTTACGATCGATCATATTTGACACTTGATCAGTGATTAAAAGATTAACTTTGGAATCGATTTATCAAAACCTGGTTTTTCAAGCGGGTAAAACTTAAGCTTCCAAGACACATCGGTTAAATCGATAGTTACTAAACCGATCGCCTTCAGCGATCGGTAAGTTAATTATCGCCCAAAACCGATTCACTTTCGCACTCTGATCGGGCTAAGCGCCCTCACACCGATCTGCACAAAAAAAAGTTTTCGAAGTCTATTCACCCCTCCCTCTAGACTTACGCCCTCACTAAACCCGTTCGGGACCTACAAGTGGTATCGAGCGGTTGGTTCTCTGGACCATCGACTTCGTGTATCATCGATTCTTGAGGAAGAATCTTTGTGGTGTCGAATCGATCCGAAAAACCATTTTTAAAACTCATTCATTTTCCAAAATCACTCAAAGCATGGATAACACCTCGGTATGTATCATGATGCCGAAGTTCTCAATCGATGAGTATGCAGTTGGGCCATATATATGTCCAACCATCTAATTTGGATCGATTGGCGAGAATGATGGAAGTCATCGAAAGAGGACCCATCATCATTTATTACGACAACCCCGCGATCGGAGGAGATCCGGACTTTGCCCGGGAAGTCTTGTGCGAAAAAAGCCAAACCTTGATGGATGCAAGAGGAAAGGAAATCGATACTCTAGATACTATTGCAAGGCATATTATCATGAAAACAATGGATAAGGTCACCAAGGAAAAGATTAAGTATCTCAAATCTGCGAAAGCAATGTGGGATACTCTGGCTGAGATATGCGAGGGAAATGAACAGATAAAAGACAGTCGTCTACAAGTTTAATGGTGAAGTTCGAGAAACGAAGATCTTTGCTTAACGAAACCATCAACGAACTCGATGGAAGAATTACAATGTCTATAAACAAGCTTCGAGAACTTGGTAGAGAGATGTCTGATAAAGATATCAACTACAAAATCCTAAGGTCTCTCACCAAGAAGTGGGATATGAAGGTCACGGTAATCAAGGATTGCCAAGACATTTCAAAAATGAAGCCAAGTAGCTTGTTCTTGAGCCTTAAAGCTCACGAGTTCGATTTGATTGAGAGAGGACAAGCTGATGAAGATGAGGTGCCCGCTGAAGCCTCAACTTCAAAATCAGTTGCTTTTAAGGCAACCAGCAGCAGAACGAAGGCCAACGAACCTATTGGGAATATAATGAGTCAGGCAGAACAGATCGCTCTGCTTACCAGGAAGCTTGAGAAGTCAAACGTCCAACTTGGTAAGTATCGAAGATTTTATAAGGACTATCAACATAGCCGAGGGGGCGAGATAGGAGATCGGACAAACGGATCTCGAAGAAAGAACCGATCGATGATCGGAGGGATCACGAGAGATGAAAGGAAGAGAGATAGTCGACGGAGGAAGGAAGAGATAATCAATCAATCGGGAAGAAGCTCGGACTACTATCGAAAAGGGAAGTCACCCGATAGGTCATCTGAGACGGAGTGATTCACCTGGAAGGAAAGGTTCGGTGGATCAAGGCGTGCTTCAAGCCGTGAGAAGCCATGTCACTATAGCGCAGACGCCTGCACTGGACGCCAAGAGAAAGGGAAGAAAAGAGGAACATAAGAGAGCAACGTTATAGGGACGGAAGAGCCATGGTTGCCGTCGTCGAGAATTGACGATTCCTATCTGCCCTCTGAGGACTCTGGATACTCCTCTGTAGAAGACTTCTGCCTGATCAGCAGTGTTGTTGACTTCTATGAAAATGAAGATCTGATATTCTCTTCAGACGATGATGAGATCTGCCTGATGGCCAGGGAGGACCAATCTGAGGTAACCTCCAAACCTACTTCATTCGCTTCTACACCTGCTATCATTAGCACACCTGCTGGGGAGATTGACCTGCAGCTCTACTCAGAGCAATTGCTTGAGGATCTCTCCAATGCAATGAGACACTTATGCTATAGTAAGTTTGAAAATGATAAGCTGAGGACCAGAAATAATCAGCTTGCTAAAGAAAATGATCTCAGTAAAGCCTCTGAACTTAGATCAGCTGAAACTGCTCAGAAGGCAACTGAGGAATTTAAAATTCTCGAAGTTAAAGCTTCTGATCAGGAGAAGCAGATCAAAGATCAGCTGGCAATTAACAAACAGCAAGCTGATGACTTCAAAATCCTGCAAGCAAAATTCGATGAGCTGTTCCAAAAGCATGAAAGTCTAAAATCATCTGAGGATAATCTGCGTAAGAAAATAGAGGTTTTTTCAAAATCATCTAAAACCGTTCAAGACATGAACGCCTATTTTCGAACAACGATTAATAAGAAGGGACTTGGCTATGAGAACCCTTCCACATCCTCAAAAGCCCCGGCTGATTCATCTCAAAAAGGTGTAATCGGGACGAGTTTTAAACAAAGATACACCAAAAGCCAAACATGTATCTAATAAGGGAAAAAAGACCGGTTGAGCGGGTAAAGGCGGTGCCTAAACGAAAAGGAACATAAATGGACCCCTAACGGTAAAGCATCATCGAGGAATCCAGAAGAACCCGGTTCTTACGAAGAAACCTCAACCTAATCAACAGATTAGGAATCGAGAAAAAGACAACTGTAAAAGGGAAGTACAATCGAGACCCAATCAAGGTCGGTTTGCCTAATAAGCATGCTTCTGTAAACCGCAAAAACCACCTATGCCGAAAAGATATGAATCTTTTGATGGTAGCGATCGTACCTACCCCTATAATCGTAAATCTAGAGGCTTTGCTTTTTGAACCATTTGGATAAAAAAAAGACAAACGAGAAAAGATAAATTCCAAGTCTTCTAAGTCATCCAAGGTTCACACTAATAATCATACAAAAAAGCGAAAGCATATAAAGAGGCGTATGATTATGTTGATGTATGGGAGACAAATCGGGGCCTTCGATCTAACTGATCACAATAGAAGTGCTCTGTTTGTATGGATCCCCAAAACTAATCCTAACCCCTCAGGACCCAATCCAAAAGGGGTACCTAAAGCCTGATCTGATTGCAGGTTCGCGTGGGTCTGGCCAACAAAGGAGGTGTGCAAGCAACTATCTGGTACATCGATAGTGGATGCTCAAGGCACATGACTGGAAGCAAACATCTCCTCAGCTCTTACATAGAACAGAAAGGCCCGCGTGTACTCTTCGGTGATGATAACTTTGGTTATACCAAAGGGTTCGGAACCTTAGAGAATGATGATGTACAAGTAATTGGAGTCTCGTATGTCGAAGGTCTGAAGCACAACCTATTATCGGTTTCACAATTCTGCGACAATGGATTCAATGTTGAGTTCTCGACTGATCAATGCACTATCAAGAATCGAGCCACTCAATAGATTTTGCTAACTGGTTCAAGGAAAGGGACGATTTACCAGTTGATTGGAGCAATTTGCCCCAAGAAATGCATGCGATTGTCAAGAGTTCCAAAAAGTAGCGGTGGCTCGCACAAAAAAAGAATGAGCCATCGAACTTTAAAACTCTTAATAAGATAGCAAGGATGTCTCTAGTGGAAGGACTTCGAATGAAGTATTTTCAAAGGATCGGACATGTCTTGCATGTCGGAAGGGAAAAACAGTCAAAGCTTCATTCAAGGGAATTCGGGACCGGCATCAAAGAATCTTCGCGGTACTCCATATGGATCTATTTGGACCCGATTACACGGTCGATCTCAACGGACGCAAATATACTCTGTGTCGTGGATGACTATTCCAAGTTTACAGGTTATATTCTTACATAAGAAGAATGAGGCGACAACGAAGATACCGAAATTGCTAAAAAGATTACAAAATGAGAAGGGTGTCAACGTAGTAAAAATCAGATCAGATAAAGGTACATAATTTCTGAACTCTTTTATTACTGATTTTTGCTCTAAGTTTGGTATCTGACATGAAACATCGGTACCGCAAGGACGCCACAACAAAATGGAGTATTTGAGCGGAGAACGAGAACTCTCTCAAAGAAGTTTTCGCCGACGATGTTATTTGAACATGCAATACCAAGCCTTTTAAGGCGAAGCAATCAATCTTGCATGCCACACTCGTAGCAAATGTCTTCTGACTAAGGCTCACTACAAAACACCCTATGAACTGTGGAAGGATAGAAAACCTCGTGTCTCTTACTTCCATGTTTTTGGGTGTAAGTGTTTCATACACAACAATGGGAAGAGTCAGTTGAAGACTTTTGAGGCCAAGTCAGATGAGGGTATATTTCTAGGATATTCCTCATCTAGCAAGGCTTTCAGGGTCTACAACAAACGAACCCTAGTTGTGGAAGAAACACCCATGTAGTCTTTGATGAAGCATCTTACGATCAAGAGAAATCGCCTCGAACAAAAGTACGATCAACCGAACACGATGTTGGAAAATGGATCGACTAACGATCAAGGAAAAAGAATCAAAGCGTAACAATATACATTCCAGATCTAGGGATTCACGGATCAATCGGATCCTAAGGTACGAACAAGCTGTCGATGAAGAAGGCGTCTGGTGAGGCGATATCAAGATCAACTGAACCATCCGGTTCAGGGGGAACATCTGAAGTTCCCACGAACAGACATCAGCACATGATGAGTCCAACATCAGCTGAGACTTGTTCTTATCAAGTGGATCATAACTCTGCACCACTCCCAATCGCTAGTAATAAAATTTTATCGAAACGGATGATGTTCTCCAAATCGACGCAAATCGAAGCGAAGGGCTGGATAACCCGGTCATCCAACCGATCGATAATCGGAGACCCATCGATAAAGTTAAAACTAGACATCGAGTTGGTGAAAGTGTCATGTATTGTTGTTATCTCATCTATGAAGGAACCAACAACAATAGAGGAAGCTCTACAAAGGCAAGAAAATTTGGATTCTAGCCATGCGAGGGAGGCTGGAGCAGGTTCGAGAGAAATCAAGTTTGGGAACTAGTAGGCGGACCAAATCATCAAGGCGTTATTGGCACAAAGTGGGTCTTCAAGAACAAAGAGATGAGAAAAATGTCATCACCGAAATAAAAGGCAAGACTTGTTGCTAAGGGGTATTCACAATCAGAAGGAATTGATTATGATGAGACCTTTGCACCAGTCGCTCGTCTAAAGCCATTCGGGTGTTTCGGCATATGCTTCCCACAGAGGGTTCACTGTGTATCAGATGGACGTAAAGAGTGCATTTTTAAACGGGGTACTAGCAGAGGAAGTTTATGTCGAACAACCTCCAGGCTTCGAAAAGAACAACCAAGTGTACCGTTTAAGAAAAGCTCTTTATGGCCTGAAACAAGCTCCTCGAGCTTGGTATGATACACTCTCTCAGTTCTTGATCGAAAGTGGGTTCACTAAAGGAACAGTGGACAGAACCTTATTCAGAATAGAAGATGGAGAAGATATTCTGATGGTTCAGATCTACGTGGACGACATCATCTTCGGATCTCCTAACAAGAGTCTATGTGAAAGATTCAGCAAACTGATGCAAGGGAAATTCGAGATGTCCATGATGGGTCAGATGAATTACTTTCTGGGTCTCCAGGTGAAGCAAAGTGCAGAAGGGATATTCATCTGCCAAGCAAAGTACACTAGGAATTTATTGGCTAAGTTTGGAGTTCAAAATTGCAAGGAAGCCAAAATTCCTATGATGACTGGATTCAAGATGGATCCAGATGAGGATGGTCAGAAAACAAATCAGAAGGAATATAGGGCTCTCATTGGATCTCTACTATACCTGACTGCCAGCAGACCAGATATAACCTTCGCAGTAGGTGTATGTGCCAGATTTCAGGCAAATCCAATGATAAGCCACCTAGAAGCAGCTAAGCGGATTCTTAAGTATCTGAAGGGGACAGTAAACCTTGGTTTATTTTACCCATCAGATGATAATCTAGTGCTTAGTGGGTATTCTGATTCTGATTATGGAGGTTGCAAGATTGACAGAAAATCCACCTCAGGAACTTGTCAGTTCTTAGGAAGTAAACTGATCTCGTGGTTTTCAAAGAAGCAGACATCAGTTGCAACATCCACTACTGAAGCAGAATATATGGCTGCAGGAAGTTGTTGTTCCCAACTGCTCTGGCTTAGTCCGCGTTGAGGATTATAACATTGAAGCTAAGAATGTACCTATTTTACGTGGACGATAATAGTCTTATTGCAATCTTTCGAGAATCCCGTTCTACATACAAGATGCAAGCATGTGGATGTCGGACACCATTTTATAAGAGATCATGTTGAAAAGAAGAATATCGAGAATGGAAAAGATTCATCTTGATATCTGAGAAAAGTTGATATTCTAACCAAGCCACTTTGAGATCGATTCAGAGAATTATGCAATGAGCTAGGGCTTCTGGATCTTGGAGAAAATGCACCTAAAATGTTTGATGGAATGATCTCCAGAACCAGTTGGTTAAGAGACTAACCAGGTTGAAAGGAATCAGTTGAGTTTGGTATCTCAACTGATCAGAAGATCAGTCAAGGAACTGATGTGAGAAATCGTCGAGTTACAAGATTATCGAGGTTAAAGGCGATCGATTTAAGGTTTATCAGTTAAAGGAAACGCTCAATTTAAAAGAAATATCGATTAAATCAGTTGGGTTATTTTACATCTTTGTAAGTCGATTAAGCTGATATTCAACAAGCAAGATTCACAAGTGGTATTCACAAGATTAAAGCTTAAAATCGCATAAGGATACAGGAAATTTTACACAACAATGGAATAATAGAACTTTTCATTGATAAAGACCCGAAGGTCAGATTACATTACGAGATATAAGTATAAAGGACCCGGAGGTCAGTACATAAGTCATAACCAAAAACCCTAAACCTATAACCCTAAACCCTCATCCTAACCCAAGTAGAGCGGGGGGAGAGAGATTTTAAATCCGATGCTCTCATTTTTCCCCCACTTAACAAGGGTGAGAGAGGCTTAAAAAGAAATCCTAAAAGCCGCTAAGTGAAGCTAAAACCGATTGGAGGCGGCAATGACCTTGATAGGATTTTTAAGCCGAGAGCCCTAAGAAAGAGTCGATTGGGCTCTCCAATTTTGTTAAATGGTGAGTTGATATAGGAAGATCAATTTGTTCCGATCGCAACCCGTATATCAAACTCACGTTCATTTTCGATCGAAGTCTGTTGATGCTCATTACGTCATAATGATAGACACACAAGGTGCATACGGTTAGGAGAAGTGTCTTCTCAGTTGCAACAGCAGGCCCGCCGCCGTGGTGGTAGAGAAGCTTTGCAACAATCGTATGTGAAATCTTTGATGATGACGAGAACAACAATAAGGGACGCAAAGGGTTGATTTGAGAATTTGAAATCATTGAAAAATGGGTAAAGGTGTTTTTGGGAAGTTTCACAGGAAATAAGGGTTCACCGGGATACATGATTCTACAAAGAAGATAAGTATGGTGAATGGGTTATGTTGTGTAAAACAATTGGTCCATTTTATAGAGGCCAAGCAAGGGTTGCAAATGCAAATTCGAGTTCTCAAAACCTTTAGAGAAATGCGCACCAAAAAGAGGAAGCGTGTAGGAATCACGCGACTGATAATTGGATAAATTTACGGCGGATTGACATATCGAAAGATTCAGACGATAATTACGCATGTCAAATCGCACCGACTTAGGGAATAGAGACTACTATTCTAGACTAAGTTTTGGCGGTAACACTTATTCCAAGAATTGGATTGACTTGAGAAAAGAATCGATTAGGTCAACCAAAATCGATACATCTGGTTGATCGGATGAGGAAGATCAATCGAGCTTAAAACTCCAACAAATCGGATACATCGGTCTATGGAAAACCAGAAATATCAGTTGAAGGGGGAACTTCAACTGATCAAGGAGGATCAGAAGGGAAATCAGACGTATTCAAGGAAGATCAGTTGAGCTTGAAACTTCAACAAATCAGATGCAAGTGAAGAAGATCAGTTGAAAGGATCAGTTGGGAAATTTTAAAAGGATTCGTTGGGAAATTTTAAGGCTTAGGCAGAATACTAAGATCAACAAGTGAAATCAACATGGACAAGTGGTATTGATTGATTACAATATCGATCAACCGAGATCGCCTTTCTTTTCTCTTGTTCTTTGCTTATTTATCGGATCTATCGATATTATTTGCCTTCTTGTACCCATTATCCTTGTGGCGTATTCCCGCAAATCATTTAAATGCGGACGTGGGGAACATGTATTAACTTGCTATTAAACGTGCTTTTAAATCCAAAAGGTTTTTAAATGCGTGCTTTTTTCGACCTTACGATCAAAAACCGCTTAATCTGGGGCGTTTAATCTTTTCAAGCGGTTGATCTTCCAAATCTTGTCTTCTCTTTCCCTCCTCGTCTTTATAAAGATCATCAAAAATCATACCCGAGTTTTCCATTTCACAAACTTGCGATTTATTCTTCGAAAACTCAGATTACTTCTCTCGGATTCAAAGTGTTTTTCCTAAGTTTCAAAATCATCTTTCCAAGCGAGAATCTGGTAATTTATGTTTATTTGATGTATTCTTTTTAAAATCCATTGATCTTAAATGCTTTTATCCTGTGTTATGCTTTGGTTTGTTTATATGATCTTAAATGATATGATGTTCTTTGTATTAATGCACAATTTTTAACCGAATCTATCTTATCGTAGATGATCACTCACGGTATGGGTAAAATAATGTGCAACTATCTTGGGCGGCAACAAAGATTGTGGATGATAAGTTAAATGCGATTCAATATCACTCGGGATCCGGAATCCATGGAGGTCGAGCAAATTCTGCGAAAAGCAGGCCTTGAGAAATTTTGCGCTGCTCACTGCAATCCAGTGATGCAGTATGAAGCACTAGAATTCCTAAGGAATTTAAGAGTGGATACGGATGCTCCAGGAGAAGAACTACTTTCGGCGATCCAACGGAGAAGAAATCAGACTGACGAATGCGGATATAACACGTCTGTTCAGCCTACCCAAAGGACGGATCTCGCCTGCTCATTACAGGGAGAACGAAGATGAGCTGATCAGAAAAGAGCTCTTCAGAGAGGCCGACAAACATCATACGTCAGGATTTGTCAGGCCAATGCTCAAGAGGAAATACCGATTGTTGTTTGACATATTGTCAAAAATAATAATGGGTATTGCATTCAAATTGAATCTTTATTACATCCGGTAAACCAGACAAAGGCATTTCGCAATAATTGATGAAGCCAAGAACATCAATTGGCATGGGTTTCTGAAGGCAATTCTACTCCAAGAACATGATAAATTTGGAGTTGATGAGTGGAGGCAGGTATTTCTGAAGAAGAAGATCAGCAATCTCAACAAGGTTGCAGTTATCCTACAGGATAAAATGCCAAAGGCCAAATGGGAACAGAATGGACTGAAGTCCTATAAGGCTTTTCTCACAGCCACTTCAGTCATTTTTGGGCCACCAGACGATGATATCGCCAACCCCCCAAAGTCAAAGAAAGGAAAAGGCAAGAAGGCAACTTCTTCTACACCAGATGCGGGCGAATCAGCTCGAGCTGGTGAAGGCCCCCCAGAAGGCCCATCAGATGCCCCCAAGAAGAAGAAAAGGAAACTGGTGAAGGCCCAGGAGAAGAGGCCGAAGAAGGCGAAGCAAGCCCCCATGACTCTGATGCTAGAAGATGAGTCAGATGAAGAAGGAGCGCCGTACAATCTGTTGCACCACAAAAATCGTGAAGCATCGACAGCAGGCTTCTCAAGCCGAAGCTCGCCAGATCATTCCGAGGAGGAAGCACAAGCCGTTCGATCTTTTTCTCCCTCAACCCACATACCGATTCACCACTCGGACTAACGATCACGAGCATGTCTCCTATTCTTCCACCATTTTGAACACGGTAAACAACATCGTCACAACCGTAAACCCTTTTACCTATTGTGGAATCGAAGCACACGCTTCCACAAACAGGTAACCTGCCAGTCGAATCGACGCCCATCTTCCGCTGCTCAAGCACAACCGTAACCTTCCACATCTCATCAAACCTGAATCTGGACCAACAATTCCCGAGTCCGGATCAACAAAGATCATATTTGGGAAATTGATCGAATGCTAATCGAAAGAGAAATTGATGAGTCAGATCGAAGCGGTCGCCTAACCCGCCATAAGAGAGGAAGTTTTGGAGATCCTCACCGAGAGATCTTCGATTAAAAAGCTTCTCGGACTTTATAATAATTATTGAACGGATGGGCGGTGCGGATGAGTTTGCAGACTTCGATTTTGACATGAGGAAATCTGCTAAAGTGGGATCACCGGTGAGTGATAATCGCTAAATCTCATTAAACCTCGATCCATGGGGGAAGTTAGGGTTGCGGAACAGATTTAATCGGAGATCTGCCGACAAAGCTCCCAAGCAGATGCCATCATGAAGGATCTGAGGCTGCCGATGATAGTGGAGCGGTGTCTTTGCAGTTCACGACCAACCTTTGGAGGCACAAACAATCGAACCGATCAAGTGACACCCAACATTCCAACATCACACGTCACTCTTGATCAACTTCGGAGATCAAATCTTGTCTCAAAGATCTCCGAAAGAAGAAGTTGAGGGACCGATAGGCGATCAAAGGCAGATTGCCATCAAAGAAATAATGAGATCAAAGGGAATTGGCTATTTCCCAGTTGGGGCAATCAAAGAACATTCTCTCAAAATCAGTGTCCCTTGCGTCGGTGAATCGATAAAAGACCGTTGATGCCAAACCGACTTAGGTGGATAAACAACAAGTTTTTTTTTCGATGCTCAGCGACAAGCTAGAATTGTGAGAAGAGAAACTTGACAAGTTGATTAAAACACTCTCTCTTGCCATGGAATCTGTCAAGATCGAGCCGATATCGGCGATTCAAAATCTAAGCGCTCAAACTCAAGGCATATCATTGCGAGATCTCAATAAAGCGATCATGATCAACTTTGGTTCTCGACCTCCCACCTCACTACTCTTTTTTGATCAAACCAAAAAGGGGAAGGACGATCGAGAAACCAATCGACATAACAAAAGCGAGGACATAAAAACTCGGACCGAGATAGTCACAAGAAAAGCACAACCACCGGATCATGGCTGAAAAAGATGTCCAAAGAGCAGATAAAGTGAAGAAGCCCGAAAAAAGCCAAGAAGAAAGAAAAAAAAAAAATGGCAGAGGCGGAAAAATCAACAAGAAATTCAGATCGAGAGTGAAGAAAGGAAGAAATTTGGGAAAATCCGTGCGAAGGTAAATTTGGCGGCAAAGAAGAGTTGATGAGATCATCCCAAAAACTGCTGCGCATGCTAAGAAATTTGAGGAATGGAATAAGATCAGGAGTGAATGGCTTCTGGATGCCTTTGTTCTTAATCTTGTTCCACAAGAAGAATCTCCTGATGAAGAATTCCTCAACTGGTTAGAGAATAAATTCCCGGATTTTCTGAAGTATCTGGAGAATGAGGCCAAGCTTATCAACGTAAAAATAACTCGCCAAGACTATGATCTGTTGGAGTACTCGAAGAAGGCAGATGACTCATTTGATGATGGCATTTCAAAGATTCTATTTTGACATCCCGCACTGAAGCATAAATAAGCGATCCTCGGCAGATCGATGATGTCAAATGGAAACTTTATCAGATTTTCAACGTACCCCAAGATCAAAGAGAGATGCCAGAAGGATACAAGCCTAAAGAGTGAAGAATCAGAAGACTACTCAGGATCAACTGCTCTTATTTTCAAACTTTTCTGATGTAACATGTAATCATCATTCTTTAATGAGAAAAGTTTATTTTCTGATCCTAAGACAAAGTCTCATTGTCTTCTGATTATATGCTCTTAATTGTTCTATTTTTTATCAACTGTATTTGGTTTCTCAAAGTGCTTTGGTTTTTCATCAAAAGGGGGAAATTGTTGGGAAATTTATAGTTTTGATGAAAGTTCCAAAACACATGTAATAGGACCGATCGGACACATTGGTAGTGATGTTTATATTATACGCTATAGGAGACCGATTGATAATGATTGTATAGAACAACCGATGTAATAGATAGGTCACATATTGAGGGGAAACTCAATATGTATAGGTCGATCCAAGACTCAAAGGACGGTGATATCAAGCGGGCGAATGCAAGACAAGAATAAAAGATCGGATCGATCCGATCTAGTCGATAACTCAAACCAAGTCATGAAGCTCAAACTCGTAATACTTTCGAAGATCAGATGACTTCCAGATGATCAGACCAGAAGACCTACATCAGCCGAGTCTGCTAGTTGAAGCTAAGTCAACCAGCACCAGAAGACTCCATCATGTAGATCGATCGATTCAGATCGATCAAAGTCACCACCGGTGAAAATCGATGTCTCACCTAATCATACGTCGATGATCTGAACAAGAAGAATGTCAAGCTTAGTTGGAAGAACAACACTGAAAAGTGAGTCTGCTATCCAATAAGAACAAGACACGTATGATCGGAGCCGGCAATTGCGGGATTTGATGATGCTTCTCTGTAACGGCTATAAAAACATTTTTCACGCTTTCGGCCATGCCATTTTTGAAGCACATCACATCAATACTGCAAGTCTACCAAATATAGCCTGAAATTCAAATTGCTCTCCAACGGCTCTTTGATTTCAAGGTCTATAAATATGGGATCACACTTTAGAGTGAAATACACGCGGAAAACAAAAACGCTGAACAATCAAGAAGCTCAAGCTAATATCGATTTTCGAAGAAGAACACGATCAAGAAGATTATTTTTATTAAGTGTTCATCCCATAAGTTCTTAGCATATAAATCTTTTCATCTAGTTTGTTAGGGCCGCTTATACACAAGAAAAGATTTCATAGTTGGAACAAAACAATCTTACCCAAAACCCCAAGTTAGGTTAAGTTGTTTAGCAAGATTCAGACTAGGGTTTCTAGTTTCGATCTCACGGGATCGGTTGAGTGTGAACTCTTTAGACATCTAGTTTGTGTCTTGTGTTGGACTTACACATAAATCAAAGTCCGATTGGTTAAGTAGGTGCCCCTTGTGATAGGGAAGAGTGGGCGTAGGGATTTGGTTTGTCGAACCACTATAAATCTTGTGTGCCTTTATCGCTTTGATTAACTGATTACACAATCGCACACAACCTTTAAAGCGCATACATATTCCAAGTTGAGATCAGTTAGCACCAAGCTTCTGATCTGATCATACTTGACACTTCAGTCAACTGATTAAAAGATTAACTTTGGAATCGATTTATCAAAACCGGTTTTCACACGGGTAAAACTTAAGCTTCGCGACACATCGTTAAAGCGATAGTTCGAACCGACCGCCTTGAGCGTCAAGAAGTTGGTTATCACCCAAATCGATTCACTCAAGACTCGATCAAAGCTAATCGCCCACACCGATCTGCACAAAAAAAAAGTTTTCAGAAGTCTATTCACCCCTCCCCTCTAGACTTCTGCCCTCACTAAACCCGTTCGGGACCTACATGCACTCTAAAATTTGCCCATAAGTGAATAAATATAATTTTGTAAAAATTGGCTTAAAATACATTTTTTTTTTAAAATGCACCCCAAAATTGATTAAAATACAATTTTTTTTTTAAAAAAAATGCACTCAACAATACAATTATTTTTAAAAAAATGCACTCCAAAATTGACTTAAAATATAATTTTCTTTAAAAAATGCACTCCAAAATTGATCAAAATACAATTTTTTTAAAAACATGCACTCCAAAATTAGACTAGAGGTGTAGAAATTAAAAGAATTTATTTTTTTAAAGTTACATATTTTCTGAATTGCAAAATGAGTTAATAAAATGCACTTTGAAATAAATAATGAAATTATATTATTAAATAATTTAATTAATTTAATAAATTAAAATATTTGGACTTTTAAAAATTTAAAGTATAAAAAGTCAAAATGCGTCAAAAGTGTAGAAAACGTGTCAGAAGTGCAGAAAACGAACAAAAGGGCAACTTAGACTTTTTAACCATAATTTTGTATCTTAGAGTCACAATAAAATTGCATTGTACCTTAGAGTCACTTGGGAAGAGACTTTGTACCTTAGAGTCACTCCCCCTATATTTTTCTGCATTCTTTTTTTCTCTTACGTTTTTCATACCTAAATGGATATTTTTGATGAGGAGGCATCTCAAATTCTCAAATAACTATTAACAGTAACATAAAAAATTAAAATCAATTCAAGAAATAATAACAAAATTTTTAAATAAATAATATATTACTAAAGTGATCAAGTAAAATTTATGAATAAGAAATTCAAACTTAAAAGTACCTTATTAGAAAAGATACTATTCTTTTCAAGGGTTTTTCATCTAATATTTTTATGAGCGCACGTATGTAAGACGCATAAGACTAATTTCAAGAGAGAAAAATTAAAAGAAGTGAAGAAAAAGAAGAAGAAAAATGATGGGTTGATTTATGAACATTGTGTACATATTTGGTTTGATTAATTTAAAAAAAATGATTTTGTGTAGATATAATTTGAAAAAAAATAAAAAAGAACTAAAAAATTATAGAAATAAATTATGGATTGTGATTTGAGTGCGGGGATGAGAAAGATAAGGGATTATGTGGCTAATTAATATAAGGAAAACTTAAAATTCTGAAGGAAAAAAAAAGAAGAGAAAATAAGCAACAAATATAAAAAAAGCAACTATGGAGTGTTGATCATTCGACCTAACGGTAAGAAGGCTTCTTCAAGCACACAAAACCAACTTATCTAATTACTGATCATGTCTTACATTTCGACTTTGTAGAATATGTTTATATATATAAATGGGGTTGCCTCGTCGGAAAGGGGCCCTGTGCGGCGGCACAACCTATGCCGCCCCAGGGCCTGCTCTGATCATCAAACGTTCCATTCTAGAAGTATGTTCACATCTTATCAATTACTATAGGTTGTAGTACCCATGGGTATGTAATAATCTTATTCGTACACTTGCTAATTATAGGTATATACTAGTCTTCTGCCCGTGCATTTCTAAATATTCATTTAGATTAATATTAAAAGAGTTTGCAATAGTTTTCTATATATCTATAGTTGATGCAAGAACCATTTAAATAAATAGGTAAACTGATTCTGCTATCAAGGAAGAAGCTTTTTTTAATTTTTCGGTACGGTTTGAATCGGATCAGAACGGAGAAACAATTGTTTTTAACCTTTTTCTCTCTCTTTTTTCTATCACCCCTCATTTTTCTTTTTAATCACAATTTTCTTAAGAATATTGGTGCAATCTACACAAAATACACATGAATTCAATACCTCTTCAACCATATTCATGCATCTACTCTTCGGACTCAAACATATTACATGATAGGATTATAGTTGATTAAAAATAATAAAATAACTCAAGACACAATCAATAGTGTATTTAAAACATGGCTAATAAAACGTACATTTAAAAATATATTGTGAATTTTCGTCGGTCCAGATTGACGAAAAGTACAGACTACAGAGCGATGAGTTGGTGTGAGAGAGTATGGATGCATAATTGCAAATTGTAAATTTTATAGGATTCTCGATAATTATAAATCACAAATAAGGAAGTAAATATTCTAATATGTTGGCAAAATATTCATATGATATAAGCAATATAAAATTACATGGATATCAATAATGAATAATACAATTTAATGAATACAAAATAATTTAATAATTAAATTTATTATATATTTAAATTGATTATTCAGTTAAGTTCGGTCCGGTACAGTTCGACGCGATTTCATTTAGTTTTTCAGTATGGTAAATTCAGTAATATCTAGGTCCATATCCAAAAAAATATAAATCGGTTCAGTTCAGAAAAAGTCAAAAAGTCAACGATTATTTTCGGCTTGGTTCTTTTTCGGTCCGGGTTCGGTAATCTCCAAACTCTATGAACAACTCTATGTAAAATTAAATTGATTAATGAATTACAGTTTCAAAATTTTGGAAAAAAGGACCTTAATTTGTGGGCTAAAAATTTAATTGAAAAGTTAAATAACGCCATGGGTTTCATTCATATATTCTTTTCACTATGACTTCTTAAATTTATGTATAGGTCAATGGAATACCGACCCAGTTTTTAGGGCGTCCAAGCGGAGTAGAGAGGGGCAATTTTACATTTAATGAACTGGATATGAAGCTCAGGAAGAAGATCTAGTGTGATTTATATATTTCTAGTATTCTGTCTCAATTATATTAAGTTTACCTTTAATTTATTTGTTTTTTTTATGTTACTTCCAGAAACCACCGTGGTGTTCATCACTACTGGGAGTCTGAGACTTTCGTGTGCTTGGATAGCACACCAAGTCTACTGGACTTAGGGGAAAGACCGTTGGTGTCTCCAAGAAACAATAAGCCATATTTTATTTATTATTATTATTTTTTATCTTTGAGAGATTTTGTTAGGTATTTTAGGTTAATGTGGCCTTTTATTGTGTCCTTATGGCTAAATTATATTTTTGCTTTAATTGCCAAATAGTATTTAAATTTCTTTGCCCTATAATATTAAAATTATGAAGATCATTGTTAATTTGGCTATGAATTCATTAAACATGATTTCAAATTGTCAGTTATCTCACTATTCAAATAATGATTGTTTCATAGGATGATTTCTTAAGATTATTATTGCTTTGTACACAACACAAATAACATATGTTATTTTTGTTACTGTACAGTTCCGAACTAAAGTTTTGGTATGAACATGGACACTCCAATTTCAAAATAGCCAAACTTTAATACGGACACTGATAATTTTAAATATTCGTTTTGGTCTGTACCATGAACAAATCAATTTTTACACACACATATATATATATATATATATATATCGTTCACGGCGAAAATAATCGTCTTTCCACTTTCTCAGTCTCTCTTTATGTGGTTGTTCAATGACCGGGTTGATTGTGAAAGAAAGGCCTGAGAGGAATTTTTTTTACGTTTAAGAGAAGTAGAGACAGGTGAATTTTAACAAAAAAGCTAAGAGTACCACTACACACACCCCAACAAAATTTAAAAACTAATCTGCATTACCGAGCACACTCAATTTCATCTCTATTATTTTTTTACTCCCTCAAAAATAAAAAATACTCCCTCCGACTTTTTTATAATTAAATTAAAAAATACTCCCTCAGTATTAGACTTGACATGTATTAACACTTGGCAGCATTAGAGTTGACATGTATTAACACTTGGCAGCATTAGAGTTGACATGTATTGACACATGTCAGAAGCTTGTAAAGAGCTTCCACATTTTATATATAAAGATTATGTATCTGAGGCTGGGGAATATTGATTTCAAGACACTTAGTGAAGAGGATAATGAATGAGTGATTAGGGAATTCACTGAAGAAGAAATTAAAAAAGCAGTGTGCTAATGTGGTGGATAAAAGTCCGGGCCCAGATGGATTAAATTTCAAATTCATTCAAAAGTTTTGGGATATTTTGAAAAAGAATTTCTATAAATATGTGAGATTTTGAGAGGAGTGGAAAATTTGTGAAAGGATGCAAAACATCATTTATCACTCTTATTCCCAAAAAGTGCAATCTAACTCGCATCGAAGAATATAGGCCCATCTCACTAATTGGGTATATGTACAAAGTTATATTTAAAGTTGCTTGTGAATAAGAAGAATGACGTTATGGAGAAAGTCATCTCACATGAACAATTGTGTTCGTGGCCAACAAACAAATTTTGGATGGCGTGGTCATTATTAATGAAATACGTAAGAAGAAGAAGAATGTAGTCATATTCAAAGTCGATTTTCCGAACTACTCGATTCAGTAGGAATTCATTGAAGAAGTAATTAGTAGAATGAATTTTGGGGTCAAATGGAGAAACTGGGGGAAGGAATTATTGTCCTCGGCTTCTATTTCAATTCTCTTCAACGGCAGCCCGACCAACAAAGTTAGACCTTCAGAAGGTCTTAAACAGGGTAATTTGTTATCACCTTTCTTGTTCCTAGTGGCGGCGGAGGGAGTGAGAGCTATCATGAAAAGGGCAGCCGATCTCAAGATTTATAACCCTTTAAAAATTGGAAACAACAATGTAGAGGTGGGTATTCTACAATTCGCCGGTGGCACGTTGTTTGTCGGGGAAGGAAATAGAGGGAATGTTACAACTCTTAAGGTTGTTCTTAGATGGATCGAGTTATTACTGGGCCTGAATAACAATATTCACGAGAGTGTTGTTTATGTTTTCAACAAATAGATAAGTTAGGTTGATGAAATTGCTTTTACCCTGAATTATTCGAATGGAGTCTTGCCTTTTATATACCTTGGATTTGTTGTTAGAAGTTCTGCGAGGGACAACATTGTTTGGGAAGCAGTTATATTCAAATTTCATAAACGATTGAATCTCTGAAAGAGTAAGAACCTATTGATCGGGTAGAGTTACTCTCATCAATGTTGTGTTAAACACTCTTTCTACCTTCCTTCTTTCCTTCTATAGTCTATCTAAAAAAATTACATGTACCTTGTTAGCCTTTAGAAACGTTTTCTTTGGGGTGCAAGTTGTGATCAACTTAAAATTAATTGGCTTAAATGGGACAAAGTGTGTGTGAATAAAATGAATGGTGGCCTTGGTTTTAAATGCTTGCATCTCTTTAATTATGTGTTACTTGGTAAATAGTTATGACATTTTTTGAATGATAAACATCACTTTTGGCATAAAATTATTTGTTCTCGTTATGAGCATGATTTCTTTGTGGGATGGGGAGAGGGTCTAGGTGAGAGAGAAAAAAAGAGAGTGGGCATATCAAGTTGGTTGAAGGATGTCACCAAGTGTTGTGGGGGGGGGTTTGGGGGATGAATGGTGCGGAGAAGTGACCCTTTGTGAGAAGTTCCCTATATTGTTCTTATTATCAAACGATAAAGGAAAAAAAGTGAGGTAAGTAGGGGAGTGGGGTGTTGAGGGAGAATGGGAATGGAAGTTATCATGGAGAATGGAGTTTTTTTAGTGGGAGAGTGATTTATATAACAATTTGACGAATATCATAAGCAGGTATAACCCTTGGCGTGAAAAATATTTTTTTTTTTTTACTACTATACTTATATTTTAAAAATTGTATTAAGAGAAACTTTTATATGAAATATTTCAAGTATCTAGGATCCGTGAAATATGATGTCACAAGGAGGTTTGTATCAAGTAATAAAATTTCTCGGAAGTCCAAGTGTTGAACCACAAGGAGGTTTGGAAGAAAAGATGTCAACTAGTAGGTAATATTTCAAGGGTTTATATAATGTTCGAAATACTAGAGCTTTGGGATTTCACTTTAAGTAAAACACTAGAGTTATTCTTGGATATCTTTGATAACTTAATTGAAATCTAACAATCAAGTGATTTCAATCGGAAGATAAAACTTTAAGCACTTAGAGAATTATGAAGACATTATTCGTTCATTTTCTTTGCATTTTGATTTGGAACCAGCTCACCGGGGTCGTGGCTCCACGCATAACCCCTCGATTTACGATGGCGAGTCACTCGCGCGCATTGAGTAGCGACGATGACTCACGTTGGACCTCGATTCGTGCGAAGAGTTTTCTATTCTGGTTTTTAGTTTTCGATTCAGTTTTCTGGTTTTGGTTTTTGGTTTCTGGTTTTTGGGTTTGCTGGTTTGCGTCTTATGATATTGATGCTCATTCTGATTTCGTGAGTTTTCAGTCTCGTTTGCTTTTAGAATTCGACTTTTTTGGGATTCATCATTTTCTGGGTTTGCACACTACTAGTTTCGTTCGTTTGGCTCTTGTTCGTGCACTACTTTCGTTCTTCAATTGGATTGAATAATGAATCTTGACCAATTTGACTGTTCAAATGATTAATTGGATTATTCCTAATGAACTGAGGTTGAATTGTTAGTATCAGTTGTCCTTATTGACAGATGGTTTCCGGACAGTGATGAGGGAGGGGCCGTTTTGCAAATTGAATTTCTAACGGACACCTCTGTTCAAGTTTCAGAAATTGCGCTTGAGCCCCCTAACAAACAACTAAAATCTGTTTTAAAATTTAATAAGATTAATTTTAAATCAGTAATAAAAGTTTGACTTTTATTGATAATTAATTGGATTAATTATTGACCTTTAACAATCTTTTAAAACTTGAATATAGAAATTGGATTTCTCGATATTTCGTTTAAAAGAAATTGTTAATCTAACTCGTTAACTTGTTTGTTTAAATTAGTTATCATTTTTATAGTTCGCGTTATAATTATTTGGGTAGGGGGCACCAAATAATTGTCGGACCGTATTAATTGTTTGGGTAGACGGCGCCCAATAAGTGCTCAAATGTGAAGTACATTAACATGTTGGATCCCGATTAAGCAATTAATACCCCGCCTTTAAAACGTTCCTCACTAAAATATGGTTTTCTCATTAATTTGATAAGATGTCTTCCATCAAAATTAAAAGAAAATCGGGGATTTCGTTCCAATGGGTATTTAAGACCAAAGTATTTTGCTCAGATCTACATTCAACGGGACTTTTATAGGGACACGTGGTGTCACCGCTTGATGGTTGTAAACCAACTTAACTTTGTTTCACTAGCCCAAGCAGGGAAACGAAAGTCAAGGGGCATCCGATTGAACTAGGTTCAATCAACTAGGAGTTGCAGGTTTTGCAATTGGTTTGGAGACCTACCAGTTCTGCTATTATAGTAATCAGCCCAAGAAGATATTATAATAGTAGGAATGTGGATCCTAGTCCATTATGATTTATATTAGAGATAAATTTGTATTCTTCCGACAAGGTCGTTGAATATGTGAAAATAATGGAAACAAAATAAACACAAAAGAAAAACCATGTTTATTTTGATTGCTGAATATTGATCATAGGAATTATGTGATTAATTCCCATTTTATTTTATTTCTCTTAGTTAGTTGAAATGTATAACTGTCATTGAGATGTGTTTTGGAAACAAACAAAATTGGCTAGGCCAAATTTTCTAGACTGGCACCGAAACATGTGTTTGGTGCTAAGACAAGAAAAGATTGAGTACGTTTGGACACGCCAATCCTGGATACCCATGCAGCTCGTTCCCTGAGGCAGCCACGTTTGACGTAGCAACTCAGAAGAAGCATCAAAAGGATGCTTCCCAGACTTAGTGTGTGATGTTGCTCGACATGACTCCCGAAATTGCATAGGCAACATGAGAAAATGGGTCCCTTCTAGATGCTCAAGCATGTGAAGGATCTCTTTGATTTTGAATCTCATTATGAGATTTATGAAGTGATGAGAGATCTATTCAGATGCCAGTTAGCTAAAGAAGGGAAGATTTCAACTCATGTGTTAATGATGATAGGCTTAATTGAGAAACTTGGTAATTTAGGCATTGAGCTAAATGACCAACGTCTTTTCATTTATGCTATCCTCCAGTCGCTCCCGGATTCAAATTTTCAGCTTCATTGTGAACAACAATATGAATAAGACAGATGCGACCATGCCTGAACTTCACAACGTGCTCAAGAATTTTGATTTCACTATACCTAAGATGGTGTTCAAAAGAAGGAGCGGGTAGACAAGGATGTGTGCCTCTATTGTAAGTAGAAGAAGGCACCAGAAGAAGGACTGTAAGGTTCTGGTTGCTGAAAAGAAGGCACTGGGTGCTTCTAGCACTAGAACATGTATGTTTGTTATTAACATAAACATGTCCACTAATAGCGCTAACTGCTTGGTATTTGTAGGTCCCGAACGGGTTTTGTGAGGGTGGAAGTCTAGAGGGGAGGGGTGAATAGACTTCCAAAACTTTTCGTCTTGGATCAGTGTGAACTGCAGATTACCCGTCAGTGCTAGTGTATCGGTTTAGATCGATGTTCAATCTTCTTGAGTGCCGAGGCGAGATCAATTTGATATCTGTCGGTTTAAGCTGAATGGTGCGGAAGCTTGTTTTTACCCGTGTGAAAAAACCGGTTTATCAATCGATTCTTAAGTCGATTTTTAACGGTTGGTGAAGTGTCGATCGATCGAATCGTTTGCTTAGTGCAGATGAACTTTAACTTTAGAATATGTATGCAGTTTAAACTTCGGTTATGTGTGACTGTAAAGCGATAAAAAAGCAAGTAAATGCACACAAGGCGTTTTATAGTTGTTCGGATAAAACCCGCCCTACATCCACTCTTCCCTTAACAGGGGAACCTTAACCTACTTTAACTGCGGGACTTATATTCTTTTTCGGGATGACCGAGATGTTTACCGAAGTTCCACTCAAGCTTAACCTACGGGACTTATATCCTTTTCGGGACGAGAGATTTTATAGTTCCTTAACGGCGGGACTTATATCCTACAAAGAGGATAGCGAGATGTTTAATGAGTTCTCACTCTACGGACTTGACCTAACTTGCGTTTGGGTAAAGAATGATTGAGGGTTTCAACCGGAAATCTATCCGGTGCTTTAGATAGCCAAAATGCTAGTGGATAGGATTTCTTGCTAAGAACTATGGGATGAACACTCTAAGAATAATCTTGGATGTAGTGTTCTTTTGAGTGGAGATTTCTTTGTAGAGATTTAGCTTCTTTTTGCGATGTCTCCGTGTTTGTTCTTGCGTTTTTCACTTGTTGAACCTCTTCTTCAAAAAATGAAGAATGATCCCATTTTATAGACCTCGAAATCAAGAAGCCGTTGGAGAGCAATTTGAATTTCGGGCTATATTAGGTAGGTATAGGATATGATTGTGGCGTCTTTGCGATTTTTTCGTGGCGTGGCCGTCGGCATGATTAAGCGCCCGTTTTTGTCTGCTGTTGTCGTATCCCGTATTGTCGGCTCTTTTTTGTGCGTGTCGCTTTTCCTTGGCCCGGCGGCGGCACTTTAAATTTGCCCGTTAGGCGATTGATATTCCTTTTGGAGAGGATTCGTCTTATGCGGTGTATCTTTTTATTGTCACGGTGTGGTGACTTGATCAAATGGCGATCGATCTACCATGTTGAGTCTTTGGTTGCACATTGTCTTAGCTTCAATATGCGAGACTCATGAAAGTAGATCTTGAGTCCTTTGATCTTGGTGTCTCTCGAGCCTCGGTGTATTCATCGTCTTGAGTCTTGAGTTTGATCTTTGAGTCTTGAGTTTATCCGAGTCTTGAGTTCATCCGAGTCTTGATGTTATCTCGAGTCTTGAGGTTCATCCGAGTCTTGATGTTGTTATCGAGTCTTGAGTTCATCCCGAGTCTTGAGTTCTTCCGAGTCTTGATGTCTTCTTGTCTTCACCGATCTTGACTTCATATCTTCTCGACGATTTGCGCTTAGTCTTCAGATCATCTGATACTTCGACCTGACCTATACATACTGAGTTCTCCCTCAATATGTGACCTATCTTTTACATCATTTATCTATACATTTAAATTTGGTCATCTTATTCGAATCAAAGTCATCAATCATAATGTGTCCATTTGGTCCTATTACAACTGTTTTGGAACTTCCATCAAAACTAAATTACATATTTCCCAACAATTTCCCCCTTTTTGATGGAACCAAAACACTTAACAAAACTTGATCAGAAAAACAGATACCATGAATGGAAATGTAAATAATGCAAATAGTAAATACCTCAGAAGACAATGAGATGAATGTCTTAGAATCAGTGGGATGGAAAGTTTTATTCAGATAGGTGTGTGCATTGTAGAATATATAAAGCGTACCTATCATCTGATTCCAAGTTATCTTCTTCAGGTGTACTTGAAGATTTGCAGTTCTTTGGGGATGCCAAACATCCTGTACATCCTTTGCATTAGCTTGTCCAGCTCATCTTTTCTATGGATTCCTCCTTTTGCAACTAGTCCATAGTAGATGTTCTTGAATTTAACGGGATCTAGCTTGTTGTCTGTACGCAAAGGTGAAAGGAGTAGTTCCAAGGGTGGAGCTTCTGGTATGAGTGACATGATCTTGCCTTCTGTCATCACTGTCTGGTAGAAGACTGGATATTTTGTTTCTAACCAGTTTCGAAATTCATCATCATTTTTAGTCTGATCTTGAAGAATTGGAATCTTCTCCATGATGTAGACGTCACATAACCATTCTCCTCTGGTTTGATCCCATTCTGGAAGCAAATCTTTGTCGGCTTGAGAGGATGCCTTTTAACAGTCTTTGGAAGGGCATTTTTCTCCCATGCAATCTCCTCTGCTGCAGCTTCGGTCTTCCTATTCCTTCGGATGTAGGCAATGTGCAGCCCCTTTGCCTCTTCTAACTTCTGCTTCTTAATTGCGGCCTCTCTTATTCTCTGTCTTATTTGCTCTTGAACTTGTTCAGGAGTCATCTGGCTTTTGGTGGAGAATGTCTGGCCTTGTCTCTCGATCTTCATGATTGCTTTCATCATCTTGCCTTTGCCTTTCTTCCTCTTGAGTCCTTTCGAGTTCATCTTGTTCTTCTTCTTGACTAATTTCTTAGCGAGTTCAAGGCTCTTGGCCTGATCATCAGCTCCATTCTTTTCTGAACGGATGAAGAGAAGTCTTCAATTTTGTCGACTCTGGTAGTAATCTCTGAAAGAGTACTTTTTTTGCTTTCGGCGATCTCTTTCTTGTGTTGCTCCACGTTTCTTTTATTTCAAAGAACGAGATCGGTAGATGGAGTAAATTTTGGCAAGTTAGATCTGATGGTTTTTGGTAGAGATGAAAATTTTACCAAAGCGGCTCGAAGTCGTTTCTTCTTCCTTCTCTTTTTCTTGAGTCTGTTTTTTTCTGTATTCTCTTTTCCTTCAGACTCTTTTCGGACTCTTTTCCTTCCCCCTTTTTGGTTGCATCAAAGAGGTTGGACATCTTGTGGTTTAGAGTTGTTAATTGTCGTGAGATCTCCTCTCTAAGTTCCTCAACAACAAGAGGAGTGATCTGGACGGTGGCAGAAGGTGCAGGTGTGTAGAAGCGTCGGAGAGAAATTTCGATTTCCTGTCTTGCCTTTTCTGTAGAAGCTAGAAAATGTTTCCAACCCATATCCAAGTGATTGTTGGTTTTGTCCAAGGATGCCCAGACACTCTCCAAGAGTACATGTGTCTGATTGAGCATCTCTGTCTGAACTGAGAGTTTGTCAGACTAGAGCTTGAGCTTCTCAGCAAGAGGGTATACTAGTTGCATTACTTCAGCAAGGATGGCATTGTGCATCCCAGCAGTGTGACTTCGTTCCTTGTCAACTAGTTTTGTTTGTTCTTCTTCAAACCGCTTCATCAGATCTGTTGTGAGCGCTGTGAATTTGTCTTCAAATGCAGCTTGGATCCCATCCTGAATCTTCTTAGAATGATGATTTAGGGTATCAGAGCTCATTTTAGCAGTCTGTTCAAATGTTGAAGAATTGCCAAATTGGGTCTCATCTGCAGCACCCATTCTTGGTTCATCGGCAATTCCCTCATGATCTGTAGGAGGTTGAATGGTTTCCTCTCTGTTATCAGTAATTCCGAACCTTTCGTGAATCAGCCATTGGATATCATCGTCTGATGCTAATTCAACAACACTTTCAATCCCAGCATTGTGTAGACATTTCAACTCTAAGAGTACAAAGAAGTCTGATCCCAGAGTTATCATTAGAATCAGAAGTTCTTCAATGCTCTTCAGCCTGATATCCCTCCAGAACACTATATCTTCTATCTGTTGCTGGATGCCAGGATGTTGATCCAATCTAGGGCATAGATCCAGCAGATACTCTTTGATCTGTTGCTTCATTATTCTTACGATGGGGCTCTCTTTGGGAGGGTGAAGCAAATCTCATTGCGGTGTTGAAAAGATTATGAGAGATGGACACATGATCGTCGACTCTCTCAGGTTCTTGGGACTGGATTGGGGATTGGGATGTTTGTTGTTCAGGTTCATTTTCAGCGTTTAGAGGGTGTTCAGTTTCCTGAACGGGTTCATTGATTGGTGGTGTGGGAGATTTTTTGTTACGAGAGGTGAGGGTGAGGGAGAGAAGGTTTTGTGGGGAGAGGGTGGAGGTGATGATTTATGAGGAGAGGGTGATGGTGATTTGGAAGTGGGCGTTGGCGATCTTGCTCTCTGGAAGATCTTGGATAGAAGCGAAGAATCGGATGGTGATTCTTCCTCGAGTTGCACCACTTACGTCTTCCGACGGATTTCTCTCCTTCGCTGCGATCATCTGTTCTTCCGTACTTCTCGATAGTGGGCTCGAAGCAATTTGCTATCTCTTCGTCCACGATCTTTCTTGCATCGAGATCCTCTATTCTCTACCGGGCTTCTTTGGGCGAGAACTTGGAGCGATTTTCGAGAGGAGATGAGACTCTCTTGACGCGTTTCATTGAGCATCCTGGTTTCTTGGCCGATCCTTCCTCTTCATCCTCTTCTCTGAATGGCCTTTTCTCGCACTTGAACAATGCGGTTGCCTTATCTTTTCCTTTCTTTTCTCCCTTGGGTTTGGGCACATAAGGAGTCGGATCCTCATCAGCTTGTCCAAGCAGGGACTCATCCTTGCCCAATATGGCCTTGTGCTTTGCTTGATAAATCTCGCTCCATTCTCGTTCCATTCATAATTGCGTGGCGGCTTATCCGCGAGAATGATAGAGATTTTGTGTATGAATGAGCACTTCGAAGATAAGCACACCTCATTGCTCTGGGTCAGCTAGAACTTCCCGGAGTCTTGCTTTGACCATACCCAACAAATCGATGTCTGAAGCCTTCTTGATTATTGCAGCCTTTACACTTATCTTGTATGAAGTGACCGCATCAAGGCTGTAAGTTGAGCACATGATCACCTTCTGAACGATCTCAAGAAGAAGGCGATACTTTTTTTTTCGGATAGGAGGCTTTGGCGTTAAATGCGTGTTCTCCTTGTTTCTTTGGTCTCAACGACTCGGCTTCAAGAAACTCCTTATCTCCTACAGCAGTTGTGTAGGTCTCTGGATTGATGCTTCCTCGAGTTAGTCCGAATATCCTCTGTAGATCGTCATTCGTCACTCGGACTTCCATTCCGCCAACGGAAGAAATCAGGTCAACATCATTATCTTCATCCCTCTGCAGATTGTAAATAAACTCCAGGGCTTCATGGGTGTGAAAGCTATATCGTTCCAGTCCACACGCTCTTAAGCACTCCATAATTTCCAGCGATTCCGGATCTAAGGTGATGTTGAAGACGACGTACTTTTCATCAATGATGTCTTTCTTCATCGATGCAAAATTGTTGTACTTTTTTCCCTTGTCCCTGTCTTGAAACAAGATGTGCCATTTCTGTAAGATATGCAGATTGATGTTTAGTTTGAGTAAGAAATTTCAATAAATTCATCCAAACTTAAAAATTCAACATCAATGTTGCAAATAAGCGTTTAGATCGAATAAATTACAGAAATACAACTTGTAAACCTAGGTACCATAGAGAATTCAAGATCATGCAAATGATTTAAAACAAGAAATTACCAGTAATTGACTCGAAGGATTTTAAAATCAGAAGTGTAGAATCAAATGATTTTGAAGGTAATTCTCAGAGAATTTTAAACAAATGTGATCTTTTCAGAATTTTGAGAAGACGAAGTAGTGGAAAGCGGTTTTTTGAGAAAAAAATTTGATTTTGTAGAAAACGAGGGAAAACCTTTTTGCACAACTTTCCAAAGTACTCAAGTATCCGTGTTTTGAAATCGATGGCTGAGATTAGTCGGCCAAAATGTATTTTGATCACACAGTTGAGAAAAACAGTCTTCTCGTTTTCCGGACTCGAAAAATCGTAATAAAAACATTTTGAAAACATTTTCAGGTCCGCATTAAAAGCTTTGCAGGGCATGCGTCGTGAATAGTGCAAAATAAATCAATTAAAATAAATAACGCATATAATGATATTCAGAAAGAGATAAATAAGAGAGCGTATCTGACTGATTGATATTGTAATCAATCAGTTACCACGGTGATCTGATCTGGTACTTTGTTGACTTATCTGATGTTTGCCTCATGCATTTTCCAACAATATCTTTCGCTTATCTGATCAGATTCTTCGCATGTAACGCTTCGCCACTTATCTGATCCTCTTTTGTGAAAAAATTCATCCTTCAGTTTTCTTCTATAATCTCGCATTAACTGAGGTCAACTCCCGCCAAAACTTTAACTTCGGGGAGTCAAAAAGTCGCCTCGATTCCCAAATCGGCACGATTTGACATTCTGTAATAATGGCATAGATACGCTGTGATTTAATCACACCGTTAACTCATCCAACCATTAGCCGCGTGTTCCAAATGAGTTGTCGATGCAAATTTCTCTTAAGATCTTCTGAGAAGATAAAATTTGCATTTATACCCCTAATTTCCTTCTATAAATAGCCTGGGGTGTTAGGCAAACAACACAATCATAAACCATTTCATCTTCTTTAGCATATCCTTCATGCTTTTCCGATGAGTTCCTTATTTCCGGTGAAACTTCCGGTGGGAACCTTTAGCCCTTTTCTAATGAAAACAACTTCTCAGATCAACCCTGTGTGTTCCTTCACACTGCTTTCGTCATCATCTATGATTTCACATACGATCAATGCTAAGCTTCTTTACCACCATGGAGGTGGATTTGCTAAGGCAAATGAGAAGGCACTTCTCCTAACCGTATACACCTTGTGCGCCTATCGAGATGACGGTATTAGCATCAACAGACTTAGTCTGAAACAAAACATGAGTTTGATATGCACAAAAGTGTATCAAACTCAATATTTGCATGAGACACTCATGGCCATATGGTCTTTGTGACCAAACCTGTGGCACTTTGTCCCATTTAACAGCTGGAGAGCCCATTGATTTTAGGTCTAAGGGCTCCTAGCTTAAAGATCCTTCAACGCTCGCTCTCGCTTCTCACTCCAAGATTCTAAGAGCGGCTTTCAGGATTCTAGAAGCTTCTCTGCTGCCCCCTGGGTCGGAGAGTCTGTGAGCATCAGCTCTTAAAATCTCTCTCTCTCTCCTTCCCTGCCTAGGGTTGTCTTAGGGCTGATGGTTTATGTATCGACTCCGGGTCTTCTTGTACTTGTAATACCACTTGAAGATAGATGTAGCATTTGTAATCTTGTGATATCACTTGTAACTTGTAAATCTGACCTTCGGGTCTTTATCAATGAAAAACTCTGTTATTCCATTCTTTGTGTTGTTTTCTTCGACTTATGCGATCGTGTAGCTTTACTCTTGATTTGCTTGTCGACCGCAGCCTTTAATCGAACTTATAAAGTAATCTTCCTATCGATCGGTTCCCCTTAATCGATATATCTTGGTGATCTACCCTTTGTCCGAACTTCGGATCGGCTACCTTTTTGACTTTCTGATCTGCTCCTATCTGAACTTCAGATTAGCTCCTCGTCTGGTCGTCTGATCAGTTGAGATTCCTAACTCAACTGATTCCACTTAACCTTGGTTAGTCTTTTAAGCAACTGAATCTGGAGATCAATCCTTCAGCCATATCTGGTGCATTTTTCCAAGATCCAGAAGCCCTAGCTCGTTGCATAACTATTTGAATCGATCTCGACTAGTGGCTTGGTTAAGATATCGACTTTACGCTTGTCGGTATGGATCTTTTCCATCGATATTCTTCTTTTCAACATGATCTACGATAAAATGGTGTCGACATCCACATGCTTGCATCTTGTATGTAGAACATGATTACGAGTGATTGCAATAAAGACTATTATCATCCACGAATATAGGTACGTTCTTAGCTATGATGTTGTAATCCCTTAGTCGCCGACTTAGCTAGAGCATTTTGGGAACAAACTTTCTCAGAGCCATATATTTCGCCGGTAGTAGATGTCGCATGAATCGATGTCCGCTTCTTTGAAAACCAAGAGATAAGTTAATTTCGTAAACCGAGACATGAACCGAGGTTGACTTCTGTCGATTCTCGCAGAACCTCCGTAGTCTAATTGAGAATACCCACTAAGCTCTAGATTGTCATATGATGGGTAAAATAAACCGAGGTTTGATCCCCTTCAGATACTTGAGAATCTGCTTTTTAATCGCTTCTAGGTGGCTTTGCATTGGATTTGCTTGAAACCGCACATACACCTAATGCAAAAAGTAATGTCCGGTCATTTGGCGGTCGGGTATAGTAGAGATCAATTAGAGCTCTATACTCCTTTCGATTCGTTTTTCGACCATCTTAAAATGCGGATCCATCTTGAATCCGGTCATCATTGGAATTTCGGCTTCCTTCCGGTGTTGAACTCGAACTTTGCGATGGAGATTCCTTGTGTATTTTCGGCTTGGCGGATGAATATCCCTCCGAACTCGCTTGACTTGTAATCCCGTAAAGTAATTCATCGACCCATCATGGACATCTCGAATTTCCTTGCATCAACTTTGTGAACTTCTCACATAACCTTTTGTTGGGATATCCGAAGATAATGTAGTCCACGAGATCTCGAACCATCGAATATCTTCTCCATCTTCTATTTTGAATAAGGTTACGTCCCTTTGTTCCTTTAGTGAACCATTTGTCTCGCCAAGGCGAGAGAGTGTATCATACCAAGCTCGAGGAGCTTGTTTGAGCCGTAAAGAGCTTTTCCTTAAGCGGTACACTTGGTTGCCTTTTTTCAAAGCACGGAGGTTGTTCGACATAAACTTCCTCTGTTAGTACCCCGTTTAAGAATGCACTCTTTACATCCATCGATCTGTGATGAACCCTCTGGGGAAGCATATGCTTAAACAAACCCGAATGGCTTTCTAAGCGAGCGCCCGGGTACAAAGGTCTCATCATAATCAATTCCTTCCGATTGTGAATACCCCTTAGCAACAAGTCTTGCCTTATTCTGGTTATGACATTTTTTTCTCATCTCTCTTGTTCTTGAATACCCACTTTGTGCCAATTACGTCTTGATGAGTTGGTACGCCCACCAATTCCCAAACTTGATTTTCTCGAACCTGCTTCGGCTCCCTCTGCATGGCTAGAATCCGGCTTGTGTCTTGTAGAGCTTCTTCTCTCTTTGTAGTTGGTTCCTTCATAGACAGATAACAACAGTATATGGCACTTTCTCCAATCTGATGTCTAGTTTTGAATCTATCAGATGGGTCTCCGATAATCTGATCAGTTGGATGACTGGTAATCCAGGTCCTTCTGTTATGATGTGCGTCATTTGGAGAACATCATCCATATCGATAGTTCATTACTAGTGATTGGGAGTGGTGCAATTATGATCCACTTGATAAGAACATGTCTCAGCTGATGTTGGACTCATCATGTGCTGAAGTCTGTTCATAGGAACTTCAGAAGTTCCCCCTAAACCAGATGGTTCAGTTGATACTGTCTCAGCTGTAACAGCTTCTTCACTGACAGTTGTGCGTACTTTTGGGTCTGATTGACCTGTTGAATCAGCAAGATCAAGTTCTGGGATGTACACTTTTACTTGTTCAGCTTCTTTCTCCTTGATGCTTAGCTGATCCATTTTCTGCGTGACAGGTAACGATTGATCTGGTATAGCTTGTTCTGAGGTAGCTTTCTCTTGTTCAGAGGGTGTCTCATCAAAACCCACATGGGGTGTTTCTTCCACAACTAGAGTTCGTTTGTTGTAAACTCTGAAAGTCTTGCTGGATGAGGAATATCCTAAGAATATACCCTCATCTGACTTGGCCTCAAAAGTTTTCAACTGACTTTTCCCATTGTTGTGAATGAAACATTTGCACCCAAAAACATGGAAGTATGAAACACGAGGTTTTTTGTCTTTCCACAGTTCATAAGGTGTTTTGAAGTGAGTCTTAGTCAGAGACCATATGTTCTGAGTATGACATGCTGTGTTTATTGCTTCTGCCCAGAAACGACTTGGTGTGGCATGTTCAGCTAACATAGTGCGAGCAGCTTCCTTGAGAGTTCTGTTTCTCCGTTCTGCTACTCCATTTTGTTGTGGGTTCTTGCAGCTGAGGTTTCATGCTGTATACCAAACTCAGTGCAAAAATTAGTAATAAAGGAATTCAGGAACTCTGTGCCTTTATCTGATCTGATCTTTACTATGCTGACACCCTTCTCATTTTGTAGCTTTTTGAGCAGTTCGGGTATCTTAGTCGTTGTCTCGTTCTTCTTGTATAGGAACACAACCCAAGTAAACTTGGAATAATCATCCACGATTACAAGAGTATATTTGCGTCCACTGAGACTGACTGGTGTAACTGGTTCGAATAGATCCATATGGAGCAGTTGCAATACTCTACTGGATGCTGGTCCTGGTATCCCCTTGAATGAGGCTTTAACTTGTTTTCCCTTTTGACATGCGGCACATGTCTGATCTTTGGAGAATATCTCATTCGGAAGTCCCTCAACCAAAGACATCCTAGCGATCTTGTTAAGAGTCTTGAAGTTCAGATGACTTAATCTGTTATGCCAGAGCCAACTGCAACTTTTAAAACTCTTAACAATTAAGCATGTATTCTTGGGGCAACTGTTCCAATCTGCTATGTAGATCGTGCCTTTCCTTGAACCAATTAGCAAGATTTGTTGAGTGGCTCGATTCCTTATCGTACACTTGTCGCTTGAGAACTCAACGCTGAATCCGTTGTCGCAGAATTGTGATACTGATAGTATATTGTGCTTCAATCCTTCGACATACGAAACTCCAGTTACTTATACATCATCATTCTCTAAGGTTCTGAATCCCTTGGTAAAACCAAAGTTGTCATCACCAAAGAGTACACGTGGGCCTTCTTGTTCTTTGTAAGATCTAAGGAGATGTTTGCTTCCTGTCATGTGCCTTGAGCATCCACTATCGATGTACCAGATAGTTGCTTGTGCACCTCCTTTGTTGGCCAGTCCCACGCGAACCTGCAATCAAATCAGGCTTTAGGTACCCCCTTTGGAATTGGGTCCTGGGGGGTTAGTAGTGGATTTAGGGATCCACACAAACAGAGCAGTTCTATGAAAATCTGAAAGATTAGAAGGTCTGATTTGTCTCCCATACATATCAACATAATCATACGTCTCTTTATATGCTTTCTGATTAGTATGATTATTAGTGTGAGCCTTCGATGGCTTAGAAGACTTGGGATTTTTCTTTACATTTTGTCTTCTTTTAATCCAGTGTGGCTCAGGTGCAGTAGCCCTAGATCTCTGATTATAGGGGTAGGTACGACTTCTACCATCAAAAGATTCATATCTTTTTGGCATAGGTGGTCTTTGCAGTTTACCCATAGCTTGCTTATTAGGCAGCTGACCTTGATTGGGTCTCAAATTAGATTTCCTTCTCATGGGTTGTCTCTTCTGATACCTAATCTGCTGATCAGGTTGAGGTCTCTTCAGAAGAACTGGGTTCTTCTGTTGATTCCTCGACTGATGCTTTATCAGTTGGGGTCCATTTCTGTTCCCTTTCTGATTAGGCACCTGCCTTACTTGCTCAGTAGGTCTTTTTCCCTTATTATATACAATTTTAGCTTTTAGTGTATCTTTGTCAGAGACTCGTTTGATTACACCCTTCTGAAGTGAATCAAACGGGGCTTTTGAGGATGTAGAAGGGTTCTCATACCCAATTCCCTTCTTGTTAGTCGGCGTTCGAAAATAGGTGTTCATTTCTTGAATGGTTTTAGATGATATTGTGAAAACCTCTATTTTCTTCCGCAGACTATCCTCAGTAGATTTAAGACTCTCATGTAGTCGGAATAGCTCATCAAATTTAGCTTGAAGGATTTTGAAATCATCAGCTTGCTGTTTATTGATTACTAGCTGATCTTTGATTTGTTTCTCCTGATCAGAAGATTTAACCTTCAGAACGTTAAGTTCCTCAGTTACCTTCTGAGCAGTTTCAGCAGATTTCAGTTAAGTAGCTTTACTGAGAGCGTTCTCTTTAATGAGCTGATTATTTCGATCCTTAACTTGTCATTTTTAAACTTCCACTATTGTATAAGTGTCTCTTTGCTTGCCGGAGAGATCATCAAGCAATTGCTCAGAGTAGAGCTGCAAGTTAATCTCTCCAGCAGGTGTGCTAATAATAGCAGGTGTGGAGTTTGAAAGAGCAGAAGGTTTAGAGGTTACCTCAGATTGGTCCTCCTTGGCCATTAGGCAGACTTCATCGTCATCTAAAGAGAATATCAGATCTTCATGCTCGTGGAAGTCAACAAAGACCGCTTATCGGACGAAGTCTTTCTACGATGAGTACCCGAGTACTCGTATGCGGATAGGAATCATTAATTCGGATGTGTCGCCTACCGGGGCTTTCCTATCTCTGAGGCATTGCTCTCTTTTGTTCCGTTTCTCTTCTCTTTCTCTGGGAGTCGGTCGAGGCGTAGGTCTTTGTAGTGACCTGGTTTTCTCGCTTGATTGAAGCATGATCCTCGATCTCTGTAACTTCCTCTGCCGGGTGAGTCACTCCGTCTGTGTAGGATCTGTCGGTGACTTCCTTTCGATAGTAATCAGAACTTCTTCTGTCAGATATGTTATCTCTTCTCTCATCTGTCAGATCATCTCTTTTCTTTTCTTCTCTGTGATCTCTTGATCATTAGATCGGGTTCTTTCTTGTGATCTGTCGGTTGGCCTCTGTTTTCTTTGATAGTCCTTTGTAGAATCTCGATACTTACCAAAAGGTGAGTTCTTTCAAGTTTCTTGGTAAGCGAGCGTCTGATACCTTGACTTATGATGTTTCCAATAGGTTGATGGCCTCGATCTTCTCTTTGGTTGCTTTAAACATGGCCCGATTTAGACGTTGAGGCTTCAACACACGTCTCGTCTTCATCTGCTTGTCCTCTTTCGATTAAATCAAACTCGTGAGCTTTAAGGCTTAGGAACAAGCTGCTTGGCTTCATTTTTGAAATGTCTTGGCAATCCTTGATTACCGTGACTTTCATGTCCCATTTCTTGGTGAGAGATCTTAAGATCTTGTAGTTGATATCTTTGTCTGACATCTCTCTACCAAGTTCTCGTAGCTTATTGACTGACATGGTGATCCTCCCATCGAGCTCGTTGATGGTCTCGTTGGGCAACATCTTTAATTTTTTGAACTTCACCAGTTAGCTTGTAGGCGGCTGTCTTTGATCTGATCATTTCCCTCGCAGATCTCAGGAAGAGTATCCCACATTGCTTTTGCGGTTTTGAGATACTTTATCTTCTCTTTGGTGACTTTATCCATTGTCTTCATGATTATATGCCCTGGCGATTGTAGATAGAGTGTGAACAACTTTCTTTCCTCTGCGCATCCATCAAAGGATTTTTTTAGCCCAAGACTTCCGTGGCAAAGTCTAGATCTCCTCCGATTCTTTGGGTTGTCGTTGTATATGATGATGGGTCCTCGTTCGATGACTTCCATCATTCCGCCACTTATCGATCCTAGATGGTTTGCATATATATAGCCCAATCTGCATACTCATCAATTGAAAATTTAGGCAAATCATGATACATACCGAGAGGTATTATCCATGCCGAGTGATTTTGAAAACGAATGAGTTTTTAAAATGGTTTTAAAGATCTGTTCAAATGACCACAAAGATTCTTCCTCAAGAATCGATGATACTCAAAGCCGTTGGTCCGTAGAAACCACCGATCCGATACCACTTGTAGGTCCCTTAACGGTTTTGTGAGGGTGGAAGTCTAGAGGGGAGGGGTGAATAGACTTCCAAAACTTTTCTTGGATCAGGTGTGAACTGCAGATTACCCGATCAGAGTGCTAGTGTATCAGTTTAGACTGATGTTCAATCTTACTGAGTGCCTGAGGGCAGATCAGTTTGATATCTGTCAGTTTAACTGAATGGTGCGGAAGCTTGTTTTTACCCATGTGAAAAACCAGTTTTATCAATCAGATTCTTAAGTCGGTTTTTTAACGGTTGGTGAAGTGTCGGTCGATCGATCGATCGATTGTTTGGTGCAGACTGAACTTTAACTTTAGAATATGTATGCAGTTTAAACTCAGTTGTGTGACTTGTGTAAAGCGATAAGAAAGCAAGTAAATGCACACAAGAAGTTTTATAGTGGTTCGGACAAAACCCGTCCTACGTCCACTCTTCCCTTAACACAGGGGAACCTTAACCTACTTTAACCTGCGGGACTTATATCCTTTTCAGGATGGCCGAGATGTTTACCGAGTTCCCACTCAAGCTTAACCTACGGGACTTATATCCTTTTCAGGATAGCCGAGATGTTTATCGAGTTCCCACTCTACAATGTAACCAGCTGGACTTATATCCTACAAAGAGGATAGCCGAGATGTTTAATGAGTTCTCACTCTACAGACTTGACCTAACTTGCGTTTGGGTAAAGAATGATTGAGGGTGGAAATCTATCCTGGTGCTTTAGATAGCCAAAATGCTAGTGGATAGGATTTCTTGCTAAGAACTATGAGATGAACACTCTAAGAGTAATCTTCAGATGTAGTGTTCTTTTGAGTGGAGATTTGCTGTAGCTTTAGCTTCTTTTGCGATGTCTCCGTGTTTGTTCTTGCATTTTTCACTTGTTGAACCTCTTCTTCAAAAATGAAGAATGATCCCATTTTATAGACCTCGAAATCAAGAAGCCGTTGGAGAGCAATTTGAATTTCGGGCTATATTAGGTAGGCTGTAGGATATGATTGTGACGTGCTGCGATTTTCGGCGTGGCCGTCAGCATGATTAGTGCTGTTTTTGTCTGCAGCGTCGTATCCCGTATTGTCAGCTCTTTTTGTGCACGTGTCGCTTTCTCCTTGGCTTTGCGAGGCGGCACTTCAGAAATTTGCCCGTTAGACGATTGATATTCCTTTTGGAGAGGATTCGTCTTGTCTGGTGTATCTTTTTTATTGTCACCAGGTGTGAGCTGACTTGATCAAGTAACTGATCAGTCTACCATGTTGAGTCTTTGGTTGCACATTGTCTTAGCTTCAATATGCAGACTCTGCTGAAAGTAGGTCTTCAGGTCCTTTGATCTTCAGGTGTCTCTGAGCCTCAGTGTATTGATCATCTTGAGTCTTGAGTTTGATCTTTGAGTCTTCAGGTTTATCCGAGTCTTGTGTTCATCTCGAGTCTTGATGTTATCGAGTCTTCGTGTTCATCTGAGTCTTCAGTGTTATCTGAGTCTTCAGGTTCATCTGAGTCTTCAGGTTCTTCTGAGTCTTCAGTGTCTTCTTGTCTTCACCTGATCTTCTGACTTCATATCTTCTGATTTGCGCTTAGTCTTCAGATCATCTGATACTTCGACCTGACCTATACATACTGAGTTCTCCCTCAATATGTGACCTATCTTTTACATCAGCTATCTATACATTTCAGCTGGTCATCTTATTTTGAATCAAAGTCATCGATCCCAATGTGTCCGACCATTGGTCCTATTACAACCTATTTTGGAACTTCCATCAAAACTAAATTACATATTTCCCAACAGTATTAGATACCGAATGTGGCTCTCACATTTGTACGAATGTGAAGGGACTCATGTGTCTTAGGGCAGTTAGGTCGGGTGAAGTCATCATGTGGAAATGGAGCAAGAATTGCTACTGAACGCGTGGGGACTTAGACTTACCCTCTGGTTTTAGATTAGAACATAATAATTATTATTTTGTTCCTTCTATTACTCGTAACATTATTTACGTTCCTATGTTAGACATTGAGGGATATTTCCTTCCATTTTGCAAATGATAATTGTTATTTACGCTTAATGGTGTGGTTTATGGGAATGCCCTTTTATTAAATGGTTTATAATTGTTGAATTATGGATGTAATGTTCTTAATATACAAAGTAAAAGACTCAAACTTAGTAATCATGAAAACCCAACTTACTTATGGCACTGTAGACTTGGTCATGCAAACGAGAAAAGAATTGCAAGGTTAAGGTAGTTGGACTACTTAACCCCATTTGACTTTGAGTCTTATGGAAATTGCGAATCTTGTCTCAAGGGCAAAATGATCAACAAACCATTTTCTGGGAAAGGGGTTCGTGCCAAAGATGTTCTAGAGTTGATCCACAGTGATGTATGTGGACCATTGCCCACTCTAGCTAGGGGTCACTTCGGTTACTTCATCACTTTTACTGATGATTTCTTGAGGTACATATAAGTGTATCTTATGAAACACAAATCCGAATCTTTTGAGAAATTCAAAGAGTATGAAGCTGAAGTACAGAAGCAATTTGGTAAGAGTATAAAGACTCTTTGATTGGATCGAGGAGGTGAATGCCTTAGCCATGAATTCACTGATTACTTGAAGTTGCATGGAATCCAATCACAATGGACTCCTCCCGGAACACCTCAGATGAACGGTGTGTCCGAAAGGAGAAACCAAACCTTGTTAGACATGGTGATGTCCATGATGAGCTTTTCCTCTCTTCCAACATTCTTATGGGGTTACACACTCCAAACCTCAGTCTACATTCTGAATAGGATTCTAACTAAATCAGTTGAGCATGCGAAATATGAGCTATGGTGTGGTAATAAACCAACTTTTTCACTTATCAAAAACGTGGGGTTGCCCCGCGTTTGTGAAAAAGATACTGAATGATAAGTTGGAATCCAAAGGTGAAAAGGGTTATTTTTTGGGATATCCTAAGGAAACTAAAGGATATTACTTCTATCTACCTGAGAAATAAACAGTGATTGTTTCTAGGCAGGCTAGGTTCCTTGAAGAAGATTATGTCTTTAAGAAACAAGGCTGTAAGATTATAGAACTTGAAGAAATTCAAGAACCACAAATTAACAAAGAGACTGATATCTTGTCAAAGCAACGTGACAAGGAATCAGTGGGAGCATTTAGCAACTTTCACGGTGGGAGTCTTTCACTAGGTGATCGTCTTTTAGCTAGTGGGAGCGTAATTGGAGTATGCTTGCCAGTGCAATAACCTCCAAGTGGGCTGAATAAGAACAACATAGTTCAAACTCCCGTCCAAGAGGCATCTGAAAGTGTAGCTCTTGAGGACTCTCCAGACATTGATGAAATCGATGCACCACAAAATTTTCATGATCAGAATGTACAACCTGCACAACCACAACTCTGTAAGTTAATTAGGAATCGTAATCCACCCATTAGATACGGTTACCTCTTGGAGAAACTCGATAATGTGGACATACCGGATAAGGATGATCCTAATACTTACTCTGAAGCAATATCGGATATTGATTCAGGGAAGTGGCATGAAGCCATAAAATTCGAGATGGACTCGATGTACACCAATCAAGTCTGGGACTTAGTTGAGTTGACTAAAGGGGTTAGACCCATATGTTGCAAATGGGTCCTCAAGCGAGAGACCAATTCAAATGGCAAAGTACAAACCTACAAAGCTAGGTTAGTGGCGAAGGGTTATAGTAAACTCGAAGGCATTGACTATGATGAGACCTTCTCACCAGTTGCAAAGATCAAGTCCATTCGAATTTTACTTGTGATAACAGCACACTATGATTATGAGATTTGGCAGATGGATGACAAAACAACTTTCCTCAATGGAAACATTGATAATGAAGTGTTTATGACTCAACCGGAAGGTTTTATATCTAAGCCAAATTCTAATCTAGTATGCTAGCTTAAACGATCCATTTAAGAATTGAAGCAAGCTTATAGGAGTTGGAATATCCATTTTGATGAGGATGTCAAATCTTTTGACTTCATCAGAAATTTGGAAGATCCATGCATTTATCGTAAACGCAGCGGGAAGAATATTGTCATCATAGTTGTATATTGTAACAACCCGAATCCTTTTAGGACCTATTTGTTTATTTTTGCTAATGCGTTTAAATGATATACTTGTTTTAAAAAAAATATATGTACAAGTTTCTAAATTTTTCAGGTGGCAGACGAGCTTTTCTAGCCGAAAAACCCTACTAGCACTATTCGGGTTATTATCCGTAAAACAGGCCCATTAATAATGTCAAAATTTTAAAGAATTCAAAATGATAAAGGAAAACCTCAAATGAAATCCTAAAAATCGTGTGAGTTTAACGGTAAATTTAAAATAATTTTCGGAACCAAAAATCGAACCGAAAAATATCGAAAATACACCGTCGGAGCTGATATCGCGTCTAGGATCAAGGCTACCATATTTGGCAGCCCACAAGCTGCAGAAAATCCCACATCTTCGTCCAAAAATCTGAAAGGCAATCAACAAGACCATAAAGTAGTATTTCCCCATTTAATGGTAACACTATTTGGGCCATACCTCCTATTTGACATGTTACTAACTCCCATCATTACTTTCCTCTCCTTTATTGCCACCCCCTTGGCCGGCCACCCTCCCCTTTTCTCCCTATATATACCCCTTCCTCCCCACTCCAAGTTTTTGGTCTTGACATTTTGTTCCACAAGAGAAAACATTGAGGGAAAATGGAGAGAGTTGAGAGAGTTTGAGAGTTTGAAGGAAGAAGGAGCTTTCCCCTCTTTTCTTGCTCTTGGCCGATCATCACCACCCCAAGGAGGAGTCCTTCCTCCACCATCTTGAAGCTAGAAAGGTGTTAGAAGTAGGAGTTTCCATCAAGAGCCCTCAAACCCACCCCCCCCCCCCCTAAGGAAAGAAACTACAAGGGTGAGCTCCAATGAGACCTTTAATCTTGATGTTATGATCATAATTTGTTTAAGCATGAAAACCCATAGAAATGGCATGCTAAGAACCTTCCCAGAGCTTGTTTAATCTGTGAAAATCATGTATGAACTTTGTATTGGTGATATCTTGTGTAGTTGAGCATGTTTAGCCATATATGTGAAAGTTCAAAAATGTGTATGAAACTTCGGAAATGCTACTGCCTCAATTTTTGGAAAACCTATTTCAATGAATTAATGATGTTTTAAAATCGTGGAAAAATTCCTAGATGTAGTATTTGAAGATAGAACGACCAACTAAAAATTGGTGTTCATCTGATCTGTCTCCCAAGGAGAATAAATTCGTGGAAATTTATATGTCTGAAACTATGTGAAACTGGGAGCAATGACTCTTTCATATTGTTTTACTTATTTACAAAGATAATAAAATTTTAGGAAAATTTGGGGATAGTCCTCTTTATGTCTTTAAAATCATATCCAAAAATCATAGTGTTTTGTTAAGATAATCATGAGATATGCCTATTTGAAATTTATGTGACAAATAATTGACGAAGGTTGAAACTGTGAGTTCAAAAATTGTATATTCTCTTACATGAGTTCAAAATGGCAAATTAAAGTTTGGTGAATTTTCGTTAAGTTTCCAGTGGGTTACGAATTTTTATATGAAGCATGTACTGTATGACGTACCCTGTTACGAACTCGTTTTTACTTAAAACACTGGTACCGACTCTTAGCCCAAATGTCTTAGGTTTCTAAACGAAAGTTGCTTATTTTTAATTTTTGTATAACATATTTTAATTTCGTAATTTTTAGACGTTTGTCCAGTGAGTTATGATTTTTAGTTTAAAGTGTACACTGTTTTGGCGAACCTTTCAATACTCTGACTTAAATCGCAAATGTACCTTGTTTTCTTAGCTCAAATGAATGTGTTCCCTTGATGAACTCTGTTCCTTTTCAAAAGATGTATAACATACAAAATTTTCATATTTTTCCAGTAAGTCTAAGTACACTTTTCCATTTATGCATGATTACATATTTTTATGCCGAATGAGTAATACTAGGAAGAAGGAATGGTAATACTTTTAGAACCAAGCATGTTTTAGGTTGTTGAATGTTTCATGTTTTTTTTTATGAATATATGTTTGGATATTTTACTTGTATTATTAAGTTTTTTATTAGACCCGACCCCTATCTGTGAACCCTTTTCATAAAATAGAGAAATCGTACCGATCCAATAATCGAGTTTCGATGCCCACGTCAAAATTGAAATGAACTCTTATAACTTTGAACTACTCAATGCCATTTTTATCGAAGATCCCTTAATTCGATGCGAAACTATTTATTAAATAAAAGGATGAACAATGACTAAACGAACGGACTGTGCTAGGTCCTCGGGGTTAGCTCGGAAGCTTGGAAGTCGTGCCGTGTTAAAAAGCTTTCAAGAAGTTAAAACTTTTACTTGAAAAGTTGTCAGTTGGGTGACACTATATGTATAGCTAGATAATGTTATATGGACTATTGACAGTTTTCAAAGCAAACTAAATAAGTACTTTTAAAAAACAAATATATATGTTTTTGACACTTGTGGTTTTGGTAAACAATGCACTGAAAATCCTTTGAGTACGGATATGAGTTTTGTGAATATTGGAACATGAACTGTATGTGTCGTTTATCGGTTGGGCCTCGTGCCAATGATTTTTGGGGATGAGTCCCATGTGGAGGAATTGGTGGTTTTGCGGGGAGATAAGGAAGCGATGATATAAGGAAGCGATGATATAAGGAAGCAAGGAGATATAAAGAAGCTATCGGGGGTTGGACGTGGTAGGGAGCCTACCGGTGCCACCCCATTTTGTGTGAATGTTGCGGGATTGGACGTGGTAAACGCTACCAGTGCCACCCATATATGTGATTGTTGAATGATATGATTGATGTTATAAATGTCGGATACTGTATGAACTATTAACAGGAAATCGTGAGTAAGTTTTTGTGTTATAAAGAGAATTAGTAAAAGCTTCTACCATTTTGGATTCCTGTCAATCTGTATAACCGCGTACAGGTTGCCCACTGAGATTTTTATCTCATGCCCCTTAAACCCCCTTTTCAGGTTATGATGCTGAGGGCCGGGAGCTGCAGTAGATGACCCACTTTCCCCACTGTCTTATTCAATAAACAAACTGTTTTCTAAATTAGAATAATATGTCTAATTAATACTCCGTGGATCTTGTACTAATGATGGTTCTATGCTAAGTATTGAATTTATCCACACTACTATTTTAAACTTGTGGTAAGTTTTATTTCCGCTGCAACTCAATTTGTTTGTCCCCTTTTAAAAGAATTTTTCTGGCTCAGTTTTACGGTTCACTAAGTGATGACTCGGGTTTAGAGCGTTATGACCCCGGAGGTTAACGTTCTAAATTCCGGGGCGTTACAGGTGGTATCAGAGCTTATGTTCAAAACTCCGGACCAAATGACGTACTTTCTTTTACTTCAAAACTTTACTTAGGAAAGTAGACAATTTTCATAAATTCAAAATGTTACTAATGGGAAGGTTGTCTACCGCAGCATACCGGAAGAGCCTCGAGGTATGTGAATAACTTGTGAAAAATTGCATAATAAAACCCTTACAAACGAGAACAACCAAGAAGTAAAAAAATAAGAAAGTCTTAAAAGAGACGAGTAAAACTCCAAGGAAAGAGAAGAATACGTTATGGAACTGATGCCTGATTTACATACCGTTTTGCGCATGTTACTTGATTTCTCGTAATACATGTGTTAACCTTATGTGATGATCTCTCTTGCGAGCAAAAAATGTTTACGTGTTATGTACGATTACTATTTTCTTCTTTTTCTTCTTTGTTATTGATCCTAGATCCTTTCTTTTTAGACGGGAACCTTAGGAGGATAGTATGGCTTTTACTCACCGTCTCAAGAGCATGTACCAGTGTGAGCGCGAGTCTATCTATGACTTCACTGCCCGTTTCATCACCTTCAGAGGACGAGCTCTCCTAGAGGGCCTAGTTCAGACCGAGCAGGAGGCTGCAGCCCTCCCGAGGGACGCAGTTCAGCCACTATGGCTAACGCGTGCTCAGGGAGTGTTTGACTTACTGTGGGCTACTGACGCCCAGACACCGGACCGTGCTATCCTCACCACTTTCATGGACGATCTGTCCGAGAGCATCGACACAGATACCCAGGCCTTTGAACGGTCCAACCTGGAGATGGCCAGGGCTGCCTTTCACGAGGCAGTAGCTGGGAACATCGGCATGGATAGACGTGCTATAGAGCACGAGCTCTTGGTCGTACGGGCTCAGAAGAGAACCTTGGAGGACCGGGAGGCCGGACTGGAGCTCGAGTCCATCCACCTGTTGGAGCGCGAGAACGCTAGACGGAAGGTAGCAAAGATCCACCGCCATCTGGGCGTGGATATCTGGCAGAAGACCGGGCTATTTGGAGGGCCCGTAGCGTCAGACCCGGTTGATGCATACCTCGACGTGGACCAGAACGATGATCCGACAAAGGACAGTTACTATAGTCCAACTACGGGACCAGTGGCTAGAACCAATGATGCTGAGGCAGGGCCGAGCCGCCACCCCGACACTTGCTCCGCCACAGATTGATCTGACGCAGTAGATGCATTTTGTAAATAATTTTTGGGGATGAATTCCCGGGTGATGTAATAGAATTACGAGACTTGTGGTCGACCTAGTTCGAACCCCTTTTGCTACCGAACTGTTATTTTGTAGCGGCCTGTGCGCCTGCTTTTAGTTTGTCGTATATGTATATTACTCAACTTATTTTAATGTTATGCTGATATATTTCAAAGTCTCTCACCCTTTGAATTTTGTTGGAGACCCGTTTCTCTCCGTTTGACCTTGAAAACTTGCCTTTCTCTTTTCAATTATGTATGCATACTATAGTCTCACGTGTTTCTTTTGTGGGACATTCTATTCTATCTGTCATGTTTATCTCAATGTTTACAACATGTGTCATTGTTTCCCTAACATGCATCGTCGAGCCCGACTTCACCGTGCTGCTGATCTAGACAGTACGTTCCGGTTTACGTGTGCTCCAATGCGTGATTGATTTAATACCATGCTATTAGATGTT